>CM037850.1:7755196-10155196 GCA_021234535.1 Stichopus chloronotus
TAATTTATTATTTTAAACATAGCTGGTCAGAAGACTGGTCCAACTCATTATCAACAGCTGGCACTTTTCAGTCTTCAGGAGACAGAACTTTTCTTTACAGGACGTCAACTGAAAATGGGAGCTTACCTTGCTTGGCAGATGCAAATCCTACCCAATTTTTCCCTGATCTAGCCCTGATCTAGTCCTAGTATGTGGGACACTCAACGAGATTGCAATAGGTACCATTTGATAGCCTCTGGTATAGCCGATACGGGAATTGAACTCACGAGCTGCCATCTCTGACAATCATGCAATTGAATTGTCAATCTGCAATGATAATTCCTCAATGACAATGTTTTCAATCGATTCAGACTGTAGGAAAATTACAGTATTTTACTGTTTTACTTTAAATTTTACAGTATGGAGCCATTTCATGTTTACAGTAGTATTTATCAATCACAGCAAATTACTGTATCCTTGTTTACAGCAACTGATATTACTACTGTAAATTTTACAGTAGTATACTGTAGGTAAATTTTACAGTAGTGAAGGTATTTACTGTAAAATCTACAGTACACTACTGGCAACTCTGCTGCCAGTAATTTACTGTAAAAATTACAGAAAATTGTTTACAGTGTAGGATCTGTGCCACAATTCCTCCCTTAGATCCGCAAAAGCCTTCGAGAGAGCTCGTTGATGAGCCGGCCCGAGTTCGGAGCCAGAAGTGGGCTAGCTGACTTGCAATTGAGGGCTCCCGTCATTGCGGCGGGTCGATTAGGTTCGGCCGGAGTGACTTGACGTTCAACGTTCAGTGAAACCATGGTCTCAAATGAGACGTGTCTCTCTTGCTAAAATTTATTTTTAGAATATTCCATTTCAACGAACAAGGAGAAATAAAACAAAAAATCAACAAAAAACAAATAAAACACAAAAACCAAAAATCTGATGATGCAGTTGCATACATTCAGACAAACGACCATCTAGAGATACCCCTCTTCATTAATTAAAATCACCATCTTTTACAATTCTCTCCCTCTATCACTTTGCATTTTTCCCAACATTATCAACAACATGTGCCTAATTCTGCAGGACGGAAGAAAATCGTCTCTATCTCCTACATCCATACTTCAACGACAATAAATCGTTTTCGGTGTCTCTGCAACACATTTGGAATGACAAAATTATTTCACGTGCCGCGTTCCAAAGACCGGGGTCTTGTGAAACAAGGAGTCGGCAGTAGTTCTGGGATTGATAAAGTTGCAAATAAAAACAAATGATGCGAGGGGACTGTAGGGTGTAGAGAATTCAACAAAAAAAGAATGCCATCAATGCGCGTTTCAATTTCTTGCATTACTCCCGCTATAGCCTTGCCTTTCTTTCTTTCTTTTTTTTTTTTTTTTTTTTGTTAACCGGAGGATACAAGCAGCTTGCAGAATTTTTCGAGGCCTTCTACATTATGGAAACACAAATAATAGCAGAGAAAGAAAAACGAAAAGAAACAATTAGCAACGCGATAGTACAAATGGTTATAAATATATATCGACATGTAGTGTGAATGTAAAGCAAGACAACTTTGGACTATATCACTGGCTCTAATTAAATGCCCGACGACACTCCTTAGTGAAAGTTATGACGGCGGGTGAAGGGCCGGAAAGAGAGACAGAGGGGGAGATGCGGTATAGATCAAAATCGTTGCCTTCTCTAATAATATACTGTGCAGTAAAAAAAAGAAAAAACAACGCTAAATTAAAATAAAGGAAAAGAAATAGAAAAAGACGCACGTTCCAATAACTTATACTAAAAAAATATATATACATGTAAATGCATGGATGGCTGAATTAAAACATATAAAGGAAATGATGGAGGTGCACAAAATCTAGCAAAAGAAGATACATTAACGAACAGGAGAAACTAAGTTGTGCAAAGGGCAAATCGAGATTTGAAATGTACAAGTGATGAAGCAAGAAGTGACGCGAAGGACAAGTTGCACAACAAAGAATGCCGATACAATAGAAGGGCAAAACAATTGTCGTTGAATATAACGTGAAAATAGGAAGCTGTCGCGTCTGATAAATCGCTAATGATAATTATTTTATTTCCTTTTGGTTTTTTTGTTTTGTTTTGTTTTGTTTTTACTACAGGATGGGAAAGGTTTACTCATTAGCTTTTAACATTCCTTGTTTATTAACGCAATATCACCGTACCGACGCTGCGAGTTACTTTCAAGTTTGCGTTTGAATACTATTGCGCAGGCCTAACACGGAAAGCCGCTGTTGACGGGCTTTATAGCCCTCTACCGTCCATGCATAAGCTAAAAAAAATAATAACATATTTATGTTGAGATGTTGCGTGGAAAAAATGTGCCAACATTTATGATGCATTTTAAACAAAGTTACAAAACAATGATACATAGCTGGTGATGCCGCTTACCATTAGACAACTGAAGCTGTTTCCGTTCTGGAGTGACTGACAGACAGAAGATTCGCGCTACTTGTGCTGGAGATTTATTACTGAGGTACAAGTACATAGAATACACAATGACTTTGCTGCTCAGCAATTATCCTGTATGACGTACTATGACGCGCAATACGCTTTCCGTAGGCATAGGGCAGATGCGCCTGGTGGTAGGCAGTCGCGCATTCCTTACATATAGACTAACGACACACGGGTGACGAAACAGAGGTAACCAAGGTTTACGGGTTGAGATAAGAAGCACGCTTTCGTTAAAATTTCAGTGAAACGTTAGATAGCTGGGAAAGTGTTGTTCGCTGTTGTTGCTGTTGTGGTTGTAATCAATTTATATGTGCAGAGAATTGACAGAATACGAAAGGGAGGGATGGTAATAGAGAGAGTGAGGGTGGATTCTGTGTGGGGGGGGGGGGGGGACGGACGGACGGACGGGAAGAAAGGGTGGAGGACCTGACGAAGATATAAGATGAAGCAATAATACAGAAAAAGAAGGAATACAAAAGACTCTACCTTCGGGAAAAGTTTGTTAAAGTGTTGGTTTCGTCACTGTCGTAGGTATATCCGTTCGCTTTTGTCACGTGGTTGTTAATAAATAACCATTTAAGCGCAGCTTCTGTAAGAAATCTGGAGGAAAAGGGAGAAATTTAGAAGAACATTGCAGGTTACGACGTAGACGGTTAGGATCGCTCTGTAATTAAAACGTCCATGTATTGAATATTGTGAATAAAGCTTCTCGCTAGCTGCATGAATCTCTATAGGCCTAGGTGATGGTTTTGACAGTCTCATGAGATAGAATATTATCTATAGAATATTACCCTGTGTATATCCGAGACATTGACGCATGATTGGGCTCTTTGTATAATTTAAGAGGGTTACCCGAAATTTAAACAGATGGTTGGCACTGCGTTAAAACAACGGCGCGCTACAACTTCTTGGAAAGTTGGGCAATGCGTTAAGCGCCGATGCGCTGCTGATGTGCAGACCACCGAAGTACCAATCAATGACGTCATCACAATGAATTGGCTGATTGTTGTTGCTTGAACGTGTAAACGTACGGTTTTGAGCTCACTTGACCATGAAGTATTATTTTGTGGTAGAAAATCTCAGACAGACGTAGTGGTGATCATGCTTCGGCGAGGCACCAGATCGAGTATTTGCGTGCTGGTCACTGTGTAAATGCGTGTCGAGAAGGCTAGGTAAGCGTCGGTGTGCTCTGCACATGCATAATTTTTATGCCCGTAACGGCTTCGCTAAGGTAGTGGTGCGTATGGCCTAGGATCTGTGCCACAATTCCTCCCTTAGATCCGCAAAAGCCTTCGAGAGAGCTCGTTGATGAGCCGGCCGGCCGCTGAAGTACAGACAGGTATACCACTCTTCAGGAAGCTAAAACATTTGCCATTCATGGCGTGTACAATTTTCGGTAGTTTAGGTTAGATTTTTCTGCTAGGGGCTGTCGAGGTTAGCTTACCTTGTAACTGGGGCAAATCACACATCTCACTGAGGGACAAGTCACACATCACTTCGAATGATAGTTTTCCATTATTGCTTCATTTGGCACCGTTTTCACACCTTGTAGGCTTATACCTGTACTGGCCTCGTTCAATATTCAATCCACAAAAGGACCCATCTCAAAGGATAAAATACCAAAAAAGTTCTCCAATTGTCTCTTATAGGGACTTTCACGGCGAACAAAATGCGCAGGAATCTCCAACTTCAATATAGGCTATATGCTACCTGTATACGCCGGTTGATTTCTTGAATTGACCTAACGGTAAGCACTGTTGTCAGTATCGTACAGCATGTCATAGTGTCCTAATGGCTGCTGTTAGGGGGCACACCTCCATTAGCTGTTTCATTGACTTACACACTAAATTACTTCTGTTTCCTATCCCCCCCCCCCCCCCACAGCCTTGTCAAAGTTCACAATCCCCAAAAGCTACCCCTCACATGAAAGCCAATAAGTTGGCTTATTATGGCGCAACAAATTTACCATAGCATGACCGTTTACATTTTGAGATACAAGGGGAAGAAATTTAGAGGGTGTACACCTGCTCATATTAATCCGCAAAGTGACGGAAATTTTAACCCTTTTTCACACCAATTGTTGAAACAGCCTAAATCGCCTCCGATCCATCTAAATTCACCGTCACTCAGGCATTGACATCTCCCCTTTCATATCCATAAAAAATCTGCCACAACTGATCATCTTAACATGAGTAATTTACACCTAGAATGGACCTAAAATTGACGGTGTACTCTCGATACCACTTTTCTCAGGAAGGCCGTACCTCTAATAGAGGTGTGCCCCCGTTATTGTCTGCGCTTAGTGGCTGCTACCTTCAGAGAGGCAAACAGCTCTGCTGGTTTCAATGACTTTGTCGCGTGTTGCAGACGACATCGAAGAAAAGAGGGGATATAACACATGTTGGTTAACATCTCTCATTTGGAGCCAGCCACAGGGTGTTTGTGATTCCAAGATTATAAGGAAGGTAAAAAATAAGGATTCTGTTGTATTTAAATTCAATGACAACTCTTATGTTACCAGTCAATGAAGGCCGACTCGTAGTGACCAAACTAGGACCCGCCCTCCGTATGTTGTTGATGTTGGTATCCTCCTTCATCATACGCTAACAAATATGTATTGAAGTAACAAACATGTAGGCTGTGAAACTAGTTGTCTGGTGATATGTATGTGTCACTGTGTGAGCATCGCTACTGAAAAAGACACTGCAGACCATTGTCTGCTTGTGTTTAGTTGATCCACAGTGTTGGGCACTTCACTTTGTCCAATCATATAATCTAGTTATTACTTTGAGTTCTACTAGTAACCCATTTTCGTGAAAATTGTGTTTTTTAAACCATAAGTTTACCCAGTTGATCGTTTTTGATAATAATTACGCATGTAGGTTTTGTCCTTGCTTATTACACAGCTCTCCAATGTAGGAATGCAGCACTTTGCAAGTTTTTATCATGCTTTTTTAAACTGGATAAGGATAGGAATTCTAGTCTTGTGCTTATTTAGCAATCTAATACCATTAAGTAATACATAGACTTCTTTGTTTTTTTTTAACCTGTCAGTGTCAACGCCAAATCTAGTCCCTTTTGGCAGTTCTTGTTCAGCGGCTCACACACATTTTAGTTATAGTTCATTAAAACTGAACATTTGTTCATCATTGACTCATATGATACAAGGCCTATTAAATGCATGATACAAGTGACTGCATTATAAGTAGGCCTGTAGGAGGTTGCACCTTTTGTACTTATAGTGTGTGAATTCAACAAACTTTCTTCTGACTGTAACATTGAAGTATGGTTTCTCACATATTAGTGTCAAACTTAATGCCCTTAATATCTGCTGTTGCATGGATGTACTGTATGGTTTATGCTCCAGCTGACTTGAGTGTGCATATTTTATTCTTGTTTCACGCATTTTGGCAAAATTCCAACTGCAGTTTGTTTTTGTAGACCGTAAGGAATTACATATCAGATCTATATTATGCTTTATTCATTTTGCTTTGCTAAATTTAAAATTGATTTTAATTATTCTCATGCACAACGGGTGAATTAACCTTCGCTATTTGCACCGGCCTAACCCCTAAATTTAAAACATTATCTTAATGATTGCTGATTGGCTAAAATCTTGTTTGTCCCAATACGTGAGTTTTATTTGCACAAATTTGTTCAGGCAAGTAGCCACAATCTTTAAATCAACTTCAGCAGATGTACATACATGATATGAAATTTGAATAAGTATTGTAATATGATCATGGGTCTTTCTAATGATGCAACATCAGAGTGTACACAGTACAGTAAAGGTAACAACTTTCTTTGTGGCTCTCCAGGAGAAGTTTTATTGATGTTACTTTTAAGTATCAAATTTGTACACTCTAGTTTGCTTGCATAGTTAATAATATTGACGTAGATTTACTGTATAAACTGCCAAACTCCAGAAAGTGTTATCTGCTCAATGCACTGACCAACAAAGACACAAATATATACTGTACAGTTACTCATGTGCATACACGCTTGTATCAAAATACTATACACAAACACACACATACAGTGTATACTGTACAGTATGCAAACAAACGTATTCAAACATAGAGATACACACAAATAAATAACATAAAGAGATAAGTAGGCTTCACTTTGCAAAATATAACTTGAAGAGGTTAGTCTTTAGTTGTTGTTTGAAGGAATCAATGTCGGGACTGCACATCACTAAAAGTGCATTGAGGTTAAGACTTCCAAAGTTATGGAGCAGATGATGAGAAGGAGTCGCCATAGTGGGTTTTTCAGAGGTTGGCTAAGATTGAAGATGATGATGATGATGATGATGATGATGATGATGATGATGATGATGATGATGATGATGATGATGATGATGATGATGATGATGATGGTGGTGGTGGTGGTGGTGGTGGTGGTGGTGGTGGTGGTGATGGTGATGGTGATGGTGATGGTGATGATGATGATGATGATGAACTTAAACTCTTGGACAGGTGGCAGCATATGACAAGATTTGATAGACAAGCTGGTGCTTAGTGACTGCAACAGAAGGTTAAAAAAATGAATTTTAGAATAATTCTGTACTTTTCAGGAAGCCATTGTAGCGATTCAAGAATCTAACTTTCGTTATCATACTGTACGATTCCAATTTAAATCAGTATTAAAGTCACTGAGATCTGTATTGGAATAAACTGTCTCTTTAATTAGCAATCCTCAACCTCAGCAAGCTGCACTTCAAGCCAAAATGTTGATAAAATTTATTTGACCGATTCTCTCCCTTCTTGTACAACAGCAGCTGCTGTCTTGTCAGTCTGCATATTGCTCGATGAGATGCTAAATGTCAAAGACATAATTTGTCTTTATCTTTGGATGATCCATGTTTATTTGACACCTGGATCATACAGTTCATCATTTTAAGTCAGTGTCTCAGGAATTTACAAGTGGTAAGGCGTTTTGAGCAATTTTCCTGGTTATACAGTACATGTGTTCAAACTACTGTATGAACAAGGTCCCCCGTACTGACCAATGATCAATACAAAATTAACTGGCCTAGACCATGAAAATATGAATGCTTTCTAAGGTATATTTTTAAGTTAACTGTGTCAACTGTAATTTATTTTCAATTTCTAATTTGTACGAGGGTCCTATCATTTTATGTGTTACAGTTCTACAGTAATAACTTCTTGGATTCTGGATTTCAACCTCAGCGCTCAGCACTAAGTTCATACCCCTGTACAGTAGGCTGCTTGTTCACCTTTCTCATCCCATGTCTCTTTCCAATCAGCCACCTTTATAGGTATCCCCCTCCCTCCCCCCCCCCCCTACCTAAAACAGATCAAAAATAACTGTTCAGTTTGGACCACAGTATAATGAGAGCTTGTACCATTTTTGCATTCAACTTGTTTACACACACATTTACTGTATAACTGCTGTTATGCTTGAGTTTCAAAGTTGTTATAGTCATAGCACTGCTGGTCATATTGAAACACTACAACCTTTGCAAACTTGCACAGTACTGTACAGTAACCACTGTGTCTCTCACAACGATGAAATGTTATTAGTCACTTTTGTAGGAATAAATGCTAAACTTTGTCACATGCAAAATGTACGTTATTGAAAATTGGCAAGTTTGCATCCTCTCTCTCTGAACAGGTTCATGACATTGTCCAAGGTGCCCATGCAATGGCAACGTAGAGAATTGAGTTAAGCATAACAAGTAATACAGAATATGGAACGATTTTTTCTGGTTTTTTTACAAATTATGTTTTTGATTATGTTTTGAATGTTTACAAGTTCATCTCGAATGTATGCATTTGCACATGTATGCATGTTTTCCCATAAATTTTCAAATACAGTGAGAAAGTTGTCAGATCTTGCCGAATGGAAAACCATTGAAATTCAGAATCATTTCAGAACCAAAATGTTGTCATTCATAATTATTTGTGCCTCCATTGAGAAAAGTGGGAGTGGGTCTTTACCAGACTTACCAGAGGACTCAGTTTCATAAACTATCACATGTTGCAAACAGTCACTCAAACCCAAGACAATAGCCAATATTTTTGCAACAATCTCAACGTAGACCATCTTTGGCAATTGGCATCCTACTGTCGTGACTGATTTTTAACAAAAATTTGCACTAAGCATGTGAATTTCATACTGTCCTAGTACACGGTAATGTATTAAGTGTCCTACTGTACATCGCAATTTGTGATTTTAATACTCATCGTGTCTTGTGTGTGTTACTGTACTTCAGTAGCTCTCCACGCAGTGAGGTGTGAAATGGGTCATGTGGGTTATATATGGGTCAATGGGTTGTAATGCCGTGATAATAATTCATGTGTGGGAGATCGTGGGAGATCGTGTGAGACTGCCAAAAGTGCGCAATATGCAGAACTGTACCTCTGCCAGCAATTTCATTTTCAGTGCTGTGTTATATTTAACGTTAAATGCTAAACGATCTGAGAGAACGGAAAAGAATTGATAGAACTGAAAAGAATTGTACTTCATTGCAAAATAGTTCGAGTGACTATTATTACACTGATCCGGTCTGCCACATTTACCCAACACGATCACAGTGAAGTTTACCGTCAGTCCTGACATCCGAGACATCCGAAATTTCCAACAGATGGCCAGATGATAAGGACAGCCAAATCTGCTACGACTTTTGTTAATTAAATGCAAGTTTTCTTTTGGAAATTTAGAATATCTGAAACATGGGAAATGAAATGTGGGATTAATCTTTGCGTTGGAAATACTGTAGTGCTGTACAATGCTTGCATCTCTGTGATCTATACATGGGAATGTGATAATTATCATAGAAATTTAATGATGTATTCGATGGGTGTGCCAGTTTAATTTTGCAGAGAGGGTGAAACAAATTTTTCAATTTTAAAACAGTGTACTACTTGTCCAACGTCTGATGGCTGGCTGATATAATTGGCTTTCAAAATGTGATTAGAACTTCAAAATGAGGAAGTGTAGACTGTAGAGCATGCAATCCTGTACCCTAGATCACATTGCACAGTTTGTCACATGCGGGCCTTAAACTGAAACATGAGATGATTCTAAAGTGACATTTTGTGGTTGACGTTTGTGGTTGGTTTTGATGGCAAGTTTACTGTACACCTTTCAGGTTATTTGGAATGTACACATATACATATCTGTTTGGGTTTGGTAACAGGATTACAAAAATGTTATTTCAGTCAAGAAGGAGAAACGAAAAGGGAGGGGGGGAAGCAAAAGGGGACGTGGGGAAATGATAGAGGTGGAGAGGAGAGGTGAGCGTTGTGAGGTACAGGAGATGTGAGCTTTGTGAGGTACAGGAAGTTAGGGGTTGAAAGGATTATGAGGTCGTAATAGGTCATATTTTGAATACCTTCTGATTATGTGCCTGGTACAATGTACAGTATTGTAATACTGTACTTCTTGTATATGCAGGTTAGTGACAACTTGGTTTCCATTCTGCTGTATGGAATTCTATAAAAGCCATGTTTCTTGGAATTTTATCAACCACTGTTTTGTGAGGTTGTCTTCACTTTCACATATTGTTTGAAGTTCCTTTGAGTAAAAGTAAACAACTGTGCTCCTGAAGGTGCCAGTGTTGTCAGACCATGTTTGTTACAAGTTACAGTAGATGGTTTGTCATTTTGAAGGATTAGGACACCAAATAGGCATCGACTGTATGAGTTGCTTTTGATGAATTTTTACTTGAGTGAAATTTAGTACCAACACGAAATTGTGATAATGAGGTTTGTGCATGCATGCGAATAAATGTGCCAGTGGGTAGCTCTATACGTACAGTACATGTAAAAACATTGCTCACTTGCATCAATGGGTGAATTTGCATGTGTGCACATGTGCATGTACAGTACATATTTGTAGCTGCCCCTTAGCCTGGCAATCGGTGTCAACAAGGGCCACACTGTGAAAACCTAGTCAGTGCAATGATGCAGTATCTGGAGAAGTGCTTGAACTAATGTTTGCTTCGTGTTTAACAATTGCAAACAGTGCTATTTAAATGTTGTTTTCATGGTGGTCAAAGGTCATTTGAAATGAATGAGAAACAAGTTAGGAATCTTGCAAATGGTGCAGGAAATCAATAATTCCAGCTTTAACGGGTGGATTTCAAACATCATCTGAGGTCACCATGTGTCTAGTAACCAGAAAATTGTCAATGTTTTAGACTCTGACACCTCTTTAATTGGATTGTATGTGCTGTGCAGTATGTGTACCATGTGATTCCTACTGCATAGTGTCTATAGTGAAAAGTTTTCGTTCCGTTATCAGCAGTGTGTGCCGTCAAATTTGGGAGAAAAGTTGTGAGGAAAGTTTGTGTAGGTCTGTTTTCAAAAACCAAAGCTTTAATGAGTCTGGCCAGACTGGCCATACATACTGTAGATGAAAAGTACGTTTTTTTTTTCTTCTTTATAGCAGTAGGTCATTTTCTTGGTCAAAGCCAGCATAAAATTTATGGAATTCTGGTAAATGGATGCGCGAAGACAAGGAAGCATACAGATGTACTGTAAACATGTCAAACATGTTAAGTTTTTTTTTTTTAATTTCAATTGTGGATGGAAAAGGCTGTTAAATAACATTACCATACCAGTGGCATATCGGGGGGACATCATGTGTGTATGTACCCGAGGTTAGAAATGTCCAAAATCGATCAATTGTGCAATACATTTATGTCACAAACAGCTCACTGTTGCTCTTCTCGGCGCTGCTTTTGTATAGAATCTCGTACACCGTAGTAGGAACACTGTGTATTTACTTCATGTCTCACCCACCTATCTCAACACAAGAAATGTACTCCCACTGTGCCAAAACTCCTCGTAACCTCATAACACCTCCTTTGTGAGTCATTTTAAAAAAACCAAACCAGTTGAGTTTTGGGGTTGATTTAAATCCACAGTTCAGATTGAAGACAGTCTCCGCCAATGTATGAATCTTGTGCACCTCCTTCTTCACCCCCCCCCCCTTCCTCCCAAACATAAAACCTTGATCTGTCTCTGAGTAAGTCATGGTCATTTACATTATCATCAGCAGCTGACCTTGTGCAGTTTGATTAAGTAATACTGAACTGTTAATGTCTGCTGTACACTTTCATTTGCAACAGCACTGTATGTGCAAACAGTCCAATTGGTGGAAACATTTCCTCATTTTTACTTCAGTGTAACCACACTTCATTTATATCTAAATTCTTGTCAATATTGTTTTTTATAGTGATGTCCGTACATGTCCATTAAATTATGTGCTTCACAATTATCTCCAGCAAGGTACAGTAATTTTGTCTTTTGTTCCCCCTCTCACAGCCAGTGTCCATTTCTTGTTCCCCCTGTACCCCCTCCCACAACCCCCCCTCCCTTCTCCTTCCTCAAAAAGAATTTGCATTAAAATAGTGATGCTGTCAATTCCAAATTACAAAAGCCCTCATCCTATGAAATAGCTTTTTGGTACAGAATGTAACCAGCTTTAAAGATTTTGTCCATTTCTTGGACACCACCCTTTTCAGCCAACTGCATAAAGAGAAACATTGAAATTTTGCTCAATAGCACGTACATACAGTACGTGGCTGCAATGGGAAACTTTTCAGGTCATGCAATATTACGTATGAGGCTATGAAAGGGTTTATAAGATGAATATACTGCGATATTAACAACAGATATTGACAGGAGACCTTGCTTCTGATATCATTTGTGAAATGACCCAAGCAATGTCGCCTGTACTCCAATGGGAAAAACAATGAATGTCTCTTTGGACAGATGCGGTTAATCACTTGTAGTAAATAATATAAATGGAAACAAGAAAAAAAAAAAACCTTGCAGTTGCATAAATCATTGTTTGATCGATATGACAGTGTATTGAATCAGGTCATAAGGTTAGACTGGGGCTGCAAAGTGTAAACTACTGTATTGTACATAATCCACAGTGTTACAAAATTTTGTTCAAGTGTGCTTTGGTTCCAGCTTACCCCTACTGGTATGATATCGTGATAAATCGTTTTGCGAGGAAAAGTGCTCAGATGTCGATCAGGAAAATTTCGTTAATCACAGCAGCACTATAGAGTGTACCGTAATGGTAGTTTTTTGTTGCATTTTCGGCTTTTTCAGGGCCGTAGTCTTTTTTGTGAAGATATTGGACTTTCTGATCCTTTCCCACCGAATTAAACTAAACTAATTAATTAACAAAAGTGTCAAACCATGACAAAGGTCGATAAAGAAATGTAACTAGTTCATCAGACTTTTCCCCTGAATTATAGCAGTGGGTACAGGATACATACATGTGTTAAATCAGTGCATGGTGAAGGACTGTGGTGCTAGGACAAAAAGTGAGGGTGGAGTTAGCTAAACTCATTGTCAATGATATTTATTCAACAAGCTTTACTCATGGTGACATTCCCCGTTTGATTGCCAGATAGGAAACTCCTTAGTGCTAAAAGTACACAGGGTGCAATTCTTGTGGCTGTGATCATGCATGGGCTTTGTAAATGATTAGATCACTGGCTAACAGCAAGTACTGTAGCTTTGAACTGCAACAGCTCTACCTTAACAAAAATTCCTCTCCATCACCCAAAAGTTATCAAAAATCTAGATCCATTCATAGATATACTTATAGGGCCTTAAATGTATTGTTCATGTTTTTCTTTTAATAAATTTCAAAGGAGACAAAAGGACATAATCACATACCAAAAGAGAAAATGAGTCAGCCTTGCCCTGTGATAAGAGATTTCAATACAAAGCATGTGACCCGGGGTTCACTGCCAGTGTATACTTGGCAAAGTGAACTGCCAGTATAAAGTGTGACCTTTTTAGGAGAGAAAAAGTGTTGGAAGCAGTCCTTCCACGGCATCACGGCCAGCTTAATTATTAATAAATGTGTGCAGTTACAGCAGGACTGTGTACCTGGACTTTCAGTGATTTGTGCATTGTTTGACAGTACAGTTAAAGTACAGTATTGTATGGGGTGTTCTTTTTATCCATGACCTGAGAGATTTTGGAGTTGTGTGTATGGAAACACAGGATTTGCAAGATATATAGTGCAGCAGCTGAGATTTTGCTGTGCTTACTGTTTGGTACAGTGCAGTTACTCATTCAAATTTGTTGATGGAAGATTCTCCCAGATTCTCCCAGTTCCCATATGATTCTGATTCTCTCTTACCCAAAGTAGCCCCAAACCTGTCAGGTTACAATTTTTTGCCAGGTAGCCTTTTTTTTTCAATTCTCCTCCTCCTGTACCCCCTCCCACAACACCCCCCTCCCTTCCCCTTCCTCAAAAAGAATTTGCATTAGAATAGTGATGCCGTCAATTCCAAATTGAAAATGCCCTCAGCCTATGAAATAGCTTTTTGGTACAGAATGTAACCAGCTTTTAAGGTAAAGTGATCAATGGAAGATGCTTATCAAATGATTATTTTTACAGGATGTGTACATCGCCACATCTGATCCTCATTCAGTTACATCGGAAGCAGACTCAAACCTGTCAGATTTTTGCCTCAGGTTAACGGTTCATATCTGGCCCTCATCTCCTTCACCTCTCACTCGTAACTCCTAAAAAAAAAAAGGAAAAAATAAATGTAATATAATGTGATGTCTTGTCATGTGATTTAATATTATATAATGTAATATAATACAATGTAATGTAACGAAATATAATGTAATATTAAAAAACAAAAAAGCAATCTGATATGTAAACTTCAAATGGCAAGTGCTTTCATTCAATAGAATAGCTTTAGGGTGGTATGACTGGTATGAAACACATTGTTCCTACATGTACCGACCGCAGTGCTCATTGAAGTGTCCTATTGTAATAGCTTCACACACTCTGCGCCTAATGCTGGCAAGTTATACACATCATGGTTTCCATTCAGAGTACACTGCCTCCCATACGGTAGATTATAGTTTAGCTGTGTGTACACGTTCACAATGTATCTGCAGTATTGTGCACTTATGTCTGGCAGGATAAAAACGGGATTTTTGTCCCTTGTTTGTTGTATAGGAGATCATTGTGCCTTGATCTAGTTTTGGGTTTCATTGTAGGTCAAATATCGTATGTTACTCACAGTTCGCATTCCAGTTGTTCATTAATTTTCGCACTTTAATAGAAAAATATTTCAGATGTTATGCACACCTGCATCCTTAATGCATTGGTTTGTTTGCCTTTATTTTCATCAGAATTGAGTGAAAACAGGTGTGTGTTATTGCAAAGGTTCATTCATGATTTGACATATATTTAGGAGTTAGCCCAGTTTTGTAATGTAATGGTAATTATTGCATACCTAAACAGGGGGACAGGACTAACTTTTGTTAAGCATTGAGCTCATTTAGAACACTATGTAAGGACCCATCAACCTGCATTGCTCAAAAGTAGGGAGAATGTGGAATTTTCCAACCTCAAATGCTGAGAGGCTTCGAAAAAAAACCAGGATCAGGTTTGGAATTAAGTGTATAGCTGGGCACACAAACAACTTGGTTTGAGGAAGGTCTGTAATTGGGAGAGTCCTGCTTCAGGGTGCAAGATTTGCCAAAAGACCCAGAATCTCGCGGTAAAACCCAGAGCGTTGACACGTATGCCATGTATCTACATGTACTGTACATCAAACAGGCATTGCATAGCAGTGTTCTCAGTTTACTAATGCTTGCTAAATTTTGTCACAGGTACTGTATGTACAATGTAAGTTGGTGAAACTTTGTACCCAAGTACTGTAAGTATATTGTACATAATCACAACAATTCTATAGTGTTTTCAAAATTTAAAACATATTGTTAGGAAGCTCAAGCTAAGGCAATAATATTCCTATGTACTGTATGTTTTTCAAACTGTTATAGTTGCATCAATTAAAAAGTGAAATTATGGAATTTTTGAAGGGTTTGGCAAGAATGAAACTGCAGAAGAGACAAGATTTGTCCTTAAAATAAGTTAACTGTTAATTAAAAAGGAAAATTTGCTATTTTTTTTTTTAACTTGTGTTGTTTTCACTTTTAGACGTGGAACACTTACACCTATCATCGCTTCAGGTGTGGAATTTGCTGTAAAAATTAATACAATTTGTAAAATGGAGGGAGTAAAAGTACCACCATGAGAAATGCTTGAAATATATACAAAGGATTTTACTGCATTATAATGGCAGCAAAAAATCGCTAAATATGCAGTTTAAACTTGTTGATCACATGAAGTAGAGAAAGTGTTCCTAAATGTGATTTTAGCCTCAATGAAACTTGCAGTGCTTGTAACTTTGTTGCACTTTTGCTTCAAAAAGTTTTGATTTCATCACTGTTTTATCACATGATGTGATTTGTTTGGAACGTGAATTGGCCAAGCTGTCGGTGGGATCAGGTGTCTGAATACGTCCCATGACCAATTTGAAAGTACTGTATGCCTCTTGAATTCACACTTGTACACAAATGTAATGCTGATACTGTATGTGTGTGTGTATTACTGTACATGGATGCTGGACAACTGAGTACCATTTCCCAGTACATTGTTACTGTAAATGAAGCTGAACCCATAAATTTCTCAGGTATTCAATGTTTTCTGGATCACTGTAATAAGTTACACCGTAAGGTAAGTCCCGTAATCGTGAAGAATTCCTACGCTCTGTGTAAAAATGAACGACTTTATTCTCTAACTGTGCTTAATAATTAGTTTCAGCCAGCATTTATACTGTTTGCCTCGTTAGAGAAGTTAAAGGTGCCTGTGTATCTAGCACATTAAATTTTTGTACGAAAGCAAAATAGTTTTCTTTTTGGGGGGGGTCGAGGAGGAGGGTCGTTCAAACATTATTCCTGCAGTACAGTAGAGAAGACTGCCGGTAATAACATAGGCTATGTGAAAGTCTCCTAGCTGTATCTGTAAACTTTCACTGGGGATTTTATTCACTATGGTCCTCCTGTTCATGATGTAACTGTCTGTATTTCTCTCTTTCAGATAAATTCTGGCAACTCAAAATGGGGGCTAAGTTAAGTGTACAAAAATGTGAGGTTCCAGCCGAGAGGACGTTCGTTGTGACAGGGGCCAACACAGGTAATGTTTGGACAATTTTTCTGCCACATGTTGACGTTAATGCATCTCCACGGTAGTTCAGTCATGTTTACAGTTACAATTAGACCTTCGTTGAGTGCACTGCACCACGTCGTATGGTAAACACGTATTTTGCAAACACGAGCAGAAAACACGTACTGTTAGCCGAATGTACAAACTTGCTTGCTTGTATTGATGATGTCGCCAAGTTTAATACTATATGATTTAGTTCTGAAAATCCAGTCTATGTTGAATGAAAAATAATGTGAGGAAGAATTTCTTTGGGGGGAGGGGGTGGGTGGGGTTACCCTTGATAAGACCTACATGCAATGTCTGATTATTGCTAGAATATTTTTTTCAGGGATCAAAGGGTGGCAATTTAGGCACATGGCTTCAGTCAGAACAGAGGTACATGGCCAATATTTTTTTGATCAAGTGGCCATGCCACCTATGGGCCTCCGTTTGGACCGCTCTCGTCGCAAGCCCCTCCCTGTCTATTCCTTTTCTTTACACTACCTCGCTAGAACCGCAGATCAAAGGAAACGTTCAAGCGTGTATGGAGATGGAGTGGATGGAGTGCATAGTACTGGCAGGCTAGAGATTCTGCCAGCTTTGCTCACGTTTGTAGCAACACTAATGGCAATGGAACAGTCCAAGACACGACATCTACTTAACGAATGTCGTATTGTTTAATTTGATCAGTAAAGATATTGCTCTTTAGTTTTCGTAACTGTCCTCCTTCGTTTGTTCACCTCCTCTGTTCCCTGTCATTATTTTAGTCTCTGTTCAAAGGGGCTTTTGTGGGCCCGTGACGCCTCTCCACAGGCCACATTTTGCCCACGGCCTGTCTCAGGCTGGCCACCCTTGAGTTTAGAGGAGAGTTACGGCTCTATGTGGACATTCCATTAAAGTCGAAATCATACATCATACATGTAATCATACATTTTTTATTTTCAAAAACTGGGAGAATCCTGTTCCAATTTCATTTCATCCAAGTGCCTCATGCATGTTGCTTCTCAGATCCTTCCCTCGTTTTCATGGCTGTGCTACAAAATTTCTTTATTATTTGTATCAGTTTCATTTCTTTTGAATACTGTGATATGCACATGGAATATTTAGATGTGTTCGGGATAATCATCTTGAACCGATGTGAAAAGTAACTGGCTGCTTTAAGTTACTAGACCATACCATTCTCTTTCATCAGACAAACCAATAATTGAAATTTCAGTAAAAGAGAAGGGTAGTGCCATTTTTTGTTCACTGGGTACATGCCTTGCATTTTTTCTATCATGTGTACATACCGCATATGTACACTGGCACAGGAATGTTCTTCAAGTAATAGATACTGTGGTCTAGGGTACTAAAATGTAATAGAGGTTCTAAATTATGTTGAAGTTAGGTAATGTGACAACCAAATACAGGTAGCTTAGCTTTGAGTTGTGCTACCCTTCTCTTTTACCAGAATTTCAATATGGTTTGTCTTGTGATCAGCTGTTATATTTGCAGGCTTTTATGGTAGAAAATTGAGCCATTCCATTTTGCAAAAGGAATGTCATACCCCACATTGTAATTACTTTGAAGTTTCTATTCGACCTTTTCGACTTGTTAGCCTTGAAATACTGATGCTGGGTGTCAAGTTCTTTAGTTTAGTGACAAAGGATTACATGCATATTGCAAAATTTATGCAAGTGAGTCACAGCAAAGTGGAATAGCACCCCTCCTTCTCTGGATTTTGGGAGCTCAGCTTGACACATGATCCATCCTGCTTTGTAGTAACAATTCATAAAAAATGAAACCTTGAACAATCCACAGCAACAACCAAATTTACCAGAAAGATTGTCTAGCAGAACACACAAGTAAAAGCTACTACTGTACAGTATATAGTGAGAATATACTCGGTATTACTTTTGCAAAGATGCACACTGAAGTCATCAGCATCAGGGAGGTATGAAAAAGGGGGGAGGGGGGGCAAGTAATAAACCACTTGAATAAATGGAGAAAACACAAGAAACATCCATTTTTCATGATGTTCAAAATGATTACACTCATGTATCACCTTTCTGTCCACATACAAAGTGATGCACAGCTGGTATTTGAACACACTACAGTGTTTAATGACACTGTGTCTGATGCCCAAGTTAAATACCACAGTACAGTAAATTCAATTAGAATTCAGAATGTGGTTCAGAGTGGAATGTTCACAAAGTGCTGTGGTCAAATGATTCTTCAAACCAAACACATTGTGTTTAGAAGATCATACAGTACATGCCTACAACACATCATTGCAAAATACTCTTGTCACTGTCATCCAGAAATTATTTAAAGAATCTTGAAACGGCAGTTGAGTCAGACATTGAAAACCACAGAAATGTGTGTATGTATGCATGCAGATATATGCAGTCACCTGTCTGGACAAAGTTCTCTCTAGTTCTGTCCATATCCTGTGGCGGTAATTTTCCTGATGAACTCCTTATTTGGTTGAATAAATGAACAAAACGATTGTGGATGTACATGTGAGCAGTGAGATCAATATCTGGTTCAGGATGTTTATATTTTGATCAGTTTCTTTGAAACTTGAGTTTCTTAATTATGCCAGCCATGTCAATTTATATGTCACTTGATTGGCGATTCGATTTTTCGAACACGTGTGTCGGAACACGTCGACAGGTATCGTAAACTGTGCAAAAGGCAAGGCACGGCACCTAGGGATCCTGAAGACGTGAGCTGGGAACCTCGAATATAATAAAATTGGTATAGTAAGTACATTAAGGAATGGTATGTGGCATATTAGAAAGATTTTAATTCATTAATTGCATCCATCTTTAAGATGACTACCAGTAATCTGTCGCAAAGTGCCGAAAAAAGTGAATCGTGCATCAGAATGAGGCATTTGATGACAAAAATAAACGGGTCAAATGTTCAATTAATAATGCTGTTTTTTTTTTCTTTAGGAAAAGTGCATTTAAAAAGTATGGTCCCTCTGTTCGCAAGTAAGTGCTAGTCAATGCACCGTGACAAGGATGAAGGCTAATTGCAGTACCTATACAGTATTGCATTCCACATTTTGCTGAGCAGTTGCACAAGTGGGTGGATGAATCACTGTGTATCTTTTAGGAAGTTCTGCACTCATGCATGACTTGCTTTGATCTGAGATTGAGGTTTGTTGCCATAGGGATGAATTGCAATCTGCCATATTTAGTAGTATTATACCCAGGGAAGTTTCTTTCAGGCTCACAATACCTAGCTGCAGTGGCATGTTGACCGTCGGAATGAAAATGGCATGTGTGTCGTTCATGATCCGACCGCGTGCAGGCATGCACATCGAATACATCAACTCGATATTCGGTGAATAATTCAGCGTGAAAAGTTTACATATAGCAGCTCTCAGGTGTTTTCCATATTTTTGTCGCAAAATCAGGAAAAAAAAAAGATAAACAAAAACTGCATGCACAAGAAGTGCTACACATTACACAGTGTCCCATTTGTGTTGCAATTTTACAACTTTTTGTAGCAAAATGAGATGCAATGTAGATAAATTATTCACTGGATGTTGGTCATACTGTAGTATTTTGTTTACCACCATTACCAATCTAAAAGTGTCCCATAACCCCTTTTTGGTAAATACCTCTGTACTGTATGTCTTCATCAGCCGTTAAGTTGTTCGTTTGATGCACAGAAATGTCTTTAAGAAAGATGTCCAGCCTTGTACACAGATGATATCTAAAAATATGATTCTGTGTACTGTGAAAGCCAAAGCTGAGGAGCAATGGGTACATGTAATGCACACGATAGTTCCTGCAGCAATGATGTGACGTGTTCCCGGAGCTGCGAGAGTCACACTGACAAACACGTTAGCTCTCACATTAGACAAAAAGGGACAAAAAAACTGTGTCAATATTGTAGACAATATAAAAGGATAAGTTGAAAGATAGAGTCAACTAAAGTGAAGGTATAAGTGAGGAGATAATTGTGAAAACTTGCTATGGTATTGTGCATTTAGTTAAAAGCTCAGCAAGTTCTTCTTACTATTACTGTGAGTAATCAACTTTAGACCTGGCCTCATGTTCAATTTAAATAATTCATTCATTGATAGAATTCTTTATGGGGGGGAGGGAAAGGTGATTTAAAATGGATGTCTTTTAGGTGCTATAAAAGGTAAAATGTTTTACAGGTTGAAACCCTCGGCCTCCCCAACCACTGCAGCCATAGACTGTGGCAGTCGGAAGTAGACTAAAACTTTCACTCTAGAGCACTCTCAAATAATGCATGGATGCACATTGATTATGCAAATGATGTAAACATTCAACAGGTGCATCGATTATTATGGAATGCCAAAACTGTCAAATTTCCACTTCAGTACTGCAGATCTCCTGCGTAGGAATGGTTGCCTAGTGGTGAAGGAGGGTGGGTTTAGCTACAGTATAGCACAGTGGACTAAAAGCCTGTTGTTGCATAGTACTTGATATATCTCCTTTATATGCAGATGATAAATGACCACGACTCGGTCAGAGAACCATGGGGTTGAAATAGTTTGGTGACTGAAGAGCGGACTGCACATCAGTTTGAAGTTAACTGTGGGTTTTGTAGCAAAGGAGATATATTGCAGTGAAGATTCTGAACGTGATTTAATCAGACTCCAGTCGTGTTCCTATGATTATACCGTCGAGTTCTCGATGATGACCCACATACCACCAGAAAGAAGTGGAAAGGACAGGAAAATTAGTGTAGGAGAAAGCATGTGATGCACATAGAAATGATGATAAGTTATACCTGAAAGGGGGAAACATGGTATCTGTTCACAGTAAGGTACACTGCATTCATGTCTGTAACATGGGAATTTACCAATCTCTGGGTAGCAAGTATAATATTGTTGTGACCCATGCACATCTACAGTATCAATATATAGTGTGTACCGACTTTGGGTAACCCAAATAACTGGGAGGAGAATATGGTTTATAAAATGAAGATTGGAAAGAGCCAAGTAAACTGATTTTGGTGGAACGGTATTGATATATGAAGTTTTAAAATTCGAGACACAACTGTGCATGCACCTTGAAGCTGTTTATAGTATCTTACCCGAACCATACGACAAACAAATATGTGGTTTGCTGATGGTGATAGCAAAGAAAGCGGTGACCATGACCTGCTGTGTAGAACTAGCTGATAAAATTGTTTACAGAACTTCACTTTATAAGTCAACTACTCTTTCAGTTCATGGTGATTTTGAGACACTGCTGGAAAATCCATTGTTCAGGATTGCAGGGATTAGAGGTAATAAAATGGAGATGATCCCGCCACTTGATCCCAAAGTTGATCTTCCTGAGGGATCCGGTGACTTTGAAAATATTACAGAGGGGTGATTCGACGTGTACTCCTGCTGAATTGTTGGCTTTAAGCAAAACCATTGTGGAATATTGTCTCACCTGCCCACCATTATAGGTTAAGGTTTACTGCTTGTTTTTGGTTGCTAATTTCATAATTGTTATATCATCACAGTTCCCCTTCTCCCCAGTGTTCCCCCACTCCCTTGCTCAAGCATTCCATTTTTTCATTCAGACTTTTTGAAATGCTTCAACTAGTTTCAGATCTACAGTACCCATCCAATTCGAAAATTATTCTTCAATGATCCAAACCTTTCATCGTATTTATGCAAACATTGAATCAAACAAGATTTGGATACCAGTGACCTTCAGTGAGTAACAGAAGAGGTATTAACGGGACTCGCACTTTTTCATTGAACCAAGTTCCACTACAATTTATCCTCAAGTCGTGAGTAACGCTCAGCACTCTGTAAGCCTCAAATAGGTCCTATATCAGATTTTTTTTTTTTTTTGGTTTTCTTTGAACCATGATTGCAACTTCCCATTATGGCAAATGAAGTTTCAGTGAAAATGAAGTTTCAGTGAAAATGAATTTGTCACAAAATATGGAATTTGTTCGCACAAGTGAAACTCATGATGCAAGTGCTCAGTCACAGAAAGGGACAGTACAAGCAAAAAAAAAAATTAAACATATTGACCCCAGGATATAATATGCCTTTGGATTGTTTTGTAAGTATTGTAGGTTGATTATTTTTTAGTAGTCCTGGGATTGGAAATTAAAGCTACATACAGTACCTGTGCATGCTGTAACTGGGGACCATTCACAGTGTAAGTTAATTTTAAGAACTGCAGGCAAGCTCTGAGGAAATACTTCTGTCTGGTCACCTAAATGTGACTTTTAACCCTACAATTTTGTTATATATAGCATGACTTTTGTTGTTAGTATACTACTATCTGGTATTCAGGTACAGGTAACCAAGGTAACAGAAAAGGACAAAATAACCCATGGCAAAATTGTGACAGTCAATCTGGGCCAAATGCAATTGTGATACGTAGAGTTCAAAACCTCTCTTTTTTTTCTACATACACCATGTGCAAATCATGACTTACATATAATCACCATTTCCCAAACTGGAACAAGTTTACAGGTATGGTGGAAAAGATAGAATGAAAGTCCAAATAACTAATATGGAAAAATTTTTCACCAGTAATACTTAAATGGACAAAATGAAGGAAAGCTAAATGTATTATCATTGTAATGGGGAACTTGTGCAATGTCCGGCATAGTTGTATGTCAGTATTACTGGAACATTCCACCATGCTTTAACCTTGTATGTACAGCCTATACATTCACATAGAAGACGCAAAACACTCACACTAATGCATTGTTTGACTTTGCACAAAGTCCTGAATAAAGTTTTAGCACTATGCCCTCTTTTGCTTGAGAGATCTCAAACATGTTTTGCTTGTGCCAGAAGCTTTCTTCTCAGAGTTGGTGTTCAGAAACTTCAAAACCCAATGAATCTGACCCTGGGCTTAGAGGGTGCTACACTAGAACTTTATTTAGGTTGCATTTTGTGGAAGGTCCAACAGTGCAATAGTGTGAACAAGGGTAGGTATATAGTTACTTGTGAATACTATCTGGTGTTTCCAATTTAAGCCACTTTGACATGACTTTGATGCAATTTTGATGTGACGACTTGCCAATTAGGCGTGTTAATGTTTTTAGAGGGTATCCATAGTCCCTAAAGTTGATGCAGTGTGACTGTATGAGCAATAATGCGTGCCCCGTAGGCTATGCAAAATTGAAATTTCTAGTAGGGTCAAACGTTGTGGTATTGATGATATTAATCGACCCATTTCTCAGACAAAACTCTGATATCCATAACAGTGACTTTCGGACGAGCAACTTCTAACATTTAGTGTTTGAAGTAAATTATGCTTCCAAATTTGTAGTTCACAAACACAGAGCTCTTCAAATTAGCCAACTGGTACTTTTAAGTTATAATTAGAGTCAGAGGAGCTATATTCTAGATAGTGTATTTAGGAAGGTACTGTATCTGGTGCCCATTGTCAAAGGTTACTAACTGTCAACTCTACCACTGTGTGGCCAAGCATATAAAGCTGGTGGCATTTGAAGCAATGAAGCTTAGCAACTGGGAGGTTCTGGGTTCAATCCCTTGCCGGGTCACACTGGGATGGGTTTTTCGTCCAAGAGTAATTTAAGGCTTTTCTCATTTGAACTGAGCTTGTGAAAAACAGATACAAAATTTAATAAAAAATTATTAAAGCTGGATTGTGAGTTGAAAATTTGCCAGAGAAAGTCAAATTCTGTGGTATATATCATAACTACCACTACAAAAAAAACATTGTTTCAGTCCCCTTTTGAATGCATTAATATTCATAGCTATTCCCATTGGGCTGTTTAACTTCAAGTAATGGTGAGTGACCACTATGCTTTCTTGTATAGTCTGAATTTTGTAGGGCCCACAAAAATGTTGAGACAGTCTTCATATTGAAATATCTGAGAGGTGAGCGCATATAGTTCTGTTTCAGGTTTTGTGATAGCTAGGTGATCTTTTCCCCCACTTTCTCTTCTCTGAAACACTGACAAAGACCAAAGGTAGATGACCAGGCGATTGTCAGTACAACACATATTCCAGCTTGAAGTTGATAGTCACCCAATACACGTTCAGCGACAGGTTTCCTCCGCACTTGTGTGGTCACTAAGCGTAGTAAAATAATTGCCCTTCAATCCCTGACTAAAGGTACAGTTTCAGAGACAGGTAAGTTTGTCACACGGATAAATACTGTATTCACATCGTAGACATATACTTACCCCTTGCATCACTGATGAACTTTCAGAACACGTTGTACAGCACTCGAGGGAAAGGCAAATGATGGCGATCTTGGCCTTAGAGGGCGCGTTGCTAGAATTAGTTTCGAGGAAAATTTGAGCAAAGGTCAAATGATTCATTTGTGATGCAAGGGGTAAGTATAGTCACTCGTGAGTACCCACACCAGTGAGTTGTGGGGAATCCAAACCAGGAGAGTTTTCAGAGTTGTTCAGATGAACACCACAGAAAAAAAAAATGGTTTAAGTACAGAATAGGACATTTCCATTAAACCCCCAAGCCTTCACATTTTGAAATTCGTATTAATGGATGCTGAAATTTGAGGGAAGTGCAATTTTTTATCTTTCTCGCTCACTTGTAATTGTAAATTTGCTTTACTCCTTGCTTACCAGTCTCTGCGCAACTATACGTCTGACTACTGTGTTTATTTGTAATATACACTAGTGATCTCCACAGATTTCCATAAGAGGAGAGATGGCCATGCGTGAAGCGCATTTATGCTGTGGCGAGGTGAATGCTGGGAGGAACAGTTTGACGGGAGAGGCGAATCTTTATTACTTGAGATGCTAAATGATACAAAATACTGCTACTTTAGTTGATATCTTGCTTCTTGCAAGTAGCAGCAGTCTCTTGTCATCACTTTTTGGCTCTGCTCCTCTATGAGGCAGGATGAAACACTTAATTGTCGTACCCGGCGTTGCTATGGGATGCATGATTTGTGCAATGTCATATACTTCACAATGAACTCGTAGCCTGACGGAAGTTACGTGTTCCGGTACCCGAGTGACCAGATGACCATGGATGCCCTTTGCCATGCAGGGTCTGCATTTTGGACTTGGATGCAAACACCAGTAATTTAAACAGTTCCTTCTCGAGATTTGTACTGGTCATGTCTGAGACTCTGCCCATGAATTCACGTCTGAAGTGTCGTTTAATCGCAAAACTTTTCGGCCGAAATTTCAACCGGTCGTTAAGTCGTTTGTTCTCACGATCTGTGTGCAATTTACATCCTTCATTCAGGATTGAATCCACTTGAAATCGTGTGCATGTATGTAGTCTTTCTCTCAAATAATCTTCTCCAAAAGTACACAAGAATGCATGCCAAACAGTACATTGTGTCATACAAATTTTCTCATTTCATAAGGAAAAGTGCTGTACATACATCTTTTCTTCACCCTCAAAGTTCCTCCACATTGAGCCTTCACAACATGACATCATGTCCTTTTAATAGATTTCTTGTTTGTCCTATGGTACAGTGAAAGCAGAAAAAAAAAATTATCCCATTATCCTGCATTATTGGTCTTTCTGTCTGAAAATTGTGATTTTCTTCACTCAAGCAGAACTAAGTATTAGGATATGCTGTAAGAACCTGATACCGTCTTTTTTAGCATGTTATAGCAGTGCAGTTGTACATGAGGGCAGGGGAGGCCTACTGTAGGTGTTATCGCTGGCTGCATCACTTACCAAGTAAAAGTTGACCTGCCCTAGTTGATTTTCACTTCCTCTGTGCATATATAGTACGATATAAACGTGTGGTTTTACAATACTGCAGTTTCCTTGTTGTGGTAAGGTTTTACCTTTCAAGGGCTTCAGTTCCTTTTATATGTGGTGATTATGAATTTCGTGTTAATGAAGCGGCAACAAACACTTTCAGTCCTTTACCCACAAATTTAAATGTGAGTGCATACTAATCATTTTTTGTCTTCTCAGAAATCTGAAAATTGTTGAAGGAGTATTTAGCTTAATCAAAACAAAAAATAGTCCAGAGTATGTATTCTTTTGTTGACATAACTTTGTCAAACTTCTGTGTGGGCTGTTTGGATGACTGCACACACTCCACTTGTATCAACATTTTTACATAGACACAAAAGTCATTTCAATGTTTTGATGTTGTTTTCACATAACTGTAATATGAATAAAGCCTTTAGCCCTTTTGGAAAGAGATATACTTGCCATTGTAAAGGTTAGGGTCTGACTATATTATTGTGTTTATTAATAGAATCATTCATTGTCATGTGTATACATACTGCACATCGAAATTCATGGCTGAAGTTTAAGGATCACATATTAGTGTTGCACAAATCTTTGCAACAAAAGAAAAAACTAAAATGGTAGTACAAAGCCTTATTGTATTTTGATTCTGTATGATCGTCCCTGCATTCCACTTACTGTAGCTTTACAATAGAACAAGAACATACAGTAAATTGATTACCTGTTGAAGACATGGATGCATGCTTGCATTAAAGATAAGATATTATGATCCACTTTGCGAAGCCAGTCATATTCTGTACCAAAGAATATAGTCTATCTTTCAAACGTAAAACCCTCCCACAGTCGAAATTGTTTTAAGAAAAACCTAAAGAAAACAAGAAAGTCTCCCTGAAAATAACCAAGATGCCCCGAACCGTCCTTCTGTCGCATTCTGAAGGGCCGACATTTCGAAAGTACTTTGTGAGATCAGGGGTTGATCTTCATGTGCAAAGCACCAACCTACAGTACTGCATACATATTTGTCCATATACTGTATGCATACATATGTTGTTGCTGTTGTCACGTAAAATACTTGTTGCGCAGTCTAACGTCATTTGTATGTTGCTAGCTAATTCCCAGACCAAGAAGTTTTAGGGAAATGTTTTGTTTGATAGTTTCCGTCATAGTAAACTTACTGTACATTGTTCAGGCAGTAATGTCTAATAATACAACCTGCAGTCCTGCAGCCACAGACCTTTACCTTTTTTTTTTTTGCATCATACCGCAGATGTTTACACTCGCTGAATAGTGTAGAGTAGTGAAAGGTAGAATTAGTACTCCCTCACCTCATATGACCTATGCATTACCCTATTGACCATGGTCTAGCATCTGGCAATTTTGTGTGTGTGTGTGTATCTGGTCACAGCCCTTCCGTAATTGCCAGCCTTTTCGTCTTGCAGCGAAGTTCTTGCTACGCACTTGCATCTGTTTTCAATCTGCTTCTGTCTTCATCCTTTTGGGGACTTTTCTGACACGCCTATTGGGATGCATTAGGTTATGAGGTGAGCATGTCACTAGCGAATTCCCAAACCAGGGAGTTTTGGGGATTTTATCGTAACTCGCTGATTGGCAAAATGAAAAAGATCGAATATAACAGTTAATGTAGAAGAGGGTAATTGAGTTGATATAGTTTCTTCTGTGACAATTTTGAAGGGAACTATATAGCATGCCAATACTTCTTATTAGACTCATATATATTCCTACAGTCAAACGTGTTGAAATTGTACACTAGTTTGTTGTGAAGAGAGGTTGCCTATATACAGGTACATTATAGTTAAAAGTGTCTGGTCACAGATCAGTTTGCAATAAGTGATTTTAATCATTAATTATTCTATCATTGTCGCATCAGTTGTATGACAGGTCTTCAGAATCTCTTTGACCATTTATCATCAACAAATGAGTAAGACTCAACAGATGGGAAAAAAGTCTCATGAATCTTGTGAACTACGTAAGTCAATGATACCCTTCAAAGTCAAACCACAGCATAATTGTGATCAATTTACAAGTGTCGTTTAACTGCGCATCAACTTCACAAAACATGCATAGTCTGGAAGCAATATATATGTAAGAATGTAAAACTGTGTAAGAGATGGCTGGACACCCACGCGAGCCATAGCCGAAGGCATTTCGTTTATGACTCATTTGTCCGTAGCATACATCTGTTAACATGCAAGTCAAGCCAAGTTGAGACTGTACAAAGTCCTCCTTTACAAATTAATCTGCTGTATTAACCTGTGTAAAAGATACAGTAGCGTTAAGCTCCACTTAACCCATCAGTGATTCTAGGTAGGCCTATATAAAGTATTAGCTCCTCACCTTAGAGCAGATAAATTTTAGAATATTCTATGTGGCACATACAGTAGGAGGTGCCATCAGGACAGTGTCAAAGGTCACCAGATAAATGTAACGTAGTGATTAGAAGTGCTAGACATAGTGTTAGAGCCAGAGAAATTCTTTGCTCGTAAATGTCCAAACCAGGTGAGCATAATAAGAGACATCTACAGTGTGCAGATGTCATTGTCGCTAACTGTAGAGTGCACAATCTACACTCTGTTGTAGTTTACTTTGTTTAGTATTATTGTCAACTCATATAGTGATGGTAGAACTGGAAATAATTATACGTACAGAAAATTATGAAACCCAATCATTGCACCATTCGTTGAACAAATTTTGACGTGTAAACCCAGCCTAACTATTTAAGGAATTTAAAATTTTGATGTGCGTGTCTTCTTTTTGTTTCAAAATTCCTTCATGTATGGCAAATGAGGGTGGGCCAGATCTGAGAGGGCACTGCACTAGAATTTATTTTGAGGGCATTCAGAGCACGGCGAAATGAGTGAATAAGTAAAGGAAGGAGTATTGTATAGAAGTTTGTAAGTATCCATACCAGTGAGTTGTGTGGAATACACATGCCCATGCCCTTTTTGTTGTGAAATTTCCTCATAATACCCTGGAAGTGCCTAATCTGGCAAATTATGAAAGGCTGCATGCTGGTCAGGCCAAACAGTGATTTTTCAATAACCTTACACAGTATAGTACCTGGCCGTACAGAGACCAGGTTGTCCCCTTGAAACATATTTGACCTTTACAGATTTATTTGCTTAGCTCTGGAATTTACTTGCAGATTCAGTTTGTTTTAAGTACACAAATTTAAACAGATCTTCAGATTTGAGTCTATAGACCGTAGGAAGGAAGATAAAAATCACATGGCTAGTTGTCACAGATGTTTTGTGATAATGGAGGAATATGTTGACTCTGACAAAACATTGACTGTACAAGTTGTTTTGGAGGGGCAGTGTTAAACAGGCTCCAGATATAAACAAGTGAATTGAAAGGCCCCTGCATTCTTTTCATTCTTTTCAAATGATATCGCGCATTACGGCAATATTTTGTTAGCATCAACCACAACAATGCTTTGTGCTTTTACATCGTAACAAGAGTAATTACTGTGTGGTGTAAATGCACTAATAAAATTTTTATACAGTATTTTAGAGTCTCAGTCTCGTGAAATAAGCAATTATCGAATAAGTGCTGGTACAGTAGTTCGTTTTAAAGTTGTCACGTTTGTCCAAAAGGGGCAGTCATCGAATAGGAATTTTACAAAAATTCGTTCAACTCTCTGAAAGTTATTCACTGAGTTTAACAAACTAGTTGCTAAGATGCTGTAAGTCAGTCCTAATTTTACACTGCACTGAAAGAACATGACCTTTAATGGAGATCTCCTGCATGCTTTCAGTTAGAGTTTTGTCATTTTCATTTTTTCATTCAATGATCTCCCCTTAATTTTTGCAAAACGTTGAAGTTACCACTCTCATCCATGCATCAGCTCTTCGCAGCACTAAACAAAGTTCAGAGCTTCAGGTTAAGGGTTGGGAAAAATCAGTGTATCTAGACTTTTTGCCATTTAAAAAATTTTTTTTTTTTAAATTTTCATCCACTGTAGATCTTTGAATAATAAATAAAGGATTCAAAATGGCCGCCAGTCACTACTCATTCTCAGCTGCGAAGAGAGAGAGGGCAATTTTGCATCGACCATGTGTTGAAAATATATTCCAACGATTTTGGTATTGATGTGGTCCTTTTGCCCCTAATGCCCCCTACCCTTTTTTTTTTCAAGTCCTTTTAACAGTTTGGAAGAAGCTCTGCTGGTGACAGTCTTCAGTTGCTTGAAGGTGACCCAACTCCTAAAATCTGCTCTGCCGCAGTCCTCATGTATTGTACCATGTACTGTACCCTGACCTATAGTAAGAAACGGAACAGGATCAATGGACTTTCTAAGAGGTTGGAGGAACGATATGTGCAAGGTGCCATGTTGTTTGCTCTGCAAGTTGTTCATGCCCCATTTGACCAAACTTTTTGACCTGTACTTGCACCTTTGAATTAAGGTGTAGATAGTCTTCATACATTCCCTATCAATTATGAATCAAGTGCGGTCCTAACCCTTGACATCTGTTGTCTGCAGATTACTATCGGCAACAGAAAAGTAATAATCCACGCCACGTTGTTAACTTTGTAAGTTGGTCATTTCAGTCAGTTGGTACCAACAGTGCATGGAGCTCTATGATTCCATGTATTGCTTAGCTTCTGATGCTGTAAACATGACTGTGCCACTGCACATGCACCATATCCACTTCAAACCCGCCTGTTACATGCACATTAGAAGAAAGGGTGTGATTGTATGTGTCAAAGAGTCTACTGTAAATATGTGAGAGCTCATACCAAGTCCCCTCACTCCCCTTACCCCCCCAAAAAAAAACAATGACAAGCTAAAAAATTTAATAACCTTTTCATCAGTTACCTTTTGAAAGCATTTAGATCAAGGCTAAATAAATGCATTAGTGAAGCAAGGAATAAGTATATATAGTCTCTCTTGAATACCCACACCAGTGAGTCATCAGTTAAAGGCTTTGCCTCTACTCCTTTAAAACATTCTCCACTGTATTTTAGCACATCACTCAAATCAGATATACTTCTTCATCGCAGATTAGCCTGAAATTTTATTTTATACTTCACTCCTCACTTACTGTACATATCTCAAGCAGCCTTTGCACTTCTTTGAGATCTAGAAGTGAGAGATATGGGGGAAGGTGGGGAGGGGGTGTTGGGGAGGAGGAGGAGGAGGGAGGAGGAGGAGGAGGGATGTTAGAGCACTGTTAAATGCTACTAAGTCATTGCCGGTCATCAGCATGGTAAAATTAGGTTCAGTAGTTGTTGGAGGTGTTCTGGTCAGTATCGTTACTATGAAACATAATTTACACCAAGTGTGAGGTCTGAGATCTGCAGTGGTTTATTGCTCTAACAAAATGAATCTGTAACCTGAGCATAGCGGATGGACTGTAGATAAATTTAAATATTATGATTAATTAAATTAAACCATGATGATTTTTGAAGAAGGGAAGCATGAAAGAAATGTGAGTACTGTACACATACCTTAGTCACAATTAAAGCATGAAACAGTAACTATGTGTTTTCTTTTCATCGAAATGGTATGACAGGAATTGGATACCAGACATCGAAGAAAATTGCCCAGCTTGGAGGAAGGGTGATATTGGCCTGCAGAAGTGAAGAGAAGGCAAAGAAGGTAGGAACAGTGGTCAGATCTAAATAACTTCATAGCATGATTCTTTGCACAGGTGCACACCACATAGATCAGAGGTACTCTTGCATCCTAAAAGGGGCTCATTGAGTTAATATCGATCAGTTTGTGAGGTTTTTGAAGGGTTCAAAGGCTTAAAAGCCTTGTAATTACCATAATTAGTCAAGTTTCACATCCACTAGTTATGAAAAGACTGCCAAAAGTTTTGAATTTTTTTTACCCTGAGTCCCTGACTTCTACTGGCTTTGTGCATATGAATTAGTCCACATGTGAAAAGTGTCTAGTCACAAATTTAAAAAAGCCAAAATGAATTGTTAATCATTGATGTTCCTTTATGTGCAAGACATGGGGATCCTCTTAGTTTGGCCATTTGTCGTTAGCATGTGAAGGAAACGTGATTGGAAAAGTAAACCTCTGTAGTCTGTACAGTTGGTTGTTGTAACTTTTTTACAACTGCAAGAACTTGAATTACTGTGGAAAATGCAGGAATGACAGGATAGCCTGCCTCAAAGTGACTGCGTAAATATTCAAAAAGTAAAAACAATTAAAATTTGATGCCCACAAGTTAAGTATCGGTGTCTTTTTATTTGCAGCATTCAGGCAATTTGGTATAACAGGTGGTAAAATGATTTCAAAGTCTTCAAGCAGGTCGAACAGCATAAAGGTGTAAAAAAAACAGTTTATGTATTGTTTGGCAGTCTGCATGCGATTCTGTATGCTTCTAGGAATGAGCCAATGGGAAGTATACTTGTAATTATCATTCAGCCGTTCAAAACAGCCCAATGCTGCATGTGGGCAATCAGTCTATAGACTTATTTGCAAACACAGTGTTTCATTTTACTAACAGCTTGCAATCCCCAATATTGATGAAGGAACGATGACTTAAGTCCGTTTTAAGTCTGTCTTAAGTCTGTTTTTGATATACCAGTGAAGACCTTAGCTGAACATCACATATTTTCATGTCATGAAAACGAAAAATTTGTGAATTTTTGTTTTTTCTTTTTGACCTGTGCTACCTGTGTGCATATGAATTACAGCAGTGCTTACTATTCTGAAAAAAAATTGTCTGGTTATGAATTTTGAAAAACCAAATTGAATCGTTACGCACTCACTTGTAAATGTTCCCTTGTATGTTGGCACATTGGGATCCCTTTTACTGTAATTTGACCATTTGTAGCCTACAGTATGCTACCAAAGAGTGTTGACCCCATTCAAGATTAGGCTCTCCTTCCCGGTGCCAGGAAGTGGTTGAATTTTCACGTGCATGTGTTTTTGCGTGTTTTTGCGTTTGTACATCACATTGCATCAGCTGTCCGATCCTTAAATGTCATGCTGAAACGGAACTTCATACAGCATCTTGTGAATGCCTCAAAGCAGGTGCAGTTTACCGATCTAGAGAATTACTTAGACAACTACTGTACAGTTCAGTGTAGTACAGTACCTGTACCTGTAGTTTTGATAACAGCATGACTGCTAAACTGGATGATTTTTACCTGTGCCCTTTTTGACCTTTCTCCACCACACACTTATGTACAGTCTTCTCAGTGCTGTTTATGCCACAGTCACCACCCAAAAATCAACATGTATCAACATTTAGTTTAACTTATTTCACAGGTTCAAAATTTTGTGACTTTTCCAGAAATACTCGCATTTTGTGAGTTTGTCAATTACATACTGTATATATGCGCATGATGTACACCCAGTCAGGTTTCTTTGAGGATACTGTCAGCTCGCTCGAGCAGCTTCTCTCCCTCGATTTTAAGCTGCCATAATCCGACTACCTTGCAGTCTATTACCATGAATCTCTGTAAAAATATGCAGTATTTTTTGCAAACCTCAATCCATCATTTTACATTTTTCTGCATTAATATCCATTTCTCCTTTATCTAGCCATAAACTAGTTCCAATGTGATTAAATTGGTAAAGTGATACCCGTAAGCCCTTGGCATGACTCTGAAGTGAGAAGAGAAAATGTGTCTTTAAGACAAGATTCTGTAGGTGAATATATATATGTTAAGTCTCTCCACTCTCAAAATGAGTTTGCTGAAAGTCAGCAAAATAAATCGTAAAGGAGCGACTCGATTAAAAAGTATTAATTAAAGGTCGACTCGAAGCAAGGAAGGAGAACTGCAGGATTGGGGAAAGGAATGGCTTAGAACTCTGCATCTGATTACAGTCCTGAGCAAAAGAGGGAGTAGTGCTAGAACTTCATTTGGTTACTCGCAATGATCGGTTAAACTACTGTATCCACATTAGCATGTCGAAAGTACTGTATGTCACTTGTGAATACCCACACCAGTGAGTTGTGGGGATAACAGGTTTGTGTTGAAGTAACTCAATACAACTCTTCACATGTGTTTCACATTTCAACTACTAGGCCATTCCATATGAAATCAACAAATTTTGAGGACATATTTTGGCAGGTCATCTCTTGGATTTGGCTTCTTTTTTTGGCTCATTAATCGAAGCCCCTAGCTTCGATCCTTGGATTTACTCAGCTCGTCGAGTGAATTTTTTTCTCATTCACCTGCGTTGGTGCCCACGAATAGTTGCGTTATATACATTCCTGAGCACACAAGTCTAATGGCATATTCAACAGGAAGGTGAACAGTGACGCAGACATTTCTATTGTTTTATTAAGTGCTAATCGCCATTTTAGCCTGCTTGCAAGACCCTTTGACTTTTATCATAGTGTGTAACACTGTACCCTCTCGAAATGTTACGACTTTCACTCAGGGAAAATAGGGGATTTGATTGATTGCTTCAAGTCGTTTCCACCTACCCAGCATTCTGTTCATTGTAGCTTCAAATTGGTACTGACAGTGACATATGCGGCTAACGCGCAAGCTGCCTGGTAGAAGTGACGACCACCATACTACGACCAACGATATCTTAGTGCGATCATTGTGTTCCTTCTTTTCACTTCGCTACTTGAAGAAGTATCTTCAGTTTACCGCCAGAATCCGTTGCTGACGGAGTTTATTAGGCCTAGCATTACCTGCATTACTCCCGCTTTGGTTTTCACAGAGTTTGTAGGTTAATATATATGCAGGCATTACTTGGCATTTATGAATTCACTGTGGTGGTGTTCCGTGTGCGTTCTCCGAGCCGTACCTACAGGTGGCTCTTAGTGCGTGCTGTTATACCATCTAGGCCAGGCTTGTTTGTGTTATAGTTTGTCAATCTCATTTTAGATGTACACATCTCGTAGCCTAAGCCATACGTGTTACTGTGCGGTTCCGCAATCATGGGTGCAGCATATATGTTCACAGTCCCAATGGGCTTCGATGTACTTGCCTGAAAGTTCAATTCTTCTAGTTTGTAGTAGTGTGTGGTTTGGGAGGAAATTCAAAATTTTGAGCGTCATCGGCCACATGCACGTTTCATTTTTTTTTTTTTCACTGCCAAATTTGAACAAGATGGAAAGCAAAGCATTTACAAATAAAACACCACCTGTGTCTCTCTTTACCAAGAGAATCTTCAGTCAGATTTGATGAACACCAAAGTTTGCCTGCTGCAATGTTCTTGCGCATGTAATAACACTACGATATTCAACAACAGTACTTACAGCACCATGCTGTTACAGTACTTACATCTAAATTTGTACAGTAATTAACCGGTGTTGCGATCTCAAGGAAATTTTCACATAAACTTGAAAACAGAGGGGACTGAAGCAGATGTCTTTTACCTTCGGTTGACTTTTTTTTTTTTCTGTTCTAGTCTAATGTATTGTCAGACTGTGCAAACAATGGAGAAAAAACACAGCTGATCATACACAATGAACAGGCAATGTTGAGAAATGTTTATTGTCAGTGAATGTGCATTGCAGTTTGGAGCAAGTACTGTACCGTAGTACCTTGGCAGGACATTGTTTGAAATGTTTACCTGCAAGCATTACGTTTGGGAGGTTTTTGTTGTTTTTCGTAATTTAGAGCAAACTTGAAGTCACTATGAGCTTTGTCCTCAGAAAACAACTGAGTTACTTCACTCCTCCCTTACCTACTGAAAACACAAACTGCACTCCTGTCTACCATGGCAAGAGTGCTGATAACCTTTTTGCACATCCTACTGTAGTACGACAATTGCTCCATGCTCAGAATCGGCCGTCTTTAGCTTCACTTGCTTTGAGATACTATGTAGTCACTTGTGAATACCCAAACCAGTGAGTTGTGGGGAAATCAGGTGACTTACGTTAATTTCTTTAAAATGAAAATAATCAGTCATCTGCAGAGTACCTTCATCACAGTGCAAGATAACTGACAATCAACATACATGAGAGATTTTTAAATGGCAGGAATGGTTGCTAAAAATCTAAAAGATGAAAACTGACAAAACAAACCTCGAAGCAATCGGAAATCTTTTGTGACCTGCAGAGAAGTCTTTCTTCAAACAGTTTGTGAGTAGATGATCCCTGTTTTTATTTTTGTTTTATGGAGGTCAAAGGTCATTTGAGGTCACTAAGCGGTAACAGTTTAAAAAACTTTTAAGGAAACTGTTTCAGCAACTGAATATTGCTGGAACTTCATTCTCTCCACATTGGCAGCCCATGATGAGTAGATGATCTTTTTTGTGATGGTAAAAGGTCACATGATGCCCCTGCAAAGGTAGACACGGTCCCTCAAGAAGGGTAAGATGATTGAACTTCAAAATTGGTACAGGGGTATGTTGATTATTCTTTCACAAATACTGGCAAGGGATCACCAAGTCCTTGCTTCTGGTTGAGACTTATGTGAAGCTCTGATGGTTTGACCTCTTGTAAAGGATGGTCAATTCCTTGGCATTTACATTAAGTTGTTTTATTTCACATTGATTGAAAGTCCATGTAATGGAGACTTTAAGATTGCATTTCTGTGTACTCTCATACAGCCAACATCATTTCAGCAAACTGGAATTTACAGTAACTAACACACAGGTCTAACTAGTCTACATTTAAGGAGTCAGCACATTTACAGAACTTTCTGAAACATTCCGCATCTTAATCATACATAACAATGTCACATTCACATTCCTTTTAAGTGCATTATGTTTACATATCTGTTACATGTCAACACAGCCAAACCATTAGCAAAGTGGAATTCAACTACAGTATTGAAGGCATGTAATTTGTTATATGGAAGGAGCTAGCACAATGTTAATTATTGAATCAGTTAGTGTATCCTAACATACAAAGTCATATATCCTAGAGATTATGGAGACTGTGTGCCCCCTCTCTGTGTTTATTATTTGCTTTGTAGTTTAATTTATCATAGTTTACAGATTAATGTGGCAGGTGGTTGTATGTTTCAGTTTTAATAGTACATACAGTATTGCACTGCTGCCACAGACTGAATGCACTCATGTTAAGTGCGAACCATAGAAATAAAACTGGTAGAATGGTGCCATGCTACATGTAGTGCATAAAGCCATGCATTTAGCCATTGGAACATTTCGCTTTAATGTTTCTGATGGGACAACAGACCAAAGTGTGAGCCTACAGGTGGATGTCAAGAGATCACTCAGGCCGCATCTGCTTTAATTTTCACCTCTAATTCAACTTGACCTGTGTACACACAGTGGATAAATTTCTCCTTTGTTCTGGCATTTGTTCATTGAGAAACAGAAAAGCGGCTACGGTAACTCATCAAAGTGAACAGAAAAGTACTGTAGTATCGGGACCAAGGAGCGTCATGTGTCAACGGAGCTGTTGCATTGCACATGAGCACGTGCGTGTCAAACCTCTGGCAAAATTTCTTAAGTGTAGCAAATCCACAGACGGTACTTTCATATTCCTTTGAGTGTAAAAAAAGTGTCTGTAGCAACAAATGACATCGTAGTTTAAAAATTCAGTTTCAAAGTCGATTTGTAGGTACTGTACAGCATGGAGACACACACCCGATCAGATCCTACATACAGTAGCTCCCTCACAATGTCCACTAATGCTCTTTAATACTTGTTAAACATTGTGCATTACCCCCCAGGAAGCATTCTTCCTTTACATCCATTTCTATGATCTTCATCTTACAGTGTAGGTATGTTTGTCAAATGTGTCTGGGTTGTCACTGTACGTAGTTAACTGTTTTAGAAATTTAGACTTTGTTGCAAATATTATGTACCTGTGAGGGATGCACTGGAGCTATGATAAGAAGATCCGGCGGTAACCGGAACTGAAAGTTCCCACAGGAATCAGGACTTTTGATGTATTTTTCGACATTTATTTTTGAGAGTATTCAACAGACATGATCAATGAGATGATGATCGAGTGGGCCGGCATCTCTAAAGAGAGGCAGAACATACTGTACTTGTGAGAGACAGGGCTGCTACTGAAGGTTACCAAAACAATTAATGAAAAGACATTAAGCATGTATGTTTCATGGCTAGTAATATCATCTGCACAGTACCTGTCATGATTAGATCTGAAAAAGTAAACTTGCTGCTGGTACATATGAAAGTAAAGAGGAACAAATATATCCGTTCTTTGTCAATGTTGAATCAAGATAATGTTGCTTGAATAGTACCCAACTACAGAATATTTAGAAGGTGAAGATTATAAAGTTGATATGTTTTTTGAATATTCAGATGTGGCAAAAAGCATAACAGACTAAAAACTTTGAAAGTTCCGGCAGTTCCGGTCGTAACCACGCAAAGTTCCTGCCAGAATCGGAATTTTTTGAGAAATCAGAGTTCTGGCCGAAAGTTCTGGCCGGAAGTTCAGGCCGGAACCAAGTTCCCTTGCGTCGCTAGTGCCCGTTGCATCTAAAGGTAAATAATCTCAAAGTGGCCCACTGGATCTGCACATCTAATCTTTAATGCCACTCATTGTGAAGGCAATCAAGTATCATGTGAGATTAATTCAACTTCTTGTTCTAATTGCAATAAATAATGATGAGTAAAACTGTCCACAATTTGTACATTTAGTTCATTAATTAATCAATACAACAGACTGTCAACAGTGTTGACAATACATTGTTTATCATGGAAGTCTCACCCATGCAGCTGGTAGGCTGGTGCATTATTTGTCTGCGGCAATGGATCCTACACTTGGGCAAAGTACAGCTTTATGGTACACACTACAGAACCCACTGTCGATATTCTAGTCCAGACTAGCAAAAACATGTTTTGGCAGTTTTTTTCTTGAACTGTTTGGTTCATTTGATGATATCATTTACATTAAATTTGGTTTTGTTCATTCACCATAAATTACAATACATTTTTATCGTAAGTTGTATGTCATTCACCTTCAAATTGAAATTATAGTTTATGCTGTATGCTAATGTTCTGTCTTGAACTGTACTGCTGGTTTGAATTCAGCAGAATGCACGTTCAGAGTGAAATATTAGGCCATAAATAGATATATAATCAAACTTCAAGGGTTGTCTGTAATAAGTAAGCTTACCTATAAAAGGGAGTTTTTTTTTCTGCTAGCTAGTGAATTGAAAAGTGATTATGAATATGTTCATAATTTGAGTACTAGCTACAGTGCAGAACTATGAATCGAATGTATGATTTGGGGGGAATTTTGAATACAGACAGTTATTACTTCCACGTTAAAAGACACCTAGTATTGGGAGCTGAAAAAGAGAAATAAATATCGTCTCTTCTTTAACTTTAAGCAAAGGAAAGAGTGTCTCATCAGTGGAAGAAAAAATGAGAATACACTGTAATGTTTTAGTTCAATAATTGACGAAAGAACCGAAGAAATTTTGTCAAGTTTGTCAAGTTTTTAAAAGTGCGACATCATGGCACAGTAGATCACTACTGTAGATCAGAGCTGATTTTTGTGAAGATGTCTGTCTTATAAAAAAAGAAAAAAGAAGCCACGGCTTGATATCATATGTCAGTCCCGAGACTCTGAGGAGTTGTTCCATAGTGAAAACAAATTTCAGCGTAAGAGGTCGGCCGGTGTTTTTATCAGACAAAAACACGTCACTAAATTTGAACGTTTTTTTTTTCATTGTGCTTGAGTTTCCAACTTGGTGGTCAATTTTTGCTCAGAACTCTCACACCTCTTTTTTGTATCCTCTGAGATACAGTCATATATCTGACAGAGACTTAAATCCCCGTCAGCATCCTAGAGTGTGCGCTCGAGTTAATTGAAATGTGGGAAAGCACTTTTGTCGGATGTTTTGCAGAGAATGCCAGAGAGCCAACATACAGTAGTAGATGACACTCTCTTCCTTCGCAGGTACAGCATTTCTTTCCGATATTTTGTGACTGGGTCTAAATTTCAACATGTTTTGATTTCCATTCTGCTCTCTCCACTTCAGGCCATCGAACAGATACAAGAAGAGAACAGACAGGAAGTGAGAGCCAAGAGGAAAGCAGAGAAGGACGCTGCTGAGAAGGAGAGGCAGCAGAAAGAAGCAGCAGCGGCGAAGGAGCAACAGGAGAGGGAGAGACAGGAGGAGAGGAAAAAGAAGGAAGAGGCGAAGAAAGCTCAGGCGAAGAAAGACGAAGAAACCGCTAAGGTATGCATGCCCACCTGGTATGATTTATTTGAACTTTTCTTAAGAAAACAGGATTGTGTTTGGCAGAGTTCTACAGCAGCTATATCGACACTTGAGTGGCAGCTGTAGTGCTTTGTCAGTGTAGTATGAACGACATCCTGGGGGAGGGGGTCATCAAAAACCAGAGCAGGTCGCTTCCGTCACTTGCTGACCATCCTAGCTACAAGAGGCAGGATAGCTATGACCTGTCAGAAAGATTTGCTCCCAATATTAACCAGCCTCACTGTAGATTAAAATATGGGTTGTTTTCTATCACCATAGTACAGTAAAAATTTCTGTGTAATTTTTATTTTCTGTGGAATTTTCGTTGAAGTTTTGCGCTGGCCGTTGGTCTGGCCTTTCTACCCCGGTCGCAAGCATCAGTGCCGAGGACAGCGAGTTGCGCTAATGTGTGCCTGAGATCAAATGTATTTAAACATAATCCTAGATGAAAGTTTGATGGACAACGAAGTGTCATCCTTCTTTGTGTTGGCATTTTACGATTCATGCTTTGAAGGAGAAGGGCAGAAGCAGGGGGGAAGGGAAGAGAGAAGAGCAAAGGGGAGTAGAAAAAGGAAAGGAGGTTGAACAATGGAAGATCTTCAAGGAATGTGAGAATTGTAGCCTCTTTGGTATAATGAGACATGTATGTCCAAACTAACATAACCATCTTGCCCCTCCATGGATAAAACTGCCCCAGTACCTTGAACTGGCCCAGAAAGAGGGGCACAGGGTTTTTCTGGGCCTAGGATTTAAGGAGTAAAAGTTCTCACAGATTGATGTAATCAAAAGCTCTCTTATTTCCCACGCTGACTTTAGTCACAGTCAATTTACATGATTTAATGTATGTCTCCACTGGCCACAAGACATGAGCACAGGGAGATCGATGTAAATGTTATCAAGTAACATTTATCCACCAAGCCTCTCAAGGGGACTGTTTCTTCATATGAGCTAGTCTGTCATGTGTGCGGGTGTCTTTATGTTGAGGTATCCGAGTCTTGCCATCCTTCACAAGCTCCTTTCGTTAAATTAGACCGTCATCGAATATTTTATTCGAACAAATATAACATCTTAGTTGAGCACATATATTCACATCGTAGACATATACTTACTGTACCCCTTGCCACACTACTGCATCATTTGACCTTTGCTCAAACTGACCTCAAAGTCAATTCTGACACCGCGCCCTCTAAGGCCTAGCTCGCTCTCGTTTGCCTTTCGCTCGAGTGCTGTACCAACGTGTTGGTAAGTATAGTCACTCGTGAATACCCACACCAGTGAGTTGTGGGGAAACATTGTCATAGTAACATGTCTGTACTCAGTGGCGCATGCTGTATGACCTTGATCATGATAGGTACAGCAGCTACTGTATAACACAGATCAATTTGTCGTGATACTGTACAAGAATGATCGTGGGATAGCTGGAAGACCAGGCATCTGCGGACAGTCCTGACCTGAAAGTATCTCAGGGGAAAACCCAAGCGACTGAGAGAATATATACACCAGCAGTTGGTGTGCTTTAGTTTTCTGTTGGCCATGACGACAAGTGCTAAGAGTATGTCAAAGGCATAGTGCTCCTTAAAACAGGTGGACCGCAATACTTGATAGCCAGGGGTCATAAAGGGTGTCACAAAATCTTCTGCCCTTGTATTGTACATGCAGTTGGTGAAATGTTTATGTCACATGAGGAATGTACCTACAGATCAACATGTGAATTTTGAAGTGACACATACCAGTTGCAGCCTACTGTTCATAAACACCCTGTAGTATATTTAATAAGAAATGTGTGACAGATTCATATGAGTGAAGTACTGTACAGTATAGCTCACACTGAGGAGCAGCTGTTACAATGTTAATAAAAAAAAAACTCCAAATTTGACTGTGAGAGTTGTGTTAGCACAAGTTATGTAGGTAGAAAAGCCACAAAATGGAATAAACCAAAATTTTGGAAAAACACAGGGGTGCGTGAAATCTAACGAGAAATCAAAAGGTACTGTACTTGTTGGAGGAGAGACAGAGCTTTTGCGATAAATGTCAAGAAAGAGTTAAAAGTTTGTTTCAGGGAGAACTATTGAGTGTATTTTGCCTTTTAACATCTTCGCCTGTTATGCTTGTCATATATGTAAGTAACCGTTGTCATATTCCTGCATTAATATGATCAGTCTTCCTTTGGATCTCATGCACAGTGAAATCTGAGCGTGATGTCACCACTGGCAGACTTTGTTAATCAATAACGTAATAGTGATGCGTCATAGGATGACACATACCTATGTTTACCTGCACCAGACTGACCAAATGCCATCACTATAACCATCATCATTTATTTCCTTGCCTCACTCTAGGATAGGCCCTTGAAGGCTCATCCAGTGGTTGTCCAGGAAAGTTTCTAAAGTTACAAGTCTAAAGTTCACCTCGCACGGTAATATTAAACCGTGGTACGTTGAGCAGTCTGTTTATTACCTGCAGTGCTGCTTGCCAACAGAGAGCTGAATGGATTGAACATTCTGCCTTTTGAACTTCACGATCCACTTCCTCGTGCAAGTGTGTCAAAGATCTCAACATGTGAAATAATATCACAGTGTAGGCTGAAGTTGTATCATGGAGAAAGAATCAAAATGTTCCACCCCGGCAGTTGAAAACCTATCCCACTATTTTGTTACTAGCTATATCAATGTTAGTTTTAAGTGTCAGCTGCATATTGTGCTCACTAGTAAAACGTAGCTCTATTACGAAAGTCAAACCAACCTCGGGCGATCTGTGTGAATTCCTAAATCATTTGGATGGTAACTGTAACCTTTTCAGCCATGCTAGTGTATTTTGTAAGGGTACTGTAGACCTACAGTATGTGCATATGGTCATGTGTTTGTGTTAAATGCCTGCATTGTAAACATGATATCCCAAGAAGCTTGGGAAGCCTAGACAAATATGGCTTGGTATAGGGCTAGACGAAATAATCTCATTCACTGCACTGCCATGTACCATAACAAAAGTACTGGTTACCTTTTAACACCTGAAGTATGAGACTGGAAGGGGGTGGTGGAGGAAAGGGAGAACTCATCAAAAGGTGGATGGGTCTTCTATTTATTTTCAAGGTGTGTTTGCTTTGATTCATTTGAAAGGTATCGCTGCTTTCTGTTTTAGCTTCTCCACATTGCTATCAACGTGTATTCAGATAAACTTGTGGGTTTGAATTGAAAGGTTGGATGGCTGTGTTTCCTTTCTCTCTCTTTCCTTGTTTTATGAATAAATCTGACCTCTTTTATTTTAAATAATTTTGTAGGGAGAAGAAAAGAAGGAAGATGGAGAAAAGAAGGCAGAAGAAACTGAAAACAAAACTGAGGAGAAGCCCGCGGAGGACGGAGAGAAGCCTGCGGAGGATGACAAACCTGCAGAGGGTGAAAAGCCTGCAGAGGAGGCTGAGAAGCCTGCAGAGGAAGAGGCAAAAGCAGCAGAGGGCGGAGATAAACCAGTAGAAAGTGGAGACAAATCTGAAGAAGGAGCTACAGAAGAGGCTGCTGCTCCTGCTGCCAAGGAGGATGGAGATGCACCTGCAGAGGCAGAGGTTTGTATGACATCGAGTAGATGTTACCTGTTGTTCAGGGTGGAGGTCAAAGGTCATTTGGAATCACGAGAGGCAAAATAGTGAAATTTTTGGTGGCTATAACTTGGAGTCTATTGTTCAAATGGTGACATAATTTTAGGATAAGATAGACTGGTAGGAGGAGAAAATATAGTGAGATTAAACTCATTAATATGAAAGGGTCAAAAGGTCAGAAATTGATGTTTTATTGATTTCTCACCAACAAAACATTTTAAGGGGATGGTGTAATGGAAAATTTTGTTCATCTATGTGAAGTGCATGTGATGACCCCTTTTGATCCCACTTGGCCTTATTTGACCTTTGTGAACTTGGGTTAGGGTTAGTGGTGTGAAGACAGTTCTTGTTAAGACAAACCCAAAATTCAATGTATACTATCCTCCTATGATGCTCCTAAGTCAAGTTACTGACATTTTTAGTGAAACATTATTATGTATATGAAAGTAAGTGCAACAGCACAGTTGTTGTGTCATGGCTTTTGCATAGAAGGTACACACCCACAAAACTACCGTACTCAGCACTGTACTTTTAGTACATGGGAATGGAGTAATTCTTCCATCCACATCATTAGAACCTGGTTGATCTGAATTGATCATTGCCTTAAAAGAAAACAGTCAATCTTATGAACCAATGTTGATATATGATAGATAGGCTGCTAAATGATCTTGATTTACACCACTGCCCTGCAATGTCAGACCTTATCAGAGGCTAGGCTTAAAGTTAAAAATCTTCATACAAGGAACCATTGTGCCCTTGTTTTTTCTTTCTTTTTCTTCATTATGTGGTTTTATCAGGAGTTTTTTTTTTGCTTTCATTTCTGCAGCCCGAACCAGAGGAAGAGATACCCGAACTCAAACTGCAGTTCATGCCACTAGACTTAGCATCATTCAAGTCGGTCCTCGAGTTTGTCAAACAATTCAAGGACAGCGAACTTCCGTTGCACACCCTGATCTGTAATGGCGGATTAATTGCTCCTACCAAAGGTACTTGTAACTTGCTTCATATGTACCTCTCTTGTCCGTCGTACCAGCAATACGTTATCATGATTACCTAACTTCACGAGTACCATGTTACATTATACCTTGGTTCATGTTTCAGACTCTCTTCGAGGTCAGCACTTTTTGGTTACAATGATAATCATAACCTTTGTATTCATGCTGGCATGTGTGTGTAAGGGTGTACATGCGTGAGTGTATGTTCATGGTACTTACCTTGTAAACACGATAGCTCAAGATAGAAAGGGAACTTGGACAGTTCCCACATGTAGAATGTCAGTGAACCACGTTGAGTGCAAGAGCTTTGTTGTTTTCGATGGAGGTCAAAGGTCATTTTGGGTCAACATAGGCCAAATAGTGAAACCTTGTAAACCTAATATCTCAAGAAGGCAAGCTTGGAAGGATCTCATATTTTGTATAGAGTAATGATGCCTATTCATCATCTTAGCTCAGCAGATGTCATTGTGTATTAAACGGATGTTACATCTCAATCAATCAATTGATATGACCACTTCTTCAATAGGGTCGTTTCATCCCTTCTGTAGGTTTCAGTATGTGTGGTATTTTCTTCTGAGCAACTGCTTATATGACATGAGCAATAATGTTATTTCCAGCTAAGCTGTATGTGATACTTTTTGACTGATATGTTGTATCCTAAATATACAGTGGTCATGAAAATGTGCAAGTAATGAAATACTTGATGCTATATAAACCACTTTAAGAAAATTTCTTTTTTTTTCTTTTCGTTCTTGCAGTCATAACCGACGATGGCTTGGAGAGTTCGTTTCAGATCAACTACTTATCTCATTTCCTCCTGACGTTGCACCTCTTGCCGTTGCTCAAGGCCAGTGCTCCAGGCTCAAAAATAATCAATGTTACCTCGAGTGGTCACAAGACAGGAGATGGCGTGAACTTGGCCAACATCCAGTCCCAGAAGAGCTTTTCCCAAGGGAGAGCCTATGCTAATTCAAAATTATTCCAGGTATAATGGTTTCCCCAGCCGTGTCCACTCTCTTAACATTCATCCCTCGTTCCACCATCAACCCATCCTCGCATAACTTTTCCGAGGGTTGCCAATTAAAGATTCATGGTGCTGTAATGAAGTAATATCTATTTATTCTACGGCTCCCTGAATTGGTTTGTGGGTTCTGCATTAGCCACTTTCAAGAGGGAGAGGGGGGGGGGGGTGATGTGGTCAAGCAGTGTGGCCTGGCATGAAGTTCATACATGACTTCTAAACTATTGCCAAGGGAGTGGTTGGAGATAATGGGGCACAATCTTACCACCAGGAAGTTTTGATAACTGAGATGCTAAGTGGTGCAAAAGTGGTGCCTTTGGAAGGGAGCAATTTTATGCACAATTTGAAATAGAGGTAGCCTATTGTTACCTTTTTCTTTGCCGAGCAGAACTTTTGTGGGGGGCACAATCCCTCAAGGGTGGTTGTTACTTTAGGGGGGAGGTAGCTTTCACACAGGACAGACTGCCCCTCCCTCGTCCTCCCTGTGGATGACACTGAGATGTCCAACTGATGATGATGATAAAATACGACTAGTGCTCTAGGCAAAATGATGTTTCTCATGCCAAAAGCTTTTCGTTACCAGATTACTTCACAGACCTTTTCCCTTTTTTTTTTTTTTTTCTCTCTTTATTTAGATAATGAACACATTCACCTTACATTCCAAGATCAAAGATACTGGTATCGATGTGTTCTCCGTTCATCCTGGCTTTGTGGACACTCAGTTTACTCGAGGATACTCTGGGTTTTTGAAGGCTGTTAGCCTGTTCCACAAAGGTGCGACGATCTTGTTATCTCAATATCTTATGCCCTTTTTTTGGGTACACAGAAATTCTGTTTGCTATTTTCCTGATGATGTTATTGCTGAGAGTTCTTGTCTAGTTAAAATAGAAAATTCTGAACTTGCACTTTAAGAGTCAAATTATCACGGTTGTCTAGCCGATTGAAGTCATGCTATCAGTTAAAAAAACTCATTGATTTATTTGATTGAAATGAATTTGGTTGATTTAAATTATGATTTTGTTTTTTGAAAACTAGAGAAAAGTCGCCAGCCCTGCAAATTGTCCTTCCAAACATTGTCCCGTTTAAAATCAGACAGATATCTCAAATACGAAGCCATCCTCAAGCAGTTTATCCTTTCACTGTTTGTCTTTGTTCTTGACGATGTTGTAGATAAAAGTGTCACATCTAGTTGGCACAAAGTTTTCAAACATTAACTTTCTAGGGTTGGTTAAATTTCTTTTTACTTTCTACTCATCGGTCAATGTCAAGTGAGAAAGCAAAAGATCTGGAAAATTTCGTCTACCACTGACAAGTTTCCAGTGACTCCAAAGCCGCTCCAAACTTAAATAATCTAATACATCAAGAAGTACCTCTCCTTTAAACGGAAAACTTTTTCTCTGTTCGCTGTGCAGGATTTGGACGAAACTCGACCGATGGGGCAGCCACAACCTTGACTGCTGTTTTGGATGAACAATACAACGGCAAAGGACCAATTTACTTTGCCAGCTGCAAACCTTCCCAGCCCTCTAATCTCTCTCGGTAAGACAGTGACAGCTCGTAGATTCAGGTTTTCCAATGCGAGAGAAATTAGGCGTGGGATGACCTGTCTTGTTAAAGGGAAAGACACCCCCTCCCCTCCCTTTGAGGGAAGACACCCCCTCCCCTCCCTTTGAGGGAAGACACCCCCTCCCCTCCCTTTGAAAAATGTTTGAAATAGTAGCTGCTAAATGATGCGGTACTTTTCAGATCTTGGAAGGTGACCATTTTCCCCGCAAATTTCATTGTTTTTTTTTTTTTTTTTTCCCCTATTTTTGTATCAGTGCGCATTTAAACAGAAAGGCTTGCAGTTTGCCGCCCCTAGCTGTGTTTTGACATTTGACCACATTCACCTTACCGCTGTTCAAATAATCCTAGCTGTGAAAATTCTTTGATGTGAGGATGGTCGCATCAAACTTTGGGGATCTTGATTTAGGTCTGAGTGTACAAGTACAGGACTATGCTGCTCTTGTGCATGTGATAAATAGTGAATTTAGCATATTATTTCAATGGTCGCTGATGAAGAACACAGTTCATTATTCCCAGGTTTCAATGTTCCCAGAAATGTGGCTGTAATTCAGGGTCAGCGTTCCCGAGGTTCAGCGTTCCCAGGTGTCGATGTTGCCGACGTTCGATGTTCCCAGGGCTTGATGTTCAGGAGGCACACTACAACATTTGTTAAAAAAGCACTGGCAACACTTCTGCGTGGCCGTTTATGACGAAAGTCACTCCCGGTGAATTTTTAAATTATTGACCTGGAGCTATGAACATCGAACCTCGGAAACATCGAACCCCGGGAACATCGAAAACTGGTAACAATGAATCCTAGAAACATTGCACCCCAGCAACATGGAACCATGGGAATCCTGGGAATTGAATCCTTTGCCTTTATTCCACAAATTTCAATCAAAGTTGATTTGTTCAACCATTCAAAACATTCTCTTTTTGATCGATAATATGCATTCATTTTTAACTATCTCCCCAGTCACTAATAGTTGAGGTTTTTTCCCCTCACAGTAATGAAGAGCAGCAGAACACTCTGTGGAGGTACAGCTTGGAGCTGCTACGGGAACATTTGGATGACACCATACTAGCCGAAATTGGGGAGACCCTGGAGAGTATCCAGCCAAAAGAGCCAGAACCAGAGCCAACACCAGCCGCAGAGGGAGATGACAAAAAAGAGGAAGAGACGAAGGAGGAGAAAGAAGGTGAAGGAGAGGAAGCAGCAAAATCAGAGGATAAGAAAGAAGATGCAGGTGGTGAAGACAAGGAGAAAGAAGCTGCTGCATCTCAAGAAACTGAAGAGAAGGAAAAAGAGGAGGAGAAACCATCTGAGGAGAAGAAAGAAGATGGAGAGGCAGAGAAAAAAGATGAAGAATAATTGGAAGTACCAGGGTAAAGACTTGTGATGACTCTTGTTGTCCCATGTGTAAGATATTGTGTGTCGATGGGCATTTATGTAAAGGTAGCAGTAGTAGCCTGCAGAAGAGATGGGTGGTGTTGCTGAACAGATGAGGGGAGGGGAGGGATAAATTCTGCCATCTTTGATCAGCTTAGAAAGTTGGTAGATAGTCGTCGCTGCTGCCCTTGTTGCCAGTGTTTCTTCGGGGATTGTCAGCTGCATGTTCGTAATCGGAGTTTGTTTCGATTGAGTGATTATTTGCGAGCAGCGCCGAAGCCGTCACTTACGATCAACCTCTTAACAGAAAATCACGTGAGCATTCAGCTTTGTCATTGCAGTCAAACTGTCTGCAGTTTTTCCACGTACATGTTGTTGAGAAGTCTAGGGGGATAAAGGTGCTCGTGCACAAACTTTAAGAGATCATTTTCATTGTCAGACACAACGTCTTAATTTCATGACAACAAATGTGAGGCTTAGAACACCGGAGAAGCACTGTTCTAGGTCGTCTTTGAAGTTTGTGAAGCCAAACAGTTTCTTGTACACTATGCACCCACTTTTGGTGGCACTCTGCTAAGTTAGTAGCTAAGGTAGTCCTTTCCTGTTATCAGGGAATGACCACCCTGTGTGTAACATGTGCATCATAGAAAATTTTCAAATTTGTTGGGTAGAAATCTGTCGAAGTGCAAGGAACAGATGCTGAAGTTAAAACTGTGGAGCTTTTACAGTTTTTTTATACACATCCTTTGGTTTCTAGAATTCAGCTTGCTTCTTTTTCCTTCATTTTCAATAGCAGTTCAAGATAGCCACAAAAAGATTGGGGGAAGGGGAACTTGGGGGGACTCGGCAAGATGACTGTTAGGACATTCACTGTGAGTGTTTCTCCTCATTTGATCATAGTGCATGAAAAGCTTGATATTATTTCCTATCAAGCCTGCTTCATTTAGACAACAGAAAAAGAAAAAAAAAGCATTGTGCTTCCTTATTTTCTCTGTCAGTTTCAAGGTGTTTTATTTCCACATCCTGTCTATAAAGCATGTGAAGCTTTTTATTTGTCTTACCAGTGCTCGAAAGAAGGGCAATTGTCACGGAATTGGACGAAGCACACGAAGGCTCAAACTACAGTATGTTACGTAAAGACTCTCTTACTTTTATACAAGATCCAGGCAAAGAGGTCATGGCAGAAGTCTATGGGATACATGAGATGACAAAGGAAGCACTGCATGATGACATACCTACATGGCATCTTTTGTGTCAAATATTCTGTCCAGCGTATGATATTTTATTTTATTTCCATGGTAGCTTTTTGCCTTGTCAATCTAAAAGATTCCAAATATTTTGCAAGCATTTTAAATCGACCATGCACCAAAACTGTGAATAAAATAGACCAAAGTTTGAAAACTTTATAGCATAAGTAACCATCCACATTAACTAGCATTCGACTGGGAAAAAAAAAAGATTTGTAGAATCCACTCACATGTATTTGTAATGCCTTCCTTTAATTTGACCAAACTTGTCTCATCTTTCACGTGTGATAACACAGTTGTTTTCTGTGTCAAACACATTCCTGTTCCAACGTTAACGAATAAGCATTTCGTTAGATTTTCACTTTTTATAAGTAAGTTAGATCAATCTACGTCTGTCGTATTTTAACCCTGGTAAAGTATTTTGCACGCCTGAAGTGCTTTTGGCAGAGCATTCAATTTTCTAGATTATCCGGTCCATGGATTTCTCTTCACTCAGAAACATGCATTTTTAATAACAAACAGAAGTTTCGAGCTGAACCTTAGCATTTCTCAAAGTAATTATTTGCTACAACCAGTTGTTGTTGCATACTACATACATGATGTATTACTGCATATGAAATTTATGTGTGGCAGTCATTTTGCTCTTTTAGCCTTGACTTTTCTGAAAAGTCACTCTGATATCATTTAATAAAACCTCTAAGTAAATATTCCACTTACAGAAGCAAGTTCAAAACCATGCAATGTTTACAATTTTTTTTTTTACAAAAAATTAATAACAACATTGCCAAATCTGTTATTTCCTGTCTATGTGTGGGTAAAAAAAAAATTAGTCAAGATATGGATTCTAATTGAGTATTATAAATGTAAAACACTCTTGTGATACCTACTTGGTAATTATAACCCAAAGAGCAAAACTTTAATTTGAGCATTCTGTTCTATTTAGTTCCAATCCTGCCAAATTTTCCTTTTTTAAATTATATGCATTGTAACGTGTGTACTTAAGTAACCTTTATTACACCTGCTTGATCTAAACAATGTTCACACAAAATATTTTGTTGTCGAAAGCATTTGCAAATACATGCTGATCTGTGTCCACATTTATTATTCCATTTGTTATGATCTAGTGCAAGACCTTGTTTCATTAAGTTGCTTTGCTGGTGCTATGTTCACATTCAAGAATGGGTGAGTGTGTTAAAAATGATTCGTTCTCTTGCTGATGTTTTTTAACATCCATTCAGACTTGCCATTTTAAATGTCAGCTTCAAATCCTGTATGACAGTTGCTGTGAAACAGCTTTTAAGAAAACACAAATCTTGAAGAAGATGCAAAACATAGCCTAACATGTATCAGTATATATATATTAATTGGAAGTGTTTAATTGTGATAGTAGTTGTCAACGTTGTGCTAGTAGTGTGGCAATTAGTATGAAACAGGCAATAGGAAAGTAAAATCTTTCAGAAGATGCAAATTGTAGCCTACCATGTGTCAGCGATTGAGCCTAGTGTTAAGTGTGATGTTTTTCGACATTGTGCCATCTAGTAGTAGATAATCTCTCCTGCCTTTGCTGTGGTGATATCTTCCGTCTGAATCCTCCGTAACAGTAAAAGAACCATGGATCTCATTCAAGTAGTGACTAACGGTAAAAGTATTTTTATATTAACATGAAACAAAATTAGATGTCTCTGAAATTTGTGACAATAGAGAGCTGAAGGTACCACTAGACTTTAACAGTAGAATATTTGTACCCTTAGTGCCTTTGATAGGTTTAGTCCAAAGTAGAATATTTAACGTTTGTTACCACTTTATGTCGCTAAACTTCGAGTAGTGCGTAAGATCTTCTCGCTTGTAGTGGAGTTATATTCACAGGGATATTTGCAGTCAATGAAAATCTTTTTCAATGTTACATATGACAGATTTGGTGGCTCTTTGTGAAAGGAGACAATTTATATTTGTTCTAAGTTTCTTTGCATAGGTTTAATAATGAAGAGATGCTGGTATTGAATATGGTGTGCATAATTAGGCATGATATTTCATTCATTCAAATAGTCTAGACAGACAGTTGGACAGTTGCAACCAGCATTTTCTCTTGGCTGCAAAACCAAGAGGGGGAAAATATTTCCTGAAAAAGTTACAACTGTAGTCTGGAAAGTGAGACTGAAGAACACTCGGCGAATGCAACTAACTAGGTAGCTATTATCTAAAATAGTTACACAGATAGTAAAATGCACCCGTATGAGAGGCAGCGATGATTGCGAACAGCAACACGCCAATCAATGTAGTTAGTTTCTCTCTGGTTGGAGACATTTTAATGGTCTCACATTCAATATAGCACGAAATAATCCGGACATTACAGTTGAATCAAGAAGGTGTTGTCTTACTTGTTCCTCTTGGCATGAAAGCAGGTGGTTTATTTAATGAATACAATGTTTGCTTGTTGATGAGGATGGCTGGAATTGTATCTCATTTAAATACCAGTGGTAATATTAAAGCATTCTTTCAATTTTTTCTTGGATATTCTTTTTTTTATGAATTGCACTTTTGTATAACTTTATATTTTTTTTTCTTTTCGGTTTTAGGAATACATCAACACTTACCATGCAATTTGTTTGTTGGGTAAGAAAGTGCTTTAGACATTTCCGTACATTTGTTTTCTCTGTTTCAGGTTTGTTTTTTTTTTTATTAACAGTCATTGTTTCAGTTTCAAAAGCAACATCCTTTTTCATTCATTTCAGCTCTTTTGCCTTCCATCTGAATAGCTTGTGTGCCCATAACCTGACGAATAGGATTACTCAGGCCTATACCATTGTTGTTCCGTGATAAAAGTTACCATGAATTAATTGACAACAACAAGAACAACATCAACAACAGGTTCTTTATTCAAAAGTCATGTTTCATAATTGACGGAACAGTTACAGTTCAGGATAGTCGTCCCAGAGTGCCTTCAGTGTGATATATACATCTTGCTCAACAGAGTCATGGCATTTATATTTATATGAAGAATATTAAACATGTTTGGCAACATGTGATCACTGATGCCAATGTTTCATGTCGGGCCATTCACCCGTGTCCCTCTTATGAAAACCACATTCAATGTGCGTGTAAAGGAAGGCACGCTATTTATGATTCTTGGTGCAAGTTCTGTAGGTGGAATGTTTAACTGCGATCAGTGGTGTTTGAAATAAACAACGTGTGAAACTACAACTTCAAGGCTTGTTTGCCTTTTGCTGACGAAATTTGGCTGGCAAGCTTTCATACAAAATTCATTTAAAAAGTCCTATTTCAAATGTTCCCTGATCTCCTATTTGATTTTTTTTTCCATCATAAAAAGTCTCGACACAATCAAGGAAAATGATATTTACTTCTCACCTTAGTTACCTGTCTCAGTGTAACAATTTCACTCCCATCTTCCATTCCTAGAGCGCTGGTAACATTTAACACTCCTATTTGGTGGCATCCGATCTAATACTGGACTAGCACTTGCTTTTCGCCATTGTGATTTGCGTAGAGTGTGTAGTTCTACTTGAAAATCTTATCTGCACGTATCGCTGTTTCTTATCTCCATCTGTGTTTCCTCGACTTGTGATTTTTTTTTTTGGTTTGCTTTCTGAAAGTGAATTTAGTGACACAAATGGTTCCCAGATAATCACTGCAACGGCAGATGTTCATCGTTTGAATATTCATCGATCAGCTGTTCCCGGCAGCAGAAACACTGGATTTTTTTTTTTTTTTAACATCTGCAGAATCTTTTTTCGTAAATGAGATTAGGTCAAGTGACAGGAAATATATTTAAAAAAAACAAAAAATGTCTCAAAAAAGACAAAAAAAGTGGTCTGGATGACATTGAGTCATTTTCTTTTTTTTTTCTTTTTTTTGTAATATGTTCTTTTGATTCTTCAAAGTGTCTGTGGTCTTGTGTGGTCTAATTTCTCAAGGTGGAAAAAGCACATACAACCATTTAAAAAAAATAATTGTAATACTAACACATTTGGTCATGGTCAGTAAATTTGTTGGGACCAAATGAGATTGTTACCATGGAACCAAGACATGTGCTTTTTGAAAACAATTTCTTTTTGAGAATTTTTATATTTGTTATAGTTAATACTGTGCTGCCAACGGAATGATAAAGAAAAGGGGACGTTTTCAGGCTTCAGTTTATATCAATAAATGGATTGACTTCCATAAACAAAGTGCTTTGTTCTTGATGTACTTGTACTTGTATCCCATTAACAATAACATTGTTGTGAAGAAATCAGTGGATCAGTTTGAAAAGGGTACTATGACATCACCTTTAGGTAGTGATCATGGATGAACGATGGAAAACACGTAACTTTGCCCTTTATTCATATGATTGCACTGTGCACCATCTGATGTTCTCCTGGAGAAAAAAAAAGTGGTGGCAAAATTTCAGATGACTCTTCATTTTGAATAATTTTGTTATGCATTAGTCCCTATTTTATGTTTTTCTTCTTGAAATCAACTCATCATTGTACTAGGAAAGTGTTTCGTTTAAAGCATAATGAAGGAAGCATTGTCCACTGGACAAAACATACTAAGCTGTACAGTAGGCTGGATTGAGTTTGAGTGAATGCCAGTAATCACAACGTAGGTGAGTTGTGGGAAACAAATTTTCATAGAACTGTGTTAGCAATGTAAAGAGGTGTAGCAGTGAGTGTCCTTATGATTGTGCATCATGGTCGCCATGTTTACTGCATCTTGCATATTGGCCATGTTCACTGAAAATTGTCTTGTCTGTTTTTAGTGATTTAAATACCACATGTCAACGTCTCATAAGTCTACAAATGAAAAAAAAATAAGTTCTGCATCAATAGTCATTTTGTTCTTAATTTTGTGCCATAATTTTGTTCTCCTTTTAAAGTAACACTTTTTTTTCTTGGAAATGCTTTTCAGTAATGACAAAAGCTTGGTTGGGTTACATTGACACTTAATTAATCTGCATACTTCTGTTCTGTATCAGTTATGCCTATACTGTTTGGTTGTGTATTCTTTAATTATTTTCCCTCCCCCCTCTACAAATTTGTGGGGTTTATCTCTGCATGTAATTGTAAACGGTTTATGTATAATCTCAACATTTTGTCACATGTATGTATAATTATGCCTTTTCCCCTTGACAAACGTAATCTCGTAATTGATTATGACGTTATTATTCAGTTCATTAAATTTCATCATTGTAATGAATCAATGCCAAATATGAAAATAAAAAACAGGTAAAGCTCACATAGATATCAAAAGTACAGCTTTGCAACTGTTGTAGTTCTCAACTCTCTCACACTAGCTAAGAATTCCATACAATTGCTTTACTGTAACACAAAACTGTGTACACACCCATTTATTTAGTGTAGTTTCTTTGGTAGCCACAATCTTGGACAAAATACCTCAGGACACCCCACTCTCCCCTTCAATGTTGGCTGTAGGATTACTGTTCAAAGTGTACATTCACTCCTATAGGGCAACATCGGAAAGAGACACAGGGTTTCATGAAATCCTCTCACCTAAAATTCAGTTTTATATTTGCAAGGTACAGTACGACAAAGTGTCCCAACAATTTTGTCCAAGATTGTAGCTCCACTGCCAGATTATCCTCAACAAAAGAACTTGGTCTGTCATTACTGTAGGTTAAGTGTTTCCCATACATGACCTCCACATGATTGCTCAATGTTAAAATAAATGATGTCCACTTAAATGCACCATCAGCCCCCTCCCATAAACATGGGAGGCAGGGACATTAGGGAATTGCAACCCCTAAAGACTGAAAATATTCCTGTGAAACATTTGGTCAATATCAAGAGAATTTTGGGATGCTGGAATATAACATTGTGATAATTAAGTTCCTTTTTTCACCGGGGAAGAAAACAATACATTTAATGTTACACACACCCTGACCTTTCAAATTTTTCACGTGGAGCACACAATAATGTTGGCGACATTTTTCAGCTTGTGGCTGCTGCCCCCTTCCAAAATCTAAATTTTAGCAAAAGGAGGTGACCCCCTCTGCATACACCCTTCTGCCCCTGACAAATATACCCTTCCCACAGATCGACAGTCTCCTACATCTAACTTTCAGATTAGGGAAATACAGTTAGCCTAAGTGAAAGTCTTACATGTTTTAAAAGTAGCCTAAGTTTCCATTTTGTCCTGTTACCAGCATAATGCACACATTTCTTAACATAATGTAATGCACTCCCAACCATTTCCTTAATCACTGAGGTGGCCATGCAAAGCAATTTGTTGCACCCACTGTTGTTGCTGCATGCATGCCTATGACCGTTGTGGGCCAATGACACTCTAAGCTGTCAAAAGCTTCAACTCATTGAAAATGCATACAGCGCAGTGTCGAGCTCGCTCGGAGGCGGGGGGTGTCATGTATTTGCTTCTCCGGAATGCTCAGCTTGGAGAGAATATGCAAGAATATGCAATATGTAACCAACGACGACGTAACACAGAGTGCCTTCGACGGTGTACGTACTGTCTTTGCTAATAACCAGTTATGATTATGGAAAATTGACAATAACGTTTCTGGCCAGCTACGTGTGATATTTGAGCTAGCTAAATTGTCAGCCTCGCTGAAGGTAGCACTCACTAAGCGCAGACATTTACTTCATCCACTGAGATACTATGACCTGCTACAGGATACTGACAACAGTGGTCAAGTCAATGGGAACCAAGTTCAGATTACACTGCCCAGTGATATAATCTGTCAAATCTGTATTTCTTTTTCATTTGGTGACAAAGTGACCTGGAATTTTTCTAAGCAAATGACCATTATGTACATCAAAATTGATTTTATTTATTTCCAAAATAATTCATTCGAGTTATGGAGTTAGTTGAGAGGTGTGAAGAGAACTAGGACGAATGCATTTGGTGATAGGGCGTTTTCTGTGGCAGGCCCAAGGGAATGGAATAACTTACCTACAGAACTTCAGTCGTTTGGTTCTTATAGTTTTAGGAGTAAGCTTAAGACAAACCTGTTCAGGATGGCCGTCCACTATTTTTTTTCTTTTTTAAGTAGATGTTTGTAAAGCACCACTGCATATAGTTTCTGTAGAAGTGTGCGCTATATAAATGCATTTACTATTATTATTAATACCACCAAAAAGTAGAAGGGCCTCTCTTTTATGCGGTGTACACGTACAAAACCCTTGATTACAAAACTTATTCCTTCTCCAGGTAAATGACTACTACACACTATATGTGTGCACCCTTGCATAATACATCAAAAATTGATTTTTTTTTTTTCCATAACTCAATTGAATTAATGTTGAAAAAAAAATATCAATTTTGATGTATTACGTAAAGGTATACACACATTTTGTGTAGCGGTCATTTAGAGGGAAAAATTTCAAGGTCACTTTTGGTCAAGAAATGTCGTGGTACCAAGGGAAGACCTATACCACATAAAAGAGGAACCCTTCTTCTTTCTGATGATACTAATCTCTCAACTAACTCCATAACTTTTGGTTAAAAATTAGTTTAGTTACCGAATATAGAGCCATACCGGAGCGGAATCTTTCCACTTCATTGGCTGCTTTGATTACGGCCCCGCGGACACTGTGTCGTAAGTGCCTGAATATCTGTAGCCAGCTGCCAAGGCGGACCACACAGTTACGACACATTTAATGGCTGCTGTTAATGGCTGCTATCTTCAATACGGTAAATTGCCATGTTACGGATCACCCTGATGATCACCCACGGGTCAAGGTACTGCTGCTACATACAGTGCAGACTAGTGTCAGTGAATAGGAGCACGATTGCAGGAAAATTTTCCAGTAGAACTAAAGTATTCGTGGATTTAGTAAGTTCAGGTTGTAAATTCAGTTTTTTTGCTCAAAATTGGTCTTTAAAATGGTGAGCTTTTGAAATTTGCATACGTTTGATTTAGGCCTAGGCTAAGTATAGCTGAAGTTAACGTGAGGCCTAATGATATATCAGTGCGTAAGTTATTGTCTGTGAATGTGTTGTTATCTCGATATCTGACAATAACAACACACACTGACTCAGCAATGACAGAAAGAATTATGCGCAGAAAGTATTACTGAAAAGAACTTAAGACTAGCTAGACCTGGAGATATTTCCTGGTGCCTGGTTGTACTTCTGGCTAGTCACTTGAATAAGTTAGAGACTGTGAAAAAAAAACAATTGGGTATTGGCACAAACAAGATTTTTGCAAACAAGATGCCCCATATATAAAAGCACTGGCCCTGAAAAATCACAGGCGCAGTGGCCTCGCAATGATGCGTAAGGCCTAACAAAACAGTACTGACAGTGCAGTTTCCTGGCTTGACTCTGAGAACGACTAAGCAAACTTATAGCTACGTTACATGCTGCAGTTGTTCACAATTGTAATTTAGGGTTTGTTTTCGGTTAAGGATTAAGGAAGGCCTAGCCCACAGGTTCTTAAGAAGTCATTAAGATAATACGCCTTTAATTCGCCTGCGTTCTTGTGATTAATTTTTTTTGTGTGTGTACTCCAAATTTTGTGCACCCCTAGCCTTTTATGCACCCTAGCCAGAGATGCCAAGTCTGATGCCTGCAGCATGAGTTACACACCTCCATCAGACTCAGCATCACAACTTCCACTCAACTAACAAACATTAGTTGCATGCTTTAATTAGCCATCTTTTGCCATGAAAAGGCACAGATTTTCCTGAAAATTCCCTACTGATGTGAAGTCCAAACTTACAGTACATCACAAGTCTAAAGTTACATCTCAACAATAGGCAACACTTTCACACGCAATGTAGTATTGACTGAGCAGACATGTTGCACTCACAGTACACCAGCATATCATAACATGTCTTATACTGCATACTGAGTGCTGTCTATTCTTAGTGTGTATCGTGTGCTAGCTACATGTATCCGTCTCCCAGAAAAACATTGCATGCATTGCTACTGACCTACAACTGATTCATGTAATGTGTTTTGTAATTAGTAAAATCGGCGAGCACTACCATGGACTTCACTTACAAGTAGTGTGCACAGGGTAAAGTGTGTTCCGTTTTCTTCATTTCGTAAGGCTGGCTGTTTTCGTATCTCATCGCATAATATTTAATCAAGGAATGGCAGTGCATTAACTATGAACTGATTAAAGAGTTATTTTTTGATAGTGGTGTAGAAAAATATTAGTAAATAATAATGAAAGTCATACTACAAACTCATATGGAGACAAGAACTGAGTGGAGACTTCTTTAAATTATTCCACAAACTATTTAATGGTAAGGTCAATATCATTTAATATGAGAAAGGGAGATCCAGGAGGGGTCATGCCCCCCTTCATTGTAGACCAAGGAAAGTTCACGCTTTTTTGGGGAGGGAGGGAAGAGCACTGCATGAATGACAAGGGTGGCTGTGGTGTCCGGGAAGGCAATTTCTGGTTATCTGCATAGGGGCTATTTTTTTTTTAAACAAAAACTTTTTGTGATCTGTGGACTCGCCAGCTGATAGTTGTTTTCCGCTTTCCTAGTCATCAGGAGAAAATTCCAGTCAAGCAACTGGAAATCAGTTACTGGTTGCAACTGGTCCGAACATTTACTGTTTGAAATTAGTCACCAAACTTCCATTCAGTTGCTCACACAGGAATGCTTTCTGTGTCTTCTCTCAATTCTAGCAAGCAATTATCAAAATTTCCCCCTCCCCCACCCCAAGAAAAAAAAAGACAACATCAAGGACCTGGATCCTGCAGTGCATGCCCCCAGGAAGCCTTGTACGTATTGTAATTTGAATCAAGTACCAATCATAATGTTAATTTAATTCTATGCTTACAGCACTACTATAAACAAACCACTTTCAAAGCCTGAAATTTATGCCTGGAATAATGGCCAGCAAAAGTAGAAGGCCATGAGAGTAGCGTAAAATTGGTTTAGTGGCCCCAGTACTTTGACTGTGAATGCGAGTATTTGTGGAAATTTTGGTCATAAGTTTCTGCAGAAAATGGTATTAAAGAAGGCTCAGATTGCTTCATTTGGAGAGCTCTTGAGAGCTCAGCTGTGTCTTGGCCGAAGGCACTTCGCATTAAGGTAACAGTCTTGAGTCGCGGTTTTCCATCATCTCATTCCTGGCTGCTCACTCACCTTGGCATCTCTGCTTAAAAGTAAAATTAGCCCAAAAATGCAATGACCTTAGCAGTTTGATTAAGCTTTGCGACTACCATAGCTTGGAGGCCTATAGTAATGGCTAAAAGAAAGCTGAATCACTGATCATTTCTAAATCCTTGCCCGATGGTCAACTGTCCTGTAAGTGTTAGCACTTTCCTTAATAGTCAAGATCCAGTCCTAGAGGTAGGTCAGGTCCCTAGGTGAGGCCGACACAGAAATGGAGAGGATGAACCCACCGGGACATGAGTCTGCTTCCAGAAAGTTCAAGGGGTGGGGCAAACAAATTTTAGGGGCCTGTCGAGATCACTAAAAGTGTTGCTTGTAACATGCTAATGCAGATACAGAAACCGTAACAGTATGCTAACAACACTCGTAAAATTTTGGTATGTGCTGGTGGAATAGTCAACCTGCCATCGATAAATATCCTTTTACGTCTGGTTTGTGAAAAGTGGTCTGTAATTTTACAGTCATACTGCCTACACAATGTATATTCTCTTTAATCAGTCAAATATTGTTGACAGCACAATAAAATGTGATGGATTGAATTGTCTGCCTTCGGACATGTCTTCTGTGCCATAATACAACACAAAGTGGGTACCTTCTTGCCATGAATTGCAGTAAGTTTAGAAACTCATTGATGTAATAAGTAAACACTGTAAGAACAATACATGGTTCAGTGGTACTGTAATGGCAAATGTATTTTGTTGCCAGTTCATTTTCTTCATTCCCTTTCAATTTTCTAGGTCAAAGGCTCATTTAATTTAGTGCATTCGAGGCCAAAACCTTTAAAGCATTGATCATGACAGAAGGAAGCCAGTGAGTACAGATCTGCAGTACTGTAACTTTTGTAAGAAAGTCACAGTTTCTGATGCAGGCACTGTTTTTAAAGACAATAGCATGTGGCGTATGTTATGTATGATCAATTGATCTGCTCACTGTCGTGTGATGATGTTCAGTGGGTTATTCATCTCTTACAGATGCATGGTTGCTATTATAGAAAAACAGATCAGAAATGGAAGCAACTTTGGTAGAGATGTAATTTTCTTCTGGTTATACAGCTCCACAGCAGAATTATCCCATAAACATGATTTGGGGTAAGTTCCTCACCTTATTTAAAGAATTAGACCTCATCTGAAACCTAAAGGTTGTATGGTTGATAGTGTTTCCATCAGGTTCAAGGGTTTGCTCTGGGTACCGGCAATCGGTTACCTGAACACCTGGAAATATAACATGACATGGTCAGTTGGGCGCAATTACTAATGATCAAGTATCCATAAAACACATGTGACAAAAGAACTATACAACACTAGCTTTAAGGTCAAACTCCATTCCATAGTACTATGCTGTGAGTTTTGATAGCAACACTTCTCTGGCTTGCATTTGGTATTGAAAAGAGATGATGTAAAAACTCCATAGCTAGTGAATATTAATTTTGTTCAGGTTAATATTCATACATTTAGAGAACGCAGTTTTAAAGCTGGAATATGAGTTGTACTGGCAATTGCCCGGTCATCGACCTTTGCTTTTTGTCATTTTTTTTCAGCGAAGAAAAAGTAGAGTAAAAGAACATCTGTCACAAAATCTGAAAGAGAACTATCCACTCATCTTCTAGATATTCCAAAATGTGAATTGTCTCAACATTTTTGTTGGGCCCACAAAATTCAGACTTTATAAGAAAGCATATAGCAGTCAATCACTGTTACTTGAAATTAGATCAATGGATATGAATATTCATGTACTCATTGTACTGTATGCAAAATTAGGCTTAAACAATTTTAGCCACTATGACATAGTCCATGGAATTGGACTTTCACTGACAAATTTCCAACTCATATCAAATTTGTAGTCTGTTCTCCCTCCCCCTTCCCCAAAGAAATGAAATACTAGTGAATACTTAACATTAAGACCTCTGACTACATCCTGGTTTTACTCAGTAAATAAAGTTTCTCCCACTGTCTGCCATCTGTATGTCTTTAGTTGTTTCTGTTATCTTTTTCTCTTTTTTTGTCTCAATTTTCATTGCTCTTTCTGGAAGTAGGACTTACGTTGGAACCGGGATGTGTCTACACAAGATCAGTAACTGCAGAAACTCACCTCTCACTAGCTACCTTAGACTGCAGAGGAAAAGGTAATTTAATGCGCAGAGGAGTTTAATAAACATAGCCTTTGTGTGAGAGCACCTCGAATGGACCTCAACTGAACAGCACACAGTTATATCAAGAGCCCTCATCTCCCCTCCCCCCCCCCCTCCCCCACTCTCCTCCCAAAGAAATAGCTTTCAGAAGGGATCAGTTATGTTTTTGTGATTAAGTTCCTGTAGTGTTAAGGTGTCTTTTCCTACTGTAGTTTCGTCCAGGGAACCCGACTTCCTTTTCAGAATTGCCAGTATTCCCACATCAAATTTAATGGACCATAATTTGTGACCTTCACATGGATCCAAAAGTAAGGTAGAGTCATCATGAAGTCAAATGCTCATTTGAGGTTATAGACCTTGTAGCTGCAAGTGAATGTCAGCTCTAAAGGAGGATAGAGGGTTCTGAGAAAGACTGAAGCCCCTTTTTTTTTGTTGACAACAATAGCACTTTAAAGTAAAATTTTAGTGAAGTATGTTCCACTTTAAAGAAGATATTTACTTTAATAGTTCCTGTGGTTGAAGGGATTGATTGGTCAGAAATCAGTTATTTGTGAAACTTTTGACAACCTACTTACTGTATCCTCATTAATGTTTTTTTTTTTTTATATTTCCGAACATCCGACAGGCTGTTGAGGTACTAGTCGACGGAGATTTAGCTCTCATTCACAATTCTGCTTTTACAGTTAAAGGATTGTTTGAAAATGCCTTGAAAGTGCTATTGTGTTTGCTTGTCAGTATACTTGTAATGATCATTTATTTTATTTTTGTTTACTAGTTTAATGAAATTATGCTACAGGATGTGGCTGTAATTATCCGTCAGATGTAGCTCTGTGATGTCTCAAAGATACGTTCGATGCCAAGCCTATGTATATTTTTCCCGCATTCGAGCAGATTCCGAGAGGCTTACACAGGGCAGCTCTGCCGTAATCATTTCAAATAAATTACTCGATTTGTTCCTCACAGTATTCGCTGGCACCGATCCCGTGAAGGTATCACATGTAGTGCTGAAGACCAACGACTGTGAGCTGCTCCTCTGTTCTCTGGTACAAGGGCTCGTCCTCCAGCAGCAGTTGGACCTAAAAGTGATGCCCAACGAGGAGGTTGCTTTCTCCAACCAGGGAAATTGTAAGGACCATGAGTGGTAGGGTTTTCCTGCAAGGGACATATGGGTGTGAGAAATCATCCTTTTGTTATGAATTGAAGGGGGGTGCATATATCATCATTTTATTATTTTATTTTCTCCCTCTCCCCTTCCTCCCGGTATGAAAACACTACATGGAGAGCATGAAAAGAGCTGAAAGTATTTCAATGTCTTGTCATGTCAAATACTTGAAATCATGCTGTTTTCCTCCATCATCCTATTCCAATCCTCTCCCCCCCCCCCCCCTTAAACATTTTCTTATATTTTTTTTGAAGGGTCTGAATATAATTACCCTGGTAGACATGGTGAGCATAATGGAGCGTCACTCAGCGCCACATGTCGCTCTGTCTTTCCAAAGACGATAAGTCCTGGAGACATTTCTGAATGAAAAAATGTTCCTATAGTAATGCCAATGGCAATAGTACTTCCAATGGCAGTGATTCCAATCTTGAACAGTTATGCTAAAGCACTTTCTATCTCACCATTGGACTTAAAAAGAGTTGTGTCAAGTATGCAAATTAATATGAATATTCATATTATCATTGCAGGTTGTGTGTACATCACAGGCTACTCCCTTGAAGCTGAATATAATTACAAACTTGATGACAGCCCATCAGAGGGTAGCATTCTGGAAACCCCAACTTCAGCGTGTAAGAGTCTTAGAGTTATAATAACAGGTTTGAACAGTCTTTCTGCTATTATTAAGGGCAGAGGAGACCACTACTTGTGTTTGTATGCCTTAACCTTTTTTGTTATAAAGATGTGCCAAGAAGTAATTGCTGGAGTGTGGACGCACTCCAAAACTTTGCCGTGAATCTGTGCAGCATGCCCGTCGTCACTACTACGCAGATCGACGCGGTAACCTAAGCTGCTTCGTTTTGTGGTTCGTCACCTTGATTGCCAAACTGGAAAGCCACACAAAGGGATAATAAACAGAAAAGAACTTTCCAGCAACAATTGAAAACCAGGACAATAAGAAAAAATATCTCCTAGCAGGGGTTACATGCAGAAAGCAACTCACATGGGTCTATTTACAAGTGTAAGCCACACAGTTGTCTGGGCTTTTCTGCGTAGTGTTGTCATCTCAAGATACGATCACGGTATCATTGTTAGGCTTTTACTAACCTGGCGTGCACAGATATTATATAAAGTAGGCCTTTCTCATTAGTAAAACAATGATCTCACTCGAAGATATTTAATAAGAATATGTAGCATAAAAGTTGTCAAGTTATGGAAGAAAACTTGTATATATCATACAAAAACTATTGAGGTTATTTTTAAAACAGTTTTAAAGGAATAGATTGATTTTTCTTTGTAACCCTATGTTAAAACTGTGAAGAGTAGGGGTACTGGGGAGAGCAACGCATTGGTAAAAGTACACCTGGTCAAATAAAACAATAAAGATAACAAAATCATTCTTGAGTTTAATAACTCTGATTTTCAAATTTGCCATATGAGAGGAAAAAAATCCATGTCCTTGTTTCATAAACCTTAAACAGAAAAGAAAAGGAATAAAATCGTGTTCACTGAATGGACTTAATGTGCAGTTAAAAAAGGATGACAAGTGGCCACTCATCGTGAAGCTAGGCTTCATCAAACCAGAACTGCAGTTGACACGACTTGCAATCTCTGGATTTGAAGGGAATAATAATGTTAACTCTGAAGTGCATTTTGACTTTAGCATCAATTTTTCATCATTCTTCCTTTACGGACACTACCTGTCTTGGTGAGTAAACTTTTTCTCTGATAGGGCCCACTAAAAATGTACCAGGGTTGCATCACTAGAAGAAAGATGGTCTAAAGAAAAATATTCTGAACTATGTGAAGAATTTGATTGCAGTATATTAATACTGACTGACATGAAAATCAGTTATTAACCTTGAACATTTGTGCTTTTAGACAAAGAATTCTGCAATTAAAAGCCAAAAACTAAAATTATGCATACCTCTTAACTTAGATCACAACCAAAACCTTTAGAATAGTTTACTATGGAATAAGATTTAAACAAAATCATTTTAGTGTCAGTTTTTTTTTGTTTTTTTTTTTGTGCAGATAGGGAATTTTTCAAGGTTTTCTTAGTGCCTGTACGCTAGTTTTCATTTCATATGCCACGCAGCATCTCTCTCGCTTGAGTCTCCAAAGAAGTTGGAATGAGTTTAAAAGCACTTTTTAAAGCATGTGGGCCTTTTTTTCTTACATGCAGGAACCCGGAAGGCCCGTTGGCAGCACATCAAACTGTTTTTTTTTTTAACATGCTTCATCTCTTTATCAATGATTGGCATGTTGCAATGACATCACTTCAGACTTGGACAGATGATTTCTGTGGTTGGGACATGGCATTTTCAGTTAAAAATCTCAATGTTGGCAGTGCAAAAAGACATCGTGTGGCAGGAAAAATTTGTGCGGGTGAGGACGAGAAATTAGTTAATAAATTAATTGTATTTTTTTTACTTGGCCTATGTAGAAAGCAAAATAACAAGGTGGAAGAAAATATGGGCCACTGGGATTGATGAGCAAACTGTTAAAATACCTTTTGCAATTTTTCCCTAAGTCACCTGAAGTTTGCAGTAACCAAATAGCAGCCGGCTGTTTCACTTTGAGGATGACATGCGTAACTGCCGAGATGGTTAGGCTATTCGATATACACCTCACCATGTTAGGATATGATTATTTTCATTTGTTTGAAGTTTTTACACATTTTAATCTTTATGAGAATTGCATTTTGTATAGTTTGGTTTTCATGAATTGCATTATGATTTGATGATGAAGCAGTTTCAAAGCAATGCCATTTTTCTGATCAAAAATTTGTCATATTTAAATGGTCATCATTTCACTGCATTACTCAAACATGCTGTGGAATTTTATGGACAGTGAGTCACTTGGAGAAGAAAAAACATAAATAGAAAAATTTCAAAATGGGATTTTTCTTCTTCCAGATGGGGAAAGTCAGTGGCTTAATGCACAGGAAACAGTAGCAAAATGACTATATTTGTTTGTTCACGTACTTCATTCGTAATTTTGTACCTGCAATGGGGTGTTTTCTCTCAACTAAATAATCAGAAACTACGAGGAATCTTCTTGGTTATGAAAAAAGAAAGATCAGTTATTTGTAATTTTCACTGTAGTCTAATCATTTGAACACAATTTATTTCATGACAATTCTCATGCAAACTCAAACAGAAATGTTTTATTTGAAAATAGGAAGCAACGTTCGCCCCCACTACTGTTTCATTGGGGCATTGTGTGGTTGGATAAACTTTGTGGAAGAACCCTCCACACCAGTTTGTGAATTTTTCCTTTTTATGTGCAAACCACAGACGGTATCAATGTCAGTTACGTGAGTGGACAAAAGGGCAACTGTGTATAATCCCAGAGCTCGTTGCTGCCCAGCCTAAGAGGCGTAGAAAGATTATGCTACACGGAAAGTCGAGTGATTGCGGCACTTCTCGGCACATCTGCAGTGTTGAATGGAGCTTTGAAAGGTCAACAGATCACCCAGTGGTATTGACCATGAAGAAAAAGTAGATTTGTGCCTTTCAAGCTTGTATTGTTAGAATGCAGCATTTTCTGCACACTGCCTTTGCTTGAAGTTGCCTTTTTTGTGCAATTATTTGTTGGCACTGTTCTTGAACATTACATGAGGCCTAGGCCTACTACATTTTAAGAAGCAGTCTTTTGAGGCCAAGTGCAGCTTTTATTGGGATGGAGGGGAGGGGGGCAGGATTCCATAGGGGCAGTTGCAATTTCACTGAGTAGTATAAATATTCACTTGGCATGGGCCATCCCCCCCCCCAAAAAAAAAAACTCCCTGCTGGAGCACACTGGTATGGTAATGTCTGTAAGATTTGTTATCAAAAACGACAACCTTTTCAACTGTTGTGTAAAGTTGTGTATCTGTAGGTATACTTATTGGATGGTGCTTATTGGATGATATTTATTTATCCTGAAATGTATCTAGATATCTGTTGACATGGCAAGGTGGCACAAAATATTGAGCAAGGACATGGACTTGGCATGCAGAATGATTATGGACAGCATTGATGTAAATTTTCAAATTACCAATACTGAAACCGGACGGCTCTCATTCATGGGGTCTGGGGTTAACAGGGTGATGAGACCTTTGATAGACCCATCGGACCAAGGCCGGATTGCCAAGGATGGTCGTAGAAATGGGCCCACGGATACCAATGGTGGCGGACCCATGTTAGTGGTAACCTGTGTGTGTGGATATTCTGATATGTGGTTTGTACTAGCGATGTCTAGATGACTTTCTTGATTAACCCTTCCTCAAACCTAATGTGTCCTTTTTTTTTTTGGCCATTTTCTATGGTTTGCTCTCATGATCTGATTTCATCTTCTTGGTGCTTTGCTTCAGATCAAGTACACTCTGAATGGGAAGCAGATGATGCCGAAGCCTACAAGACGAGAGACGAAGGAGATTCCGAATTCACCGCCGAATTGACGGCTGGAACGAGAGAGGAGCAGGAAGGGAGTGACAATAGAGACGGCAGGGAATTGAACGGAAATCAAAGTTTGACCGCCAGCGATAAAGTAGTCGGTGCCTCAGGTGAGTACGTGCCTGTATGAACGTGGGTATGAATTGGCAAAGTTTGACATTGTGATCATGTATAACTTCGCATATGCAAGACCCTTTGTCTGCAGTCAGCCGTTATCCGGCTTCATGTAGCCCCATATTTTAGAAATCATCTGGACGTGCTTTGAAATCCCAGAGGGAAAATTCCACTTCAGTACCTGCTAAATAGTTTTTTAACAGATGTATAGCCGTTGAACAGGTAATTAGAACAGATATTAACAGGCTGTCAACGGGTAATCGCAGGTTTCAACATGTATTGACAGGTAACAGGTGTCAAATTCTGCAAGAAAATTCTGTTTGAATTTTATCTAATGCCACTGTTTTGGTAAAAATAAGTTACATATTGTCGTAGCACCTATGTATGTATAGTCAGTTTAAGGATAATTTGTGCCAGCTCATACAATTGTTTTTTAGTTTTGGTGGTGCTTAAGTTCTCTCATATGCTGAGAAGAGGAGTTACAATGTTGCCTCCTAAAGAAAAGATAACAGTTTTCACAACAAAATGTCTTTTGCACCTATCTCATGCCTCTCTTTTCAAATGGTGAAATAGGACGTCCTTATAAGTACACATTGTAACCGGTAATTTACCTGTTGTAACCGGTAATTTAACTGTCGTAACCGGTAATTTACCCGTTGTAACCAGTACTTGTATGTTGTAACAGAGAATTTACCTGTTGTAACTGACAGAATTTACTGTTAACACCAGTTAAAATCAACAGATAACGTGTTATAAATTACCTGTCGTTTCCTGTTAAAACTAGTTTAATATTAGTACGTCTTAACTGGAATTTTCTCTTGCGATATGAGAGTGTCCTTTGTCTTGAGAGTATCTCACCATGGTATAGTGGAGTACATCCATAGATCCTTTTGATTTCATGTTGCTCATGTCCATTTGGGGCCTTCACACTATGCTTAAAAGTTAGGCCCACACTCAATGTCTTCTTGTCAGTGTTGACACATTCTCTGATGATAAGTTTACATGTTCCAGTTTGTTGGTACGTCCTCTCCGTGTTTTGCCAGTGGTATGCTTTCATAGGCTGTACATGTGTTTCGTGGTCTCGTGTGTTTCGTTTTTTTTTTTTTCCCCTCTGTTTTCTTTTGTTTCCTTTTTCGTTTCTGGTAATGCTTCCACATATCCAGCTTCTCCTTTTTTTTGTTTTTCTCTCTACTTTTGTTGTCTTGACTCATTTTCACCTGTACATTAAGGAAGCAAAAACAGATCAAACTTAAATCAAACATTTATTTGCATTGACACTGAAAAGCTGCATTCGGATTGGTGGTACTTGTGATCTAGTTTGCATATCAGCCCCAAAGAGGACAAGTCATCCTACGGTTTGCGATGAGTCATCACACTGTCAAATTCTTTTGTTACTCTGTTAAGTGTAATTATATTTGACTAATTAACTCCGTTTCTCCCTCGAAAATACTAGTAGGGTCACCTGACTATATGAAGCTTGTTGTGATAAACCATCACATGATGTCATTCCTTCGATGTACTTCCTTGCGTTTTATAGTCATATTTAGTACAACTAATTTTTCTTTCTTTTTTCTCAGGAATAATTTCAGACATGGTATAAAATTGTCCATAAGACCTCTTCCCTGATCTGGGCTGCACAAGTCAGGGAATTGTCATTAGTGATGGTCAGTTACTTAAAGATTTTCTGGTTTCTCTCTGATCACCCTGCCTATATCCTGACAAGGAATGAATTATCCTTACTAAAAAACTATTACTTGCTTGAGTACACGTAGGGTAGGTAAAGCTGAGATTGTGTTGACACAAAAGATAAGTTGTGGTCAGTTCCTTGATAACTTTCAGTTCAGTCTCAGCTAAGACGAGAATCACGTCATGGAGCAATAGGCTCATGTGACGATTTAGAGCTTAAGTATTGAAAGCAAGTACAATTCTGTCTTTTCAGAGGAAACAGTTGCCTGTCAAGATGAAGAAGATGTATTCTGCATCGCTGTCAAGGAGGAACCTGAAGATTCAGAAGACAATCAAGTCGAAGAACTTTGTGGTGACGACGGTGAAGAGATGACAACAGAAGCGGGAAAACAATCTTCATTGAGAAACACGTTTGATACCAGTTTGACTTCACAAATGACGTCACAACAAAATGAATCTGAACCAATGCAACAGACGGCTGTGTCAGGTAACCTGAACCAAATTAGATTAAAAGAAGTCGTTTGTTGAAAGCCACTCAGTGTTACTTTTTGGGATTTTGATGAAATCGTAACCTTCGTAATTATGTGGCGGTGTATGTGTGTTTGTGATGCCTACCTTGCAAACACGATATCTCAAGAAAGGAAGCTTGGACAGATCTCATATTTGGTTCACATGCGTATCACATTGAGTCCAAAAACACTATAGTTTGTGGTAGAGGTCAAAAGGTCATTTGTGGTCAACAGTGGTCAAATTTTGAAAACCTTGTAAACACAATATCTCAACAAAGGAAGCTTGAATAGATACTTATTGATTTTGGTGTAGGGCAGAGGTCATTTGACATCAACAGGGGTCAAATTGTGAAAACGTTCATTTTCTCAAAAAGTTCCCAGGACTGGATATTGTGGACAACTAAAAGATAAAGGCTACTTTTGTAGCTTTTCAGTGATGGTGGTTCATACTTACTTTCATTTTGTGGCCAGTCTCCAGTAAATTGACCAAGAGTAAATGTAGTTGCTGGTAAGTGCAGCACAGCTCTGTGAATAGATGTGTTTAATGTAATGTCTTTTGCAAGCTCAGCTCATTCAAATCAGCTCTTTGACATGCTGTAAATGCCTGTATTATATTCCGATAGCACTAAGCGTGCTTTGGTTGTTTATATAGTTGTCCTAAATCCTGAAAAAAAGTTCCATAAAGTGGGGTAAAGGAAACTTGGAGGTGGGAAAAGGAAAGAAATAAGCAGGTCTTTTCCTCTGTACGTACGTTCTTGTCGCACCTCTCCGGAGTTGGCAAAGTTCGGTTTTGGAAAAAATTTAGAACCTCTTCAACATCACAGCCAAAAACCTTTCATTGAATGTTGCGTCTATTTGTCCAAACATATTTGTGTGAATAGAATGTTATCATTGGCACAAAGGACATTTCAGCAATCAGCAGGCAAGATTTTGGGTTACAATTAAGTTCAGGGCAAAGTTTCATCCAAGTAAGAGAGGTTAGTCGCCCATTTTTCATGCAAACAGATTCAACCTACGTTGAGAGCACTTCATTGGGAAGGGGATCACAACCCCTAAGTTCAGTCACAGGGACCTCTCATCCAGTAATATTCACATGTATTTCCCAACACCTTGGACTCTCCAGGAAATCACAGAAATGGTGCCACAAATTATCCCCATTTTAATCTAGTTTCAGAGACGTCAAGCCCCGCTTTGCTGGAGGATGGAATTGATGATAATCTTCAGGATTACTCAGAGTCCAGTCAGATGGTGGCCTGCAGTCATGAAGATGGGCAAATTGTTCAAGGAAACCAAGTGGAACAAAGTGTGAAAAGAACGCCCCAGTATTCTCACGAAATTCAATGCGTTCAGCAGAAGTCCCGCCTCACTGTCGATCCAGCAAAAGCTGTTGTGAGGACAACTCACTCGAGAGTAGAAAGAAACGTCTCCGTGGCGATGTCATCGTCCAAAAAGCCTCAAAGGCCTCCAACTGTAGCTGAAATGATCTCAAGAGCAGGGCACAAAAAACTTCGACAAGTTCATCATCCTATAGCAGAGAGGGGAGGAGATATGTTGGATCACCATGAAACGAGACTGAATTTACTGAGCTGTTCGCCGCATGATTTCCGCCTGCAGTTTCCCTCGTACGACGCCACCGGAAGGGGCAGCCGTTTCCAGTGTAGATTCTGCAGCAAAACATTGAACTGTCGCCGTAGCTTGATACATCACGAGATGATTCATACCGGAGACAAGCCGTTCTCCTGCCGTTTCTGCCAGAAATCATTCATACAGAAATCCCAGTGGAAAGTCCACGAACGCATCCACACTGGGGTGAAACCGTTCGTGTGCAAACTCTGCGGAAAAGCTTTCTCGAGGCTCTACAATAAGAGGATGCATGCCAAAACCTGTAAGAGCTTTAACACGTTGAACATCGTCCAGTGCGAAAAAACTCCGGACTGAATCAAACGACCGCATGCCTCCAGTTTCTGATGATATGCAGCATGGATTTCGTGCTGCCCGTGGCGTGCAATATATAGTGTGCTCTAAAATTGTTTAGGCTTAAGTCAAGCCTCGTAATGTGTTACAGTCATCCATGTCTTTGATGCCATTTGTCTTTGTGGTGGATCAGTCTGTTATTGCATCCCTCAAACTTAAAAAAGTGTCATTAAGTTCAATTGGAAGGATCCTTTCGTCCGAAAGCAAAGTCGTTTTTACTTATTTTTGTAATTTACTTATTTTTGTGTACTTGAGATTCAGCTTCATTGTTTTCTACATCTCTGTGGATCATTTCCTTCTGTGATTGTTTTGTCACAGACAAGTATCTTAGCAACTGAATGTAATTGGAAATGTCTAAAAAAAGATAAAAACAAAATTGCAATTTAGAAGTGTGAAGAATTTCTTTGACTGGGGATAGGTTCATTGAATCCTAGTTAACAGAACACATATATATTATCATAACCTCAGTACTCTTTCTGGGACACATTTTGTGCAATATCGTTTTGTTTTCCGTGTGTGTGTATCACTTTACATTTTTCATCTCTGTAGACTTCATCGGTATTAAACTTTGCTGGTAGTCAGACAGTTTGCTGAGTTGATCTAGTTAGTAGTATGAAATGTGTTTGTAAGAAAAAGTCAACATATCATTCTGCTGTCTGAATGTGAAGGTAACCAAGGGAAAGTCATGAAAAATGTTGGTGGAAAATGTTGATGTGGCTGTTCCCCCCCCCCCCCATCCCACGTCTTGCAAGTCTGTGGAGGACACAAAATAGGAGATTTACTTTCCAATAAATCACACTTTCATTTTCTGGTCACTCTGTCTTTTGATGTGAGACTGGCTTCACCAATCTGTCACTTAAACTTTGTCAAGAAATTGTCTACAATCACTAAAATAAGATGCAAATTGAACCATTGTTTCAAACTAAAATTCAGCAATTAAAGTAGTACACGTTGCATTGAGGATCTCAACCTCTTTACCAGCTCACAGAAACTCAAGTGACACATTGATGGAGGTCAGACTTGCCGACCCTCACAGTTTAACCTTGGGACTCCGTCTCGGATCCCCGTTTTGTTTCACAGTTAAAATGACAGATGGATCTCTCGGTGAAAATCACTTTGACGCATGCCAGACAAGACGCTTCCTTACTCAGACCATGATGGACACTTCATTGAATTATAGGTGTGTGTTGGTCGGAGAAGTGAATTATTTAGCAAAGAAAAGAAAAATCTAAACCTTTGTAACTTAGAAAACACTTCCCGCAGCAAAACGGCGGGTACGAGCATTTCTAGAATCCCCTCCTTCCTAGCTTGCAAGAACATTAAAGACAAAAACTCATCACCCTAGACAGTTTCAATTCTCCCAACCACCAATGTCTAGTCCCTCCCTCAGCCTGTCTTAAAATTCTCGCCATGTGTTATCAAAACAATGGATCCCTCTGTACGCTGTGTAATATGAGCTACTCTGCATCTTTCGAATTTGCTGTCAATTAAAGAGTACTGTAACTTAGAACTAGTTGAGAGTTTTGCTTTCCGGAAATTAAAAATATAGCTTAGGGTGATGAGTTACGGCCTTTAAAGCATTTGAGGTCAGCAGGTCGTGGAGATGAGAGCTCTCTTTCAGCTGGATAGTGTTTTACTACCATTCAGTTCCATGAGCTTTGTAAGTCTTCAGAGAACGTTGTGCCATCATAGTAGAGTATAGAAGAAGAAATATACTATCAGAGACAACAGTACATTGTATCCTGTGTATTATTTTGTGCATAGAATCTAAATTGAAAGTTAAAGAGGAACTGTCATCAGTGTTTCAATATCAGTCTTCACAATAGCATACATCTATATTCACAAATACAACAGAAATATGATATTCGTAATGACCTCTTTCCGAATGTCACTCCAAATTTCCTGCCGCTGTTGTATAATGTATCACCGTGTTCGAAAAGTATGACGGACCACATACACCTGCAATACTATGTGACTTGTGGAGGTTACTGTTTGAACAGGCGCGGATCTAGTGGGGGCCTACCTCCTCCACCATTTTTTTTTTTGATGACCAATGGATTTTTGTCTCACTATTTTTTCCAAAAACTCTGAAAAATGAACAAATAGACAGGGAAAATATGCTCTGCAGATGATGGGTAAGCACATCTGTAGATTTTAAACTTTGCTGGGGAGAACCCCCCACTGTGGCTTCCCACCTTTGGTGCTGGCGTAAATGAATTGCCAAGGGTGTGTGTGCTCCCCCTTTTCTCAAAATCATGGATATGACCCATGCCTGATGTCATGACTTGCATAACTTTGCAATAACATGGTGACTTGCAATTGAATTAAAATGTATGTATTCATAAAGTTGTATTTTCTGTTACTATTTTGGCATTGTCATATATGAAAAACACTATTTGAAGTATTAGGCCTACAACTATTTTGAAGGCTGCACAACGCTTTCTTTTAATGTCCACTACTGTAAAATGCATCTTCAATAACTGATTTCTTTCAAATTGGGGGCTGACGTATGACTAAAAAGATGAGGAATTTAGATGAAATACGGTGGTTTATGTGGTGTCATTAGTATAAATCCATCATAGGAGAGACGAGAGCCTTATGACTTCCTGAGTGTGCCAGTCTTGGTGTCACGGTGGCGCCACATGGCATATGCCTCTCTGGAAAACCCAGTACGATTGTGACAAGAAATAAATATTCAGGTGTCCTGTGATCAGTATTCCCTAGAGATTGTCTCTAACTTGTTAGCTTGTCAGGCATGAGCCCATGCAACAGGTAATTTACAGTACCTGTTGTACAGTGTTATAAACCGGTAAGTTAGGCCTACCAGTTGAACTTGAACATGTAGTTTACTGTACCTGTTGTAACAGGTAACTCGCCCGTTGTTAAAGGCAATTTACCAGTTGTAACAGGCAACTAACAGGTATCAACTGGTTTGGGATGAATCACATGTTTAAACCAGTTGAATCAACATGTACATGTTAATTACCTGTTGTTACCTGTTAAAACCAGTTAAAATGTCATCAGGTACCAACTGCATTACTGAAATATTCTCCTGGGTCAGAAGACACTCCAGTCACACCGTAAACCAAGGTAACCAGTCGTCTTGACCCCTTGCAAATCCGCCACCTCCCCCCCCCGCCCCCCTTCCACTCCAAACACTACCTATTGAACATGTAAATGCACTAGACAAGAATTTCACTCCCACCCCATCCAGGTACCAATTGGATTACTGGAATGTTCTCCTGGGTCGGAAGACACTCCAGCCACACCGTAAACAAAGGTAACCACACAAATCCCACCCCCTTGCAACCCTCCCACCATCCAAACACTTTGTTAATGCACTAGACAAGAACTTTTCCATTTCCACCCTGATACAAACGTTCTGTGAGAGACTGGTCCCGAAGCATCAAATACAATGATATCTTGCCGATGTATTTCTTGTTTAGATTGGATAATAAAATTGACCTCTCATTCCAATGGCCTTGCCAGCGCCCACCCCCCCCCCCTCCCCTCCCTCAGCTGGCGATTGTCCATCTAGGCACTTCACCAAGACAGAGATAACTGTCACGCGATTACGCAATACCTGGCAAAGTGGAAGCACAAGTACCGTGCAGTGCTAGTGTGTATTGGTGTCGGCCTACGTGCAAGCTGAGCTTTGCAGGATGTCACTGCTGAAAACCGTGCAAATTCGTTCCCCGTGGTTGCGTGGATTTTATTCTCATCTAAAAATCCCGCTATGCGCACGTTCAGAATTGCTGACTTCAAGGGTTTGTCTTGTGATAATTTTGTACCGTTTTGTAGGTAACATCAACACAGTATCACACGAAAATCATGTGAAAATCTCTCCAGCCTACCTCGTCTCATTATGTGTGGCCTACTTTCACGAAATAGTTGGTCTCGCTGACCCGGCCACAATTTCCGTTCACAAAACCATCTAACTCTTAGTTGTGATGACACCTAGGCTAGGCTTAGTTTCCACACATGATACATTATAAGGATTTCAATGAAAGCAGCGAGATCTATCCTGTCGTGCTTCGAAACGTATTAGGCCTAGACCTACTGGAAAACTTTTGTATTTCATTTTCAATATTTGGACAGTATCTTTGCCATAATAGTCACACCTGGGTAGCAACTACTGTACTGTAGCACTGTGGCACCTACAGTAGATTGACACACCTAAGGATTTAATCAGTGATAAAACTGACATCAGACCAGGATCTGGCATTTGACTCTGAAGTTGAGGATCAGAGAGCCCCATATGGGCTCATCAAGGACCCTATACCATGTTGATTGTGGATGAACACCGATAAGATGCGCCCACATTTTTCAGTAAGTGTCCAGAAAATAACGAAATAAACCAGACAGTCACCAATGTAAATCAATGCAAACCTAAGCCTGCGCCTTGGACTGCCATAACGTCCCCATCCAACGCAGGGGAGTTTGTCCCCCAGTCTTTAGCCACTTTCTCACGGGCTGGGAGGGTTGAGAACCAAGCCAGTTCAGCAGCCCATCAACTGTACCAATTAAGGTACATGAAATGGAAAAGACCGAAATCGGACAACAGGAACCCAAATAGCCCCTCAGTACCACCGTTAACAGCTTAACTGAACAAACCAAATTTGAATTCCTAGAGTGATTCTTCCAGGATTTCATCCAGGCCCAAGGATTGCAAGACAGACACTCAAACGGTCTAACCACCAAAGCTAACTCTCCACCCATTGAATAAATACTTGGGGTACATCACAAAAAACTAGCATTTAAGAGGAAGAAACATTATTGACAGTTTCACATTGGGAGTAATCACAGAGATAAGCCTTGAACCTACAGTAACTACCTTAAAGACAAAAACTCATCACCCCAGACAGTTTCAATTCTCCCAACCACCTACCTCTAGTCCCTCACTCAGCCTGTCTTAAATTCCTCCACATGTGTAATCAAAACAATGGATCCCTGTGTACGCTGTGTAATACGAGCTGCTCTGCATCTTTCGAATTTGCTTTCAATCTAAGAGTACTGTAACTTAGAACCAGTTGAGAATTTTGCTTTCCGGTAGGTAAAAATATAGCTTAGGGTGATGCAATACAGCCTTTAAGGTGCAGCCCTTTCGTAAATTACCTGGCTTTTTTTTCAATATATGGTTGATACAATGCCATTAGCAAATGGTAAATTACAACTGAAGACAAACAGCCAAAAGAGAAAGGAACATTAAACTGTGAAACAAGATGAATGTAACAGTTGTTTTATAATCCATCGTTTTTTTTTCCGGCCACATCCACAAATGTTGAATGGGCTCCAAAACTCAGTCTACAAAATAACGTTGTTGCAGTATTGCGATATCGGCAAATGATATCATTGTGAGATTTTGCTCTTGATGTCGTTTGTAACAATATTATCTACAGTAAACTTGAGGGGAAAAAATGCATCTTAGAACAGAGTTGGATCACATACTGAATAACATGGAAACAAGAGATTGTACTGAACTTGTTTTATTTACAAGAAAATAAACTGTCATCTCAGAATTAAGGTTAGACTTATTGTAGGCTGCACGCACAATGTAACTTCTGTTCACAATCCATGGTTTTGCACATAATTATTCAGGTGTGCTTTGGTTTTGGCTTACCCCCTTATGATATTGTAATATCGCTTGACAATGAAGGAAACACGCTCTTGATGTTGCTTTTAAAGATTTTATATCGCAACAACACTACTGCAAAACTCCCGGCTGATAGGGCAGCAAGTCAGTAAGATATTTTTCCAGCTCTGTCGTGACCTAAAAAAGTTACATTTAATTTGCTTCTGCTTTTGTAACAGGTACACACATCCTCAGTGAAGTATGATGAAGAACGAGAGGCCAACTTAGCTGCTGAAGCAATTAAACGAAGGAAGGAGAAACCAAATATCTTTTTGAAAATAATTAACAAAGAAATCCAAGCAGATATACTCTACGAGGATGACCAGGTGATGATAGAATAAAGGTGACATAAGGGGAAGAAAAGGCCGCAGGGAAAGGTCTATTTGTTGAAAAATGAACAAGGTTGACAAACATTGTCGCACCCTGCCCTTGTAACAAACCAATCAGATACATGGTATAATTCAAAAATATAGAACTGTATAATATGTTTCCAAAGGTCATGCCTTTGAGACTAAGTGCTAGTAATAGTATGATAGACGAATGTATGTACATTTACTGGGCATTCATTCATTAGTTAAAGCTGGAATATAAGTTGTAAAAGCAATTGCCTGGTCATCTCAATTTATTCTTCGTCATATTTCAGGGAAGGGGAAGTAGGGGAAAAGATCAACTGTGACAAACTCTGAATGAGAACTATGAACTCATCTTCCTGATATTTGAATATGAAAATTGCCTTGACATTTTTGTTGGCCTTGCAAAATTTAGACTCTACAAGAAAGCATAGCAGTCAATCACGGTTGCTTGAAATCAAACAAATGGGTATGAATGTTAATGAATGCAAAAATGGGACTTGGACAATGTTTTACTAGTGGCAATGACATATTCCACAGAATTTGACTTTCACTGGCAAATTTTCAACTCATATCCCAGCTTAAAAGATGTTCAGGGTGCATCTTCATAACAGTTAAAACATCAAAGCAAGGTTCTGAGAAAGTTTTCTACTGCAGGTTTGTACCACATATGGTAAAGAGTTTACTTAAAGGAGAATGAAACCCTGGGAATATCTTTATAAAATATGAAGCAGAAGGGTTTGACAAAACACTTGTCAAAGTTTCATTAAAAAATATTCTTCCCTTCCCAAGTTATGCACTTTTGAAATCTAGAGATGGGTGTTGCCATCTTTGTCTCAGTTGAATGTGAACAGACTTGAGTAAGTCAAACTATGATGTCACATAACCCCTGATGGCAGGAGTTTAATGTACTTTTTTGTTTTCGTTTCTCGTAATTTCCATGAATGCATGTACACTGTACACAACTTTGTGTTGAATTACTGAAGTGTATCATGCAATGATCAAATTATTCATACTTTGATTTAAATAGATACATACCTGTTAAAACTATTTGTCAATAAATTATAAAGAAAAACAAAAGCTTTTCAATAACAAGTGGTCAGATTATAACATCACAATCTCAGCGTGGCAGCATCCTGATTGATTTTTATGAACTTTTAAATTGCAATATCTTGAAAAGTAAACAACATATGCACATGAAATTTGGTGATGGTGATCACCACATGTTAGTCTTTCATTTGACAATGATGTTTTATTGTAAAACGTTCTGACTTTCATTCTCCTTTAAGTTGAAAGACAAATAAGATCGTAAGAACTTGATAAGTTCAGCTTACTCGGTGGATGGCGGCAATAATTGTCTATCGATTCCCAGTCCTGTGACCACCAGGTTTTTGATTCCTTGCTGAAGGCAGGCAAGAAATCTATGTGATGGTGGCAGCATGTGTGTGGTCAATATCCCAAGATGGTAAGGTGCTTTAACTTTGCAGTCTGTGTAGGTAGTCAGTCGTGAGTAGATGAACCCTGTTGCTTTTCAGTGGTGTTCAAGGTCTCATTTGAGGTCACCATGCGTGAACATCCATAAATCTATTAAGGTAGATATCTCAGCAACTGAATGTAGCTTGAACTTCAAGCTGTAGGCATTGGTAGCTTTTGATGGGTAGATGAAGGTCATTGGTCATTTGTGGTCACCAGGTTTTAAAGTCTGGAAATGTACTATGGAAGATAACTCCGCAACTTAGTGTTGCTGGAACTTCAAACTGCTATACATTGGTAGATGATCGCTGTCATTTGTATGGAGGTCAAAGGTCAGCTGAGATCATAGTTTGAAAACCTTGTTGACATGTTGTCTCAAGATGGGTAAAGTGTTTGATCTTCAAACTTGGTATGTAGTTGTTCCTTTGTCCTTTATGATTATTGACAAGGAATCACATCGTCCTTTGACTTTCTGGTTGTTTGATTTATCTGCCATTTTTCGTCAGAATAGGAGTATGATGGAATGCAAAGAATTTCCACAGAAACTAATCTGTTAGGAAATTGCATTGTTAATTTAACTTAAAAAATTTCCAGTGTGTGAACAGATTGACTTCTACAACAGGATGCTAACTTACTGCACATAACAACTTTAAGGTTAGAGGAGTCATGGATTAATTTGTTTTATATTCTCCGTACCTGTCATACATTAATACATCTGGAGTTTTACAGTATCACTTTTAAATTTGCTGCTTTAAAGTGGGTTGCCAGTTACAAAGACTAAAGATTTTGTAAAACTTATGAATATTGTTTATCTCTTTTTTGTTGAACACCATATCTCAGTAGCATTGTCTGTTTGGAAGTTATGCACAAATCTATTTAGACAAAGTACCTGTTTCATTTTTTTCTCATTTTACCTGAGCAGCAGTATTTCTTGCTTGTTGTAGGTACTAGCATTCAGAGATGTCAATCCTGTCGCACCAAATCATTTTTTGGTGATACCAAAGAAGGAAATCCCTCGGATTAGTGATGCCACTGATGGCGACACTGAGGTGAGTTTGTTGTTTCTTCAGTTTTTGTTCCAGCTGATGAGTGGGGTTTTTTTTTTAATTTCGACCTTTCTGAACTTTTTTGCAACTTAAAACTTTAAAAATGAGGAAAAAAGTTAGGAAATGTAAAATTGCAACAGTCATGCATGTGTAATGCAAACTATCACAAAACTGTAGTAGGTGATGCCAGAGCATAAAGTGCATTGAACAAATGTTTAATTACGAACAAATGCTTTGCCTCTTTCGCAGTTTTAAAAATCACATCATTGTAGAGCAGAAGCCGTACCTCTTTGCAGCATCCTCATATTGCAAAGGACATAAACACATGCTCGTTTTGTGTGCATTGGTGTACCCTTACTGGAGTGGTACTTGGAAACTGGACATTCACCATAGGAACTTGCAATCCTTTAATTCAGATAAGGGTCATTAGATTGTGGTGTTTGAGCCCTGTGAAAAGATAGGAATTTTGTTGGTAGGAGTCCCACAGTTCATCATCAACCTAAGTACTTTTAACAGAAGCACTTTATCTCCTGGAAGAGTATTCATTGTACGCTGAGGTCATGGCTTGGTATGTAGCTCTTTCTCAAAGTCTGGCATTTCGCGAAGGAGTGATGAAGTTTGTTTGTGAGAGAAAGCTCCCGAGGCATGTGATATTCACATGTCGTTTTATAAAGAAGGGATGTGTTATTTACACCAGTAATTTTTCGTTGTCTGTCTGCCTCTTGCCTCTCATGCAACCCAAGACAGAAAAGCTGCACAAAGCTTGACAGGGCCTCTTAGGTTGTACATGCTAATGAGTATACATGCAATAAAATTTGACCAGTTGCTTCTTTCTCTCCATCAGCTCTTGGGGAAGCTCCTAAATACCGCTAGGAAGATGGCTGATGCCGAAGGGTTAGAGAAAGGCTATCGCATCGGTAAGTGATTAGCATCTGTGTGTAGAAGTGTGCGGATCTGCAGTGGCATACTCATGGTGATCGCCAAACAGAAGTTCTCCAGAATATCAGTCGTAAACATAACATCTGAACGTAACCAGCAGAAAGCGATGTCATGTCACACCAACATCTGTCCTTTACAAATTTGTGACCAACATGCATTGAATAATCAAGAAACCTGAAAAAAAATGTTCCCACATATTATATGATGGAAGGAGGGGGAGAATTGTCACTGAAACTTGGGAGAGGGGAGGTATGGCATTGTGAGGAATGCTCTCTTTACTTTTACTTATTGGTAAAGAGGGGTTGGGAAGGGAATGCAAGATATTGTAGGGCCATGGCTAGGTGAATGAAGAACCCAACCATTTCTTAAAAATTTTCCTGATCTTTTTCTTCCACTTTGGAAATACAGTGAAAAGTTGTTGTGGACTCTCCCCTGAGTTATGAGGTACACTATCAAGTCAGCCATTTTGCACAAAGTTGTTAAAGTCATACTCTCAAAATTTCATCAGAATTGACAAATTATCATTGTTGGCCCAGAATGTCAGGTCCCATCTATCTGGATAATCCATATCCAAGCAAAACTTCGTGTGCGATTCGCTGTGATTGCCCTCTCTGTGCTTGATGCAGTTTCTTCTGTGAGAGCATACGTGTACAATCAGTCGTAACATTATTGCTGTGTCATGAAATTGATGAGCAGCCTACATTTACTTGTTTACTGTAATTTTAGCGTCACAAGAGTGTGCGAATGGTACGCAGCTGAAATTTATCTTACCTAGGCAGCCAAACAGTGTTATGAAGGAGAAATTCTGCCACATGCTTGTTCTCTCCCACCCAGGCTGTCCAACAGACACCATGTTCCTGATATTTTTCGATTTTGTTGTTTGAGAGAAATCTTATGCATTTATGTTAACAAGGAGTTATTATCAAATGCAAGCTTCAATGGTCGTTTCCTGTTATTACTACCTGCGTTTATATATGTATGTTATTTAATGAAATATGACATCCAGTATGGCGTTTGACATGGTGTCCTGATCAGACGCTACTAATATCCTAGTAACACAGATCATGTCTAATCGGTGGCTGCCCTGTCTGTGATCCAGTGCATGGTAACTGGGCCGAGCATCATAGAAGGGTATCCAAAGTGGTGTGGTAACATAGTGAATATATTGTGCACCACTACTGCTGTTAGTGATTGTGTAGAAAAACAAGATTGCGTAATTCTTGTTACCCTTTGTAGCATACTCCTCAATATTTGGCAGGTATAACCCTCCCCAGACTGGGGTGGACATTCTTCAGGCACCTGGATGTGTCCTCCCTCTTTTCATAATGCTGTAATGTGCGATAATGGAAGACGACTTCTTCCTTTTTCTCCAGTTATCAACCAAGGGAAACATGGCTGTCAGTCAGTGTACCACCTCCATGTCCACGTGATCGGAGGACGTCAGATGAGATGGCCGCCAGGATAGACTTGCCAGAAACAGCCATGACTAACCTCAAGAGGCAGCTAATTTCATTGAATCTCCCTTCCCCTCCCCCCTCTCACTTTAAGTGTGATTTTTTTGTCATTATTTGTTTTTTTATTATTATTCTAATCGTTCAAGCGGTATAAAGAATTCAACGTTTTCAGCGTCATTACATGTCTTGATATTATGAATGCACAGTATCAAATCTTAAAAAGTTGTATCAAATATTTTGTGATTTGGCAGATTTGCTGTTAACTTTGTGGCATGGCGTTTGATCATTTGCACAAACTTGCATTCATATTGCACATTTTGAAAGTACCGATACTATCAAGATAGGGTGGCAGAGATGAAAAAAAAAAAATTGAGATACTTTAAGGAAATTTCAAATAGATGGTGAACATCACAATTCTGGGCCCTGCTAGAAATTGTAAAAGTTACTTTCGGTTAAGATCGAGATCCAGAGTTATATTTAAAATCTTAGATGACATTTTGTCTGCTCTGTCAACGCGTTGAAGTTTCATAATTCAGAAATGGTTAATTTCTTTCTGATTTTGCTGCAAGCCCAACTTAGTAGTGTCATATAATCCAAGGCACTACTTTTCACAGAATATTTAACATTACAGAATGTCATCATTCCCAGTATAGCAGTTCACACCTGACCTGATGGCATTGTTTAAAAAAAAAAAAAAATATTGCTCAATTTGGTTTTTGCTGTTGTAGTTTTGTGGAAGTAGATCATACATATTTATAAATCATGTTGCTTCATGTTTAAAAAACATTTAAAATGTATTGGATTCTTTATTAAATATAATATGCCCTCCTGAACCTGGGAACCTTCTCTTTCTTCTCAATCATTACATGATGTCTAAATTTTTAAGGAACATCTCACTAAAAACCAAACAAAGGTATTTTTGTCTTACATTTTTTTTATTTTTTCTTCACGATACTTCGCAATATAGAATGACACTTTTGAAAAGCTTGAAATAAACTTTTAGAAACTGCAATTAATTGTTTCTTCATGTAATGATACTCAAGGATCGTTTTTTTTTTTTATTTTTCATTGTTTGCTTTTTGGAGGGAGGAATTCAATTTTGATCATAAAATAATGTTTACAGATAAGTACGGCGTCACCTGCAAAATGCAATATAGTGCATCCGGTAGGACACGGTAAGATGGATACCAAAGTTAGTGATATTCGTCTCGAAAATATGGCAGTTTCTTGTAAGATCCACTGAACACATTTTGCCAAAAACAACTGATGATGTCACTCCTTTTTACCGTTCCAATAAAATAGGTGTTCCATCGATTCATTTCTAGGTTACCAAAAGTTGATTAGATTTTATGTGGAGTCTCTTTTAGTCTACAGTGGAGAAAGTGTTTAGCTACTTTGTATGTGAATGCAGGTCAGTAGGAAGCACAGTACCTTTGTGGGGTTCTCATGTGAATCAAATGATAAGATAAATTATTCCTGTTACAAGGAGTGTATCTAGCTAGCTCCTATTTTCTGAAAAAATAATTGTTCAAAATGTTAACTTGAGGCTTGAGATGATGAATCCAGTAATTTAAATCAGGTAATGTTATCACTTCATAGTTTATCAACACGTCTAACATTTCTTTTAACAGCAGGTGCTCGGATGGAGTTTTTTTTACTAGTGATAACATACTAAAGGTTGAACGGAACGTCCTCAAGTGTATTGAGTTTTTGCCGTAAAACATTCGTAAGTGAGTAGATTGACCATTTTCAGTATTCGCTCATCTGGTTTACCCCAATGGCAGAGCTACCATACAGTGGGGGGTTGGCCTCGTGACCAACTCGAATGGTATACTGAGGCTCGTTTCCGCTTTTCACCTAGTCACAACTGCCTTTTTAGCCAGTCTAGCTCTCTTTGATGACAATACATTGGCTATGATTGAGTCATGTGTTGTTTTTCTTTTATTCTTTTAGGTATTGATAAATATGCTCAAACGGGTCATTATCAGCACCAATCTCGCAAGGAGTCTTTGCCATATTGGCCTATTTTTAGACAAAATGTCGACTACATGCAGTGGCAACACTCACTAGGTTAGTGCATACATGGTCGATGCATGCTGGTGAACCTGGTGGCTTGGGGTACTCACCCCCCCTCCCCACCTTATCCCTCTTAATGCCGTGGCGTACATAAGGGGGCAAGGAAGGGCAGGGAACACAAAATGACGTAGATGAAAGAAAAAGATAGTAGAACAAAAGATGAGAAAAAAATTGAAAGAGAAGGTAAAGAAAATTTTAGCTTGGGTAGTGTTAGCCGATCTTTGCATCTAGTAATGAAGATGAAATAATGGGAATAATGATAGTGTTGCTGATACTCAGCCTTCAAAATTGAAGCAAGTATTACAGTCTTCATCATAAAATACATATATGTTATCAGAATTTTACAGCAGAAAACTTCCAATAGTTGTAAGCAGAAGGGCTTACCATCAAGACAGTACCATTTCTTGCAGCTCATTTGCTGAAGGTGGGAAGGGTGTTTCCCCTTATGTATTACTTTGTACATTTCCTGGTATGCTACGCGCAATCGGATAGTAGGACTCCTATTACGTAGTCTGCCGCAGTTCTCAATCCACCCCTGTTCAAAATTTTGGGTGCACTTCTGCAATAGAGGTATACTATACTTCTATATGACACTGTACGACACTCATTGGTGCCCCCCCCCTGATTCATGTCCCACCCCTTGCTAGGGCGTCTATGCCCCTGTAGTACACCCCCCCCCCCCTGCCGTTCACGGTGACAGTCGCTTTTGTGTTAAATTTTGATGTGATTAAATAGGCTCTGTGAAATTTGTTAGACCTACTACTCAGGTGCATTTTTTGAACTTTTTTTCCAGAGGTCGAAGGGTGTGGTAATTCATGTTTTACCATCTAAGCAGAAGACCGCAATTGGTTGGCAACTTAGCATACCAGAGTTTTTTCTTTAATTTCTGTTTTTATTTATTAGCAGTATTTATTTGAGGGGGGGGGGGCAAAAAAAGCAGATTTCAGGAAGTCGCAGTTGAATCCACCCATTCTTTATTTTGAGATCTCTTGTTTACTAGCTTACTCTTCCAAGAAATATGTGATAGATTTCTACAATCATTTGCATCATTTTGTTGGATTGGTAGCCACATTTTGGGGGACCCAAAGTCGCCTAGACCCCCTACCCCTCGAAGAACTGACGATTAATACAGTACTATGTCAATACCTACATAAGATATTTAAGTATTTTAGACATGAGGCTGCAGGATTTTAGCCAAGGGCGTAAGGAACTGGGTCAAAGCTCTCCTCCCCCGTCCGAAACATTCCCGGCCGGAAATATGCGTTCTCCCTCCTACTTTTCAAGAACGACCATCTCTCCGCACAAGCTCATAAACATATTTGAAGTGCCGGCCATTTCCAGCCATCTGTAGCGCATTTTATCAGGTTTTCCCTCTGTACAAGTCGAGCCAATAGATGATGGCGCTCCACGTAGATGGAGACATTACTGCCTGCTCTTCACAATAACCCTCCACCCCCGCCTCTGAAGGGACAAAAGTTTGAGTTCAGATCTCTCACCACTATCCCAATCAACCTTCCCGGTGGCAGCTATTCTATTTATAACAACGTCTAATGAAAATTCAAGACACACTATTTTCTTCATCATTATGCAGTGGTATAGGCTAGCTACGGAGAACTGCACTCACACACACGCACACACAATCGTAGAGCCCCCCCCCCCCCCCCCCCACACACACACACACACACTCACTAGCATTGTGGGCCAAAAAGTCGACTGGCTACACTTGGTAATGACGAAAAATCAATCCACCGAAATCCATCACCTTGATGACACATATAGGCCTACTCGCTACTTTTGGACAAACTGATAGATTGCCACAAACTTTTTGTAGTTATCTATTGTTCATGTTTACTAAATCTTCAGTGATCATCTCAATAACTCCATCCACTATCACGCGCCTACGTATTGAGTTTGTTTGCAATCGTAAATTTTATCATAATGTCTATTAGGAAGGAATTATCCCCTCCCTGTGCACTAGAGAATGTAGTATAATAGGCCCCTACCATACCAGGGACGTGGGAACAGGACCACAATGGATGCCAACTAACATGACCTGTCTGAGCGGGGCGGACATGTCAGTCTGGCTGTGAGTAAAATATTTGGTCAAATCTAAACGGATGGAAAATTTGAAAATTCATTCATCGTCGATTTTTAGTGAGTTTTAAATTTGGTAACCCGCTTAATTCGACGATCCGTCAAAAGACGTGATTAGTTCCTTTAACTAATACTTTCACCGAAGGACCAAATGTTGCGAAGAGTTCCCCGAATTGTTAAATGACTATCTCTGTGATTTCTGAGCTAGAAAAATTTTCTTTTTTTAAGAAACTTGATAAGCATGGAATATTGGTTATCCCGCTTTTAAATCGGGCTTTTTGTAATCATTTTATTTTGATTCCCACAACGTTCATTATCTCAGACGTTGTTCACTTGCTCACCGGATGCCCATCCGGAACTTTTTGTATTTCACAGAGCTAACAACTTTCAAAATCAATAACAAAAATTTTCATATTCTTTCATATTTGTTCGATGATGGATAAAGTGCGGTAGTTGCAAAAGCAAGGGACAGTGAGCGTATGCAGCTTTTGCATTAGGGGATCGATTTTACCACAAATGGAACATTGTACCCGACAATTATGACCAACAAATTAAAACTCATACATGTTGATAACGTAGGCCTACTTCCATAGGCTAAGCGGAACTCCAGATCTTGTGTGTGTGTGGGGGGGGGGGGCGTTCAAACCCTCTAACCCCCCCCCCCCCGCTCTCCGCAGATACGGGCCTGAAGGCCACTGTATTTTAATGGGACTGACTAACTCCATGCCCGACCAGCTGAACTATCCGTCCTCACCAGGGGCGTAGCCACGGGGGGGGGGGGGCACGAGGGGGACGTGATCCCCCCCCATGACAAAGCTGTGCCACCCCGATCCCCCCCATGACAAAGCTGTGCCACCCCAGGTGCCCCCCCATGAAAAATTTTGAAATGTGCAGTTTTATCTTGCGGTCAATTTATTAAGTCAAAATATATATATATAGACAAAACTTGTGCCCCACCATGAAAGGTCTGTGCCCCACCAGTGCCCCCCTGCTCAAAAAATCCTGGCTACGCCACTGGTCCTCACCGAAACGTGTTTCAGAGAGAAAAAAAAACCAAACTTTACAGTTTCCAAACAAAACTGCATATCTTGTCTGGCTCCTGCCAATGAGGTGCTTGTTTTGCTTCTTCACTCTTTTCTTCTCTCTCCGTCCCCCCCCCCCCCCCTCACTTCTTTCCTTTCTTCTCTTTTTCTTCTTTTGTAGCAAATTAAAGGGGGTGACGTCCTTCCGGCGTCGCCTCCCTATTACTTGACATGACGCATTTCGAAGAGGCATCCTTCTTTGGCTCATCGGTTTGCTCCAGTACAATTGAGTTCATCGTGTTATTATCATCACGTAGATGGTAACGAGATTGAATTCTCGGTAAATTTTGTTTGAGACATGGATTCGTAAGACCGGTAGTCATTTTGGCAGTCATGTATTTTATTGTTTTCGAATAAATGTGCGAGTAAGTTTGAAAATCGCACAGGAATAACACGCAAGCATTTTAATCGTTTACTTAACTTTACTAGCGGATATCAGGCCCGTATGCAGCTTTTTCAGTGAGGGGGGGTTCGATTTTACCACAAGTGGAACATTTTCTCCATAACAATGACCAACAACTTAAAACTCATAATATATGTTACTATCATAGGCTCAGCGGAACTCCAGATCTTGTGGGGGTTCGTTCGAACTCCCCCCCCCCCCCCGGATACGGGCGTGGATATCTATATGTTACACCTTGCCGTGGCCACTGCCCACCGGAGAGACTTCGGACGCTCTGCATACAATACACACCTCAATAAAATACCACTCCAAGTTCGCATCTTACCTTTAACAATTGGACTGTCAAGGTATGATCTACAATCGTACTGTTAACCAGGGATTGTTGGAACCAGGGAGTTGCTATGTGTCAAATAGTACGTTCCTGGTTAATTCGAACGTTCCAAAATAACCCACAGGACTAATCATGGACGGTAAGTGGTTGCGATTTGAAACGCATTTCATTATTAACAGACTTTGAATTTGACGAGCGCCCCCTTTTATAAGACTTTTGATCCACTGAGAGGTGTGTATACAGAGCTGTATATTCGGCTCTGTATTGATCCAGAGTCGTCGGCACTGTATTGATCGATAGCCGTAGTCAATCTACCTGTGACTAAGTCACTTGTACCTAGCAGCTGCTTTAACTCCCTGCTTGCACCACTATCTACCCCACTGGCAGAACGATAACTCGTTAATTAAGCCGTAGGTACTCTCCCTCAGGACTTCTAAATATGCACAAGGCGCTCAATATGAACAAGTTACACACAAAAACCGTTACACAATTTACGAATTCGTGCGATAAGTGATGATGAACACTTCCTCTAACTGAACTTTCTGCATTCGTCGGCATCTAACGCTAACTCGACGTTCAAGTCAATTAGCGACATGATTCTTTGAGGTATAAAATTGGCTGTAGTTAAAAAATAAAGACCTAATAATATACCGATACACAGCGGAGCTTGTGACCCGGGAGAAATTAAATCTGCATGACCATTTTGGGGGGGGGGGGGAGGGCATTTGATAGGCCTACTCTGTCCGCTCCTCTCCCCCCCCCCCCCCTCCTCCAGAGGCGAGGGCGTGCTATCCTGCTATATACGGTATGTACGATATATATGATATATGGTATAGTATATATATATATACTAACCACAAACTGAGGCTCAAGCCTGTTCACCCTGTCGGCACACAAAGACTTCAAAGTATGTACGGAATTGTTGCAAACTCATACCGTATAATTTGTTAATGCCAAGTGTAAAGCAGTTCTCCACCAGCCGGGGAGATTTTGGACGGACTGTTGTGCAATCCACTAGCCAAAACCCTTCTGGATCTCCCTCACTGCTCTGCTGCATGGTGAGACTCGCTACGATCGAATTTCTGCTCAGGAATCATGGAATCTTTTATAATCTTTGCCTCAACTCCAGTTGACCAGTGTCACTTGTTAATCTGGTGTCAATAGTAGCATCGTATAGCGCAGCTATCAGTTACCTTCAAAATCGGTTCCTATTTGACCATGCTGCACGGAGCCGTTAAATTTATCGATGGAATGTCCAATTAAACTGCAGTAAGTAGGATTGTTTTCGATTTAAACGTGTTATGTGACAATTAAAATTTACTCAACGACATCGTTATCGATGATTATATGTTGATTGAAAGGTGTTCAAAGATTCATTGTGATTTTACAGAGATCTCCCTCTGTACGCATGATCGATTTTTGCAGCGCAACGATTTTTTAATTTACACCCCGAAAATAATAGCATTAGTTCTCTGCGTGTTTCGTTCTAACCGGCCAAGTGTGAAATCTTTTTTCTTCTCTTGTGTAACTAGACTCTGCAGAGTCTGCCTGGGCTGGAAAGTTTCTGTTCCTAATCTTGGTTCCGCCACCTCTAACATCCAGATATTTACTGTGTTGCTCTTCCGGAAGAGTGTTTGCATCCCTCATTAATAGCTGTCCTACGGCGGACGGTGATAATAGAGAAACGCGATTATTAGATAAGGAGGGTGAAGCTCAAATTGTGAGGAATGTATCAAAGGAGGGGGATTCATTGGCCGAGAAAGGCTTTGCAACGTCTATTGTGTTACCAGAAGTACAGCTGCGCGAGGAAGGGCGAGGGGGGGGGGGGGGGAAGGGTGGAAAAGGACCTCAAATGATGACGCGTGTGGTAGGGAACATGTTTGCCAACTGTACAGTTTAACCGGTATTTCGGAGCAGTTTGAAGGTGTCGCGTAGTTCGATTAATCGCAGTAGCACACCTATTAAACCCCGTATAACTCATTTTAATTCGAAAAGACAAACATAGGTAATGTAAATTTTGTTTTGCTCCTATAGATTGTGTATAACGTCAGCGGCGTATATCTTGGTATGAAAGTGAAGGGACGAAAAACGTATATGGTGTGCACGCTTGTATTTGAAGATGTACACGCATAGCTTGCACTGTGAACGCGAAGCGCGAAACCCAAACGGGTGTGGTCCAAACCCCGCCTTAGTAGCCCAGGGGCAAAACCCCGTGGGGCATAATTGAATAATAATTGAATTGCATAATCGAATTATGCATCCTATTTAGCTTTTGAGCTCCCTCTCAGCAGTGTTGGACAACCTTGCCCAATTTCCCTGTTGGACAACGTTGCTCAATTTTCCAAGAACACAATTGAAAATCTTCGTTTCATGTTCCCCGACTAGGGTTTGTGCACACTATGATGAGCACGCGAAGCATGCGAGGAATTCTGTGTGGTGTCCCTGGTCCGCCCTAGGACCTTGGCTGAGGCCAGCTGTGGAACCTCTTATAGAGGTCCAGAGGGCGAATCTGCCGGAAGATTTGCGGTTCCTTGCATATCAAAATTGTAAAACAGGTGCAACTGCATAGCTACAGTAATACGAACTGTAACGTTTGTCCTCCATTCGCATTCGTCACAAACTTCTGTAAAATATTTTAAAGTTGTGCATATTAGTTATAGTCACAGCTCGAAGCCGCAAACTCCCTGCCATGTTTTGCTGGTTAGCCTATAACTGAGGCTAATTTTTATTTTGATCAAAGAGAATTACACAAGCTACAGCAGTAGGCCCGCGGCTCCCGTTACCGCACCACTAGACTTTGAGCAAAGGATTAAAATTGGACCAGGAAGCACTATTAAATTCCATAAAGGTTGCATACTTTCTCTACATAGACTTGCGTAGTGTGCCGAAAACAAAATTGTGAAAATACCTCTCAGATTGCAGCAACTCGCACTGTCGGGCTGGCCCCGCTAATTTCTGCTAAAGTTTGTTTAGTCTATTTCTTAGAACATGAGTTAGCAACTTAATTTGTACTTCTACTAAGAATATTGCGTTTGCTTTTTGCCTTTTTTTTTTTTTACTTTTTTATTTCAAGTTACAGAAAGAGGGAGGGGGACAATTGGGTGAGTCTCCCCTCTTCTCAGAAAAGTGAAGGGGCCATTTTCCCTCTTCCCCAGATCAACGCCCATGTCGGCTGCGTACTCATCAATCAATGGCTTTTATGCGTGGCGCAAATCACGTTTACCGTGACAGATTTTGAATGCCGCTAATTTAGCTCAACTGATAGCTTTCAGCTGAGCTATTGCTGTCGTGCAAGGCAAACGTCTGTCACAATAACATTTCCGTCTAAGTGCTTGACATTTCTCTGTTTTTAGTTAGATTTGGCTGAAATTTGGTAGGGATATTGGTGAGGGTGATGTCCGTATGCTGCGACTCTTTCCGATTAATTTGAACCCTATTTGACATGGGGAGGGTACTTTGTTTGAAACATAAAATTCCCTACTTGTCTTTCAGTTTTGCAGCAATCTTGATAATAGGTTTCGTATAGATATTTCAGTTTGTGCTGAACAGAAGTTATTTTTTTCTTTCGTTTCTGCAATTATTTAAGGCATGAAAACAGCACCTTCTGAAACAAATTCTGGCGAAGTCCCCCTGTTCGGGAATATTTTGTGCATTCAGACCATAGCAGCTCTGATTAGGTGATTTTTCGTGAAGGATTTATGTTATCCCAGTTTAGATACCATAATAAAAGTTGAAAGAAGAGTGTATGGGGCATGAGCCAATAAATATTTACTTTTCTAATAAGTTGCACAATGGTAGAAACCGTCATATTATTTGATGTGCATGTTTTTCCCTATTATGTGACTCGGTTTAGCTCCTCTCCCCTATGATGGTTTGTGAAACATGTTGGTTCGTTGTATTACATAATGTGTATAAGATTCTGTGGAACTATTGTGATTACTAGGAATGATACGGCAAATTTAATATTGTCATCATTGATTAAAACCAATGAATTAAAGGCTCTTTTTTACTTTTAGGGCATGAATACAACAATATTAAAGACACATAAGTAAAAGGAAATTCTCCCTGTGTAAAATATATATTTCTACTTGGAACTACGACGTAACTTGGTACTAATTTCACTCCATGTAGTTCAATGGGTAAAATTCATTGGTCTGTTTTTCGCGGGTTCTTTTGTATGTGATTACGCATATGATTTTAATGATTTTGTGAAGTCCAATGTCAGACTTGCTCATGTCTCATGAACTTTGCTTCAAAGAAATGTTTTTCGTATTTAATCATTGGAACCAGCTTTAAACCACAAATGTGGAAGGGTGCTGATGGTATCGAAGTTCATCTGATATAATCAAGCTCACCACACATGCCTTCAACTCAGGTATAGCAACACACTGTTCACTGTCGTTGGTGTGCAAATTACGTAAATCAGTAAGTTAAGCGCGGGTACGCCATGGCCACATTGAAAGTGTTGAGTACATGGTACAATTATACCATCGTATCACGGGTTTCCACATCAATAGCTAGACGATTACCCGCCGCAACTATAGACGACTTACTTTTTGCGACGAATTGGCTTTGCATTTGAAATTGTCTAAACCTCATGTTACCGATATACCACCTTATTATCACTTGTTCAAGAAGGTTTCTTCAACGTTCAGCATAACTGAAATTTGACTGCTGCCGCTGACAGGAGTAGAATACGCCTGATATTTCCTGCCTGTTGTTAGGGCAACAAAGAGCAAGCCTTGAACATACATTTTGAACTGATGCTAAACATTTTGTTCATTGGTCAATTGCAATTGCAGAATAGAACACTTGGAAGATTCTTATTCCAGCCATTAGGGAATTTGTAAAGTCCAAAATTTTCGATTAATCCATCATCAATTAGTCCACCCGTCCACAAAAAAAAAAAAAAAATTTGGAAACCATGGTTAAGCGGTGACAATTGAAGATATCACAGTTTTGTGAGTTCATGTCCACATGACCACCACATGATGGCAAATGTGTTAAAGTTCAGGAAATCATGTCTTGAGTTCAAGAAGTCATGCTTTCAGTTCCTCATTTTTGGAAGTATAACTTGAAAGATCTTCTGACCTTCACTTTCAGGGGGTCTTGCATTCAACCAATAGCATGACTCAAAATTGTCGGCTGCTCCTGGCAGCAGTATATGCCTGATAGCCTAAACTAAAAGACAGACCTTCAACATACATCTCAGTGAAGAAATGCTAAACATTTTCTCCATTACTCCAATGCACTTGCAAAATAGATCACTTGGGAGATGCAGTTTCCAGCCATCTGGAAAATTTGTAAAATCAAAAATTTTCAGTTCATCCACCCTCCCCCCTTCCTGCCCACAAAGGGAACAATAAGTTGTAGTGTGCTAACTTCTCAATTACATAATCTTTCACTTCACAAAGAATGATACCAAATTCTACTTCCTGCACAACTATTGTGGACATTTGTGTGCGACTTTAATCAGAAACTAAGAATATGATTCTAAATATTATTAGGAATTAAAATACACTTACTCTCGACTTACTGTGAAACCAAAATTCCAGCTGTTTTTCCAGTGAACTTCAGCAAAATTTGCTGCATCTGTAAGAAACCTGAACTGTAAAATTGTAGTGTGCTACGTGTTCAATTGCATAGTCTTTCACTTCACAAAGAATGCTACCAATTCTCCCTTATGACACATCTACTGTGGAAACTTGAGTACGGCTTTCTCGAGGGGAACTTTGACTGCAATAGATGCAAAATATTGCACCAGATTGTGTCTAAGGTCACTTGCTTGAAAATTTTTCAAAAAGAAAAAAAAAATGTTATCGTTAGAAAGTAAAAACTGTTGGATTAATTTTCAGAAAATAATGATACCATAATTAAATATTCCAGATAAGAGATATCCAAATTATTACCATTTTCCCATAGAATGATGTTTCTCTCATTAATTGAGAAATTGCAGACCGTGGCCTTATTTCAAGACTGGGTACATGAAGCCCAGGGCACCCGGAAAGTACCGTTTCCGACCATCTGGGGGGTTTGTTAAGCCCAAAATTTTCGGAAACGATCCGCGCCAACCGATGGTTCTTAGATAGTCCTGCCCGAAAAAAATTGTCCTCAGACCAGGTCTCCACTCCTGCTGAAAAACCCTGGATAGGGGCTTCATATATCATATCGATGGCGTATAAGCGAAATGGGTACCCCAATCATTTGACCCTGGAGTGTAATACTGTAACTTCTGTTAACATTCTATTCATCATTTTCATCTGCCTAACCGACGAAACTTCTTTTTTTTTTTGTCGAAATTTCACAGGGGGTTTTGAACCACTCTCTGTGATATATTTCACTGGGAATATATTACCTCCTTTCTTCATAGATTATTTTCAAGTTGTAGATATGATAGGCCCTATCTTTCTAGTAAGGCTGCAGGTTTGCAAAACCCAAAATTGTCTTGTACACTATGCGCTCACTCATTGTGGTCCTCCGCTTAAGATAATAATCCCGCTCAGTGATAAGTAACAAACAAATACGGGCAATAATTTCTCCCCAAGAAGAATTTCCAGGAGTCCGTACGCATGTATTCAGCCCCCAAACATTGGCCAAGTAGGCCTACTCAAAGAAAATGAAAGAAGATGCGTAATTCATTATTATTGTTGTATCAACATCTCAGTCCCCACCTGACATGCATTACCGCAACCGTTTTTCATAGATTGAATATTTCACATGAATTTGGAAATTGCAAACATGATTTTCAAGGCTGGGCACATGCAGCTTTGGAAATGCCATTTCCGGCCACATGGGAGGTTTGAAAAGCCCAAATTTTCTTGTACGCTTCCCGCCAACTAATAGTGGCGCTCCGCTTCGATACTCCTGCCACACATGCCCTCAGGCCAGCCTCGTAAAAAAGCCCTTAACACGGGCCCCTGCATTGTCCTTTCATAGACTTTTGATAATAGGTATATACCTTCAATCACTAGACCCTGGCGGCACCCACCTGTCAATCATCAAATTTATCGTCTGTCTCAAAATATGAATGTCTGACCAGGTTTTGCCCGTTCAATACCATTCGAAGGCACAGAAATCAGTCGGTTCAAAGCTCACAATTCTGCAAATACCTCAGAGCCTCAGCTTCAGGGCTTTTTTCTTAATTTTGGTCACGTTAGTAGACGTTACCCCAGACCTCAGGAGGAAAAACCTATTGGACCTGACCTGCTCAATTTACCTACCCAAGGCCACCAAAAAGCGCATCGTCGCGTAGACCCTGCTGGCTTCTCTTTAATCGTTAAAACCTGTCAGTTAGTCAAACATGTCCCCCCCCCCCCCCCTCAACACACACACACTCACATTTCGATCTGGATTGACGCCCCTGCTAGTAGTTTACAGTGCAGGGGTACAGTATTTGAGAATCTCATGAGAATTTCTCGACTCAGGTAAAATGTCAAGTTTAAAGGGCGCCATGGATTTTCTATGTAACCAGAGGAAAACTAACATTTTGACTAAGAATGACTAGCGGTAGCATGCGGTAAGTCTGTCGTGTCGTTTCGTGATGTACAGTACTGTGGTACCGCACATGCTCACGCCAAGTAATTGTGCCAAGTTAGTTCTGAGACATCTAACGTAAGGAGAAACCCGCGTCTCAAGTTAAGAAAACTTCGGCCGCGTGACATAAAGTAAGTCATATTTCTTTGAATTTCTGTAGTTTGGATGCATTCAGGTTAAGTCTATCGGCATAATATTCGAACAAAAGTTAGGCTTAGGTTCCTCCGTTCTGCTGGTCAACCGAAAGTACAAAAACTTAGAGCAAGAAGTGCTTCCTGATGTGAGACGATACATAGTTCTAGTTTTGATGAACACTTCACGAGCCTACAGTAAAGCTCTGTATCTGCAGTACTTCGTGGAGCCTGGTATCTTTTGCGCGACATGAGCGTGTGTGACGTGGTTTTGATCTTGAATCGGTGATTAAAAATTAAATTCATCATAAAAACAAGTTTCTTTATCTTCCTGTCAACTGCACAACATGCACAAATATATATATTGCATTGAAATAGTGCACACTTTAGGTTCAAATGGTAGAGAAACTTACACTTTAATCGATTTGGTAGTTAGCCTAGTTTAGTTGTGGAACAGCGAAGATGTGTGAGAAAATCACCACAGTTTGTTTTCTTCGTGTCTAACTAATGGAGATTTGCTTGCAAGTTGCAGTGTAACTGGAACTTTTTGCCCAGCCTCAGTGTCAGCTTATTCTACTGTACACTACACAATGGCAATGTGCAAAATTAGAGCAAACTACATACTGTTAAAAAATATTCATTATCCACTTGACATACTGTAGGGTTACCAATACCATTTGACTTGATTTAATCAAGAATATGTCCAGTTTTGGGTGAGCGTTCTATCTGGTATTGACAAGATGTTCTGATTTTCTTGAAAAGAAACACAAGCATATTTGTTATCTTTCTTTTTTCTCTGTTTTTTTTTCTTTTCAAGTACACATGCAGTGAAAATTCAGCTCTGCAATAAAGTGACTGCATGTCTACATAATGACAAGCCAGAATGATATGATTATGTTTGATTGCAATTTTTCCTTTAGTTCTAAATGCACATGTGCATGAGCTTGTTTATGGATGGAATATGTTATTCAATGAATGAAAACAACAGTTGCCACTGTGAAAAGCCATAGAAAGGACATAAGAACACCACTGGTACAAAATAGCAATCATATTTAAAAATTAATGGTTCTTATCATAATGAGCCCACATAATATTATATTATATATAATTATAAGCACCTACATAAATGTTAATGGATAGTGCAACAGCTCTCACTGGTGTCTAAAACCTACTCAAGTAGTCGCTCCTTGGTCAGTATTGGGCATTGCTGTATTTGGTGAATTAGGGGGTGAAACTAAAACTAACCTGCAACCTGATCACCTCATTGTGGCATCAGTGATCAGCTAGCTGTTTCAAACAACTGAATAGTCAATGTTACCCCCATACTTCCTACTGGCTTGTTCATGATTGGAAACTGTCAACCACTACATTATCATACAGTATGTTACACTTTTTGTCACTGTGTGAGAAGAAATTGAAATCATATGTCAGAATTTACCACCTGATGCCAGATATTTTTTTTTTCCAAATTGCCTAAATGGTACAAATTAAAAGACTAAACTTTTGGACATGAAATTTGAATGCTTTTACAAATTGCTTAAGCACCTAATCACAAATTGAGCATTACACCTCCAGCAACAGGGGACCGCTCGACAGATGAGTTTCCAAATTTATGTCTCAAGAATTATGGTTAACCAAGTTATCTACATATTTTTAACAGTTTGCTTGTACTGTAGCACTGTAGCTATTTTAGTCACATGAAAGTAAACTCTTTACAAATTGTCCATTTCTTAACATCATTTATGGGGGGTTGTGCTACGTACCATACATATATGCCAGGTTTGTTCACTTTGTTCCAGAAGAAACTGAAAGAAGTTAGTTTGTTCAAGTTTTCCAAATTCTTCCATGTCCCTGGAAGAATTTGGTGTCTTCTGAAAAAAAAAAGAAAAAAAAAAAACAAAACTTTAATAACCCTGATTTGCCTGTTAAACAAAGTCACCACACTAACTGTGCAGCACTTGTGAAAATCAATGACACTGCACTTACTGCTGTACGTGGGACACACACTACTGTAATACTGGATAAAATGTTAATGGGAAACGAAAAAGAACAAGTATCTGTATCAATCCACAGAGTTGCAAATCTCACCCCAATCATTTTGCATATTCCCATACCCATTATTTCATGTACTATAAACTCAAAAGTGCTCTGAGCTGAATATTTCGCCTCTAATTCAGACTTGTTGGGATAGAAGTGCTGAATGTTCAAGTTACTCAGTGTCCAGTCTAGTGCATGCAGTACACTGCCTATGCATGGAACGCAAATACACAACCGGCATGCACATACTGTACACTAGGGATGGGCTGTACATACCAGGAAAATCAGTACTGGTGTTCGCGGCATTATCAGTACAGGTAGATACGGAAGTACCTGTACTGTCCACGTGTTAAAAAGGGATAAAAACAAGAGATTCTATGCACTACATACTGTATACTGTGGTAGTAATGCAGTAGCTTGTATTCATGCAAGTAAATACATTGACAAAAAAACACGAAACGTCAGGGAAAAAATCATTTCATTTGTGCAGCGTCAGCAGGATTTGAGAGCAATCATTGTACACAGCAACTAAATCTGTCACATATGTGACCAAATTTTTGCCGATGCGATCATGTGTCGACGTACTGTACCCACTCGCCACTTACCGCCTAGAAATTAACTCCATGACAAGTCTCAATCAGCAATAGATTCTTAAGTCAGGTGATCTGATTACTGTACATTACTTAATACAAATTATTTTGTCACATAAAATTGTTGAAAACTTGTTTTGCTTTGGGGCGGTTCCGGTATTACATCAACCAAATGGCTAAAATTAAAAATTGTCAGATTGTTTTAAAGGGAAATAGGGCGTTTAGAATACACCAACATGACATACAAAAGAAAATAGCCGTAATCATTGTTAAACCATTCAGTCTCATCAATAAACATGTACCAAAGCTTCATCTCCTCAAAACATAATGCATGTGATGAGTAATGGAAGATGCATCATTTAAAGTTTGAAAAGTTTGGGTGAACAAATTAGTGTTGAGTAACAAATAACTGAATTTCTATCTGTGAGGAGCTTATTTCTTGAAGAACAGGCTACTGTCCTTTCTTATTTTGAATAATCTATCATTCTGCATCCACAAACATTGGTTTCAAAAATATGGATGCCTTCTCTAAAACAAACGCCCTATTTACCTTTAAATTATAGGTCATATGAATGGGTTACGTCTCTACTTTTGTGTAATAATATAGAATACAACCAAACATTTGTATTTTGTTGTATGTGAGGTCATAAACACAACAGTGTCAAAATGCAAATACATGAGGCAAAGAATACACATTTTTTATGCCCTAAGTTAAAGGGACAGAGAAGCAACCTAGAAATCCATTGAAGAGTTGTTTTAAAAGTTAATACCTTTGCCCATCATTCTAACATAAACAGGAATTCACAAGTACAATTTCCTCTGCAGTGGACACAATTCATTTTGGGCTTCATCATAAATGTACGTCCGCAACGGAAAACACATACATTTTTAGCTGAACTACAAACAAAGTCTCACAAAATTATTTCAAGTCATATCTTCTGTTCACTCCATGTGGTTAGTCTAAACAACAGTAAATAAACATTCTTTGTCACTCTGTTTGTGAGATACACTGTTGTAAAGATACACCAAAAACGCACGTCCGCAACAATGTACGTCCGCAACGGTTATATTTAAAGACATTAAACATACAGAAGTCATGCAAATCCTTAACTATCCTGATAAATTGCAACATTGAGTGGTAGTTGTGAATTCCATACAAATTTGAAGCATCCCCAACAATTCTACACTCATTTTAAGCCCTCCCCCGCTCACACAATTTACCAGAAGTAGATCTACACATCCTAACTTCACTCCTAGAACTCTTTTTACCACTGTCAGGTACATGGAAGATTGGATCACTCCTTTTTGTTGATATACAAGCTCCTAAACTTTGATGCTATCATACCTACATCAGATATTCCAAGTAGAAGCTGGGATGGATAAAATGGTTTCGGTTGTAGTCATTGTACTGTAGAAACACTGAATGAAGGTGCCTGCTTGCCTGGTACAAGTGTGTGTCGAATAACAACAGATATCAGTCTTTGAAACTGTAAAGCAACATGTTGATTGCATGCATGTGGTAACTTTACTTGTTGATTTTTTAGAGATCTCCTTAATAGTACATTAGATATATGAGATTCAGTCTGCCCATTGGATACACAAACTGGCTACTCCATTCATTAGCATGCTATACATGGAGAAATAAACATGTAAATTTGGTTACAGCCCTACAGTACTATGTTCCGACACCCTCAATGTTCTCACACCCCTATATATTCAGACACTCCTATGTTGCTACACATGCAGTACAGTACATCAAGACACCATTTAAGGGTCCAGCTACGATGCGCAGCCTAGTTTTGATGCGCTGATCATACTATGCAGGGTTTCATTTAAAGTTTCAACAGACGGTGCATAAGACTGTACAGTAGTGTTGAACTTTACAGTATAACAGTGTCAATAAACAGCATGAAATACTATCACATACTGTCAGACCATACATTGTTACACCATTGGTTTTGGGGCCAAACACTGCTCCTCCTCCATGAAAGCTTAGTACTATAGTAGTGTCTGATGATCTCTAGCACAATAAACTGAGTGTCTATGCTTTCATGAGTGATGTTTCTCGGTTTCAGTACAGACAAATATGCTGAGACAGGGAGAATTGATATTTTCTTTGATTGAGCAAACTACCGTAGCTCTCGGTTTCAGCAACACTTTCCGTTCTCCAACGTCTCAAAATGGGACGTAGTGTTCAGTATACCTGTTAAGGTGGCACGTCTTTGCTACTTTCCATGGCAAGGGGTTGCTGGGTGACGTGGGTCTAGGGGGAACCATTAAAAGAACTGTATTAAGTCATGTGGGCAGTAGTGCCAAACCATTGCGATGCTGTGTACATAAGAACTGCTCACATACATGTTGCTGGCGATAAAAAATGAAAAGTTCATGTCAAAGATATATTTGCAATTAAAATGATACAAGAACTACGTAAAATCTGGAAAGGTTTTGGAAGGTACAATACCAAAATGCATAGCATCCAACCCTCTCGTCCATACCACCTCTTTGAAAGAGAGACTTTTGTTGTCAAAAAAGGCAAATTTAAGAACTGTGGCGAAGAGCTATGAAAATGAGCAAATTATAAAAGTGGATGAAGAAGAAAGTGAGAGAATGGATCTAAATCTTAGTGAATTTGCTATGGTAGTGTATTCATGAATCGTAACTTCCAGGTCAAATTATTTGACCTGGAAGTGTTGAGTTATGAACTATTTATTAGTTTTCAATGACAGATGAAAGTCTAGAAAGTACTGTACTTGGAAATGACCTGCTGGTATATTTCAAAAAGTGATTTACTTAACACATAAAAATCTGTTTGAGAAAATTTATGTTCCAATTCTACCAGGACAGTACAGCAGGCCCATACATATGCTTTACACAAGACAGACTGACCACATTTTCTCCTACTTTTTACAAGGTTTGAACTTTGAAATTCCAGATCATGAGCCTTAGCTGAATTACATGATTTTTCAGCCCTGCTTTGTTTGTTGTTCTAGAGATTTTTAATTGACAAAGATTTAACTGAACCAGATTTAACTAGAAATGTGACAATTGTATTTATGCAGAGGAATTTGCCATGTGCTCTTGATTTTACAGTGTGTAAATATTAGGGACATGTATGTAAAAAAAAGGTACTGTAAGGTACTGAATTTATTACCAAATGCTGCACTTTGCAATTTGTGCAATAGTGTACTGGTTACAATTTATGGACCATGTGCAGGCCTATGAACTTGTGTCAGATTTGCACTTTTGTAAGTGCAATTTTAGCCTTGAATGTGATGCTCAGTTAGTTGTTTACATCCACTTCACACTGGTAGTCGAAAAAGGACACTGTAATTTGTGAATTTATTACAAACATTCTGAAAATTAAGATATCTGTCTCCTAAGGACCTTGTATGAATACTGTTAAGACTTATTGTTGTTAGAGACAAATATAAAATGTCATATTCTGTCATTTGTCTGTGATATGTCTAGTTTTTCTACCTATGTTCAGTCATTTCGTTGTTGGGGATGTACATGAAATTCACAGCGTACGTCCGCAACACAAAAATATGTATGTCCGCAACAGTAAACGTTGCAAAATCCCAACCTGAATTCAATAGCCTTGATTGTTTTCTTTGCTGGTTTTTGCACTTTAGAGCCTCATGCAAATAATACTGCATCAGTTTCAATTAAATATCTGTACACTTCAGAGCAAATGTGATTGAAACACAAGTAACTCAAAAAGTGCCCTTTCTGTGAATACGTCCTGCAACAGGGATGTTTTTGTGACCCATCAAGCAGACAGAGAATGGGATTTGGGGTAGATTTTCAGTTTTCACACTTCTGCCATAACCACACCAAATGCAAGTGTAAAATGTCCTACAGCCTCAACCACATTGAAAGACTGGGCCCTCAAAGTCTCTGAAATGTACGTCCATAACTACGGAACTGCCCTTTGTTAAAACTCTCTTCAGAAATACAAACAAATTCACTGCCACTGCGGCTTATACACAAACAACGTAGATACTTCCATGATACAAGGTCTGTGGGTCATTTAATACACACTACTGTACAGTATGTGCATCCTATTGTAATGTACTCTCGTCACTGGAAGCGAGTGAATCACTGCACCATGTCAACAGGAAAATTTCACCTGATGTTTGCCACCTCAGTTCCAAGCTGAGCAAGCTGTCTATGCCCTGCCCCAAAGATCCCAATGTAGAATGACTGACAGCCAGCCTTGAAGTGAGTGATATTGTGTGCAAGACCCTACAATAGATCGACTGGCTGACCTTACTTCCCGCGAATTTTGACAGCCAGCTATGAGTTTATAATGCAAGTGGCAGGCAGGACTTACGTTCATAATTAGATGCAAGACTAAGAACTTTGCTTATGATCGTGCGTCACGGAAATTCCCAATCCAAGGTATGCATTTATATGAATGAAATTGTCATTATGACTGAGGTAAATTCAGTGTTGTAAAAGTGTTCTCATTTGTCGCAAACCATAGCAGGATTAACATGGGAAATCTTTTCTTCCACCTAGTGCACTCCCTGCGAAAGTTGCAGGGCCTTATCAAATTGTGTTATGTGGTTTCAGCAGGCCTGCCTGCCTATTGTTGTAGTTAGGGCTATGGGGTTATAACAATAAAGCACCTGCTTTTTTACAAAATTTCAAGAAAAGAAACCTTTATTTTTGTGTGAGATATTGAAATTTAATGTTTTAAAATTAATTTGGAATTTATTTTTGGTCCTGCTTTGATGTTGATACTGTATGTAAGAATAAACGCTATGTTTGAAAGAACAAATTTGTGTTAATTTGCTATAGACGGTACCGGCTTTTTGGTGGTACTGCAAGTATTCAAAAGTACCAGCGCTGGCACAAACAGATTCAGCCGCTGGTACTGCGAATGCCAGTACTGCGAATACCATTAGTGACTTCGGTCCTGGGATAACGCCCTACCCTTCTGTACACTTGTGAATAGAAACAGAGTGTGTGTCAAAAGTGTTCCCGGAAAATGTACATCAAAGTATCCCTCAGCTTCGCAAGTGATGTCTGTCTGTATGTTTCATTATTTTACCCTGAAAAGTGCATTGTTTGTGGCTCGATGTTTTCTTCACCGTGTGCATATAGACTACTGTACGTAGATCCAGGGTTGGAAAACCTTGCTGAATTTCCTGGAACACGGTAGAAAATCCACCTATTTCCCGCTGACATTTGTGCAGGGGTGGAACCCCTTGTGGGGGGGTTCAGGGAGCAACCTCCTGGAAGATTGGGGTTCCTAGCACATCGAAAAGGTAAACCTGTGCAGCTGAGCACAAAGAATATAACTGAAAACTCGTACAATATTTGAAAAATCAGTCACGAAAGCTTAACGCTAGGCTATTTGCGTTGTTGCAATTTACGGTACCTTTTTAAATGTGAAGAAGTGTCACTTACAAAATGTCAGAAACGAGTGAAACTTGGGCCAATATTACGCTATATAGATGTGCAATAGGCCTAGAATAAATGACTTGATCATAGACCACTATACACTGTCAACTACTACAAGCTGTGCTACTTACAAACAGCTCTGAGAGTTCGATGTAAAAAAATCCTGGCATGTTTCCAAGAAAAGTTTTTAACTGCAAAAATCTCAACACCTCTCCCAAAATGGACATCGCATTCATAACACTCAAATTCAGCCACCTGTTGCAGTTACGACATTTGTACCTAGCATTTTTTATCCCTAATAAGTGATAACTGTGACCATTAACAGGCAGCAGAAATTTGCAGCAAAAAAAAAAGCTAAAAATAAAAGTCGTCCCCCATATTTCAAAATAGTTTAATCGAGGCCATTTTTTTTACTGCATGTAATGTTATGTTTTCCAGAAAGGTGTTTGGCACTACCATTGCATCTGTGAGTAAGACTTTAAAGGTAAAGAAAGTACAAAGGTCAAGCCATGCCACGTGGGTCTGTTGCGCCGCTATGTACTGTATGTATGCTGTGTACATACGTACCTACTGTATGAAAGCACTCTGTTCTCATTAGTTACACAGAGAATCTGAGTTCGGAAAAAATAAAAAACACTAAAACCGACGGAGAATGAAATTGTGCACAAGCTCTGCGCGAATCATCCTGGGGCACTGGGATTCATAGGGTATGTACGGTGGCTGAAGTGTGCCTAAAAGTGAACTGGCGATAATTTCTGGTTACTTGCATGATCGTGGGGGATATACTGGACATCGTGGTTGATAGGCATAGAGGTACTGTAACATGTGCTATTTGCCTATGTGAGTATCGTAAGCAATAGTGATCAACAGAGCTTCTTTTAAATAATTGTTTAACAGCATTTTCTCTGTTCTCCCTCATTTATTTTGTTTCTCTGAAGATTTCCCGGTTTTTGCCCCGTTTTTTATAAAAAAAAAAGTGTCTCGACACGCAGGATTTCCCGCGAGCGTCGCCATTTCCCGCGAATCAGGTTCAGAACGTTCGCAAGGTTTTCCAACCCTGCGTAGATCTTGAGTTGTTGTCGTGCAATGGCGTATATATACAATATGCTGTAAAGATATATAGCTGATGAGTGAAGGTACTAACACATGGAAAATGACCTTTATACCATACATAGTTACTCAGTTCAAGACATGGCTACGAAGTTTGAATACCATGTCACATTCATTGAAAGGCAAGGATATGTCACTGTTGACACCATGCAATATCAGCCCCTACTGTAACACACTGTATTATGCACTATTGTAACGGTGACTGTTGACCTATGACGTCATAGGTCGGGCAGACACTATATTTCCTACTTGCCCACCTTCCTTTGAAGTTTATCTGTCTCATCATCTACAGTCGGAGGAAGTCGTGGCACAGTTTTTCCACTTTCCAAAATTGTGAAGCACACTATAAGCACCTACAGTATTAAGGAAAAAATATTCACGATATATTTGCGTGCAGCTTAGTTCTGCTTATGGAAAAAGAAAAGAGCATGGTAAATAGAGGGGGGGAGGGGAAATAAACTAGAAGGAACAGTTAATAGCCTACAGTACTGTTTAGATGCAGTCGGAGGAAATCATGGCACAGTTTTTCAGAGCATTTTTGCCGATTTGACCAGTAGGCTGGAGAAGATTTGTCAAGACATTTCAGCCCAGGAATTTCCCCTTACATTTGGGGCGAAAAACTTCTCGCTGGCATCGACAGATTTGTTTAAATTTTGAATGATGTCAAGCTACTATAATTTCAACCCAAATTTTGACTTTTTATTCAAAAAGTTTATTAAAAGTATTATGCCACTTAAAGGTGAAAGCTTGGTTGAATTATCCTCAATTCAATGGAATTATTTCATGCTTGACTTGACCATGTTGCAGTTATATTTTGCCCGAACAGTTCATGCTTGAACTGGACTTAAATTTCATGCCTTAAATGGTGGAAACCAAGTGATCTAGATATAGGAAAAAATTAATAAGCACAGCTGACAGACTGATCTTGGCTTTGCTGTTCAGTATGCATCTTGCAGTACTTTAATGTACTGTAATGTGACAATAAATATATAAAAAAAAAAATTTTGTTTGAATTTAAGTTAAAAAATAATGCTTTGAAGATTAGTCATTCATCTTTCTGCACTGTCTGAGACCATGCTGGAGGACATCTGCCTTACACTTTCTTTGAAGATTTTTTTCTTTTAAAAGAGAATTCTGCTAATTAGAATGTCTAGTTTAGTAGAAGAAGATTGACCTTGCTTTTTTTTTTGGCTGAATTCTTATGCAAAGAAAGAAAAATGGTCATAAATTACATGGAAGTTCTTTCCTTTTCCACAGGGGCCAGTTTTGCTTAAATTATTGTTTGGCCTATATTTTGTATTTTTTTTACTATATGTTAGGGCAAATAGGTCACAGTACAGTACATTGGATTGTATAGCCTTTTCAAACTGTAAGTACAGTATACTGTAGCCACTGTCAGTCCTATGGTGTACTTCTGAAAGTGCAGTCGGAATAACATCACATTGTGCTTCAAAGAAGTAGTCATGGAAAGTCATGAAATTTTGCAGAAACGGCAAATGTCATGGAAAGTCATGAAATTTGAAACAGACTGCTAAATCTTGTGTGAAAAATTTAATTTTTGTCAGTAGAGTGAGTGGAAAGGTTACTTTCTGTCTCAATTGTTGTGCCAAATTCTCAGCCAATTTTATGTCACCTCGTTGTGTTTTACTGTGTAGGTCATGGAACAGTCATGCCAAGAGTCATGTAATTTTTATTTTCAATGCAGGAACTCTGCATTTACAGTAGGGATAATTTCAGTGGGTTATCTTTTGAATGGAAAACATCTTGAAAAAGATTCTCAAAATTGTAGCATTTAGCTCCAGATGCTACTGTAGTTTCAATGTGCTAAACTATCTGTATGGTCCATTTTAGTGATAATTGTTATGTATGCACGTAGCATTTTCAGACCTTTAGATGACATTTTACATTTTTTTTTTCAGCTACTGTATTTGCCAGAATGGGTGGTTATGAGTATGGGTGGAAAAGTTGCAAAGCTGGGATTCTCCTTCCCTAGAAATTTGTCTATTTGGAAGGAATATTTGGCACTCACGGGAAATTTCCAATCCTTTTGTACAGAAATAATGTAAGAAATTTTGGAAACTGTAAATCCCCTTTCCAAGAAATGAACCTTTTCCCAGCACTGGCTATTAAAGTAACTTACTGTACCTACTGCATTACACAGCCACTAACGGAGTAACATGGACACTAGTGTTTTCACTAGGTCCAAAATTCTGGCCCCAGTCTCCCTGTAGTCATCAGTCCCGTCAGGTACTCTACCCGAAAAAGTGGGAAGATCCGAAAATTTAACTTTTCTACTAGGATACAATTTTATTGTGCGCTCCTGATGCAGAAGTTTGCTCTGCAGTTGGCACGTTAATATAACACCATCCATGTCTCACTGTATGTACAGTGCGGGCGTGAAATACCAAAAGGAAAAAAAAGTATGAACATCACAATCAAAATCAATTTCTTTCTCAAGTGGTGACCCTCATGTCATAAACGATTTGCACTACAGTAGGATCACTGAAGTACAGTAATCATTGGAAGTGTTGCAATTTCATCTCGCACCTGCTGTTCACCATGAACCTGTTAAAAAGACCGAGTGAGGTGAAAATGACCTTTTGGAGTATTGTGTGCATTAGGCATTGAAAATATCAAAAGTAACCACAAATTCCATCAAAATCCATTAGAGGTTGACCAATTTATGGGAAAATTAGTGTCTCACAGCTGTATCGATGAATTTATAAACATCGCATGGGTATGCGCATTTGTGCCGTCAAGAGATGGACTCCTATATGATATGTCTCACTGTATGTTAAATTATTGTTAATCCCTTGTTTATGTAACCTTTATTTCAAGGACATTTGAGAATTTTACATGCCCAGAGGTTTCTGCTTTAGAAGCACGTATTTTCTTCAAAAATTCCGATATCACTTACAAATATCAAGCTCAGTGATTAAGGAATTAAGGGGCAAAATATGCACTTAGCAAAAGAAATACGGACACTGTGCAACACTCTACGTCGTCCTTCATTTTTCTCAAAATTTTGGAAAAGACATACACGTCTCAAAAACGGTAAAAGAGAAAATTTAACACAATTCCGACGGTTTTTCAATCAGGCTTTTACTTTGCAAATTTCCAAATGAAGGGTGCTATTTGCAAGGTCACACAACCTTAAAACAATCATCACTTTAGGGGGCATTCCGTGGTATTTCTCTGTCGCGGACGGGACATTTTGCACAATTAAAACATTAATAACTCAAAATAGGTGATTTGCATGGTTGTGTAATATATTTATTCAGAATCAGCCCCCCTGAAATAACCTTAAACTGTCTCCATTTTAGTAATAACATAAAAGATCATGTAATTATAGCCTCGTTAGTGTGCGTCGCGGACGGGACAGAAAATGGACATGGATTTTCAAGGGTTAAAGTGAAACTAGAATTGCTCTGAATGTGGGATGGGTAAGGTGGGTTTGGTTAGCAAGTTATATTTAGGAAGCACTTTCCTATTACAAATTGTCATGAAAATTTGAAGGGACTACTCTTTAGACTGTGAAATTCATGTTTAAAAAAAAAAACCAGCGTCGCGGACGGGACATTTCTCAATGTCGCGGACGGGACAGCATTGATTTACACAAATTGTGCATGTCTACCTTGATCAAATTAACATGAACAATGAACAACAGCGTGGACTCATGGGGTCTAAGCAAATACTGTAAAAGAATGTTCAACCACCTCCCCTGCCCCCTCCCAACCCTTCCCCCTATTGCAACTGCTAGGAATTGGCATACTGGTACCATACATGTCTCAATGGAAAAATTAAGAGCCAAAACCAGTAGTGAGGAGTTGTAGGGTCCAGGCCTTTACTTTCAAGAGATTATATGTTCAAGACAACCCCAAGCACTCTGCACCCCCTGAGAACCCTGTTTAAGCATGCATGCTAAGAGTGAATTATGTAGAGCATAATGCCTGGATCTTGATTCATGCGCACAAACAATTTATCGTCTATACAATGAATAACCTAGATCCACAGTAAACTAGCCGAGGCCTACAAATCACTTGCATCTTACACTAACACTAGCACACATATATCCAGTAACTTCTACACTCCATCATGATTGTGATTCTACACAATAGAAAACCACATTGACCTGGACTCTCTCCTATTAATCTCAAGTTGCTTTGCAAAAAATAAACTGTCACAAAGGCAGGTCCAGGTGTCATTATGTAATAGAATTGCAGTGTGGACCCCATGAGGCTTTCATAATAAACTATCAAATCTCACCTTGACTAAGGAATGATATGTGGAAGTAGGAAGTAGATGAAGGTACTGCAATGTGTACAATATCACTGAAAAATGTCCCGTCCGCGACAAAATGTCCCGTCCGCAACAGTTTTTCATTAATTAATTACTCCGGTTAAATGAATGCAGTGGACAAAAGGAAGACAAAGGGGGGTATTGTATTGAGGCCAGTAAGAGAATTCTCAAAAAAGAAAAAATTGAAACAATTATTGCTGAGTAATGTTTTAAATCGTGTTGAAATTGTCGCGGACGGGACAATTCAATTTTTACTAATTAATTAGTATTAATTAGCAGTACAGCAGAAACTTTGAAATTGATTCATGATGTAACCTATAACATGCTAAATATGTCCTGACTACTTCTATACCATTCCTGTTCTGTCCCATTCTGTATTACCAGAAAGGGTAATGTCCCGTCCGCGACGCTTTTCCCAGGTTCGTTTACTCTGTTTATTAATTAATTACCATAAGAGTGATTTTTTTCGAGAAAAAAAGTTTACCACTAGGAACTATGACTTGTGCACTTGGATAACTGACTAATCACAGGTGGATACTTTGCATTTGAAATTTTGCACATTCATGTCCAAATTACTGTGGAATGCCCCTTAAACAAGGTAGACAGAGTTGATTGATTAATGTACATTCTGTCATCTGGGGCTTGCATGTTTTGCATGAACCGTATAGAAACCACAGGTGGCAAACTTGACACCATTAAAATCGCAGATGTCACGTAAAATGTTGCCCGTTTAACGATTCAGTTCGTTTCAAGTCAAGAAATATGTGCAGCAATTCCAACTGGTTTGCATGTTCTAGTTTCTATCGTGCAAACAGGGTTTTTCAAACATGATCATACAGTGGATGCAGTAGTAGTGTGACTGTACTGGGAATTCCCTGTGTTGACTAGATGAAGTTGTACGGTAACTCTACTGGGACTTTTCTGTAGCACTATATATGAGACTTTCATGCAGTAGCAGGGTACTGTACTGGGACTTCTCTGAGCTGCATATATGTTCCTTGTATGCAACTACTGATTAGTATCAAAACATGGCAAATGATATTGTAAATCTGCCAATTCATGGGGTGTTTCCTCCCCCCCCCCTCCACCACCTTCATTCCCTTTTCCAGTCACGATATGTGACTGAATTTTTGATAACTATTGGATGTGAAACTTGAATGAAATGCTAACTGAAAGTATCGCCGTGTGTTTGTACCCTTCAAAATCGTCACAAAGTTATTGATAGCAACTCAACATGCCCCTTAAAAGGGGAAATAATGTATTTTAGATACGCAAATACAATTATACAAATACCTAATACTGAAAAAAAAACAAAATAGTTACACTGCAGTCACTACTTTGACATCTTACATTTCACAAACATGTAAAATATGCAGTATGTGTATGCAAATATATGATGCTGAAAAGAATAATGAATTGCAGCCAATGAATTGTATACTCTTCTAAGTTCCACTTTCCAAAAACAGTTCCACTTTCCAAAATTGTGAAACTGTACACTATAAGCACCTATTAAGGAAAAAATATTCACGATATTCTTGCGCGCAGCTTATTTCTGCTTATGGAAAAAGAAAAGAGCATGGTAAATAGAGGGGGTGGGGGGAAACTAGAAGGAACAGTTAGCCTACAGTACTGTCCAGATCAGCCAATTGAATATTGCAATTTGCTCCGTGTAGTGTGTACTGTCCTTTTCACTGTTGCAGAGTGCTATGACTGTTGAGTACAGTACCTGACTGTGCTGAGACTAAAGAATACTGCACATGTATGGCCAATCCTTATGTTTTACCCTTCAGATTGTTTTTTTTTTTTTTCCTAACTTCTTGAATTACCTACACATAAGAAGTTGATTTAAACTTTGACATTTGTGGCCGACAGTACACACAAAGGCAAGTACCTGCTCAATGCTGTATTATGCCACTGTACATACAGTAGTATGGTTGAGAATGGATGGCGGAATCAAAGCTATTAAGAGTAAAAGACCAGAAGAAAGAAAGAAAAAAAAAAGCACGATCAGGTAGACAGATTGACAGCAGCCACAGTAACACTGATCTGGTATGGAAAGCTTTTACTGTATTTGATGAATAAAAAAGTGAAGAAACCAAAAATGTCATTCATTGCCATTTCCTGGAAGATGGGAGGCTTTTTAGCAAAAAATTCCATGGTACGATTCATTCCCAGCTTAAGTGTGGCAAAACATGAGCTAGTAGTCCCCTCAGAAATAATGTCTGTAGAACAGCAGCAGGTGTACAAATTGTTCCCAGCAAATGGGACAGTTTGGTGTGAAAGATACGAAAATTGCCGTCATCATTGTCTAGAGTATGAGTGACAAGACAAAGGGATGATCAACTGTAATTGTTTCGTGAAAGAAGAACAATAGTAGACCTCAAACCCTGACAACCACTGGAAGTCCTCCCTTGCTGACTTTTTAATTTTTGATGTTAGTATCTGTACTGTACTGCATGTTGGATAATTAGGTAATTTACTGCAGCTTCTACCTGCATGTTAACAGATGCTTTTCCACTTTGTTGCAGCTGGCGCATCATGGGTGGAGAATAAACAAACATCCGTCCACCTAATTTTTTTTTTTTGGCTTTTGAGCGGGACTCTGAGAGTGATACAGATTTCACCGATGGAACCTGCCATCTCATCGTGAAAAGCAAACCATACGTTGGTGAATGGAAATGACTCCGAACGCGCTCAAAATAGCAATTCAGTCGCACACTGCTCCTGATGGGTAATGAGCGTTCTCTCAGATTCAAAATGGCAGTCAATATCATCAAGACGACTTTAATTGTAATCATGTGCTGTGTCTTAACTATCGTATTTGCACTGGGATGGCAAACTAGTCGGTGAGTACCAAACTAGTCAGCTGTACCAAGTCTCTTAGCGAGACTGGGTGTACCATAAAGTGTCAAATTTAAGTAACTTTATGATGCAGCACTGTTTGTGTATTATAAGTGTGTACGCAGTACTGTTACTGTAACATACTGTACTGCACAGCAAGTATTTATCTTAGTAATTGGCAAATATACAGAGCTCTCTAATGATTGGCATACAGGTGCACTAAGTTTCCCATCATAGAGGACAACCTTGAATACACTTGATGTAATGAGAGAAGTACCAAGATGGTTGGGCGGAGAGTAAACTGTGCAATACGAATGTAGAGTACATTTTGTACATGGGCACCTTTAACAATTCTTGAAAACACTTTGCTAATTTTTTTTTTTCAGACAAAAGTTGCAACAGCCCAGAAAACTTATGCCAAAGCTTGGACATGGCAGAGGAAACTTTGAGCAACAGGTAAAAACATTGTTCTTGAAGGTTTTGTTATTTATATAGTCTTTGGTTTTATGAATCCCATGAGGAAAATGAAAGCAGACCAGTACCATGGTGTTAGAAGAGTGGTTTCAATGTGGTCAGCCCCCTCCTTTCGATGGTTCTGACAACCAAAAATTTGTAGTCACAGTTGCAGTACCTCTGTAAAGCATATGGTTACAAAAAATGAATGGAAACATTTTTTACTTCTCATGAAGTCTGGACAAACATGGCTTGCCAGCTGTGATTGACGTTTGGTGTACAGTATGTGTTGAATGGGGTTGGTATGATACTGTAAAAGTGAATTGCAAGTACAATTCTGGAATGAATTTCATCAACAATTTCATTGAACAATCGACTCAAGTCCTGGCTGAAGTATGATTGGTCACTTTTTCCTCGTCACAGAGCTTGAAAGTGATTGCATGTGTACAGAAAAACGAGAACAAAAAGATTGTTTGATCTTGGCTTTTTCTCCACTTTCAAAAATACACGCCAGGTTGATCATATTTGAAATACATAATTCAATGAATGCAAATGACAATGACTGGCACTTTGAAAAGCAATGGAAATGGCATAAAAACAGTGAAAAGCAGAAATCATAATTGAAAATTAACAGTTCTTACGGTACTATAAGGGTCTACATGCAACAGCACAGGTCTCACTGGTGTATCAAAAATACAATACTCAAGTACAGTGGTCACTCCCTGATCAGTATCGCGAATTGTAGTGTGCAGTAGATTTAAAGGGAAATAAGGCGTTTCTTTCACAGAAAGCAACCATATTTTTAAAGCCAATGTCTGCAGATGTAGAACGATAGATTATTCAAAATAAGGAAGAACAATATTAGCCTTCTTTTCAAGAAATAAGTTTCTCACAGATAGAAATTCAATTACTTGTTGCTCAACAATGATTTTGTTCAACCAAACTTTTCAAACTTCAAATGATGCATCTTCTGTTACTCATCACATGCATGTTTTGAGGAGATGAAGCTGTTGCAGATGTTTCTTGATGAGATTGAATGGTTTTAGCAATGATTAAATTTATGTTTGTTATTTACCAGTGTTGGTATATTCTAAATGCCCTATTTCTCTTGAAGAAGCACTGTATTTGAACATGTAACCTGCAGACTGATTGTCGCATTGCATCACTGTAGGGTGTCAGTGATAACCTGTTTTGACTAGCTGAATATTCATTACCAGTATACTACTTCCCAATTTGTGATTGGCTCATTCAAAGAAGTGGAGAGCAAAGTTGCAAACAGACTGTCAACCACTTCATAATCATATTTTACACATTTTGTCCTTCTGCTGGAAGATTTTGAAATCATATGGCAGAATTAACCTTGCCATTTTTTATGGTGCAATTAAAAAAGTTTACTTTTTGGCATGAAATTTAAATGTTTTTCCTTTTTATCCCTCAAACACGCAATCACTTTAGAGGCGGATGCCTGTTGAGAGATCTTTACATTGTTTCAAATGACCCATAAACGTTCATAAAAAGCCCAGAATCATGGGTGAGAAAAACTACCTTAAGAAATAGCTGACCCGACAAGTGTCAGAATATTTTTGTAAAATCCATAATATTGCAAAACTATATGTCAAAAACTTTCAATCAGCTTGAAGTCTGCAGTTATAGATTGGGTCATTGGAAATTGTCAACGTTTTTTCAGTTGTTCACTGAATGACCTTATCAGAGGCAGTTTTGCTGCACAGTGACGAGCATGAGCAAAACCATGACACAGCTTCATGGTCATCGTGCTGTGATTTTGACCTATGCATGAGGCTGTCTCGAATATATATATATCACTTGTCGTAAAATGTGTCACAATTTCAATATTTTTGTGGACCAAGTCGATTTTGCTTTCATGTGCTTTTACGGTATTGAGTATTCCTTATCCTCGTCAGGAGGTTGGAGATCGTCTGGACTATTCTTTCAACGGCAAAGCGTTCCTGAAAAAATTCTTCCATTTAACCCAAAAAGCGGTTTTGGACCCCTGATTTATCCTGGGCATGTGTCCTTTACTTAATTCACAATTTTGGGGGTAGAAATATCATCAGCTTTAGTCAATTTCTTTACATTCAGTATATATTCTTTGTATTTTGTCGAATCATTTGTAAGTCTGCAGTCTGCACAGAGTTATATTGCTTAGTCTACCATCGGCCTATGTAACGTTATGGCTCATCAATTACACTAATTTATTTTGCTACTTACCTGTCTTGAGGGTGGACTCTCAAAAAAAAAAGTGGAAAAAAAAAAAAAAAGTGAATAATTTTTCACTGCCGACATTTCAACCCCCCCTTAACAAACATCCTGCTCCTATCCCAAGGTATTGCTGTTGGAAGAAAGACATCTCTGGTCAAGAAAGAACTTAATGGCCTCAAAGTTACAAAATGCTAACAAAATGCCATTTAAAGTGGTAAATTTCAGTCTTTGTGTTTCTTTGAAATTGTCCTGGAAATTTGACATGAGTGACCATACGAATTATGTGTATTGCAGATTAACTGTACCTTTAAAAAAATATTGGTAAATTAAGGCCTCTCGTCTTGAGGCATATTTCACAGTAATGAGGTCCAAACATAGATTGCAAAATAAGTAACAAGTAAAATGTGTTTGAAGGAAAGAGTTGCATTGGCAAACGTAATATGCTGATCAATACCATGTTGATGATAAGAAAAAAAAAAAAGAAGCTATTTCTTAAATTTCCATTCAAGATCATGGAATTATGGGAATAAATCCAACCAAAATGTGGGAAGTTTGGATGGACAGTAACTCCCAACAACTTATATGAATGTTATAATCAAGGAATAACCAAGGAATTGAAACACTTTTTTGAGTTTATACATCGTATTTATTAATCCGGACAGGTAATGAATACAATTGATACCATTCATCAGTCTAAATAATTTTATAGTATTTACTGACAATCTGAATTTAAGTTTTCATTTTTGGCAGTAGTTTCCATCCATTAAAGGGAAAAATTACACGGTGGAGTAACTCCTAGATGTTGTGATCTATAGTGATTACTCGTGTTTGGTTGTGTACTAGGAGTGAAACATTCAGTACCAACCAACAGATCCTAAATGCTGAAAGCTGTTCATTAAAATAAGCTAGATCAGATGTTGCTAATGTAACATCTGTCCAATTTAAGCGTTACATCAGCAACAGTTAATTGTATCTATTGTCCTCCAGATATATTCACTTCAATATCTTTACATCATTGCATGTCTTACCTACTGTATAGTTTAGTAACATGGCTGAGATTCAACACCTACAGTCTTTACCTTATCTATAAAATTGAACTTTTAGTTATGTCCGTCCACTGGTAGTTATGTTAGCAAAAAGTTACATTAGCAACAAACAATTTTGCAGTAGTTGCGCATGAAATAATTTACACCTTTTTTTGCTTTGGGAATAATGTTTTGGGTACATACGTTAGTCCAAAACCATTTGCCATTCATATCCAATTATTTTTCATAAGACTATCAGTTTTGGACTGAAAAATTACATTAGCAACAACGGTGCTGTATTGTCCGTCCAAACTGAATTATCAAGAATACTGAGGCATACGTCATATATTTTTATAATTTGTGTCATGCTATACTGTTTTAACAATGACACTAATCTGATACAGAAGTGAAAGTTTGGAAGTGTCTTTCCTTGTAGTGAATAGAGAAGTAAAGGTCGATATAATGTTGCTAATTGTAACTCTACAGTACATTGTTTCGCTGCAACATTGCAAGCAGCAATATTTTGGTACTTTGGTACAGCAAAAGCAGCAATGGGGAGAAATGAAGGTAAAGTACTGTACAGCATGACCGTAGTCCTGCTGAAATCATGCCCTCTCAAACTTGCATTAGTGCATGAAACAGCAAAATAACATTATTCATCCAAAATATCATCATCCATTCCTAACGATTTGTCCGTCCAACAGTGACATTAGCAACCTCTGTAATTTTCACAAGTACTAATCTGCAAATTGATCGTTTTTTGTTTTCACACTTTTTATGTAGTCCATTTGCAAAGTGTGAATGGATTATTGCAAATTTAGGAACTGTCTTGTTCTGAAAAATAGTATGGAAATTTAAAACATTCATGGGAAGATAAGTTTAAATTTTGTCCATCCAAAAGTTACATTTATTAGCAATACTTGTTACGATAGAAACATTGCGCTTCGAAAATAGAAATAAAAGTTATCTTGAAGGATGGAGATTTTTTAACTGGACACATTAAGAATGATCACAAGCAAAAACATTCTGGCAAAACACATTTTGAAATTTTGGTGCCTTGGGCAAATAAATGGACCCCATTACTGTGAAACATGCCTTGAGCTTTTGTAACGTTTTTTATGCTGGTCAAGATTATAAAGAAATACAAAAGATTCAAGCACACTAGTTGTGCATTGGTGATGTCACCTATTTCCAAAAGCACAATGAACTTTTCAAATAAGTACTTCTATAAAAGTCCACGACTTCGAAACAGAACATGCTATTCAGATATATGGTTTTCACCCGTGAAGAGAGAAAAATTTCCCAATGTTTATAAAATGTCAATTTTCTTCACCGGTCAATCCCTTTAAATTCACCTTGCCCTACCCCAAAGTGGACCAGTGCCTCCTTCCCAAAGTGCCATGTCTTCCCAAAAGTGTGGCAACAGTCGTGTGAAAACAGGTAGGTCAGTCCCTCGTAAATATCAAAAACCAAGAGAATTTTCGGATTTTCCTATCTTTCCTTCAATTAGAATGCAAAAAAAAGGTGCAACGAACATATCTTTGAACCCTCCTCTTGTGATGCTTTCTGACTCTTGTCCTTTGCATTTGATGGAGGCTTTGGACTTTCTGATGGTAGATAAGGGTGGCATGAACCTTCGCCCCTGTGCTGTATCCATCTTTCTCTGAATCAACAACTGAATTTTTTTTTTTTTTCAGAAATCATTCGACATCATCAGAAATTTCTTCGGTGATTTGTCTCAGGAGAATCTCTCTGTTCCTGTGGAACAGGGACTAATGATTTCCAATGCCCCAAAGAATGACAAGGTTTACAACCTCTCACTCTCCGAGATAGGTAACGTTTCAAAGCCGGATGCGGGGGACGACGATGGAGTCATTCCTCGGAGGGCCGGTGAAAAACTCGTGAGCACCACTTTGGGTATGGAGAAGGAAGATTGTGGCCCACCAAAGAATCATATCCTCTTTTTCAAAATGCACAAGTGCAGTAGTAGCACCATACAAAATATTTTAATGAGATATGGGGATTCACATGACCTCAACTTTGTCTTACCACCAAAAGGGAATTACCTCGGTGCAGGTGGATTCACATCAAAAGCAATGCTCAAGTTCCCTGTGAAGGAATACAACATCTTCTGCCACCATACAAGGTTTAATTATAAAGGTAAGGACCAGATATTACCTTCCACCTGTCTCGCAAAATTACCCCACACTGCTACCAAAGCTTGTGCAAACGTTTTGTCTTACACTCCGATATCTTTTATTTCTGCTGAGTCACTTGAATTTCTTATTCCTGAAAGCAGCGCTAGGGTAGATGAATCTGAAATTCAAAAACACCTTGATATTTCTGTAATATTTTGCTTGGATTTGATAAACCCACGTGTTTCTTTTGTCATGTCGCTGAAAGTTAGTTTCAGTAGCCGTTGACTAGGCAGTATCTTTATTTTCGGACAGGTAGACCACTGTTGTGGTACCTTTTGTAGCATTTTACAGATGTTACAAACACGGACATACATCTCCGTGTCACCTGTGTCGTTTTTATCGTGTGTTTTCGTAATGTGTGCGTATTTAGTTTGAGGCAAGTAACCAAATTCTGAAAAGATTCACTTTTTTTTTGTGAAACAATCAGTATCTTCCTTTTTCCAAACAAAAGTGTTGTACTGTATACTATCTACATGTACTATAAATACCTTTATCTTCTTCAGTTGGACTCTAAAAGATCCAGTGAATAGTTGTGGTTATTGAAAATGCCCCTCCCTCCCAAAGAAAACAAAAAAAACAAGCAAACAAAAAAACTAAAAGGACAAAATTCTGTATGTACAGTTTATTTGTAATGTACTTTATATTTTGATTAAGTTACTACTCCATTGTGCATTGTTGGAAGTAGGCCAGAAAAGGTGTGAAAGGCCCGTGAGGTCAAAAAAGGTTTATCCTCATTCAAAGGAGGCTTTTGAGGTCGGCAAAGTGTTGTCGTTTTATTTCCCTTTTCTCTGGCACACGTCAAAATGGCCCTCACCTGCTCGGAGTAAAGGTGATGCTCCTACAATAGAATATCGATTGTGCCATTCACCAGGAGGTCATCTCCGACCTTCCGGATGTTTTGTGAAACACGGTGGATTTGTAGAGAGGAACAGGAATAGCATGATTTTGCCATCTAAGAGGATGTTACGGCAGAAGGCTGCACCAGGCATATATCCTTTCTTTGTGCAATATCGTCGAATTAATTTTTGGAAACGTAAAATTTTACGAGTCCCTTTTTGTTTTCTGACGTAATCCATTGTCTTGTTTTGTTTTTATTTTTTTGTTACACTGACATCAAGACAGGGAGACAGGTAGATCGCATAATAATGTAGCCTTCAATTAAAAACAACAATAACAAGGAAAATTGCGGTATGCCAGTCTCCATCAAAAGGTGCCCCCATGGTTCATCAACTCATCAAGGGGCGACGAGTAAACGAAGAGTAATCAGAAATGTTTTTGAACAAGTGAGACTTCAAAGCAGACTTGGAAGAGGATAGAGAGGGTGGGCTTGATGTGTTCCAGAGGGTCATTCCAAACTTCCAAAGATTCGTGGCAGCCAAGACAAAGCAACTATTTTTTTTTTACACATCCTGCATTTCACAAGAATGACAGTATTGCAAGCATAGTTCAGTTAAGCGGTCGCGCCATTAGCACACGGGATTGCGTGAATCCCGCATTTGTCTCCTGAATCCCACACAAAAATCTTACGCGAAAATCCTGCACACTTTTCCACAGTCAAGGTAGTAGGCTACAATTACAAATTATACCATCTACACAATAAATTTCAATAGAACCTATACCAAGTGACGACTCCCCTCTTAATTTTGAAAATCCCCTCCAAATTTTTTTCTATAGAGGGAGTTCCCTCCCAAGTTCAATCCCTTCCTGCAAACAGTGGTTCAAATAAATAGCTGATTTGGACGGGTTACGTGTCTCTTCTTCAGAGACATGACTCCTGATCAGGGAGTTCCCACTCAACTCGACTGTCCTTGGAGTCACTACCTGTGGAATTCTTAAAACTACATAAATTAAAAAAAAAAGAAAAGATATTCATGAAGATCTTTTTTTGTGTGTGTGTGTGCTTGAAATTTAATACAGTAAATCTAGTACAGTACACCACTTTTATATTTGTTTCCCGCTAAATCCTCCCCTACAGTATGTCTGACGACTTTGATTATTGTCATGATGAGTACATGTTTTTGTGAATAGTATTACAGGGTTTCAAGATCCCATGAGGGCCTTTGGCCCATTCTATGAAATTCTGCAAAATGCTCCTCCTTTTACAGATTCTCTTTTGCAATGGAGATGGCCTGTCATAATGATACTCCATTAGTGGTGCCTTCAGGGTGTTGAGGAATTTTGGGTCCAAGGTCCCATGTGGGCCCTTTGTCCCATTTTATGAAATTCTGCAAAATGCTTCTCCTTCTACAGATTCTTTTGTACTATGTTGATGGTTTGCTATAATCATACTCCAATAGTGGTACCCTCAGGGTGTCCAGGAATTTTGAGTCCCAGGTCCCATGTGGACCCTTTGGCCCATTTTATGAAATTCTGCAAAGTGCGTCTTCTCCTACATGCTTTCATGGATTTGCATGAAACTTTTACACAATGTTGCTTGGGTGGTTAACCATTTGGGGTGTTCAGGAGTTTTGGACCCAAGGTCCCATGTGGGCCCTTTGGCCCATTTTATAAAATTTTGCAAAATGCTTTTCCTTGTACAGAACTTGTACAATGTAGATGGTTGGTCATGATGATACTCTAATAGTAATACCTTCACTGTGTTTATGAATTTTGCATGCAAGGTCCCATGTGGGCCCTGTGGCCCATTTTATGAAATTCTTAAAAAATGCTTCTCCTCCTACAGATTCTCTTGTACAATGTTGATGGTTTGTCATAGTAGTATTCTGTGCTGTCAGTGGTACCTTCACGGTATTCCGTGATTTTGGGCGTTCTAGGATTTCACATGTAACCTACAGACACTCGATGAGCTTCTGCACAATTGTTGCTCTAGTTTTTAACATGCTGCTCATAACATGAGCAAATTCAAATTTGAAAAAAAGATGCTCATACTTGATTTGACTACAGCATTAAAGAGCCAGAAAGAGGTCTTTTCTTTAGTAATTACAAACCACAGTCACGTTTTTCTTTCACAAGGTGTTCGTATGTATGTTGATCAAACTGGATGACTTTCATTTTGAGCGGAAGCGTGACACATTCACGTTCCACTGAACCAGGTTACTTTCATGTTTTCACTATAAGACTATAGGACATACAGTACAGTTTAGTGCCCTACTGTGTAGCTACTGCACTGCATGTCTATGCATAATTAAACACATTGTCGCCAGTAGGTCGCCGTCTTCGTGGGGAAAGGTCTGTGCATATTTGAACAACCTTGAGAATTGTCCACAGCGGCTCACTGTCTTCACGCTTCAAAAAATGGCATTCTGTTTCCAGACTGGCGTTAGGTGTGATATGAAAGTATTTTATATTTATTTCAACTAAAGGACATGCATAGTAGTGATGTTTGGGGATATGCAGCTAGGCCATGAAAAAAGTAATCCTACAGTATACAGTATGTCAAAATTGTGCCTTTTTATTACTGAATTAAACTTCCAGGAGTACTACAGCATTTGCACAGGGTCCAAAATTTCGCACTCGGCAGTCCTGTAGTCAGTCAATTACCTGGGTACGGGAAAACATAGATCTGTGTAAGGCTACGAATTTGCTGCGATGACGGTTCAACATTTTGCTTTGCATGCTAACAATAAGGCCATGCGTCTTGTGTTCTGATGCGTCATGGAAGTGTTCCAGTTTCTCACACATTGAACCTAAAAGGCAGCCTGTGAGGGAAAGATGATATTTGAAGATATTTTTATCACTCATAGTACTGTACAATATAGTGAAGGTTAGTGAAATTTCAGATCGGTGGCAATTACAAAACCGAGTCCTGATGTCATTGCTCGTTACCGGGCACTGTCAGTGTAAAGAAATAGGGTGTGTCTACAGTTTTATAGAGATTCGATATACATATACTTCAAAAATCGGTAAGACATCCTCTGGTAAAGGTGGTTTCAATTTCTAATAGTTTTTTGTTTTTTTTTAATTTAAGTGTCACTCAAATTTTGTAAAAAAATACACTCAGTGCACTTTTACTACATTGTCCTGGATCATCATGCAAGCAAGTGTCATTTTCAGCGTCTCTGTACAGTAAGTCTATCGCTCTACTTTATGTTGATGATAATTTGAGAGCTTGCGCAAAAGTGACGCAGAGTTCAGACAAGCTTGAGACATCCTTATTTCCGTTAATCCTCCAGTGCACATACTGCAGCATGGTGATCAATACTGTATGCTCAGTGTTACTGGTATTCCTGTGAGGAATACTGCATTGTTTTCTCTTTGCAAACAAACTTTCTAGTTGAACATCAAACAAGGTTCCATTTGCACAGGAGTGAAACATTTACACAGATGTGCCAAAACTTTCTCTGTAGAGAAATAAAATTTGGACTAAAATAGTTTGCTTAAAATGTTGCTTGCTACAGTAGTTATAGATTTCGTGAGTTATGTATCGATCAAACTGTATTTTCATTACTATCATATTGCTATGCATGTCTTTTTTTTCTCTTCATCATTTGCAAAGTTGTCAGGGTATTATTTTTGTTTGAAAAACATGCCATCCCCTTCTTCCCCCCCCCCCAATTTGATGTTCTTTGTTCGTTTTTTTGCTGCGTAATGTAGCGATGTGAGACTCCCGTTCCGCATCTTTTTAGGACTGAACTTTTTTAAGTGCTTTTATAGCTTCAGCCGTAATGGTGTATCGAATTCCTTTGATGTTATTATACTGTAGATGCATATGACCAGTGGAACAAGTTTTCGTTTCCCTCTGTCTTCAAATTTTCCTTTCTCTCTTGCTTCACTGAAAGTCACCTTGAGACGCAGCGAGTGCATGGTCAAGACCCTTAGATTGCGCCTTGATATGGTTTTAAGTTTGGCCATCCCATGTCAGATTCAATTTACATAGCATCCCAACCGTCTTGTCATCCCCACATATGTGATCTATCAAGGAATCTAGCTTTTCTGGGTCGTGTATTTCTCAACTGTTTTAGCTTCCTATTCCTTCTTGCACTTTATATTTTACAGTTCTTTTAGTCAAATGTCTGGTGCATTTCCTTCCAAATGCTTTCAGAATTGCAGTGAATAACAACACCATTACTGCAGTGGTACTTCGTTATCATAAACATGCTGCTCAAGGCGCATATTACCGTTAACTTAACCTTCGAAGCAGGTGTTGGTACATGCTATTGTTTTTCTAACGTGTTTACCCTAACACCTGCAAACAGTCATGCAGATATTTGTCTCATCTATTGGTTTGTTGATTATGCTCAATAAACATGAATATCTATATCTTAAGGAAAATGAAACACAAATTGGATGTTACTTACTGAGTGCAATTGATTACAGTAATTAGCATACATAAATTTCAATAGCATACAGTCTGTGTGCAAATCAAGTCAGAAGTGTAGCCACAGTTCATGGACATCAGTGGCATTACGAAGGCGGTCAGCCTGGTCCATGACCACTCCTTTTCTCACTTCATTACCATGACTTCAGACGCTGGGGGTGCCGATGAATTGTCACCCTAAGGAGGAGTTTAGGGATATATCCCTTCTGTTTTGAGAAGATTTAAATAACATTGCATAACGCTGCACATCATTGTAAGCTGGCTTGAGAAGTACAGTATAATTGCACCTGCTTGACCTCAAGACACAATGCTGTCTTTATTTCATCATTTTCCTTCGGTGCGGCTTTGCATTTTTTTTTTTCATTTTGTAAATTTTTCTTGGGTGCCATTAGAGGGAGCCCAGACCCTCTGAATCTGCGTACATCTTCGTAGCTTTGTGCAGCTTTCTTCTTTCAAATTGGGTGTAATTATATATCTCCTTTGTTTGGTAAAAGGTCCATCAATGTTTACCTGAACTTTGCAGGTAAAAAACATTGATGAGTTTTGGCATCATCTTCTGACTGAATTTGCCATTGTCAGATCAGTTTTTTAACCACAGATCTGTTGTACCCGATTTTGAAGAAGAAAATGCACCAATTAAGTTACAGTATGTAAGATATTGCAACTACAGTACCTGCCCTATGAAGAAAACGGTATTCACCCATTGTGGTCAACTGGCATGGATCAGTTCCATACTACAATGCAGTAGGACTGCATGCCCTATTTAAAAATTGACTTGGGACTTTCTCTTTGCCAGTTTGTCAATGGCAAGTGCCCTTGCATTATTCTGAAAGGCCAAGAATGCAGTTCTAGCATCCAAACTAGATTTTCTGTCACCATCAGCCAAGATACAACAATTGTATGGTGTTGTAATACTTCAATAGTGGCATGGCAGTGTATTGTGAAGAAATTTTTCACCCAGTCAACAACTTTCAAATGTTTGCTGTTCAAACAATTGTGGCTGTTTAATGCAATGACTGCTGACTGGCTATGCTTAACCAAGCAAAGATTTTGGTCACTGTGTCTGGAACTTAACATGTGAACGAAAATCTTGCAAGAAATTTTGCATTGCAAACTCCACAGTTCAAGTGTATGTCCTTGGTACAGAAATATTTGAAAGTACAGTACAGTAAAGTTCGTTATTCGACTTGCAGTTTTAAAAGGATAATTAGAAAGATAGTGAAAATTAGAAAGGATATATGCTACTGTAGCATTATCCACGTTTGTTCAACTTTGTTGTACTTACCATCTGAAACTACAATGTTAACATATGTGATGAAACCTGAACAACAGGATACAGTACATGCCTATTGCATACAGTAATTGGTGTCTTTGTTTGAGAGTACAGTGCTAATAATAGGAATATTAATACTTGATCGATTTAATGCAGTGCTTTGGGGTATTATGCTTTACAGCTACTGTAGATGTCCACACACGGCCTGGAGTGGCTCCCAATGTGCAACTGAGTGTGTTGATCACTCTTAGACCGCACTCAATGAATCCAACGATGCGGAGTAAACCTTTCATGCTGCGTTATCGAGCCGCGAGCGTATTGCTTCATGTAATGTCAGAAGATTCTCTAGTACAAAGTGCTGGTACCATGCAATTTTAATATCATACAGTACTGGGAAAACAATAATCATTACTGTTCTGTACATGCATGCATATAGTACATTGCTTGTTCATTACACAGACAGCATAGAAACCCTAAAAGGACATGCAGTTAATAGGTTGTCATTACAATATCACAGTAGATTAAACATATGGCCTTCTGTGCTTTTTCTGATCAGACTTTCGTCACAGGAGCCATTGACGTCCTGTATGTCGTTAAGATTTTAAGACCCTGACTTGTCGACTAACAGATGGCAAAACAGTTGATGGAAAAAGTCAGCAACATTTGCCGAAAATGGGGATTCCATACCCGTGAAAAAGTAATTTTTAAAAATGCTTTTGCAAAAAATCACAGCATCAATTGTTTCATTCAATGTTTTTGCTTATCTGTCAGTATTCCACCCATAATCTTGACTTGCGATCAAGACTCTGTAGCTGCACACTTCAAGAAGACGGCACTCAGAAACATGCTGGGTAAACATCTTGTTTGCAGTCTCCAGACGAGTCACGCGGTTTTCATTCACAACAAATCCCGGAAATGTGAGATGACTCATGAAACATTTAGCATGTCATTGTAGTGAATATTTTTGATTCTTAACTTTTGTATGTCACAACGGTGAACAATTTTTTCACTTTCTTGTGTCAGCCTATATATGTATATGATGCACATACCATTCAGTGAGAAATAGTTCAGCAACTATGTAGGTGAAAATTCCTGAGAGGTTAATGATGACGAAGTTTATGAAAGTTCTCATTGTAGTAGACTTTGTATTTTTGGTGCGATGTCGTTTCGGTGGCCGTAAATGAGATTCAGTAGAAAGTTGATCGTATCTCACAGTACTGTAGTTATTCCACGTTAGTGTTGCCTAATATTATGAATTTATTTGCTGAGCGCTAGGATTTTTTTCTTTTCGACTGTTAGGAGGAATGTGCAGTGGCCTGCTTACAACAGGTCAAAATTCTTGGCAAGATACAGCACATCAACGTTCCTGAGTCATTTGAAGAAAGACTACTGTATGTGGAGACGTATCGTACTTGCATTTAAAAGGGGGGGGGGGCATGGAGGTGGGCTGGGGAGAAAAGGCCCCACACCTTATTTCACCCCAAGTAAGTTTTTTTTAAGTGAAAGCATCACTGCATGACACTGCCCCCCCCCCCCTTTTATTTCTACTTAAAGCCATCGTCTTTTAAGTTGGGCCTGACTATGAGCCCGACATTGTTTTTAAGTCTTTAATTTTTAAAAGTCTTTCAACAGGGCTGTACAGTAACTAAATATGCAGTACATGTATACATACATATAGGTGCTAAAGCATTTGAATTAATTTAGTGCCTTGGAATGGTAGTACCTAGTCTGATGACCTACTTTTAAACAGTCCTATTTCTTTGAGAAATATGTACCCAGTTTAACTATAAACTATAACTTGAACTCTTTTTTTTTTGTCAACTGCTTAATCCTTGAACTTTAAACTTTGAAATCCTGGTGGAGAAAATTTAAACTGAATGTTTGTGCAGCCACTGATGTTAAATTCTCCTATCAGTACTACAGTGCAATACAAGTTTAGGGAGCCTCAGTTGTATCTTCAGGATCTACAGCACAGTATCCTGCGATTGTGCAAACACTGTAAACTATCTCCAAAACCACACTAGTGATGTCAGTATGTACAAGGGTACTGTAGTGTACATTATGCCATTTCAGTGTTGTACTGATAAAAGTGTGCAAATTGTACTGGTTGCATGCATGCACGCATGCATACATACATACATACATACACACATACATTCATACATACATGTGTACATGTATGCAGACCTGGCAGTGTCCAAAATGGCAAAATTTTTAGCTTCTCACTAAGAAACCTAAAAGTCACACAGACCTGGGTGTTGTCACGAGTGTTTTCTAACCAACATGACTGCAATTTTTTCTTCACCAAGGTCTCAATACATGTTGTTACCATAGAAACTCCTTCACTAAAGTTAACCACCTTTCTGTCAACAATGCAATCTGTGATTCAGTAATAACTTAAACCGGAGATGGAAAGCATCCATTGGTCTTGGTCTCTTGGTCTAAATGAGGAAACTTCTCGGGTCGCCTCACAGCGATTTTCGCAGTGAGACCCTGCATTTTCACCTGGAGATGAAGCAGGACACCGTGAGACCCGTGGTGAAACCATGAGAGTTGGCATGTCTGTACTACATGTAAGGGTCTCCATTTAAATGCTCAGCACATTAGTTTTTGTGACGTGAAATTTTGGCAATAGACATCGCAGGTCGCTCTTCTGTCAATTGCCCAACGACATCGCGGTATCGTGGGTCAGTTCGAGGCAAAGCAGATCTGAATAAATGTGTACAACTACTGGTAATGATAATGATCGTGCACAGTAGCTACATTGTACAGCCTAAGTTTAACATTCTGGCACCCTACTTTACTTTCATATTAAACAAAATAGTTCACTTAAAGTTCAATAAAAATTGTAAGGCCTGAATTCTTGATTCTGTGTACGCTATTTGCTACTACTTTGTATATGGAAATCTGTCTCAAGAAACATAAATTTATTTTCTCTCTTGAAGTGTGCAGATGACATCATTCGGGTCGTATCGCAAAGGATATCAGATGCCAAATCTCATTACGACGATGTCCTTTGCCAATATGGCGATATCGCAACATGCACTAAGTGTACATGCACAGGATCATGCTATTTCCTTTTCTGTGGAAAGTCACCCGAGCTCTGCCGTCAAGGTTGACTTTCAAACTCATTGTGGCTTATGATGCAAGCAGCATTTATATTTTCCTTAATTGAGGAGAATTGTTTACATTTCATGCTAAGTCTTGTTTGTATTAGTTTCACTATGTGGTCGCAAAAATCGATCAGACAGGAGCTCAGTTATGGGGTGCTGTTTATGATAATATTTTCGTGAGATAATGTATAAATTTGTTATAAATAGGTTGTAGAGTCAAAGTATAGCCCAAATATGAAGGTATTAAGTAAGTATGTGTATTGTCATTATGACATCAATTGAAATATGTAATAAAAACAATGTGTATAAATTGTCATAAAAATCATTAAAACAAAAATGGGAACAATACGGCATCCTGTGTTGCCACTTTGATGAAGGACTTTTGGTTTCCAAACGTACAAAATATCCGTGATGTTTTGTGTATTTTGGCTTACAAAAGGTTACAAGTGACTGACAAGTCTATTTGGTCTATGCCTTTACGCTGTTCCGCAAACGAGGTAAAAACAGCCAGAACTGCAGCACATTTGCATATGTCTATGCTTTGGCGACTCTCATGAAATTTGCCCTGCGACGAGTTTGTGGCATATGTAATTCTTCACTGCCACCCAGGTCTACGATAACTCATCTCTCGGGGTCGGTGCAGTGTGGCATGGCGTCATCATAATTATGGGAGACTCCTCACTGTCACTTTTTCGCGACTGTCTACAATTGCTAAGTTACGTCGGATCGTGAGTTGTCAGAGCGGTGTCACCAGGGCTTGGCTGGTCTTACAGCCAAGCGCAAGCATTATGTTGGAACGTGCCAGGTTTGCTTGTCATTCCTTTAATTGAAATCAATATTACCCCACCTACACTATACAATTGGCCAATCTCATTTTCATGTGGGGATGTAATTTCTTTGTTGGAGCCTTCTCCTAGCAATAACCTACACCGACCAGTCATAACCTAGTTGGTGAGAATTTACAAATTGACACAAATTTTACTCGGTGTGCAATAAGATGGCTGTGTGATGAAAATTTAAGGCGATATAGTATCGCAGCAATGTGTTTGGAATGTCTACCTGCTTACATTTGAATTCACGGCATATGGTAACGTTCAATTATAATACATTTAGAATGATTCTTTAACCTATGTAAGAACAATTTTGTATCATAACGTGTACGTTTACTTTGTAAAATATTCATATAAAGGATGTTCCATGTTCAGTTGCATTAAAAGTCATGTGACACGCATCTTGCCAAGAGTTGGCTTCATTTGTAAGTTTCAGAGTTAAACCCTGGAGGACAGTCTGGGGGAATTTGTGTTTACATCTCCATTAAAAAATTTTTTATTTTCAAGTTTTGAGATTCTGACCGAGAAACTAGTTCGAAGTTTGGTGCGAGTCACATTTCACAACAAACTATGGATTTAAGTCGTTGTGGTTGAGATACCAGAGCTTAGATTTTGAGCTTTATTGACAACCATACAGTACTGTATGTAAATTCAGGTTCATGAAGTTAGTCAATTGGATTATGAATCGTCAATGAGACCGTCGTTACGGACCACAGGATGATCGAGACCTAAACAAAACCTTTTTATATTGATCACTGTAACCAGCTTAATTACTTGAATAAGCCACATGTTGAAGATACCACAAAAGATGACAAATTCCATCACAAATTTGATTTGTCAGTGGTGTTGTCACCAATAATTCAGCACAGTCACTCATAGGAATGAATTGTCACTCTCCTAGGCCACAGAGATCACAGAATGCCTCCTTTCATACGACCTCCTTTCATAAGACCTCGCTATCCTGTAGACATTTGCAGAAGACAGAATAGAAAAAAAAAAGGACTTTAGCCTAGACACTGCCAGAAGCGATCTTTTGGTGATTGTGTAACATATTTACAGAAACAAAACAGTCTAGGAGCACATTGTGATGCAAGGGCATTGGCTTTTGTTGAATACAGCCATTGGGATGGTGGTGGTGGATTCAGTTTTATGTTCTAATCCTTTCACTATTACATTGCATCAGTGACCTCAAATGGGGAATCATTTTGCTGTGACAAACATGCTCAACAAAATACAGACTGTAAACACTCTAGTCAGACATTTCTAAAAGAAGCAGGATTATCTCCTTGGAACAAACTTTGGGAGCACCATCGCTGATGAAGACCGGTAATCCCGACATAAGATGCATAAAATGGTACAGTAGATCGTCAGCCAGACTGACAGTATGTGGTAACTCGGTATTTACACCAGTCGTTTGGATATTTGAGGGAAAATCCCTTCCTCTCTGTGAACAATTTTGGTCGGAGTTTGCTTGAATAGAGAGGAACAACCACTTTCTTCTTGTATCAATTGCCTAATTCTAATCAGCTGGCATTCTGATACACTTTGATTATTTTTTGGGGGGGGGGGTTTCCTGCTGAGATTTTTGCTTATGAAAGCTGAAGAGAAAGGGGAAAGTCAATTACCAGATTCCATACAGGTTCATGAATTGCTTACCCATTCGCCAAGTGCTGAGTCCGTTAAATTAAGCGGACTGTGACACTTAGGAGTTTTGCAGTCAGTGACTATTTTCCAGGTCAAACCCATTTTGCCACCAGTTGTATTTGGGAGGGAATGTCCTTCCTTCATATTTCATTTCTGGGAGGGATTCAGGCAGAAGAGGAAAGGGATTTTCTCATTTGGTTTAAATAGGGAATCACTCATTCCTCATTTTAAAATGCTAAGCCCTTTGGTGTAAATCAACCTGTCGAATTTAAGGTTGATTTAGAACTTTAAAAGTGGATGGGAATACGTTTCAGACCTTCAGCACCCTTCTTCCAAGTACTGTAACTTGTAATGATTGAGTTGCAATAGCTAGAGAGATGATGTCAAAACTGCAGGTTGTTGCAAACTTATACTTATCAGTCTTACTCAGTCTTAATCATCATGTCAAGTCTTCATACTCATTACAATTACAAGTCATTACAAGTCCATACCCTCATTTCATGCTCTCAGTTTTGCAGTTGTGTCATTTGCCCCTCCTTAACAATTAGACTGAAAGTTTCTGGATATCAGTGATTCCGTAAAATGGTAGTTGCAGTAAATAAGCTGTTTTTTATTGTACGTTGTTTCATTGATAATTTTGTAGCATTATACACTTTTACTATTTCATGTACTCAGTGGTCGTTGAGATTTCTGAAAGAAGGTCATTTCTAAGTGAAAAAGGAGCTGTTTTGTATTCCAGATCAGATTAAGCGAAGTGATAGTTTGTGTAATAAACGGTGGGATAGTATCGTTGGTTTGCGCTACCTGTACTCAAGCCAAAACAAAAATTGCGCAGCACTGCTACTGCATAAGGTGGCATCTTGCATGTTAAGTTTTGTGATGCAAGCTTTAGTAAACTCATGTAGGTGTTTACGAGTATTGCGGTTTCGCTTCGTAAATCTTGACCTTTGCAAAACGCCAGAGGGTCGTGACTTGCGACTGATTGAAATAACACTGCTCCACTCATTGAGACAGATTTCTTGTCCGTGTTCCCAGCCTTCTTTCCGGTATTCATGTCGGCGTTTACGCTCATTCTTGCTGGTGCTGATCATGCCGGACTGTTCTAATTCCATGCCTGATTAATAGAGTTCACTGTATGGCAGGAAAAGACCTCTATAGTGTCATCTTTTGTGAAACATGAAATTACATGTTATAAAGAGAAAAATATCTAACTGTAGAAAGGAAAGTAATCAAAGATGCCATAAAAAGAAGAAGAAAGGAAAACTTTCATGAAAAGTGTGTTGTGAAAGTGACAGAGGTTACAACTCAAGCATGAGGTTATGTAAGTTGCCTGGGCTTCCTGTTCTCTTCATTTACATTTCAGAGAAAAGAAATTCTGGACATGCCAGAAATACAGTAACTTTTGTTTTTTTGTTGTTCACTCCATGCGAAAGAAGTCATTTGACAGCAAAATTTGTTGACAAGAATTCCACTTTAAGCCACTAACGTCATCCGAAAACTCTATCAGAAAACTCCACCACTAGTTTGAAAAAACTGCATTGTGATTTCCTGATATACTGTATATTCAGCAAAAATCTTTGATTTTTCAATTTGAGAGTTAAAGGAATTTACAACAAAAAAAACCTGGCGGATTATCTCAAATATTTCCGGGTTGGTGTACCAGTATTAAACACACTTTACATGTGCTGCGAGCAATTCCCCACTACATTTCATCACATACACCATAGTGTTTCAGATATTGCAAGTGAAATCTTACTTTGATTCAGGCACTAACAAACTTTGGTTGCCCTTGTCTTTGTACCAAAATTTGGTTGTTCTGTAAGAATTTGGGCATCTTGGATGCCAGGACTATGGCCAACATGCTGAATTCTGCGAAACATAAGTTTGGATCCAATTGGCAATTTCAGCATCGGGTCCTGACGCTATCGGGTGCCTGGGGACATTGATTGGATCTGTCATTTTTTTATCAGACTAAACTCAACCCCAGATTCCTTTTTCTCTTTCTTCCCCTGTCCCATCTATCCTAATGTACCCTCAGTTCCAAGACTCCACCAGGTTATTGCAACAGGGGATCCATGAAAGGCAGGAATTTTTTTTATTTCAGTTGCTACCTCCTAGTCCCTCCGTACATACACACCAAAAAGAAGGGAGGGGTCCCCCCCTGGTGGGAAGGTGCACACTGTATTATGTATGGAAAAGTGACAGGTGTGGCAGGTGTAGAAAAGCTGCAGTAAGTACTCCTGATCAGTGGCTATGTTGTGTACAGTAGTGATACAACACCTGTTGAAACAGATCGACATCCAGACAAAGGTACCTTAATACTGCAAAAAAATTACTGTTCAAAAATATTCTAACTTTAGTAGGGGATAAGAGAGGAATGGGTCACACGGCCCTCTCGACCCAACTCTGGCCACACCCCTGATTGCAACAGAACTGTCAGGTGATAATCTAATGCAACATTTTCTTAATCATTGCAGCTATGTCAGAAGTTATGCCAAAGAACACTGTGTGGACGACAATTATAAGGGAACCAGTAGGAATGTTCGAGTCAACGTTCTCCTATCGGAACCTTAAATCTGTATTCCAGATAAAAACTCCAGATCCACTGGCTACATTCTCAGAGAAACCGGAGCACTTCATCCAGAAGTACGGGCATATCCAAGTGGCCAGGGATCCGATGCTGTTTGACCTCGGCTTAGAAAATTCTAACAAAGGAAACATTGAGGCGACAAGAAAGCTGATATCTCATCTGGACAAAGTTTTGGATTTAGTATTGATAACAGAATATTTTGATGAGTCGCTGATTTTGCTACGTGACTTGTTGTGCTGGGAGACAGACGACATAGTCTCCTTCGTCGTCAACGCCCGCTCAAAGAGCACTGTTCAAATGGTGAGCGAGGACGTCAGCGCCAGACTGCGAAAGTGGAACGTCGGAGACGTGATGCTTTACAACCACTTCAACGAAACTTTCTGGAAGAAAGTAGAGGCCTATGGTGTCGAGAAAATGAGAAAAGAGGTTGGCCTCTTAAAAGCGAGAAACCAAGAGCTCAGGGACAAGTGCATTATTGATCCAGAGAAGACTTTGAACCAGGGAGGAATCTGGCATCCTCCAGGCATCCAGATCCAAGGCCTGGTGTTGAAGGAAGAAGCAGAGAACGATCCACTTTGTCAAGGTATGGCCAAAGCCGAACTCCCATTCACAAACTATCTCTTACAAAAACAGAAGAAGAAGTACGGTATGCTTTGACGTCTTCGATGAATGTCACCTACGAAAACTCTTCCATGCCGTTGGGGTTTCGTAAATTGGGATTGAGATGATGTTCCTACTGTTAACCCAATAAGTCATCCCTTCTCATTTGTTGAACTGTACTTATCCCATCATGTGAACTTAATCTGAATTTCATGCTATTTATCCCCCATGTCACAACGGTACTTACAGTATAATGTTATAAATGCCTAGTTGATGTTCGTATTTGTACGACTCTCTTCCTGTTTGAATTCCTAACATGTGGTGCAATAATTCATTTATTCTTCTTTTTTTTTTCGGTATAGCTCCCACGTTGGTTTGGAGCTTTTTGTCTTTCGGTATGCTACACCAAAGAGGAAGCTGTGTTAAAGCTCTGATTTCAAAATCTCTAAAGGAAAAAATTATGCATGAGGTGAAGGCCTGACATAGATTTTGGCTCTCAATATGAAATCTGATCAGCATTTATTTCGGCCATTTGTGTCAGTCTGTGCGTTTGACCATACTTACAGCACAACTGTTTTACTTGAATACATGTGAATATTACAGTACTGGACCTTTGTACGATTACCAACTGAAGTCTGATTGGTTGTTAGGGAAAGAGGTATGTGAAAAGCAAAATCTGATGTTTTTCACTGTAGTCAAAGAACCATTGGTGTTTGAGGTCTAACTAAAAACCTTCACATTTTGGTGCATGAATTTTGCATGAAATTCCCATATGTTGCATGAATTTTGCTTGTGTTGTATTGTCCTTGATAGAGCTTGAGCACATGGTCTTATCATTTCTGGAGGGGGAAAGGTCATCCTAGGGCAACTCAGATTTAAGCCTGGAAAGGGTGCATACAGTATGTAACTCTCGTATGTTTCAAACATTGTACACACAATGCAGACCCCTTGCATGAGACGTCACAGAGATACAGGGGAGCGCCCCCCTAAGCTACTAAATTTAGAACATGCAGATACACCTGTGTGCATGCGTGGCTTCAGATCTGTCCTGTTCAATCTGCACGTTCCTGGCATAGCGACATTTACCCTGCGCCTTGCTTGCCTCAAGGATGGCGCCCTCGTTTGTTTTGATGCGACGTCGAAAAGAAGGCTTCTATTTCGAGGGTTTGCATTTGTGACAGGTGGCTTGGATGTTGGGAACAGGCCGCAAATTTGATTTGCTGCATGTTGTACTGTAGATCATCACTAGGCAAGGTCGATACGAAATGTGTATTCAATGCAACGAGTGTACCCAAACTTTGAGCAAATTTGACCATTTCCATCTGCTCTTATTAAGTAGGGTCAAAGTATGGAGGCACTGTATGTGCCAAGTCAAATCTTGTAATTTCTTGAAATAACGATCGTGTGCAGTAATACCTGATTTCAATAGTTCGGAGTATCTTTAGCTTCTTTACATGTACAGTATTTTGAGAGAACTTTACATCTTCACAAGTAGGAAGTGAAAGTAGGTCTAGAGGAAAATATATTGATCTCATTTAACAGAAAAGTTTGCTGGATTTTTTTTTTACAGCTGGGAGTTAATTGTTAATGAGAGGACATGGCATAAAGAAAGACTGGTGCTTGTCAATGATGCTTCGGATTTTCATTGAAACAAAGTATACAATCATTTAAGATTTCCAGTTTTTGCCAAATTTTGTGTCACGAAAGGCAGCGTTCTGGCATTTTCTGTTTTCATTAAGTCGTGGCAGTACACAAAGTGCACTTCCATACAGCATGGCTCCCAAGCTAATTAAAGTAGTTTGCACAAGGGATTGAATTCTTAATTGTATTTTTTTTTGTTCTGTTGATATTGTTTAGTTTGTTTACATATTTATTGTAAGGAGCATATGGTGTGTAAAGTACACATCACTGTGGTTAGGACATAATTGCAGAGAAAAGGTCTCATGAGCTTTAAGTGAATTCCTTTTTTTTTTTGGCCAAAATCTGATGGTTTTTTTTGTGTGTGTGTGATGTGGATTTACAATAAGAACAAAAGTAAATCAAGGAGTGAAAGCGTGATGTCCCATGACCTTTACCTGTTACGTGTAGACAATACTTACACTTCCAAATAAATTCCTGAAGATTGGACGCTTGGACAACTGCTGCATTCTTCTAAGCTAAATGCATTGAAGGTTGTGTGATGTGAAAATGACATTTTGGAATGTTGGCCGTATCCAGTCGTTGAAATTGTCGAAAATAGCTACAAACTCTGTGGAATATTGACAATTTCACAGGTAATTTCCTGTTTTATGCCTGCATCGTGAATGAACGTTGGCTAAGTATGCAAAGTTAAAAATTCGAGAGTGGGACTTGCATGATGTCCCTTGTTTTTGAGGGGTTTTTTTTGTACTTAACCTGTAGATCAAGGACAATTGAAAATTTTATATTTCCCGAGGTGTTTGTTTTGGATGCATGTATTTTCTTCGTTACAGATATTGGTATCAATTTCCAGTGCAAAACCCAGTAAGTAAGAGACTTACTGAACTGTAGGCCTTCCAAAATAAACTCTGCAATACCCTACATCATCATATTTGCATTTCCATCAAACTTTGAAAAGCGGTATCTGAAAATTGGTAGAAGGTAGCAACACAAATTCCGACGGCATCTCATTTATGGTTTCTCTTTGCCAAATTTTGAGCGAAGCCAGCTTTTTTTTTTTCTTTTTTTTTTTTCTGGATGCACATCACACAACCTTTAATGGGGAAAATACTGCATTTAAGTTGCACTAAGTGTGGCATACAAAGAAAGGAGCTTACATCATTGTTAAACCATGTCACTGATCAGCAGCAGTAGCTTCATCTTCTCAAAACATTATGCATGAGAAGTATTCTTTCTTTTTTAAAGTTTGGCAAACAGATCATCCTTAAGCAACAAAGGAGTGAATTTCTGTCTGTGGGAAACTGTTTTTCCTAGAAGAGAAGACTGTACCCTCCTGCCTTATTTAGAATAGTCTATCATTATTTGTCCATGAATATTGGTTTTTAGAATATGATTCGTTTTGTAAAAGACACACTTTCCCTCGAAGTTTGTATGCAAGTATTAAAGAAATTTTGTAAATTTTGACTGTCACCTGTTGGTACAGAATACTGTGTATGATACTACTGTAAGTGGCTCAACATCATTAACTATACAACCAAAATTTGTAAAACTAAAACCAAATTCTTGTTTGTTTGAGGAACTATTTTCATTATGTGTTTTCACTTTCAAATTATTCTTATATCCTGCAGAAAATTCTGGACTACTCGAATCAATTGTAAAAATGGGGATTGTTGTATAAAGTTTTATAAAATTACCTGCAGAGGAGAAAAAAAAAAAAAATAGGCAGCAATTGGAAAATGGAATCCTTGCATTTCAGTTGTGTTGTCTGTATATTGAGAGGTTGCAGTGTTATTGGTAAACATCGTACTGTGTGTGACAGATCAAACTAACACTCATGATGGAGATACCTTTTCCTATACCGTATTCTTTCACTAATTTATATTTTCTATGAATGCATCTGAAAACTTCTTCTTATAATCTTCCTGTGCGTCGTTTCATCATTTCTTTCATTTGCGTCGATGGTGGTTCATTCCTGCTCTTATGAAGCTGTTCTGCTCTATCCATTTAGGTTTGGCACCCACCCACCCCCACCCACCCACCCCCAATAACCAAATATTTAAATTGTACTTAGTTTAGAAATGCACTCGCTAACTATACATTAAAAAGCAATACTGTAGTTTTCCAATTTGATGAGGCACTGTAGACTTACTGCAACATTTAGGTGAGAATATATTTGTCGACCTTGTTAGGGCCCAGGAAGGACCAGAAGCTGGTGGCATTCGAGTGGCTGTACGTACTGTTTGCTTTACAAAGCATGGTGGAAACTAGTAATAAGAAAGCGATAACCATCGAGTGAAAATTGTTGTGACAATGATAAAATATTTATTTTTTTTTTAAAATTGTATTTGTTTTGATCAAGCTGTTTATGGTGGTGGTTTAACAAATATGGCTAGTGGGGATTTTCCAACAGATGAGCCCATCAACTCCCAGCCGTGTGAATCCTCTCGTGAATCCCGCACGGAAAGTTTAATGGGATAAATCTGTTCTGTGACCAAAAACAGGGGGACTTTGCCTCATCGGTACATCACGTCAAAACGAATCATTTAGTGTTAAGATCAATATGCAACAGTAGTATATGATCAATGTGCTGACTCTTGTGCAGACAATCATGGTGCACCTTGCTGTTTATCTTGCTGTATAATGGAAAGTCAACTGCCAATCAGTGGTAGTTATTCTGTCTTAAGAACAAAGCAGAAAGTTCAAAATAAATCTAAAATGTGCATACTGCTATATCTGTGTGTTATCATGTGTGTCTTCATGCATGGTTTTCGTGGTCAGTTGAAACGTAATTCACCATTCAAACACATTTTTTTTTCATGTTGACCCCTGAGTGGGTAAGTGGGGAAGGGGTGCATTTGTGGGTGGGGAAAGGAATGGATGGGGAGCGATGCACTGTGTGCATTTGCAGACTATGTGCAACATATTTCATCAATTGCTTACTGGATAATAGGTTGGTGGAGAGTATAGTGCTGTATCTCATTTAACCTTCCACAGGGTTCTTACGCATACTACGAAAATCAATTTGCACGAATAAATTTTCACCAAAGTTTTTCCACGACATTCCCAGGACCAAATGAAGCAGCAACTGCCAAAGCAATAGTAGTTGAAGAGAATGTTTCATTTTGATGTTGTGAGTGAAAATACATTTTGATATCAGAAGTGAGGAAGGAACAATGCCACTTTGTGAAAAGTTGAAAGACCTTTCAAAGACTTCCCACAAATTACTCCTGAATTTCAAAACCTTTCCAGATCTTGAGAACATTTTTATCAAATTTTCATGACCACCATCCAGGTTTTCCATGACCACAGGGGCCCTGCTACAATACGTAACAATTTCCACCAAACAAAAACAGACAAAGAAGAATCTTCACACTGCAAAAGTTCATTTTGTAAATCATTCAACACTTCACAGGTAAAATCTTGCTCTACATACATACTGTTACCATGACGATGTTTTTACAAAGACAATTAAATACCTGAGTTATGACAAAAAAAAAATATTTCCAAGAGGTCAAATATCTTGAAAAAATCCTGTAAATAAACATTTTAAAAAGTGTTGATCCCTACAATAAATTAGACAAACTTAATCAGTCATTACACGATTCAATTAAACAAGCAATTCAGAAAACAAACTTGTAGCAAATGCCTTCAGCTTGTTATTTCCAAAGGCTTACTCCCGGTGCAGTTCTAGGGACACACTTTACCATCTAAGCTGAGCACCACCACCTGTTGGCACTTTGCTTTCCAAGAACTTTTTGCCAAAAAGCCTCTTCAGAGTGCAGGAAAAGGCAAATTGCAGGCCTTCCCCAGACCTTTATTTTGAGATCTTGTGTTTTAAAAGCTTACTCTTTAAAAAAGTAACGGCATAGTACCGCCTGTGGCTAAACTCATTGATGTATTTCATAAAACAAGCTGACGACATGGAACCTTGGGAGACTCAAAACTATTCATTCCTCGCTGGGTAACTTACTTCTCTACCAATCAGAGAATTTTGGCCCTTTTTTTTCTTGGAAGCAATTAATGATGTACAAATGAAATGTATAAATTCCAAAAATTACAATTAACTTTTTGTCCCCAAAATCATTTGAACAAATTTAAAAATTAATCTCACAAAACATACAGTATTTTCAGTTAAGACACAAAAAGGTTGAGAACTGAGGTACAGGAGGAATCCACAAAATTGTTAGAGGCACCGTTTCATGAATGTCCTTTCCTTTGACTAAAAGATGCAGTAAAAGACTTCCAAGCATCATGTTGATATTACCCACAATGCAGTACAGTACGCAGACTTTTTTTTTTTGTAGCTGCAGATTTTTTTTTGGCGGGGGCAGCTGCACTACTTTACCATTACAAAAAAAACTTGCTTGCGTAATGAGCAAATGTTTCAAAGGGGTAAGGCTCATCTATTTTTCTTTAAATTAATACATTAAACAAGATCGACCATCGTCATGAAGAAGTCTGTCCTGTAAGAAATATACGGTGGGCATTCAAGTGGAATTCTGGGTGAAGAAAAAAAAAAGCTACCAAATTTATCTGAGATTGCACTAACTGCTTATAACCAATGTACACATGCACAAACAAAAGTAGTGCAAGAAGCAAGACCGGAGTGACCTCACAGTTGCACATCGACGATCATTTCTGCCTCTTTTCGATGAGACTGCAGACACACACTGACTGCAGGGAGCTTACAACAGACACTGCATCGCAAGTCACACCACAAACCACTGCTTACATCGACGGTTCTGTCGAATTTCTCGTCATTCTGCACATTCTCTGAAACGTTTTGTGACGTGGAGAAATGCCTTGCAATCCAGAGAGGGAAGCCTCATCCTTGGTGGTGCTTGCGGAACAAACGACCCACCGTAACAGAGCTGCCAAGCATCGCGGTTTCGCCGTATTTTTTCCGTTTTTTGAAGCAAAATACGGCAATACGTTTTTCCCCTTTATTGTTCCGTTTTTTTTTAGAATTTTTACATAATATATTTTGGAAACAACATTTTTTTGATGAAATAACATCATTTTGCTATCAATTTATTTGCAGTCCCCAAGTTTATACCAGTTTAAAAGTTTGTTTGAAAAGCGTCTAATTGCCAGAATTACAAGCAGCATGCCTTATTTTGTAAGAATACTTTTTTTCCAATTAAAATACTTTTTTTGATTTGTTGAGGTTGGTAGCTCTGATGTTATAGCATGGCAGTGACCACTAACTCCTTTTCACACATTCTGAACGAAAGAAATTGCAACGCGGAAACTGCACAACGATTTAACTTTGGGAGATGTGAAACAAAACCAGAAATTTTCTGAATTATCCCAATTGGTTGCAGTTTCTGCTGCACAAATTGATGATGAGATGCAAACAAATGAGAGGAACTTTACTTCTGATCTCAATACATGCAGTGTAACAGAACATCAAAAGATCGTTATCTGCGATGAAACTCGCTGATCTTCTTTAAAATAGATGAAAACTGTATCGGAAACCTATTCCTATACACACTAGTTGTGTGAAACTTTTGTCCATGAGATGCAGCAGTTGCAACTTAGGTGTTGACTAAGGGCAGTTATTTTAAGATGCTTAGTGATTTCACAGGTGCAGCAGCCGCCTGTTGCTCACATGTTGAAATTCTACATCAGATGACTACGAACTCAACAATTTTAGATCAAATTTGGTTACCTTTTCTTTTGCAACGTCCGTTCACGTATGGAAAACCACAGATTACTTTTGGATCGACTCTCACCTTACCGAGACCCGGCCAGGAGTCCAACCCCGAAACTCCAGGTTGCTAGCCTTCACTTCGTCAAATGCCACCACCTTTATCTAATTAATCAGCCACAACATGTGTAGTGTAATTGCAAATTAAATTTGGTCTTCATTTCAGTTGATGGCATGGTGGCTTTTTATTTTTTTCAACAAGAAACATACTGATGGCAAGATCTACATTTGACAAAAGGAGGAAAATTATCAATCATCAAAAATCATTTGTTTTTAACCTCAATTAGAGCAGGTCGTACTGTTCTATGAAGAAAAAAATTGACTTTGTAAAAAGAAAAAAATTGAACTGTATCAATCATCTTCCATTTCTCGTTTCCTTTTGATACCAACATGGAAGGCAACATCTACGCCATGTTTCATTCAGGAGAAATGTCACTCTGTAGTGTTATGGTATAAAAAAAGATTTAGTTTTTTTTTCAGCTTAACTCTTATGCAAATACAAACATGGTTATTCATGAGTTATGTACATTTACAACAGGACCAGTTTCTGGTAAAATTATCGTGTGACCTAAATTTGGTGACACAGTCACTTCTTTTCGAACCACGAAGCAGTAGCTTTTACCCCTTATCATATACCTGTGTGAAGTATAGCCAGTCCTTTGGTGTGCTTTTGAAAACACATGAATAAACAGCATACCCTGCTTTAAAAAGAATTTGCTATTCCAACAACAGTCTGGAGGGGTGCTTTCACTGGCCTATAGTGGCATGGCCTGTGGTAAAAAACTGTACGTGACTTAGCAATGGTTTGCACATCCGATGCTACTTTACTTTAATCGGGTTAACCAAGACGGCTTGCGATATGAACTTTTCTTTTCTTTGGCACACAAAAGTACAGTACAATGACCCCAAAAAAAATACAAAAATGCAACAACAAACTTTCTGAAGGACGGATGCAATACAGGAGACTTTAATCAAGGATTTTTTACCGCAAGGTGTTATGTAGTTATAAATTACCAAATATCTAATGCTGAAAATTGGAGAATACAAACTGCATTTTAAAGATAAAATATTGAAAAGGAGGATTTACTCCTGAAATTGCTCAAAGGGACCCTTATGATTTATTTTTGAGTCATCTTCAAAGTTCACACCTTGATGACAATGTAAATTTTAAATGTACAAAATAACAAAGACAAGTCTAATTTGCATATCATACTGTACTAACCAACTTGAGGACTTCTAACTTCACCATCCTAAGGGGAGCAAAGAGAAATTTAGAGAAGAGAAACTCCATTGCATGTACTGAATGTATGGGCATGTTCCGCTGTGCAGCATACCAATCGTATAAAGTTATGTGGCATAGGATACACCTAGATTCACTGACTTAGTTTGCTTTGCTGTGCAAAAATTTCCTTTTATTATTTGCAACTAACAGCTCAAGATTTAAAGACCCGGGCCATCTTCGACAATTTAACCACCGTACTGATTCCGAATCAGGGAAATAGATAAACGAGAATGATGTCATGGAACGATAAAGTGAAACCCAAAATCTGGACGGCAAAAGGCGTTCTCATGAAACCATGTAACCCCAATCCAGTGAAAATTTTTGAATGATATAACTTGCAAACAGCTTAATGTTGAAATGTAATTCCCAACTTCACATCATCGGTTATCTAAAAAAAATCAAACAATTGCACTTACCTCTGTTTTCCAAACATGTAGTTAGATATTGAACGAGCAAAATCTCAGGCTGAGCATACATTATTTATGACAAATGTCGACGGCAGAACTATGTCGCCTTACCACGTAAGACGCCCCTTATTATTGTTCGGTTTTATATGTTTGGTATGTGAGAATTACAGCGACATTAGTTTATCTATGTCTATGTTCAGAACAGTGTTTCACTGATTTGCCTCAAGGTGACTCTGGCAGCTCTTCCCACAATGCAATGCAATTCACTTTACTGATCCCTGAGAAACTGACCATAGGATGTTAATTAAAAGAAAAAAGAAAATAAATAAATAAACAAAACTTGACCGAATACATACAAATTTGGTGCATAAACCAATATGAACTGTTAAGGCCAAAGAAAAATTACGCAGAACACATTGCTGCACCTATTTCCAAACTCAAAATACCAAATCTGAGGGCTAACATTTAAAGCTGGGGGTTACGTTACAGTTGGTATACACAGCATCCTTATGGGACAGGTTCAAATTCTTGTCAACAGCTCGGCCATTCTGCGAGAAATTCCAACTTACAAATACCAATAAGAATAGCCCTCAACCAATCCTGCCAGAATGCTGAAACGTAAAATCCATTAATACACGAGCACCAGCCATGACTAATGACATTAGAAGTAATATCAATGGCTTCTTGAATTCTTTTTTGATGCTTGTTCTTTTTCTTTTTCTCTTGCAATGGATACAGCAATATAACATAGCTCATTAGTCAGATGAATACTTAGACAGTGTGGATCTGGATGAGGGCATAACTAAGTCTCTACGAAACACCCACATTTAGTGACAGATTCCTACTGACGCCACCTCCTGACTTTAGAAATTCAAGTCACGATCCACTCACTACCTTCATATGTTGGTCAACAAAAGCGGCTCCTTTCAAAACTGCCACCATCGTGTGTTACTTGACTTGGTCTCTGTCTGGTCCCACCCTGTCAAAGAATTCCACACAATGCAGTGTCAGAGCTAAACGACATTAAAATCCTTTTGGACAATTCACACGAAAAGTCTCCTCTGGCATGTGAGCCATCCATGAAGATGACCATCCACTTCCCATGGGGCAGAAAACGTCTTTCGGCAAATTTTGACGATTCCTTCGTGAGACATCCCAACCTTCCACCTCCTTACCTCACCTTTTCAAACTGCTGTCTCAGCCAATCGGAATCCTTATAGAACCTGGGATCCCCAAGTCTCAATGCTGTCCGCTTGTAGTAGTAGTAATAGAAGATGGCACCTATGAACAGACCGAAGGAGCAAAATGAAAATCTCAAAGTGCATCATTACTCTCCAAATCAGGGGCCATCTGCGAAGGAAAAGTTTGCAAAGAACTTACGATCTAAGTCAACAAATGATTCACAAACACCCAAAAAGTATTTGCCACAAAACAAGGTCACAAAACCCTAAAGACGGTTGATTTAAAATTTAACATCATACTAAATATCAACACCAAACTCTAGTTTGTGGACAAAGGTTCTTTAAACAGAGGTTACCACAGCTCTGATCTTCACACTGATTCTGCATCTGGCTGTTTTGCAAATTTCACATGAACTTCAGAGGTATGACAAGCACTTAAAGCATATTTATAAGTCTCTGCACATACAGAACCAAGTTCGTAAAAATTTTGTGAGATGCAACCTAGCTATTGACAAAGCCATGCCATACCAACACCCTTCTCTACCCCGTGCTCGAAATAAGAGGCGGGACGGCTAATGTCTTGTTTTTGTCTCTAGAACTAGTTCATAAATCCAGAGTTCACGAAGCAAACAATCCAAACAGAACATGCTCTCTGCACTGACTGTATACATTTGATTCCTTGAAAATTTTGATGCAAATGTTTGTGCATTTATTCAAAAGTCATACTTTTTCAAGGGCAATTCCAAGTAAAGAAAAGTTCCAGTGACTCAAATTTCTTCTTCAATAATTGGCACTTGAGTAGCGACTAAGACATCACCACACAACTTTCTCCCATTCCATTTTTATAAAACTTAAAGTAGCTAAGATTGTCCAGTGAATTTCTTGGTCAATAAAGGCCTTCCTGGATTTGTTAATTTTTTTCTCTTTTTTTTTTTTTCAACTAGCAACAGCTGCCTCTTCCAGGTTCAGATCACTATCGCTGGAAAAAAGTTTACTTACGGGAGAGTCAAACTTTTCCACAAGTTTTTATAATATTTTTGTACAAAAAGAGTAAGGTTCCCTCGGCTGCCAAAATTTCCCTCCAAATGCACACATCTCCCTCCAAACTTCCCAAAAAGAAGCCTCCCAGCTTTCCAACTTTTTTTTTTCCAATTATACAGACTACATATACCATTTACATTATGGTTTGAGCATTGATGCTGGTCTACAGACAACTCTACATCCAAATTAAAAGTCTCATTTGCAAGTTTATAGGCAAAAACACACCCACTCTCTGTAGGACATAAAGTGCCCTGAAACCGGGAAACCAGATGTAGGTCGTCTCGGCTTGATTCCATCTCAAAGTCTGCAAAACGGGGAATAAGAAACAAAGGTACAAAATTAATTAGCGTTGGAAAGTTTGCTTCCTTTGATCACTCAACATTGGACAAAACATACCGACTTGGGAAGCATTTTTTCATGTGCTTTAACATGTAATAATAAAACTTATGACAAATGCTGCCTACAGAGTGGCAAAACAAACAAACTCACTGACAATCAAATTGATTGTGAGATTTTAAAGACTATGAACAAAGCACTTTTTCTCTTAAAATCAATTTATTGAATATAACGTTGGTGGAGATTTGCTCGTATTTTACAAAGGTACAATGTAACACTGCACACTCCATTGAATTAACTCATTAATACAGTATGCATGCCCATACTGGCCATACAATCCACAGACCACAATCCACAAAACCAAGTGTTCCCCTGTTAAGTTGGGTTGGGGTTGCCTCTAATCTTGTTCAACAAACTGTTTGTTCTTTGCACAATGTACCTCATGAGAATTGTTCCTCACTGTACCTCACAAGAGTTGGCTCACGTCCATCATTTACAATCACTGTATCTGCGGGGTATTTTCACATCAACGGCAAACCCAAAATTGATTCAGATGACGAAAAGTCCAGAACGTTCTAACACCTGAGCTTCACGACGGACATTTATTACGTTCTGAGCAGCAGAACTGCATTTGTACACATTGGGTGGGCCTCTTCAAGACACAACTGATTCAAAGTTAAAAGCACTTAGTAGTGTTGCTTGATTTACATCAAACTGATTTAAATCACAATTAAAATCATATTTTTTTTTGTTAAAAAAAATCTGATTTAAATTGCTTTATTTGATTTGAGGCACTGTTTGTTTGTTTGTATTTTTATTTAAATCATGATTTTTTTTTGGAAAACCAAAAACCTTTAACAACCCTGGCACTGAGTCCATTTTTGTTTAAATATAATTTCTCATACAAAGTGCAAAGTTCTCTTCTTTCTTTTCCTTTTCATACAGATTCATGTTGTCAGAGAGCCCATCAGGCATACATGCTGCACTCTCCGCAGCTTCCTCTACCTCTCCGAAGACTTGTTATCTCTGATTTAATCTCTTAAACAAACAAGCTCCCAAGGTACTATAGGACCACAACTTCCTTACATGAACAAGTTGGAAGAATTACTTGCTAACTCAGTCTATTGGTCAAGATAAGACCTGCACCACTACAGGGAAGAGCAAGGGGGGGGGGAGAAGATGACTCATGCTCCGCTGAGTCAAGCCCAAAAAAAGCCCTGCAGAAATAGGCACGGGGGAGGGGGGGTTTTCAGGTTCAGATGGTGCGGCGTAACAGTAATTGGCGAAATTAATGGCAAAAAAAAAATTCGCAAAATTTATTTGTTTCTTCTCAGAGACACACTATTTTCCCCTCTTTTCATTATTTTTGGTGTTTGTATGAAACTTGTCTTAGGTTAGTCAACCTTTATATTCTGGATACCAAATGAATCACACGGTTCAGATGGACGAAGTAAAGGGCCTTAATTTCATTTACTCGTTATGAAAATGTATCCTCCGGTAAACTCATAATCTGTATCTACATGTGTTACCGTTCATCCACTTTCTAACTATGGGTAAATTAGTGACTGGTCTCCAGGAAACAAAGGTATTCCTTTATCGGAGACTTTTAGCTGTCTGCTATTGTTATTTTAAAACGTAGAGAACTTCTCCATTGAAACTACTTTTGAGAGTCCTAGGACAACTACAAAAAAAGTCACTGGAAGGATCAATAAGGACGTGATATAGACAAGTTTTGTAAATCATCACTTCTTTTGCTACTACAGTATATATTCCAGGAGGAGCAACTCTCTTAAGTTCAGCATACTTACCATTGTCCATATGTGAAGTGATATGCACATCGCAAAGTACAAGAATAAGATGAGGACAGTGAATTTAAACTTCTTGACCAGGTATCCGACCAGTCCCGCTTGAAAAACATACGTGTTAAAAAACATGAGGAAGACAACAATGGTGGCAAAGATGAGACACACATCCTGGACTCTGGAAGATATAAAAACAACAGAAACTTTTGATTGACTTGTGATACTTAACGGCTACCATATAAACGGCAACACAAGTGAGCACTTACTGAAATCAAGTGTTGCAAGAAACATGCACTATGGTGACCATCTGAAACCTATCCCGGCATACCTGAAAGTGAAGGTCGACACAGGGACGTCATGTGGAGGGATCCCAGCCCTCTGGGTCTGGCACTCTTTGAAAGATGGCCAGAGTTCCATTTACTTTTGCATGGCTTATGCAAACAGTGGCCTTAAATTTTCTGACTACAAGTGTGTAGCAAGGGAGTATCTTTCCTGGGGTGGGGGGAGAAGGGGTGGAATGATCACCCTGAGCAAAGGAGAGCACAAGAACAATACCGGCATTCCTCAATCAGGGTGGAGATGGTATATATACCACAGTCAACCAAAGACAGAGACCCCATTCAGCAGTCAAATCGAAACTCTCTCTCCCTTTGTGTTCCACAATGTTACAAATGTCTTTGGGTACAAGTAACAACAAGGACTTCCGCCGATCTCTAGAGATACGTCGAGTGAGTGTGGTGGTACTCTGTCTTTCATGACAATGAGACTTTTTCCCCTGACTGGTAACACAACTATTCTCAGATGGTGCTAAAATCCTACATCAGAAGCTGGAGAGTGCAGGAATCCCAAGCGCTTTAAACACACACACACAATGGAACAGTATGTCACAGTACCGTACTTCTAGGCAGAGACTACAGTACAGTGAACCACTTTCCACAACCTCCCACCAATCCCAGCCCCCCCCCCCCCCCACTGTACAGTTGCTCAATACCACAATATACTTTAAACAAAGGATAAACAAAGGCTGACCTCAGCTAATTCAAATTGACAGTGCTTACATATGTCTGTTACTGTATCACCAATCATTTCAAACATTTGTTAACGAGCTAAAACTGCAACACAACACTCTGAGGACAATGTCAAAAGTTTTTCTCCTCAGGGTGCTTGCTACCCTGATTTTTCTGAAATCTACTTCAGAGTTACCACTTTTTCTGGAAAAAAAAAACTATCTTTTAGGTAAGGTAGAAGTGAGACATAAATTTCAAAAAGCAACAGTATTGTAGCTTGAATTAAGAATAAAAAAGCAGCTCTAAGGCACAACTTCCCTCTCCCATTATCCAATTCTATTGGTCACATGGTCAGCTAAGGGCAAACTGGTGATGCTTAGTGAACTACTGATCTAACAATGGCAACAGGGCGGGTCGTCTCAGCATTAGCATACGCAATAATCAGACCCTAGGCCTGGAATGTGATTATTATGCAAACACTTACATGAACAAGACTAGCTGAATCACATTACTGAATCTCAGGAGGTCGACGAATGCGTTGATGAAGATATCCACGAAGAGAAGGAAGTACTGCAGGTATAACACGCCACGGTACTGCGCTACTTGCAGCATCCTAGGTTCATTTGTGAAACATGCCAGGAAAGGTCAAAATATCTCAAAATAAAAACAAAGAGACACATGATTAATTGGTGATGTTTGAAACAGAAAAAAAAAAAAAAAAACAAACAAAGATCTATAGATACTGTAAGAACACTGAATTAAGCAGAGAAAACACATGAATTTTTGCAATTGCTTTTATGCTCTTCAGAATGTCTTAAAAATAACCTGAGAAGTAACTTTATAAGTACAGTACTCTGGACTCAGTTTCAAGAGTCTTGGAATGTGAGTGCTTGGTGTACTTTTGACATATATGTTCTTCATGAAAGCAGACTGGAGCCTTAAATGCAAAACAGTTATGGGGCTAACAAATCACAAAGACCTAGGACTCCAAGCCTAGGCCTACTGTAAGTCAAGGATATCCTAAAGGAAGTGTTTATTTGCAAGAACACATTCATGAGAATAAATCTTGAATTACTGTCATAAACAAGATGGCACAAGATTAGGATAATCAGCAGTGGTAATTATGGTTGCACTTAGGGTTACAGTAAATCCATAACAGGTTTAAGTTGAATGTTTTTTGTTTGCTGCAAATAGATTCAACCACAAATATGAAGTAGGCCTAAACCATTAACGACAGGCTTGGTAGTAGCATATATGGCGAGGTGGCACCTACAGTGATGAACCAGGATTTGATCAAAAATTATGATATAGACAAAAATTTAGAAGACTCATTTACATGGGGTTTTAGTTATGGGGTTTTAGTTATATGTAACGTACAGTAAGAAAAACAATATAAACTGCTTATGGCTAGTATGTAAGGCTACACCCTGCCGTAGCTAACAATGAGATGAGAAAAGCTTCCAGGTATGAGCAGAAACACCTACAAAAAAACAACAAATCCCTTGTAAATTAGAAGTGGTTTCCTACAGTTCTCAAGAAATACCAGCGAGGAAAAATGACTTGCAGAAGGTTTCGAGTTCGATTTACTAAATCCCCAAGGGGGTAAATGCAATGCTTGCATAAAGCAATATGAAACAAACATGGATAAACAGAGGAATGATGAAGAATAAATGGTATCAATAAACCATTAAGGACAAAGTAAGAATATAGGCAAGAAGTGGAAAGCTATCAGTTAAACTGATTGTTAAAATGTGTAGCACACTGAGAAATAAAAGAAGAATTACGTCAATGTAAGTGGCATACGTCCACTACGTGGTATTACTGGCCTGTTTGGGTAAATCAAGAGGATGAGTGTCATCATTAAGGACTGACATAAGTTTCACTCGCAAAAGGGTGTGGTAGACTTGATTCCATCATGGGGTGTGGTTTACCTAAAATGTGACATGCATGTTTATGATGATACAATTGATATTTGTACTTTTGTAGTAGATAAAAAAACACTACATTCAGTAACACTTTTGCAGACCTATTCCCAGGCACAAAAAGGGCACAAAAAAGCGGTGAACTTGATAGAAATTTGGTCCAACACCAAAATACAAGTCATTGGAAAAACCAGATGAAGGATAGAAATGGTTGTCAATCTCGATAGAAAATTCCGGGAACCACCAACTCTAGCTACATCCAGGAGGGCAAAATGGGGAAGAGGTGCTAGTCCAGTATTAGGCTGGAATATTAGACAGAGACAAGGACAATGTTAAAGGTTACTAGTCAGTACTGTAGGCACAGTAGATCACAGTGCATTTGTTGTGGTGAGAGAGGTAAGTAAGGAGTGAAGTAAATATACAGCTTCAATTATAGCTGGATCTAGTAGGGGTGTGTCCTCCTAGGGGACAGCAGGGGCATTTATTCTGGTGCCCTTTCAGTGTACCTGTCAACCACTTTTAAAGTGATGTTACACACACTTCACATTGGGTCACGCAAGCATCAACATATGAAACTCACATTCTTATGCTTTATTCAACTGCAGAATACAGTACCATGCCCCTAAGCAACAAACCACTGAGACCTACAGGTTTGGGCGCATTCACCTAACCTGCAAAGTGCAACAGAAAACAGTAAGGATGTTACAGTTTTCATTACTAGGAGTAGGACTGCAACCATGACTCCACTTCAGACTGGAGACTCAGTCACAGTCACCTAGGGGGCTCAGTTTAAATTACATGAGGCATGCAATATGAAGTATGATGTCACTATCACAGTCAAGTGTTTTCATCATCTCAAAATGCACGAGATGATGTATCCTACTAAAGGACCGACAGCACTGCAACCACAACTCCACTCAAAATTGCAGTCTCAGTGGACTTAAAATACTTTCACAAATCTGTACGTACAAAGCGCCATTCTTACAATTGTAACTGAAACTCTGTCATGATGTAGGCCTAGCCTAAGTTAGGCCTAATGTAAGGTTATAAATGATGTTACTGTCAATTGTTTTCCTCACCACAGGATTGAGACCACAAATCTAGATTATAGTCTTAGTGGGCATTTAATAGTTTCTGAAAACTGTACAGATGTATGCAGAGTCAACCTCAAAATGACTCGTTCTCAAAATAACTGCTCTTTCATTGGTCATGTCATTCACTCAATGATACTGCAGTGCCTAAGTGAATAAGTCGTGGGACACCCAAGTTACTTGGATTTGGAAACTGACCAGGGTATTCTGCAGTTATTCTTTATGCTTTTAAAGAGAACTTGTAACTTACTGTCACATTTGCTCCTATTTCTAGCCTAGGAATACTGTAATTTTGTTAGGCCTAGCCTCTAGAGGCCCTTATTTATGACAATATTTTAATGAGGGAGAACTGGGGTGTGGTTTTCGTGCAACTGGTATTTACATCAATAGAATGAAGAATGGCATAGGCTAAGTGAGATTTGCAACCACGGAACCGTGGCCTAATAATAGACACCAAAACAGAAATTCGGAATGTTTGATACTTAGGAATTTAACGCAACCGGGCTTTAGTGAAAATGAATTCACATCGTGTATTACTTACTCAATCGATTTGGAAATAGTATGTCAAGACATGTACTGTACCAACCACTGAGCCTGTCAAGAGTTTTCGCCAGAAGCGGTTGTTAACGATCTTCGCGGAATGCACCATAGAAATATATTTATGGAATGCCGAACACATCTAACCAATACGATGTCGCTGTTAAAATTATTGTCATGGATTGAGTACAGGCCATAATCATGCAAAGTATCCGCGGTGGGTATTGTGGTCTTCATTCCTTCTTTTACAACTCTTTGAAATACTTTCGCGTTTTAAATACATGTATTTGTATAGATTGGATTTGAGCGAAACCGAAGGTGGAGAGGGAAGCACGGGCTACGACTCGAGCTAGCAGTGGTAAGTCATACCACTCAGTCATCTCGTCGGAAACGCTATAGGATCCGCGCAAGGTCTGTTACAATCGTGATATTGGAGGAGGGGGAGCGCCAGTCTTTGTGAAAGGACATACAAAAAACACAACTAGTAAGCCCACCTGCTCTGTAGCCCTGTCTTAAGACGATAGTAGTGTTTTCCTCCTCCAGTAACTTATTGATACTATCCCATACAGTTCTAGAAACTGAACATAAAACACGACCTACACTACCATGTTCGAGTCAATTCGAGCAGAGCGCGCAGTGGCGTACATCAGTAGAAAGGGCCGTGCACGGGAGTAGCGCTACCAATTGAAAATACAGTAGACCTATGGACGTAGAGGGAATGTGGAAAGAATGGGAACTTAGATTCACTAAGTTTGACCAAGACTAGCCACTCTGACGCTGCATGGAAAAAAAACTGTGTTTCTAGCCAGAAGCGTCGCGATTTTTTTTTTTTGGGGGGGGGGAGGGGTTGGGCCCATGAGAAAAGCAGTGCAGAGACGTCAGTTTACAAGATTGTTCACTGTTTCGATAAGTTCAGGCCTTTTCTGACTTTTTCAAATTTGCATATAGTAAAATTACAAGAGGCCATTGTCTTAAACTGGAGAAAGTTCAAAGGAAGATCAGTATTTGTCGTTACGTCTTTTCTCAAAAGGTATACAGTGAATGAGTGAAACGGGTTGCCTGAGGAACTTGATATGGCAAGAAGTAATAATGGTTAAGGATGCACTGGGCAATGATATTTTAAGCTTTGTGATCGGGTTTGAGTTTTAATTGCTTTTACTTTCATCTGTTCGTAATTTCTTCCACTGAGGGACCTTGATGGGGACTTACTTGTCTCTCTTGTGCTCCTTTTTCATATTAAACTAAATTAGAAGTGCAGAGTTGTGATAGTCTGGTCAGTGGTTGGACAGGGAAAGGGTTCGATGGGTGGAGGAACTAGATTTTATGGAATATCCATTTCGTTATGGGGGATTTAATAGTGACATGTAATTTTTGGTGCAATATTTGACTAGTTTTTACTGAGTAGAAATAATCTATTTTCACAACTTTAACGTGTGGAAAATTAAAACACAACGAAGCCTTGTAAATGTTCATTGTTTCGTCAAATATGTTGCATATTGACATTATATTTATAGCATCAAACAAACTGACAAAGATACAAAAGTTTTAGTTAATGATCTGCAGTGCTATACCGGTATACCTACGTGTTTACGGTACGCGTGAGTCAAAAGGACGCCGTGCACAGCCTGGGCGTTACAACGGTACTACAGAATTTCATTTGGAGCGAGCCAGGACATGAACGAGGGAACCTTAAACAAGATGATAATTTTACTGAACAAAGTTGATTCCGAAATGCAGTGTGCCAATACTACATAGCGCACCCGTGATATTTATTGGGCGCTGGGAATTGGGAAGACAATCGAGCGGAGCGCCACTATCGGCCTCTCTGGGTTGAAGCTGCTTACCAGAAAACTTTTGATGTCCTAGCTCGCAGGAAATCGCCGTATCCTCAGGCTCCCACAAGTAAGCTCCTACTGAGAAATGGTATCGTCGGTGTTCTCTTGAATAAAAACCCCCTTTCCTTAACACTCTCGGAAGTTTTGCTGTGCAAATGTCTGCATAGTTAAATTAGTTGTCAAAAGAATTTAATGCAAATTGGTGGCTCATTTTCCGGTATTTTCCATTCGAATGAACAATATCAGGTAGGCCATCTTATTTAATTAATTGGTTAAGTAGCTTATGTTCGGAATTTTCATTTACATTTGTTGATATGTGGTCATGTTTCGATGGTATAGGAGAGATTTGTTTGCAAGTGGTGGGTTACATGTAGGTAACATCGGGGCCTCACTGTTTGGAATGATGGTAAACTTTACTGTTGAGCAGATGTCTTTAAACTAAATTTGGGAGCGTTGATCAGGGACAGAGGATAATCATAGCAAGGATAATCTCGGCTTAACCACTGATAGGCATTCTGAGTACAGGCCTAGGGGCGGTTAGGCCTACAGTAAAACCAATAGACTATAATTAGAGAAGGGATCTAAGGCTAGGAGTTCCAGTGATATATTATTTTTACTAATGCTGGAAGTATTTGTATTAAATTTGATGAATTTGATGAATTTTACTTCGAAATGATACACATGCGTACATGCATGCATACACATGCATACATAGATTCTTCTTTACAGCCAGCTAAGCAGTGTGTTGACTCAGCTGAAAGAGCGAATAGGATTTTAGGTATGATTTAGAGAAAGTTTCTTTTCCATGGGCAAGATATTGTTCTTAGGTTCTATAAGCAGTTGGTTAGCCCTCATTTAGAGTTTGCTGTTCAAGCTTGGAACCCAAATTTTTCTATAGATAACGATTTACTTGAGAAAGTCCAGTGCAGGGCTACTTGATTAAGGCCTTCAAGGGTGTTCCCTATAGCAGTAGGTTACGTCTCTTAAATCTCACTTCACTTGAGCTGAGAAGATTACGTGGAGATTTTATACAAGTCTACGAGATTGTTCATGGTTTTGATAATTTATCATTTCCTGATTTTTTCAAGTTTGCAAACAGTAAAGTTACAAGAGGTCATTGTTTTAAACTCCAGAAGGTTCAAAGTAGGATCAATGTTCGTCGTTACTTCATTTCTCAGAGGGAAGTGAATGAGTGGAATGGGTTGCCTGGGGATATAGTGATGACAAGAAGTTTTAATGGGTTAAGAATACACTGAATAAGTACTTAAAGCTTTGTGACAGGGTTTGATTTCAGTGTAGATTTTTTTTTTTCGTGTTTGGATATTTTTCAGGGTCCTTAATTGCTATGGGGATTTCATTTTCCCTCCTAATCCTTTTTTCTAGGCTAAGCTAAACTACTTCAGCCGTTCACTCTGCCCGATAAGGCCAATGCCCTTTACTGCACGGTCACCGTTCTCTAGCTACAGTCGCGTTGGTGGAGGCAAGTCCACCACCCTTTGCGCACGCCATTTGTGATTGGGTGAATTAAACTACGGAGAAAATGTGGACAGGGAAGGCGGAACCTAGAAGACAAAACTTCATTATCTGTGACAACGAAGTGATTATTCTCTAGGTTAATTATATTGCAATAATGGCATATACTGTGACGGTATTTCATCTGACTCTTTTTTTTTTACTTTAAAAAACTATCAGAGCATGACGAAACCTCCTGTTGTAACACTTATTATCCCTAATATTTAATTAACTAATCAGTCAAAATATGAGGAGATCCCTACTTATAACATATGTTTCCGCTAAGCCGGTATGACGCGATTTTTTAAATGACCCCCGACCCCTGTTAATTTGATGCAGTGATGTTCATATGAAAAAAGACGGACAGTTTAATTTAGTTCTACGATTGATGTTACCAGAACATCAATAACCAAATAACACCTCAAAATGAGCTGATTGAAATGACTAAGTACACAGTAATACAATTTTTAGCCGAATTCCCCCTTAAATGGGCACACAGCCGGCATTTTTTTTTCTCTTTAGCAATATACTTTGATCGAAGTTTGTAAAAGGAATTTCTCTTCGTCAACAGCTAGTCGATCATGACGAATAATGCAAGTTGAATATTATTGTTTTCCTTTTTGTAAAACTGATTGTAGTTGTCTGTTGACTTCTGTGAACATCTAATTCGTAATATTCTCAAAATTGAAATCACGTTCGAAATGTTGATCGTAGCAATTTGAAATGACTTTAAATATTGTTCAGTATTGAAATTCTTTCGGATGATAGCTTTTTTTTTTTTTTTTTTTTGAACCTGGGATAATTTTTGGACTTCCAAACGTAAGAGATCGTAAGAGATTTCAGTCGTGGAAAACTTCTGATTTGATATCTCACAAGTTGTATTGCCGGCCCAAGTCATGCACACTTTGCATTGTAGAAAATCAGTCTCATCATAAGTTCATCGGAACAAAATGGATGTTTGAAAGCACTGTATCTAAAATACCCCAGTCGGTGGAGGATGCCAAAAATATTTACCTACAAAAGACCCGAAACTAATTAACAATAAGCAAAAATATATTCACAACCTGTCATTCGAATGTGTTCTCCCACAATATAGGCACTTTTCTCTAAGGGAGCCAAGCATTTTTGCTGTTTTGCACGAAAATACTAATTGAACCTAACCTACACTCGTGTCACATGATGTACAGTAAAAATAGTGTCTTTAATTTAGAACCAAAAAATTTTTTACGTAAGTATTTTTTATCTTAATTGTTGACAATTGTTTTGTATGTTGTGTCATATAGGCCTATTCCTATTGTGGAACTGGGTCATTTTCAATAGGCTGGCGTATTTTATTGTCAAAAGCTGTGAAAGAATTCACAGGCGCTCCTAGAGAGTTGTATGTTAGGTTTCCTACCTTCCTGGCACTTAATTGTCCTTGCCCCAATAGTGTCTACATCTTGCACAAATTCTTGACATGTTGTAAATGTTACCGGTATTTACCTTTGTCTCGGGGTTCGTTTCCAACAAAATGCACAAAACTGCCGCCATTGGGAGGGGGGGGGGGGGCTTGTAAAGCCAGATTTCTTCTTGTACGCTCCGTGCCAACTGGTGATGGCGGCGCTCCACTTCAGATAGGACTATATGATCTCTAGATAGGACTTAGCAGGCTAAATGTGCACTTCTTATGTTTAGTGGATCCCCCACCCTTTTAAAAGTCTAGGTTCGCGCCTGCAATTCACAGTGGTCAGCAACAGGGTCATGTGATTACTATATTGACCTTTCTATAACATGGAGTCACAGGGCACTGACTGATTTCGCAGGGTAAAAATAACCCCCCCCCCCCCTCATAAAACTCTATTGAGTTGCCCCTGCCATGAGTGAATTACCGGACGGACGCTATATTGTTTGTTCTAAGTTTCTTGAAACATTAAAAGTAGATTGGACAACTTTTGGAAAGATAATTTCATGTTTTCTGTTTTGTTTTTCTTCTAATGGGGCTTTTGCCCTTCTTTGCCCCTTAATTGCTGTATTGCATCACCCAAAGCTATATTTTTACCTCCCGGAAAGCAAAATTCTCAACTGGTTCTAAGTTACAGTACTCTTAGATTGACAGCAAATTCGAAAGATGCAGAGCAGCTCGTATTACACAGCGTACACAGGGATCCATTGTTTTGATTACACATGTGGAGGAATTTAAGACAGGTGGGGGAGGGACTAGAGATAGGTAGTTGGGAGAATTGAAACTGTCTGGGGTGATGAGTTTTTGTCTTTAAACTTGTTATGTTATGTTTTGTTTTTGACGGTCTTTTTTTACAAGATGCACTGACGCCGAGAGTATTAGTAGCCTGGCCTATTTGGAGTGATGAAATGGCCCTTGACCAACAACATCGAAGTTGATGTCATGTGCCGTTCCATCCGAGAAGATTCTAGATGGGCAAACTGACTTGGTTACGTAATCCTAGGTCATTAGGGAACTGTATTCCGAAAGGAGAAAACTTCGATCGAAGAACTGTCTTTTCGCCTCAGAGTACAGCACCCGAATTTTAGTGCTAACAATAAAAGTGCTTATAGTCATATGTGGAAGATTGACCTTCTGACCGAGCTAGGTCAGTGAACGAGGGGAACGTGCCTGGGGATTTCTTGTGCAGTTGGGGATGAAGATAATTTCTGCAGGTCCTCAGACCAGCTAAGCGTGAGGTTTGTTTTCATTTATTTCACTTGTGTTGGTTAAAGTTTTAGTTTAAAGATCTAGTTTTCTAAAAAGTAATTCACAACCGTGGCGCTGAAGATGACATTTTATTGGCGAACACTGACGATGGTTATAACCCCAATTTAGGTGAGGCTTTCGTTTAGTTGGAACTGTCGTAGTTGAACTTCTAGGCTAGGCCCAACGTAGAACCTAAGTAAAGGGCTAACTCAGACTTCAGAGGGTGCTGCTGTCCACGGTTAACCTAGGCCTACCGTAAGTCAGTCGTATTGAGAGTGTGTAGCCCACAGGCGGTCCTAGCGTTAAGTATACACTATTACCTACACCTATATATGTGTAGGTAATAGTGTATACTTAACGCTAGGACCGCCTGTGGTGTAGCCTAGCCTGTGTTAACTTGCAATGTATGCTAGGCCATCTGTGGAGTATGGTAACCTAACCAATGAATCCATGAGTGAACAGTTTTTAGGTACTAATTTAGAATCCGTACCAATCGGACAAGGTATCAGATAACTAAAAGAGTTTGCATAGCGTCTATGTTTTATTTACCTGTTTTCTTTCTTTTGCTCGTTTTTTTTTTTTATATTATTTAGCTTCCCGAAATTACCAATTTTTTGTGCAATGATCAACATGTAGTGACACCTGTGGAAGAAGTGATAGATTATTGCTGAAAGAGAAGTATAGCTTAGAGGAGGATTCGAACCTAGAATATCACGATAACTGGTGCATCATAAGTCTTACGCATAACCCACTATGCTGCGAGAGCGGTTGTGGTGGTTGAGTGTTCGAAAATGCATACAATTCACGAACGCGTAATCCAGCGTAGTCATATAACTGCACATATATATAGTCATATACTATAAATAAGTATCAATCCCCTAACCCTATCCCCTAACCCAATCCCCTAACCCTATCCCCTAACCCAATCCCCTAACCCAATCCCCTAACCCTATTCCCTAACCCTGAATCATGACGCCTAACCCGATCCCCTGACCTGATCCCCTAGCCCTGTTTACCGACGCTAGTTAGGCAATCCATTCATCATTCGCTATTCAAGGATGGCAGTGGACCGAAACGAACAATCGAATCGAAGCTAGCGAGCACGTTCATATGGTACGGATTCTAAAGGTGCGCCAGTTTTTATTATCCCAGAAAAAATAACCTGCAGTACCTACCCTAGTTGGTCTATGTAAAAGACACAAGGCCAATGCCAATAGCCATATGGGTGATCTACTTTTTGAATTTGAAAGTTGAGGGTCAGGAAGCCCCATGTGGGCTCATCAAGGACCCTAGATACTGCATGAACACTGGCGAAATTCTCCACCCTTTCAATAAGTGTCCAGAGGATATCGAGGCGGGGTGAAACCCAAAGTGCATTCCATGTCAGGCCCACACCAAAGTTTTTTCCCAAAAAACAATAGAAAACGTAAGGAAAATGCCAGCTCCATGCCGAAGATCTTCAGTTCTGAGTGCACGAAATGCAGACTGGGATGAAACGAGACAATCGCTAATGCAAACCAATGCAAACCCAAGCCTGCTCCCAGGACAACAAACAAGAGTGTCCCCTAGTCTTCACTAGTCACTTTCCCAAAGGCTGGGAAGGGTGGAGAATCTGCCCAGCTCAACAGCCCGTCAGCTTTATCAAGCAACCTGAAGCAGACAAGACCTTTATGCTTCAACAGGAACCCAAATAACCCCCTCAGCACCACTGTAAACAGCATTACTGAACAAGCCAAATTTGAGTCCCCAAAAATATTCCAAGTAGTTCCTCCGGGATTTGATCCCGGGACCCAATGATTGCAAGACAGACACTCTAGCCACCAAGCTAACTCTCCAACCAGGTGAATGCTGATTTAATTCAGAGAATCGGAACCACATTGAGGCCGGGATTCAAGGCTCAAAACAGTACGCTAGGCCATGGGCCTGATTAGTATTCATAATAGACCTCCAACATCCAGTCCTAACAAGGCTTGATATGCCTTTGAAGTATACAAAGGAAACAAGGGCCTGTAGGCCTAAAGAATATGGTAAAGTACATACAGCAAACTTTGCGCTGCTGAACTTTGTGCACCTTTGCGAAATTAGCCTGAAAATGCAGTGGACTTCTAAGCATCTTGACAAAGTTTTGACTATCATACCTTGTAATGACTTAAAAGAAAACTGAAACTTTGTTAAGTTCATCACCTTTGTCAGCTTTATGGTGCTGCATTTTCACAGGGGAAGTAGGCTAGGCCTAAAGTATCCCATTCGCACTGTTGTCGCCTATATGTTACACATTTCCAAATAATGATTTTGAGCATTCAGAGCATGACCATTGCTCGCTTGTTCACAGGTACAGGTAATTGCTGTAGGTTTAGTATGCACATGGATTTGTTTAGAAGGACACTAGTACTCTTCATGTCATGATTTTCATGCAAACATTTGGAAGGTGCACAAAGTTTGGCAGGTTTACATATCGTATCGTCTATGAAAGCAAATGTTGGTTAAAATGACAGATTTTGAGGTACAATTTCCACCAGATTGGGTCAGATTATAGAAAAATGGAACTTCAGACTTGCTAAATCAAGATTTTTAGATTTATAGGGATTCTGAATATCCAGCAACTAGAAATTCCAAGGTTTTCACGTTAGATGTGCAAAGTTTTATAGGTCCATGCTATGTAAATTTACACTCCAGCTAGACTATAGGCCTGCAGAAAAGTTGGCACTCAGAATGTTTCTCTGTTGCGTTTATGGCCAGTTATTGCAACTCGAAAACTTATTAATTATAATCCTCAGATTAATTCTTTGATCGTGAAGATGTAGTTGGTGACAAGGGCCTCAGCTATTCAACTTATTCCTGATCTTGCACCTCTTGGGTAAGAAAAGCATGTTGATCAGGCAAATTTGTGCTTCTGTCACCTTGTTAGACGTAGGGATGGTTAGTAGCATGGGTGACTGTGTCCCTCATTCTCAAGAAGTTTCCAATATGCATGTAGGCTTATAACATGGCATGCCCTCAAGACGTATAGTTCAATTGCAGTTTACGTATAATTTTGTATATATTTTGGGGGAAAGTGTTTACAAGTATTGTACCATACCTCCCTTTCTCTCTTTCCCCCTTTCCATGCATTTGATATGTAAAGACTTACAGTATTAAATTTCTGTACATTTACCATACAACTACTCTGTTCACTTTTGTATCTGAAATGTCTGTGCATTATGTCTCTGTACTTTTCAGATTATTCTAGAAATAAAGATGTCAAATCAAACAAAAAATGTAGACCTACTTTCTTCAGTTTCAGAGCTAACAAGTGAATCTTGTGACATAAACAATTTTCCATACTCATACTCATTATTGTGGGTTATTGCAAATTAATAATGACACTACTTCCAATTAGAAATAAATCGAACATTATGAGATTTTGTATGTATTGTTTCAACCAAAATTGCCCTAATTTACACATGAATTTCAAACTTGTTGTGACTGTATATTTATACAACAATTTTAAAATGTATTCTTTAACTTACTCTTTAGATATAAACATGTACTTCAAGGACTTCAGGGCCAAAACTTAACTTTAAAACTCTTCCCCCTCCGTTCAACGTGACAGTTAGTCTTATCTGGATAAGGCCTTCACTGTTTTCATGTATTACTAAGGTTGCACTTATTTAAGCAAAGTTTTCAACTACATGTACCTACTTTCAATTGTTGGGGGTATTTGTTATCACTGAGTTTTTTTGTAGCTTACTGTAGTTTGAATAAAGTGTGTGGGAAAAACTCTTTTTTGATTCCTTGCCGCAGACAAAAGGAATCTATGCAGTCCTGATGTCGTGTGTGTGTGTGTGCGACGCTTGTTGGAAACACGATATCTCAAGAAGGGTAACCATGACTGATCTCATACTTGCTGTGTGGGTTGGTCGTAGTAAGTAGATGATCCCTATTGTTTTGGTGGAGATCAAAGGTCATTTGAGGTCGCCAGAGGTCAAAATGTGAAAACCTTGTAAACATGATATCTCAAGAATGGTAACTGTGACTGATGTCATACTTGGTGTGTGGGTTGGTCATATTGAGTAGATGATCCCTAGTGTTTGTGGTGGTCAACGGTCATTTGAGGTCACCAGAGGTCAAAATGTGAAAACCTTGTAAACACATTATCTCCAGAAGGGTAACTGTGACTGATGTCATAATTGGTGTATGGGTTGATCATAGTATGTAGATGATCTCTTTCCTTTTTGGTCGAGGTCAAAGTCATTTGAGGTCACCAGAGGTCAAACTGTAAAAACCTTGTAAACACAATATCTCCAGAAGGTTAACTGTGACTGATGTCATACTTAGTGTGTGGGTCATATAAACAAATGATATATATTGTTTTTGGTGGAGGTCAAAGGTCATTTGAGGTCACCAGAGGTGAAACCGTAAAACCTTTTAAACACAGTATCTCCAGAACAGTAACTGTGATTGACGTTGTACTTGGTGTGTGGGTTGGTCATAGTAAGTAGATGATCTCTATTCTTTTTGGTCAAGGTCATTTGAGGTCACCAGAGGTCAAGCTGTAAAAACATTGTAAACACAATATCTCCGGAAGGGTAACTGTGACTGATGTCATACTTTGTGTGTGGGTTGTTCATATTAAGCAAATGATATCTATTGTTTTTGGTGGAGGTCAAAGGTCATTTGAGGTCACCAGAGGTCAAACCGTAAAATCCTTTTAAACACAGTATCCCCAGAACAGTAACTGTGATTGACGTTATACTTAGTGTGTGGGTTGGTCATATTGAGTGGGTGATCCATGGTGATCCATATTGTTTTTTGTGGAGATCAAAGGTCATTTGAGGTCACCAGAGGTCAAACTGGAAAAACCTTGTAAACACAATATCTCCAGAAGAGTAACTGTGACTGATGCCATACTTAGTGTGTGGGTATTGCGTAGATGATTCCCTTTGTTTTTGGTGGAGGTCAAAGGTCATTTGAGGTCATCAGAGGTCAAAGTTGTTAAAACCTTTTAAACACAGTATCACCAGAAGGGTAACTTGACTGATGTCATACTTGGTGTGTGGATTGTATATAGTCAGGAGAATACTCCATTTGATTTTGGTGGAAGTCAAAGGTCATTTGAGGTCACCAAAGGTCAAACTGTAAAAACCTTGTAAACACAATATCTCCAAGAGGGTAACTGTGACTGATATCATACTTAGTGTGTTACTTGGTCATACTGATAAGATGATCCCTATCATCTTTGGTGAGGGGCAAAGGTCATTTGAGGTCACCAGAGGTCAAACTAATAACCTTGAAAACACAATATCTCCAGAAGAGTAACCATGACTGATGTAATACTTTGTCTGTGGGTTGGTAACAATGAGCAGAAGATCTCTAATGTTTTGGTCGAAGTCAAGGGTCATCTGAGGTCACCAGAAGTCAAACTGCAAAAATGTGTAAACACAATATCTCCAGGAATCTAACCTTGACTGATGTCTTACTTGATGTGTAGATGGTATATACTAAATCAAAGATTCCTTTTGTTTGTGGTGGAGGTCAAAGGTCATTTGAGGTCACCCGAGGTCAAACCTTGCTAACACATTAACTCTAGAGGGGTAGTGTTGACTGATGTCATACTTGATATGTGGGTTGGCCATACTGGGCAGGTGATCCTTATTGCTTTTGGTGGAAGTCAAATGTCACAGTCACTTCCAGGTCACCAAAATAAAGGTCATTTTGAGTTGAAGGCTTGTGGTGCATCAAGAACAATGACTGAAGTTGATCATATACTTGTCATGTGGATAATTCATGTTTGTTATAATATACCCATGTAGCAAGGAATCACAAAGCCTTTTGGCTTTCTGGTTGTAAACAATTTTGTGAGCCTTCCACTTGGGTGTTCCATGAGTTTTGTCATATATTGTACTTTCACTGTTGGTAATTAGTGCATGCTGTCCTTCTGACCCTTAGGCAAGGGAGAACCACCTCACTAAAAATTGTTTTGACTCACCAGGCAAACAAAACATACCATACCACTGACATGCATGCCATGGGTTCTATTTCCCTTTTTCTATTTAGGATTCCCCTATAGGGATCTGACGTGGCTATAGGTGGTGTCATGAAAATTCATAGCTTAGAAGAGTCATTAGGGGTCAGCACAAAAGAAACATGCTATCCAGTACATTGATATCAATGATATGAGCAGCATGCATGTGTTATTTCTTGTAAAAATTTCACCAAATGATTTTTTGAACTCTGCAACTGCAGGCAAGATGACCCCCGGGGGCCAGTTCTTCAGACATTTCCTGAACCTTCGACATGCGTCTCTGCACGCCTCCAAGCGAAGAGTGAGATGTTCTGCGATGTCAACGCGTTCCCATGAGCCGTCAACATGGGATAGAGCCACGTATTTTTACTTCCTTCCGATCCAAACGAGGTGGTCCGATAACGACCAGTACGGTCACGTCAATAACGTCGTCTACTACTCCTACTTTGACACCGTCATCAACCATTACCTCGTCAATTGCTGTGGACTTAACACCGATCTCAAGGATTCAGAATTTGTAGGTCTCATGGTGGAAACCGGCTGCTCGTTCCGAAAACCTCTGAGCTTTCCCGAAAAGGTCCTCGCCGGCCTGAAAGTGTCAAAGTTGGGCCGCTCTAGCGTGACCTACCAAATTGCCATCTTCGGGGAAGAAAACAACAAACTTGACAAAAGTGCCAAGCTTACTGCTGGTCAGATGGCAGAACTGAATTTTCAGAAAACAACTTTCGAAAACTTTTGCACCACGGCTTCAGCAGTGGGTCACTGTGTACACGTGTTTGTGAATACGACGACTAATAAATCTGTTGCCTTACCAGATGTGATGAGAAAAGGCTTAGAGGCTATTAAATAGCTGGGGTAATTGTGAGTTAAAAAGCCAGGCTCACTTTGAATGATAACACAGAAAGTTAAAGGTAGTGTGACATGCATCTAGAAAAGAGCTCGCTTTATTCAAAAGTGTAACCCTGAATTTAAAATCCATTGGAATTGTGTGCTACCTGCTACCGATTTTGAGATACGACATTTCAAAGTTGGATGAAAATGCAAATACAATGACGTGGAGTGTTGCACAATGTTGGTATTTCTTTTGTTGGGCCGACAGCATATATCATTCCTTAATTACTGTGTTTTACATTTGAAAGTGTAGCCAATTTTTGTTAAAACAAAATACATGCTTCCAAAACAAATCCCTTAACATAAAGACATTTCAAGCAAGTCCATCGCTTGACATAAATTTGCATACTTAGCTCATGCTTATTCATGCCTGCAGGTGTAAGACAGGAACTTGCATGTGAAATTGTCAATATTTGATGTATGTTGATGGAATTTATGACTACATTCAAGGGTCAATATAAAAAGTATTCCAAAATGTCATTTTCATGTCACACAACCTTTAAGGATAGCTTTCAAGTTATGAACAATTGGACTTTCCTTGTATTTTTTTTTTCTTTGAGATCTTATCCTGCCTGCCATTTTACTTGTTGAAGAAAAGATCGTATATATGTAAAGGATTTTGTAATTTCCAGATCGATCAAACATCAAATTTGTTTTTAATAGAAAATACATCATTACCTCAAAGCATGACCATCATCAGTGGTAAATATGCTTAAAACCTTGAGCTTTAATATGTAAATATCGCAATTAATCAGAAGCAACAACTGATAAAAATTTTTCACTAACATGTTGACATGAGGTATGGTTTGAAGTGTTAGGTATTCCACTATGTCTTATCAAACTCTTCACTTTGTAAAACAGTGTTTTTCAAAATCTATCACCTGACTTGAACATACTTTTACAAACACAAAATCTGAGGGTGGTGTGCAACCTGCGTGATAATGCTGAGGTTAATGGCAGAGGGGAGAGAGAAGTGAATGAAACATTTTAAGCAGGGACTTGCAGCTTTAAACTGTAATCTAACTCAACCAAAAATTCTGTTGAAGTGCTCTTGCAATAAAAAAAGGAAAGAAATTTATTGCATAAATTTTAAGTGCACTCTACGTGTAACAGTAAACACAAATTCAAGGGTATGCTGTTTCGTTTTTCTTTCTTTTTTCCACAGTGGAGATGCTTCATTGCCCCCCAAAACATTCTAATGTTTTGCTCAACTCAGGGGCATAGCCCCGGGGGGGGGGGCACGAGGGGGCACGTGCCCCCCATGACAAAGCTGTGCCACCCCAGGTGCCCCCCATGAAACATTTTGAAATGTGCAGTTTTATCTTGCGGTCAATTTATTAAGTCAAAATATATATATACAGACAAAACTTGTGCCCCACCAGGAAAGGTCTGTGCCCCACCAGTGCCCCCCTGCTCAAAAAAATCCTGGCTACGCCACTGGCTCAACTTCTGAACCAGTTTGTTCAAGAGCCCAGCAAGGAAACTCTCCTTGCACATGAATTCACTTCTATCAAGGTCATATAAGGACAACTGCTTAGTTAGGCAAAATTGACTTGGAAGAAACTAGTTTTTCTCTACATTTTCTTGCCTAAGCTTTAGGCATGCTGGATATCGAAGAGGGGGGGGGGGGCTGGGAGATGTCACACCAATCATACTTTGACCCCCCAAATAAAGTTTCTTGGAAAAAGCATTCATACATTTATTTTTGCAAGGGGAGGGATGAGGTGCAGAATAAACAGCAAAGATATGCTGTAAAATGTCATTGCTGCAAATCTGGGAGGTGTTTTTCAACCCAAACTTTACCCCCTGTGTTATGCACCAACTAATGGTGGTGCTCACATCAGACAGTGTATGCAGGCGGCTGTAAGATGCTTTGCTCGAGCCAACGGTAAGATTCCCTTAAGACTTCAAAGTGGACATAAAGTCAAAATTGTCAAAAATATATGTTACAAAACATGAAAAATACTCCAAATGTTCCATCTCCCATCTTTATTGGACATTCCTGAGCTGAGATATAAAATGTTGAAATTTATTCACTAAATTTGGAATCATTGATTGCATAATAGCCTGTGATGGCCTTCTTGTACAACTCACATTACCTGCTTTTGTTTCCTTTGGAAATTAAAATGTTTGTTTGACCTTTACACAATTACCGTTTCTTTGTTAGCATGTTGTAAGGAGAGGGCTATTATAGCCCAGTCACCCTATAACCATAAAACGATCGCATTTTGGAACAATGTGTGATGGCGTTCAAAGAAACAAAGTAAAACAAAGATGACAATTTGAGTAGTACAAGAATGACATCACAAATTATTGCGCAATCAACCATTTCGAATTTAGTGAATTGGCTTCAACATTGTATATCTCAGCTCAGGAATGCCCTGTGAAGATGGGAGTTGGAACATTTTGATGCTTTTTTTCAAGCTTTATCAAATATATTTTTGAAATATTTGACTTTAGGGTCCACTTTCAGTTTTCTTTTAAGTGGAATTATTCTAGGTAAAAATAATCCAAAATTGTCACCACTTTTCCACAGATTGATGTTTCTCTCATTACTTGAGAAAAATGCATACATTAGATCCCATTCCAGGAATGGGTACATGCAACGTAGAACACCTGAGAAGCGCTGTTTCTGACAATCTGAGGGATCTCTGCAGCCCAAAATTGTCTTGAACACTCTGCCAAGATAGTCCTGCTGCACGGTGCCTGCAAAAGGACTTCACCTTCTGGCCGTACACGCCAGCTGATGATCCCAGGCATATTCCTGTGATGTCCTAGCAAAGAGGTGTGGCAATGTGTCTACCCCCCCCCCCCTCATCCTACCCTGACAGTACTTCTCCTTCATGTCACAATTTCACATTTAGCAAACAACACTGAAGACAAACTGAGTTGGTTACATCATAAATTTATTGTCAAACCTACAGCATCAACACAACTTTTGCAAGTGTACAGTATGTGTGTGCATAAGAAAGAGAATAAATGTTTCCACCATAAAAAGTTCGTTTGTGTGAACAAAAGAGAAGTTCACACCACCTTGTGTGCACAAAAGAGAAAATTGACACCACCTTGAGTGCAGACCTAAACAAGTCATTCTCCTTGGAATATGTCACAAAGAATAGATTGAGATTGGTACTTAAAACTTAATAAATTAATACAGATATTAATGTTTCCAGCATCATTCTTGAATTTGTATTAAAAAGTAATGATCCAAAAAGATTTGTGGACGTGAAATTCAATGAGCAAGGAAAACAGGAATACACAAAGACACTGTCCTGGTGTATCGCAACGGAAAAAAAAAAGGTGATTTTCAAAATTTGACAGTGAGACAAATAAAACAACCCAGTTTCGTGTTGACACAATTGAGACTGTTTTACAGATAAGACCATACTATCACAACCATGGGATTAACTAATTTCTACTTAAATGTAAACAACCATAGAAAGTGACAAATTTATCGTCCTGCAAACACTACAGGATTTCCATGTTTATCATACGTTCGCCATTATAGCTGTACACATCGGCCTTCAACTGTTATCAGTTATGGAACAAACCAGTTTGTTAGGAAACTTAAGTTTCTACATCCGACAAACGATGTTGATGATGAATTTTCTCAGCTCATTTGCAAAATGACTACACTACATCGCTGTAAAAAGCACAAATAGACGATGCATTCAGTGCACCAACAAACGAGAAACGGTAGCATGATCTCCATCTCTCCCTGTTGTTATGCAAATTTGATGAATGAATAAAATGAAAATAGCAACACGACAAAATGAAAAGAAAGAAAACAAATCTTGAATAATTAAATTTTTGGTGCATTCCTCACGAATCAACTGTGACGTGACCCTTTGGTCGTAAAATTCAGCTGAATTTGTAGTTTCTACTACCAAATAGGAATTCTTCGCTTTGCTTGCGAAAACTGGGCATCTGGTTGAGATCTTGGAAAAGTGCATCTTGCGAAGCAAGCTCGGAAGTCCTTTTGAATGAAATGCAAGGAGGCCACCAACTATCGCAGAAACTATCACAAAAAATAAAATCAGGTACGTGTTGTACTCTTCTGCTCTGAAGTATGAAAGGCCACTGAATGATAAAGAGTTTCCTAATCAAACTTAATCGGGATGCCCTGAGGATATCTGAGCTGCCCGCAGTTCATCCTGGGCCTGTAATCAAGTCCTGGTGTACACAAAGGCTTCCTATTTAAGGCAAAACTACTTGTGTCGGTGTGGTTCTGCAGAGGGTGCATGCAGTCGTGTATATGCGACTTGTGCACCTTTACTCCGATGCAATCAACCCGAAGAATGTTCCTAGCCAGGCAGTAATGTGAGGAATGTTCGAAAAAGAGATTCCACAGATTTGACAAGGCTCGTCATCCCTACTCCCTATTCATTCCCTATCAGGTGACCATGTTTCAGGTTCTACACAGCCGAGAACTTAAGAGATGATTCAATTAACATCAGAGTTTGCCGTCTTCAAGAAACTTGATTTTTTTTAAGACCTTACGTTCCAAGCACACTGACTCGATATGCTCGAAACAAAATTTGTAAGGTGTGAAAAATTTGCAGGCGTCTTTTAAGAGTATCACAAAACACCACTGGGAGTAGTTTCTTTTCTTTGTTTTCTTTTTGAGTGTAAGGTGTATCTTGTTTTTGCTTCCCTGGATCTCTCACAATCTTTATCCTGGTTAGCTACCATCGTTCAAAAGATTTTCTTCAAGCAAGCCAAAATATGATGGAGAATATTTTATGACTACTGTATCTATGAATTTGATCGTTGACCCAAGTGATAAGGACACTTTTGGAAGAGCAGCCTGCAAAGCCAGAGCATTCAGACACATACAAAACTGTTGGTCCTTTTCGTTCCATTTTTCATTTTCATGAATAAACATCGATTTTTCTGGCAATGAGTGGGCTGAAGGGATGCAGTGATTAGAAATGGGGGTGGGGGGTGAACTGTACAAATGGAAGTGAATTCCCTCCCACGGTATCAAATATCAATGAATGTTAATCTTCTGATGGTGACACCTACTACTGCACTATAAAAGACACTAAGTTTCTCCTAGAGCCAAAGCTTTCGTCCATTCACAAGGTGCAAACTTGTCTCTTGCAGAATTGTAGTGTTAATTGCCATCAAATACACTGGATTCATTTACTTGTCTGACTCTGCAAGCCATCCTTGTAGTTTTTCCCAAACTGATGCCTCTTTTTCGTAGATCTCACCTGACTGAATTTCAGCCTGAACTTCTCAATTCACACCAGGGCGACTCGATTGGGGCCCAATCTGCCGAAATACGTACGACACTTGACTGAAGTCACCCAACACAGGACTATATACTTCCTTGGAACACAATCACCATGTTGGGTATCTTCATATCCTTGTCATGCATGCCAGCTGTCCAGCCAGGCAGTTTATGGTCAAATTATTAACCCCGGATGGAGTGAAGTGCACTGGAGTGAAATGGAACTGCATGGCAAATTGGACAAATCTAAACACAATTTGGCTGATGGTGTTCAATGGCTCCAGTGGTGGAGAGCTAGCAAAGTCGAACATATGATGCCCAGCATGATGGCTTGGGTTGCAGTTGATTCTTTGCATACCGAGGCCAGCCTCGAACAGAGGCTTGTAACACTATTTGCACGGAGGTCTCGCAGCCTAAGACTTTGAGGCGGGCCTTCACGTACAACCCTGAGATGTTCTATTGATACAAGTTAAACAGACCACGTATTGCGATGATTCTGAAAGGAACATGACTTCTAAGGGATTGATAATTCCTACAATGCTGGACAACCTCTCCCCCCCCCCCCCCATCCTTCAAGTGTATAGATTCCAAATTGACATACAAAAAACAATAGAGAACAAAAACAAGAAAACATGCAAGTCAAACTATCGAAGGTATCACAACAAAAGGCTCACAATATCTCAGACAAAGTACACAACAAATGAGTCATCACTTTGTAATAACAACAAACCGCATCTATCGCGTGGTAAAGTGGCACATTACTATCAAATCTTACAATATACATCCTGACTGTTTTGATTCTTGATTTTACAAAGTGCCATTACAGGCGGAATACAGTGATCATTGTGACGTGGAAACTGACTACCCATGGTCTCCACTACCATTCCACATGATATAAAACAAACCATCGACTGTGGCAGGACAAAAAGGACTTAATGTTGTTTCGGGGTTTGCATCTTCCGCAGAGGCAGTTTTAAAACAAAAGTCTCTTCAGAATCTAAAAGCCAGATCAGAGTTTGTGGGCATAATAGTCCTATATCGATAACACCCCCAACCAGATGATGTTTGAAAAGAGTAGATCTTAATTTATGTCACAAAGAGACAAGAAGATGGGGGGGATAAGTGGCGAAGATTGTACATGATCAAAATACAAATCTACACCTTTCAGCATGATACAAATCTTCTTGTTCAGCCCCCTGCCTTTCCACCAACCCACCTTGCCTTCCCCTACTGATCTCCAAATAAAAGGGATAAAATATAGACTATACAAACAAAATTTGGTATTCACAAATATTCCAACCACTTATGTCTCGTATGACCCACCAAAAAAAATCAACGTCAGAGAAGATCGTTCACTTGCATTTATTACTTCTCTTCATTTTTCAGCAAGGTTCACTTCCATCTTGTCTTTGACCTTCAGTTGTAAAATGTGTGAGGCATGGTCTGCAAGGTAGGTGACAACTGCTTACAAGGATCCTGTTGTAAAGAGACCTGATTTGGGGCCCTCACTGCAGGGATCATTCTCCGCATCATGGTATTGGACGGACCTGGCAAATCCAGTATGTCGACAGAGGTGCCGACTGCAAAGAAGAAAAAAACAAAGAACACAAAATATCAATGGAGATGTATCATGGACCCTCCTCAGAGGAAGTCTATGGGGGTTTAAGAGTTTACTGTCACACATTGGTACATTACACCTGCTCAAGCAGAGCATCTAAATGAAAACAAAGGCTGACTCAAGGTTGGCTTTTTTTCTTCTTTTTTTTTGTATACTTTAGGAAACCAGAATGTCTCCATCTGAGACTGAATGGGTGACAGTCGATCTGAAAAACGTAGGCTCACATTCACGAAGAGGAAAAGAAGCATTCCGTTTAACAGGGGGAAAAAAAAAAATGTGGTGAATTGTTTGAGGAATTGTGTCGACTTTTCAAGAAATAACTTTTTCACAGATAGAAATTAAGTCATTTGTTGCTCAAGAATAATTTGCTCACGAAACTTTTCAAAAATCAAAACATTCATCTTCCATAAAGAAACCCATGAATGATGTTTTGAGGAGCTTTTGTAGATGTTTATTGATGCGCCTGAATGGTTTAACATTGATTACAGCTACTATCTTTGTATGCTATGTTGGTGTATGTATTGCAAATGCCCTATTTCCCTTTAAACCCAAACAAAACATGGGTATTCTTTGGAAAATATACATCCATGACTTTCAGACCAGTAGATGAAAGACCTTTAACGATTCTAACAACATGAGTACCATTTGCCAGTTTGAAAACCCTCTGAAAGGAAGGTAATGTAGACCTCCGACAAAAGCTTCGAAGAACTGGGTCCCAAACGATGCACGAAATGTAGTTTACATTATCATTTATTAGTGTGCATTATCATTTTCATATAGATACTGACTTAAATCTGAAAGTATTTGGGTACTTTGTACTTGGGTATAAGAATACAGCCAATAACAAAACTGCTGGAAATATGGCAACTTTAGGTTTTTTTACCATAAGCTATGCAAATCATGTTTAACTGATGTTTTAAGATAGGAGACTTTAGTAACCCCCTCATCAGTACCAACGAAGGACCACTACACAGACTTGCCAAACTCACAAATGGCAAACCTTGAGGTTCTCATGAGAAAACCTGACAACCAGATATCCAACCCGAAGATTTTAAAATGATACCACCTTGTTACGGAAAGGTACACGAAGATAAAGACCATTTTTTTACCTTCAGCGTCTCATCTTCTGTGCGATACCTTTGCTACGTTAATCAACTTTCTGCTAGTGATGAGATTCATGTAATACTTCAAACCAATAATGGAAACCACTGATCTTCGCAACACCTTGCTTTGCATTAAAGTGATTTTCACCCTCTGGTGGCATGTTTTGCTGTGAGGTGATGCCCAAAACTGACATCTCTGGTGAGACTGTGAGAGTTGAGCCATACATGGATTTGAGTAGTACAAGAATGACATTAAAACCAATGACTGTGCAATCTACCATTTTAATTTGAGCGAATACGCTTCAGCATTTTATACCTTGGCTCATGGATATCCTGTGAAGATGGGAGTTGGACCGTTTGAATTCAATGTTAAAGCTTTGTAACAAATGTTTTTGAAATCTTCCACTAGAGGTACACTTCAAATGTTCTTCAATGCAAGATGTAACAAGTTAGCAACAGGACTGTCTGCAGATAGGTTTAATGAGACCCCCCTCCTAAAAAAAGGGGAAAACGACCCTCACCCCCCCCCCCCCAAAAAAAAAAGGGAAAATTCGCTCACATGTGAGTTTAGTGAACCTTTACACCAACACTGTGTTTTCAAGTAGTTATCAAGTTACTGTGGTAACCTGAAGGTGAAACACAAAGATAAAGTATTCGCACCGTACTGTGCACACAGTCAACATTAAAGGTTACCTGTACTCAGGAAGGGGGAGGGGGACAAAAAGTTAAAAGGAAATTACCTCCTTGGGGTTGTTGTGGCAACATCGAATCTTGCGTGATGGGTTGGTGGTCTACCTCCTTCGAAGGTTGGGCAGATGAGTACGGCACGATGAAAGATTTTGCGGCGGTCAGGCGGGTGGAGGCGGCCTTGGAACTTGGAACAGCGGCAAGGAGTCCTTTGTCAAGGAAACCGCGATGAAGGGCGAAAAGAGAAAACGTTAGTTCCAAATAATCGAAAGCATGGTGCTCTGCAGCACTCGAAAATCTGCGACACTTTTAGACACAGTACTTTCCTTATTTTTTTTTTTTTTTCTCTTTTGAAAGAACACTTAAAAACTTACAACATTTAATGTCCATTGTACCTTATCAGAGTGCAAATATTCAATCCATCTTTTTTCCCCATTCCACATTGCCATTATGAATCTTACAGAAAGTGTTTTGAAGATAATAAAGTGAAGTAATGGTACATGAAGCATCTTTTAAAGCAACTCTGGGGCTCATGTCTTTCATACTTGTTTTTTTTTTTTCTTACTTTGCTGAGAAAAAACTGCCATGTCACATAGGCAAAAATACACTTTTACCATCGAAAAGTCCATTCGAGAAGGTAGAACACCTTGCTCCAAGGCAACTTTTGTTATTAATTACAGTGTGTTAAGGTATATAGTTGTTTTTTGGTCCTGTATTCAATGTCAATTATAGACCAAATTGAAACATTGCCAGTTGAGAGGAAATTAACTTGTGGGAAGGTTTTGGGGAGAATGTTAATCTCCAGTATTTAAAGGCCATCTGTAATTACCAATGTTTTATTTTTAGGAAAATAAGTCTGAAAATGGTAAACTTATGTTTTGTTTTATGTGGAGGATAGGTAGCTGTGACATCACTTAACAAAACTTTTTGCTTTCTCCAAATCAGGTATAATCATATCTTCATAACAGATTTGTGATAAAAAAAAAAATGATCTGCACATAACAAATTCTGTCAGAAAGCATCCCAGTAGGGCGATAAAACCATCAATTTTTTTTTCCATTTTTCTCGCATTGACTTCCCGTAGATAGTATTCATGAGTATGTGTTTTAAGCCTTTCCTTTAGCTCTGTAGATGGAATGTTGTTGTTTGAAGGTCATCTGTGTGTACCTGCATGGTAAAGGTAAACATTGATGACCTTAGACCAAACAACTTTCCTTACTCAAGCTGAGGATAGATTTGAAACACATACTCATGAATATCATCTAGGGGAAGAAAATTTAAGAAAAATTAAAAATATCGACAATTTGCTCTCCCTACTGGGGCACTCTACGACAGAATGTGCCATCGGTAGATAATTTTTACCACAAATCCGTTAAAGAGATGTGACTTCACCTAATTTGGAAGAAGGATGCGTAAAAAGTTTTGTAAAGAGTATGTGACAAGTACCTATCATCCTCTAAGAAGACATTTCCGATTTGCTGAAGGAAGCCTATGGATGAGGAGGTGGTGGCCCGATTAATTCATTTGTGGCTCACCTGCGAGAAGAACTTACATTCTCTAGTTTTGCCAACCCCTCGCTGTTCGATCCTCTTTCACTCTACCTCTAGTGTATGTCCTTTTTACCATGGCGAACATAGAAAGGAGTAATTTGCTGGTACTCACCGAAGAGAGGTATGCTTGAACCCACTTTACCTTACACCTTTTAAATAAATGGCGGTCTCAAAACTTGATCACCTTTTCTTAAACACCCCTCAGTGTGAAGACTTAAGAGATGTGTAAACAAAGGAAGCTTGATGGGAGAAACTGGTCAGAAATGTAAAAAAAAGGCGACAATCTCTGTGGAGTTAGCAAAATATCTTAACACTGTTTTTTTTTTTTTTTTATGGCAACCTATGGTCAAAAAAGAAAAAGGGCAATTGCTACCAAAGCTCTCCCCCGAGGGTTCCCAAGTAATCATATCTTTCCAACGAACATCACGCCCAGCTGTGAAATCGCAACTTCAAAAGTTGCCGGAGACAAGACAGTTTTTCAAGTGTTCAACAACAGTTGGTTATGCCAATACCATCCCGCCTGTGCACGCAGAGCAGTGCTGTGAAATAATGATGTGATGAGGCACCCGGTCTCTGTCAGAATATCTAGCTAAATTTCAAACTGGATCTCACACATGATTGGATAAGGAGCAAGGACAGGTTGTTGAGGGCATCCTTTTTTATAACATTTTATTTTTTGGGGGGGGTGACAGTGGAAATACCATATTGTTGGTATGTACAACATTAAAACAAAGTGGGGGGGCGGGGTGGAATTACAGATAGAGACGCCGTTGACTAATTCAGTGGGCATTCTTGAGATGATTCAGCTCAAATTAGAACTTGCCAGCTGATTGGACCGGGATGTCGATGGGATGAAAAGAACTTTACGATTCCACATTTGAGGTGTCTTAAGCTTCATCTCGAGGATATATGGGCCAACTCTCCAGTCCATCTCTTTGTTTCCAGAATGAGGCATCGATCGATGGAAATTCCAAGAACTTATTGGGGTAGGTGTGCACCCTGACAAGACGAGCAATCATCACTTTACAGCAAGAAAGATATTCTCATGTACAATTGTTGTTTAACACATAGCAACTTGCCTGTTTCCGCCCAACTTCCGAACAAATGACACGCCACAAATTGGAAAAGTGTTCGAGGCAAGAAATGATGCAAGGGAACTGGAGGCAACTTTGATTGATAAACATTTCACAGAATGTTCCAAATCAAATATTCAAAACTTACAGGTAAAAGGGTTTTTTTTTAGGAATGAACCAATTTTAAACAAAATACCCGTAAGGTAGGGCAGGTGGCATCGTGGGCTGGGCACTTACAGCACGGTTATCGATGAGCCTGACAACACTAGCCAATGTTCCACCCTCCGTGAAGGGATTTTGATGATGGGGATACCAAGTGATCTGTTTTCAGGTCAGTATGTTGGAAAATCTCAAAATGTACAGCTGCACAAACATGGCTCACAAAATGAATCTTTAAACAGAAAAATGCGCCGCACGAAATAACACCTGCTTTGAAGTTGTGTGGCTTTCAAGTCTGCATTGTTACCAACAATTTAAAATTAGTCACTGTCGTAAATACCGATTACTGTACTTTCATCGTCAAGAGAAAAAAATACTGGGGAAGATATTTAATAGTATGATCCAAACCACTTTTTTGATGTCCTTTAGTTATGAGATGGAAGTGATTTCGTCAGAATTCATTTGACCCAGGTAGGAGAAAGATGATGATAAGATATTCAACAAAATGCTCGTAGTCCCGATGATCACCAAAGCTGTATTTTTGTGCCTTAAACACGGTGGGCAGGATCATTCAAAATATCAAAGCTTATTGTAACAATATTATTGTGTACAATAATACAATAGTATTTTTACTCCAAACATAATTATATGAGAAGCCATAAATGAGTGGGTTGGATTTGTTCCATCACAAGTAATTAGCACCATGGGAGACAATTAACATCACATATGTCAACAAAGTACTCAAAAATGTATCCATCTTAAATCCATGTATACACCACGTAGAATTCCTGAGAATAGGTTAGCACTGTCAAATGGTAAGAACAGCCAAGCGGTAGGGTAAATCAAACAAATACCATTTCAAAAGTGTTCCTGTAAGGGTTTTTGGAAGGGGGTTGACTCCCTTGTCCATGATGGGTCAGAGAGCTTTTCAAAGTTCAAACTTAGCACTCCAGAGTAATGTGCAGACGACAAAAAAATGACCTTCGATAGCACAATGTTTTTGAGTGCGTGTACTCCACCAAGGTGCAATAAGTAAAAGAATTATAATTAAAGAATAACTAGTGAGTGGTCTATGGACAACCTTGGTGATAATTTTTGAAAACCATGTTGCCAATAAAGGGGTTGTATAACCTTAATCTTGATTGTATGGCTTGAGGAGGCAATACAGAGAAATGTTTTGGAAATGTTTACCATGACACCTACAAAAGAGGGTTGGGACCAGGGTGAGGCAAGGGTGGGGGGGCAGATGACAGGATAATGAACACAATTTATCTCACCTGGTTCAAAATGCTTCGAGATGTTCTTGAAGACTCTTTTCATTTTTTCGATGTTGGCATGACTGGCCTCGGCGTGGTTTACGATTGGAGTAGGATAGTCTCTACCTATGATTGGTGAGAGCATAACACAAGACAATCAATCAGGTATTTACCTCGGCATTTCCACCTCTTTTGCCACATGCAGAAATCCTTGAACATGGACCAAAATCACACTTATGTAAATTTGGAATATTTCATCTGTGACCATGCCCACTGGGAGGTTAAAGCTTAACAGAAAAGCAACTTAGGGTTAGCTACGCCATACAAAACCTTACGATCACAACAGATGCTTTAACGGCATCTTTCGCCGACAATTGAAGGGATTCTTAAAGGGGAGGGAATGACTTTTCACTGCAGGCATGTCCAACACCATGCCATTATCTTCTTCTCAACTCAAGATGTAGCTGTTTGAAGAAGACTTCTCAGGTCAAGAGAGATTTCGGCCATTTCTGAAGTCAGGCTTATCAATGAATACAGAGGGCGCTCTAGCAGTTATCCTTGGGTGACATCACAAATTGCCCAATATGCAACACACCACTCTCAAATAGATATTTCTTTAAAATCTTTGAAAAATAAATGTTTTTCACCAATGAAGAGAAAAAAAATATTACTACAGTAATTTCTACTAAGTATCAGTTTTTCTCCGGCGGCCAGTCCCAGCGAGGGAGAATGTCCAACTTACACAGAGTTGGCTACCCCACAATTTAGAAACACCCTCTGACATATGACATATACTAAAGTGAAATCAAAGTTAAGAGATAATAAGGATGCAAACCACTACCTCAAGATGAGCTCTGAGGTGAAGAGAAAATCAGTGAGATATAGCTCTGCGAAATTCAGTGGAGAAAAAAGAGAATGAGACTCTTAAAAACTGCAGCTCATCACAGACAGACAGACATTGAAGGACCCTATCAGTGATCAAGAGACACACTATCACTCTATGCATGATTATACAGTTAAAACTTAACATATAACCTGCATCTTTTGAAATTTTGTAACTACGATGTCAATCAAGGAGCAGTCACTGATCGAGAATTTTAACTTTCCCACAAGTATAACTCGTACTTGGGGGCGATGATTGCACGTCTGAAGTAGATGCATGCATTTTTTATTGAGAACCCTCGATTCCAAAAGTCAATCAAGTTCAAAAAGAGAAAAGAAAAAAAGTGGAAACTACTTTCACCACTTTGAATGCTGTCCATGTCTGCTTTCTAGCAATGATGCAGTGTGTCTCGTGAGGAGGCACTTACAAAAAGAAAAGAAAACTCGATTTTTACCTATAATGCATTTGGCTTCCTGTTGAACTTCTATTGGTGCTGTCCAGGGATCAAATATGTACTTGGTGGGCATATTCTTCAAAATCGGGAGATATTTTCTGTCAATCGAGATGAAATATGATCAAATTCCATTCTAACATGAGGGATGTAGCACTCAAAAAGTTTTAGCACTGATTGATCCCAAATTAATGCTTTGAAATATGACATCCAGCACGTTCAATGATAGGTATGAATACTGCAGAGACGAAATGGCATGCACCTTTTGAGGCAGCTGGTGCTTGGGTAAGACGAGGACATGTTTGATGAGTGGGTAATAATTTGAAAGAGTCTCGTTACTGGACACCCTGCTAGTTCTACACATCGATGACATAAACACTGTTGCAAAATACTTTACTTATGGGCGGGTCAGTCAAAAGTATTCTCATATATGGTGTATGCAAACAGGTCCATATCCACATATTCTATTGTATATATGCAATAACCTTCAAAAGTTTATAAAATCAACATGGAATGCCTACTCACCAACCTGACAATCCATGCAACCATCACACACAGACATATGTCTTCAACACTATATACTGATTCTTAAGTTTTTAGCCTTCAAAAAATAAAGAAAGCCAAAAGAAAACAAAATGTTACATCTCAATAAATTTTCATCACAAAAAATTAGAAAGAAGCTTTCATCTCACCTCACAAATTCTCCTTCTGGATCTGTCCTTTTGCCGAATTTGACCGGACAGTAGCAGTGAAAGAACTGCTGGAAAAACGAGCTACAGGACAACCAGATCCAATTACCTGCATTGACACTCCAATCAGCATCCAGGAGCAACTCTTCAAAAACCTGAAAGGAAAATAAGAAGGTAAACCATCGGTTGTAGGTAGGGATCAACGTAGGGATCGACAGACGATCAGATCAGGCCAACGTCAACCACTATCCTCGAGGTATCAGAAAGGTGAAATTTAGCTGATTCAACTGGCCTATATTCAGGAACCTAAGAGAATATTTGCATCTGGTCGGCATTGATCCGGGAACAGGGAAGGAATTAAGAAATGCCCCATGATGTATATTTTCCATGTGACAAGGGAAGGAAAATCCTTGTTGATGCATTCAGCAAAAGGATGCTCTTTTTACCATTTGCAGGGGTTCCTTTTTTCTGATATGGTACCTGCAAAATTTGGGATGATTTTTGGAATCCTCAGTTAAAGGAACCCCAAGAATTGATTACACTCAAACATTTTTCAGGAGAGAACACACTTGACAGACAAAATATCGGATTGTACTGGACGTCAATCCATTTTGTGAGAAAAACATCGTTCGTCAGATCAGTGGAGAAAACCACACTGATTAAACCCTAGTTGCAGGCATGCTGTCAGCAAGTTGCAACAGTATACACTAACTCTCTGGATTATGTATTGATAGCTATTTGGTTAAAGACAAGATCTTACCAATTTTTTTTTTTTTTTTACAAAGACAAATTTTGTTTTCCATCTGTCTCAAAAATGAACTGATTTCGGTTTTGCAAATTGAGCTAGAATCCCTTTCCTTGATCCCATGGAACATGAAAATCGCATCAAATGTTTACATTCCCGGTGGCGCTTGAGTGACATTCATTCGAGAATGATGGGAAATACTAAAACTGCAATATACCTTTGGACATTTCCATTTTTTCAAATATTTCTCTTTGCATTCTCAATTTTTCATGGTCGCACTAAGATTTCCGTTTTTTCGTTTTCATTCTCTTCAAAACGGCTGACTCCTGTCCGTGCGTACGTCAAGGTGGAAAAGGCACGCGAACGAACTGAACCATTTCGTTCATCCAATAGAGTACTAGTGTACTGTAGCTGTCTGCAAAGATATTACCTTCTTTACCTTTAGTCTGCTGACCAATTTGAATGACGCATGTGCTTTAACTGTGCATGCACTTTTGATAAAATCGGCCTTACCTTCACTCCTTCTTCCCAACTGAGCCATAGGTCCCCTCTCGTCAGGAAACAAGCGATCGCGTGCCGTGCAAGAGGGTGGATCCAACCCTCCAGTCTGAGTTGCATCATGATCGCATCAATCCAGGGAAATCCAGTTTGTGCCTGAGAAAAGAAACACAGGACACTGATTAGACACCCTGTCAAGATGGGCAACTTAGATGGGCAAATTTGATACATCAACCAATTTTTCTCTCTTTTTCGTCAAACTCTTGCTGAGTATGAACGAACAAGGTTAATCGACGCTGGACCCGTGCGTCAACAGTAGGATGATGCAACCCGGGGGGATGATGCCGGGGCTGGACGCGCTCGCGCTGCGCCCTCGTGCATCACTCACATCAACGACCTGACATGCATTATCCACCATCTAATGCACCATCCAGTGTTGATTAACCTTCCGTCAACGTGTCGACTTCTCTTGCTGCTTTTCAACTTACCTCAGCCCATCTTGCGAGGAAGTGAGGATTTTTATCCCAGGGTATTTGGATACAGATTGGATTGTTTTCCATCTGATCAAGGTTGGGGTTATTGCAACCAACGGCAAAGAAGAATTCACGCCAAAGAAGTTGTCCATGAAGTGACAGTGGAATCTTATTCATCCTCCTCACCTTTTTTTCAAAGATACAACAGAAAATGCCACATTTAGGTTAAAGGTCATGATACAACCTTTGAATCTGTCATATGTTGCTACATATAAAATTGCTTTGGGATGCAATGCCTCACCTTGAAATTGCAACAGAGTTCCCAAGGCATAAATTGTATATTACATAATTTATCATTTCTACACCACAGGTTAAAAAGGGTTAACAAACGTTGTTAGAAACATTTTGCATTGGAGCACTTTCATTATTACTACTACTATTATACTTGCTTTTTTCACTAAAAAGTGTTAAATACTGAGAAATTAAGGTATGCACTTTCATTCTAAAGCAAAGGTCCGCCAAACAATTAACTTCTAGCATATTAATCACATGGAACAACCCTTTCATAAAGTAACCAATCACTGGCAAGGTGTTTATTTATGAGCACCATTAAAACAGAAAATTTGACCCATTTTGACCTCGAATGACCCTTGTTCTTCACAAAAAAAAAACATTATGGCTCTTGAACTTAAAGAGATATACCTACATACTAAATATCAGATCTGTCCATGCTTCCCTTCTTGAGATATCATGTTTACAAGGTTTTCACAATTTGACACCTGTTGACCTGAAAGACCTTTGATGACCACCAAAAATAATAGGGGTCGTGTATTAAATGTGGAACTCCTACATACCAAATATCAGATCTCTCCTAGCTTCCTTTTGTGAGGTAACATGTTTACAGTTTTTTTTTCCACAAATTGAAATTACCTTTCAGTGACCTTATCTAAGACCTAATAGGGACCCTGTACTCATTTGGGTGCACCAGCAGTACCTACTTAATATCACATCTGCCCAAGCTTCCCCTATTGAGGTATGTCTACAGTATACTGGGCATCACAAATACACATGAACAACAACATTCCACATAAGGCATCACTATTAAATATCTTTGCAGATGAACTCAACTCCCAAGCTCAAGATTTCTGGAGAAGTCTTTAGATAGGCCAATTCGGTATAACTAGCAGAGACGAAAAGCTGACAGGATTTCCTAACAAACAGCAATACTTTGGTTTATTACTATTATACCAAAGTTTATCACCCAATCAAAACTGGCCTGGCAGCCTGTAATGTAATGCACTGCATTAAATGATAACCCCAATGAAAATGCAATTACAAACATGACCCTCCCAATGTGTACCCGAAAGGTTAAGACAATATGCTAGTGAAAAGTCGTCACAAAACATGGCTCTAATACACATCAAGGTTGTTGTCATCGGACAAGTAGGATTCTTCATGATCATATGAGTACCGTGACACATAAGATCAACTAAATCATTAGTTGAATGACTTTGAGATTCCTCAGCAACCTCTATGAAAAACAAACGACAGTACTGTACATGCAAATTTTAAAGTTCAAATACCATACCCTTCTTGAGATATAGTGTCTAGACAGTTTCAAACCATGACCTCTACTGACATCCACAATGAAGCTGGAGTTACGAAAATTGAACCTACTATTGACTTCAATGTCAGGAATGAAATACTACTTAACAGTCTCAAAACAGAACAGACTAGAGGTGACCTTGTACTAACCTTCATAAACAGATCTGTCAATTCCCAGTAGAACAGTCTGGATGAAAGACAGCCAAACCTAAGGTAAGGGCTCAGACTGGTGGGGCTAGGATTCAGTGCAATAGGGCTCATCCGTGGCCTCTCAAAATTTGCTACCCAGGCCTTTCTCTCAAGATGGCGGTTTAATCTCTGCAGTGCTTCGGTTTCTCCCCCGATCCATACCTGCACGGGAATGTTTTCTGTATCAAAACCTAAGGGAATAAAAGGTTAAATATATGTTGTGTGACACACTAGGCCAGTAATATGACATGTGGTGTAGGTGACGTAGTATAAATGAAAGTCTTTTCATCTCAGAGTTCCTCACAATTTTGTTTGCAATGGATGCAAAAATTTGTTAGACAACAACAGAAGCTGAACACAGCTTTCTCTGACATGCCGTATCAAAGGCTACAGAAAAATTCCAGTAACTCAGCCTGTCCTTTGTAAGCTGGAACATGAGTTGAAAATTTGTCGTATTTTGCCTCTGAAAGTCAAATATGTTATGTATCCACTATAAACAAACATTGCGTACTGTAAGCTACACCTTTTGCATACATAATTATATTCATCCATTCCCGTTGGTCTGTCTGACTCCAAGCAACAGTGATTGACAGCTAAGCTTTCTTGGAGAGTCTGAATTTTGTAGAGACAACAAAAAAAGTCCAAACAATTTTCACATTAAAATATCTGGAAGGTGAAAGAATGAAAGGTTCTCTTTCAGATTTTGTGACATGTAATCTTTTCCCTACTTTCTCTTCAGTGAAACACTGAAGGAGAACAAAGAGACGTACATGACCAGGTATCGCCAGTGCAACTCATATTCCAGCCTTAAGAAATTGAGCCTTGGAATTTCAAGTGATTTGAATGGTACCCTCCACACAGTTACCTGACAATCAGTACATGAACCTGAATTTCATAATACATTTCCAACTAATGTCGGGTGCATCGATAAGCAAGGAGGACCAGCTCTCGTTAACTTCATTCTCAAACCAATGGAGGACATCACAACCAAGCACCAACTGAAAACACACCACCGACATTGTGCTTTAAATTGGTCTTGGTGACGTTACCTGCACGCGTTCTCCTCCTGCAAAATTTACAAACTCTGCCATCGGCACCGATGTTTGACAAGAAAAACAAATGCCTTGATCTTGTTACAGACAACAACCGTTGAAACGCCTTATGAAATCAAAGAAACATGGGATGCAAATTTCTTGCTGGATGACAAATACACTCCAAACCTTTGAGTAACCTCCGAAACAACACAACTTCAACACTTAATGCTTCTCAATTGCACAGTAGTCCCTCTCATACTCTCACCCCCCCCCCCCACCTCATCTACAACTTGCCTTTCTCCTTCCTATTTATAATCTATTATAAATCCTTCCTGTTTTGCTGCTGCTATTTTCTATGTGTTTTTTCATCTACTTAATACTGGCCATATAAATTTTTCAAGTGTAACAAGCTTCTTACAGCTTCTTGTGAGAGATTTGGTATGACTAACATCAAACCCATACCTTGTACACATACTGCTTGAAACGTTTATCTTGCACATATAGATTCCTAGGGTTCGACATTTCCCACATTGTTGGGGGGAACTAAATATTTGATTGGAGATTACTAGAGAGTCAGGTTACGACTGAAATGAAAAAGGCAAATGCGTTGTTCAGTAAAGTCACATGTTACGACACTTTTCGAGAAGTGAAAAATGTGACCACTAAGTCTTACACCGTATTAGCTACTGTACATGTAGGTGTACTACAGCCTTCACAGTAATTAGCAAGCTGTTAGGTTGAAGGGCTTGGAGAGGGGGAATTGTGTGGGGGTACATAAAGGTAATACTCAGGTACTGTGCAGTGCTTTGAGCCATTCACTTTAGCGTGCATGGAGCATAATGTGTGAAGGAAGAAAGCCAATTGATGTTAAGCATAGATGTCCGCTGATGGGTGTTAGCACCAGCACTTTAGGTCACTGCACTGAAAGGTACTGTAGCTATGACCGATTTGCAAATAACTCTGGAAAACCATTTCAACTTTACAACACACTGACAAACTGGTCACTGGTGAGGTCTTTTTTTTTATATTCTGTTGCAGTCATGACTTTGCTTCATCTGTCCAAAACTGTGAAAAGCTGGATTTATTCGTCCAGCGATGACTGAATTAGAAAAAAAGAAAAAAGAACACATTGATCTTGAATATGGACTCTCTCTCTCAAAAAGAAAAGAGAGATAAAGTCTGTTGAAATATTGCATACTCAGAACTTCCAACTGAAATGTTAAATACATCCCTTCATAGTCCTGGACTCTACAAAAAAATGGACAATACTGACAGTGTCTAACTTTCTCATGCAGTACCCTCTCGTTACTTCTTACCAAGTTCTTCTAGCGACGGTATGCCAAATTTTTCACAATGGTTGCTAGAAATGGCTGTGTCCATCCCCTCCACATCTTGGGCAGTCACCGGGTCGACGGGGTGCTCGGGAGGACCAAGCAAAGACACCAACTCCTGGAAACGGCTATACGTCAAGGGAGGCTCATTGTTGTTCAGTTGGCAAATGCTGTGAGATTTTCAAAAGTAACACAAAATTGTGATTCTTTGTACTTCTTTGCAGCATTCTTTGTACTGTATACATTCCCGAGATGGGTGAAAGGAGTCCCTTAACTGGAGGAAGTGAAAGTTTTTTTACAAAATTAGCCCAACATAAAGAGACAAAAGCTAGCGTAATCAAACAGCGTATGGATATACCGCTGTAGTGTAGCCCACCTGATGAGCCAAAACGCACATGCTTTTAATTCTCATTCAAAGTCTCCTGAAGGATTCTGTTGCCCTCAATCACAGGTCTTTAAAAAGTTACATATACACCTACAGTATGACCTAGCTACTGTACCTAAGGTGTTTGAGCCACATGCTGGATGCTGAAAAAGAAACATCACGTACACTACATAATGTTGGCACATTCTTATAAGCCTCTGTGCCATGAAATAAATACAGAAACACACACCCAATACATGGGCTGTTGATCCGGTTTTTAAACTGCAGGCAGGAAATGAGGAGCGACTGGGTCAGGGGACTCAGGAAATAAATTTTACATTCAGGGGAACTCAATTTTTTGTAGAAACTGTATTTCTTGATATGCAAAAGTATATGTGAACGACAGGTTGGTGGAAACAGTTTTTACGGAAATTCTGGTTGTTTTTTTTCTTTTTTTGAACTGAACATTACGGGAAACATTGAGGTTTTCAAGTGACATAAGCTGATAGGTACTACTCACTCCTGGGGGTCATACAGGGTGTGGGACCTACGACATATCACATCTACTCCAGCCTCTTGGGCCAAGGCCTTGATGACCTGGTCCCGCTCTCTTCCATAGGGCTCGCAGTCTTCTTCAAATGATAGGTGAGTAATGTTCCATTCCTTCAAAAGGGTAAAAAAAAAGGCACAGAAGAGAAAAAAAAAAACTCATGAAAAAAAATTTAAAAGAAATGGGTGAGTGGAGGGAACAGAATACTGTTCGCAACGAATCACTTAATAGGAAAGTCTAGACACCTTTAGCAAACATCGGTCTGAATTTCAGTCTGACGTCTGTTTGAACCATCACAACTGGTCTGCTCAACATACAAGCACTACTCATGCATGGTTCTGTATGGGTACATACAGGTACCAACACCTGCTTTGAAGGTTACCATGCAACATATTAGTCTCTAATTTTGTGTACGCTCAACTATATGCATGTATCAACAATGAAAAAAAAAACACCTGGATTTTATACTTTGTGTTTTGTTACAGTCTGAAAAGTAACTTCATGTGAGTTCCTTTTCAGTGTGACTGTGTTTCTATAATGCATCCACAGAAAAAACAACCATCACATACAGTACCATAATATACTGTAAACAGTATAAATTACTGTAGCTTCAGTGTAAGCTGTGCTGCAGAAATGGAGAGAAGAATGCTGACTTACTTTTTTTACTGCTGCCATATGTGTTTTGTTTCATCCTATGAAGGGTATGTACAAGTGCTGCAGGTGGTTAGCCTAAATGGGTATGATACTGTACTGTATGTGGGTTTTCATAACTTCTCCTACATGTATGTGCATTTAACTATATTGAGAATATGCTAACAATGAAACTATAACCACACATTTCTACTGTCAATTCTTAAATATAAATGTGATAATTATCACATACTCGTAAGTTGCTACGTATCTGGTAAGTTTGATCACAAAATAATTTTGACTGAAATTTTTTAATTTAAATTTGAGCATGGCATGCAGAAAAGTGTACAGTACATCAGCCAGTGCAATTGTTTACTTCTTCTTAAGCAAAAAAAAAGAAAACGTAATACCTTTAAAAGTCTTGGAAAGACATCAGCAGGCTGCCCACGAACCAAAAACAAACGGGAGTTGAGCTTTCGCAAGCTTTTATCTAAGTCTTCCAGGCAGTCTAAAAGAAACCTACGAAGATAACAAAAACAAAATTACCGTGAAAGGCATTATGAACGGTGAATTTGATTTCGAGGGAGGCCACCCACAGAAACAAGTTTATTTTTGGCAAATCCAATTAAAGACGGTCTGTGCAAACATTCAAAATACTTCTCAGAGAGCGTCGGCAGTTGCCATCAAATCTCGATGCTTAACAAGTTTCTATCTCCCTAAGCACCCATGGGATGGGGCTGATGTCATGTTGAAGGGAAATGAATTTTTTTCGTTTGTGTGAAATCCCTACTGCAGCATCTGAGATCTTTCAGTTGTTGGTTGGTTGTTGATCATTTTTTCACACTGACAAGCCAAGTTTCAAAATTCAATGAAAAAAAAGTTTCAGCAACTGTTATGCTAGACAATCCAATTTATGGCCACCACTGCACCATGTGCAAAAGTCAACAAAGCCATGGTAACGAATTTCCTCACCGCTGACAGTCATTCTGCAGCGCTGTGACGTGTGAGCGTTACCTCTCTCAATATTTCGAAAGTACGGTATGTACAGTAGCACAGACATTAAGCAACTTTTGGAATAAAAGAATGATTTGACTCATTGATTTCGTTTCATAAAGTGAAACACATAGGCTACTAGTATTCAAATCGCTCTGCGTGACCGTGTCCAAGTTGATACAAACTTTGGGCTGTTTTCCAAAAATTTTGGAAGAGTCAAATGTGTTTCCATGTATACATACTGTAGCTAACACAAGACCACTTTGACACACAGCTTTTATACTTATTGGAAAGCCCCGTTGGTACAGAGCATACATGTACACCATTTCCTTAAATTTCTTCTCCATATTTTGAATCAGTACTTATGAATTGATTAGTACTAAGAAAAGTTTTTGGAAAAGGCAAATGCAAAAGGAAGCTGGCATTGCTCTCAGTAATACACTGTTTATATTCAGGGCAAACAATGTAAACTTTCAAAAGGCTGCTGAAATTTACGGTACAATATGTAAATTACCATTGAGAGTGGCATGCATGCACCCAGGTAGCATTCCCATATGGCGCCCATGTGGGATTTACCTGGGCGATCTGGGAATACCCTATACTCATATGTCCATATTAGACCTCTAAGGCTTCCATATGGGCCAACCCACATGGGAATAGATATGGGCAACCCATATGGGTGTCATAAAGGCATCACCTGGGAAAATATATATGGGCACAATATGGGCTGGCCAATGTGGGTTTGACCTGGGATTATTCTAGGCTCACCCATATGGGTAGAATATGGGCTGCCCCATTTGGGTTTCACATGGGATAAACTTGGGTTGCCCCATGTGGGTACAATATGGGCTGATTAATATGGGCATCATATGTAAATAACCTAGGCAGAAACATGTGGGTAATATTTGGGCTAGCCGATATGGGTTGCATAAGGCATGCCCATATGGGTAGCGTGTGGGCTAACCCATATGGGTTTCTTATGGTTAAACTTGGGTTAACTTCATGCAGGAACAGTATGGGCTGATTGATATGGGTATCATATATGGAAAATAACAGTAACCTGGGCACACCCATGTGGGTAGTATGTTGGTTAGCATATATGGTTTACATGTGAGAATAACTTGGGCATGCCCATACAGCATGGGTACAGTGTAATGTATGATTATTTTCTAAAAATATTTGAATGTTATGTCAAGTCTTAAAAATACTTTTCATAAAAAAAGTACAATATTCTTGGTATTTATAAATAACTTTACACTGCTATAATCCTGGAGTACTTTGCTACTGTTAGATTTGACTGCAACACCTGGCAACGTATAACAGTTTCAGATTTGAAAATCAAAAGAAGAGAGCAGCAGCTGAAGTCTCCTATGAAGTTGGTTTCTTTTTTTTTTTTCTGAAGGTTAGTCAACATCTTAATTAGTCTTATATTGGTATATAAATACAGTAAATACAGTAAATACAATGAATATTTTTATCTAGTACTGTATGTTTCATCATTACACAACGTTGGAGAATTCGGTATTAGTTCAGTGTGCTCTAAGTCTATCTGTTGGTAGGCTAGGCACATTTGCAATACAGTGCAGGCCTATAAATGTTAGTGTTTGTAATATACAGAGTCAATTGCATCAGTTATAGTGCCTGTGCCAAGGAGGAGTATGCCAAAACACACTGGACTGGACGGTGTATAGTTTCAAACAAAATTAATTGTCACTCTGCAGTTGATATACTGAAAGCAGCCCTACTGATAAGCATTCCAGTTGTTAAGTTTGAGTGTTCGTGTACTGCATGAAGAAAACTGAGAAGTAAGTCCAACGTCTAGGCCCTCTACTTCTAGTTGTTCAAGGTCTGTACACAGTGTCGTATTGATTTGTACAGACTACAGTACACTATGTGAAAAGCTGCTTGCAGGTTGAAGCAGTGTAGTTGAATTGAATTACTTTATCTTTTTGTTAAGGTGTAGCAAAAATAGACACATTGGTAAGCAGGCGAAAAGTTTTCTTCAGCCAAGCCACATAAAATTTATATACTGTTGTCACCATATTCAGTATTGGCCACAATTGCCTGAGAATATATACGGTAGCCCTAGTATTTGTGTTCTCAATCAGAATAAGAGCATAGCTATGGGCCAAAAGCTTCCTGGATCAGACAAATGCCATTATAAACTTTCCACAGATGAAAATGAACCCTTACATGCACTTACAGCGGCTGCACACTGTCCATTCAATCACTGTATGTAAGCAACCAGTTTTTCCGTAGACACAGTTGTCAGATTAACGCAGTACGTCAAATAAAAATCGATTTCAATCTCAACATAGAAAAGTGGAAAAAGTACATTTAATTTGCTGTAGCTGTTTGTTTCTTATCATTTTATAGTACTGTCATATGTTACAATTTATCGACATTTAAAAAAGTTTACACATGGATTTCCCAGAATTATTGTTAAGTTTCAGCCTCATCATATACAGCTTGACTATCCGATACAAATGCAATAATGAAACAACTTCAAAGCAGTGACATTGAATCATTACATCACCGTCATACTGTAAACCTCATCATTCATAGAGAAGAAGACGTTACTGCATGTAGTGCCAATTTACACAAGCACTCTCAGAAGAAATTTGGGAGGGATTAAAAATTTAGAATATTTTTCTTTGATTATTATGTCACTGTATGCTGCGTCAGCCTATAGTAAATATTTAGTAACCTCTTGATCCAGGGAATTGTTTGAACTGGAGAACATCATCAAATAGACTGATACTGCAGTACTGTGGATAGGATACATGGAATTTTCATTTTGAACATTTGAACTTTTATCAGTTGGGAAGTTTCACTTTTCCACCACTTAGTTTTAATTCTCAGTGAAAGTTCTCACAAATCTGAGGAAGAGTTTTAAAACGCTTTTGGCTCTCCTGAGAGTAAAGTGATTATTAGCATGCCTGCGATTTGATTTTAGTATCATACTGTGCTTTATTCTGATCACTGGACAGTGTACTTGTGTGTTGTACGTGAAACACTGTTTCTGAAGTTGTGCAGTATATTGCATTGGACTATTTACTCTGCTGTTTTTTCAATAATAGTTTATATTGTAGTGTTTAAAAAAAACATGAAATCTTCCGTCTCCTGACGTAAAAATACTGTATTGTTATGACAGAAAGTAAAGATAATTTACAGATATCTCCGTAGTGTACATCATGCCTAGCTTAAATTTATTCTATCTGCGATGGTTTCCCGTAAATCGACGGCTGTAAGATCAATATCAACTCTCTACCTCAGGACACACATGTCACGCGAGACTCACACATGCGTGGCACGAAGAGACGTGCGATTTGTCAGCATTTTTCACGATGTTTGGAAGGAAGACGTGGCAAGTTGCAAAGTGGGTCACCGGGCTCTGTTTACAGTAGCACCTGGTCTTCATCAATTGCTTAAAAGTCAACATACTGTACACCTAACTTGCAGGCATATGCACATGTATGCTGTACATATAAACACAGCTTCAATGTACTGTGGAGGCTTATTTGAAGTGCCAAAGCAACCTATCGACCTATATAGACGCAATACTGTAGTTACAATTGCATCACTTGGTAATAACCCTTTACTGCATTCTTCCTTGTTATGTACTGTACCTTACTCTAAAGAGAAAAAGAAAATTAATATATAAGAAACTAATTAACAAAATCATCACAATATACTGTACACTGTTGAGGTGTAAACAAGTTTACAATATTTACTCTGATCCATCTTCCATCTTTTTAAGGGTAACTACAGTACAAACTTTTTAACTACAAACAAATGCAAGGTCAGTGCAAGCCTTCTATTATTCAGATATATCATGTTTACAAAGTTTTCACGATTTGACACCCAATGACCCCAAAATGGACTTTGCATGACCTCAACCAAAAACAGCGGGGGTTATTGCAGTTGATCTGGCACACCCAAAAATTAAATGTAAGATCTATCGATGCATTCCTACTGGAAGAACCAAACATGCTTACAAGGTTTTCACAATTTGACCCCTGTTGACATCAAACGACCTTTGACTTCCACTATAAAGAAACAAGGTTCTTGCATGAAGTGCTGTACACCTTCTTGTGATATTTTGCTTACAAATTTTTTTACCATTTGACCCCAAGTGAACTCATATGACCTTTGACTTCCACCAAAAAATAGGTTTGTGATACTTGATGTGATACACCTGCCTTTCAAATATGAGGTCCGCTGAGGTCTCCCTTCTTGGGATATTGTGCTGACAAAGTTTTCACAATTTGACCCCTGTTGATCACAAATGACCTTTGACCTTCACTTATGTACACTTATGTACTCAATGGGGTGTACCTACAAACAAATATGTGTACAGGTTTCCCTTCCTGAGATACAGTCTCGTTTTAGGGGGTTTTCCCAATTTAACTCCTGATGATCTTTGAGCTTATCAAAAACATTGTGGTGCATTGTGGTGCATTTTTACGTACATTTACAGAACTTTCCAAGCTTCCTTTCTTGAGATTTTGTGTTCACAGGGTAGGTGTCACAAACATACTGTATACTGTTGCAGGCCTACACATCCACACACATGCACCTGTGTGAATACACTTGAGTAACTACCATTACTCACCTGTGACACACAGTATGCCATGACCTACAAACTTTCTGTAGGCAGTGGCAAATTTTCTGCAAGGCTCAGGCTTTCATATGTAGCCTCAAACTGCCTTATTCAGTGCAAAAAAGATGGCCCACAAAAAACCACCCAACACGACATGGCGCCAACATGCCCAAACAGATGAGTTTCTTCTTACAGTATATCTAACAATTTGCATCATTCTTAGTTCTTCAAAGGAGTTTCCACTTTTTTTTCTTTATTACAAGTCACCTCAAACCCATGCACAAGTTGATGTAGGCCTGTTAAATAATACAACCAAATTTCATGCAGACACAAAAATTACCATACACCTAGCTATTACTATCGTGGCAACGGGGCCAGGCTAAGATGTATGGCACACTGTTTTAATTTTCACCTTGTTTTTGTCCATAATGAAGCCCAAAAGATAAGTGGGGCCAATGTGCTAAACTTTACAGTCGCACTTAATACCCTTCTATATTTTTCGAAGTAAATTTTCATTTATAATTTTCAATCATTCTACAGTAAAATAACTTCTTCTTTCCAGACAAAACAAGACTTGATGGACTCTGTGCTTCATTGCATGAAGCTTCTTTTAACCGTAGTCCTTCGCAGCATGCAGGGTCCTTCACCAAACTGCCACTGAAAGGAATGCTGGCTTAAAGGAGAAACAATCTCTGAAATACTCAATTCCTGTCAGTTTTTCTTCTTTAAACTGAAGCTGTAGAGGAATGTGAATGACCATGAATTGGAACCTGTCTCCTCTCTGTTGACATATATTTTCGAGCTGGGCCGCTGGGGGTTAATGTCTCAATAGCAAGCTGTTCAACACTCTCTGACCTCACTGACACCAGTGATTATTTACTACCATAACTACATTGGCCAGTCTATATTGAACAATACCCATTCAGGAGCATTGTTGCACCCATGAGAATGTTAGACACTGTAAAGGGTTCCACTACAACAATGCTAATTTATCAAGCCTTTCACATCAAAGCAAAATACTGCGCGCATAAAGGCCTGACATTTTGCAGGTCATGAAATGTTCCATACTGTCCATATGGCACCCATAATCCTAAACAACCTGAAGGGACCACTACTACAGTAGTAATGTGATCATGCATGCAATTTCAACTTAATATCTGCAGGAGAAGAGGCATTTTGCATGATTTCATAAAATGGTCCACTTGGACATCAGACCCAAAAAATCATGAACACCTCCGCTTCCACTACCACAATGCTAATTTGACGATCATTGCACGTTGTAAAGCAAAATATGCAGAAAAGCATGATTTCATAAAATGGTCCCATGTGGCCCAAATAATCCTGGGCAACCTGAAGGAACCACTACCATACAGTAGTAGTAATGTGAAACAATTTCAACTAAATACCATAGAATCTGCAGGAGAAAAAGCATTTTGCATGTTTTCACAAAAGGGTCCATATGGCCCATGAATGCCAAAACCCTGAACACCCAGGCTCCACAACTACAATGCTAATTTGGTTTTGACAAACCATTCCAATCATAAGAGAAAATATGCAGAAACGAAACATTTTGCATGATTTCATAAAATGGCCCATAGAGGACCAATAATCCAGAACAACCTCAAGGAACCTCTACAATACAGTAAAAGTAATGTAACACAATTTCAATTTAATATCTTATAAACTGAAGGAGAAGAGACATTTGGCATGATTTCATAAAATGACCCATTTGAACCTTGGAACCCAAAAATCTTGAACACCCCAGGAGACACCACTGTCATAATGCATCCATGTACCAAGTATAAACTTTGTCCAAGCCATGTAACTGGAGATATCCTGTTAAAAAGGTTTTCAGAGTTTTTCCCCCACTTCCCTCAGATGACATTCGACCTCCACCAAAAACAATAGGGTACACCTTCCCAATATGGAGAACATACGCACCAAGTCTGACTTTCATCCAACTTTCCCTTGTTGAGTTAGTGCGCACCCAAGCAAGAGTCACGGACACATAGTTTTGTACCCAGTTCCCAAAGACGACCTTTGACCTCCACCAGAAACAATAGGGCACACCTTACTCAATATGGCAAACATACATACCAAGTTTTACTTTCCTTCGACATTACCCTATTAAGTTAGAGCTTACCTAAGCAAGTGTCACAGACACACACACACATGACACATACACAGTACACACACACACATGCTAACCTGACTGCATAGATTCCTTAGCTGACACAAGGAACCAAAAAGGTGACAGATAGGATGTAAAGGGGGCAGGCATGTTGCCACGTGGGGGGTACAATAGTCTGTGATCTTGCACTAAAGGATGAACAAGTATAAAAGAGGCATATTTTTTAATACCATTGTTCAAAGTTTGACTTCTGGAGATCTCAGATGACCTTTGACCCCACTAAAAGCAAAAGGGTTCTTACTTTCATAAAAAAAAATTAGCAAGTATGACATCTTATCCAAGCTTGCTATCTTGAGATAGGTCTATCGTATTGTTTTAAAAAGATTTTCAGAGTTTAAGTCTCATGTGACCCCAGACGACCTTTGACCTCCACCAAAAACAGTAGGATTCTTCTGCTTGCCGTAAGTCATCTCATACTACATATGTAATTTGACCTCTGATGACCCCACATGACCTTTGATCTCCACCAAAAACACTAGGGTTTTCCTCTTACCATAAAGCATCTACACACTAAGCCTGAAATTTATCTAAGCTCCATATCTCTAAGATATTCAAGGTTTTCAGTGTTCAACCTCTAGTGACCCCTGCCCTCGGTATTAATGTGTTGACCGTTACTAGTCAGATAAGTATGCTCAACCGTGAGTTGGTATACGTATTAAATATGGCAGTTGCGGAACAAAAACTTGCTTTTCGCGATAAACACACCACAAAGTACACACACAATACACCAATTAATCACTAAAACAATGGACGGAGGGTAAACCATTCAACCAAAAACAATACGGGCTTTCCTCTCAATATGGGGCAACTATGTACTGTACAAAGTTTCAGAATTATCAGTTCCCTTGAGATATCCTGTAAACGTCAGTCTCACATGTAGACACACCAACACATGCACACACACATGCACATACACGCCATAATAAATGCACGTTTCCCTTTATCATCGAAACCAAAAAATGTCAAGTCCGGCGCCCCTGACAAAAAAACAAGTCTGAAGCGGCGGCAACCGGCTTTCACTACTTGTGTGATTATGATTACAGAATTTCGGAACGGACAATACATAGGCTACCAATTTCTCGTGATATCAGTTTGGAATAAACTACCCTATAAGTTTCGGAAATCTACCACACAGTTTAAAGAAGTCCATAAAACATCAACACTTGAACCGTTGTTTATTTTATAAAGGTTTATTCACAAAATGCCTCAATTACTTTTTTGTTGTTGTTGTTTTGGTTCTGTTTTTTTTTCTCCTCTTGTATCTCTTGCCTAGGGAATTTCTTGATCGTGTATTTGCTCTTCTTAATGGACAAGTCACATTTACAAGCATCTTTCCTTCTCGTGGCCGGGCTTGTCATCACTTTAAAAATTAATCATTTACGTTGCACATATGGCATTACCGAGGCTGGAATGATTGTCGATAAAAGCAAAGAAGATAGAAAGTGCAACCGAAAATGCAGACCTTTTTTTCCTTCTTTTAAGTTCTTGCGATCTGCGGATCTCGAAATGTCCTGTTTACAAGCCTGACGTACCCGTGTACTGTACGTGTAGCTTCACTATATACTGGCATGATTCACGGCGCGCTGCCACGCTGACATATCGCATATACATTCCTACCGGGAATATAAAACACACACCCGCTGAGGTATGTCTAATCCTCTGCGTTTCCAGACAACTCCCATGTTCACGCGATGCCCTAAATCATACTTGCGCATGCGCCGTTGACGCAGACGGATAAACAAAACGGACGAAGTCACGTTGCAGAAAACGTGAAGGGATAAAATGAGGCGGAGAAACCGACATACGGAAACTTTGAATGGCCACAGCTGCTGTACGTGTAAGTGACTCGTCACTCGACTAAGCGACCGTGCTAAGTTACTGATGCATTTTCTTAACGTTCTGTTAATCAATTGCCTCGTGACTAAATAAGGATGGCGGTGAGGACTAGAGTAAAATAAATTATAGCAACGCCCGTTTTTTTTTTTTTTTTTCAGATAGGTCAGTGAACATTAGAAGCACATGACAGGAGATACGACATGTAGAATAACAACAAAACTTAGTCTAATAATCAGACGCGTACCAAACTTCGCATAATTAAAGATTGCTAAAGTGACTGAAGATACGGCACTCGCGACTGGATGATTTGACTAACATGGCGAAGAACGTCGCGCCACAAAAGGGGGGGGGGATAATTTAACACTTCAATCCAGTAAATTTGATGTCCAATTTATAGCCGAAAAAAAAAAACAGAGGGAAAAAATCGAACCGGCTGTGTCATTCCAATCGGGAAATGCACGATTATCATTTTCATATTTACCGAAAAATTGACCCACCGACCCAAAAAGGATATTTTTCAAAGTGTGTGTGTTTTTTTTTTCTACTGACCCGACCCTCTTCACTGGAACGGCGTAACGAAAACGTAGGTTTTGGCGAATTTGCGCATTTCATTAATAGTAAACTTGATATGGGTCCCTGACTGCAACAAAGCTCGCATTAGTTCAACGAACTGTGAATACCTTTTTACGATGTATGTGACATGAAAGAAACCGTACGTTGCAACAATTTCATGTGGAGAACAAAATATTAATGTGTTGTCCATTAGTAGTCAGATAAATATGCTCAACCGTGGGTTGGTATACGTATTAAATATTGCTGTTGCGGCACAAAATCGTGCTTTTCGCGATAATCACACTACAAAGTTCACAAACAATACATCAATTAATCATTACCACATTGCACGGACGGTAAATCATTCTTTTGTTTTATATTTGATATTGACCAGTTTCGATTCTCCGGACAACAGCGTTGTATCCACATCTAGTCCCATTAAAGGCACTTTTTTTTTTTCACAGTGAGTCTTTATTGTAATTCCAAACAGGTTTCCAAGCAGATGTTTTGAATGTCATGATCGAGCGACTTGTTTTCCTACTCTGCCCCTCCCCCCCAAAAAAAAAACAACCCCCTCAGAGAAAAAACAAACTGACAAAAAAACACACGCTCTTGGGAGTTCACTCTCTTTCAGCAGGTATGCATACATACATACTTCTAACTACGACCACTTTAAAACGGCAGGTACGACCATCTTAAGACGGAAGTACCGAAAGAGTTTTCAAACGTAGTATCGTGCCGTCCTAGCGTTTAATTCTAGAAGGTGAAACAAGACGTAACATCTTTCAAAACTTAACAACCCATTCATTTATAACCAGTAGCTATCATTGCGCAGGACTTTCTTCTTTTTTTCTTTTTCTTTTTTTGGCTTTTTTTAAGATTTGTGCAAATTAATTGCAACATTCCAGCACCTTAACTTTCAAAGTAACGTTCTTTCTTTAACGATTGGGAAACAGAAAAGACGACGGGGTACACTAAAATCCACACGACAATGCACGAAGGAATACCAAAACGCCTGCCTGCACGTTTTGTTTTGTTGTTTGTTTTGTCTGCCTGCTCGTTCATCCACCGGTTGGTTAAGTTGCGCGTCTTTTCCAATTGAACTTTGTTCGGAATATCGCATCTAATAACGTGCTGACGTTGTCACAACATGTTTACATGAAAAGGTCCAAATGTTCACAAGCTATGATTGCGCCGCTCATTATTCCCGTTGAAGTACCTGAAAGTACCGTCACACGCTCTCCACCCCCCCCCCCCCCTCCCAGCAGTATTTTGAAAAGGGAAAATCTACACAGTCCAACTCATTTTGCTAAAGGACGACAAATATGGATTTAAAGAGGCGACTTGACTAACGTAATAGTAATAATAATAATAATGAAACACTAACGTAGGACAATTCGACTACGTATGTTTGCTACTTGAGCTTCTGTCGGTCCTAAGGAGAAATACTGTCTTTGTTTTATACCGTATTTATAGGAAAAAATCATAATTTTCAAATCCAACATCTATGAACACAGAATGATAGACAGCAGTCTTCTTTTCAAAAAGAAAATAAGACAATCTTTAGCAGACAGAAATTCAGTCATTTCTTCGCTTGTTGGTCAAGAATTATTTGTTCACCACCCAAACTTTCAAAAATTCAATTGATGCATCTTCTCGTACGGTAAATCATCCTATGCCCTACGTTTTAAGGAGATAAACCTATTGCTGATGTTTATTGGTAATTGATGAATGGCTTAACAAATGAACTTTCTTCATTTTCTTCGCACAAAGCCACATTGGTACATCTTGCTGCAAATGATATATATTTCCCTTTAAGGGGGCTTTTAGACTAAAACAAGGGTTCCGGCAGAAAACGAAACAGAGCAAAATTGGCAGGTCTTATTAGAATGTCCTTTCTTTTTCTGGTGAGGGGCTACAAGCATCGTCATATACATAGGTTACAACCTTGATTCTGCCCCTTGGCGCTCCTTGTTCCCTTCAGCCTTCCAAAAGCATGTTTAAGGCCCACCAACAAATTTTGCAGTTAGCTATATGACATGAAGGATCAATTGTCATGCTTTATGCAGAGTTGTAAAAATCATACTTCTTTGAAGGGCCCCACCACCACCACCAGGTATATCTGCCACATCAGAAAGGTTACTGCTTAATGGGCAGGAGATCCACAATATATATACAAAGTCTGTTAAAACTACCTAGGGTGATAAGTACTGTATCATGCATGCAAATTTGTATGTCACAATACCCAACAACACGTTATGAATACTCCTTTTTCAGATCAAGAAAACCCAACCTCACCTGTGAAAATATGCTATTTTGTTTCAAACCCTCCACATCACATATTAAAGTAATCTTAAATGAAACTAATTAAATACATATGCAAGCTTTTCCTTTTCTCATGCTGCTTGCTGTAAGGTGTACAGTGCATCTGAGGTCTCTCACAGCTCCTGGTTGAGGTAGTTCTTTTGCCACCTTCAAAATTCCTTTCTGCAGGAACAATTCCTAGAACTGAATGACTTTGGATAGCCAACAGCACGGTGCAAACTTGGTGCAAACTTTGTGCCAACTGGCAGGAACCACAGTCAATTTCTCAAGTTGTATTAATGACATCACTTTTGGTTCCGGCAGGTTGACAATTCAAAAGGACAACAACATTGTGCATGGCACAGTAGTCCACACCAAGACCGAGTGAAAAATGATCACATTTCAGAAATGCAGCAGTGGCGAAACCTTGAGGCCTATACCCTGCTGTCACACTCTACCAGAACTTCCAGGTACTGTACATGCAGTGATTAGAGATTACTAACTTTTAATACAGCTGTATACAGCAAAATGCTACTGCACAGCTACCTGAAAATCTGTTCCTACATGTATGAAGTGTTTTCCTTGGTCCCTAGAATCAGACCCACCTTCTGAGTTCTGACTTGAACCCATCCGGTACCCAGCCGCAATAAAAATGACAGACCAATCATTAACATTAGTAGTGATTTGACATGTACAATGTGTCTTACTGTACCTCATCTGCACTCAAAGTGGAGGAGTGGAATACTGTGAGGCTGCGATCTTTCATATTTTTCCCCAAATCAAATCTTGTACATACGAACACAGTTTCATTAAATACATCAGATACATGGTCTGTGACAGGTTACATCCCATACTGACCTATAAAGAGGTGTTGATGTTTGCTTTATGAATGAACCACATAGAAATTTGGTAAGTTGGTAAGTGTTGGGCAGATCCCCAGGTTATCAAACTAGAAATGTGCTCTGATTCAACTTTAGAAACACAGACAAATTTTCTGGTAATTTCTCCCTCAAACACCTGCTCAAAACTGTCAGCTGGCGGTAATTACATGTTCTAGAAAGTCTTTCTAAAAACACAGCTCCAGAGGTTCATACCGCACAGTCCTGTACAAGGGATGCACCCTGTACATTTATATATATCTTTGTATGTTAAATTGAGTTACAATGCAAGCTAAATCGAGGTAGGAGCCAATATGTGGGTTTGTGACACTTCAACGGAAAGTGCTGTAATTCTGTAGTCCTGAGCCAGTACAGCAAGAACAGTGTGTAAAGTAGTCCAACAGTACTGAGTCAACTACCGCAAAAATTTGACTGAATCGAATGGGCAAAATCTGCGGGAACATCTATGTGGATCAATGGATCTAGGCTACTGTACTGTAGCAGTGCACAGACAATTCAATGTTATTTCCATGCTCTGTTGCAAAGCAGCAATGTAAAAATAAAATACTTTCTGAAAGAATCGATAAAACGTTACAGTGAGGGTGAAGGACATATACAGTGAATATGTTGATAGGCTTAACTACAGTATATAATTGAATCAAGTCTACTTTTTCTTCTTTGTGTGGGCTACTTATACGGTGAATCCGCATACAAACCACGTTCCACATTAACAGGTTTTATAAGGTCCATCCATTGACTGACAGCTAGCCACACCAACAGTCCTTGCGAGAATTCCACAATTGCGCAGTGTAATTTCTTCCATGAACTGTATGTGTCCTAGCTGGATATGCAGTTTCAATCAACCACAAAAACAATGAATAGTGAATTACCACGCATCCATTTACTGCGCCCCTTCCCTCAACTACAGTAAGTTTTAAAGCTAACTAAGTGCATATTGTTGGGCTGAGAAGAAAATAAAGGCACATTATCAAATATACGATTTTGTGAACATGGAATTAGAAACATCACAGGATAAGCTGTGATCTTTAAGAGTTATCCCATTTGCCGATTGAAGTTGTACATAGTGTAATGCCTCAATGATACAATACCGTGCATATTCAGGTCATATATCTCACCCAGTGTCAGTCAGCAAAACCCACAACAGTCAAAGTCCAGTTAGCCCACTTGGCCTTTAATTGTCAAATATTTCAGCCCTCATTACACTGTAGCGTAGAGGAAGAAACAGCCAATGATTCCAGAAAATGGACCTCAGCTAGCTACTGTCTATCATCAGAAAAAAAAATATTCAAGTTCAACTGAAGCTCATGTCTGGAGTGGAGTCCCAGCTACAGTCCTAGTGTTCAGTCAGTAGCTACCTGAGTGCTACCTGAATGCAACCACACAGGGTGCCCCTGGGTGAAGTCAAGCAGTCTTGGTGGTAAAGATTTTGAGGGCAGGGTATTCTGCAGTTGAAGTGACACATCTTATGTTATCTGTACATAATAAAACAACTAAATATTCCCAAGAATTCACTACCATACGTCAGAAAATATGACATGGTTTTGGAGTTGTCATAAGTTTGACAAAAATGCAAGTCCATACATGTTAGCATTCTTTCACGTGACTAGTAGTTTTGATTAGGTGGTGAATGCAGGAGTTATATAATGAGTTAATCATTTTCAAGGGACAATGACCCACATTTGAGTGACCATGCCAGAACATATGATGATGCATACGAAATTGGACAGGAAGTAGGTCCTAATTTCTTTTGACTCATTTCACTTTTCAACAAAAGATCTCAAGCAAGACACCTCTACAAAACACACACTTTTTGGTGAGTATTTCTTGCAAGTGAAATCTTCATCATTGTATCATATCCTCTTCACGAAAGCCGATAAAAGATAATGATGGCATAAAAATGAAAAACAAAAAACATAGCATACCTCCATCTATTAACTCCCTTCTCGCATAGGCCTGCAAACCACGGGTCCAAAATATAAACACACCTGAAGACTTCTGTCCCTTTCCCGAGGCCCTCTTTCAGAGCAGGATTGTCATGCAACCTGAGTCCTTTGCGAAACCAATGAAGTAAACTTACTTTCCTAGAAACAAGGTCGTCCAGCTTTCGTTTAGGCATGGAAAGTTTGTGTCGTTCAACAGGTCAGAATGGTATTTTTACGACTGCAGCCTAGGCCTACACTGTAGCTTAGACCTGGGCCGTCAAGAAGTAGGATATATATATTTGCCCTCTGACTGAGGTTTCGGGTGCTGTAAACACTATCTTCCGTCACTGCACAAGACAGCTAAATCGCTCTGCATTTACGGGATAAAATTTGAAATAACAGGATTAACCCATATCAACCGGTATCGATAAACTGGTTCAGTATTGTGTAAATTCTACGAAAACGTGTAGCTCAAAATCGCTGACAGGTTTTATGATTCGAATACAGTGATTTAGTTGTCCTGTGTTGGACCAATCATCAAGTCAAGATACCGAACCGATAAGAAAATCATTTCCACAAAACTGGCGAACGGAATGCATATTGCGAGTTTCGTCGAATGATTGCTGAAAGTTGGAAAGTTGCAGGTTTAACCAAATTCCTCTGAACGAAGACAGCTAAAGCCTAAACAATCCGACGTTTATTTCTAAACAAAAATGGTGCCAGGTGCCGGATGTAATCTACAACGGTAGTGTTTTGCACGAAATGTAACATGAACAGGTATTGACGAACGGCGTTGTCTGGATTGCCATATCACCATCAACGTTTCGCAACCCCCGAAGAAGTCACGTTGCAGTTGACATGTTACGGTACTGTGTAAGTGCCGTTTGATGAGTTCGACAGAAAGACAACACCGCGGTGGTTCGGTTGGACTATACCTTTTTCTTCTTCGTTTTATTAATTAGCAATTATTCCAGTGTCGGAAATAACATTTGTGCAGCCTTCGTGAATAAGTTCAACCTGAGGAAAAGGCTTCGAGAGGCCAAAATGCTTTTAAATATGGGTTGTCCATTTCAAAGAGAAAAATGCAACAAAGAGAATCTTAGACCAGAGATACAAGCGAATGAAAAACAAACAAACAAACAAAAGGCAAAATTAAGTCATCGTTTTCGAGTCCTCAATCATGGTCGTTTCATATCACATCAGTGACAGGGGTGCGTAGATATCTTTCTCACCTTTAGGGAGGGGGGGTGGGTAAAATATTTGCAAATCTAGAAAATGGGCACGCGCAGAGTGCACGGAGATCTCGAGGCTCGAAGACCACAAAGGGTGGTGGATTGCCTTTGGGGCCCCTAGAGTCGTGCTCACTGAGGTACAAGGCCCAGTTATGAATCCAGTGGCGAAATCTCAAGAGTTCCTGGATTTTAATGTCACAGAAGCCCAAGTTAGCCTGTCTAAAAGGGGTACAATTCAGAGGAAATGTCCGTTAGTATCGATACATTTGTACATTTATGAACGGTTAATTTTGAGTCCAGCGAAGAAGTTGCTGTTCGGATAGCAATTCCTTGGTCAAATGTTGAATGGAACATATCTATACGTCCAGTGGTGTATTACTACATCCCGCAGGGAAGGGTGTAGTGGTTGTGACGAGAAGGGGGGGGGGGGGTGAACGAGGTGCCATTGGAGACATGCTAACATTGTTCACTAGGTGCTCACTACTGCAAAATTTACGACATGTGTACATTTAAATTCAACTCACCAATTGTATGAAGTACAGTTGTTTATATTGTAAAAAATATTGACACCTGCGTACACCACACACTAAGATCCCTATTTCTAAGTTTGGTATTCAGCATCTTCCTTCCCATCTATCTCGTTAGCATCTCCCAGTGGCGTAACGAGATGGGGGGTCACAGTGCCCTGGAAAATGTCTTCCCCGTCCCCCCTCACCATGAAATTCGAAGAAAAAAATGAAATATTCGCCCCTACACAGACTGAGAACTACCATTTCCTGCAATTCGATAGGCACTTTTATCCAAAAACTTACGCTGCACACCAATCGATGGTGGAACTTCACTCAGATAGTTTCCTTGCTACAACCTCCCACTTCAACCCTTTTCCTTCCTCAACCCTTCAACAGCAATGAAAAAGTAAGATTAGGCCACTGACATCCCCCTAGTATAAGTTTAATTGTGTTCAAGTACAAATGCCATGGTTTGATTCATTAGGCCAGAATCCAGGGGGGTTCAGGGGGTTCGGAAGAACCACCCCTCCCCCCTCCGTCAAGATCTGGAGTTCTCTTCAGCCTATGATAGTAGGCCTACGTTAGCGACGTATATAATGAGTTTTAATTTGTTGGTCATAATAGTCGGGTAAAATGTTCCACTTGTGGTAAGATCGACCCCCCCCCCCCCACCCATCACTGAAAAAGCTGCATACTCACCTGTGACACTATAGCTGTGGTGGATGATGCGGCTATATTTCGATCGGTGGACCTTCTTGGACCTTCTTGAATCTTTTTAAGATTCAGTCACAAATTTCCCCGGCATGGACAGAAAAATCCGTTTATTTATTTACTTTTGTTCTTTAGTTCCTCTTATCTTGACGTGCCACGCACCATATTTAGTTATATCTGTATGCTTTTTCCTATATAGCCTACTTTGAATATCGTACGTCGTGTGTGGGTGCATTTTCTCTTTGACCTCCTCATGTGTAAGTCTCTGTGATAGAAATTTAGACGGTATAGTAAAAAAGTGAGATTTGGTCTCCTATATCAATGAATTTTGCTCACATATACATATCTCTATACTGGGTAACAAAGTGTATTCGACTGTTACTGTTGAATGATGTCTTGAAACCTGGTAGATATGATATCATAGCTGCTGAATCAATCACGTACGCTGGTTTCCTTGCACAACATCGGCAACTATATATACATTCAGTATGAGGACTTGGTCACGTGTATCAGACATCAGAATTAAACTTCGCGTGACATCACCATCATTGAGTAGCGGCAAAGTGTACTTTATTGCATAACTGGGAATCGATCACGGTAGACTTCATCCAAGCACTGTATTAACTTCATGGTTCAGATTCAGTGATCTTTGAAACCTTGTTAAAAGCCTTTGTCTGAAGTGTATAGACTTCATTATTAATAGCATGCAGACAATATAGCCGTTCGTAAATGGTGGCCTCAGCACAGCAAACCATACACATATATTCGTATGTATAGCTACATGATTGACATAGCTGCAAATAGCTGCGTGGTTTCAACTTTCAAGGACAAGCTTAATTTAGAAGTTCTACGCAAGTCCCAATACTATTGCAGAAAAGAGCACACATGCATGTTCTGATTTCATGCAGACGGAACACGAATGTTCAAATCAACTGCGTTTCTGCGGAGTCATAAACAGTGTGGGTTGCCACTCGGTAAAATGAAAAAATAAAATCAAGACTCCCTTTTATCATTTTCAAGATTCAAACATTTCTTTTCAAGATCATGTTGTTTTATGTTCAAGTGTCATCAAAGATGACACAGGAATCTTGAAAGGTATGAATTATTAAGACGCATTGATTGGAGCATCACAAAACATAAATAGCCCGATCTGGATCAAAGCCTGCAGCCCGTGCACACAGTCACAACAGCTCCCTGTTCATAATGATGACTGCAAGGACCGTGTAGCCAGTGGCAGAACGATGAAGGAGAGGGCCGCAAGGAGGAGCAGTCGCCCCTCCTTACACCAGAGTGTGCCAGGGGTGCAAAATAAATTGACAAAAAGAAAAAATCTACCGAAGACAAAGATATCAATACAAAGATAGAACACAAACTGAAAGAAGAAAATGATAAAAGAAAATTCTTGTTTGACCACTATTAACCCCCCTCTGCATCCAGGCAGTAGACACATATTCATCCTCCATAATTCGAGTATTTTAGTACTCCTAAAATGTACAAATTTTATTAGAATTCCATGGCAAAAAACGTTCATTTGAGGAGAAGGGTTTCCATCCAAGAAAATACCAACAGTACCATTTTTTTAGTTTACTTACTGATCGCGTCAAGGACGGTTTTTGTCTCTCGATCTAGAGGGTATTTCTATGTCAAAATTTGTTGGTATGTCCCCCCCCCCCCCAGCACAACCAATGACGGCGCTCCGCCTAGTGAGACATCCCTCCATTTTAAGCCCACACCTAATCCAAACTTCTGGGTGGGCAACTGGGCACTATAAAATTAGAGGCACCCTGCATTTCCGTATTACACTGTATAACACTCACTCGGGCCCTCTCATCCACGTCCCAGGGACCCATATTTAGTTACAAAAGTGTAGCTATACGCCCCTGGGGTGGCACGGCGAGTCTTTCGACCACCGGCTGAAAACAACACTTGTGACGCCACTGTTGACAACTACATCGGTTTCAACTTTCATATTTACAAAACAATGTAGCGGCGAGCAGGTTCAACTAATCGTTTTAGTTTTCAAAAGGTAAAATTTGTGATCATTGAAGATATCCTCCCATCGATAAACAAAAAATCATGTTACATTTGCAAGGGGGGGGGGGGGGTTGTCCTCTGCGTAGCTTTATCCATTTTATTGAAGGAGAATAGGTTAAAGCAGGATGTGCTGTTTGAAGGAAACAAATAGCCTTTATCATTTATTCTCCATCATTCTCATCCATTCGATAGCAATCTGAAAAATACCATCTACGATATGTTTCTTTCAGGAGGAATTCCATTCATTAGATTGTTAATTACGGCAGAAAGAAGAGTGATTCATTTTTTTTCGGCTAAAAAGTTAGCGAAACCAGGCCCTGTAGTAAATATGCGGCGATTCCGTGCGAAGACCCCCACTGCGAAAACGCATTGTTTCAGGAAATTAGGCTTTATTTGGACATAGAAACCACTGCACGGTAGTTTGTACAGCTTTTTACAACTATACAAAATATAGCCAGTCTTTTGGTGCACTTTTGACAAGTGCAGGAATATCAGCAAATCCTGCTTTAAGTTGTGGCATAAATATCGTGGCATACTTTTTGCACTTTCTTTCTTCCAATATGGGTAATCATATCTCCTTAACAAAAATTTGGCAAAAACAAAATCTGCCATTGGCTAATTTTTGTCAGGTACTGCACCAATAGACAGAAGAAAAAAAAATGTTTAGTTTTTAAATGTTTTCTTATGTTGACCTACCACACACAATATTGACGAGTATGTATTCTGTGCCTATCAGGGCATCGTGGAATGTGGTTTTGGTTAAATGTGATGAATGTTTACCTGAAATATTCAGGTAAACATTGATGACCTCTGACAGAACGAGATTCCGTCTCCCCCCCCCCCCCCCCCCCCCTTTGTGTTCAGCAACAGGATGAAATCTCCTGACAGCATTTCTGCAAATGATCTGCAAATGACAAATTCTGTTTGACAGTGCCCAGTAGAGAGAGAAAAAAGAAATAAAATTTTTTTTAATTCTTGTATGGCACTACTTCAGTTTACATCGCTGCTACTTTATTTAACATGGCTACTACTTCATTTTACATCGCCCACTCCTTCATTGTACATGGCTACTTCTTCGTCTTTTATGGCTACTGCGTAATTTCACATCGCTACTATACTTCATTGTACGCCGCTACCGATTCCCTTTGCCCTTTTGGGGTTACATACAGAAAGCACTTCGACAAGGTACCTCGTAGTCGCTTTTTACTTTAAAGTGCAAGATTTGGGAATTGATTTCTGTGGTTGGTGGTCGACTTTTGAGCTGGTTAAGTGAGCGGGTTAGCAGAAAGTATAGTCATAAGTAAGTGGTCACCGTCTGATTGGACCAATGTTTCAAGTTGGTGTGCCTCAGAGCTCTGTTCTTGGTCCTTTGTTATTTCTGGCCTCAGTAGTACCCTGTGCAGACTTGGAATCCCTATACTTTTAAAGGAGAAATTTATCTTGGAAAAATTTCAGGGAGAGAGCTGCTAGACTGACTGGTTCTATGAGAAGTGTTGGTTATCATCACAGATTGAAAATACGTAATCTTACATATCTTGAGCTTAGACATCTTCGGGGTGATCTGCTTCCAGTGCTTAAAATTGTTCATGGTGTTGATAAGTTAGTTTTCAATGAATTTTTTTTTTCAGTGACCTAGAGTCTTAAGCTCCAAAAGATGCGATGCAAGCTGCGTGTTAGAAAAAAAAAAAACTTCTCACAAAGAGTTGTGGATGAATGGAATGGTCTGCCAGAGTCTGTTGTGATGTCTAAGAGTGTTGATACCTTTAAGAATGCACTTGACAAATACATCCGGCAGCGCGGGATGGTTTTGATTGTTTTTCATTTGGGAATGTCTGTTCTTCCATGCTTGTCTTTTGATGAGGACATCGTCCTTTCTGACCCTTTACTATAACTACACTAAACTTTGACCTGTCACGGGAGGCTATAAGAACATTCCTCTGTGTGTATTATAGCTATTTACATTGCGTAACTGAAAATGTGAGGTCGCTCTTTCAATACATTGGCCAGAGCCGTACATACAGACATTGGCCAGAACATTTACATTTATTCACACAGCCGGATCAAGGCGGGGTCTGAAATGGCCTTGACATTGGCTATAGCCATATATGGAGATCTCACTCTCTATATATAAATAAACACGGCTTTGACATCGCCTTGCAGAGGTTCTACTTCTTGTTCGTATGTACCTAGTACTGTGCAAATTAATCAATAATACGCCTACACGTATGACTTTGCATTTCTGTATAACATCGAAATTACCCGTGTGTCGATAAGCGTGAGGCGGTATAGTGGTGTTATCAGCTATTGCAGGCATAATATATAAGTATACAAAATGTGATTTTCAAATTGACAGCAAAGAGCCCACAGCGTATACGCAAATCGATCACCCCAAAGAAATATAATTTTGTACATTATATTCGAAAATTCATGACAGTGGCCAAAAATTTACTTCTACTGAGCTATCACAATCTATGCTAGAGCAGTGAAATTAGATATGTGAAGATGACGCTCCTCCTTTATGAAAGTATAAACGCAAACATACTGATCCAACTAGTGGAGGGAACCGACCCTTCGGCAACTAACCAAAGCAAAAGCATGCTATTTCACTTAATGTTAGTAATCCTCCTATGGCGAAGACGGCATCAAGTCCATGCATACTTCTGTCCAGGAACGTTGACAAGATGGGGGGGGGGGGGGTAATTTTGGCAGCGGTTTCTCATCCCCCTCCAAGTTGTTGTATTTTCCCCTCTTTATGCCGTGTGTGTACAATTTTGGGCTTTAAAATGCCTGGATAGTGCTATCACCAGCGGATCAGGAAGGTATTTGGGAAGAAAATGTCCTTAGTTTTACCAAGATAATCTTCGTCCCCTATTCTTAGGTTTCCTGCCACGCCCCCATTTTTGCCATTCCCTTAAAAAATCTCATAAGGTTCATGGCTTAATCGTTAGAGAAGGTTCAACTGCCTACCAGCTCCACCCCAAAAGTTTCCACTATCAAAATAATGAAAATCATTTCACGGCAATAGTGAAAATTGGTGATGGGGGGGGGGGGGGGGTGTGATGTTGAGTTTCTAAGTCGGAGGATCCTCGATGTGGGGTGTTTGTGGGGGGGGGGTGGGAACTTGAGTCACGTTGTAGCTAACTAGCGGGTCGTTATGGTTATGTATGTGAATTGCATGTGTTTGCATTTTATTTGCCTGATATAGTCTCAGGACAGAAAAAAAAAAAGAAAAAAGAAAGGTATGAAATGAGGCTATAGCAGTATCAGTATCCACAGGGGGTCACCGTTTTGGTCTGATAATAGGCCACCTCGTTGTGATTGGCAACAAAGGGATCTTGACGGTACACAATCTATTGACGTTGTTTAGACCATTTATTTATTTTGTCACGGGAATAAATCTTCCACGGACTAAGTTCATTGAAGTACTGTAATTAGCAGGTACCGTTATAAGTATTTTCGGTTAATGTAAACCTTTCATTTGTTTTGTACTCAGGTGAAAACGCCTGATATAAATTCTTTCTGTGAAGGACTCAGTGAAAAGTCGGTGTGGCTGCCAACCCAAACTCTTTCCTCCAATGCGTGTTTCAATGGCTTAAGTCCACGGCGTTCACTGCTCCTCGTAAAAGGGCACTGATGGAGGGAACTACGCGAGGATGTCTTGTTAACATTTTGATTGTTTGCAACCGTTGGAATAATTATTTCGAGATGCATGGTCGAACGTTTTCATCATCACTTTGTGTAATCAATTGGAGACAAAAAACAAAAAACAAAAGCAGAATGAGGTAAATATACAGTACCATAATTATGAAAAAGACGCTGGTAGTATATATGTATTGAATATGGATTGATAAATGTCAAGTAAACAGTGTCAAACTCGTGAATATTCATTACACAATTCTTATGCATTTTTGACTGACCCACCCACCAGAAAATGCCTCTCTGTGTCATCATTATCAGATTTAAAGAGACTGGCTACTGAGCAAAAAGTTGCTTTTTCTTACAAATTTGGAACAGTTTTCTCTCTTTATTGGTGAAAACCGTAGTATTTCACTTAATCATGTTCCTTTTAGAAGTTATGGATTCTTGTTGCTCATTCAATATCGCACATTGCATTATGGGAAAAAGGCGATGTAACACAGGCACAACTATACTTGAATATATTTTGCATTTCTTTGTCATTTTAACTGTCTCAAGAGAAACGTTATGATACTTTTATAAGTCATGTGATTTAAATTTCGACGCTATATTAAGGTATCTCTACAATATACCTAATCTTATACATGTCACCGGTGTCATATTTCAAAGTTAAAGAAGCCCCTCACAGAATTTCAAAAAACAAGAAAGATTTCTTCCAATAGTTTGCCGCTGTTGCTGTTACCTGACATTTCTGTCAACCTCGATGCAACTGGAAATCTTTCTTGACCAGAAAAGTCCATCTTTAAACAAAAGATAGGCCTATCTTAAGTTAAGAACAAGGTATTAGCAGCTTGATATGTTCACGGTAAATAAAAAACAATATTCTCTTTCTCTCCTTTAATATTGTCAATGGAATATTTTTTTACTGCTAGGAATGCATCTCCAGGCATATGAGCCTTAGAAATGTACCACTTTTGTCGCTACCGAGCGGGAGGAAAAAGGTTTTTTTTTTTTTTTTTTATTAATGCACCTTTTTCTCGCAGAACTTACGTTTTGTATTGAAATCATACCTTGAGAAGATTTTTTCCTGCAAGCATGTTTAAAGTATCACGTGATAGCCAGACATATTGTCAGGGTTGTTTAATAGAGGAGCCATACATACGTATGGTATCAGAATGAGAAGTCTCGGTTTCGGTGTCGCAATCTTATTCCTCTACGTATATATCAATCTGAAAATTATCACAAAGAGGTCAGAAACAAACTAAAAAACAATTAATATATTTTAATATCGGGCTAAAATGTATTTTGTGAGTATCTTAATGATAGTCACAGTCCCCTGTTCATATTGTTCAAGAAATATTAATAGTTGTGAAACGGAAAGCATGGGTACAAAACGTGCACAGCAACAAAGAGTGGTATTTTAAAGTTCAACGGTATTAAACACGACGTAATGTAAGCTATAAAATAAGCAATTCGAGTTTGCTTTCATACAGTGGCGGCACCAAGGGGGAGGGGGGATTGGGCTAATTTGCCTCCTCAGTCGGAACCTTTTCCCTGGTTGCTGCCGCCCCCCCCCCCACCCTCCCAACTCAGTTGGAGTGACCCGACAAATGCATGCATATGCATATGTCTTTTCCCTGTTTATATTCATATCTTTCTGTTCTAGAAGTCTATGAGACTTAATTTTTCACACAGAGATATGCTAAAACCAATAAGAGATCTGGTGGACACTCTTGCCCATGGACACGATGAAAGGGTCTCATGTTCTCATTTTGTCAACTTAGGGGAGAAGAATAGCTAAAATAATTAAAATCGTTTGGAATCTTTGCGTATAATGACGCACTTTGAACAAAAATATTTCAATCCTGAAGTTTAATTTTTCACCTAAAAATATGCTGAGACCTCAAAGCTCTCGTGGGCTTCGCCCCCTGGAGAGTCCCGGACTTTCCTCTGGACCTCAAAAGGGGGCCCTAAGACGAACCGTTGGAGCCCACTGGCTAAGCTCGCTCTTCGCACTCGATTTCGGACTACACGCGAAATTTTTGCCCCCAACGGTCTCTCTTGCCTTTCATTTGTCCCCCCCCCCCAAAAAAAAATAAAAAATAAAAAATCTAATATCTTAGTGCCACCACTGCTTTCATCGTTTTGTTAATTGCTTGTCCCAACACTAACTGACATTGATCTTCCCGAACACCAGCTGCAAGAGATGTGAATTTTCTACCTCAAAGTTTAAATGTTGAAAAACCAAGCAGCCTCCACAGTGCTTCATTTTTGCTGATTGCTGACTTGTATCGCGCCCTCTAATTCCTCAGAGCTTCTCTGTTGGTACCAAAGAAATAACAAAAAAAAAACTAGAAGGACTCCAGGCTATCGACGCACACACTGTGCAAATGAAGAAGAATTAGAAATTAGCTGCGTCTTGCAGGCACAACAACTCTGCCTTCAACATTCACGAATTTTCACGATTTTTTTTGAAATTACTTTTGTGATTTACTGCCACATTCCCAAGTTAAAAATCGAGGATGATTTTTTTTTTCAAAGTACATCATCTATGTGTCCATCGTGGTTGCTGGGTGTAACGTCTTAATATTTTTTTTTTCAGAATTGCTGGTTCAACTGAAATTGACTGGAATTAATTCAACATATCCCAAATAAAAACTGTTAAAAGGTTAACCATATATATTTCTACATTCTCCCTCTTTTTCACTGAAAGAAATCTCCTAAATCCAAGATCTTTGTCTCCTTTTGATTCATTTTCCTTTGTTTATTTTTTTTTCTTTGTTTATTTGTTTTTTAGTTTAAGACTATAACGGCTGCTGATATCACAATGAGACCTTATTACTGCAGACGTATAGACCCCCCTTTGAAGCGACGTCACGTATCAACAAACAAAGGGGCCCTCTTTGGGGCTCAAAGGAGGAAAACAAATGAACAGTCACATTGCAGCGCTAGGAGGATGAAATGACAGCGACGCCACACAGGCTCCTGTTGAAATTTTGTGGCTTATCCTCAAAGAAGGCGGGTCGCTGTTGCATTATGACGTCATATGCAAGAGATCCATCGAAATCCTATACTGTAGCTGGAAGAATTATTCCACGCTAAAAAAATCTGATACTGGTAGGTCACGTGCTGCGGAATGTAATCTTACGATTAGTATAATAAATTTATGCCCCCTGATTTTTGACTGCTGAACTACATGTACAAAAGATGATGACAATTTTACCTCAGCCGTAAGAAAAAAATGAGTAATTACAAGACAGCACAAATTTTCTGCATTTGAGGCGCAAATAAACTCGACTGTTATAATACTCTAAGTCACAAATATTCACGTTTTAGTGTATAAATTTATCATTTGTGTATTAAGTGTGTCAACGTGTACATTAACATTGCTTTACCTTCCAGCAATATGAACAGAATTACACGTGGTACATAAATCGCCAAGAGTCGATGTTCCATAATTATATGAGTGTTAGCTCGCTGAAAAGAAAACATATATTTGCATATGCAGTTTTACTGCCTTACGTTGTCAATCCAATGCATGTTGTCAGTGTGCCCACGGAGGAATAAATGTAAATGTTAGGATGTTATAATTTCTCTTCTGAACCCGAGGGGGTATTCTGGGTATACTGTTTGTACAACTTTCTTAATTGATATAGAGAACATGTAGAAGAACAAAAACAAAAGAGAAACTCGACCATATACGTACAAAGAACACAGTGACAACAAAAAAAAAAAAAAAATGAAAAATTATATTTGGTATCTTTATATTGGTATGAGACAATTTTAAGTTTTAGAATAAGGGACACGAAGCAGACGGCATACAGACAACTAACTATGAAGATTAACTAAACCAAACTATCTTCTTGTAGGTTTTACCACATTTCTGAAATGTCACTGCTCTTTATTATTGTTATTGTTATTTTTTTTTGACGTTTCCAAGCGTCCCGGATTTTGTCCAACTGTCAAATATAATTTCTATCCTGATGACCTTTTTCCTGGCCGGAGTATCAAATCATTTTCTCTCTCAAAATTTGATAAAAGAATCTGGAGGATATGCAGATATCCGTGTAGCACTTTTGAAATTTCTGACACTCTTTAACACAAGCCGACGATTCATACGATATGGCAACCGGCACAACTGAACTATCATACTTGTGACGTCACGTTTTGTGGGGTGAGTTAGTAATAGTAGTTCCCGCGCACGTCTTGGTACTCGTAGGGATTGCACTGAGAACAAGAGAAAAAAAAAGAAAGAAAATAAATAGATCAAAGTGATTAAACTTTGTAGGATTTTTCTTTTAAACATTGCCTGAAAATGCATGCCTATACACAAAATATTTCTCACAACTTCCTCCTTTAAATTGAATAGTATATTAAGTTAATGGTGATGTTTAGCAAGGCTGAGATTGCGGACACATTACATCCACAAATTAATATAGAAACTTTGAGAGGTCAATATTACACCCCCTTACCGATGACATGAATGCTCTTTTAAATGTATGTTCTATGGTGAGATTATCTGACCGAATGTATTTCAGAAGATATAAATTGACCAATTTGGAAAAAAAAAGGGAAAAATTTTAGAACCTTTACTAAAAGTCATTTAAGTTTGGTACAAGTTCATCTATTTCTTCGTTCTGAGAAAGTATTTGAGATCTCTAAAATGTAATCGGAGCTTGTAACGCCAACAAAAAGTGACATTTTGTGAGTCAGTGCAACTTTTGACAGGTTACAACTTACAAATGTTAACACGGTTCCTGCAAAACTGAATTCTGCAATTTGTCAAAATTATGATCTGTGAGCGCCTGAATGTCTCCGTTCACACCGGCTCAGTCACAGAAAGGTATTTCTAGAAAAATAAAATTATCGTTTTGGACATTGTAACAAATTATGCCAGGAACAGTGTATGGAGAATTGTTACAGTGGAACAGTATGCTGCTTCCCGCGTGATCCGACAGCATAATGAGATGTACACATATAATGATTGTGATCATGGATTCCTTAATCACAAAAGCTATAGCGCCCTCTTTTGGTGCAGCGCCGTTAAAGTCAATTTCGTTGAGAAGCTAATCGTGACTGGATTAATTTCAAGTTCACACACATACACACACTGATTATCCACAACAACAATATTAAAATGTCTGTCCGTCCAAGTGGTGACGTCAAACGGGAAATGCACAGAGGATTGTACCAAACTGAGTGCGAAGATAGTTATAATTATGGTGAAAAAGGGGGGGGGGGGGGGGGGGAATAGAAGGAAAAGAAAGGGAAAAAACGTTACAGGGTTTGTAGGATTCTTACCACTACAAGACACGATTTTTTCTTTTCAGCATTTTTTTTACCGAATAGGTTGACTTTGATTGGAGTGAATGTTTCTTTAGTCATGTATAAAGGACCCTTGGCTCCTCCATGGACTTTACGCTCTATCCTGAATTCAAAAGTAAGGTAGAAAAGCAGTTTTACTTAATTCCTGGTCCTCATTAACTAGTTATCGTTTAAGTGTAAGATACCATTATATGTTGTTCAAGTTGCCAGCTTCAGGTATTTTTTTTCTCTTTTAAATTAAAGTAACCTGGTAAAAAAATCCGTCGTGAGACTTAAGTAGAATGGAATGTAGTTTATATTCACTAAAAGAAAAGAAAAACAATGTGGATAACTGACAAAACTTCCCTTTTATGGTCATATCAATTGTTCATTGGAATTCCTTAAAGTAAATGTAACATGGAAAACACATTTTACAGTATTGAACGAATTCATCATCAAAAACGTGGAAAACACAGTCATCATCAAAATCCATTAAACACTGACGATGTTACAAAAAAAAAAAAATCTGTTTTACAATTGCATCATGGATAATCATAGTCCAAATATGCAAATTTGTGACCTCGTGCAAACTATGCATAGGGATTTTACATTGAATGTGACTCTTTTTTTTAAAATGTGGTGTGCAAAGAGCGAAGGAAATGTGATATAAATCGTCGCAGGTTTTCCGATTGTTAGCATGACAAAATCTCAAGCTTTTTTTTTTTTCTGAAGGGAGGGGGGGGGTCAGAATTACTTATAGAGTGTACATGAAGGACCCGTATATCCCTCCGGGAACTTAACGTTCTACTCAAAAAATCAGAGACAATACAGGAAGACAGTTATTTTCATTGAAAACGTTGACAATAGCCACAGTTTCCATCAAAGTCCATCAAACATAGACCTTTTTTACAAACAGATTGCTTCATGAATAAACAGGAGCTAAATATGCAAATTTGTGACATCATGAGAGAGACTCACAGGCCTTATGTTGTCCTCAGTTTTCTTAATCTTTGTTTCAATGACAACGGAGAATTAATATGCCCTGTGGGTTTTCTTTTGAAAAGCATGTACTGTCCTCTTTAAAAAAAAAAAAAAATATTGATAGACTGTCACTTGCCAAACTGAAACTCAATAATTAAGTAATTAAAAAATATATAACATAGGCCCGACAAAGACAAATACTGACACCGATCAACGGTCTACGTCATCATTTTTGCATTTAAATTAAAATGTGAAGAGCAATATCTCATTAATGGTGTAATTAGATATAAATACACTAATTAAATCAATTCCAAAATGTGTTTTGCATGTCTTATGTACTTTAAACATAGTGTGGAATATACGTATATACACGTGGTGCATGACGAAATCTTACTCGATTGTTTTATACCAGTTACCCCCCACATATAAAGGATTAAGATTCAGCTGCAAGACCCCGCCCCCCTCCATCCCCACTCACATTTTATTGTGATTCTTTCCTTGCACAGCTGACATACATCATGGACTTTTCGGAAACACTTCACTATAATGAAAGAAAAAATATATATCTAAAATAATAAAAAATAATACAAATCTTTACTGTTTTTAAATAGTATTTATCTCGCAAAGTTATTACATTTTTAACGTCACAACATCTCTTTTGCACAGATACCATAGGAGTCCGTTACCTCTTTGATCTTGCTACATGTTTTTTCCTAATTATAAACAATTCTATTAATTACCGGTACCGTTTCTTTTTGTTCTCGGTTTTCAGTCTCTTTATGTGTAAAAGAGTTTCCTGCTAGTCTCCTATTTGTCTCATTTTGTGTATACCTCCGTAATAGGGAAATACGGCAACTTTTTTTTAAAATTCTTTGGCACATTTCTGCCCTTACCAAGTTTCTGTGTTCATAAATCAATCATTGTTTGTATCCAAGTTTGGGGCTAGTAAGCCTATATGTATGGCTAATCATAATAGTGTAGTGGTAAACACGGTAAAAATTTTGTTTGGCTTTATTCATTACCTCCTCAACGAATTTTCTTCTTTTTTTTCTTTTCTTTTTTTTTTCGTCAATTACGATTTATTCAATGATTAAATCAATTTTCCACTTCAGTTGTTCATCCATAGTCATACATCAGAAATGGATGATTTATCAAAACAGACACACACACAAAAGCAAGGGAGAAATAGAAAAAATCAATAGATTAACAAAATATTAGTTTTGTGATTATGGTTGAATATTGGTTAAAAACATAGAAAAGGTTAAACAGTTCCCCCATTTTGGAATTAATCTTTTGAATTGAGAACCATTCAGCGCCTTGAGTATATGATGTTCATTTATATAGCGGGCACGTGCGGTCATCATGCTGCTTTTTCTTTTCTCTCTTCTTTTTTTTTTCAATTGTTGTAAAGCAGTCCGAGAAGATGTTGGTTATAAGGTTGACAAATTGGCGGTTAAGTCGAAATGACAGTTATCGTAAAAAAAAAAATAAAATAAGTAAGAAAAAAAAAACTGATACGTTATTTGAATTGTCATATGAAGAAAAAAATCAAGAAGAAAGATGAAGTAAAGAAAAAGTATCGAGCGAGAGAAAGTGTATGAGTGTGTCCAAAAAAAAAAAAAAAAGTTGCCTAAGGGTGACCATTTAAGAGGTATTTTTCATGCCAAATTTTAGCAAACTATATCCTGTTATATCCGACACTCGATACATGGTTTTCAGAAATTTGCTTGGATAAGAATAGCAATAGATGTAAGCAAGGAGTCAACAGAAACTTTAAAGGGAATTACGACATTTGAAAAGCACCAACAAGTAGGCAATCCACGGAGATGCAGATCCCATCCCAATCGTTTTGCATACCCATTCTCACGACGTAACTATGAGCTGTATATTTCATCAGTGACTCAGATTGCTCGTTGTGGATATAGAAGTGCTGAATATTCAAGTTACTGAATGATATAGTACTGCCATACACCGCGTAAGCGTCGAACGGCAAAAGTACCTGCATGCTCGTACACATGTGCCTAGATATTGAACGTGCGTCAAAACTATTCCCAGAAAACACATGAACGTCAGAGTATTCCTCCTATACGCACGCTCCGTCACTGTGGAACCTTTGAGTGACGTGAAAAGCTCATAATTTTTTTTTTTTCTGCCATCGTTTATTACGTTTCCATCGATATTTGTGCGTGGTTCAAATATTTTATTCACAGTGCGTAATCACCTCGAGTTCTGGCACAATTATGCAGTAGATCTATATATGTATACGTTGTAAACATATATATACTGGGTGAAGGTATTATCAACGCACATGAAATGGTATTGCTACTGGACGTAAACTCTCAGCCCAGAGCTGGTTACATAGGTTGACATAACGTGTCACATTCATGGATGGGCATATGTGTAAAAGTTATTTTGACACCATGTACTGCCACTACCTTACACTGTGTTATGCGTTACAGTAATCATGTGACACCCTGAGTCCGGAGATTCGGATAATTCGATTCCGGTTTTTCCTGGGCCCGAAACTGGTCAAGAATAGCATTGTCCATTTTTTTATGAATCAAGTTTGAGTTCAGGTTATGTTTCTTATGGGTGAATCACCTCCCTCCCTCCTACTGTTCCGTCTTGGATGGTAGTCATTTCATCATAACTAACAGCATATGACCAACATGTTTCCCTAGAATTTCAGGAGAAAGTCAAAAGTGTAACCTATACTGTTGTATGTATAAACCTACACTCACTTTAATGTAGGACAATGACTAAGTGCACCTACATATACATAGGTTAGTTGTGTCGTACTGTCCTGTGCCATCGGTAACTTCAAACACAGTTTGGCAGAACAATTTCAAGTAGATCTTGCCTATCACATTAACTAATTTCCAAGGTGTTGTCTGCACTATTTTAAAGATCGGAGTGGAGTCGCCACTTGTCCTCTGGACTCGGACTTTACTCGGATTCGGGGAGGGGGGGGGGGAGGTCGGAATTTACCTAGAATTAAGACCACTGGAATCGAAATTGGCTCATACCGGCTTGATCAGGAGGACTCGGGTACGCCCTTGCCTGTTAATGAACCTCATCGACAACGTCACCCCCTTTAAACATTGTGCGTGAGATAAATTAACGAAAACGCATCATTTGAATTTTTAAAGATTTGGGTCCAAAAAAAAAGAGATTATTCTTGAGCAACTTAGAACTGAATATCTAACTGTGAGACACTTATTTCTTGAAAAGAAGGCTATAGTTTCCTGCCCTTATTTTAATAATCTATCTTTCTGCGTCCATAAATAATGGTCCTAAGATATGCCTATTTTCTGTAAAACAACCACAATATTTCCCTTCAAACTATTGTACTCACATATAATTTCGTTTTCTTTGTTGTTTTTTACTAGTATCAGCACGACTATAATTAGGCCTATTGAAATTCTATGTTTGTGAGGTTAGGTATGACTCATAACGTGCCTAACATGAATATTCAAACTTTTATCTATTAATTTTGCGATTATTTTGTATTTTGTTTTATCATTCGATATGACAAAAAGCTCGATACACTTGTTATTATCTTTATTTATCATTAATTATCACCCAGTGATGCCATCTTGTGTAACCATTATATATCTTACGAAGACAATTTCCTTTTTTTAGTCTGTTAAATGAAGCTTTGTCGAATCACATCGTAAAAATTAAACGTTTCCTTTAAAGTGGCTGTATCGATTTGGTTCATAAAACTCATGATATTTTGTCTTACCTGAAGAGTAACCATTTCTCATACGTTGATGGTAAAAAAAAATGTCAAACCTAGAGACTGATATACAACTGAAAAACAATGACAGGGTAATCAACGATATGATTTAAACTTTTCAAGGCACTTTTCAAAATACAGCTCACAAATTCCTCACATTTTTTTTCCAGTAGCCGTAGGAGTATATGCATGACTAATGTACTGGCATGCGATGGTTTCCTTTTGGCGATTCGTCATAACGCAGACGATGGCATTTCAATGACCCTCTTCAAACAGTCCAAAACTGTTTTATTTCTGATAAACTGACTTGAAAGGAGGTTTTAGGGTTTATCAGATATGTAGCAATCCCGGTCGGACTTTTTGTCTCTGCTTATAATGTGACGTATCAAAACTGATAATGTAAATTTCTGCAAAGTTGCATACTTTTCATATTTTTTTCCTTGACTTTAAATTGTTTTTTATTTAACAATTAATTCAGTTCTATTCTACATGTAAACAATAAATTTTAGACAAACTTGAACAATTATATACTAACACTCCCCTCCCCCCCCCCCAACATATAATGATAAATAAAGGTCGAAATAACAGTCCAGTGAATATAACAAGAAGTCGTCTCCGTGTAATGCCTTCACTATCTACAAAATTTCGATTTAATGATTTCTTTGTTTTTAGAATAGATCTATAGAACAATACGGTAATGCGGTAATACGGTATTGCGGGAATGGTATGAATAATAAAAGTTGATTTCTTCTCTCATAAGCAGAAATCAGTTTTCTGCAGAGGCTCGACTCAAGAGATTTATTCATCCAGTTTCTTTTTTTTCTGTCACTTGCCCCCGAAGAAATAAAAAAAAGACAACACAGAAGCTTTTGTTCATTTCAAATGAATAAAGATAAAAAATGACTAAAAAAAAAAGAGAGGAGTTATCGATCGATTAGCCCTGATGAATATTTTTCGTCGCTTCACAACAGGCGATTTTAATTTCCGAAACACCTGCCGACATTTCCGTAACAATGGTGGGAGTCTGCATGAATAATTCTACTCCCTGAGCTTCGCCTCTAGTTTATCTTCAGGTTGTTGCGTATATACCTCATTTTTTATTTTGCTCTAGTGTGTCTTGTAATCGGGTTGTTGCAACCTAGTGACTATGTTCGTGTAGTCGAACATCACGTGTCTATGTATCATCCCATTCCACAGTTATACGAAGATAAACGGGCAACATGAATGTTATACGTGGATTCAGATTTTCGGTCCTGTTGAAATTACATTATAAGGCCGAATGAACATTTATAACATTACTACAGTGTACATAAACTTTGAGATCAAACCGTCACAGGTTACAACAAAATATACATTAAAAAGTCTCCTCGCGTCGTTCCATAAATTCATCACATACGGTGAGTTGGCCTATATGCTTTTTACACCATACCAATGCATTTTCATCTATACATTTGAAACGGAACATAGGTCATTACGAAATTTTGTTATTGCGACCGAAACGTCGTGAACTAGTACATGTAGTGCCTGCCGTCAATGAGAGGACTTGCACCGCCCTTGGTCAGGTGGTTGCATATTTAACTTCGTAATTTTTCGTACGTGTTTGGTCGCGGCCCAAAAAGAGACAGTTTTAACTTAAGCGACTATGCTGAGCAAACTGCATTTTCAAACCCTGATTATAACTATAATCCCAGTCAATGTCACCCTTCTCCTCACTTACAGAGTTAAAATTAGCTTTCATCCAAAACTTGCAAGTAACGCTTATACCCACTTACTGGCAGTGAGTGAGTTTTTACCTCCGGGTATAGGTGAAAATGTTTAAGAACGGGTAAATTGCTGGATGAGTGTACTTGAATATTGTCATAATATCAATGACCGACCAGCATATGTAAAATACAATAGACAGCAAAACCCTGATTTGATTTCCTGCAAACATTGGGTGCTTTGCAACCAGTCGCGTTGCGACACATTTCATTTCAGGGAAGGGGGCTGAAACACTGTGGGGCACAGTGTTTGTGCAGGGGGCTTTACCAGTCACTACTCTTGGCGCCGGTGGCGCCGGTGACGCCACTAAGCGCGAGGCGTATAAAGGGTGGGGTCCAAGGGGCAAAACCCCTGGAGTCCCATGGGGTTTACCATATTAATCGTCACTTTAAAGGTAGTTATATTGTCTATAAACACGGGTCTAAAACCAACCCTAGATGAATTCAAGTCCACGGACAAAGCTCCAGCGGAAAACCGGAAGGGGGGGGGGGGGATCCCAGGGACGCTCCTGAGTTTTGTGGTATTTGAGATGTATTGAAGTAATCATTTTAAGGGTAATTCTATTGACTAAACACAAGTCTAAAATCATAATTGGATAACTTCAAGTATGAATAAACACATATTTGAAACCAAAGTTAAATAAACTCAGGTTATGGGACAAAATCTCCGTGGGATAGCGAGGGAGAAGCTCCGGAAGCTTCTGGCTGTTATGGTATTTATTGTGTAGACTTAAAGCCATCATTTTAGGGGCGATTCTATTGTCCAATCACAGTAAGTTTAATGACTTCATGTATGCCTAAATACATACTCAAAACGAAACTTTGAAAACTGCAAGTCCAGGGGCTAAGTCCTGGTTCGGGTAAAGAGGGGGGGGGGGGGGGAAGCAGTCGGATTCTTCTGAGTGTTACGGTATTTGTGATGTATTAAAGTCATCATCTGAAGGGTAATGCTACAAGGTAAACACAGGTCTAAAATCAAAGATGGATAACTTCGAGTATCACTAAACACAGGTTTAAACCTAAGGTAACTCCAGCCCCTGCCTGGCAAAGTCCCCGTGTGCGTCCGGGGCGAAGCTCCGGAAGTCCCTGGGTGTTACGGTATTTGAGATCATGTATTAAGTCATCATTTAAATGGTAATTCTATTCATTGAAAATAGGACTAAAATTAGAATTGAATAAGTTCTGAATTCCCTGACTACAGAAGATCTATTTTTTTTTTTAATCCCAAATGTCAGTATAGGGGGTTACATGGGGGACAAGGTTTAGGGGGGCATGTAGTTTATGTTGAAACGGATCTGTGTACACTGACTTGTGCCAGTGTCTGCCGTACGGAGGTGATGACGTCTCTTCTTTTTTTTCTTCTTCTTCTTCCTGTTTTAACATCTCTTCGACATTTCAAAATGTCTTAGAATCTTGACTAAAATAAAACCATGACTCACTGTAGTCGCATGTAACACCGCCCCCACCCTCTCCCCTCCCTTGGTTCAGTTGTCCATGTCATGGCAGAGAAGCTATAACGGTACAGTTTGAGGAGAATTGAAACCAATAAGTTAGGTGTGCCTGAGACTAACGTTATGGGGCTAGTCCATTTGTGACACACACTTTGATGTTCCCGCACTTACTTGACACACCTCCAAATGTTATAAATCGTAGCTATGCTTCTGCGGGCAACCTACACGATTAAAGGGATAGGCACTGAAGGAAACTGATAGTTCATAAAAAAAAGCTAGGAATACATTTTTCCCTTTATTGGTAAAAAAAAAAAACATAACTCAATAGTATGTTCTGGTCAGGAGTTGTGTAGTTTTAAAGAAATATCGGGTAATGGGGAACTTGCTTGTCAACTATAGGCCCAACTACATGAATATTCTTTGTATTTCTTTATAATCTTGACTGTCTTAACATCCATTACTATGGTTTAAGAAACGTGACTTTAATTTCCACAATATTGTGAAGTAAATCTACATACAACCCACACAGGTTGCATCCCCCCCCCCCGCCCCCCGTCAACTTTAAGGTTACATGAGGGCTTCAATTTCAAAGGAAGACAAAGACTTCTCTCAATAAATTTTTTGGTAACCTTGGGGGCAACTTGAAATCTTTTTTGACCAAAGAAGTCTTACTTCATACAGCAATATCTTAAGGTAGGAACAAGCTATTGGCATGGGGTTTCAAATGCCTGCGCAAAATTCCCTTTCATTTAACTAAGACCTTCCCCAACGTCAGTTAAATGTGCCTTTTAAGAGAAATAGGACGTTCAGAATACACCAACATGGCATAAAAAGAAAAAAAGCTTTGATCATTGCCAAACCAGTCAGTCTCACCAGTGAACATCTGCAAAAGCTTCATCTCTTCACAAGATTATCTGACTGTGTACGTGATGAGTAACGGAAAATGCATCCTTTGGATTTTGGAAATTTTGGTAAACAACCTATTGTTGAGGAACAGCTATCTGTGAGAAACTTATTTCTTGAAAAAAAGGGTTATTTTCTTTCTTTATGATTTTGAAGGATCTATCATTCTATGTTCACAAACATTGGTTTTAAAAATATGATTGTTTTCTGTAAAACGAACGTCTTATTTCCCTGTAACCCTAAGTTTTGGATTTTCCCCAGAATGTCTGACATGAAACACTACCCTTATAGATGTGAATGTATTAGAAATTCAAGAGAAATCTAAAAATCATATTGACATGTATTTACAGGCTCTGTACACCTTACATTTTGTTTTAATATGCCAATTATATCGTCCTCATCACTTTCCCTCGTGCCTCTCCATCTGAAGGCTTTCATTAAAGTTATCAATGATGCATGCAGCATCCCCGATCTCCAAAAATGAGTTACTGGAGCCGGTCATTTGAATACTGCTTGTATTTTCATCAGACTGGAAGTGAGGGGTAAGCATAAATTAAAACAGCTAGGCGGTTTTTGGCGATAACTGTCCATTACATGCACCACAGACACTCACACGAATTAATGCAGGTTGTTCAGGGGACTTTTCTCTAATTTTTTTTTTTTTACAAGTTCACCTCCCTTCTTTCCAGCTCTATTATAGTCAACGTCAGAATGTATTGAATGTTAAATATCCATGAATAGAACTACTAAACATAATGCTTGAATTGAATTGAATAGATTGCTTGAATTGATTTTAATTTTAATTTTGAATTCGTGAACTTGATACATCTCCACACAGGATTCGTTTCGTTATTTTAACGTTAGGTATATATCATTTTCAATATAAGATAATCCACAGCTGAATAAGCTGCAATAAACAGAAAATCCAGGTTTTTTCTTCACTCGATAATCGAGCTTTGTCGGTCGATAATCCAAATTTATCTACTGATAATCCAGATTTATCAAATTTCAGTTTTGAAAACGCCTGCACCAGAATTATCATATATGTTTATTGGGAGATACACCTGAATTATACAACCTCAAATATGTAACTTGTACTAAATTATTTTAGGTTTACATATTGCTTGCACAAGTAAATGTATCTTTAATAGATTAACCTCCAATTAATTCAGGATCTCATAAAAAAGATTGTAACAAGTTCTATTTGTTATAAAAAAGTAACAAAATTGATTTTACAAATTAAACCTCCAATTAATTCAGGATCTCGTAAAAACGGATCAACAAATTCCATTTGTTATAAATAGGGCTATAAAAATGTCATTTATTTCATGGGATGGACAGTGATAGAAAACAAAATATGGCTTTAGGTAACAATTTAGGAAACGATGTATCATAAACTAATAAATGTTCTCATCTAAAATGATTGTCTCTTTTCCTTTTTTTTTTCTTTTTCAGGAAGACAGACTTCAGACACGGCCACGTAGCCTAACGGATAAGGCATCCGACTTCGGATCGGAAGATTGGGGGTTCGAGTCCCTTCGTGGTCGGTTCTTTATTTTCCCTTTTTTTTCTTTTGTATTATACTTATTAAGATGGGTCAAAGGGCAGCAACCTTTGTGCACCTTTTTAATGTTAATGGATTTGTCCTTTAAATTATTTATATTTACAAGATTTTTGCTAGTTGAAGCCGTTTTCTGAATGACACAGTATATGAAATGATAAACTGTTTTGCACATTCTTTGAAATCACAAACATGTATAACACCATGTGAGAATGGCCAGCTATTTTAGTTTTATTCCAGAATTAGAGATATCCTTAAATAATTGAAGATATCTTTAATTCGACTTAAAGATATTCTTAATAGCGCCAGATAGCTTTCCAGATAGATGTAGGTTCGATATGTTTTTCTAGTGTATATACTTTTGTTCATTTAACAGCGTTGTTATCCTTTGCAAATTTTGTTATAGTTGAGCGGACGGAGTTTTGCCTCAGAGGTTGCCTTGTTTCTGTAAGAAATATTCCGGCTACATATGAGATTCAGCAAATTCTTTTGAGAACAGGGTGAAAATCAAACATATTCACGGCAACTTACGGCTCTCACTCACCAATTGGCTACAGTCTTACAGGAGCTATCCATGGCAGTTTTCAGATTTAATTCCTATTCAAGATATCTTTAATTCCTGTTAAAATATCTTTCAGTTCCATTCAAGCCATATGTAATTCCTGTTCAGGATATATTTAATTCTAATTAGAGATATTTTTTATTCCTATTCACTTTTTTCAAAACAAAAAGTCTCTAAAAATTTCTATTCAAGTTATTTTTGATTTCCGTTCAAGATATTTTTTATTCGAATTAGAGATATCTTTAAATGAGTTGTTGATATCTTTAATATAATTCAACATGTATTTAAGCGAAGGGAATTGATTAAATATATCTTTATGGATTAAAGATATCTAAAATACCGTTGACATTAATGATAACTTTAATTCTTTGAAGATATCTCTAAATTATTCAAGCTTTTTTTCAAATAATTAAAGATATCTTCAATAGAATTAACGACGTCTGTAATCATCTAAATATCTCCAAATAATTAAAAATACTAATGACTATTTGATGGTACATTTAATTGTTTTTAAAGATATACTTAATTCTGGAATAAAAACAGCTCAAATCGTTTGACACAGGATAGACTGGCTTTGCCATGCACGTTCACCATTATGAATATTTATAAGTATGACTGACCGTTACATCATAAGTAGTGAAATGGAGACTACATGGTCACAAGTCGGACTGCTTCCCGAATTGACTAAAATTTGGCCATAAGTCATATTTGGGTGCTCCGAAATTAGGAGCATGTTTTATTTAAAGATTGCAAATAAAGAGGAAACAGAAGGTTATACTATAAAAGAACATTAATTAATATTGAAAAGAAGAAGTTAGCAGACAAGGAAATTATCCTGTTCAATATGACTGACCTTTTCTTCGAAGTACAAACTATGTTTTTGGATTGATAGTGTAACTGACTATTATTTGTACCGTTCACAATTAGGTTTGGTAAAACTGTTTCGAGATGAGAAATACTATTTATGTTTATTTTTTAGGTATATTAAACTTAACGCATGAGTAAGAAAATGACATACTTTCTAAATTGTGGTAGTGTTATTGAGACATAATGGGAACTATAAATGGGTCTTTATTTGTTATGCATGAAGAATCATTGGGGTACTTCAAGACTAATTTACAGGAATTACTTAAGAAATAAGATTATGTTAGAAATCTTTTTCGACCAGAGGAAACCCTTTGCTTCAAGACCGCCTTTCCTCGAGAAAGTCAGAAAAGATGTGCAACTAAAATTAAATTGTATGGAAATGGATAAGTTTTGTATCGTTTGATGGGATTTTTTTTATGTAGTGAAATGAGAATGAAAAATACAAATTACTGAAACTTTCGTTTCTTTATAGTCATTAGCAAAGTTTATGCTTTTATTGGTTCTTATTGTTGTAAATGCAATTGTAGTTGTATTAGTAACATTGTGGTTCTTTCAAAACATGCCACATACAAAGATGGTAGCAATATCGTATCACAACATGCAATTAGCTTTTTAAATTCAAACGGGAACAGGCTGTGCGTGTGTAAAACAAGATGGAAAGTGCATCTGCGTATGTTTGAGATACGAAGGTACCCTACGTAGAGAGTTCCTCTTTCTAGTCATGTCATTGGAAACCTCTTATTTTTATATTTAAATTAGGATCATAAACTTAACATTACAACGTATAATTTTGTAAGAGAAAGTCTTGCGTGTATAATATCTCTCAGTGACGTCTACTTAGGATGATCGAATTAATTATTTGGAATTATTAATTATTTGAAAAATAATTTGAAATGTAGATATTGATTTAGCTCATCAATGAAAAAAAAAATGTGTCCGGCTTTGGCAACCAGTGTTCGTTAGATGCCATTGATATTTATATGTTAAAAAAAGACTTAACTTTTATTGAACAAAGTTACAACCATCTTCATTCACCTAAGATTCATAAAGGCAGAAACGGCAAGAAAAGAAAATTGTAATGTTTATATTCGTTGAGGAATAATTAAATAACTTATTAAAACAAAAAGACACAAGAATCAGACAACAAACTGTGGCTAAAAATACTTATGAATATTATATTATTTGTGTGTTAATGTTGACTGAAATTTCACTCTCTTAAAACTGCGGTGCGGTGTCTTCCCTTTTGTATTTTCTGTATATTTGTACAATTTTCAGAAGTCTCTTACTTTAGCTTTAACTTTACTTTAACTTTACTTTAATTATACAGTTGTTCTCATATCTCAATTATCTTTATTCTTAAAGGTTGTGTGACATGCTTCTACAAAAGAGCTCTCTTCATGAAAACGTTACAAAGTAAAACCCTGAGTGAAAATCCGTTGGAATTTTGTTTGTATCTATTACCGTTTTTGAGATATGACTTTTCAAAGTTTGAAGAAAATGCAAAACAGATGACGTAGGGAGTGTCGCACAGTGTCAGTTTTTCTTTTGTTAACCCTATATATTTTGCCTCTTAATTACTTAAATACTGAGTTTCACATTGGTAAGTGATATCAATATTTTTGAAGGAGAAAATACATGCTTCCAAAATAAACCCTCTTGGCATATAAAATTCTCAAATGACCTTGAAATAAAGGTTACATAAACAAAGGATTAACATAAGACATATCCTGGGAGTCCCTCTCTTGACGTCACAAATTTGCATATTTAGCCAATGTTTATTCATATTCATGAGACAGCTGTGAGACACTAATTTGCCTGTAAATTTGTCAATTTTTGACTGATTTTGACGCAATTTGCGGCTATTTTCAACATTTTGAATGCCTAATTCACCCAATACCTCAAAATGTCATTTTCACGTCACAAGACCTTTAAATAATTTGTATTAAAATCTTAATTGATTTCTTTGACATTAAATTGTGACTCAAAACGAACAGAAACATGGAGATCGCTTACCATGGGTGGATTTTCGTAGTAACTCCAGTCGTTGTAACAATTTGTTGTTGCTTGCATGGGAACAGCTGTGAGCCCCTCGTGGCCCTGCTGGACTGTCATGGGATGCATGCTGTCGTAGGCGGGCATGTTCATCGCTGCCATCGGAGAAAAGTCCATCAACCCGGCCGCCCTCTGCATTTTATCGGCCTCTTCCAAAGTCTCCTGAAGATGTAGGATATAGTTAATAGCACATTGCAGGGTCTTGACTTTCGATAGTTTCTTATTTCTAGGCTCCGTAGGTATTTTCCGTCTGAGTCTCGTGAAGCCATCGTTTACGAGTTGCACTCGCCGTCTCTCCCGGGCGTTTCTCCGTTGAACCATGTGCGGTTCTTTGTCCTTTACGCTCGTACCTCCTTTTTTCCTCTCCCCTTGGCTGGTCGTGGCCCCGGTTTTTTTCTTGTCGTGAGATGAAGAATGCTCCTCGTTTTCAACATTCTCCTCTTGTTCACTTGCAACCGTTTTGTCGTCTCCTTCGTCTTCATCTGCTTCTCCCTCTTCGTCGTCCAGTAAAACTTTTTCAGTTTCATTTAAGCTAGAATCGTAAACTTCCATGCTAATAGTTTAGTTTGTTGCACTTCAACAAAATACAAATGTTACCTTTCCTGCGTGGAAGTTTGCTCGCAACTTTTTCTTGCTTTCAAGATTTTCAAAAGACTGATACAAAACTTTACTCAAACATCCCCGACTACGATGAGGAAAAAAAAATGCAACGTGCTTATCTTCTTGGAAAATAACTTTGCAAATATCGCGTACAGAAAGATATAATTTTGTAAAGAAAAATTAATTTAAAAAAAATATGCAATCGGCGAAAGTTTTGATCTTTCAAACTGTCCACACCAAAGGAATATTGAGGGGAAAAATGACGAATCTGATGTACATCTTTTAACCTAAATAGTCTTTGCAAATGTTTATTTCAAATTTGAGGAACCTTCCATTATATCACAGTGTTCTCGGATTCCAATTGGTACTTTCGGAAGGCGTATATAAAGTTTGCGAAAGTAACGTGGGCGTGTCTCTGACGTTTTGTTATGAGTGACACTCCGCCCTTTTTTTTGCATAAACTGGGATAATATCGTCAATTCAACTTCACGAACGAAGTTAATAAAGGAGCGACGACTCGGCACAAGTTTTCATTAAACGATCACGATTAAAACTTATACATTAAGTTATAAAGAGGGTTAAAAAACAAGTATGAAATTATTCGCAGACGGTTTGTTTGAATTACACTAGAAACGAAAGTGGTATCAGCCCAGGGGAGGCAGAAAAGTTTTTAAATATGAGGAACTGTAGTTATGAAAGACATTTTTTGATAACCTGTGTATTGCTAAATGATATTATATCGTTGGCGGTAAACTGCAATACCTCAAGGATAATACGGGAAACCCAAAACAGCCGGTTAAATGTAATTTTAATCAAATTGTCGGCGAATGCACATGCGCACAAAGAAGACAATGACAGTTCTTATCAAACACGAGGCGGGAGTGGAGCGGGTAAAAAGGGGGGTGGGGTGATTGCAAAGGAAGTCAGGGAGGGGAGAGTGAAATAGAAGGATCAGGGTGTCTGTAAAGTTTTGTCTCGATATTTTTAATGTCTGTAACCTTTTCGGCTCATTATCGTATTTGACTCTGTAGCAAGAATAATCTTAATTAACTAGAAAGTTTAAATGAATTTCATACGATGTATAAAAAAGTTTCCCCTTTTTTCACTGTTTGCTTTCTCTTTGGGGGGAGAGTGGGGGAAGGAGGGGGAGGGGTGTAGATTTAAAACCTTAAAAGGGGTGATCTATAAATATGAACGTTAATATTACTGCATCAGATCAACGAAAATAATGCTGGCATGGGTCTAAAAAATGTGAATAAGTTGCATGCACTGTGTACGAAAGTCGTCTCGCTTAATTTTGCATCTAAAACAAACGTAAAGAAGAAGACAATATGTTAGATCAAATTTTTATGATTTTTAAAAACAGTGGTTGCCATTCCATGTGGTGACAAAACGATGGGGTAATAATTACATTGGGATTCCAAATTACATGTGACAGAGTTAAGGAATATGTTAACGTTGATTATATTTCAAGGAATTCAGTTCCGCACAAGATACCTGTTGTAAAAACTCGCCAGCTCAGGTGTTTAATTCTGCTTGATAAGAACATGGAATCTCTATTTATAAAGGATATATCAAAATACGTACATGTTTGCCAACATTCTTCAACGTTTCGACAGTGGTATGGTTTCATATGTTTAAAATCTACCTCACTTTCTTCCAGTTTCTACAATGCTTATGGCAATGAATATTAGAAAAATTCATCTGAAAGCGAATCTGTATCTTTGTAAACGTGTATGTTTGTTGCTTTGGGGTTTTGGTTTTGGTTTTTTTTTGGTTTTTTTGTCGTTGGGAAACCTTGTTAAAATAAAATAAGTTTATGTCCCGCGTAACAATAGATTCACCTACCGTAATGTTTCCCATGGCACTGTTAGCCAAAAGGTGGTGCGGCAGAAAATAATTTTGTATCAAAAATATCTGTATTTAACGGTCTTTTCTTATATGTGGTCATAATCTTAAGTCAGGTTTCAGCTGCTTCCGTCTGGGACCGTTTAGCGAAAGATCTCGGTTTCCTTATAACTGTGAATTGTTTTAGCCTTTCCTAGTCAAGCTTAAACAACTAAAACACAAGCATCATCAAACGAGGATATTTCATTTTATTATATGCTATTTTTCTATCTTTTATATTTCGTCTTTCAAAAGACTCCATAATCAAAACTTATTCCTTCTCTCGCTCAATCTCTGCTACCTTCTTTCATATTTTCTTTTCGTGAAAGGCTTAAGACAGATTAAAGTTGTTTCAACTACTAAAATCCCCGTGGGCGCGCTGACAGAATCCGACTTCCGCTCCTCAGTTTCTTCAGCCAATATGAACACGCATTATGACTTCCGGTACGCGTGTTTTCACTTCCGGCAACAATAATGACAACTTTCAAACGACGCGTGGAACGCCTGGTGAGGTTTAATTGGTTACCGTCTAAAACTCTTTTTTACACAATCAGCGATTAATGTCTGCATTTAGTTTATTAATTAGAATATAAAAGAAACAAGGAGGAAAACAAGAGACTTACAGCACCTTCTCCAAAAGAAAAGGAGGAAAAAATGTAACGGTATATGTATTTGTGTGTACAAACATGCTCTTGCGTGTTTTTAAATCTGGAATAGAGTTTATTAGTGAACCTGTCTGGCGTAATAGTTCATAAAGTTAATCGATTTAAGTTTGTGACATTTTATGGCGGTAATAAAACTTGCAATTATTAATCGGCCGTCTTGGGATCAATTGATGAAACAAAATTCTTGCGGTTTTCAAACAAAATCTTCACGTCGATGGACTATGATAAGTGAAAAAAAAAGGGAAAAGAAAAACAATAAAATCTTCAGTTTCCCTTGGAAATAAAGCTTGCAAACGAGAGTCATTGCTTTTCAGCTCTGCTGATCTGCTTTGTATAATAACATTATAAGGATCGCAAAACAGTATGCCATGCATAGAAAAATATGTTAAGTGTAGCAGTGAAAAACATGTAAAAGTGGTATGAACAAAAGCCTGTGAACATAAAGGGCTTTATTTGAACTCGACTACGACTAATTTGTTTTCCGTTTTTTTTTTTTTCTTAATACATTGTCGAGCAAAGGAATACATGTTGGATTTGTAGGGCGTACTGTAGAGTCAATCGTTGTACATCTTCTCAAAAGTAGGAAAGGTCATGCCATGTAAACCATTGCGTCGAAGTTAGCTGCATAACTCGCGCAATCATTTTCGCTAGATTAACTATGACGAAAACTGCTGCGAGGGTCGCAAAGCTGACAATATAATGAAGTTGGTCGCATGTGAGTAACCTTTGGGCTAATTAAAGATTCCTCCCCTTCGGGATAAATAAAAGATGGGAAATGTTAGTTTTATTAAATCTTCGAATGCCACAGTTATAGCGATACCTGTCTATGCTTTGTGTGTATGTGTGTGTGTGTGTAAGTGTGTGTGATCCTTACATTTATTTTTTTTAATTATGATCCGAAAAATCACAATGATGCGATAAAATCTCTTCGCAATTTCATTTATCAAACTCGTGTCAAGGACGAAACGAAAACGAAACAGGAGGAAGAAATCACTAAAATAAGAAACACAATGCCGAAAAAAAAAGAATGTTGGTGAGCAATTCTTTTCATTGTAATAAACCCCATGTAATAAACCCAAAACCAATAACTTCACCAAAAAGAAAAAAAAAAGGAGAAAGCTTCAATCAGGGTTGTTCTAAATTATGTTTGTACAGAAGAAAAGCTGCATGTACATGTAGGAAAAGTCTAGTTAAAAGTCATGTGTATTAATATATTGACATTTGAAAATAAAAAGTGGATATAAAGTTACATTAATAATCACTTCATACAAGGGTCCGTGTTTCATACCTTCCCATGTACAATCATACGAAAAGGGTTGTCATGTTAAACTTAGGTGAGAGTCTTTTTAACACAGTGTTACCGCACCTGGGCACTCATTAGTGTTTTGTACTGCCAGCTCTAATGTTACGTAGTGATAATTTTTTTTTGTCGTGCTGTGAACATGGAATAGTCTTCCACATTTAACTAATTAAGTTATAGTCTACCATAATGCATACATGTTTTTTTTTTCTTGTTTTGAGAGTGTCAAGCCCTAAAAACTAGTAAAGTGCACATTTTTGGTGGAGGCTGTCATTCGAAGAACAACCAAGCCGTCATGTTTTGTAATTACAACAATGAATGACGTAAGAGACGACATTACCCCCCCCCCCCCCCGCCGTCTATTGTTCTTCCATCGACCTGGTGCTCTTCAAGCCAAATAACTAAAACAAACTAAGAGTTGACTCCTCGGATGGCTTCGTTATTTGCTTAGACAAAAGTGTACACAGTGGCCACTATAGCATGGATGTCTGTGAAACTATAAGGAACGGTAAAGGATGTGAAGCAATTATTTACCGACGTCATAGCATCGGTGCGTTAAAATAACGCCCCGTGATCGCGTTATTAAAGAGATGTCTAGCTAATCGGTGTATAGTACAATGTTCAAAAGGAAAACGAAAAAAAAAATAAATAAATAAATAAATAAATAAAGAAAACAGTCAATATTGGTATCTGTATTTTCAGATAATTTGATTTTGACAGAACTTATCAATATTTCGTCATTACCTTGATGCGTATTTGATTGTTTCTGATTGCTTTCCTGATGTATCGATTAAGGTATGCATTGTTTTCGGTTTATGATGAAGGCAGTTTTTTTTTTTCTTTCACCGTCTTAATTGTATCGCAATTTTATTGATGCATCATTTTATTTGTCAATATTTTGTGTTCTGTTACATTTAGTAAATGTCTTTTACTCTGTAATGTGCGCCGTTGGGTGTTTTGTTCATAGGCACGGCAGGCTGTGTCCCAATGCCGGGCACGTTCCGTTGAATGAGGCGCATTCGTTAACACGTAGAATAAAAATACAATGTCAGAATAGAAAAGAATAGAACTACTCTATTACTCCATAGTGTAGGCCTACATTAGATTACAGATAAAGAGAAAACAGTATAACGGAAAAGAATTGGTTTGAAATACAAACACAACTAGAGGCAAAAACAGTAAGAAACAAAGGTACATAAAATCAGATATCGAATAAAGAGAGCCTAAGACAAAATGTGTTACTCTGATTTTATTGAACTTTAATGCTTTTATGTTACATTTCTCCGAATGTAGAATCTTATTTTTATTACGTGATATACTTTATCAATTCTCTGAAAAGACACTTTGTAGTTGAATAGGACCTGCATTGAAAAACAAACGAACATGGCATCCATGCCCTTGTATCTAAGGAACCTACTGCTAGACACAGATTGGAAAGTTTAATTTTATTTCAAATATAGCTATCACGTGCCGTGACGTAATATGATGACCTCGTACGTCATGTAAAGGGCAATCCTATATTCATTTGAGCTTTGTAATCAATTTGGAAGTCACGTAAATTAAACTGAACAAAACCAGTGTGTATTCTGTATCCTCATAATGCATGATCTAAATTCAAATATATTAAAATATGTTATTAAATTTCATTATATTTAAAAAAATATATGGACCAATATTCAATGTGATAAAATATTTTACCTATTATTGTAAGTTTCAGATTGGTGCAGAGTTAATCATATTCTTTTTTAAGATTTTAGAGTGTCTTGTCCCAATTTTTGCCTTCACACAGCTTACATTTGTGTTGAATTCTTGAAAGTAAGAATTGAGACTGAGTTTTTTTTTATTTTTTATGAAAAGTCTATGCAATTTACATGTATATTGCTTTAAAAGGTGAGGTCAACTGCCTTTCACGCGTAGATCTCCGACGCTGGCAGGGTATATGGTTGACTCGAAAACAAACCTTTGTTTGACTTATCAAACGACAGACAACGCAAACAATAAGAAATTGTCACTCCACGTTCAAAGAATACAATAGACTGAACAATGTAAGAACACACGCCAGTTATACTAGTTACTTAGATACCTCTTTAGAGAATTTTGTTACAACTTCACCTGAATCAGTCACGTGGGCGTGACGTTACCAATGAGGATATTCTCCTTCAGCCAACAGTTGGTCCATATCACGAAGGAATTTACACCGTGCAGTATACCGTAGTACGACCTATCGCTAACGCTTCTACTTCATCTCTTTTGTAATCGTTGAAGTGTGTACGTCCTACGTTTGCATCTCAGTTAAAGCATTTCCCATTCGTTCCCGGGCAAATATGTTTTCGAAGGAATCAAATACTTAAAATACCTTTTTGTACTGCAGTTTTTGTGATTGAAAAATATTTTGGCTGTGGAATTTTACAACAGACTTTCCCCATAAATACATTGATGACAAAGTTCAAAATGTGCATAAATGGTAACACCGTTCTTAATCCTTTTTTAATTCTGTGAAAGTGGCGAATTGGTTTCATTTTTCAAGAAAGAGGAGAACAAAAAAAAAAAGCTGTGTGATAGTTGGGCTTGAAACCGTCAAGCAAAAAGTTGGATCTTATTTCATCTCGCTGGATTGTGCCTCGTACATCGTGGCTCATATACATTCAGTCGTTTCAAGTGTTCAGACAGAAATACGCAATTTCTTTCAAAGAGTGCATCGTATTCGTAAACAAACAAAACAAAAAGACACAAAGCTTTTCGTTGGAACAAAATGGAAACTCACCACGGATTTTTTCTCAGTATTTAAAACATAAGACCTTCACTATGGAAGGCTCTCGAAGAAGACTTTACATCAGAAATGCCTTCCATATTATCCACAAGCAGAACTGTTAATACGGACACATTTAATCAAAGTTCTTACAACGTTTTTTTTTTTTTTTTTCACCGTTGCTCAGATTTTGAGTACTGTTAACAACATTAAACTATTTCATTTGGAATTTTGCTCAAATTTGTTGAGTTGATACACGATCATTGTAGTGGCATTCTGATTCGGAAATCACACACACACACACACAATACAAACAGAAAAAAGAAGAAGACGTGTAAATCTGTTCAAAGATTTGGAAAAATCTATATTCGAAAGTAATCAGTGTACGCTCTGGATCTCATGGAATGACCTCAGACTGAGGTACTTTTGTACGGTTCATCATAATCTGACCGTTGCACGCCATAGTCCTAATTAACGATCTACAGTACAGTACGTATCGGTACTGAAGTTTGTCCCTGAGGAAGTACAAAAAGAGTAGTTCTTTCGTGTGTTTTTTTTCTTAAATCAAACCGTTGGAATACGACCAAAATACCACTGATATCTTGCTTTTATCTCAGCGAGAATATAGACCTCTCTCACGTTACATTCTTCGAACGAATTTCATGGCTCGAATCTATAACACATCGTCTTGAATAGAAGAAAATACGTGACCAATGCATTTAGTGCACATCTAAAATTTAATTAGTCTCATATCCCGTCAAAACGTTTCCGAATGTATAGTGACTTTTTTGGAACATTAAATGAATGTGAGATTATTACTTTTCGGTTTTGTTTTCCTGTTTTGAGACTGAAGCGCTGAACATAAAAAAGTATGAAAAAGTGAAAAGAAACATCAAACCAACATGTCGGCGATGATAAACGGAGAGCGGCGGAATCGTGCCGATTGGCAAAGTCAATTAAATTTCTTTCACGCACGATTGAAAAATCAAAGGGAGGAGATTTATCTGAAACAGAAATTAAAAATCATGGAAAAGGCATTTGGATCCAAAGTATCCGATATCCAGCAAGAATCAAGACAAGTGAAGTTAGATAACATCGGCTTGACAAAGACGAGCGGCAATAACTCACAAGTTTGGTTTGCCTCGGTGGACAAAAAGGCAAAAGATGAGACCGCGGAGGAAAATTCACCCGTAGGCGACGCAACCGTTCCGCTCGGTTTAGCTAACAACGGGCAGCGTCTTCCGTCGGCCGTAGAGATGCCGAACTCCAGCCATTTAAGGAGGGACCAGCGAAAGGGAAGCAAATTGGAGACTGATGGGCAAAGCCACATAGGTACTGGATCAGCCTCGGAGACTAATCCACCTGTGAGAAGGTTAGATGGACAGGCTACTCGCACCGTGAAATTTGCTAAGTCGAACGTGCAATCGGCTAGGGGAAAACAAAACTGGACGGAATCGACGACTAAAAGGAAAATATCGCCGGTCATGGTGGTAAAGAAAAGACCGATCAGTGTGGAGCTGGGATACATGAGGGAGATATCCCGGAATGGTAGAGACCAGGATGGCCAGAGTAAACATGGTTCTGACGAATCCAGGGACATCAGACCATGGAGCGCCGGTGATGCGCTAGGAACGCAGAGACCCACGGTATCGAATAAATTAAAAAAATTGATGAAAGACATCCGGAAAAACTCTGGTAGTGACGCTGGCCGGACTGTCAGAGCAGGCGGCAGAGTCGACGAGGGCGCTAAATGGAAAAGAAATCCTTCTGACGTAGCGCCCCGTAAAAGTGAACTCGTTTCGAAGCCTTCCATAAGGACAAAATGGATACAATCTGCCTTGAAAGCCACCATAGGCTGTAAAAAGAGAAACTGCAAAGTCTAAAAGGGAGAGCGGTATCAGTCGGGAAAGATTAGATAATTCAAAGGGAATATCGGTAAATGAAAATGGGAAAGACGATGGCGCTATTGTCGAGATCAGGGACAAGAAAGTAGAGACTACTGGGTTTGGTTTGCTTGCGCTCCTTTTGAAAGCTCAAGCGGAGCAGAATAGTAGTCACGTGACAACTAAAATACCGGATGTACGCCAACGACGTATGAGCAAAGAGGAGGAAAACTTGAAACATAGAAGAGACAACGTATTACATTCATCAATCGCGAAACTCATCAGCGATAACCCCATCAAGCAAGTGGGTGAGCCGACTAACAAGGGCGAATCGTTTAGCAATAGGAAGATACCGCAGACGATATCGGAAAGTGTGGAACCGTCCATTTCAAAAGAGGGGGTAGAGAAATTTAAAGCAATAGCAAAGTCAGCAACAGGAAATAATCGGTCTGAAAATCCTAACACGTTTGGCGTCAGACTGACCCTTCACTCTGTTGTCCAAAACTCTCGCAATCGAGTGAGTTTGAAGAAAAATGTTGAGGTTAATGATGACGATTCTGATAATGAAAGACCTATTTCGGCCAGGGTGAAAAGTGGAATCTTCCAAGATGGACTAGCTAAAAGTAAGCGGCAGCCGGGCAAAACTAAAACCGTTCACCCGACTCTCGAGAAGGATCTAGTGCAGCTTAAGCGCACACTGGCAGCGATGCAGACTGCGAGGGAAAACGAATTGCGCGCTATGCAAGAAGAGGGGGTAGTCGATCACAAGAAAGAGATCGACGAAAAAAGGCGGGAGAGGCTAATGTCGAAAGTCAAGGGGTTCAACAAAGTTCTCGACGACGCTGTTAAAGAACGCAACAAGGAACTCAATGATAAGATTTTCCTCATTGATTTAGCTACTCAGCCCTAGGTGTAGCAATATTTGTATGGGAACGGATAAATAAACTTGGCTGTATGAATGTGAAGATGGCTTACAAAGTAAATATTTCTTTGTCACGTATAATTACAATTAGTTTATGGTAGAAGAAAAAGAAATATTGAATCTATTGGTTAAGGTCATATTTTACCTTCGTTTAATTATAGAAATTTTCCTTCTATTGATCTCATCGTTTTAAAATATTCCTCTGTAAGCTGTTTCAAATGTCACTTACACAGTTTTTTTCACTGTCCGTTTAATATGGGAACCTTTATTATTTCCTTGCGGTTTTTGTTTTTCATTCTGGTATAATTTACATATACAGTACTGAAATTGCTCAAATGGTTTTTACGTTTGAACATTTTTGGCTATAGGTAGAGCCCGCAGCTCTCTTCCTCTGTGGCAACTTCACCGTATATTTAATTGCTTGCAATAGCCTGGCTACAATTATCCGTGAATTAATCAATCTTTTGTCTTTTATTTTCAGCTATATGTTGCTCAATCATGTGAAAAGCCTATACTCAAATATGATAGGAAGCGGATTTTTATTTGCTCCCCCTTCATGGCGAATGGATGTATTGAAATTTCCATGAAGAGAAGTAACAGGAAGTTATGTCTACTTTAGAACCAGAACTGAGAATAGAAAGTTGTTATTAGATTCTATTTTTCCTAGTTTATGAGGCCACTGGATTTGCTTCCCATCCCCAACCCTCTTCCGATGAACTCAGTTGCCATCATGGCTCTGGTCGCTATAGTGACATAGCGCCACGATATACGGGCAAGTCTCCGGAGAAAAAATGCTAGAAGCATTGAACTTGCAGGCAAGTACATCGAAGCCCATTGGGACTGTGAACATGTATGCTTCACCCCCGATTGTAGGTCCTCCCATTAACAAGTAGGGTTTAAGCTACGAGATATGTGCATCTAAAGTGAGATTGTTAAAGGTAATGTGACATGAAAATGACATTTTGGAGTATTGGTTACATTCAGCATTAAAATTATTAAAATAGCCACAAATTCCATCAAAATCCGTCAAAGATTGACCAATGTACAGTCAAATTAGTGTACAGCTGTATCATGAATAAACATTGGCCAAGTATGCAAATTTGTGACGTCAAGAGATGGACTTCTATGGTATGTGTTATGTAATTCTTTGTTTATGTAACCGTTATTTCAAGGACATTTGAAAAATTTACATGCCCGGAGGGTTTTAGTTTGGAAGCATGTATTTTCTTCTTCAAAAATATCGATGATCACTTACCAATATGAAATTAAGTTACAAAGTAATCAAGAGGCAAAATAAACAGGCTGAACAAAAGAAATACTGACACTGTGCAACACTCCACGTCATCTGTTTTTTCTCAAACTGTGAAAAGTCACTACTCAAAAACGGTAAAAGATATAAACAAAATTCCAACGGATTTTCGATCAGAGTTTTACTTTGCAGCTTCTGAGTGAAGGGCATTTGTTTTCTACAAGCATGTCGCACAAACTTTGAACTGTGACACAAACAAAGAAGGCCTGGCCTAAATAGTTCAACGGCACATATATATGGCTCTATTAGTGCGAACGAAACACCACCACAGTGAAAGAAAACTCACATATGCAGTTTATCAGTAGAGTACCTACGAATACCAGGCAACTGCATTAGCTGCATATGTCACTGTCGGTACCAATTTGGAGCTAGCATGCACAGAGTGCTACTGGCTAGGTGGAAACTACTTGAAACAATCAATCGAATCCCCTGATTGTCCCTGAGTGACAGTTGGTGATATTTCGAAAGGTACTCGGTGTTGAAAGGCACTCGGTGTTACACACTATCATAAAATTCAAAGGGTCTTGCAAGCAGGCTAAAATGGCGATTAGCACTTAATAAAGCAAAAGAAATGTCTGCGTCTCTGTTCACCTTCACAGTGAATCTGCACTTTACGTGTGTGCACACTTATGTATAACGTAGAACGTATAACACAACTATTCATGGACGTCAACGCAGATGAAAATGAGAAAAGAAAGCACACGACGGACTGAATAAAGCCAAGAATCAAAGCTATGGGCTTCGATAAATAACAATCGTGTTAAATTTTCGGGATCATTTCACATTAGCGCCCTCTTTTTGGTACCGTTGCCTGTCCCTCTTGGTTGTGCATGTTTATCAGTTAGTACTGTATATATTTGTTTGCGCAATAATGGGAGAATTATCGCAACGTCTCAGCTTCTTTTGCACAGTTTCATAGCTAATCATTAACAGCGCCACTTTTGAGGCTATTCGTAAGGTCATATTTTGAATTTGAAAATGTCCACGATAGCTCTACAGGAGTACTTTAAAAACACTTCACTGATTGTCTTCTTCGAAGCTGCAATTTCTTTGACTACGTTAAAAAGTATAACTAAAGCAAAAAAAGTATAACTTCGCTATGTAACATTTTCGACAGACAAATATGTGTATGTGGGAATGTAATTATTAATTGTATTGCTTTTCTTGACATGTTTCTTCAGACACTTTGGTTGGTACACCTATGGGGCCTAATGTTAACTTATGCAGTAGGCCTATATGCATGACTTCTGTACACGTTTGTCTATGATATAGGTGCATTGTCATGTACATCGTAATTACAGAAGTAATACAAACCCGTTGACACTTAACATATGTTGTGGGTCCTAACTATATTTTATATGAGCATGCATGGCATACGTTGAAAAGAGATTTACAGGGTACAGCGTACACGGCATACAGTGGATGTAAGTACGTCGCATCCTCTCATTTTGTCATATATAATGATGTATATATATATATATATATATATATATATATATATATATATATATATATATATATATATATATATATATATATATATATATATATAATATATATATAATATTTGGGGTTGATTTTTCTTCTGTTCTTCACTTTTTCCGTGACAATATTGTTTACTGTCTCGGCATTTTTTGTTAATAATCACGGAAAGAGCTTTTTCATTATTTGTCTGCGTATGTAGCAGCCAGGAAATTATAAACTAAAAAAAAGTATTCAGTGACGATATGTTGCAAAAAAAAAAGATAATAATAATAATAATAAAAAACATTCACTTGCTATAATAGTGGTATCGTATGTCCACATTCGTCAAAATTTAAGGATTTGTGTCGATGTGGTGGAATGTGAGTATAGGTGAACCACCCACCCACCTACCTTTGTCGATGTTATCAAATATCATAAGGCTGAAATTTTAACACCGTCTAGACGGACCTCATGAGAAATCAGTTGATAAAGGTTCCACGATTGTAACAATGAATTCATTATCTCTGATTTCTGGGTTACCAACAATTCCCGTTCCCTCTCTTCCTTTGCCATTTATAAACACAGGCACCCCCACCTCCCTCCAACGAAGAAATTTGAGACCAAAAACCTGGAAGAAAATTATAAACTACAGTGACAAAACTTAGCATAATTAGGATCTATTTCTAGTATTAGTTGATTTTTTTTGGCATTGTACTGCATCAAAGAAGCCCCCGAATTCAAAGGGGGGGGGGGGGTTCAGGTTAATGATATACGGGTTACCTGAAATAATAATAAATGACTCATCATTTCGATATAAATAAGCGTGGAGTGCGAGTAGATAGTCGCTAAAACCTAGATAACAACAGGCGCCTGCACGCGCCTCATAGAAACGATTACAACGACGAGTGACTGATAACGCATTATCTGTCTATAGATTAGACAACTGTTGGAGTAACACAGCGTATACACAGCAATATACCGCATGTTGTATTAGACGCAGGCAACCATCGTAAAAAAAAAACACCTTGTTAAAATTTTATCATATGTACAAAACCACTTCCTTTTTTTATTCTCTTTAACGGGAATATCAAACAAACAATCAAGAAGGCGAGTTAATAAGATAAACTATTTGTCGTGTGTGCTACCTTTCCTCACGAAAGGTCGATAACGTTTGAATAAAGTTAAGTTGGATAAATATAATTACGATTGCGTGCAATGTGTGAAGTAAACTGGGCCTTAAGTTAGCTTTGGAATACTGTCGCTGTACCGCAGCTCTCACTATGCAAACATCGGTAAAAACGTCATTTTTTTTTCGGGTAACCAGACTGGCCAGTTGTTCTGAACGTAAATACCACGACGATACTTTATCTAAAAAACTCTGGCTTCCCACCCCGGACCCCCCTCCTATACACATACCACACTAAACAAAGAAGTAGGACCCCCCTCGAAGTTGAATACCATTTGTTTCAATGATGAAATTACACGCGGTGTTTTAAGTATACCAATTGCTACATTGTTGTCAACTTTTGACGGGTAGACAAGTCAATTTTAGTCAAATATTTAATAAAAACAATGTGCGGCTCAAAGCTTAAAAAGCTAAATTCAAATGGTTCAACTGTATGATCTGCACTGCAGGGCATTATAGTAGGTTGAAGTATAAGCTGTCGAAGCTTACTAACTTCAATTTAAATGACTAAAACATTTATGATGTCATTCTTGTCCTACTGAAGTTACTTTCTTTGTTCTTCCAAGCCTCTCCTAACATGACATGTAAGAAAGCAAAAATGTCTGAAGGTCATGCATAACCCCAGATCCAGAAAATGCAAAAAAACAAACCCCTCCCCCACACTTGTATTTATGTGCTGTTGAATAGCGTGGGACCCATGTGTGATAAAATGATATATTTCTGAAAGGTATGGATTTATGCTTCAAAGGCAGTTTTTACTGCGGCGTTACTAATTTTTTCGTAGCTATTATTCAGTATGGAAGATATATGTTTTGCATACACGACTTTCGAAGTAATTTAGTTACACTTAGGCTAGATATATAAAAAAAAAAAGTGTGAGTGGCACGCGAGTGCACGCGAGAGTGGGCGGAGCTTAATTCGAGCGTGCAATTGAAACCCATATCTGCAAAGGAATTACTGAGTATGCTATCAAAAGTTTGTGTTTTGGACGTGTTTGCTATTCAGTGTAATACCTGACCGTTGCATATGATGATGGTTTTCTCGGCATGTAATGTAGGACCAAATGCCCAAAAGAAGGTCTAAATGAGGTCGATTACTGATGGTTGCCATAGTTACAACTCTGCTCGGTTTGACAAGATGAGTTGACAAAGACTAGATAATGATAATTCATGGGATGAAAATCTTCAAACTCTGCTTAAGCCAGCCTATACCGAAAACATATTATAACATAGCCTAGGGAGGCTTAGGCTAAGTGATAATCAGGGGTTGACTGAGTGGATAGACCTTCCTCCTTGCAATCTATAAATCTCCTGATCAAATATCCGGTGGAATCACTTAAATTTTATTTTTTCTGAGAACTCAATATTACTTGTTCAACAAATCTGTTGACAATTCTGCTGAGTGTGTGTGTGTGTGTGTGTGTGGGTGGGGTTGATTTGTTGTTGGTTTCAAGTTGGGTTGATGTTGTTCGATTAAGATTCAGATCGCCTGGTACTGCTAACAGGTCGCTGAGCTGAGCAATAGCCGTCACCCTTCATAACCTTTGGGAATTTAAAGTGACTAAAGACTTGGGGATACACTCTTGTCCGTATAGGGTATAGGCGGTGGAAGATATTATTTATCTGTGGGGGGGGGGGGGGGGAGGTGGTCAAATTTGTGAAGCTGTAAAGTGTCACGAATTCGCACTTGAGCGAATCCCTCGCGGCCTGAGATCCAGGAGCCCGCTTAAGGACCGGTGGAGGGGTCGAGTGGGCAAAGCCCCCGGAAAGAAGGAGATTCCAGACAATTTGCAAAAAAAAAAAAAATGAACAAAAAAATGAACAAACAAAAAAAATCGGGCATGGATGATAAACTGCATCCTCGCACATCTTGTATGACTTGAGGTTTTAAATCAATTACAATGAACGCCTCCAAGACGCATACTTCAGTATAGCAAGAAATCACTTCTTTCAACACCTTTAAAGTGAAACTACGCCCTCTATTACAAAAGTTTGCCCTACGTCGAGGGCTCATAGCTTATATGCACATGAACAGACTGTCATACGCTATTTTGTCTTCTTTTGTTCTTATTCTGCCATGGAGTTTTTTTTTTCTTCGTTTGAATTTAATTCATTGAGTTTTTCACGTGGTTGTCCATCCTTCATCCTTCTTTTACATAATTCCCCAGAAAATAAACAATATTGAAAAACAAACCCAATGATGCATTTTTTTTCTGCCTTTGTGGTGGAATGGGGTTGAATTCAAGCACACTATGTGAATTCAACAATTACGTCTTTACGTCAACAGATGGGGTACCTCGTCGGTTCATTTGCCATTTTCGTTCTTTTATTCATGTGTGGATGATAAGACAAAAGTGATGCGTGTAATAAAGAAACTTTCCAGAACGTTTCCAATTATTTTGGAGATATTTAAGCTTTGTATCAGTGTTCTTAATTTAACATGTGTTTCCTCAGTCTCGACCTCCATCAACAATCCAATGTATTTTTTTTTCTTTTTTCTTTCTTTTTTCTGTCAATATTCCTTCCTACTACCGTACTTTAACAAAAATATTTATTTCCAGTTTCTTTTTGTACCACAAAGAATCTTTTAATGACATCGTTAGCGTCAGGGTGTGAAAGTCAGTGTGTTCTTATGCCTAGAAAACCAACAATAATTTCAGACAAGTTTCTTGGAAATTCCTCTGAGTGTACCGCTTTGCCTTGAGCTACGTTTGCTCTTTCAACGTAAACAAATACACATCTTGCAAGATTTTAAGCCTGTCTGCCTGACATTTGTCTCGGAAAAAAAAAAAAAAAAAAAGGCAATGGCCATGACGAATTTTTAACAAAGCAACGTAGTGCTCCTTTTCTAAAGGTGAAACATTCCGAACTAAATCCCACGTCGCGCTGTTACCACAAAGATACCTCAGACAATGGGGAAAGGAACAAAAGAAAAATAAAAACACATTCTATGCCTTTAATTATGTCTTTATTAAAAGGTAAGAGGTGGTTTCGGCAATATTGACATACTCACTGAGACGCTAAACAAAATAATATTTTAATACGCTGGTCGTTCATGTTTTAAAATACGCTGCAAATATCTGGTATGTTGATGCAGTCGACGTTTATTCCCCACAAATCAACATTTATGTATTTCCTCGGAACCGTTTCGGGGGTCGTAGTTGAACTTCAATTGTTTTTCTTTTTCCTTCGTTTTTTTTTTTTCATTTCTCAGGAGAGTTGTGGCACATATAAGCAAAAATGCTGGACAACCTTTGACCAATTTAAGTGATCCCCACCAGTGGTTCCTAACAGGAACGGGAGGGGGGGGGGTAACTAAGGTTGGTGATTGGAAAGGGGAGAATGGAACGGACGAATTAAGAGTCACTGGTCTACATGATCGTTTATATCTGAATAAGAAGTCACCAACAGCTTTGCGAAAAAAAAAAACAGTTCGGCCACAGACCTAGCAAATGACAGTTTCTGAATGGTTTAAACTAAGTTATCTCGTAAGTAGGTCGCTTTGTGGAGGGATTCACAGAGGTTTTCAATCATACGTGATGAAGGAAACCAACACCAATATCTCATTTTCGTGAAAGAAAAGTATGCATTTTTGCTAAAATTGACAATCAATGTATGCTACTCCCACTGACTGTCGATTTGTTCACCTGTTAACAACTGTACACTTTCTGTTCTTTTGTTGTTCTTCATTTAGGAAAAAAAAACAATGAAACGACTTTTTATTCGGAATTAATCTTTGATCGTTCATGCCTTTTATTAAAATTATTGCAAAGAATGAATCAGAAGGTAAAGCGAAGTAAGCGCACAAAAATAAGGTGGGAAAATGGAACGGTTAACAGCAACAGGTATGCAAAACACACTGACACACAGAAGACGTAGAACAACGGATGAACGGTTGCTATAAAATGAGCCTGCACCCTCTTCTACGCTGTTTACTGACAATTACTTCTGGCAGGGAATAATGTGCCTCTTTAAAGTTTATTATTTGCTGAACAAAGTTTACCAAAAACAAAAAAAAAAAGCTTAACTTCACCTCTACAGTGTGAACTCCAGAGCGGATGTTAATGGCAAAGCAGGTTGTTTGTAGAAAAAAGACCACTTAACCAAAATCATGCCGCCATATGTAAACCCTGCCTGTAAACAGAACAGCCACGCTCCAGTCTCTGATTGGTCCGTGGCACGCGTCTAATCGTGTCAGATACCGTTATGTCCACAAAATGACACAAAGGTCAAATGTGGCACGCGCAGCGAAGAATACCTTGCACCCCCTTGTGTCTGCTCAGCCGTGCTGTTGCCTGCTTTTTTTCACAGTTTACCGTTATACCTTATTGAACTGTATGTATCTATGTCTTCATAATATACCACTGTATACTGTAACCACAGGAGGTTCTCGAGAAGAGCGTCGTGTATGCGTACAGGCCAATTTAATTATACACAGACATCACAGATCGACATGCTACCTACAGACACACAGACATATCTTTATTGTTATCAGTGTGGGTAGTACTCGATGACTGGCTGAAATCTTCCTCCTTCATTAAACTGATACTTTGAACACAACAGAAGGAAAGAAAAACGACAGACAGGCTACCTTGGCCTAGTTCTGTTATGATACAACTTTGCTTATTATATGACAAAAGTTCTAAGAACTGCAAAGAGAAATCAGATACCTACGCGGGTAATGAATTGTCAGGTTTTGCCATAAATTCATTAATACCCAAGGAGCAGCTTCCCCTTCCCCTCCAAATTTTCCCCTTCCAATAAATGAACCCCTCTCAAAAAAAAAAAAAAATGTGCCAACAAATCGTCGCCTAAGTCGTTGGTAAAGTAACAGCCTAATTAATACCTTTCGGTGTACCAGCCAAAGGTCACGTGACATAGCTTAACCCATATTCAAATAAAAATATTAAGAAAACAATACTCATTTTACGACAAAGCATGAATTAAGTTGTTTGTAACTGCTGAAGCAATGGACTTACTTCAGAAAATGAAGTGTACAGCATAGAAATCTGCCTGGTTTTTTTTTTTTTTTTTGGTTTTGTTTGTGCTACTGCTTGAAAAAGCAATGCAATGCAATGCAAAAAAAAAATAAATAAATAAAACAACGTGGTAAACAATTCATTTGGAATGCTTGACCTTGTCAATTAATAGCCTATTTTCATTTCTCATGAATGCAACCATGTATATGAGGTTGTATCTTTCAGTTGTCCCTTTTATATGTTTTTTGTTATCATACCTTGCATTTTTCCAAATTTTCCAAACTAAAGTTTGTAATAAAATTTTGAAATTTTTTACCAAAATTACTTGTCCACTGCATTCTTCTTTCTTTTCAAACATTGGCCCTTGTAATATTTATGTATGTAGACTGACCAACGTGAACATAAAGTAAGCAGCTGTGACGTCAAGTTGAACACTGGAGGGATTTTTTTGGGGGGATTATGTTTTTTATTGATACTCTTCGTTACGATTTATATATATATATATATATATATATATATATATATATATATATATATATATATATATATATATATATATATATATATATATATATATACTAATTTTGTGTAATAAAAAATGTGGGACAAACATATATGGCATAGTGTAACCGCTGTTGCTACATACATATCAGCCCTACATTGACAGATTGACATATCTGGATGAAAAATTAACAAACTATCTGTACTTGCTGAGAGCGGGCTAAACTGAATAGGCGAACAAACAATTCAGTGGTGACGGAGTTAGTTCAGCAGTTTTAGATTTGAGCAACGTTACAAAAACCTCCCCGGGTGGTGTATGGTTATTGTGACTAAGAGTGTAATTGCATCAAAATGGCATTCCTCTAATTCGAACTTAAAAAGGAAATGAAAGAAACGCTTAAGAAATACAAGTGCCCCTTTTATGATTCATACACCTAATTATTGGGCAGGTGTGTGTGTCTGTCTGTCTGGTGGTGTTCTATATGGAGTAAAAGAGGGCCAAAAAAAAACCCCGTCAAAACCCTGATAAATAAAAAAATGCTCGTTTTGAGAAAGAAAAGGTTCCAGTAATGATTTATTGTCCTCTGGTAGGGTTTGAACGTCCAGGATGATTTAAATCTATCGCTGACTGCTATTAGCAAACAACCCTCCCCCCAAACAGCGTCGGTTTAAAGTTCAAGAACTGAAACCTTGAACAAAGACAAATCTTTTCTTGTTAAGCCCCTGCTTGGAATTTTTTTCCCACTATTTTGGCACTTTTTGTACCCTTAGCAAACCCTGAACATCACATATATTAACTTCGTCATGGGGCATTGAAAACGCTTATCGACCGGAGCCGGGGTTCAAGTGGTTAAACGAGCCGAGCTAGTCGGTGTAGGATGGTTCCTCAAACACCGGCTTGTTTTTCTTTACTTTTCCGTAAATGTATAGGTCATTGTGCTGGATGGGTGGCAAGCAAATAAAAAGATTATATCTGAAGGAAAAGAATTGATGAAAAACGTTGGATAAATTTAAAAATAAGAGAAAACTGAACAAAAATTTGATCATAATACTTTTTCATGTGTATGTCAGTTAAGTATGTGCAAACTATAAAGCGACATGCAAAGGTATGTATTAACAATGTCCATTGTCTTTAACAATTACATTCTTATTAATTCATAGCTTTGAAAAAAAATTGAAGATAAGGAAAAAAAAACAACTCTACAAAAATATAGAAAACAAAAAATATAAGGGACTTGAGCCCCCAGAAAAGTCTTCAGTGCAAACAAGGGGGAAAGTTTCTTTAATCGAATATAACAGGCCGGCAATCAGGGAATGCACAAATTTAATCAAATTTTATTAAAACTTGGAGAAGGCATCCATACCTTTTTACATAATCACCACCCCCCTCCCCCTTAGTTCAAACTCCTACTTGCGCCTCTGGTTGTTTCACATTCATGTTAGCGGTGAGATATTTCCAACAGCCGAAATCATCGTTCTAGGGTATGTAGTTACAAAGATTTTTTCAGCTAAGTTGACGGAACTTTTTTTGTCTTTTCTATGTTTCTCTTGATGTATTTTACCATCAACACAGATTTGTCAACATGTAAAGTCAGCTGGAAAACAATAAGTAAATATTCGATTAAAATATCCTAAGCCAAGTCACTCTATCTATTGATCCTGCATAAGCCCTGTTATCTTGGACCGACCGTTATGGGGCCCTATAGGTCTAGAAATCTGAGGGCCTGTTCATCATTGCAATGATGAGTACCGATATACTGTATGAAACAGATACAGAACCTAACATATATTGTGGAACTATATCGCATGGACCTGTAATTCAAAATGTTTTGATATAGTGTAAGACAAATTTCCTCCTATGGCACTTTATTTATTACAATCTAGTCGCAAGCAAACAAGAAGAACGTAGAGCAACAGTGACGATGACGAAAGGGCCTAAGAGGTGTGGAACCTGGAACTGTAATCCCATAGGATTGGCAAAGTTTCTATGATCCTTCATCAACAAAAAAAATGGGTTGAACTGCACTATTTTTCTCCTTTGTTTTTTTTTTGTTTTTGTTTTAGGAGAGAAAACTTTTTAAAGATGTTTAGTCGTGAGCCTTAATAATTTAACAACGAGTAAAGCTGTTTTCTTTGAATCCCATGTTTGAAACCCCTTCGTTAACGCCCTATTTTCATGTAAGAACCGACTGGGGGGGGGGGGGAAATGTGACGATATTGAGGATGACAATAGAAGTGATGAAATCCACAAAAACAAGAGCAGAAAAAGCAATAAAAATACAAAAAAAGAAGAAGAGATGCACAAAAAAAAAGAAGAAGATGACGCAGAGTCCTACATGACGAGTAAAAAAAAAACACATGAGATGAACGTACGTCATGGATCCCAGCCTACATCCAAGGTCCGAAAGAAGAATAGTCAATACCCTCTCTTTCTCCCCACCCCCCCTATACAAACTCTTATTTCGTCATGTGAACGTCTCTGAGATACTCAGTAAGCAATTATTCCATGCAACATCCCCCCCTCCTCCGCCCTCCAGATGGAGAGAATAGAGAGGAACGTGAATGGGAAAATCTAATCACAAAGGCGGAATGCATCTAAGAGTGGTTCCGGGGGTCGGGGGAGGATTGGTGCTTTGAAAATATACCGCAGGACAAGAGCACTCCGCAACATTAAATTTGTCATGAACCACATCCCATTCAATGACAACGGCGTTTTTTTTTTTTTTTCTGTTCGAAGTAGGCCTTCTAAAATGTCAATGATGCTAGAAACACGATTTCCTGTGCTCCGATGTAGTCAATGGAAACATGGTGTGCGTCAGTCACATACGCTTGTTGACTTAACATGCCGAATGAATGTAATAACTGAATGCAAACTAGGTCAGCCATTATGGGGATTATGTGCACCATCGAAAACAATTTTCGTGAAGAAAAAAAAAACACATGGAGTATGGACATAACATCTGGATTGCTATCAGTCAAGTGTTGTCGTTGTTCCTAAGCGACACAAGGAGAAGTTCTTTATTTGCTATAATTTTGAGATCTATATGTTGGTCAAGCTGCTGGGGTGTGCCTTAGCGGAACAATATAAATTGTTAGTCGGTGAATACTATGACTCGAACTATGTTTGAATAAAGAAACTCTCTTAATTGAAGAAAAAAAATGCGAGTATGTCTGATTAATTTCATTGCTTTTTTTTTTCTCGTCATCGTCATTTTTTGATCGTCATCATAGTCACCATAATCATCATTGGCGTCACGGTCATTTTCACTTAGGTAATCATTGCCGAATTGATTGTCGAGTTGATTGTAATATTGATTGCTATTTCAATAATTGTTGATTATATCGTAATCGTTGATGACGTCATCATTATCGTAACTATCATCTTCATCATCATCATCATCGTCATCATCATTATCAAAACAATCATCGTCAATCATAGTGTAACCATCTTCATCATCACCATCGTCAACTTCATCATCACCACCATCGTCAATATCGTCATCTTCTATACCATTATCATCGTCGTCGTCACAATTTTCATCATCTTCATCTTTACCGCTATCGTCATCATCCATCATCAGCTGCATCATAGTTGATATCATCATTGTCACAATAATATTTTTTATCACTGAATGTGCAAATCAAAATCGTTATTATTATCGTAATCATAAGTGTAATTGTAAGCGTTATTGTAAATACCATTGCCATTTTGGTTACCGTCGACGTCTTCATAGGCATTGCAGTCACCATCGTCGTCTTCTGATCATTGTAATCATCATTGTCGACATGCATAGTTATTGTAGTCACTTTTGTCATTGTAATCATCACTGTCATTGTAATCATCATTGTCAACTTCAACCTGACACTGCAAGCATTGTTTTCATTGTAGTCACCGTGGTCGTTTTCATTGTCATTGTTATCATGATTGTCATTGTAATCACCATGGTCGTCTTCATAGCCATTGTTATCATCATTGTCATTGTAATCACCATCGTCGTCATGCATAATAATTGTAGTCATCATTATCATTGTAGCCATACCTCTCACAGTATTCATCATCGTCATCTTCATAGCCATTATCATCCTCATTGTCATTGTAATCATCATTGTCATTGTAATCACCATTATAGTCTTAATTGTCATTGTCATCATCTTTGCCACTGTAGTCACCATGGTCGTCTTCATTTTCATTGTTATCAATATGGTCATTGTAATCACCATGGTCCATACTGTTATCACCATAACCATTGTTATCATCCTCGTCATTGTAATCACCATCGTCGTCATGCATAGTAATTGTAGTCATCATTATCATTTTGGCCATACCTGTCACTGTATTCATCATCGTCGTCTTCATAGTCATTGTCATCCTCATTGTCATTGTAATCATCATTGCCACTGTAGTCACCATCGTCGTCTTCATTGTCATTGTTATCATCATTGTCATTCTAATAACCATTATCGTCTTAATTGTAACTGTTATCATCATTGCCACTGTAGTCACCATCGTCGTCTTTATACTCGTCGTAATCACCAATATCATTGTAATCATCATCATGGTCGACTTCATCCTCATTGCAATCGTTCCCGTCGTCATTTAGTAATTGTAATCATCATTGTTATTGTAACCATTATATATAGTCGTAATTACTGTGAATGATTATTAATGTTCTATCCATGCCCATCGCTCTATCATCTTCATCATTGTACTCGTCATCGTCGTCTTCATAGTCATTCAAAATCGTCTTTGTTTCATCTTCTTTCATTTGTTTGTTCATGAACGGAATATCGGTTGGTGTCAAATTTTCGAGAAAACGTGAATATTTCTGATCCAATCATTAATTATTGCTTACAAAATGTTGAACATCTGCTCTTGTTGTTTATCTTACTACGTAGTTGATTATTAATCTTGATATCATAGATGCTCGTAATTTATGAATCCATTAACTTTGCTTTAAGTCAACAAAACCGTCAAGCGTTTCGTCACATAATAGAAGCAATGACTTAACTTGGGGAAACATTGGAGACTCTCCTACCAAACGAAATGCCAGAAGTTAAAGGCTTGTGACCTCATGTAGCAATCTCGCGTGGTCACGCCTACGCAATTGTAGTATCCGGAGACTATAGTCAAAATGAACTTGTAACCACATTTATGTTCAAGAAATCCAATTGTTTGTTCTATACTTTACATGATAAACTCACAGATACCGCCTTCATGTTACATGAGGGATCTGACGTGAGCAGAGTCCACGGGAAAAAGAAACAAGTATCACCTATTCATGTCAAGGGGAAGAGGGGAGGGGGGTTGGAGCAGACTAAGAGCCGAGATTTAAGCAAGAAGGGTATTGGTGGGGAGCATTCAATACCGTGAAAACGTTTGATGACACGGTAGAAGTTACCAAGCAACCATCCTATCTCAACGATGTGAAAGGTGTTATTATGACGTTGTTATTACGGTTTAGGTTGTTCATTGTTTTGTATCAATTTGTTATTGCTTAACACAAAGCTTATACTGACAACGTAATTTAATTTTTTCCCCATATATTATTTAAAAATTAGACATTGACCACGCAGTTTTTCTGTCGTAAATCTTTCTTAGTCAGAGGAAAAGGGAGGCATGTTACAGCATCTTATATTTATAGAAGAAAATCCTCTTTTCCTAGCTTCCAAAGGTTCTTGTGCAAATTTAAAATACTTTTCAAATGTCGTCTTAGACAAGTTTTCTTCGTCTCTTTGCCATATGGCTAAAAAAAGATGGAGCGAAGAGCGGTATAAGTTCCCATTGAGCACGTGACCCAAAAGTCTTGGACCTTTGGCGAAGTGTGCAATTGGTATGCAGCCAATCCTCACATTATGTCATACATGTTTGTAGCTTCTCGAGAGGAAGAATAGGTGTTGTGTAACCAAAGAAAATACATGCTTATAAGGTTTAACATAACGTCAGATGGGGGAGGGGGGGGGATGTCATAGATTAAAGGTTGGGTGATGCATAAACCCGTGTTTTGCCTTGTTCACATTCGCCAATATCATAAAGGTCGTTTAATCATTATTTACATAAGGCAAGTGTATAGCCACAGAAAGAAGATGTTGCATAGATCTTATTTAAGCTATGCAGTGCCTTAGCTGAAATTCGATGAGAGAAAAAAAAATCAACATTTAATGTTGTCGATTACCTGACATTGTTACAGCCGTTTAGTGTATACCTATGAAGCTATGGTGAAACGAATAATGGGGATTGAGGATTGGGATATGGACTTTAAAAGCTGTTTGGAGAAATACGAAGTTTTGGAACAAATTCTTATGCGTAAATCAAGCGCGCTTGTTGATGACGAAACAAGTGCACACGTATTACTTTCGTTACCCGGTTACTGCCGCTGTTGCAGCTACTTATCCGCTTGTTGCAATCTTTCCCTCAAAGACAGCAATGTGTTTACATACACTTTAGATAAATCAAGGGTTAACTGGGAGAGACCGAGGTGGGGGTGGGGTGGAGGGTTATGGGAAGAGGCCAGCAATGTCGTGAATTTTTTTATCCACCATCGGAATTTTCGCAGAGAAGAGAGAAAGAGTTAAAGGCGAAAAGACAGTGAGAGAAAGAGAGAGAGAGAGAGGAAAAACCAAAACCAGATCGTTCCGTCCTTGCTGGTGAAACGAGTTTACATTGCACTCCAAAGGGAGCTCCGATGCACCTGTGCAAATTCATTGTGGTTTGAACGAGAGAGAGAGAGAGAAAAGAGGAGAGGCAGAAAAGTCATCACTTACATAGAAATACGACGATGATGACTTTCTGTCAAATAACAACTAAGGGAATAAAACAATAAAAAAATATGGTTTTTATATTTTAAAACTGATGAATGGCGTATCCGTAGAATTTTTTTCTCCTCTTCACATCGGCGATCGGGTGTAGACACACCTGGGGCTTTGTTTGCTTACTACTGCGTAACATTTATGGGAATACATCGAACTGTACGTAGAAATTATTTATTGGCGAATAAATCTGGTAGGTAAAAAGAAAGTTAAAAAATAAGCATGGATTAAGTGGGGTTTTTTTTTTATTGTTTTCATATCTAAAAGGGTAAATTTATTTAGAAGCTCAACAACAACTGACGAACTGATAGAGCGTTTAAAATTGGGTGGTTCGGTAAAAAATTAATGTTACCAGCTGCCTCTGCGACGCACCGTTATGAGCTTTGACCAGTCATGCTGTGATTGAGGTTCCAAGTCACATTACATGGTAGTTTTAAGCTTTCCGTTGCTTGCATCTGGTTAACAATAACATCGACAGATAAACAGTGCGTTCAAGTTGTGGTTAATCTGTGATATAGTTAAGGACTGGACAAATGCTTTATCGCGATTTTTTTTTGCTGGGTAATTTGTGTTTTTTTTTCAGTTTTTTTATTTTTTTTGTCAAATTTACCGAAAATATCATTTTTTACATGTTGAATTTACACAAAAAATTTTAGGAAGACTACAGATGCCAGTCAATGAAACTTCTCTATTGAGTTAACGGTGTAGACAAAATTACATTATTTCAACGATTCACACGTTCACAGCGGTAACACCAACACTGGAGTGGCGTCCACACGGCTAGTCCGATGCGAACGAAGTGACTAGACCACTCAGTCGAAAATAAATCCGAACTCATCTTTAACTATTACCAGAACAGAAGCTTTACATGAACACTGACAATTTCCAGTTATGCGAACAGCCGCCACGGTTTGCAAGTACGATCGTGCTATTTTGTACTTTTCCCAAAAAATTGCTGGGCGTTTTTCAGTCCCCAAATTTCGGAGCATTTGCCCAATCGCAGACATAGGAAGGGTTCCTATGTAGACAGGATTGCGATATGCATTGTTCCAAAAATGCCCAGTCACGTGACACATGGCGCCATTTTTTTCCTCCAACTACCAAAATAACTAGTTCGTCGCGTAACTAGTACCGTAAAGTTATGATAGTTAGCGACTATGGTGATGAGCACCCCGTCCTTGATATCGGACCAAAATTCGGTCAAACAAATGTCAAAATTGAACTTTGGTGTGCACTGGCTGTAGCAAACGACACTAGAGAACTGTCACAAAGTATTGAGAATTCCCAGAAATAAGACGCGAGGAAGATATGGGAGGTTAAAAGTCCACAGTAGATGTCTCTCTAGCCTGTGCTTATTGCAATATCCTGAGCAACTAATAAATGTCATCCTCCTATTTCAACATTTAACACCTTTCCCCTTAAGAACCCCTTCCTCAACCCCAGTCGACCACCTTTCCTGCGATGCCAACGCCACAGTATGGAAATTAATACCAGTGCAGTCTCTAATTACATATTGAGAACTGTGATTTAATATTTACTAGTCTCCAATTGAAATTGCATGTGAAGTTTGACATTATTGTCCCAGTTCGGCCCCTTTATCACCTTAGTCTTCCTCTTCCAACCACTCAATGACACTTTGAAATACTTATTGTTTCTTTGTGATACATACTTACCAATAAAATCACAGTACAGTACATGTTTCTTTTAAGTAAATAAGTTCAGTTCATGCATCACATTTTAACTCACCTACACGTATATACATACGCACAATGCTTGGGTAGTTGAAGGAAAAATGGCGTCAAAAAACCAGCTGTCACAACCCTGTCTACATAGAAACCCTAGGTACAGGCTACGTGTAGCGTTACACAGTACCATCGTATTTTAAATTACCACCATCTAAAAGCATGTTGTGGGGATGTGCCTGGCTGACTTTTTTAGACGTATAAGGAACCATTCACCTTCCCTGCCCTCTAATGATTTTGTTGGTTTCATTATTTCATATTAAATTTGTAATTTTGGAGCTATGTCAGTGCCTATACAGTCTTGTTCAGTAGAATTGATAGTGTGGAGAGAAAATGAGATTACTGATTTTACTGATTGAGAGATATACAATTCCTGTTTTCAACCTCAATTTTGTGCAATTGAGGGCAGCAAAGTGTACCGTAAATGGCCTTCATAACCCTCCGTCCTTAGAAAAAACTGCTGACAGAACTGTTCAAAATCTTGAGTTAAATGTAATTATTGCATAATTAAAGGATAATTAAGAGACTTTGGCGTAGAACGAAATCCGTAAACTGATGTAAAAGTACGTACCAAACATGTATGATATTATTAGTAAATTTGTAAAGAGATTGTGTTCAAAATTAGTGCCATGATCAAATATATATACTATTTTGAGCAAAGGTAGCGATTCCTCTGATGCAATAGGGGCAAGCAAGAGAAGCAGAGATTGCTTGGGCGCACAGGGTTCTTTAAAGGTAGTTAAAATCTGGGTTATGAATCCGGATGCGAAGCAACTGATTTACAACCCGGCGATATTGGGACCTCCCATTGTGGATGTAGCCTATAGGCTCAGAAACGCTTCAGCATCTCGGTATTTTCTGAACTTAACTTTCTTTAATAGCTCGTCTGAACAAATATCACCATGTACTATTGCGCCATAGAGAATAAGAATATTCGAAGACCCTGCGTAGATGGTGTGTTGTCGACACGCGCGCACGACACGCCGGCCTTAGTTACTATTTTTGTACAGTAGATGCCTCTCAAAACAGAGAGACGCGCAGAGCAGTGACGTCGATAAAGAACCTCCGTGCCAGAAGCATCGAATTCCTGTACTTTAGCTGGAAGTATTACCCCACAATAAAAAAAAGAAAAATGGCCGACACTAGAGGGTCACGTGCTGCGGGAAGGTCATCTTACGGTGAGTAAAATAGGTTTGAGAACACTTAACTTTTTATTGCTTAACTAAGATGTACAAAAGATTATAATTTTAGCTCAGCAGTACGAAATAAGGAGTAATTACAAGACAGCACAAATTTTCTGCATTTGAGGCGCAAATCACTGAACTGTTACCCTGCTAGAACTGATGGAATGTCCCAGTTAGCAGCACAGTACTGTTCAGTGTACGTTGCGCGATGTGCGCGTGGTTTGTTCGAACAACAGCTGTTGCTATTATTAAGCGTGACCGTAGGAAACTATTACACCTACCATATCAAGTCATTCCCGAGACATGTGACCCTCCAGGGCAGCGGACAGTTTGACGCCATTTTCTCCATTGGCGGGCAAGTTCTAGCTGTTAGGATTCCTGTTTCTATGGCAGAAGTGCTCCAGCGGCCATCTTTGCCGATGGCAAAAAAAAAAATTTACTTCCGGTAGCTCCACTTCGTTGATAGAACAACAGTACATGACCGAACGTCCAGTTTATGTTGTTATGATTCCCCCTCAATGGAACTAAATAGATGGCGTTTACTCTTTTCTATAATTGTCTATTGTGTTTACATATAAGCAAGTAATCATGAGTCGATCACTGCGTACTAAACGCCAACACAGCGTGTGGATGTGATGCGATTTCAATGTAAACTTGATCTACAATGTACGTTCCTCAGACAACATCAAAAACAATTATTTACCTTATCACTTTTATGTTCAAAGGGAATATGTTACTTATGGCGATATTTTTATGTGTCTGCCTAAGTATGGACTAATACTTTGCAAAGATAAACAAAATTTGAGACAAAAATGTCTTTGATGATCCTTGTATATTAAGATTTGAGAAAGACAAGACAACGTCCTTTTTGTTTATGAAACATCATTATTCTTAATTTCGGTAATGGATTGTTTTTCTTTACTCTTGCTTTTTTTTTGCGGGGGGGGGGGTGGCAGTGATTGATTCAAGATTTCTTCCTAGACATTAAGTTGTGTATTTCAACCTTCATTTAAGAATTCATTTTATATGGATTACTCAATCCAGGCATTAACAAAATATAGCACAAAAAAGAGAGAAAAAAACAAAGACACCTTGCCCATTATAACTGCAAAGTTTCATTGATTTTAGTAAATGCTTGAATATTTTATGGTCCTGAGGTTCGTTCAGCGATCGATACTCCCAGTAAACACTTAAAGGTTCATTACAATCACATCAACGGATTATATAGCAATCGTCCACAAACTATTAGCTAACTCACTTGACTCGGTATAACGGTATGGGCTTATTACTTCATTTTTACGGGCTCATGAATGATATACGCTTCAAAAGGTGGAATTAATAAATGATGAATTAATTTGATAAGGTCCTCGATAATTTAGTAATTTAACCTGTTAATTAATGTGGCTGACTGGGACAGTATTTGAAGTATCGAGACGAGTTTACGGGAACATATATACGTCTGGTGGTCGGTTGGAAAAATGGTGCTGGTGTGGCACTAGGCAACAGTATGGTTCCGCAGGGGAGCTTGCCTTCTCTTAGTTTTATTGACGTCGATTTAAATTCGACCTCTGCTATAAAGAGATAAAAGGCTAAACACAAAATATAGTCCGAAAAAAAAACAAGATGCAAAAGTTACGAAAATTGCCAGTTTTTTCTTTTTCTGTGTACTTTAAGCATTCGGAAAGTTAGACTTTCTATCTTTATATACAGACATTTACAATATGAGGATATATCATGATAAGAAAGAACAACAACAGTAAAACAACGGCCTAAAGTAGCATCCAAAGTGTTTAGAGTTATTCTCTAAGACCCAAGGCACAGTGAGGTTAGTAAGGCATATCATTTGAATGCTAAACTGAAAAAATATAGTAAAAATGTTGGAATATTCTCTAAATCTCGTGGCCGAAGATATCACAAAATTAAAGATGCATTAGAATTTTCTGTTGTCGTGGACAATTTCAACATCCCATTTGTCAATATTCCATCGATACCGCAAAACATGAATTTCCTTTAAACTTCTTTTCATGCAATGTTGAAACAAGACACCCACGGACTCACATGGCGTGTCTGTAGCTAGATCAGACCAATGACAGGCGACAAAATATAAAAGGAGAAAAGGGGGGGGGGGGGGAGGTGGTCCACCAACACACGTGGCACTATTTTCATGATACATACATTCTTCTCTTTTTCCATGTGAGAAAAGTGTTAAAGGGGGGGGGGGGGGGGAGAAATGTTTTTATGGGGAATTTATCCCCTCGACTACAGGCCTGTTCACGTTGCGATAATTTTGTTTTAAAATAGAAACATTGTTTTCAAAGTACTCCCATCCAGAGGGAATACAAAGAAAAATAGCTGAACCATTCATTGTCACTAATAAGTATCGTCATTATAGCTTCTTTTTCGTAAGAAAACATTATGTATGCGATTGGTTGCGGAATGTGAGTCATTTGAATCTTTGGAAGTTTTGTGTGACCATTATCTCTGAGCGACAAAAAATGTTATCTGCTAGAAACTTTTTTCTTTTTGAAAAGAAGACATTCGTTCTTCTTTATCTTCAGTAATCTAAAAATAAACCATGAATATTGGTTTTAAGAATATGATTTTTTTTCTGAAAAATAAACGCAATATTCCCTTTCGTTTGCACAAAGAACTTGACAAAGAGAGTTTCACGTTTGAGATTGAAAAGTAGGGGGTGTAAGTTAGATGAGTATACTGAAAAAAAAGAAAACAATAGAATGAACCGTGACTCATTTTGTGGAACTCAAAACCCTATTAAAAGATGCATATAAATTGTGCACTGGTTGCTAAGACCTGACACTGGTATTAACAAAAGTATACTCTCGGACATCCAAACAGGGCGTGTGAACTTCTAGTTACTCGCTGTTCCTCACAGCACCATTGCAGCCGATGTTAAATGAAGTTGTATGAACTGCTTGCAGCTCCAGTTGCCCCGAAACTGTGACCCACTTTCTTATTGTTCTTTTGTTGTTGTTGTTGTTGTTTCTTTGTTTTCTCACTTGTAACTAATTTAAACTTAAGTACACTTAGATGATTGTACCGTCGTAACACATTACATCAAACTTCAACCGCAAAATAGTTTTATATGCAAAGCGAGGCAAATAAATATACCATTATCCAATTGCTTGGAAACCCTTAGATCTCCCTGAACTATGAGGTGGGGGAGGGAAGGGGGGCGGCTGACTGTATCGAAATACTAGACAAATGTGCCCAATTTTAGGAATGGATTATCAAATTCGTAGAGATGAGTACAACAGCAAGCCTCACGTGGTTATTTCGTCGTTCCGTTACTCTGTTGTGGAATATTCGGTGCTGCTATCGAAGCCTGGCGGGTAAGGTGGTGGGAAAAGGGAGGGGGTTTCCAAATATTATTTCTTCTTAACTACATCAATTGTGAATGCATTTCATAATTATATAACTTAATAATTAAACAATAATTACACTTTACTGAACATGTCACATTACATAAAAAGGTAGCCTATCAGAATAAAAAATAAAATCAGAGAACATGTTTAGTTTTGTTCAATAAAAATGTCTTTCATTTTTCCATTATTTTTTTTTTTTGTTGAGTTTAAATGGTATGGACCTCATTAAATAAGATACTTTACATCTGCGTCATTAGTGCATATTCATAAGTTTCATTAAATAAGGCGGAGACTATCGCTTAATCTACTTCTTGTTTGCAAAAACAAAAGAAAAAAGAACTACATTTGAGTCTATACCGTATCTCATAAAACTGTACAATAAAATTTAAATATAAAATGAAAAGAACTAACAGTTTCGAGGAAAAAAAATGTCTCGATATTCCAACTCCACAGAAGCTTGAAATTTATTTTATCAATCAGAGAAGTTACTTTAACTGATTTCTTGTCATTTATAATAACAGGTCACCTACTGCGCTTTTTTTTTTTGTTACTTTAATTCTGTGTTACTGATGCTACGTTGAACATAAAAAACATTAATTTCGTTTGTGACAGCTAATTGTTACCATGGTTCTTCAAGATGAAAAAAATGTCTGGAGTTGTTCATATATATAGTTATTAAAGTAACATAGCCTATTTATCAAACAAATATAGGCTTACCTTTAACGTTGGCGACAATGGGTCGGTACCATATACTGAAATATAAATATTTCTATTGTTTTGGTGATTTACGAGAGAGAGAAAAGAAAATAAGTGAAGCGTAGAATGTAAAAGAAATGAGTTGTCTTGGACAGAAAATAAAAAGATAAAAGGATCCAAAAATAAAAAGCATTTGATATCTTTTTACATTATTACTATTATCATTATTATTTATAATAAACCTTTCGCCGTCATCTCTTCAGGCTGCCATTACCATTTTCTTTTTTAATATTCACTCAAAAAAAAAAAAAAAAATTCGTGCGGTCGTCTGTCCCAAGTATTCTCCCGCGAAGCGAACAAAGACTCTGCCTAGCGTTATTGTCCATTGTGTGTGTTAAGGGGATGCTCAATGCAACCCTGGTTTTACCGCCTTTTGCCTCCTGTCTAGGCCCTCCGCTTCATTTTCCGTTTTCAGAGTCAAAGAGAGCCTTGTGTCTTTGTCTGTAGAAGGCTCTGCTGTCCCCCCTGTATGCGCACTCTCTGCTGCTCGGCAAGCACCACAGTGGGTTGTTTTTTTTCCTTTTTTCCTTTTGAAAGACGATCCCTGATTGGTCCGCAAGATCGAACGTCTGCCTGATTTTCATTGGTCGAATCTGGTTTGGAAGTATTAACAAAGAAAGGGGGAGATTACATAGACACTGTAGACAAGCAACAGGCGATAGGGTAAATATTACTGTATCCCTGACAATCCGTTCAGACAAAATTAATAACAAGAGCAAAGAAATAGGAAGGAGCAGAAGAAAATACCAGTTTATTTTTATTACGCCGTTCCGTTATCTCTTTTTATGACGATTTTTTTACCTGGAAAAATTAATAAAGGTGAAACAAAAACACCGCTTGTCCTTTTTAATATAATAGTTGATTGCATTTTTGACTCACGACTTGGTTAAAATATCTTTCTCAATTGATTGATGTAAAGGAATTCCAAATTTTCATACCTCCATAAAACAACGTCAATGGCTTAATTGAAAGAACGGCATGAGCTTGAAATTTCAATGTATAGTAAACAAGTTAATTATTAATGTTGTAACCTCGATGAATTCTTGTTGTTTTTTTAAGTTGTTTTAACATTATCGTCAGAGTGTTTGCAAGCATTCGTATCCACTCTAATTTCAGACCCCAGTTAAACAAAAATATTCAGAAAACAGTGTAGATGTGTCCCTGGTTGTTAGCGATTTAACCAAAACAAAAAAAAAGGGGTTAAAACAAATGTAAACTTACTATATATTATACCTGGAATGATGGGATCATATGGAATAATATTGTTGTGAAGAAGCAAAGGCGTTGGATAAAAATAAAAAAAAAATAAAAACGTATAGGTGATTCAAGACGCGAGACACCTGTGTCTGAAAGTAAAGTAAACTACTAGTTTACAGATTACAAGTTTGTGAAATTACGGTGTCTTAATTTGCGAAAGAATTCATCCAGTTAAAGCTATTTTTCATTTATTTTATTTCGATGTTATAAATAATCATAACGTCTTTTATATTTTCTTTTAAAGACTGGTGTTTGTTAAAAGAATAACAAATACATTTGTTACATGTTTTAACATCTCGTTGAATACGCATCTCAGGCAAAAGCAATGATACGAATGGTGTTTTAGGTGAGCCAACTAGGGCACAATTGAAGGAATAAAATTACGAGGGGGCTCTTCCACTTGTAACGTGTGCAAAGTTTTCTTTACGTCTTGAGGCAATGCAAAGTTACATTTGGTTCAGAGTTCATTTTAGACGTCAGCAGGTTAAGTGTAGCTCAGGCACCTTACTTTCCTTCGCCTCAGAGATAATTTTGAATAGACAATATCCCTAAAAATATCCGCGAATAGTGCGTGGCTGGAATTAATTTGCTACTTGTTTCATCAAGGTGCTTCCTTTGCCAAAAGTCAAAGTGATATTTATTTCAAAACTTGAAAAATCCACTGCCAACAATCTCGTTCCTTATCCACGACCACCCCATTTCGCATTATTCCGGTTCACGTACATATATCTATGTATGCATCAATGCGGTAAATTACAGAGTACCCTACGAACAATCAGAACCCAATATAAAGTAATTCATTTAGTAACAATAGTTTTATTTTATTATTTTATTGATATATACATTACATGTATGTGGGCTACATGCGCCATGACTCATTTTCTTTTTTTTTGCCTGTGCTACAGGATGGCCCACATCATCTAAGAGTAATAACGAACAAGATGGGCCTACCGCTATAATAAACAAACTCTAAATCCACGTTTCCCCCCCCCCTTTTTTTTTTCTCGTGGCCCGACCCTCGAGCAACCCCTATGTCACTCACTGTTCGTTGCAGAAAGGTATACACACCATCTTATTTACGCTACGTATGGTTTATAGCCGGGTATGGAACATGGGGACTATTAATCATCCCCCCCCCTCCCCATCCGATATGAATACACACAGTTTGCAAACGTCGTTCAAGTGAAACGGACAATAAATTTCAACAGCCAAACTGCCAACTCGATTAAACTCTCCGTCTTGAGTCCATTCATTCAACTCACACGGACAGGCGACGCCATTCTGCGGTTGTTCACAAAAAACAAAACAAAAAAAAAACAAAAAAAAAAACAGATTTCTATGTACTGGTCACGCGCAACATAATAGGTATAACATAGGACTTCTCACCCGTGAAAACTGAGGGGCAGACACACTCATACTACATTGTTGTATGTTAATCGCGAGGATTGTGGTACCTTATTCAATTTACTTGACTTACCCACGCGTACACTCCGCCCTGTCACTCTATAAAAGTTCTATGCAGACTCTGACAATGTGCTGGTTACACGGTGTTGTGATTGACTCACTTTAAAAACAAAATTATGTTTTTTTTTTTTTTTTTTGTCTTATTTCGATTACAAATTCAAATTATGCCAAATCAACCATAGATATATAAAGGGAGAATGAAGACAGCATATCATTGTCGTAGGTGGTTTACGGTAGTTCAAAAGGGAACAAAGAAAAAATCATGTTGTTTTTTGGGGGGTCTTGTTTTTTACACGAGCGCTTCATCAATTCTTTTGTTCTTTTGTATAATTATATAAACTATGGCCGCTTGCAGGATAAACAATGCCGATCTCAATCACATACCTCTGCCAATAGTTCAATGGACCAAAGCGTGATCAAACACATCTTCTTACATCTTTTGTCTACAATTTCATTTACATCCTTTTATGATTTTTAAAACTTACAAACAAAGCAGATGGTATCATATCTCTATTCTTCTATAATTTAATTGACCTCTGTTGTTTAGCTATTGAGAGGTGCGAGTGTTAACCTCCACGCCGCTATTGTTCTTAAAGTCAACACAGTAAACTATTGGAGCTCAATTGTATTAATAGACCCACACAATGTTTTGCAAGAGTGTATACATTTAAACCTTCCTAAATAAAATCCATAAAAATCGTTAATATCATCAACAAAATGTATAAACTAAAAGTTAAAGCACCACATCAGTAAAAACATAAGACACAACATAAGAATAAATGATGAAACGTGAAGATATATAGTGTTATGTAATACACACACACACACTCACACACATATATATATGTGTATATACATATATATTTCTGTGTATATATCACTTTCATTATTATCATCAATATTATTATTATTATGTCACTTTTCATGAGATCAGATTTGAATTGAATCGTTGCTATATTTACGTTGGTCCGTTTGGCTGTTGGGGATGCATGATTTGGACATCATACGAAAATGTTTGCCCTGTCAATCCGGCGTCACGTCACACACTAAATTTCTTTTCATTGACATCGTCTATTTTCTTGATTTGTTTGTTTGTTTGTTTTTTTTTTTGTTTCTCTCTCTCCTTCGTTTTTGTTTCTACAACTAATTCCTTACTTACGGCACCCCCACTCCCACCCCAACCGGCCAAACATTTGCCCTCTAGGTACATAGCTCCATGGTTAGTTTCGTCAATTTTGTACAACAGTTACGAGCATAATTAGAATATATGTGAGTACAATCCATGAGGATCAGAACAAAAAGGTTAGATTCTGGACCTCTGGTTAATGATTTAAAAAATTCCACAGTTTAGGTGTCATTAATTACTTCGATAAATTAAAAAAAATAAAATTTGGCTATTGTTCGCAAGTAGATCTAAATCTTGCTTGAGACAATAAAAAAGAAAGAAGAAAAATAAAAAAAGGTACATCGACAATGTGAGCGTGTGGAATGGACAGATCGTAACAACCCCCAAAAAAGGTCATAAAATTTCTAATAGGTAAAATAGTAAAAAGTACATAAAAAACACGATTGGGTGAAAGAACATAACAACTGGAAATTTGAGCCTTGTTTACTTTGTAGAACTATGACCCCCCCCCCAACAAAAAGAGGAGAAGTAAAACTGGTTAATCGAACGTTTAACATGTTTCACTGATCAACAGGTGAAAAAATAAACATACTCCGCGATTAAACAAATCCCCGCTAACCGGATAGTCCCGGTGGAGAACAAACAAAAAGTTGGCTGCTGAGTTTACTTGTGCAAAACTAAACATAAGGCTATTGGCTCTGATACCAATGATTGCGTTGTGTTCTATTTAGGTCTGGAATGTGAAAAAAAAAAACAGCGCTTATTATCAACATTTTGAATAACCACGCTTTTTTTTCGACTTACTTTTGAAGGCGGCATCTCCATAGTTAATGAAGATTAATTTTAACATTAATATCAACACTAATATATATACATATATTTATTTTATTTATTTATTCAAAAGTTAGTGATTGGTTCCATATATATTCCGAACAACGATTCGAAATTTGCAAAGCAATAAAAACAATTATGTATGTAAAAGTTAACGATTTTTTAGCCATTGATTAATTGATTTTGACATGTTTTGTAATATTCAGTCGTTTGTTTAATCTGTGATCTGATGTACATGTACATTTGGACACATTATTGATTCAACTTATTTGCAGTGAACAACGGAGCGTATGTAACCTGACTGGATAACGCCGGGGTAATATTATCGTATTTTACGTTAAAGACTCCTTAAAATATTACCCACATCATATCTCTTAAAAATCATATAAAACCAAACCAAATTTGAACGGAAGTAAGTCAATAATTGACCTTAAAAACTCCATCAAATAAAGTTTGAAACCTATAGACTGAAGTGTCAATTCTCCGTAAATGTTGACATTTTTACGATGAGATCACTTTACACCTATTTTTCTTTTTATTCTTGCCCCCTCTGGAAAACCTATATTTCCACTAGGTATTGTAATTTTGGATAGGGGAGGGTATCACAGCCAAGTAAGAGTCCACTTAATCAACTCGAAATTTCGCCGACTGTTTGCTACTCACTATAAGCTTCCGTCATTTTGTCAGCAGTCACCAGTCTTAACGTATAGTTAACATGTAAGTGATCATAGCCTTTAATTAACAAGTGGCTGAAAAAAAGAAGTTAAATTGAAAACATGTGAGGCTGATCACGAATTTCTTACCTCGTTTTCCGTACATCTTTAGTCGTTTCGTCAAAACCAGTCTTGAAAGTTAGCTAACTCGGCATCCTCGGGTGAGAGGGGCTCACTGGATGCTGACCCTATAGGGGACCGGGCCGGCGACGACCAGGTGCTTGCCGCGCTCGGCGAGGGGGTCATTTGGCTGCCATGGCTGAAGACGGCGTTCACGGCGTCATTTTCATCCAGCAGTTCCTGCAAGTGCTTGATATAGTCCACGGCCGATCGCAGGGTCTCCACTTTGCTCATTTTCTTGTTTTTGACTCCGTCCGGTAATTGGCTCCTCAGATTTGCGAAACCAAGATTGACGAGTTTGACGCGATTTCGCTCCCGTTCGTTGCGGCGGGCCACCGCGGCGGGGGCCGGCTGGTGGAGGTAGTTTCCTAACTGTCCGAAATTGGTCCGCCGTTTGACTCTCATGTGGATTGTCCCCCCGACCCGTCGGTTACCATTGGCATCCTTGAGACGTTTAGCGACGACAGTCTGATGTTGTGACGACGATTTCGTCAAGGCATTGTCCTGCAAATTCGCCACCATCGTGGGACTGTTACCGCATGGTTTGAAGGCGCTGAACGCCGCAATAGGCTGATTTTGAAATATTGCAGAGTGCAGAAGATGTGTAGTCATGATGGAATTTTCTTCAAAATAAACACCCAAGAGAGAAAAAAGGGGTGAGAGGAAGAAGAAGAAGAAGAAGAAAAAGAATAGCCACCAAATTTGAAAAGAAGAGCGGGAAAGCCAAAAGTATTCCTCTCAAAAATTAGATAAAGAACTGAACGCTGTTGAATGTTACCCTCCCGATCCTTGTAAAAATACCATAATAGTTGAAAAAAAAGGAAGAAGAACATCCGATTCTTAGCGAGGTTATGTTAAATATTCCCTCGGAGTATAATGATTTGTTGAAGTCCAAGGCAGAAAAGTTTCCACTCTTTTAGTTTTTCTTTGCTCGGGATTTTGACTGCTTTTTTTAATTTTTGTTTTCTTCTGTATTATCGTTAGCCATGCAGTCGTGGCTCCTTCTCCTCTTTAAATCTCCTGGTTAAAAAAAAATCACTGTCGTCCGTCAAAATGCGAGATGACTCGAAAATAAAATTAATGAAGTTATATATGCCGACATCCAACGATCTCCTTTCCCAAAATAAATAATATCGGCAAAACCGGTTGGTTCATCGATAACCTTTCAACTCTACCAGTAATGGTGATGACGGCAACGATGGCGATGTTGATGAAGTTAAAAAAAGTATCCTCCCGCGGTGTACAAGGATGTAATAACCCTTGACTTCACTTCAAATCAAATGCTGGTCGCTCCCTCTTCCCTGAGAAAAAAAAATAATAAGCCGCTCCTTTTTCCCCCTTTTTTAATTCAACTTCACAACATAGTCCCAGACAATTTGGCAACCATGGATACCCCACTCCTTATTTTTTCTCCACCCACTTAGTCGAACTTAAAGAAAAATCAATTTCGTTTAACTGGTGGACGAACTTGTGTGACTCGTTTTACGGGATCAGCTTAGACTGTATGCACTCTATAGGAACCCTATTCAATTCCAATGGTCGTGAATGAATAGAAATATCCTGCCCCCTCGAGGCCTTAACGCACGCGACCAGCCTTTGAGTGAAGTGTGTCAAATTTGCATAACAAAGAAGAAGAGGTCTATTCATTGGCTTAGGCTGCCTTGGGTGTAGCTGTTCATATTTACTCTTTTCTGTCGCACAGTTTATTGTGGAATATTTCTATTCACCGGGGGCATAGACTCACAAACAAGCTTATAACGGCGCGTGCCCGACCCGTTGTGTACACGCACCCACTGAATAAAAAAAAAGGCTTATACTAAAAAAAAAAAGAATGATAAAAAAAGACTCGACCAAATAGTGGCTTACCTCTGTCTACATACAATATCAGGCTTGATAACAGAATTAAAGAGCTTATGTACCTCACAGAATGAAAAAAAAAAGTAGCAGAATGGGTACTCTGGGTGTAGGATGACTGAGGAGATTAGGGGTTCTTAAATGTTAATTCTGTTCCTACAGAGTCATAGAGTGCAGAGTTAAAACGCAACAGATGTCGACCCATTGATGTGTATAGGTGAACAATTGATGATTTTGAACTGGTTTTTGGAAATTTTCTTTTCCCCCAGCTCTTAAGGCTCATCTCTTTTATAAATGTACAAAGAATGTTTTCCACAGAAATCGGCTCTTCTTTTTCTCTTTTTTTTTCATCGTTTGGACCAGTTGTCTCATTCGGAGACATATTGAAGGATAAAGAGCTGTGGACTTGCTGGGTCTCGTTTGGGCTTAACACATCGCCTTAGCGTGTCGCAGTCATTAGCTTGTCAACAAGTTATTTAAATCTCCGTGTAGGAAACTGGGTCTAACAATAAACGGCTTACATTTGCAAAAGTCGTTACAGTCGGGCAGTCTATACGTGACAGTAAAAAGCAAAAAGTTAAGGAAACCCGAGACACGTTTGGTGATCCCAAATGTCAAGATTTTTAAATCCTCAAATTTTGCCAGATTTAAGTCGAGAAGGGAAGTTGACATCTCCGTCCATTATCTTAGAAACCGGGAAATCATTCGCGATCGATGAAAAAAAAAAAGGTTTACTTCTTTTTGTTCAAGTGAAGGAAGGTTAGAGTCAGCCTTTGTCGAGATTTCACAATCAAACTTCCTCGAGAGACAAGGAGATTTGTTTTTTGGGGGGGGGGGGCGGGGCGGGGGGAGTAAGTTTTGCGAGGAGAATAGTCACATTTCTGTTATCTTGTTATTAATTTCAGTCCCCAATAATGTATTACAGTGACAAAGGTCTCATGATACGAGGATACGATGTAGGGGAGAGGTCCGAGTGAACTATTGGAGCTGCAACTTGATCTTCAGGTGTGCACATCGATGGGTTGTGTAGTCGAGGTCGACCCTGGCCACGACTTTTCAGGCCCGTTGAACAGCCTCGAAAACCCAAGGCCTCCATGCATGTAGTAGGTGTTACACAATTCTGGTCAAGGCCGGCCCTGGCCTCGGACAGTCCGGAATCACTACAACACTGACACGTAATGTTCAGTATGAGGGAAGTTCCCAGCGTTAACATGTTCGATGTAGGCTCAGAACGTCATTGGGTGTAAAAAATCCTCCCTTGTGTATAGTTCAGCAACATTGCCCCAAGATGACGTTGTCCTTTGGAGTGTCGAGCGATTTTTTTTCTTCGTCCAGCTTTTTGCTTCCCGGGGGGGGGGGGGAGGGGGCGACAGCCACATAAAGGCGCTGGCCACAGGGACGCTACGCAAACTATGCGAAACGGGACCGTGTGTAGATCATTTTCTTTGTTAATTACATAACGTACAATTAATTGCTCGAAGTTTGCTTAACTTATCATTTTTTTTTTATGTCAGTTGTTTAACGAAAGTAACTTTGTTCATCACTTTTGTGGATAGTTTGTGGCGTTTTTAAAAGTCAATAAACGCTCTAAAAACATCGTCATATTTTACAAGTGGTTTTATTGTATGTTAAGGTTGTATGGTTTCTGCGGATGATCGCCTGCGACCGTGGGTAATCTCTGTATTCAATCTACAGTCAGACTTGTCATTCACCCTGGAAGACACTGACGTAAAGGGAGGACACTTTGCAAAGGTAAGACCGATGGCATATGTATATGAGTGGAGAGACGGGGGAGGGGAGGGGTTGGTATATATGGGCCAAAATAAAGGGCAGGGTATACGTAGGGTGTACGTATCCTTAATTTTGATTATTCAAGGGGGATTTGTTCACAGAATCATAGTTCAGTTCTTGTAAGGGATACCGACAAATATAGAACTAATTAAAGGATATGACGAACGTATATCCTGATGTCGTATCCATGCAACAGAAATTTGGAACTTACCGAGAAAATTACATAGTACGGGTCTACAATGCCTCAGCGTGAAAATAACACTATCCATGTTCCTCCATTGTACTGAAGGGTTCAATTTTCAATTTTGTTGGACATCAGTCAGACAGGCACTTTCTAATATACTACGATATAACAGTATTGTGCCCGGAAGGTTTTGATGCATTTGAAAATCCGACCATTAGCAATACTGTCGTGCAGAGGCGTCGTCACTGCCAGTGCACGTAGTCGCCGTAGAACTTCATTTTAGAACTTTCCCCTTCAATGACGTAATGAGATCACCAAGGAGAGAAAGGCATCGAGCAAGAACAGAGGATTTTTCAAATGACGTCATTGTGTTCAATTTGGCATACTGGCATTCATTTCGCATGCGCAGAAGGTGGGTGTTCGATAAAAAAGCAGCAAAAGGCCTTAGTTACAATTGAAGAATGGACGCCTGCAGGCTGCCAAATTAGAGAGACACGCAGATTAATGGCGCCGGTGAAAAACCTCCACAGTCAGTGGACGTAAGGGTGTAAACAAATAAAAAGAATAAATAATTCAAATGTCACTAGAGGGATTAATTTTAAATACAGGATTTAACGTTTCTTTAATTTGAATAACATTCCTCACTCCAATGACAGCCAGTTTAAAATTGATCTAGAAGTCGATCTTTATTGACTGAGTACTTTCCAATATAAAAAAAAAACAGAATAAATTGGCTAATTTACGGTAAATTTTCAGAAGGGGGGGGGGGGAGGGGTGGCTGATTTTCTGGTTCATTTGTTGTTCAAGTATTCAGTTCTATATTGGCTATGGACGTGTCCCCACTGAGAAGGGTATCCCCCCGCCCACTATCCAACCATTTGACCCTCACGCGTTCATCTAGACCTGAAAGCTGGAATATGAGTTGAATATTTGTCAGTGAAAGTCGAATTCCGAAGAATATGTTATAACCACTACATAAAAAAAAAACATCGTGTTAGCCCCATTTTTGTTTAAATGAATATTCATATCCATTCCTATTGGTCTATTTTATTTCGAGTGATTGACTGCTACGCTTTGTTGGAGAGTCTGAATTTCGTAGGGCCGACAAAAATGTTGAGACAATTTTCATTTTCACATATCTGAAAGATGAGTGCATAGTTCTCTTTCAGAATTTATGATATGTGAGCGTTCCCCCTACATTCTCTTCCCTGAAACACTGACGAAGAACAACGGTAGATGACCAGGCGATTGCTAGTACAACTCACAATCCAGTTAGCTTTAAATCGTGGAATACCCCATACACTTTCCGTTCTGGGTTTTTGGTGCAAGTGGCTCACCGCCCTTTGTGATTGCTGAAAGTACCACAGTAATATGTGAAATCTACCTTATCCAAATCAAAATGAACCACTGCCACTTAGTACTTGTGAACTCTTGGATTATTGAAAGGAAAAGAAAACATAGTAACTAACCCCCCCCCCCCCGCACACACACACTCTGCTCCACCCATCCTGTTGTATACGATAAGGGCAGTTTAAAGCTTACCTTTTCTGATGTACAAGGTAGCCCAATAATTAACCCTCCAACTAACTTACATTATCTCCCGTTCGAAAATATAAAAAACATCTATAAAGTTATCAGAATGTAATTACGGTGGAAAATATAAAATATTTGACTCCCTTCTTGTAAAATTCCAAGAAACTTCAAAGTCTCAAGACTGATGTTTCTCTTTGAAAACAAAATCTGAAATCATTCTCTGGACAACATTAGCCGATAGACTGGTGGGTATACTGGTGGTGCTATAATTAGCAGCTGAGTACACATAGTGGATGACTTTAATAGACCGTAATATTTCTTAACATTGGCGTAGTTTATAGGTAATAATTTATAGCTTTTTGAGTACACTATGGTGAAGGTAATGCATTACTTTACGAACGCACCTTATATGGTGCATCCCAGCTATTCACAGACAATGTTATTTGTACAAATATTTGCAGAAGTCATACGCGGAGACCGTAGCTGTTGGCGTTCTGAAGGAGTCTCTATAGGTTAAACAAGTCGTATTAGATGCCTCCCATTCGTTTAATGATGGATTATTTACGTTTTCACAAAATTAAGACGGGCCAGTTTTTATCGGCAATTTGAAGGGATTAGGTCACTTGAATGAATTTGATATTTCATAAACATTATAAGAATTTTTTTTTCTCAATTGGTGACAACCACATCTCAGTAGCATGTTCCGTTTGGAAGTTGTGGATTTGTAAAAAAAAATATCTAAATTCCAAATGGTACATTTGCATTGTGGGAAATTTGTGATATCATGGAGAAGCAACTATACTTGAATATCCTTTGTATTTCTTAATAATATCGACTTTCGTGAAAGAAACATTGCCATAGTCTTAAGAGATGTGACCTTAATTTCCATAATATTTTTAATTGAATCTACGATACACCCAATATTATTTTCGGTGTCAAGTTTCAAGGTTAAATAATAGCTTCAATTACAAAGAACATAAGATTTTTTCCCCGATAATTTACCAACACTGCCACATGGCATTTTGTTAACCTTCAGGCAACTGGAAATCTTTATTTACCAGAAAAGTCTCGTTTCAAGCAAAAATATTTTGAATCAGGAACACGACATTGGCTTGGGGTTTGGAAAGCCTACAGTGAAAACTTCAGTTTCATTTAAAAACCCCTTCACATGCCAATGGAATATTTTTTTTAGGTTTTGTCAACATAGAAGTCAATGTAACAATATACCACTTTTAAATCTAACGTACCTTGTTTGGAGTGTGGAACGATAGTCGTTTGGACTAAGTCTAAGTTTTCATTATTTCCTAACGACTCACTTACCTGTCGTAATACAACAACTGCACTCCCATTTAGCCTACAGTGCCCCGGAGTATACTGGTAACCTTCGAACACAGCCTCTAGCATCGTCCTGTCTAATACTCGACTGGTGTCTGATTTCCGTTCTTCCATCCTAACATGCCATGAGTATGGAAGTTCAGGAAATTTTCCATCCTCCTACATCATCGCTTGCGATCTTATATACAAAGTTGTGCGGAAGCAGGTAAGTGAGGAGTGACGTAAGTGTTAGTAGGCTACGGAGAGAGAGAAAAAAGTAATTGCTTAGAGACAACGTGACCGTGATTTCACTTTCGTTGTGGAAAGACAAACCTGTTATAATTTACGGTTTGGTTCCATTTTTTTGTGATCTTATAAATTTTGCTGGCCCATGCACGGAAGTTAAAAACTAAATCTATCGTTACTATGTCATGTCAGTAATAGGCTTTCGTTCTGACGAAAGTCCAGTATCGCCCGTCTGATTGCCATCAACCTAAATAAAAACAAAAACAAAATAAACCAATATTAGCCGTTACGTGTGCACGGTTTCCTCTAAGCTTGGTCGATAATTTTCACATTTGCTGCCAGTACTCTCTGTGCCACGTAAAAAGATGTTCACTGGACTGAGCATTCAATTCTGCTCTAGAAATCGGCCAGAATTGCCATAGGTCACTCGACAATTTGAAAAAAAAAAATTAAAAAAAAAAATCCTGAACCGAAATCCCACGGATTGTGCCTGATGTAGCTAAGTTAGTGTATAGTTGGTAGCACATGAGAAAGATGTTGGCTCGGAATGCGTCATAGCGAAGAGAATAGAACAAATCAAATTTGACAGTAAATCAATATAGTACAGTATCTTGCTAAAGAATTACAGTGGTTAAAGTACAACCTAAATTAAGAGATGGGAGTAGGTGGGGTGGGGCAGAAAAAGGGTGTTTCTCCCCCCCCCCCTCTTCTCTCCACCAGTTATATTTACAATGCCATAAATCATCAAAGTAATTCAGTAATTCAGACTGGTGAATTTTGTAATTCCTCGAAAGCATCGCTACCTAACATCGTCCATTATAACGAGGTATAATGCTCTACAATAACCGTAGCTAATGATGCTATGAATTTCGACATATCAAATTAGAAAATAGCCTACCGGTTGCTATAAATCATAAATGTAAGCCGCATCGTCAGTTTAATTTCGTTTTTTTTTAGACACAAAATGGACCTCGTGGTCATCCGTTGGCCCAGCCGTGGACGCCACAGTCATATACGCCTCATTTGCAAAAGCCCCGACCTGGGCGGAGTAAATTCAAAGTTTTTTAACCATCATGTATGTAGGCTAACTGTCATTGACCATCTTTCGTAGCTGCTCAGATGTTAGAAATATGAAAGTAATTCGCTAGATCTTATGTAAATAAAACGACTTCTCCGTTTCGTTGTCATGTCAAAGTGGGCTGTCGTCAGATGTGAAGGGTGGGCCAGAGGTTGGAGAATGGAGAAGGTATACCGATAACTAGAAGATGGGCAGGAGAGGAGAGGGTAGGAGGATGGGACTTCGGACAGTCGCGTTCTAAAGGACCTTGATGAGATGTTTGGAACCACACCTCTTTACTCATCCTCCTTCTCTTCCTCTGAAGGTTGCTGTGGTAATCCGGACGATTGCCACCCACTGGTATAAGGCCTCCATTGTTACCATAAAAAAAAAGAAGAAAAAATGCACTTATATCCTCAGTTGACATGTAGGTTACGCTTATAAACACACAGGATAGGTTGGCGTTAAATGTAGTGTGCAGCCTAGTCTATAAACACCAGAATAATCGATGTAATACCAGCAAAGAAGACGTGGCTTTACACGAGCTCCGCCGGTACAGCGTCCGTCGCGGGGAGAAGATGAATATGGGCCTTTATCGTACGCTTTAGGTCAAGGTTAAGTGAAACTTTCATTCTACTTATTTATTTATTTATTTTTTTATTTCTCGGTCTCGAACCACCGACCGCGCAATCAAGAACACAAACAGAGCCCCTGCATGAAAACACTTTAGTGTAACACTTATCATTACAGCACGTGCGAAAGCCACGCTGATAGTCGCGCACAATACACGGTCAATATGCCGTGACACGCACGTCCCATCTAAGTCCTCAGCAACGCCCCATTACATTATGAATCGCATCGATAATTTGTAACATGTCTTGGCGCCAACTAAAATCCCACTCTTTGTCAGATAATCTGCACTCAAACGTAATGACAGGTCTTCCCTTGGTATACTATTTGCATTGTAGAGCTCCCTCCCCCCCCACCTCACTCGTGCAGAACATGTTTGTATGTGGACTCTCAAAGAATAGGCTACACCCTTTTAAAACTCACTTTAGGCCGTTGGAGCACATACATTTCATTGCCAAATGACGGTTAATTTGAAAACTATGACTTAGTGAAAATTAAGAGGTAAATTCTAAGTCTATTAGCTGGGCACATATTACCTCGATCTGTGTACTTATTTTCTTTGTCCGGACCCACAACCTGACAGAAACTTCGTAATATTTACAGTCCACAGTTATTTCCCTCCCATGTTACTTAAGACTTATTTTCATTGGTATAGCGGAGAAATACTTTCGAGCATGCGCAGTTGACTCTTTAAATCGTAAAAAAATATAGAATAGACTGGCATTCTAAATGGATTTTTTTTGGCAAACGTTAGTGGTCCCATTCTATTGACGGTAAAAGTAGGCTACCGATAGGCCTTACCTTCAAAAGAAACAATGGGTGTCTCCTCTGTCAAGTTTATATTCCACGACAAATTAATAGATAAAATGTACAATGCTTATAACCGTTAGGGGGGGGGGGGGGCGGAGACCCTTCAGGTATAAAAGCACACGGAGGAATCTCGTCACCATTATATACACACGTTCCATTTCATTGTTACAAAACACAATAGGATGAGACAAAGGGATAGGCGAGATGGTATCGGACAACCTTGAGTTCACTGTACTTTCAAAGTTGGCTATAAATGAAATGTGTGTGCTTTCAGAGAATTGTTTAAATTCAACTTTGACTGATGCGGTCCTCGGTTAGTGCAGTAAAGTGTGTCCATCCGTAAAAAAAAAAAAAAAAAAAAAAAGGGTTACCAGTCACGTGATCTATTGCTATCTTCTGCAGAGAATATTTATACAGTAAGTCAAACAATAGATTAATTATAATGTGAAACGAGCACCTTGATTAGTAGATATGTAGATAAAATCAGATTAAAACGCGAAAAAAGAAATAAAGAAAAGAAGAGAGAAAAAAAGAAGAGAAAGAAAGAAAGAAGAAGAAGAAGGGGCAACCAAAGCATAAGAAATGTTTTAAAGAAACATTGCAAACTGTTTTCATACTATGCATGATCAACAATACATCGCTCTATTTACTTAGATACATTCCCGGTCTTTTTACTTAAGCATGCATTTGGTTTTACTTGAAATGAGTTTACCATTTCAATTCATGGTAACAAAAAAAAAAGAAAAAAAAGAGGACAATATAGGGAAAAAAAGCAGGGAGCTTAATTTATAGGAACACTTAGAGTTGCTTTTTAAAATTCTCTAGTTGTTTTTTTCAAACAGGTCAAGTTCAGGTAACACACTAACGTGGTCAAACTAAGAGGATTCCCAAGTAAACGTTAGAAAGAAATAGACTGTTCAATTTTGTTTTTGAAAATTCGTTACCAGACACTTTTTTTTTTAGTTACATTAATACTAATTCATGCACATATCCATTGCAAGCCGTGTAAAGAATTCAATCAAATTAATTTTCGTAACTACTGCAAGTGAGATGATGCAAGCATTGCCATGTAGTTGTATTGTTATACATTTACTACTGAGCCACTAGGGCATGTTGAACGACATCCGGGCATTTGCCGGTAAATTACGTAACATCTACAATAACTGTCCAAGTAATCTACAATATCTGTCCAAGACTATACTACAGGTCAGAAGAAAGTGTGCAGAAGAGGCTCACACCTTTTTCATGTACTGGGCATCCATCCCATACAATTGAAATCAGGTATCGAAAATTCTGCCCGTTTTGAACACAACGTCTGTAAAATGTAACTCAAATATCTATACATTTTTAGTGGCAAGTAACAAGATTATTTTTACTTTTATGAAATAATAAATATAAAAAATAAAGAATTGCATTATTAAAAACTCTGGAGACTAGACAGATTTTTTTTTTGGGGGGGGGGGGAATTATTTGAGAGTGGGGAAGAATATATTTCCAGTAGAAAAAGTCCACCACTGGGAGGAATATTTTCGTTGGTGGGGGGGGGGGGGTTAATAGTCTGCCTACGTCGAACAAAGTTATACCGATTTAGGGCAGACTAGAAGCGATAGACAGTATAGAGAGTGTACCAGTTTCACTAAATTACATCCGTACCACTAAAGAGAAAAAAGTCCTTATATCCTAGTGTTAGAATCCTTGATGATCACAAAAGTTTGATGGAGGTCCTGTGAAACCCATTCTGTAGCGACTAGATAAATGGTGGGGGGGGGGGGGGGGCTGAGTACAGCCTGCAAACAGACATATAAACATACCCATATACATACCTAGCTCCAAAGCGCCTAGTGGGGTAAAATCCTTAGATCATATGTCACAAAAGAGTTATAAAGTTCACATTCGATTCTTTATCTGCATTTGAAAATACAGGTCACGTTAAATGCAGTAACAAGAACAAAATCAAGTACAGTAGTAACTAATAATTTGAGGAATACGCGGAACCACTTCACAGAGGGACCTGAAAAGGGAAAGGGTGGGTGTGAGTGGGGGGGGGGGGGTTGCCGTATAGAGATCCCCTATCATGTACAACCCTATGATCAAAGAAGACATTCAAAGTCGGGTACAATTCCCTCTCATCTGGGTTTACATAAAGTTTTCATTTCTTTTCTCATTCTTGTATAGACGTTTACCAATCACCACCACGGGACTCAACGTGAAGTTTAAAAGTTGTCAATTGTATCAATACCTGTTTGAAATACTTCCCTTCCTCTTTGTTGTCACTGGGATGCCTTTGAAGTTCTGAACAGATTTTGTATTTTATACTTAAGATGTGTCTCTCACATTTAATCTTTTTTTCATATCACAGGTCTGGGTACTATGTTTTTTTTTTAACCTCAGTGGCATTTATAACAATGCCAACCATTACGGGCTATAGTTCCCTACACACAACCCTGGTATTATCATTAGGAATAAAAAAAAAAAAACAAGAAAAAAAGCCGAAGGAAATATGAAGAAATCCGCCTCGAGAGGTCTCCCCCCAAACGGATCATTATCTGAAGAGCGACCACATTGCTAGGGTTATTAAAATACAAGTTTTTTTTTTTTTTCAAAGTAATAGAAGCATAAGAAAAGAACGAGAAAATCCAATGACCTTCTTTTGAGAAAGGGTTATTCATTGGAGACAGAAAAGAAAAAAAAAAGAGAGAAAAAAAAGGTTTTTGTCCTATGTTGAATAGTTCGACCCACGCGCTAGTGTGGTTGTCCTCATTGAAGGCACGCGTTGACAACAATAGATTGATGCGTGGGGTCTATTGAGGTCTTACTTCTGGCCTCAGGCGTTACTTAGGATAATAAACCCACAGCATTATAAATACCTTGCTAAAAGAAAAAAAAAAGAAGAAAAATACCAATAAAAGGGTATTTAAGAAGAATTAAAAAAATTCTACTACAATTCTGTAGTCATTCATCCTGCAGAACCACAGTGCGACCTACCGTATACCAACGCTCTACTGTGTTGCTTCAGCTTTAGAATAGCATTGGGAGGGGCACATTAATGTAGACATGAAACATGTCTACATTTTACGTACATGCTTAGGTGTGTTGGATAAGCAACACAACAACTTTTTTTAGTCATAATAACAAGCGTTTCAGTATGCTTTAAAGTGTTGGTATAAACCTCACACCGGAGGATGTGATTGTAACAATTTTATCGTTTTAGTGGTACACTGTAGTTTGGGTTATTCACAGTGACGTTTTTTTTTGTATTTTTAATATTGAACAGGTTTGACAAATTTTTCTGTTGATTCTGTCCCCAGATAGACTCGTTTATAGTCAGATTTATAGATTGTAAATTCAATTGTAGAAGCATTTTGCTTAAAACAATGACTTGCAATGACGTCACAGATATGCCACTTTGTTGGGGAAGTAAGTGAACGGTTGCCATGGGAACCAACAAGAATGTGCTTACATGGGACATACCGTCTCTGGTTTGCTGATTCTTGTGCTGTCGCGTGTTTCATTTCTCCTAAAAGGGATCCTTTTTGCCCTTGGTGATATTCACAAGAAGTGTTGAGAAAAATATCGCCTCAGGGAGGAAAACAGGGAGGGGTATGGGTAGGTGGAAGTCCAGTAATTTCTGTATATATTGTCACTATGCAGAGCAAAAATAATCTAGGAAAATTAAAAGTCAAATGCCAATGGCCATTATATTACCTGTTTTGGTCTTTTATTTCATTGTTTACCGGCTCTCATGATTTTTTTTTCTGGTCTCATACGTACCGTACCGCTAATTGGGTTTATAGAATAGGGGCAACAAAAGCTTGCTGCAAACCCTAGTGAAATAGAAATATGGCAGGCCACGTCACTTAAAATGCACTTTGCAGGTAGAAGCAAAATAAGCTCAAATAATTTGTGTTGGATTTGCCATTGGGCTGCACAGACAAAGAAATATTTACAAATCGATCAGTTTTGTTTGCGACCCCTTTTTTTTTTTGGTGGCATTTCTGTTCCCCCGCTTTCTTATGGCCTTTCTCATATAGCCGACTGCTGTGTATGGCACCTGGTCAGTAGCCTTCGATGGCAATGACGTTCTTCGGAGACCTTGCAAAGTGAACGAAGCCCTGATCCAATCTTGTGTGCAAGTAAGCGAGGCGATAATCACAATTTCATTTCAAAGAGTCCTGCTGGCCCTTTACATGTACACAACCTAAAATATAGCATTAATGAGCGCTGCATGTATGATATCATTTCCCACCTGTAGGGGGAATTCTGCAGGAAAAAATTCGCTAGTATTTCCCCCGACTGATTACAACTTTCCTGGTCGTATTTTTGAGGCAAATTCAAACCCAGGGAAGTTTGTCCAACTACCGTGACACTTGTAGGTTATTGACGAAATTTGATGGAAATGGTCAAGTTACGGTGTTACAGTCAGTCTATACAAAATACGAGTGACGGTTTTAGAGACAACGATGTTACCCTGTCATCGTTAATGATAATATTCCGTAACGCATAAACTGAAAAAAAAAGACAGCCATACGAGGACGATTATTCAAATGAGCATGCGCACGATTTTATCGTCAACCCTGCGTAGACAACAAAGCAGCGAATTTAATTGAGCCGTCATCTTTATTCCCTCGTGGCATCTCCTACTGTTTGCGTAAACTCTGACAGGTACATCCCTTCGATTTCAGTGTGTAGTGTCTTTTTGTTGCTGCTGCTGCTGTTGTTGTTGTTGATGATGTAAAACAGACGATCTGGCCGCGTTTGTAGGTGAGTTTGACCAGTTGCAAACCTCGAAGAAAAAATTAAAAATAGAAGAGAAACCGTGGTTTCTGTTGGTCTCAGCAGTTCCAATAATTACATTACGTCTGTAGTAACGGTTCGCTCAAATTTTTGAATTTTTGCCTCATCACAATGCCGTATATACATTTTGCTACAATGAATAATAATTTCGTTATTTACGTCGTGCGCAAGTCGCCACAATCCTCTTGAATACCGTCCAAGGTCAAATAGATTCAGTCAGTTGCAAATGTACTCCGAATCAAGCAAAAAAAAAAAAAATAACATGATTCTGTTTCTTTCTGTGGAAAAAAAAAACAGAGATAAGATAAAAGAGAACGAAAAATTGCCAAAATTGCCAACGAAAAATTATGACTGCCAAACAGTCATAAGATAGGCCTACCGTACACGTTGACAGAGAAGAAAACTCATTATTGGAGTTTTGCAAATGTCGTTGGAATTCTCAAGGAGAATCGAGCATAGGCTCTGTTAAAATGAGATATGCGCAATGAGAAAGTAGACATCATTATCCTGATTTTTTTAGTAAATGGGTTTTGTATTTCAACATCAAACCATGAGTATGTACAAATCTGATACGAAGAATGGGACAGAGGACGTGGTACCCTAGTACACAATTTGAGATAGGCTCACAGTATCACTTTAACTACCGTACGCCTATTTTTATGATGTCATCAATGACGTCTTCCAATTCCTGTTCGGTTAATCGGTTAAACCGATCTGAGATCGGAGCAGTTTTTTCGTTTGTTTTTATCAGGTTTAATAGTTTGTCTCCTTTCATGGAATGCGATTTTTGTTTCGCCCTTTCGATTTCCAGTCTTTCCTCCCTCTGTCTGTCTATTCTGTTTTTCAGTCTCTCATCCTCTTCCGTAGTTTGTCCCTTGTCTTTCTGATGGCCCCTCTCCACGTCGGTTAACAACTTTCTCTTGGCGCCGTCGAGCCCTTCCTTTTCGCTGCTACGTTCGATACCGTTTTCGCTTTTTACGGCGCAGATTGTAGATCTCTTTGGATGTGCGATCCTGTTTGCGCACCGACTTTCATTCTTTCGCCTTTGGTTGCCACCTGCATTACCTCCGAGTAAGTTGGTTACGGCTTTAGATGACCTCAAAATCCGCGCACCACGGTGACGTACGTCACCGATGACGTCAACAACAATGAAACGGTCTTCAGTCCTACGTCTCGTCGGGGGGACCTCTGCCGGTGGGTCGTCAGAACCTGTCAAAATGTCAACATTAGAAGCAGCGATAATCTGTCATCAACCATTTCGTCTTTTGATTAAATTACAAAGAACAATAACGATGTAAAAGATTTTAATATAAAATTCACATTTTTTTTTTTACAAAATACCAATCCTTAGGCACAGACCTCAAATATGTATCGTTCTACCGTATTCATAGGAGATGGGAACTACAAAATAAATCTAACAAAACGAATATCCTTAAATGGAAATGTGAGGTACATGAGGCTTATATAAGCAAGGTACTGCAGTTGGAGAAAATTTAGTGAAACCTTTTCTTTCAATTTGACTAAAACTGCTTCACCTTTGTGAAATGTTTCTCTAATTAATGAAGTAAAGTTTTAAAGGGAAATAGGACGTTTGTTTTAGAGAAGACATCCATATTTTTGAAACCAATGTTTGTGGATGCAGAATAATAGATTATTCATAACAAGAAAGGACAGTAGCCTTCTCTTCAAGAAATAAGCTTCTCACAGATAGAACTTCAGTTATTTGTTGCTCAACATTAATTTGTTCACCCAAACTTTTCAAACTTCAAATGATGCATGTTTCATTTCTCATCACATTCATAATGTTTTGAGGAGATGAAGCTATGGTAGATGTTTATTGATGAGACTGAATGGTTTAACGATGATTACTGCTATTTTCTTTTGCGTGTCATGTCGGTGTATTCTAAACGCCCTACTTCCCTTTAAATTTAAGGCCTTTCCTCCAAACGCGCATTCGAAAGAAAAACTTCCCTATCCCAGTATTTATGTAGTTGGACCCCCTCCATCCGAGTGATCCGACCCACGTAAATTTTGTTTTAGGAGACACATGGCTTACCCTCCTGATTTTAAACGGAGGCGTTGCCGACACAAGGTGGTCAAAATGCAGACGACTTAAGGCTTATAATTAACTACAGCGACATATATCAGGTTAAAGTGTACCTAAAAGTCTATAGACTTAAAATAAAATGTATTTTAGAGGTTCGAAACTTAAACACTATTCATTCAACTCACATTTATATAGTCTATTTTATTGCTGGGGTATAAGGCAAAGTTATTTCCTCAATTGCAAATGGTAGATTGGCGCAATAATTAATTTTGTAACATCCTCCTTGTTCAACTCGCATCACTTACTTCTTGTTTCCATTTGATAAATAAGTTTTTGTATGACCTTGTACAGTTTTACTATTTTCCTGTTTAGCATGTTGTATGGAGGGAGTTTGTGTAGTCTATTGACCTTATAACAGTGAGGCAGTGTGTAATGCAGTGGCGTTCCATAAAACAAACCAACAAAAAAAAAAAGCAAAACAAAAACCGAGAAATTAATTCCATCTTCAACATTTTATATCTACATACGAATTACGAATTGGTTGAGACTATTCGCACGAACAAAGGGACAAGATACGGGCGAATAACCTCTGTTCTTCCGGCGATCCTAACCCCTAACTCTAAACGTAACCCTAATAATGACTGCTGATTGGATAGAATATCATCCGTGCCAATAATTCGTTGAACTCTCGCGAATTTGCTGGGGAGAATGAAGTCAGAGCCCCGTCTTACAATTTATGTGAACCACGTTTTCATGCGAACCATGTTTTTTTTGTTCAAGCACTCTAGCTACAACAGGACATTTGGAGACCTTGGAGATTGCAACAGTTACGTGCTTGACAGTATTATCCTGAGCTGTAGATTGCGTCTTTGCATACAAGAAATGATTGTTTTGTTTAAACTTTTGGCAGATTAGCAGCTGCTCTGAGAGAAACATGACGCAGATTTGGAAGGTTCTAGGTTTATCATGTTAGAAATATTCAATCATTTTCGTCCTTTCGATGTATAAGAAATTATTGGCCACCATCACGCTATTTTATTTCGATATATACAGCAATGCCCTAAAATCTCACAGCCCTTAAAATATGTTTTAAAAGGTCTTCAAGGATTTGTCAAAGCCGTTCTGACTTTAAAAGATGTCCTACATTTTAAATGTACCACCACTTCAGTAATATTCTCGACGGAACTTTATAACACAGTAAGTATGTAGTTAAATATAAGGACGAATCCCTCATGATAAAGAGGAACCCAGGTTTGGGGTTTTAGTCACTCCCGTAGCCAGGTCACATCGGCGGGGGGGGGGGGGTTAACGATCATGGGTAGGCTAACCAGGACATGTGACATGTTAATAACCTTTAGCAGGGCCAAAATTCACCTCAATGATCCCCCATCAGAAAATGTTTGAGGGGGACGAGGCGGTGACCCTGGTCCGCTTGACTGCTGGCCTCGTTTTACTTTTCCGCTCCACCGAGAATCGCATACAGCAAACGCCCACAACCTAATATTGAAACGACAATGTCCTGAACAATCAGACTGCATAGCATTTAAAAAAAGTTGCCTGCCTGGATGGAATCTATTTCAGCAATGAAGAGGAGAACATATAGGGAACATACCGTGGCCTGTTTCTTTTTTAGTGTGTGTGTGTGAAAAACAGGTTTACGTATCCAGTATCCGGATTACCTCTACAAACGGTTTTCGTTAGTCACTGAAATTGCAAATATCTCAATTTGCTTACCGCACTATTTACACGATTGGGCATGAAACCCTGTAGCAACAAATTCAAATGTTCTTACCTTCCCGCGCATCATCATCGCGTCGTTTGTTCATTCGATTACCCATCGAAGACTGCTAGAACTTACAACTTCCTTATTCTAAAAAAAGAGAGAGATTTCTTACTTGTTAAATATTATACTGTACATGTGTAGATTTCATTTACAACACCAACCAGAACCGTGTTCATGATCCCCCAGTCTAACAGTGAACTGTACGATACACGTTATAATGACTAGAATACTATTAACTTCAAATGTAACAATATCACTTAGCAACGTTAGGGTCATTGTTACGTAAGGTATTCTGTACTGAGCCGCGTACTTTTTTTTCTTTGTCACAACTAATATAGTATGTTACGTCACAGATGGAAGCGCGTGAAGACGCCCTTTATATGTAGGTCGTGTTTGAAGGGTAGTATAATGTTCGTTATGAAACAGCGAAGAGATGACGCCTCGTAAGAATCGGTATATGGGCCCGGTGAAGATAAGATGCAACGCGCAATTTCGAATGGACGCACTATTTAATAATTTATCAATTGTTCTGCGTGTAAATAATTCAGATAGTCAGCGGCGTGTACCCCATAACCAACTTCGAGTCAAGACACAATAAAAGTTTACAGTGAGATCACGTGTGCAACCTTGGACGACCGTGTGTTATAGTTCGGGCTGTTCGGCGGTACATACTTGTAAGTATATGTCTCAGATAATGCATTTAATTATTAATTCAAATGAATTTTCTTCGGTATATGTTACTTGAATAACACAATAACTTCACATTTATGTAAGTGGGACGATTAGACGCAACCCAACGCAACCGGCTCCTCAGATGAGTTACCAGCCATTTATATATGCGCCATAAGTCTTCTACTGTACTAAGGTGTGTGCCTGTAAATTACGACTGCGAGTGGCCTATCATGGAAAGGGGGGGGGGGGGGGGGGTTGACCGGGCAAATCCTCTAATTACTCGACGCGTCAGGCTTTCTTCGAATTAAAATGCCATCATCTAAATATGATTTCTCAACAAGGAACTATAAAACATAAACTAAGAAACAAAAAAAAAATCAAACAAGAAAAGTGTGCGTCTTTTTACTGTTCATTGTGACGTCACAGGGTGTGAAAGAAGTAAATAGCGAGATGTACACTTTGTTTGTTTTGATTTCATGTATTCAATATCTTCGACACAAGCCATCGTCTTTACCAAACACCATGTACGAGCTCTCTTAGCACGAATCTTCTCTCTTTGTTACATTTATGGTAGCAGTGTTTGTTTCGGTGAGTAACCAATCCTTTTTTCCGCCCCATCATGGGGATGGATATTATTTTCAGGAACCTGACCGTGGGTCCTTAAGGGTGACCTTTGACCGATAATAAAAAAGGGTAATATCCACAAACCTTGGTGGTGTAGTTTAAGTGGACAATGCCTGTGGGTCACACGGTAACGGATTTTCTGGTAATAATTTGTGATTTTCTCTGGTATAGATTCATAGGTCCTAGGCCGGTGACTTAGTGAGGGGGCATGAAAATGGTAAGGGGGAGTCCGGTTGGAAAACAAATAAGCCTACGAAAAGATTTAACAGTAACATTTACAATAAGAATCCCTAAATACCACTCTTAATATACTGAAAGTTCAGAGAATCCCTTTTCCCACACCCGCTCCAATCCAAAATCAACGTACCCTGAATTGATCACCCGGGTGTGTCAGTCACACTGCCGACGGACAAGTTACAAGTTTTGGCGTGCTACTGTGTGCACTGCGTTGAGGCAACTTCGCCAAGAGCTTTCTGCACTTTTCTCGGAGCCGATCGTTTCATTTTTACCTAAGGGACGATAATACCGACTATGCCATACTGGTGGAGGGGGGAGGGGGGGGGGACGTCACCGGAATCCTCCGGAGGCTACGCGGATGGTATTCAACATTGGATTTAGTTAATATACGTCGCAATAATTAACGGCGGTGTTTGTTGAAGCGCAAGTAGTAGTAGTGGTAGTAGCAGTAGTAAAAATTGTTTCATTTTTGTTTTCATATTTTTACTTTTTACGAATCTGGTCAATAGTTTCAGTCAAGCAGGCCCACAAGAGCTCGTGAACACTGCAGGGGTCATGGGTATCCAGCTCCAGAACCGAAAAAAATGGCCAGCCAATATTCCCCGCACTAGAAGCAAAGAAAATCTTACTCAAGGATCCTAGTAAATCTAACGCATAGTTGCATCGCCCTCTATCGCAATAACAGATAGTCTAACTTCAAATTGCATGTCTAAGAGTATAATAAACCAATGTGAGGGCGTCCTTTCTCTGCGCATTTTACATAAATTTGATGGAAACCTTAATACGTCTCTGTACGTAGTGTCTCTTTTTTCATATCTAAGACCACTACGGTTTTATCTTAAACCGTCCATTGGTGGCGCTTGACGTCGGAGTTTTGTTAATGGGGAAGTTTCATCAGATAAAGCTTCTTTGAAAAGCCGACTCTACTTCACAAGAACCGAACCGCTGCGGTGACGTATCGTTCTATTGTGTATATAGTGCAAGCCTCACCTTATGTACCATATATGGTAGCAACTCTTCTTTTTAGGGAACCTCCAAAGTGAACCTGCAACGATTTCCCTTAGATTTTGTGTTACACGGTTTCATGAGGACGTCTTTTGAAATACAGAATTTGGGTTTCACTTATTGTTCCATGAAGTCATTCTCGTTGATCTATTTCTCTGTTTAAGACAGACGGAAGTACGCTATGGATTTGTTTACCTCTGCAATTTGCAAGTCTGTAATGCCAGAAAAGACAATACAATGTTGCCGTTAAATCTCAATGTCGATTTTAATTTCCAGTCTGAGACATCACAACGTTAACTGCTATGACTGAAGCCCCACGGTTGCTCGTAACCCTGTTATTCTGACGATGGAAAAAAGAAGAAGAGTAACTCGCAATCAGGGGAAACCCCCCTGAGTCATTACTTCAACGCCATCAGCAAAAAAAAAAAAAAAAAGGAAAAGCAAACATCAACGCTTTCTTTGCACAAAATTTGGGACATGTAGCCATCATACTAACTATTTTACCCGGTACATTTTTCCCTTCGGAAACTACATTCTTAATGAGTCTTGAGTGCAAATGGCACCTTTTAGTGATTAAAATGATTACAGTGTGTCATTTACACACCAATTATCCTAAATGGCCTTACTTCATTACTTCGACAGTCATGGCCTTGCACATATATACATTCTGTCACCAGACGATTTTCTATTTCAATGTACTGTTTGAAACCGTGGTCAAAGTCCACCCTCGAGTGAATCGTCTTTTATTTTATTTTTTTAATCTGAAAAATTGAACAAGGCAGCTTTTTGTGGAGTTTTCTTTTGAATCCTAATTCGGTATGTTGCCCAATGAGGTCAAACTGTTTAACCATTCATGATAAAGGGAGCGAGTGGGCGAAGAATTCATTTGATATTTTTATCCAATTGAAAAGTGATCACAGTTGTCATGGTGACCTGCAGTGAGCTTTTAAAATCTACGTCATATGAGACACTGCGATGTCAGATCGACCATTAAAGGCACAAGTCAATTAATTGAACAGAAAGCTAGAGGGGTAGAGTGGAGGGGGGGGGGGATGTCCACTGCATGAACATTTTGGATTTAGTAATTTCCATAACCTAACTCCTTTGAAGTGTCTCTGCCTTGCCTCTCTAGAGACATACCCTCCACCCTCCTTTAGAGCATGGAGCTAGTGCGGATGGAGTAAGAGCAGATAAGATTCCTTTGAAGTCATCATGGGTTCCGACATCCTAAGAGTAATAAACCTTGAATACTCTCACTGATCGTCTACACTTGACGGCAAATAGTTTTACAATGAGCTACTATTTGAACCTGGGATTAGGAAAGCTGACAACTGCAGTTCTTGTCGTCTGCTAGATCTCAAACACCTCTTGGCATGATTTCACTCGTTGTTATAATATTGCCAGTCGTCAAAGAAAACAAAATTCCGTTCTATCATTTTACGCCAGTGCTCACGTCTTAGAAGGGTTCAGTACAGTTCAATTTAACTCATTGAATATGGACACATGTTTCGTTATTTTAGGAACAATTCGGAATCTTTGCAAACTTCGTACGCGAAAGTTAAGACCTACATTAATTGCTGAAAGGAAGATGTTACTGGATAACGGAAGAAATTAGAATAATAAAGAAACTCGATCACATAGAAATGCATCTACAGTCGTTTAGACCAGAAGACTAAAAACGGTTTCAAATTTGTCCACATCCATGATCATTTCAAAGCATTGTTACCGTCAAGTCTTTGTTTGAGGATTACGTTAGTCTGAAAGGATCAAATTCTCATTAGGAGAATTAAGTCAAGCAAACTCAGAAGATAACTGAAGGACTTGTCAATCAAAGTGTCTTCCCACAAAAAGGATTCAAGTACTTTCAATACGTATTGCCTAAAAGATTACACTGAATTAAGCGCTTTTACTCCATCCGTAATAGCTCCAAGCTTAGAAGTAGGCAACCTATAACAGATAAACACAAGACATGGAAGGACGAGACATAGCCAGCACTCAAAATGGATCTTAGTATTGGAAGACATTCACGCCTTACATCCTCATCAAAAAAAAAAAAAAAAGTGTGATAATAATTAACAAAAAAAAAAAAAACACGCGTAAGTTGCACTAATCCTAGAGTAGCCTGTAAATTCACGATAATTTGTTCATAAAATATCCACAAAACTTAAATATACACACTCAGGATCGATCATGATAATGAAACACACTGATATAGAACCTCTTTGATATGATAAAAAAAATCTGGAGAAAAAAAAATGAGAAGAACAAAAACGTCACAATTGAAAAGAAGCTTCCCCCGCCCCATTCCATAATCGTGCATCGTGAAAAGCTGATATTCTGGTAGGGATCTTAAAAAAAAGTGTCCTACTTGACAGAAAAAAAATAGTTAAATTGAAAAGTTGCCTGATTGCAGGTCCTTTTCTTGGGGGGGAGTATCCAAAATTTCCATATGTCAATATGAGGTGTTGCTCTGAAAAGATTCTCTGCAGATACTCTTTGACGAGTAAAAACAGATGGAAGACTACCTAAACATGCCCCTCAAGTCTCTCTTATGACTTCTCTTCCTACCCTCCTGCTACCCTCCTACCCTCCTGTACTACCCTCCTGTACTCCTCATAACCTGCTATACTTCTCCTGCCCACCCCCCATACTCCTACCACTTATACAAAAGTATGAAACAATGAACAGCAAATTTATGCTCACACATTTGAAACAAAAACTTGTGACTTTAAAGATGCAGCAACACCCTCCAAAAAAAATATAGGGGTTTAATGTTATTAAGACTAAATGTCTCTTATTATCATGGCATCACCGTTGGTACTTACACTAACAGTTGCAAAACTGTAATCTGTACTTTAGCTGAACTCGTCTGTGTCTTATTCATTTGCTTTGCGATTAAACTTATGGAAGAAACATCACAGCAATTTTTTTCAAGAACATCTTGGCAACATGAGCTTGACACACATTGTGATCCATTTTTGACATTGTTGCTGAACACAGTAGGAATTATTTTGAAAATGGTTTACACTTTAGTTCCTTTTTTTTTTACGTTTTGAAAGATCATCCCCGCTCTTAATGCAAAAAGGGTCACAAAAAATTACACACAGTAGGGGAGCTTGTCTCGTCAACTGTAAAACCATATTGCAAACATACGACTTTACTACTACATTTTCTAGACTGTGAGTTTGTGAAAGTTTCGAGGTCTGCAGCTTGAAATAATAAAAAGCGATGCCAAGGTGCTGACGTAATTATCATCACCATGACGGTAACACGTTAAGGACGGGGGCGGTAGATTTTTCGGCCATTCGGTGGGTTAACCACTTCATCGTCACAGCCCCACCTGAAATAGAAACCCATCGATGCTACCATATTAAATGACCTTATAGGTACAGCTTTCAGTTAGAATCTGTGTAGTATTCGTCATTTGTGACGAAGTCAAACTGACTTTTGTTCACTTTTTGCCACACCTAATTTGCTTTCAGTGATGCCCACAGAATGCATATTTCTATATCATTCACATTCAATTAAAACTTTTCACTTTCATTCAAATCTGACTTTTTTTTACATAATATATCCCTCTTATTTTTTCGTCATCATAATGTTCCTATTTTTGCCTTCACAAATCCTACCAACTAGCCATGACTTATTGCAAGAATGCCCTCAGAAAATCATTGTAGGATATTTTCCCTTCAAGATCCTTGTCATAGTAGGTCATAAGGTGGAAGAACTCATCTTCGCTAAGGTTGATGCTGAACCGGCGCAAAATCTGTCGGAACTGGGTCGTCGATATGATGCCGGATGCTGAGGGGTCCATCGTCCTGAAAACCCTTCTCATCTTCTTCCAGTTGTCCTCCACACACTGTCTGACTCTCAACATGGCCTCCACCATGTCTGAGCTCACGACGCTACCGATCCTTACCTGAGGAGGATGGGAATGATGGAGAGTTGAAAACAATCTCTAAAAAACTGGAGTCAATGCACTCTGCAGAATTGTTTGATATACTTTCAAACGTTCGATTGCATCCCTTTTCATAAACCCTTAAAAAATTCCAATTCACATTTTTATTAGTTTTATTTTTAGAAGTTTTCACATTGACTGATATAGAATGAGGCATGGCAAAGCAGTATTTTGTCTGATTATTTACTTTTGCACTTGCCTCATTAGTTGAAATGTCTTGTGTCTTCATTCAGTCGATTGCAGCACATTTCAACACTCTCAACCACACATGGTAGTTTTGTCACCCTGTTTGACATCTCAGGTATTTCCCACCTTTGTAATGCTTACCCCACAAATGGTTCTCAGATAATATGAGAAGAAATGTCCAAGACCAAGGACAATTTATGGCACCGAACACTGTCAAGGTTTTGGTCGAATGTGACCAGATTTGAAAGTCTAGCATATTTTGGGAATCAGTCTAGCGAGACTATGGCTGGAAGACTGTTAACACACTCACTGGCACTTTCGCTGCATGGATCTTCTGACGAGACAGCAGACCTCTGGGTTCGTTTTCCTCCTCACGAATTGGTCTCAGGTTCAAGACAAAATGTTTCAGGAACTCCATGTACGAAAACCTGTTAGTGCATGACATAGTGTAACAAGGATTAACAAAGTCTGACATTGGAAAACTAATTTTGTCATCCAGGTAACATACTTTCATTCTTTTGTTATTTTTTCTTTGTTTTCAATCAAAATATGACAGATGGACAATATCTCTTGCAGTTAGTTCTTTTCTCAACATGCAAAACGAGTTGCCAGGACAAATTTCAGAGTTTAAAAAATTTTTTACCAGATCCACCTGAGCTACACCAAAAAAGTCAATTTGATTGTGACAAAATTTGGCTACAAAGAGATTAAAAATTTGCCAGTTTGTAAAGATGTTTATAAATACGTTCACTACAGCTTTTGACAAATTCATGTCTATGATAGGTGGTGACAATCAACCACTGTTCCCCCCGTTTCCATCAATCTGATGTAGGATCCAAAGGTGGGGATGAGGGCAGGGGTGTGGGGTGGGGGTGGGTGTGGACAGCTGTCGAGAGTGGAAAAGTGACATTAAAAGTGACAATTCTGTTTTATGAAGTTCTCTTTGACTGCTGTGGCACCTACCGTAAATTTTCGAAGTATCCCCCTGCAAAAGTAGAGGTTATTGGGGAAGAAAAAAATAAGAGTAAGAATTCCATAAGAGGTAAAATCACGACTTACTTTCCAGACTCTTTCAAATCGTACTTGAGAGATAACCTTTGGAAATCCTCAGCTGGTAGAAGTATGTTGAAATTTTCTAAAATTGCTGAAAGTGGATAGAAATGTAAGTATTATTTTCGATTAATCTTTCCAGTTGATTGGGCTATGGGATTTATTATGGACAAAAGTCCTTTCTCGTAAGCTGGAGTCGCTGCGAGTCATTAAAATCTTAGAAGCAATTAACCTCCACTATCAAACCATATACAGTTAGTACAAAAAACATTGAAGTTTTCTCAAACTCTCTGAAAATACCCCCACCCAAAAAAAAAAAGTTTCAGGTACCTCATTGCCATCTGTTGATGAAAGTGTGCTGTTACTGATTGCAATTTGACCTGGTTCTTCTGGTCGAAGTAATGTTTTTAGTTGAGTCTTTTTTTTTTTCCAACAAACTACTGCAGTTCAACCTCCCGTGCATGTTGTCAACATCTTATAAATGTTCCTGTGTTCTAAAGACAAAGCTATCATGTTTTTTTCCTGTTTCCAACTGTTGAAGTTTTCCCTCTCTTATAGAAGCACTATAATTTAGAATGACCATGTGTTATTGATAGAGATGTCCTGTTACTGTTGATTCCTTCTTACCTGCAAACGCTTGAGGTTCGACCTCTCCTGTATTAGCAGGATCTCGCAGCTTGCAAGCCTTCTGTATCTCGTGCCAGTACTTTATCACAGACCTCTTCAGCCGCTGCTCCGTGCTATCTGCATTCACTAAGGGTGTCATCGAACGACGGCCGGAAAATAGACTCTAAAGTAGAATAGACAAAATAAAGACATTGAGAACAAATGGAAACCTCATCAGACATAACAATATTCACAGCGCTGGTGATATGAATATTCAAAGAGCAGCTGGGGATATGAATATTCACAGTGCTGATGGCATGTATATTTACAGAGCACCTGGTGATATGAATATTCACAGGGCTGGTGATATAAATATATACAGGGGTTGATATATCACATTCAGAAGAATCAAACGCAAGTGCTGCAACTGCTTAGCTTTACTGAAATATTCCAGACCAGAGAGAGGTAAAATGTGTTAACTTCCTCAACATTCACATAAAGTGTGGTATACGTAGAATCACTGGAGCATAAACTAAACAAAAGAATATGACCATGCGTGTCGAGGAATTACAGGCTGACACCATTTTGCAATTACGGGGAATATTTTGTAAAAAAGTCTTTAAAAAATCTTAAATAAATGAACTTTATTTATAGTCAAGCAAGCTGGCTCTATCTGAATGATAGCCAATTGGAGCATTACATCAGTATCTGGTGTGTGTTAAGGTTAGCCATTGACCTTCGAGCAGATTTCACTTGTCCTGTTCTTCTGAGATAATTTTGTGTGTTGTATTCAGTAAATATGGACCTTCAGAATAGTATGGCTATTTGCACAGATGCACGAGGATGTGGGATAATTTTGCAAATGCATTCATTTTGGTAACAGTGATACTCACTTTTTCACATAAGATCAAACAAAAAGCACAGACAAATGTGACAAGCCCACAGGCCAATCAAGCTAGCAGAGATAGACAGAGGCAATATATGTATTAGGTATGTGAAGGGGAGATGGGAGGGGGGCAGGGAAGAGGGGAGAGAACTGACATAATTAGTGACAGCAATCAACTACATGTAACCATAAGCATCTCAAAAATATAACATTATATCCGACACTTGACTTTTGCCATCTGCTCCAAGTTACTACTCACAGATCTGCTCATAGCTCTGGGTGTGGTGGTGGCCGGACGCACAGGGACCTGCAACAGCTGAACGGATGCTGGCCTTTGTATAGGCGTGATCCTCCCCTCGTCTGTTGGGCTGTCCGTATCCTCGCAATGGTCCAAAAATGACCTGTAGTCCAAGTTATCAAACTCATTGGCAGGGAGAGCATCCCATAATGCCTCAAACTGCAGAGAGAAAAAAAAATACAGAACACATGAAATGTTTAGGCCAGCCTTCAGTCCAGATTAATCTCATGTCAGTTAGACAAAGACATGTACACAACAAACAGGTGAGGGGGGGGTAGAAAAGGGTAAGACCTTAACACAACAAGAACAAAAAAAAAAAAATGCAATTCTCCTATGGATACGACAACATTTGCATCAATCCTCACTTTTGAATGACGAAGCACGCTTTCATCGTACTACCGTTGAGTGAAACAACCGAGATGTTCCTAAATGTCAAAGAATCCCTGAGTGGTTTCACAAATTCGCTCCACAGCATGCTGAACAAGATTACCAAGTCATCATACATAAACAGGATCGCATGCAGGACAAACGACGTCCTTGCAGTTCATTCCGACAAAAGAGAAAGTACAAGGTCCACACAGTCGACACACGTCGGCACGACGTCATTCGATAAACTTTTCATCGCCCCCGAATGTCTGCCTCGTGAAAGTTCGTTCTCATGAAAGACGTGAACATTTCTACCATGCTCACATGTGAGTGTATTAGAAATGAAACCTTTTGCTCGAAAAGGTTTCCGTAAAAGAAACTTTGATGAGTAACAAAACCGATCAGACCACAGTCCCAGTGATACCACTGTCAATCTGACTGACGTTTCTCCCCGAGAAAATGTGAGTTTCTTTTTCCGGGCAAGCCGACTTCAAAGACGACGAACCTCTCGCAGAGGTTTTGCAGTGACGAGGCATTGCCTCGAGGGGATGCACAACTGTCCGTCTCATCAGAGGGAAAACAAACCAACTGCTCGAACATCTAACGTGCGGTGATGTACTTGCTTCCTGTGTAGTCTGCTTGTTTTCCCTCAAATTTGGTGACGTTACGACAGGAGTGACGTCACCTGAAAAATCCTCCGTTCCAAGTGGGCTCTCAAAGGGTACTTTTTAAAGGACATTGTTTCATAAACATTCTAAATTGACAGAATTCTCTGAGGTTTCATGATTTGTGTTTCGTGACGGACCTCGACTAAAAGTTCTGGGACCGTTAAACTGCAACATTCCCAATCCTCATCCATATGCAGCCATACGAGCTGCCTTTTTCCCCAAAAATGTCAATTCCAATACATTTCACTGAATGCTCTAAATCCCGGGCCATCCCTCCGTTTCAGTAAGTAAACCATTTCTACACGGTGCAATTCATTGCGATGAGCACACCAGTAAAACACCGCTAAATTAGATGAAACTAAATATTTACGAATTTTTTGACGATTTTATTTATTTGTTGTTTTTTTGTTACTGAGGAAATAGGGACAAAACATGTTTGTATGAGTGGTGATACCTTAACCACCTTATTTTGCACTAGCTGTAATGTAGGTGGAATTATTCCTCTGCAATATAAATATTTTACGACTTTTATCTCACCTGTGAATCTGTCAAGTTGAAGGCAACAGCAGCTAGTGAATCTCTAAAGTCTTCTTTAGATATAACCCCAATGTTGGCATAGTCTAACGCCGTAAACTTCTCCTCAAAGTACCTGACGTTTGACGAGACACACCTCTTGAGCTCGTTCATTATGTCCTCCAGCGTAGGGGGCGCTCTACTTTGCTGGTTCTTGGCTTCCATCTCTTTGTTCTGAATGGATTCAATCCAGTTCTGCGCCAACTGTAAAAAAAAGATAGAATTGAAAAAAAGGATTAAATTCACGGCGTAGACGTCGATGTTTCGTGAAGCCTTCGTGATCGTTTTGTAAAAAAAAAAGAGAAATCGTGCCTTGAGTAAACTTTTAACTGCATGGCATGATATGACATAATAAGCAAGCATACTGTTAGGGTTAGGATTTGCTGTCTTGAAAAGGCACAAACATGTATGACATCATTGGAAGACTAGCTATTTGTCACCTTCTGAAAGTTGGAATTTTTTTCCTTTTTTTCAGCATCATCATCACCGTTTCGAGAAGAGTTTTCATGCACAATACAAAAGATGTGATGGGGTAACCAGACATACTGTTAGCTTTAGGGTAAGTCATCTTGAAAAGGCATGTCACATGAGGATTGGCTGTCTGTGAGAATATGGTGTCGCATATTCATATATGCAAATGAATCAACTGACGTATCTTCTCTGTTTACAACGTATATCCATTTCACCTCATTTTCATGCAGTGTAAAAACATGAAAATCTACAGCCTACAATTTGTTCTTCAATAGTACAGATCTCTTCTCAAAAAAAGGTGATAAACGCAACAAAAATGTAGGAAAATAAACAAGTCCCACTGCGTCCCCCAGAAAGAAAAAAAATTGGAAACAAAGAAAAAAGTTAACCTGCTAGACAAAATTAGCTGACGATAAAGCACAACATACGAACAATCTGTGTCATAAACACTGACGAGTGCAAATAACAGTTGGTCCTTGAGACACCCGTCTGAGTGAGAATGTTTGATAAAGTTACCAGGGCAAACACTTGGGCGAAAGGAAGGTTAACATTCTACCCTCAACTACCCATACTCATCAGAAACTGTGTGTAAAAGAAGGTGTTCACCAACTAGCTGGAAGAAGACAAAGGACTCTTGATTTTATCTTTATAACTTCTTGAACTGCAATTGAGATCCTGGTTTATTTGATTGATGAATATCATAATTGTAAGACAAGCTGTGTTTTAAGTGTTCATCAACAGAGGAGAGACCTTGCAGTAACTAAGCCAAGGCTCATCCGTCACCTTGAAGTCACATCAAAATATGTGAGATTCGTCAGAGACAAATTGTTACTCAAGTTATACTCAAATTATTACTCAAATTATTACTCAAGACAGCACCGATGAGGGTCATTTCTTGAGATTCAGTGACAGAACGTCAATGCTCAATTATATGAAGTTGTTTCAGTTTTTTTTATTCTTTGTGCAACTTCTCCATAAAACCGCATGACGTGGCTATTAGAAAGAATTTCCACAGCCACTAAACGGGACTCTCCACTGTGCCCCATCAGTGCAAGACAGAGAAAAAGGAAAAAAAAAATGCACCTCCTGTTCGTTAGCTGAGAAGTCATCAAGGAATGCTGGGTAATTTATGGAGAGGTCTTCGTTCACTTTGACCTTGGTCAGGAGAAACTTGAACTGCCTATCCGTCAACTTGAAACAGAAGTTATCCAAGACACGTCTGAATTCCGAGGGCCCTATCCTGCCCTTCTTTTCTTTGTCGAAAGCACCGAATGCCTGAAGAAGAAGACAAGAGGGGGGTGATGAAACATCGGTAGAGGAAAATGTGCGCTCAAGAGATTAAAAAAAAATCACTGACTTTATATGTCATAAGATCCTTTTCCAAGCAATTTCCAAGTTTTCCTCGTAGTTTGTGAATAGACGAAATACAGGAGACGGAACTTATCACTGGAAATTGTTACTCAATAAATATTTACGACAGGCTCCGAAAGAGACCATCCTCTCCTTTATCGAGAGATTGTCTTCAAGAGGAATGTAAAATGGACTTTTAAAAAGAGCACGTAAAGTGGCGCGACCCACTTGTTTCAAGTGTTTTCAAAGTGCAGAACGCATCGCGGAAACGAAAGGAGTGATGGATGACGGTAAAAAGGGTCACCATCCTATAACAAGCATCGCTGACTGATGGATGCCACCAACAATGGAACGTCAATTATCAGCAGAACACGCCGTTGTGTTCGACATAAGGCAAGCTACGTGGCAAGATCACCTGACCTGTCACCTGATTGTCAAATCTTTCACTTGCGTCTCCTTCAGGCTTTGGAATGTGCTTTTGAAACTAGTCCACAGTTCGTCCGCCAGCTATATACGATCCATCTGAGGCCTTTGGACCATCGGTTCATTTCATGGTCCTTTTGAAATTTGATGTTTACTATATAGACATGAGGATCCAGATGTTTTGGTATTTTTCACTTCTTGCTCGCAGTCCAACATGACTCACCGACTATCATTGTATTTACATACAAAACAAGGGGGGAAAAAAAAAAAAACGAAAACTAATTCCTGAAACAAAAAAAAATATTATTTTACACCTAGGAGTTGAAAAGGCTGCATCCCATGCATTATCAAAACCGAATCTATCCAGTGTCAACCAATGTCTTTGGAATTCCAATTTAAGGAAAGCAAAATGACGGAACCAAAAAAAAAAGGGTTTAAGTTTTGGAATTCCAAGAATCTTGAGGCTCAAGTAAGAAACTGGTAAAACTAAAACAAGGCTATACCAAGTAAAGCGTGGATTCTAGTGTCAACCAAATTTTCTCAACTCATAGAAAAGAGACAAAGAAAAAAGACAAAAAGGAATCAGGAACAGGAAAACTGTGATAAACGAAAATTGAAGAAGAGGAAAGGAGGCAATACCGCTTGCAGGACGCTGACGTTTGCTTGCACCATCTTGCGTAACTTTTTGGACGCTTTGTCTGCCTTAAGATGGGAGAAGGATTCCACGTTGACGTCTTCGACACCTCTCTGGCGGTACTGGGCTTCCATCCCTTCATCAAAAGCCTTCAGGAAACTTTCGTACGACAGCTTGCTCCGTTCGGTCGGCAGTCCGAGCCTGTCAGAGGAGAGGATTTGGTACCAACTTAGTTTTAAGTGACGATAACAAGGCTTCCTCACATGATGCCAAAAATGTGAATGATTTGTGATGAAACGACAGCGTGACGACTACCATAGTTCACAGAGCACTTCGACTTTCGATGCGAAAAATCATGGAATTAATGTGACTACGGGTGTACCCAAAAAGGGAAAACATTAAACTTTTAATAAAGTTTAATATGTCTTTTAATTGCACCATTCAGACAAGTTTGGAAAATAAATAGGTTTCAGATGATGGATTCTGCTATATGATCTCAAATTCTTATAACATGAACAAAAGCAACTTGTAAGATATGATATTGCAGTGGTTGACAGGTTTTCAATTCAACTCAACTGGACTGACACTTCTTTAAACAAGCCGATGGGAAGTATACTAGCAATGAATATTCATTTGGCAAAAACAGCTAATTGCTGAAGCCACATATGAGGTGATCAGTTTGTAAGCATTTAGCGCTTCATTTCACTACATACTACAATGTCGATACCGAGCAAGGAGCTACGACTTGAGTGGTATCTGTTTGAAACATCGGCGAGACCTGCATGTTGCATATTTATCATGTAGGTGCGGTCTACTTCTCATGATAGGAACTATTAATTTCCAAATAAAAATTCTGCCTTTAACTGTTTTTATGCCATTTCTGTCGTTTTTTTTTTAAAAAATGTCACTTTTCATTCACTGTCGTTGTCGATCATTGGAAGACGTATTCCGTCCACAGACAATCTCACTCGTGCATTTAAAAATAAAGTAAGTAGACTTTCGCTCAAACATCACCTTGTCCTTTTGGGTTCTCTGTACACACGTCATCATTGAAATGAAAACCAGTGAGAACTTTCTCACACAAAAATCACACATGTCCCCTTGCAAAATTGCAAAGATATTTCTCACCTGTAGATGGTGATAAATACCCGACAACTAATTCATAATATTGATTAATATCACCTAAATCATTGAATCGGTACTTGGACAGCCATGCCAGTGATGACACCTAGGTACTGCTATCATTAACGTTAACAACCTTCTCTGATTCTCCATTTTCCAGGTAAATTTCTCGACGTTTTCACGGCAGTCTTCTGCCAATCATGTCACTTCAGCATCAAATTCACAGGAACGTAAGACTTTGCCGTTGTTCTAAAATTGCTTGAAATTACTTTGGGATCCTTGTATTTTGAGTTATCCCTCAAAGCACCAAGGGAGAACAAACAATGGTGAACATTGTTACAAAAACATGAACAATATCTAGTGGTATTGAAGGACCACATCTTAGAAAATCCACCAGTTTTTTTTCTTTTTTTTTAAGGGTCAATGGAGTCACAACTGACAATTACACTTCACCATAATTCAGACAATCTAAAAAATTTACTTGTGTAACAATTTCTTGAGGGTTCCATCATCCACCAAATAGTTGTGGTCTATGAGGACCTTTTGCAAGTCCTTCACCGAAATGAAGCCGCTCTTTGACTGGTCCAGTTTTGCGAAAGCCTCCTGGAATGTGCCGTACTTGTCCCGCATCCTGTCTTTCAGAGACTGCTCGAGACGGGCGACCGATATGAACGTGGAATTGCTGGCTTGGTTCAGGGTGATGTTGATTCTGAGAGGGAAAATGAAACAGAGACTCCCGATTTGCGTGTCGCCGACTGAGAACGCAACTCATCAAGCAAGAAAAAAAAGAAACAGAGATAATGTAGATGCCAGTTGCAGTTAAAAAAAGTAGACTGTTTTGACCTGAAAGCGTAACTTTGTGTTCTAAAGTTCTGTTTTGGTCTCTGGCAGGTAGACTTTTCGTTTGCGCAGATTGAGGTCCGTAACGTCACCATGAGATGATTCTGTCCCACCCAGTCTGCAAACAGATACGTGCACGGTCGGTTAGACAGTGGATCTTTGTCAATTGCCTAGGTTTTCTTGAGCTGTATTTCATACCATGGCAGGGGATACTGGTCGTTATGACGATAGGCAAAAATGTGTGATTGAAGAGAAAGGGAGAACTGGAGGTTTTCTGACTATTTTAGCGAGATCGATTCATAATGCTTTCCCAAACAAAACATGCACAAAGATGACCTCTGTTGTTCTTGCACTCATTTTTACTTTTAAGATCTGTGGATGTACTACTCACTGTTTCTCCAGTTGGCTTTTATGATGGGTTTCTATGGTGTCCATGGACTCTTCCACGATCCTCCTGCTCATCCCGTCGTTGTCACTCGGGGCAAAAGACCGTCCCATCATCTTCAGAAAGTGCGTATGATCGATGAAGCCTTTACCCTCGAGGTCGTACCTGAACGTGACAACACACAGGGAGACATGACCCTTCTAATAAATTAACAAGAGCAAAGATTTGAGGCAAGCACAAGTCTTGTCTCTACCCTAAATTTGGCAAGAACTATGAAAACAAATTTATCTTCAAAATGGTGGCATTGCTTAAAGAGGAAACCAGAGTTTAGGGTCTCTGTATTACCCTCCTTCCACGTCCTGACATTTGCTTGTCTGGCTGGATATGAATAAACATCTCCACAAATGTTTCACATTCTCTACTTCACTCTGTCCTTGGTTTGCCCCACTTACCCTCTTCCCCCCCCAAAAAAAATAACATAAAACCTTTCAATATTTTGTTACAAGCAAACACATGTAAACTTTGGAAATCTTAGAAGACAATAGATGCATTGGAATGTTAAGCTACAGGTTGGCTGAAGAGCGACCAGTTTTGACAGAAAAACTATGGTGATAACACTGTATCACCACTTTCCGCCCACCCCCCTCCCTAACAAAGGTCTTGAATCCTCCCAGTGCACTGGGTGAAAATTAAAAGTCAGCACAGAATTTGGCAATCAATGTAAAATTCAATGTACTGTTAGAATCTTGATGTGAAAAACATGGTGCAGCTGCTCTTTTCGTGTTCACAACAAATCCTAACAAACTCTTTTGAAGTGGTCGCTTTGTCGCATTTTTCTTCTTACAGAAATCTTACCGATTCCATAACTTAGAAAATTCTTCCTTTGTCATCGGCAGCATGTAGGTAAATAACAGATCCCTGAGTTCCTTCTTCTGAATCACGCCGTTTCCGTTCTTGTCAATGGACCTGAATGCCTTGGCCAGATCGTGGTAGTGTCTTTGTGCCTTGGCGACGAGGATCTCGTGAACCTGGTCGGCGGCCATTTGCGCCGGGTCGATGGTATCATTGAACCTGAAGAGGACACAATGATTTCAGAACTTATTTTGTTCAAATATGATTTCATTCGTTGGGGGGATCGTAAGAAGTTTAATCCAAGAACAGAACCTTTTAGGTCAAATAACGAGAAAAGAATTAAAGCTAAATTTTGTTCAACAAATATTTTTGCTTTGTTGAGGTTTTAACACCCACTAATTCAAAAAAAAAAAAAGAAAAGTTGATTGATTTATTGATTGATTTATTGACTTATTGATTCATTAACTTCTTCAATACTAAAACATAGCACAACAAAACGACAAGAAATCCTTGACATTACAAAAAGTAGACAAAGGGAAGAACACTTCCCTTTAGAGTTGTGGAATTGCTACCTTTCACATAAGACTACTTTCAGTGAGAAAGTGTGTATCTTCGAATGTTTTTAGACGCATTAATCATGCCGACAACAGCAGACCAATCGTACGCCTCAGTGGGCCATTCAGGAGATTTTGCCACATTGTAACTGTCTCACCTGTGATCAGAATCCAGCCATTTATGTCCCTCATCTGTGTCAGTTTCTTGGAACTTGTCGAGGAAATCCAAGTAGGACAATTTGGTCTTCTTCCTGATGTCCAGCGCGTCCATGATCTGCACGAACTCTTCGTTGCCGACAATCATCATCATGTGGTCGAACAGGTGCCTGAAGTCCCTCTGTCGGATGTAACCATCGTGATCGTCATCCAGCTTATAGAACGCAGACCGCAAATCCTGAGAGTCAAAGTTCGGAAAAGTCAAAAGAGAAATCAAAGCGAGAAACGGTGCGACACGTACGGTGCGGATGGTCACTCGGGATTCCGAAAAGGACAAAAGGCAGGGACAGGAACGTCAGGTGTAAGTTATTCGTGATTGACTCGCATGTCACCCTACGATGTGGTGAAAACTGGTGTACAAGCACAAATATGTGTAGTAAATGTTTTTTTTTCAACTGTGAATTTGGGATGAAAACAAGTGGCAAATGTATGTTGTTACTAGCAGAATACTCGATAGGTTACAAATGTGCTATTTTATTATGTAAATGGCAGCTAAATGATTTCAGGGCTGTACACGAATAAATTTTGGTTGGAGACGTGCATAGACGTGCACACTCTTTCAACTGTACCTGATGACAGGAATACGTCCTGTAAAGTCGGTCAATTTCCATTAAATCAAGGATCTTATGTGTCCGACTTTCATTGTAATTGACAACAATTTCTGTGATTTCTATCAATCCACATATTCACTAACTTTGTACATCTGATGTGGAAAAGAGAAAGGAATATAATAAAAACAAGACAAAGAGGGAAACAAACACAAAATGAACAAGAAAACAAAATACAATCAAATGAACAAATGAACGACAAAATGAACGACGAAATAGTGCCAAGTCAACTTGCAAATACTACTTGTCACAGCACTCGTGACCTATTTTCGTAAGTTTACAACAAGGACTCACTCCGAAGGTCTGTCTTAATTTGTCTTTCAAGTTAGCCACTACTTCTTCTGAGGACATGGCTTTTGCGTCCAGGACCTTAAACCAATGGTTCGGGTACCGCTGGATTTCTTCGCCGGGTCCCGCTGTCCTGAGATCCTCAAACCCCTGGATGAAGTCAGAGTACATCATGGGGCCTTGACTGAGGCCCACCTTATCACACAACTGACTGAACTGCTCGTTGTCCATGTACATGCCAAAGCTTTCAAGAACCTATAAGACATGAAAAAGCAGGTAAAATTGAAAGAAATTGAAACAAGTTAATACTCTCATGCTATCCTCAACCCATCGATCTTCTTTTTTTTTTTCTTTTTTGGTCTCCGGCCAGCATTTGCGACTGTAATAACTTAATCTACAAAGATAAAACATGCCATGAAATGCTCCCCTTACAGAAGCACACACTTTTGGATTCCACATATATGTGTCTTCAATCTTGTTTTTGAACTGCCGACAGGAAACGGTAGTAATTGGTCAGAGGACTTGGGAGTAAGACAATACATGCATAGCTGCACAATTTCAATTGAAATCTCTGGGAGGTGTTACTTGCATTGAGACCCCCCACCCACCCACCCACCCACCCACATAAGGTATTGAAGACAAAAGAGTCCATTAGGAGTTTGGTCACTTGGCATTCACCGATGCATACACACCAAATTTCCTGCCGACTATGGCAGAAAAGTCGAGTGTGGGGACCCACCTGTCGAAACTCTTTCCCTGATAATTTTCCCGTCCTGTTTTTACAGTATCTGAGGAAGTTATCCCTGGTACTGCTCGATTTTTGAGACATCCTGTCTTTCAGCTTGAGGAGTACTTCATCTGCCGTCATCTTGCTAGTCTGCTGTAGGGCCAACTCCTGAACTTTCCGAAGTCTGACAGAAACAAAGGCAAAGTGGAGAACAGGGTGAACTCGAATTTACTCGTACCGCTTTGATAAAGGTTTCTTTTACTCTATTCTTTACAATGTTTTTTTGTCAAAAGTATGATGTGTGTGATGGACAGATGCCTGGGGTATTTTCCTTGTAATGCTGGTCTCAAACGGATCCAGGTCCCTCAAACGAGCAGATCGTAAAACCCCTAAAAGTGTGGAGTGAAAGAAGAGGTAGTAACTAAGACTGTGATTTTGTGGGTAATCAATATATTTGTTCATAAATGTCGCAAAAACAGAGCAGACTGCGTTGGCAAAATCGATGACAATCTCTCACCGTGAATCCAGATCGACCTGCCTCTGTTGCTCCGTGAGGTCGCTGATGACGTGGATCTGGGTGCTGAGACCGACCAAGTCACCGGGAGACGCGCTGACCCCGAGATTACCGAAGAACTCGGCCAATCTGACCTTGCCTTCCGGAGTCTCCTCGCACTGGTTCCACAGTCTAAGAGTTAGGTAAAGAGAGAAAACGAGATGATAACACAAATCTCACCGACTGGATAGATGAAATCTGTGCCATTCCCTTATGATGACACTATCCTAAGTACAGATGAGATCAGTACACCTGTGAAGTAAACCCTAGGAATACCTGGCAGATGGCAGCAAATTTAAAAAGGTAATCAGAGTTTTGAGGCTCTGAAAATTTTACTCTCTTGGGCACAAAAATCACATCTTGCCATTTAGTTGCCACAGTAAATATGATTAAACTGTTTCTTTTTCACAAACATAAATGATCCCATTTCAGAAGAATTTAAACCACAACTGTGATATTATTGAATAGGTTTATTGTCTTAAATAATTTTTTCTTTTCTGTTTCGGTACAGGTAAGATGTAAACAATTGCACATGATGCAACAAAAAGTTTCGTTTTGTCATTTTGTTTATGTCTTACAAAATAATAAGTCACTCTTTTGTGCACATTACGAATCGCCATACATTTGCAACATAGTTCACTGCATTATGATACGGCATTCTACAAACATGAAAGTTAAATGATTTTGAACGGCAGTTCATGCCATACGTGGAAACAATTTATTGCTCAGTTGTTGAACAAACAACTTTCAAAATTGGGCGACATTTTTGGGATAAGTATAGCACACACTTATTCACACACACAATCCTCGAAGATCACTCACTTCTCAAAGTGCTCGTCTGATAACGGCAGAACATGTCTGGCTAGGATCTTTTTAAGTTGCTGGTAGCTCAAGCTTCCACTCCCTTCAGGATCAGCCACTCTGATGCTTTGGCTGATCGGCTTCCAATACTCTTCGATTTTCTCGCAGAGGATCTCTTCGATGGTATCCCAGGCCAGGTTTGCTGGAGCGACCTTGTTGAATCTGTGTTCAGAGTCCAGCCACTTGTGTCCCTCCTGAAGAAACATGAGGATTAAAAAAAAGGACAGTTGTGATGTGAGATGAGTCAGTATAAAGACACAGGTAAAGCTTCTCACAGAATCTCATTCTTTGATCCCTACTCAAAATCTCGTAATAGGTTCAAGGGAAAAGGCCCCCCCCCGGGAAATACAAAACGTACAAAACACACAAAACACACAAGACGTATCTACGGGCTCATAGTGATTCTAACGATGTAAACAAACGGCGTCAAGGTTCATTTCTAATACCAGAACGGAAATAGTAAACGGAGCAGGCTGCAATGAGATGGCTGAAAAACAAAACCTGTCCTGTTCACGGTCTCAGAAGTGCCTTCAGCAAAACATTCAGCTGACATCTGGCAAACACACTACAGTCAACATATTGCTGGGGAACTTGGGTTCAAATCCAACTTTACCAAATTCACTCCAAAGTTACAGTTTAATTCAGGCCAAGTGTTGTGACAGTCTTGAAGCATGTAAAACCACAAAGTGACGTAAACGCTCAATTCTGTTTCACACGAGGCGCTTTTGGTCCTACTGCTACTTTTGTTCACACCTCTGAATTTGCCCTGCCTAGAATTATCTTAGTGAACAAAAGAGAAACTCTGACACAAACAGGTCAAGTTGATACAATCAAAGCCGATGCCGCCTGGAAATCTGCCAAGCAGCAGACACTTTGGTCGGTACAGTTTTCGTTTTGACTGTGTTTGTGGCATGCATGTGACACTACATTGATTGCATAAGTACAGGAAAACCACAAGGATAACATTGTGTTTGATCTTAACATTTCGTTACTTTTAAATGTACACCCAAGGTTGTATATGGACGGATTACGTCTTTCAATGAACGAAAAAGACAGAAACTACTTTGAAAAGCAAGAGGATTGGCATAAAACAGTAAAAAACAGAAATCGTGTTTGAAAATTGACAGTTCTCAATGTATGTGCCTACATACATGAATATGCAACAGGACATGTCTCACAGGTGTTTAAAAATATACTTCTCAAGTCGTCGCTCCATCGTTGATGTCAGGAATTGTAGTATTTGGTGAAAGGAAGCACTGTGTTTAAAAATGACCTACAAACTGATTACATCATTGCAGCATCTGTGATCCTAAGTTGTTTAACTAACTGAATATTCAACACTAGTACACTTCTCATTGGCTTGTTCAAAGAAGCACACCGTTGATTTGAATGAAAACTGTAAACCAATACATTGTCGTATCTTACACTTTTTCTCGTTATGTTACAAGAATCTGAAATTATATGGCTTAATCAACCATCTGAAACCTCTTTTTTCCCCCAAATTTTTTTCTGAATGATGCACTTAAAAGCCTTACCAAACGTTTGGACATGAAATTTCAATGTTTTTTACTTTTTGCCTCTGCATGCAATCACTTTCAGAAGTGCACGTTTTTAACTTTATGGGTTTTCACATTACTGTGGATTGTCAACATCAAACATTCTTCAGGTTTCACCTTTTCCCAAGTAAAGCAGCACGATATATTTCACCCGTAGAGTAAACAAATGGTCACATTTATCCTCTTGACAGCAAATTGCAGATCCACAGCTCAAAGCTAGACAGAAATGACAAGAGGTTCATCCTACAGAAAACTTGTTGCTTTGAATATTTTCCCTACCTTTGTTTCTCTCTGTTCGAAGGTATCCAGGAATGTGTGATAATCGATACAGTTGTTGTTCTCCGGGTCTAAATATTCCACCAGTCCCTGGAATTGATAGGGACTGAGCCGTATCGTGAATTTCTCCAGAATCTTCTTGAGCTCCTTCCGAGTGACCTTTCCGTCACGATTCTGAATGAGAAAGAAAAAAAGGGATTACAGTCCTGCTAGATTAAGAAGGCAGCTCACGTCGATATGCTGTTGCAAAAATTTAAAGCCTGTCAGTAAATTTACATCAATGACTTGAATAAACACAACTTAAGTCTGAATTTTCTGTGAGACGAGCTCTGTTCAGATTTAGTCAATGAACAAAAGCCAACAATTTACATCACTTGAGAATGAAATAAAATGTAGATACGTATTTAATAATAATCAAAAGTTCACAATTAAGTTTTGTGTGTGTGTGTGTCCAAGAGAAACAGTAGAGGAAGTAAAGATCATGGCCACCATTTTGGACCATCTGCAATTTTAGGATGGGAGGTGGGAAGAACAGTTAGGGAAGGACATGTGGACAATTTAAATGTTCCAGACAACTGTCCTAAAGATTCCAATTGCTTTTGATGTTGATATCAAAATGGATATGATTCTTCTGACTATCATGAAAATTGATCTGATTTTTGCGACAAAAAAAAATCAGTACTCCCGAATGACTTATATCCACCAACAGGAACTAACACGAGCTACAGCATACAACACAGTCATATTAATGAATTTCAGTGGAAGAAAATACTGACAAAGACCTTAGTTACTAATTGAACAACTGCAAATAATTTTTTTTTAAAAGGTTTGTTCCTTTTTCTTTTGTGTTGAATTTTGCACGTCTCTGCAGTAGTTTTTGTGATCTGATATTTTTCATCTTCTTGAAACAGAAGATTCTTTAAGCTGGGATACGAGTTGAATATTTGCCATATTTTTGCAACTGAAAGTCAAATTCAGTGGAATATATATCATAGCCACTACAAGGAGACATTGTTTAAGCTCCATTTTTGCATACATGAATATTCATATCCACTCTCAATGGTCTGTTTAATTTCAAGTGACATATTGTCTTAACAGTCAGGCTTTCTTTGAGCATCTGAATTTTGCAGGACCAACAAAAATGTTGAGACAATTTTCTTATTCAAATGTTGCGAAGGTAAATGCATAAGTTCTCTCTGAGAATTTGTGACAGGTGATATTTCCCCTACATTCTCTTCCCTGAAACACCGACAAAGAGCAAACGTAGATAACCAGGTGATCGCCCGTACAACTCATTCTCCACCCCTAACAAGACAACACAAATTTTATTATTAAGAATATTTTCCCTGTTAAAATATTCCTCTTACCTCGTCAAAGGTCAAGAAAGCTTGCTTGAAGGATGGGTACATGTCGGAGACGTGACTGTGGAGAAGCGAGATGACTTCGTCGATCGTGAAGGGTCTCTCCGCCTCTCTGACTGGATTAAATCTGCGATGAGGAATAACGTGAACTTTGACACTTACGAGAACATTGGGACGTGGAAACAGGGTGTGGGTGAAGAAAGGTGATGAGGGAGGGCGGGTTCTTAGTGGTTGGTTTGTAAGGTAATGCTCACTTGAGTCGGAAGAGGACTATCAAAACGGTCTGAAAATTGGTTATTACAAGGATATCACAGTGAGCCACTGAAAACCGAATATGATGAAACGGTGACAACAAGTAGCGAGTGAAGTTTTTCTTTACTTTTCATGTTTCGGAAAATTGACCAATAAATGGGTTTTCTGCCTCAGTGTGGCATCTGCAGACCAACATCATTTCTCCTGTCAAACAGACATTCATCATCCCTCTGCAGCCCCCCCCCCCCCCCCATTTTGTTGTATTGTTACAGTAGTGCCAACTGTGCAATACATATTAACCAATTGTGAAAATTTCTGGCAGATTCAGGATCGTAGAAAATGGCCTCTCCATAAGTAATCCGACGGACACATTCACTTCTGTTTGTTTTTACTTTTCAAATCAGGTAAACTAGACTTCACCACCTCTACCACTCACTTGTGGTTTGGTTTGATTGGAATGGTCTGTCCATTTCCATTGCTCTGCGGATCCTGAAACTTATCTAGGAAGTGCTCCCACGGAATCTTGTGCGACGCTTTGAATCCGATCCTGCCGAAGAAAGAAAAAAAGGAAAAAAATCACAGAAGTTTGGCATTAGTCGATAATAACCGATAAAACAACCAGTCGAAAAATCAAATGAGGAAGTAACTCAGCTTTTACAATTAATACTTTAATAAACTATTGGAACATTCAAAAACTTATAATAGTTAGTAACTTACTGAACCTCCCCCAAAAAATTACCAAAATTAACTATTTTCATAAATTTAACCATTTGAACTAATTAGGTAAAATTAAACAAAATGCAATCAAAACAGAGCTAGATACCTCTCCATCAGCTGTTGGAAGAGTTGATCAGATACGGGAATGGTGAAGTGAATGATGATACTCTTAAGGTCCTCCAACGTCACAAAACCATCCTTCTTGGCGTCAAACGCCATGAACGCCTTCTTCAGGTTGACGTAGTTGTCTCGCAACTGGGGGGGGGTGAAACAAAAAAAAATCGTAAATGCAAAATCCTGATCACTCACTGAATGACTTGGGACTATTTGACATACAAGCAGTTTTATTTCAGATGCTCCGCTTCACACGCCTTTGAAGAAATGGAATGGGTAAATGCACAAGGTGAACAGTGAATCAGGGTTTTATTTGTATCATATATAATTTGGATTCTACGGCATCAAAATTCACAGATAGATTGACAGTGCAGTGTGAGAGGTTCATAACTTGCAGCACTATTTTATTGATAGGCTTCATTAAAGAAGAAAAAAAAAAGTAAAAAAACGAGGCAAAACTTCGCTTAAACTGACTCCTTGAGCAAAAAGGTTACATCGATCAAGTCTTCGAAATACACGGCGATGAAATGTTTAAAGTGTACTGACTCGGCAAGGAACTCAGTAACCGGGTTCGCATTGCAATTTGTGACCAACAAAAACACCAGTTGCAATTGCATTCCATGTTTGCTTTGCAACAATTAGGGAAGCTATGTTTTCCCTAGTTCTGCCTGAAAATTCCAATTTTCCTCGACAGTCGAAGCCACATCTTCGTTTACAGTGCTGCTGTACATAATTTGAGTGAGTCAGGTTTCCACCTTATTCACACTTCAAGGATTAACATCTGCTACTGCAAAAGGGTAGACTGCCAACCAATTCAAACAATAATTGCAAAAAAAAAAAAGGAAACACTGTTGAGGTATTTGTTCACACTACTTCATCCCTTGCGCAGCCATAATTCGTTTCAAGGAGGACCGTTCATGATGTGGAAGAATAATCATGACTTTTGCCCCGGGACAAACTGCAAACTCTCTCCTTGCTGGATGGAAAGGTTTAGCTATCACAGAGGACTCAGACGGTGAATATCGCTACCACTTGGAAAATTACCGATGGTATCCTTGGTCGATTAAAAATGTATCCTCCTATACATAGGCTTCCTCATAATAATTGTATTTATGACCAACCATATGATATCCTTAATGCTTTCAACACATAGTTTGTTAATACAGGACCTCAGGGAGCCTCAACGGTACAGGTTGCATGCTGATGTAAATTTTAAACATTTCCTGAAAACACCATGTGTGCCGTCCTTATTTTTTTACTCCATCTACACCATTTGAAATAATTCAGGTAGTAAACTCACTTAAATCTAGTGATTCAATCGGTCATGATGTACTCAGCGATAATTTCTCAAAGAAATAATTGTGAACATCGTTTCCCCTATTATACACATCAGTAACTTGTCACTAAGTACTGGTACTTTCCCTAATAAAATAAAACTTGCCAAAGTGATACCCATTCATAAAAATGACGATGCCTCTCTGATAAGCAATCATCATCCCATATCTATCCTCTCTAGCCTCTCCGAAAGCCTCAAACGAGTTGTATGTGACGGACTGTTTTCTCTCTTAATGCACAACAACTTACTCTTTCCCTGTCAATACGGCTTTCAAAAACACACAAATGAACAAATATTGCTTTTATTGAGCTTTGTGATAAGATTTCAATTTCTTCATCCGAAAAGTTTTTATGGATCTTAGCAAAGCTTTCGATACTCTTGACCATTATATCTCACTAAACAAATTAAACTTTCATGGTATTAGAGGAATTCTTCTCTTATGGTTTGAAAATTACCTTTCCAACAGAAATCAGTACACTACTTATAACAATGTAAACTCTGATACTTTATTGAATAGATGTGGGGTCCCCCCAAGGTTCTATCATCGGACCCTTGTTATTTCTCAAATACATCAATGATATTTGTAACTCATCTTTGTTACTTCATTGCATCTTATATGCTGACAATACCAAAGTATTATGTCACAATAATTTTGAGCATCTTATTGAAACTATGAATACAGAGTTTCCCAAGGTCTCCTACATGGTTCAGAAGTAATAGGTTATTATTAAATGTAAATAAGACGAACTGCATGCTCTTCAAGAATCAATGGTCAATTAAAACTAACCCTTCTTTTAATATTTTTCTTGACAATATGAAAATTGATCAAAAAAGTTGGTACTAAATTCCTAGGTATTACTGTTGATGAGGAACTGAAACGGAATTCTTGTATAGCTAACGTTATGAATTCTGTATCACGTGGAGTCGGTGCATTGTATAAAGTAAGTTCGTATGTATTCCTTGACCAACTTTGATTACTGTTTGTAAACCGATTATGCTACCTTACATTTCATACTGCAATGTTACTTGCCAAAAATCTAAAAGTAACTCCTTGCTTCTTCTCCAGAAAAAAGCTGTGTGGATTTGCACGAACTCAGATTATCGGGCACATTCGAATCCATTATTCTATCAGCTATGCACACTTACTATACATGAGTATTCATTACCTCCAAATTGCTCATTTTATTTACAGAATCCATACTCAAAAACTACCCACTGACATGTTAAACATGTTTTGCATCACCTCCTACCCCAACTTCATCAAATGTTCATTTAGAAAACCCCAAAACAGCTCTTGCCCACCGATCTATTAGACACACTGGCCTCGACCTTTGGAATTCTTTATCTGTGGATATTCCAATGTTCCCTACAAACATAGCTTTAAGGAACTAATTATGAGTCTCATCCTGGGTAAATATAATATGCAATACTGATTTTTTTTTTTCTCTTTCTTATCAACTTCATGGTTTTATACACCCCAACTTCATTCCATATCCATACTTTTCTTCTACCAGCTAATCAGTTGGCATAGTAATGAGTCACAAACCCTATTTTTTTTTGTCTATTACACGTGACGTAGAGTATCTTTTTTTTATCCCATTTTCCCTTTTGACTTTCCTACATCCACCCACTTTCTCCCTTCTCTCTCCTTTCCTTTCGTCTAACTCCTAACGTTTTTTTTTTCCATTTCTTATTTTTTTCATTTACAAGTTTCGCAGTTTTTTGTTGTAAAGTCCTACTTTTTTAAGTCACCTGATGTTCATTCTTAATTTGAATAACTTTGCTCATTTTCTTTTGGACGTCACCTCAAGCTCTCCCAGAGCTTATGACGTCTCTTTCACGTATGTGTATATAGCGCTTAATAATCACAAAATCAATTACCATGTAATTATATCATTTGTATAAATACATATGTGGATGACTAAATTCAATAAATCAATCAATCAATCAATAGGAAGGCAGCTGATGAAGGGGAACAAGCAGTCATCCTGACTCTGCACTTTATTTTAAAAAACCTTCAAAAGCTTGAAAATTCCCTTCTCATTTCTCTTGTAAGTATTTTTCATGATGTCGCTGCATATCAGTACTGCATAAAGCAAGCTGTTACGATGCCAAACTACAAAGCACCTCAGCAACAAGAAAAGACATCATATAATGAAAAAGAGCCATTCGTGAATAAGCTCCGGGGAGGGGAGGTGGTAAACTAATTAGTTTGGGGTGACTGATTGTCCCTTGAAACATTTTATCCACAATTACTGTCTTAAACAGCATGTTTAACGTGGTTAGAGAAGCCGGACAAACTGCAGGTAATAACCGCCCTTGGAAACAAAGTCGTGCTCATGGTACGAAAGATTTGTTTTGGCTGCTTACCCTTTTACGAAGTTCAGCCTCTATCTGTCTGTAGTTCATTCCTCTCGTGGGGTCATCGTTTCTCGTGATGATTGCTATTTTGTCCACCTGTCTCTCTTTACGTCCCTCCTCCTGAGCGGCTCTTGCACCTTGAGAGGAGAATGGATTTAAAATGGGGAAAATAACTTGCACTGTTTAAAAACATGAGCATCGATGATATTAAACATCGTAACAGACCATTTAATCATTTAAATCCAATGTAAAGGTCAACAGCTCTCTTGGTACGTTCAAAGCATGCACTGAGGGCAAAAACCAGTTTCAACATTCATCACGTCCTGAGAAACAAGTTACATTGTCTACATTTCTAAGGATGAAATGAGTTAGCCATCAAAAATGGTGGACTGTGGTCTACCCCAAAGAGCATTCACAAAATTCAAACCTACAAATGATAGACTTCCATCGTGAGCTCGTGTCAACCTCCACAATTTATGCATTTCTTCCTTTTTTTTCACTTCTTCCTTTTTTTTTTCTTCAGAACAATCACCACTTCAGTCTGTCTAGCTTCAAGTCTGAAGATCACGATGAATTTGTCATGATGGACTAGAATGTATTAAATTATTAGACAATGACTTCCATTTTGAAATACAGAAGCATGCTTCAAAATTAAACACCCTCTCTGGAGAAGAACATGAACAAATTTCTGCCACCTGATTTTCTCAGCAGTATCCACTTTCTACTTTATCCGTCATCATGGAAATCAGTTTAAAAAAAAACTGTAAAAACATCCAACTACACTCACCTCCTCTGTTCGCTGGTGCGGAGTGTCTCAAGCTCTCTAAGTTTACTCCTAACTTCTGCAAGAACTCAAAGTAATTTACACTTCCACTGTGATGAAAATCGTATCTAGCCCAGAGTCTTTGGGAGAAAAGGAGAACAAAAAAATCAAACTTGTATCGACGTCCAAATTTCACGAGCAAACTCACTTCACAGAGCCATCATGAAATGACAACCACTTCAGGATGAAGGAATTCTTCAGCAAATTTCGTGACAGAAATGGATGAGCTTTTCCCATTTTTAAAAAGAGCAAGTTAGCTACTGATAGCATAGAAGATTGTAGAAGAACAGTCACAGAAGTAGCACAGAGAGAATGCAACAACATGAGTTGAAAGCTTCCTGTTTAGGAGACAGAAGCATAAAAAGTGTTGGACTTCTGTCCCAACATAATCAACTTGAAATGGATTATATATTAAGTACAAGCCTCTACAGCTGCTCAAAGGGCCTGCCACGCCCAGAATGCTCAGCTAAATGCAAACAGTTAGTAGTGGATGAATTCAAACAGAAAAAAGGCTCACAAAAAAAATAACTGCTTTGGAATGCAACACACAGATTACTTCAAGTCCAACAATAAGAAAGTTCTAACAAAGTTCAAGCAAACAGCGTTGCCACAAATGAAAAGCCCTCATCTGTGTTCTGACTACAGGAAAATCTTTACATAACTTGTCCGAAAGCATACGCTCCACTACTTGTTAAAAGACGTTCTCAAGAGCTCACTTTTCAAACTGCTCATCCGTCATCCTGAACCCGTAGTTCTCGATGACCTTCCTCATGTCGTGTTTCTGAATCTTGTCGTCTCTGTTGTAGTCGAACAGTCTCAGCGATTTCAGGACGTTCTTGGAATTGAGAGAGAGCACGGAACGAAGTTGCCTCTCCAGGACGTCGGTCCCCATATCTTGAGGGGCCTTGGTGTAGCTGTACCTACGAAACGAAAAGTAAACTGTGAAACAGGTAACAGGCCTTTGGGTTTAGAATTCCCAGGTGTGCTACAAATGACAGTTCTCAGGAAATAAAGGAGCGTGGTAGGTGTGCTGTTTTTTTAAAGCTTTCACAGACTGTCCATGTTCCTATTTTCCCTCCAGGCATGCAAAAAATCGCACTCTTCAAAGTGACTTGAGGTCAGTGATGGTGTGCAATCCCACTAGTATGCCTCAGAATTCAAGGCCTGATGTATGATGAATTAACACAGGGAATGATTTAACATACCCTGTGTTGCAAATTTCATTTGCAACACAGGCAGGCAAAATCCAAACACAAATGAAAAAAATGTGCAGCAATACTTCCTATACAGCACCTTTTTTGAATTTTCACCGGTAGTTTCTCAAAAGGCGTAAACAATTCCCCAAAATGCTACACAAAATTTAAATACTAAATTATTATTTCTTGGTAGTTTTCAATCACTCTTGGGTTATAAACTTCACACTTCTACCTGCTCTATGTAGTATGTACACACTTTCACCTGTCTTGTGTCTGAACCAACGTTTTGCTCAGATTGATCAGAATAGTAAGTTAATGTTGCTGCCTTCCTGTCATCTATTAATACTGCAAATTTATTTTACAGTTTACAATATGTGATGCCTTTGACCCTTATCACTAATGCCACTTCACAGCTTCTCCTTGATTAGCATTTTTTTCATTAAAACTGTAATTTGTTCTAGGATAAAGGGAAAGCATAACTTAGGGGACCATACATTTCTGAACACACATGAAAATCTTTCAAGGAAAGGTCCATGTTGCTGTTAAATTGAAGTTATCAATCAATAATATTCCGAGCAATAATTCATTGCTAAAGTTAGCAATGTTTTAAGGAGAGTTGTTGGGGGGGGGGGGTGCAGGGAAGAGGGGGTGCAAGTCTGTTGCAAATGACACCAGAGTTTCAGTGCAAGTTGCATTCGAGACAGTGCAGAAGCATTGTCAATACCTGAATCCACATGACAGTTAAGCATGCATTCAAACTAAACACACAACGTGGCTTAATTTAGGTAAAATGAAAGACACCCATACACAGCAACTGGATACACACACATACAGTACCAGTAGATGGTGACGCAAGCAGTTCATGAATTTTCCATGACTGGGCAAATACCCCTCAGACAAATACCCACCGGGCAGAGAGCGGGGGGTATTTGTCCGAGGGAGGTATTTTCTGGCAAATGCATTATCATCATCAAACCATGGCTTTCAAAAAAAAAAATAAAATACTTCATATTCGCATCTTGTGCAGTGCCACTTGAGTCTGAAAGGAATAACCATGAAAGCAAAACCAAAAGAGGGAACTTTCGTACTTGTGTCCGGATGTCATTTTCCATGATTCTTTGGATCCGGTCCCAGTGCTGGTGAATCTGTCCAAGAACAACGGGTACGTAATGGTTCCATTGGCGTTCAGTGGTACTTTGGCAACCACAGACTCAAACTGCTCTGTGCTGAGGGGTGCGCAGAACATGTCCAAGACCCTCCTCAGCTCTCCCTTGGTAATAGTGAAGCTCTGATTGATGTCGTAGTTCTGGCACGCCTAACGAGATACAGTCATTTTCAGGATTAAAATTTTTAAGGTCAAAAGAGAAGGACACAAATGAAGAAAAAAAAAACAAGGTTAAGTAAAAACTTTCTGTTGGTGTGTCACTTTCACTATCGAAAGAAACGACAGCATTTAAGAGATAATCTAGCAACAGAGAGATTGGACACTCTCGGCCATAGCGGCGACAACATCATGTGACACATGGGCCAGGAATCACATCCACTGTCAGTTGGTACATATGGAAAAGCTAAATAAGTGTAGAGTGGACAAACTTTACAGTATTACATCACCTGTGTGTGTGAAGTTGCATTTACATAATGCAGTCAAAAATATTAACAGAGGTGTTTTTGATGCAACGTTTGAAACTGCATATCTTAAGTGAGTAGAGACTGGCCAACCCAACTGTGTAGACCACGTAGCCTACACCTATGGTTTAGCTGTGGCTGAATTGTTTCATATCCCCTATATTTCAATTCTTCCTAGCAACCACATAAGAAACCCAACATGCTCACACACAGCGAATCTAAAACGTATCACATCTATTTATCGAGAGATAATCTTTCATATGTACAGTGCTTCATGTAAGCCAACCTCAAACTGACTTGGATGAGGTTGGCTTACATGAAGTATCTCCCACAGCTCTGCCCTAAATCCCCAAAATGCAAGAAATCTTACTTGTTTAAGATCATGGTAATTTTGTTGAATTTTCTGCCTCAGCATCTGTTCTACTTCAATCGAGGAGAGTTTTTCATGATTGTTGGTGATTGCCGTTGGTACAGGTGAGAGGCGTGCCGGTAACGATGCTGTACAGTATGAGACAAATGGTAAGAATCAGGTATTGAAAAGTTAAATGATTCAGGACTACGCACACTGTTTGCACTAGGTGGTTAAATTTGGGAGGGAATGTCCCTCTCTACAAATAATTTTAAGAGAGATTTTTGCTTAAGGAGACAGTAAAAGGCATTTTAAATTTAAGTAATTTTCATTCATCAAACGCACGTTTTATGATCGAATGCCTAATTCTAGCTGGTGCTACACTTAGCTACTGTAGGACTATCAATGTCCTAGTTGGGTTTCCTGCTATGCATTTTTATTGACTGTCTAAAGGCTAAAGATGTATGAGTGAGGAAACTATTAAATAACCAGACTCCACATAGTAGCACAAGCTGCTATATGTTCTAGCATTCCAACACACTCAATGAATCAATTTAGGTGGACTGTGATTATCCAATAGGATTCTTCTTTAGGTGACTTTTGCATGTCTCCCCTTAATTTTTATTCGAAAGGATTTTCTCTTTCGGAGATAAAATCACCTTACCGCCTACAGTAGTTTGATGCAAACCCTCCCCTACAACTGGTATTCAAACTATTGGTACAGGGTTTCTTTTAGTATGCATACCACTACAGTACTGCAGTTCCTTGAAATCGTGGTAAGGAAGCATGATGCCTTGAAGAGTAGGACTATTCTATAAAACTGAAATGGTCAATGCTTTGCATCCCTTTTGGTATTTTTTTTAAGGATTTCTTTGTTGCTATTTTTGCATTATACTCATTGCTGTGTGATACTGTGATAGTGTTATCAAATGCTGTTGGTATTGAGACTCTTTCAAGTCAAAAGTCTGTCAGATATGGAAATAGTCTGCTACCCAGTTAATGCGAACTTCTGAAGGTTAGGTCCTGAATGGATTACTAACGTGGAGCAGAAGGAAGACGTGTTTGATGGTAACATATCTATAATGATACTGATTGATTGATTGATCTATTCATACATATATATATGTTATAGTTATATAGGTCACTTAGTACATATTGTAACTGAAAGTAGTGTATATACTGTATGTATTAATGGCTCATCATCCCCCCGAGATAGCTTGAGGAGATGTCCAAAAGACAGTAAATATTAATTAAAAATAATACTCATCAAAAACTGAACATCAAGTAAATTAATATAAGCCAACCTAACAACTGGACGTTACAGGAAAAATTAGAAAAATGATAGGAGTAGGATGAAGCAGGAAAGGGGAAGGGTGGTAGTCGAGGGGTCAAAGAGGAAAATAGGATAAAGAAGGTACTTTACTCTACATCAAGTGTAATAGAAAAAAATTATAAGAGAATAGAGTGGATCAATTTTACTTAGCCTTAATTCATTTAATCAGGTATCACTAAATGATTCATAAGCCATATTTAGTGTACATACAGTATGTAACAACAGAACAACAAATAAATTTTGAAAAGTTCTGCAAAAGATGTTGACTCAAAATTTTTTCAGAAATTTTTCATATTTTAGCCATGAAGGCAGAGTGTACCATAGCTTTGGGGGTTCTGTACACAATCCACTGACACTTTCTAAAGTAAACAAGAAGATCGTGATGGACACCCGGAAGGCAAAAACATACCTCGCAACTGACTATGGGGGCGGCCCGGTGACTGTCTCAACTGAAAAGATCCTTGAGATGCACGACTTGCGGATCGGAGATTTTGAGGTGTTCTCAAAATTTGGTGAGGAGAAAATAGAAGGCCTCCAGTTCCTGGACGAATACCTGAAGTCTGTGGCTCTGCTAGTCCACTAGCCATTGCAAATTATTGCACAGACTGCTGTCAAAATGAGTGCAAAAAAAAAAAACTGAAAAGTCAAAAACATAAATTTCATGCATATCACTTTTCCCTCCCTAAGAAATAAATGTACAACTTGGACATTAATATTACATTACTTGATTTGTAAGTTACAGTAAATGAGCTTAGGCTACCTATCTTTATATGCTATTAATTATCACAACTGCATATACCAAACATGGCAAAAAAACATCCAATTTTTTTTTTCATGTCAGACCTGGCAACTGGCCTCACCAAAAAGTAGGGAGACTTACATCTTTCAGACCCAAAAAATCGGGAGATTAGTACAAAAAAAAAAGATTGGTAATTTTCCCAAGAAAACAGTGCCATGAAGCCAATCATCACTCGAAGCAAAGTGCAAGATGCCCTTGTAGGCCTATTTCCACGTACGTGTTCGCTACACATATGCCCTCTGTATGCAGTGACCCTCATAAACTAATGACTTACCTACAAAGCAACTTGCTAAATTAGTACTAATCTACAGTATGACAGTTGAAAATTTTGTAAACGTCTGACTTTCAATGCACTACTGTACATGTTGATTTATGGCCAGCAACTCCAATAAGCCTTGTGCTGATTGCTTTGGCTATTTTTAGAAAAGTCGCAAATGGACTTAAAAAAAACGGAAAATTAGAATATGAAACCAGGAGGGCGGGAGATGTGGGCAAAAAACCAGGAATCTCCCAGTACAACCTAGGAGAGTTATGACTAAAACGTGAATGATCATGACAATTTATTAACATAACAAGTTTAAGGGCAAAGGAGGACAAAAGCCCAATAAGAAGCCCTGTAAGTCATCCCTCCAAAGAAAAAAAAAAAAAACCTAACCAAACTAATACCCAACAAAGTCCAGCAAAATCAGATTCTGCCACAGTCTCGAAAAAAACTTATCAATCTTGCCAATGAAGCTATTTACAGAAGTGGAATTTGCGACCCAAACAGGCAGACTATTCCACTCATTGACAATTCTATGTGAGAAGCTAAACTTTCTCACATCAAGCCTAGCTAGAGCAGCATTTCACCAGCTTCTTACAATGGCAATGAACACAGGAATTGGGACAAACCTCTGAGTAATGAGAATTAGACAGAAAATTCCAAACAGATGGGAATTTGAAAACCTGCAACATATCCCCCCTGATCCTTCTTAACTCAAGAGCAATACTGTAAGTCCCAGACATTTGAGCCTATCATGATAAGGGAGATGACCATCATGCCTACCATGATAAAATTAGATAGACCACTTGACTGCCAGGGCTTGTAGAGTCAGTATCATGCATATGGCTATTTTCTTTAATGACAGGCTGACAGGTAAAAATACAAACAGTCTAGGCTAGAAGACCAGGCCCTATGGCCTTAATTCAAGGTGGCCTTACTTAATTAAGCTTATGGTCATACATAACATAGCAATGTATGAATATGACTTAGCCGTTATGTAGTTAGTCCTAAGCTGGACTAGGATTAAGTTGGGCTAGGCCAAAGGTAGGTGCATGGGGTGATGATTTATGTTACTCTTATAAGGTTAGGCTAGGCCCGGAGTATAACGCCAATGGCTAACATCCTAAAGTTAGAGTGTAACTTTGTATCGTACTCGTAGTTCGTACCGTGCAGCTACGAGTTGTTACAAGACTGTTGACAAAGTTTTGCTGTGGACGATCTCGTCGATGTATCCCTATGAAAAGTTAATTCACAAGGTTCTTGCAACATCACGCATTGTACAGTAACAAGGAGTATTCCAGTAAGAAGCAATCCTTGGAAAGTTTGCAGCACAGTACACCATCAAATATCATAGGTCTTCGCTACTCTGTTGTTAAATTCATCGAACTTGAACAAGCGCAGCACATACAGAGTCCTCCTCAGTTCCCCAGTTCCCGCACCGTCCACCCGGCCGTAAACACATGCACAGCTGTGTACACGTACAATCACTACGGGCGGCACGTTGCTACGGGACCATTGTTACTCGCAGCGCGTGGTTGCTAAGCAGGTAGCATCAGACTGTTACGTGCACTATTGCGATTCAACGGAGTGATTAACCAATTGATAGTCGTAGTACTATGGTACTCAACGCAAGCTTCTTGGCTGTAGCCGTCTCGTAAGTACATTTTACTGTTGGTGCCACCAAGTCCTTTATAAAGGTAAACATCACATAGGATAACAGAGCACCAAGAAATACGACATAATCAAGCACCGAAATGCTAAAATTTCAGTTACATACTTGCCAATAAAAGTACTGTAATCATCATCGTAATCACAATACAAATTGATTTTTCTGCAACTCCTTAAAGGTTCTGTTATATGATCTTTCTCATTGTACCACTACAAACTCACAAACTGTCTTTTATTTTTCCTTAAAATAAGGACAAGGAGAGTTTCTGAGCGTAGTGAAGCCTGGATCAAACGTGCATTGCATTTACTTACTCAAAGTTGCAGTGAGTCTGTTTATAAAGTTTTAAAGGTCGCGTTTCTTGTAATACTAACTGGCAAAAAAGGGAAAAACATTAATGCATCTATCTATCTATCTATCTATCTATCTATCTATCTATCTATCTATCTATCTATCTATCTATCTATCTATCTATCTATCTATCTATCTATCTATCTATCTATCTATCTATCTATCTATCTATCTATCTATCTATCTATCTATCTATCTATCTATCTATCTATCTATCTATCTATCTATCTATCTATCTATCTATCTATCTATCTATCTATCTATCTATCTATCTATCTATCTATCTATCTATCTATCTATCTATCTATCTATCTATCTATCTATCTATCTATCTATCTATCTATCTATCTATCTATCTATCTATCTATCTATCTATCTATCTATCTATCTATCTATCTATCTATCTATCTATCTATCTATCTATCTATCTATCTATCTATCTATCTATCTATCTATCTATCTATCTATCTATCTATCTATCTATCTATCTATCTATCTATCTATCTATCTATCTATCTATCTATCTATCTATCTATCTATCTATCTATCTATCTATCTATCTATCTATCTATCTATCTATCTATCTATCTATCTATCTATCTATCTATCTATCTATCTATCTATCTATCTATCTATCTATCTATCTATCTATCTATCTATCTATCTATCTATCTATCTATCTATCTATCTATCTATCTATCTATCTATCTATCTATCTATCTATCTATCTATCTATCTATCTATCTATCTATCTATCTATCTATCTATCTATCTATCTATCTATCTATCTATCTATCTATCTATCTATCTATCTATCTATCTATCTATCTATCTATCTATCTATCTATCTATCTATCTATCTATCTATCTATCTATCTATCTATCTATCTATCTATCTATCTATCTATCTATCTATCTATCTATCTATCTATCTATCTACTATCATATCTTCTATCTACTATCTCTATCTATCTATCTATCTATATATCTATCTATTATCTATCTATCTATCTAATCTATCTATCTATCTTCTATTATCTATCTATCTATCTATCTATCTAATCTATCTATCTCTCGATCTATCTATCTACCTAATCTATCTATCTAATCTATCTTATCTATCTACTATCTAATCTATCTATCTATCTATCTATCTAATCTATCTACTATCTTCTTATCTATCTATCTATCTATCTATCTATCTATCTATCTACTATCTATCTATCTATCTATCGATCTATCTATCTATCATCTATCTATCATCTATCTAATCTATCTTATCTTTCTATCTACTATCTATATATCTATCTTATATCTAATATTAGTTTTGTGCTGAAGAAGGACACAGGCGTGTCCGAAATATACACCTTTTCTTGTTAAATTTTTTGTGCTTCAAAATTGTCATATTTGTTAACATATATATTTCCCCCTTCCCCCCCCCCCCCCCTCTCGTGGGCAAGCTTCTAAATTCAACGTCCACATGCAGTTGGATCTACATGCACCTAGCTGAGCCGTATATACTGTTCGTTTACCACTAGGAAGGGCGCCCTTTTTGTTGCTAGAGATGTCATTGCAGGGTATTGTTTTTTTATCACCAGGACGGACAATCTTGGTCATTTTTCTTTCACTTTTGTGCAAACTGTATATACTCAATTCATTTCATATCTTTTTCCTTAACGAATGAAAATATATATTCCAACAAGAATCCTTGAGCAAAATCGTAGATTCAAACAATCTTTTTTCATTCTCAAACATTTCATACTAAATTTCTCATAGAGGGGAAAGGACTCCAAGGGCTGATTAAAAATGAAAAAGAAAAAGCGATTAAAAGTATCAAGCCGAAAAATTGACACAGAAAGAAGATGAAACTGACTCAACTAAGTTTTGATAATAGTTTTATTTAAATACGATATACTTTACCGATAAGGCAAACATTTATTCACGGACACATACAGCAGTACCTCAACAAATATTTTTTATTTCTAATACTTTTTACTGTTTACAGTCCTCAGACTCTTTGTCCTTGACCAACTCTCGATCACCACTTCCATCATAATTTTAAGAGTAAATAAGTTAAATATAATAATTTTAAAGTTGATAATTCTGAATTCCTGCCCACTACAAGACAGCGAGTACACTTGCATGGACAACTTAAAACGGTAAAGCAGACAGAGATTCTGATAAACTTTTTGCCATCCAGAGTATACATTCTTCATTAAATAGTCTATTTTTTCATAAAATATTACTATAACCTTGTCTCAAATTTTCTTTGTTGACTTTGTGCATTTTAAAGGGGGGGGGGGGCTGGGGAGGGGAATGGGGAGTAACTTTGCCCACGAGTGATGACCAATCTCATCCACCTTAAGTCATTGCTACAACACCATTAGGAAAATCTTTCAACAGTGCTGTTGGATTCTAGCATTATGACATGTAGCTAGACATTGTACATGTATGGTTGTTAGTGTATATAGGTGTTTTTGTGGAACACTAAAAAGATACACACTTAAAAATATTTTTAAGAGAACACCAAACAGTGAAGAATATTCTGTGCACCGATGTCTGGTGCACATCATGCCAAAAAAATTTAAAAATATTAAATTTATCACAAAGTTTTTAATGCCATGCATCTACCTTTTCCTTGTGCTGGGAGTATCACATGGTAATTATTTAAATGACACTTCACCAACTGTTGTGTGCTGAGGCATGCTGTTATCACTTATTGCTGCCATCAAAGACTCAAAGCTGTTTCAAGAGGGGTATTTCATGTGAATATAAATCTACCAAAAAATGCTTTGGAACCTCCCAAACTTTGATAGGGTGAAAGAGCGGTGATGAATATTCTGTATATATGATATACTGCACATAGGAGACAAACAGGTAAGTACAAAAAGATATTGTTTTGAACAATGTGTCTTGAAAGCAAATGGAATGAACTGCTCAAAAGAAAAATGATAAAAATGAGGAAAAAGAAAGATGTATGCATAATGCAATACATATCAATGGAGGGAATGTAACTTTACTTAAAATAAAATACAAAATTATACATTGGCATTGATGACTTGAACACTATATGCACATCGAAAACAGCCTCATTGATCGATGTAAAAAACCAAATTTTGTTATTTCAACTTTGACCTTATTGATATTTTTGCCAGTCGAGCCATTCACTTCATATGGTTATAATTAAGCCATAAAAATTGTCTCCTAACAATTGTCTTTTATTCATTGTCATGTGTAAACTGAATACTAAGCTTTAAGGCAAGTCTGTCGTTATTATAATTAAACTCAGAATGCTCAGGACAAAAGATTACGACTCTTCCAGGTCACAAAAAAGTGTCACTAGTGTTGGCACCAGGTCCAGTATGTCAGACCTGGGTATACACCGTCCGCAGACGGTCGGATACCTGGGAACCCTGGAACGTGACATCTGATAGGCTACAAGTTCATTGTAGAGCACTAATAGGACATTCTGCTTTGCACATCAATGTCAAACCATGTATCTTACATAGGGGCATGGCGATGAAGTCCTTAATCCACTAGGGAATATATGCCAAATTTTGTCACACGGACATTGTACCGAAGTGAAATTTTGGATCAGGGTGGGGATTAGAGGATGGGGCTCTGACATCATCATACAGTAATCCAGGTTACCTGATTCAATGCTGGTAAGGACAGTGCAGCACTCTGCCTTGCTGGCAAACAACGCAGCCACATCTCTTTTCACTGATGCTGGGTGTGGTCCGCTCGTGCCATTCTTTCCACATTTGGCAGAGTGTCATTAAAGGGGCAAACTGCACTATGAGGCTTGACCTCAGTCCAATCAGCTTTAATTATCACATCAATTAATATGTTGCATGAAACAGAGACAAAAAAAAAAAAAATTGTTTTGTGAACAAACAGCAAACGTTCCTCCAGACGCTCCAGAGCTTCCCTCTTCAAGGATATATATATCTATATTATACACTTTAAATTTACAGAAAAAAGTCTCCAATCCTTTGACAATGTGAAAACTTGCAGTATTATGAATAGTAATTCACTTCTTTGCATATTTGCAATCAGGAATCTTACCTTGTACCCTATAAGCAAATGTACAAAGTTCACAATCTACTTAGTCCTTTACCCCTCTCTCACCATACCCATTAGGAACAACTAAAAATGCATACATGTACCTGCCGGCGACCTGCATGTCTTTGGTTGTTGGTTGTCAAACAACCAACTTGGTTGGTTGTCAAACAACTATGTTGTTGGTTGTCAAACCAACAACTCAGTTCGGTTCAGAATGGTTCCTCATTCTTTCATTTGCCAACAAACGCATAACAAATTTTGGTATGTCATTCAAAAGGACTAATCATATGCACCACTAAAGCACAATATGGGGATTATTAAAAAAAGGGGGAGATTATGAAGAAAACTATAAAGCAAAAAACCGGAAATATTCCCCAAAAATATGTTTCTTGAAGTTTCTGCGGTCAAACAAAAGAAATCCGCCAGAAGAATTGCTGTGGATATCCCCTCTTCAGGGATACGTATATAAAAAAGCAAAATAAAGCAAGACCAGTGTAATTATCCCATACATCCAACCTGTATTGCACAAACCTCGAGAGTTCTTCCCCTTTTGTGTGTATATTCTCACGACAAGCCAACTCCTACACACGACACAACAATGCTTGCTCTACTGAGGGACACATTTTGTCCCCATGTCTATTAAGTTTGGCTAAAGGGAGCAAGTACAAATTTGTCTTACAGTACATCTATTCTGTTCCAAATGTTTATCAACCTGATGTACTTCCAATTGTTATACACAGTCTTTCTCATCTCTGCAGAGAACCAAAAAAATACTGATAAATTTATTACAAGGACAAGCAGCAGAGAGTTTAAAAAAGTGTTGCCAATAGTAATGCTGCCATGTTAGTGGGTTAAGTTTAAGTTAATGTTGCCATTTATGATCTAACATAAATATTGCCATTTATGACATAATATTTTAATGTTTCTTTTATATTTTATGCAAAACTATTGCTCAGCATCTATCTAAACCCCCCCCAAAAAAAAAACAACGAAAACATAAATAGATTCAGCTGCTTGCAAACATCATCCAATAAGAGCTTTTGACATCAAATATACTTATTTAAACCAAAACAAATAAAAAACAGGCCTTGTCCAATTTAAAAGCCTGATTAAATTACATCGCCAAGGATATGCACACATGTAAGCTTTAAGTGAACAAGCAAGGATGACTAAGGCTGATATTCTACGTTTATTGTCATTCAGCCTTGCTGGAGGGCAAAAAATAAGGAGAAGCAGAGATACTAACATCCAACCAATGAATATTCATGTCTCTTCACACGTCAAAGTCAAAACTCAGATCGCTGTCCTTCAGTTTTTCTGGGTAGAGCTTTTCGAACTTCTCATTGATGTGGATTGTGAAGTGGTATTTCCAGTACCCTACTCTGTCCTCTGGAATGCCGACGAGAATAAAAGAGAAAGAAAGCAACACAATTAAATCACAGATGGAGATGGGGACTTTTCACCTTTGAAAATTGTCCAGAACACGTCGCCAAGAACTGTTTTCTTAAGAATCTGACACAATGCAAAAAGGAATGTGGAGCACCCAAGGTGACAGCAACAAAAGAAAAACACTGATTGGTTTCAAATTGATATATCATCATCAGAAACAATGGCAATACTATCTGACGACCTCAAATGACCTTTAACCTGAAAATCAAAGTAGCAGACACATGACACATTGCAGTATGATGCTAGTAAAATACATACCAAACAGGAGTTCTCTTTTAACTACCATCGTTTTTAGAGGACGGGCAACACAAACACACCACGTGTTAACAGCCACAAATACGTGGCAGGGATATTACATCAAGTAATGGTTACCATAAAGCCACTCCTTCCACACACACCCCCACCAAAAAAAAAAGGGCCCTCCAATGTACTATTTTTGAATACTCCTTGAAGACCCAGAGAAAGACACTATTCCATGCATCATCGCTCAGAAGGAGAGTTTGAGTTGGGGGTTCTACCTCACACCGGGAGTCATTGTTTATGCATATTAACATCTTTCTCAACAGAACACTTCTCTGCAATGCGATATACGATGTGGCAATTCATGGTAGACTTGAAAATTTCAACGAAATTCACCGTTAACCCGCTACAAGATGCAACTGAACCTCACTTGCTGCATGATGTACAACTGCCTATATGTACCACTACTATAAAAACATCTGGCGGCCACATTCAGCACCACCACAGCTACGATCTAAATCAGCATTCCCAACTGGTGGCCCGCGGGCCAAATCCAGCGTGCCAACCAACTCAGTACGGTTCACCGAAAACATCGACTTAGGGAAAATATGACAAGGTTGGATATCTCAAGCCTTTTGTTAATAACAATATTTTCTTCTTGAAATTTTTATTGAAAATGACCACTTAGAGCTTATTATTTGGCATCACAGGACAGCTTACTTTGAAAAATTTTTGGTACACTAATCAACAATGAATGATGAATCTCTGCTTATAAGTACACCCATTTGCTAATTAACATTTTATTTTCATTTTTTTGGCATTGAGAATGAACACCCAAAGCCCACCATTTAGCATCTGAGAACACTTTATTTTGAAAAATTTTCAGTACGCTAAACGGCGACCATGGCGTTGTTCCACTGTGCATGGTATAGAGCATGCATATAGGACCGCTATAATCTGTGGCCCACAAATTCTTTTCAAATGGTGTCCTGGTGAGGTTCTGGAAAATTGACTGGAACACCCCCGGTCAGAATTCTCCTTCATGAGGACAATATTGATATTGATACTGTGAAATATATAGTTACTGGGAAACTAAATCATACCTAACATGGCAAGCAAAACAGCAAAATGTAAATTTTGTGGGGGTAAGTAATTCATAGGCCAGGAAACTAAAGTTCGTACCGCAACTCTTACCTTTTCTGTTGTATTTGGCTTCCTCGTCCCAGTAAGCACAAACGTCCAGTACCTTGTCAGATGACATCGGTTGGTCCAAGAAGTCGGCCATTTTGATCACTGTCTTCTTAAATTCCTGCAATTGTGATGAACAATGGCTCATATATTGACTCTAAAACATTTGAAAATGACGACATAGCCCTGATGCAACCCTGTAATACAACAGATACGTGATAAATGCTCTCACCAAAAAGTGAAAAAACCCTTTTTCCCTTCTCAGTTAGCAAATATGGCCATGACAAATAATACCCCCCTGCTAAACAGCTCAAATTTTTGATGGTCTTACACTCAGAGATGTCCAAATTCCCTCCAATTCGATGTTTTAAATCCCCCAAGGCTACCGCCAGACGTTTGGATGACATTGGTCAATGTATACAAGGTGGGGACTTGATCTTTCGGAGGAAGACCTGTGGGAACACCCATGCAAGTTTTCCTACTCAAATGCAGTTCCCCTTCTCCGAGATGCTTCCTTCTTGCCTCTGCTTTCTTTCTTTTTTGTTTGCCATCCTCTTAAAAAACGATATCAATACAGAGATGATGAGCAACATTAGGTTTATTGAATCAGTTTTCAAATGAAGAATGAAGTATAGCCGTATCTCTTTCAGTATAACAAGGAAATAAGAGAGCCAATTAAATTTCAATATGACCACCGAACTTGCACCGAATCAGAGGTGTTAAAGGAGAACGTTTAATCCATGAATTAAGCAATTTAACAATACTTCTAACATGCTGGTATCATCATCATGAATATTCAAAACAATGGCTAAAACAATGCGTATGAATAAAATGAAATTTGCATACCCTATGCATATCTTCATACTTCAAAAAGAAGACGTTTTGATGATTCCTCTGGTTCCACCAGCTCATGACGTGACTGAAGTAGCACCCGTAGCCCACTGGAATGAAAAAAGGGTAGAGAGAACACAAAGTACTGTTGCACTGTATGAACTTGATTAGAACAGATCATACATAAAATGATTAAACCAACATTCAAAGTACCATGCAAAAAAAATCTCAGTTGGATCAGATCATGTTACATGAGGAAATCAAGTGTCACCATGGTCATCTGGTAAAATGAATCAACATCCGCACCGAAGAAAAATCTACTGCCTCTAATTTCTGTACAATCAGTAATTAGACCACTTCATTTTGATAATAGGTACTGGGTAAAGACCACATTTTACCATTTTGTAAATGTCTTCCCTATTCTTAATTTGCAATGATTTCTGTTTCCTAAAATATATTTCCCATTTTGCGAAACTGCAATTCTGTTTTGTGGAGATGATGGAACACGAAGATGGTGTCAACTGTTAACATTTCACGAAGATGGTGTCGACTGATTACATTTCATGAAGATGGTGTGGGTTTACATTTTTTGGGGGGTTTTAGGATCTTGGATCATGCATCTATGACATAATATCCGTTTAAAAACAAGTGCGAAAATACTGAAATTGCTAAAGATTTTAATTTTTTGCATATATTTTATTTTCACTGAAATTTGACTTCTCAATTTTTTTAATTTTCAGTGTTGCACTATGTTTTCCGTGATTTCTTTCCATTTCCTGAGTAATGGTACTCTTCTCTTTAGAATACCAATCACGATCATGTTTGTGCAGTCTTCACAATGAAAGCTGAGAACTGGATGATAAATGCTGAAATGATTTGGATTGATATAAAGCTACTCACAGTTACTGAGTTGACCTGCACTTTGTTATTATTATTTCATAGCTACTGCGCAAACTTCTTTTTTCCTTTATGTTCTGACCACATGTGCTAGGACTGTAATACCGCATAACAATCTGTCTTAATGCAACAGTACCAAGGGAGGACACATTATTTGAAACAGAATTTCCCAGACAGGGTGAGGAATGCTAGTACAGTATACAGATTCTTCTTCAATATCAGAGCGTTAGGACAATTGCAACCAAACCTGTACACACTGGGAGAGGGGGAGGGGTAGCCCCTACCTAAGGACAAAACAGCAATGTTGTAGAAAAAAACGCTGAAAAGACTCACGTTTACTGTTCATGAATCTGTAGTAGAACTGTTGGAATGTGCCCTTATAGTGAATGATCTGTACCGTGCGATGGAAGTCAAAGAACGAACACATCACGTCTTTGGGATTACGAGCGATGTATACCACCTTCACGAGAACGGGTGGTGGGGGGGGGGGGGAGAAAGTGGATATATTAATTACAGTGAAACATATGCTTAAAAGATCTAAAAGTGGTCACAATTCATGCAAACACAACTATGCTGGATGAAACTGTTTGTGCATGCACTTCCAGAGATTACTAGCGATGCATTTTTTTTTTAGTACCAGGCACAGATACTGTAGTTATACTCCGAGAACAGCGTGTACTCAAACACCATTTTCAGAAAAAGAAGGATGGTGGGTGTGAAGGAGTCAGGAAATTTTGTCTAGGGCGGAAGTTGTCGGGGGGGGTGAGTGGTCTGGTCATGGTACAGACTACTGTACCTCAAATAGCTCACACACTGTCCTGTACAGCCTGGTATGATGCAAGACAGCCATAGAGATTAAAAGCTCCAGAACACTCGTACTTTCTGACTGAGAATTTTAGAGCTCAAAGCACTTTATCAGCCATCGCTGCATGTACAGGGTTACACTGGTAGTTACTATTCAGTCAACTTGACACAGCGTGTCAATTCAGACACCATTCACTGACAAGTAAATTAATTGAGAGCAGTCACTGAATTAATCAAGCAGCAGCAGATTATGCATTGTACTACAGTACATTGATCTGTAGGACAATATGTAAATGTGGAATGGAAGCAACTGAATTAAATTGTGGGCAGGCAGGGCGGCAGGATATGTCTCTTTACTTTCATACTGACATGGTGGACACTGTATTAAAACTGAAACACTGCTGGATGTACAGTACGTAGGGAACACCATTTATGGTAGAGTATTGGAGGTGGGTGCATGCATTTAAGTACTGCACCTCATCCCCATCTAATTTGACAATAGTCTAGACCAGCATATATTACAACTTTAACTCAACAAGCACCTACTCCACACAGAATTTCTATAAAGTGCTAAAATCATGTCCGGAGAGAACCCTTTTCTGCACAGTACATCAAGTCACGCCATCACGGTCACCCGTTTGTTCCTTTGATGAAACGGCATCGCGTATGATGTCACGTGAGGATTGGCCGCAACAAATACGTGACAATTTTCGAATGAGTAATTATAGTGACAAGAAACTGAAAAACTTGAGACAATCACTGAAGGAATTGCCACCGGTGGAAGTCCCAGCATTGGAAATGCCTAAAAGTCTTACAAACAACTGCATTGTCATGATACCGCACAAAAGGCCATCAGCAAAACGTGACGAGGATAGAAATACATGCTGTATCTTCAACTGAAGTTAATGATTAAGTCTTGTGACTTTGCACTGAAACCAGCACAAGACATACTGTTTAAAATGCTTCAGTGACCTTGAAAAGGCAACCAGACTGAATTAAAATTTTAGTACGGTACGTAGCGACTTGACTTTGCTGTGGGTGAGACATGATTGGCATTTTATTTGTCCTACTGTATGCAATAAACAAACACTGACCATGTTTGTAGTTGTTACCTTGCATTTCTTCTCCTGGACACCTCTCGGGAGAAGTCTTAACGGAAGGTGGGATTTGAAGCATCTCGGAGAAGGGAGGTTCTTTAACGTCTCTAACCCTGGACTGGGTCCCTCCAGGAAAGGGATCGCATCCTCCACTGCCTCCAGACTTAGATCTGCTTTAAGGATGTCTCCTCCTTCGTTGCGAATCAGATGAACCAAATCTTGGATCCACCCACCTTAAACGAAATGCAAATCAAAAAACACTGAAGATACAGTCCTTGTATAACGGTACCCGCTGTTGACAAGAAGACTTCAGCTTTTAAGGTGAAGATGATTTACATGCATGGATATGCGTCAGCTCTGGCAACTGATCCAAAGTTGAGACCTGGGTACCCACAGTCTTAGGTTGCTCTGGTACCCCAAAATATAACTGTCTTAGGATACAATTTCATTGTGACGTTATAACATTACATTCACTTTGCATATTAATGTACAAGATACATGCAGTAAGGATATGACAATGAAGTGTATTAATACCCATACATGAGCTGCATGTCACACAATGTAACTTAGTAAACTTTAGATCCAGGAACCAGTTTTAGAACTGGGTCCTGAAGGCATCGATTGGGTGCCCGATAGCCCAGTTCAGACATTAATATGTGTTCTGCCAATAGGGGGAGAATCACGCCAACAGCAACGTGAAGTATGGAATACATAGTACAGTGAATACTGAACTCACTTTTGAATCTACTGTAGCTTACGAAGGAGAGATTTTCTTTTTTCAAGTTCTCTAAAAATTGGCTTTATCAGATACTGTAAAGCTGTCACAATCAAGCAACAGAATTTAGTCTTAGTTTAATATCCTTGTGACAAGAAGGATTCCCCAGAGAATTATCACAACCACCCATTTCAACATATTGCATATTCATAGTCATATTGCATATTCATGATCATATTGCATATTCATCAGTCCGATGTTCAGATGTGGGCTGTTTATCATGATTTATTGCCATCATAAACACAGCAGATACAGTAGCTTGACTGTTTTATATACTGTCGGATGGCGCTTGTCAGTTTCATGAAAACATTTCAACAAATTGCACAGGTACTGTACGAATGTATCTGAATTGCAAACTGGACCACCCATTTCAACTAACAGCGTATTTAAAGGTAAGACTTTCAGATGCATGCTGTTTACTGAGGTTCATTATCAAAGTAAACAATGAAGGTACACTAGTTTCAATTGTTGTGTATTCTTTCAGACAGAGCTTGCAGATTTTATGAAATCCATTTCAACAAAATGCATAAATTGGTACCCCATTTCAACAAGTTACCATATTCAAAGATAAGGAGAACTTTCAGAAGCGTGCGATTTACAGTGCTTCATTGTCATTGCGAACGATGTAGGCAGCTTCACTGTTGTGTACTATGTTGGACAGAGCCTGCAGGTTTTATGAAATTTATCCATTTCAACAAATATCACATGTATTCAAATTGCAAATTTTATCCCCCAATTTCAACGGAGCTCACAGAAGTTGGACGATACCTACAGAAGCTACAGTAGTATTGACTCTCTATAAACAATATTGCCAACCTGCATTCAGCTGAAAATATTAAGTATAGATTTTGTGAATAGAAAGAAGTGCATATTGGCTTAAAATATACAGAACATAAAGGGTATCACTATGACAGCTGTTTTGTGAATGAACCATCAGAAGCAGTTGAAGATTTTACTCTTGAACTTTTTTACCAGATAGGATGCACAATAAGACTCAAACTGTACGCAGGGCTGTTTCCATTCAGTCCCTCTTTTCTACACAGAAACAAAGCCAAATACAAAGTCGTGAGCACACAAACAGCCCCAGCCTCTTTCCATGTGCTGTTCCATTTGCTCGTTAACCTTTTCCAATATCACAAGTGACGATTTTTTTTTGTCAACACAACAAGTTTAGAGCTCATAGCATGCACACAATAGATACGGAAAGCATTACACATGCTATGCATTATGTTCTATTGTTGTACACTCCACTTACCTTATCTTTCTTCATCTTGTTTGGGTGAATTAAGTGCAGATAACACTATGCTACATATATAAGCCACATAGACTTGGCAACACAAAGAGGGTGAAAGACGAATTTACTGAAAGACTGGTTAGCAGCATTTTCTCATCAACCTGGGCAGGAAAAATCATAGAGGGAAGACACACAGACTAGATAATTTAACATGCAGGAATTTATTTGGTAACATACAAAATGGGAGGTGCCATCAAATGAATACACAGAAAATTAAGTATACATACATGCATGCCATGGATCACTAAAATCACGAACACACTGACAAACCCCCACCCCACTTCTACAGAATGAATGACTCGTGTACAAAAAATGTTGATTGTGCATGCTCTCTACTTAGTTTAAAATCATTCTCTTTAAATGCAAATCTTCCTACTTTGACAAATTTAAGTAAACTGACAAGAGCCTTGAATCGTTTCCATGACCTACACATCCAGCTGTGTGACCTTTGACCTATTTCTTAGTACTTACATCAAATATTGTTATGTAGAGAAGACAATATCCGTCTCCGCTAAAATCCTTTTGAGACTTGTTCAGAGACAAGATACTTAAGAATACAGGACCTTAGAGAGAATCTCATTTCCTAAATTCTTAGTCAATACGATGATGCTGCATCTGGTGCATACACTGAAGAGCCTTAAAATATTGTACATACATTGGAAATATGTTGTCCTTACCCGCGCTGTATTGCATTTAATGTTGGTCCAAAAATAACAGAATAGTCTGAATACAGTGAGCATTCCACAAATAAAGTGTTTGCACAAAGCCCACAATTCAGGCCCCGTTATCTGTCATACACAGTCGGTCAGGCTCCCAGTGACCACTGCTTGCACCAAGAAATTGAATCTGTGAGGGAAAATCCTCTCTTAAAAAAATTTTGAGCGAAATTTTCAAAATCAATGAGGGAGTTGTTCCTTGGTGAAGATTCTGTTGCAATTTATTGTGTGTATAAAATTTTAATTGTGGGTACAACCTCAGCTGTGACAAAGTGTGTGGGAATTTCCCGCATAAGATTTATCTTTGTGTGGGCAAATGTGCCAGGATCCATGCAATCCCATCCCTTGGTGTGAATACTGCCAGGTGACCCCAATACACAACTTTTGTTAGGCTACAAGTCTGTTGTGATTATCCTGCTGTGACATTTTGCTAAATGCAAGTTAATATAACACTGTACACGGTATCTCACATATATGGGCATTGCGATGAAGCATCTAAAATAGGAAAAAGTACACCTTGACTTTTTTTTTTACACATAAAACGTGCACTCGTGAAACCTTGCATCTGAGTAGCACTTTATGAGAACCGAGTATTGACATTGTCGGTTGGGTTCTCAGTACAAGCACTAGCACAAGTAGCTGCATAAGTTTTACCCCAAATGTGTAGGCCTACATGTTTCACTGTAGTACTTATAGTTTTATGTTTGATATCATGTTGACTTTAACTATTTTGTGAGAGTTGAAGGAAAAGGTAAAACAAAATGTGACCATTGTCCATACAACAATAGAAACCGTCTGCCGTTTTGCAAAATATCCCTGTATTCCAATTGATTTTCTTAAAATTTTACTTTGTTTTAAGACTTACAATATCAAGAAACATGACAATATACAAATCTGTAAATGACAATTGTAACAGCTGGGTAAGATGTCGGGTAACTAGCTACACAATGTACTGTATGATTATCACTAAAACACTTACGGAGAGTAGTACCACAGAAAGATGCGGTATATGCACATGAACAGTTCAGGTTAAAGATGTTTAATGGAATGAACAATAGAACTTAAAGACAAAAACTTATCACCCCAGATAGTTCCAATTCTCCCAACCACCTACCTCTAGTCCCTCCCTCAGCCTGTCTTAAACTCCTCCACATGTGTAATCAAAACAATGGATCCCTGTGTATGCTGTGTAATACAAGCTACTCTGCGTCTTTCGAATTTGCTGTCAATCTTAGAGTACTGTAACTTAGAACCAGTTGAGAATTTTGCTCTCAGGGAGGTAAAAATATAGCTTAGGGTGATGCAATACAGCCTTTAAACCCTGACATGCAAAACAAATGACAGGACATTCAACTTGAAGGAATTCCCAATTTTTTTTTTTTCAGGTTTTAACTATACCATGATGAATTAAGTGAAACAAATGGGATGCATAAGATCAGACAGGGTGGAGGCACAACATGAACTGTTCAGAAGGAATGCTATTTTCAAGAAAGTTTTCCTTTTACCATAAAAGGACATGCACTTGCAATAATGTACAAAGAAATCATTCTAGCCATGCATCAGTCACTCAGTGGGCTACACTGAAGGAACATAACATTGCAGTTTGCTCCTAACAATGTACAGAACTGATTCAAGAATCCTGAGATGTATAGTCCGCACAATGACTTATGAAGACTAACGCAATTAAACACCTTAGGCCAAGTAGAAATTTCAGAATGCAATGCCCCTCCTGAAATTGAGTGACAACAATTGAGTGGCTCATTATCAAAGTGCATTCAAGTGAGACATTCTTTTGAGGACGACTCAAAGTTGGAGTGGGGCCTTGCAGTCTGCAGTTGTACCTCAAGAAGACTTCAACTTCAAGCACTGGTAGTGAAACCCTAAATTACTATAAGCTATGTCACCACATATATGAAAAGAAATGAAGCCAGGTAGGCAGAATGTTAGACAATAGACATACTATTTAGTTATTCACATACTGTAGCAGCTAACAATAGCCTAGGTACTCAAAAGGCCTTCTTTGTTTCACTACTTTCGGGGAAAAAAGACAAAGGCTCTACGAAAACCCTCAAATGTGCAGTGGCATCAAACGTAAAGCTGTATATTTCCACCCAAATTCTATGTATTGGTCTTGTAATCTAGCTTTAGTACCAAGGAGACTGTAGTAGTATGTGAAACGTTATTGATATAAGTTAGGAGAATGAAAGTACTAAGTAGGCATAGGCTGAGACGGAGTAGCCTTTCAACATAAAACAGACCATGCATAAGTTGCGTAAGGGTACCCTGATTAGGCTAGCGGAGTTGTCTACCTGCGCGAGGATATGAAAGAATCCATACGTCGTCTTCTCGCACGGTGAAGTTGGCGATGTCACCCAGCTTTCCTCTACAAAATGGAGGAAGCCGTACACCATCTGCAACATAGTAATGAAGCAAGTCTTCTTCCACTTCGAAAGGGGTTGGGGAATCGGGCGAAGAAATATACGCCATAGTCTGGGTCTGTGTTTTTCTTGACCACTGTGTATATATCATGTAACTTACGTAGTGCTACTTGCTAGTACGTATCGCTGCAAAACGTAATCATTAAACTTACTTGAAGTCGGTTATTTTGGCTGGCCTGGTTCCAGTATGACTCACGGCGATGCGCCTCAGTGCTCTTTTTCCAGGTCCGTCCTGAGGATGAGCGTATTTATTCCTTCCGCGTCCATCGTCTGTTGCCCTAACAATTTACAGTCCAAGTTTGTGTACTGAAAAGTCATGATGTTTACGTCTCGGGTGTTAAGTACAAGTCGTAGCTTACATGCACATACATTGCCAACATAAATCTTGCAGGGTGTCATTTGCCGTAAGTCTTATGGACAACTAGATTTTAATGAATAGCCTATTGCATGAGATCGACATAATGTTAAGTGGTTTGGCCTATAGTTGCTTGGTATTCTCATATTACATCATTTGACGTAAAATCCTCTAAAATCTGTTGAGGAGGTTTTCTGTAACGGTATATAGGGCCTACTGGAACCTATTTATGGTAGTCTTACTAAAGCCGCGTTTTCAAGGTGTATTTTAAATTAAGTTAGATTGTTAAGTTAGATGTTCCAAAAGGCATGGAAATTGCAGCTTAATGTCAACGTGTAAAATCATGAATTTGAGTCAGTCAGACACTTCTTTCAAGTTACATTGACAATATCTGTGTTAAGGCAAATCTATTTCTTGGTCTGATTAAGTGTCCTCTCCAGGATATTGAAGATTGTGAAATGTTTAGTCTTCTTCACAAGTCTGAATCTTATTTCCGATTCTTTGATAGTGTATGGTAGTATAGCGTACTAGCAAACTTGGCTTGATACAAAAGAGGGCATATAACAAAGTTATTAGTGAGTGGTATATTCGGGACCTTCCATATAGTGGATGTCTAATTGCAACAATTTCACTTAATAAAAAAAAAACTCATCACCCAAGACAGTGTCAATTCTCCCAACCACTTACGTGTAGTCCCTCCCACAGCCTTTGCGTCACGTGTGTAATTAAAACAATGGACCCCTGAGTACGCTGTGTAATATGAGCTACTCTGCATCTTTTGAATTTGCTTTCAATCAAAGAGAGCTGTAACTTAGAACCAGTGGAGGATTTTGCTTTCCGGAAACGAAAAATATAGTTCAGGGTGATGACTTACTGCCTTTAAGTATCGCAGATTACGCAATATAAGATCTAGATTTTTAAAATCTTGCATGGTCTTGGGAATACAGATTTTATTATTTTTTTCTTATTTTATACTCGTACCAGGCGTTGCAAATGGAACCTCAAAAACCGCTCAAAAAAAAAAGAAAGAAAAAAGACATTTCTCAATTTTCAACTGTCGCTGCATTAATCACTAGAACTCTCTTCCCTCTTATGTAGTCAATGCCACCTCAGTGAATACTATCAAGTCTCTTTTAAATACTAAATCGAAATGATCATCCTGTTCAGTTTATCCTGATTGTTTGTTTACATTAGTCATTGTAAATAACCTTGAGAGGCTATTTATTTTAACTAATTTAGTTTTCTTAAAAAAGGTTAATCAGTCTTATGACTCCCTCCCCCCCCCCCCCCCCCATCGTCGGTAGGCAATCGATAAGAAAATAGAAGCAGCTTCCTGTTTTACCTTTTAATGTCAGTCTGTAAATTAATGTCTCGATTTATATCTATCCCATGTAAATCCCGATCTCGAAACCTCACTTCCGTCCTTTATGATTATCCGTACTTTTTCCTACCCCCCCCCCCCCACCCTCCTTAAACACTGTAACTGAAAAACAAGTTTTAAAGCTGGCATATTAGTTGAAAATTTGTCATATTTCGGAACTGGGAGTCAAACATGTAAATTTGAGTCCCATTTTTGCATACATGAATGTTCACGTCCATTCCCATCGGTCTGTTTCAAGATTTCAAGTAACAATGATTGACCGGGATAGCCTTTGTTGTAGAATCTGAAGTTTGTAGAGCAAACAAAAATGTTGGAACGATTTTCATGTTCAAATATCTTGGAAGATGAGTGCATATAGTTCTGTTTCAGATTTTGTGACATGTGATCTTTACCTCTACTCCTCCCTGAAACACTGATGAAGAACAATGGTAGATGACCAGGCGATTGCCATTACAACTCATATTTTAGTTTTAAGCGAGATATCTGCATATAAATGCTGTGTGGGAGAATCTGATGCTTATTGTTGATCACAGCGGCATACTAAGTAAATCTTAAACTTAAAGGAGAAGAAAGTCAGGACCTCAGAACTTTTGACAATGAAATATTTCTGTTATTTTTTAATGAAAGACTAACATGGGGTGATCACCATAACTAATTTTTTCTTAGTATGTTGTTTAGTTCCCAAGATATTGCAATTTGAATATTTATAAACGAATCAATCAATCAGGAAGCTGCAATTCTTAGAGTGATGACATAAGATGGCCACAGTTGTGAAGTTGTGTTTTCCTTTATAATATATTGTCAAATACTTTTAGTGCCGGTAGTTGTGGATAAACTCAGATTTGATTATTGCGTGATACACCTCATCAATTCTGTACAAGTGTGTGCGTATTTATGGAAATTATAGATATAAATAAGATAAACAAATACATTAACATTTCTGCTATCAGTTGCTAAGTGACATCATAAATCGACTTACTCAAGTAGGCTTACATTCAACATTTTACATTTCATAAAAAAATGGCAGCACCCTTCTCTGGATTTCAAAAGTGTATTACTTGTGAAGAAACAATATTTTTTAATGAAACTTTACAGGGATATTTGTCAAACACCGCTGCTTTTTCTCATAAATATGTGGCCCAGGGGTTCCTAATTCTAGAATTTTCGCACTGTCTGTGAATATGTGTGTATATCTGCGTAACTGTGCACTTGGGTGTATGTGTGGGTGTACAGAAAGGCGTCACTTTCATTAATGAGTCCACTTTACTTGTAATTGCAGACAAATTTCCTACAATTAAAAGCTTTGTTACCATAGTGTGCAGTACACAACATATCTTTATAATCATTTTACAGAGAAATGACTATTTCGTATTGTAGTATTGTTCTTTCTAATGTCCTTCTTGGCCATTGAAAATTTATTATTTTTAATTTTTCTTTGTCGATTTTTTTTTTTATTGTCGATACTTTTGCCCGTGGTTTTGTACCTAGGAAAAATGAAGTGAAAAGACATTTGTAGAACTTTGTGTCAGACTTACCCCACCAGGCAAAAGGCATTTTGGAGTTATTATTGTTCATTTATCTATTCCCGCGAATTCAAAGTTATACAACTCATACTTTCTTTCTTGTGGAAAATTAACGTTCACAAGTTGCTCTGTCTTACCTGGACCAAAAAATAACAGTGACAACAACAAAATGTTGATGTAGTATATTTATTCCTCATTAATAAAAAATATTACGTTACTGCAATGAAATAATTTATCACATGTGCTTGCGATAACACACCCACTGTTAACAGTGTAGCGATCTGTCCTCCTTCGGGATCACTATTCACTTTTTTTTTACATGATAGGTCATGCATGACGTCAGAAATTTTTACCCAAATGAACACAAAGGAAATATACGGCGCTTCATTATTTGTATACGCATGCGTAGTTATCCACAAGGAAAAGTGACGTTATCTCTCACATGAGTTACTTATACATGCACTAGTCATGCCACGTCCATTTCTCTCAGGTACTTTTCCATAAACTTTTACATAATATTTCTAAAAGACGTATTGTGCTGAAAGATAAGAAAATAAGTAAAACATGCGAAGTATTTCAAGGATTTTAGAAATCACATGATTATCCACAATACTGATGAAAGAGACCTTTGATTGGGTATAATAATAATGACGGTAGCACTTTTCCGAAAGATGTTGTCTTTCCTTTACAGGGTTCACTGTCACCCCTGTCACCACTGTCACCACGGTGGTGCTGGTCCTTCTAGTTTCGATTCAGTTTGATTTTGTAAGCTCCATCCTTTGTCACAGCGCCTATATCTCATATGGTAATGTCTGAGAGGTTGCACTGGCCAGGTCAGTTTTGCTGCATCCCCGATCTGCATTTCACGTATTGGCCACTAACCTTCAATTATTCTTTGTGACGTAAATACGTCATATAAGTAATCGTTTTTAAATAGTGCTCGAAAGACCACTGGCTGCATCAACACGGCAGTCGTACTAACAGCTGGATACTCAAATCGTGTATTTGTTGTGAGAGTATATTACATAATCATCAGTGATTGTAACATGTTGTTCTCAATATATAGCACTATTACCAGTTATGGGGTGAGGATAAGCATGGTGGAGGGGTGGTCTTATGGCATAAAACTGAACTAATAAAAGTTTTTTATTATATATATAGAAATTCTTTAAAATCTTATAAATTTGCTATTATTTGATGATCTGTGTGGCCAATCACAGAAGCGAGGGTCCTATAATCTCAACGAATGCCACATTGCTATGGGTTTTCTCAGTGTGGTTCTCATTTGGTTCCAGTGGGTGAGTCCGGTCCCTTTCGAATTTGGTCCCACCAGAACATGTCCAACGTGAGGATCTTTGCCACCAGAGGTGTACTCAGCTACAGTGCATCGGATCGTAATATTGGCCTGCACAAAAACAAAAAGAAGAAACGAAAAGAACTACAGTAAAAGACACACAGAAATTAAAAGATGAAGCCATTTCAACGACACATCCATAAAATAAACTGGAGATTGACTTTGACCCGTAATTTGTCTAAAGGGGCCCTGCCTCGTATTGACCAATTTCTAATGGAGAAATCTCGCAAAATACAAAACGAAATTACCCAAAATATATACCACGTGAGAATAATTCAACCTATGACGTAAAGCCGTGTCTTCATAAAACCGAACTGTCTCACACAGATCATTACATCCATGTTTATCATAAACTATACGACGGTACCACAGACGGTCAACACCAATCACATTTTACACCACACAAGAACTTATAGAAAAATAAGGGTTAAAAGGTGCCGATCCCACTGCAGGGCCAGGTGTGTAACCAGGGAGCTGCTCGCTGTTGTAACTATAGGCAACGGTCTATGCCGCCGCCACCGATATGCAATTTAAAAAGGGGGAGCTCCTTGCCTTAAAACAATTTGATGAGGTATTGCAGAGTTTACACATCGAACAATTACTTTTGAAAAGGGGGCTTCAAAAGTCCCAAAATTTTTAAATCCGCGATTTAGGCAAGTCTTGATCGAATGGACTTCCGTTACGTCTATGACAGTAAAATGTGCATGGGTTCACGACACATGGGTATATTAGAGCGTGCAGTAGCTGACGTCATCTATGACGTAACAATATGTGGTGCGTTGAAAATTTGATTATTTCTCATAATCTTGTTTAATGTTAAAACTACCGGTATACGTCACAATGTTTTCCTATAAATAAAAGTTGACACATAAGGCTAGAATATTTACTGTAATGAATGTCCTCAGTTTGTGAAATTTTCTGCCCTGGCAGTTGGGGACCCTCCAAGCGAGGGGGGGGGGGGGTAGAATTGGTATTTACCCTTTTGAAAAAAGTGCCCTTATCGATTTGTAAACATCCCAGGAATTATATTGCCCTTTCGTAAATATAATTCCAAACAACAACTCATGAAAAGTTGGAGCTGACATTCCTGAGGGATGTATATTCATTCACAAAGCGCATCCACTTAAACGCGTATTCTTAGAGTGCCCGTTTATACTTTAAAGCCCCCCTTACCATTATAAGAGGGCTCTACTGTCTCTGAGAGGAAGCGCTATATTGCAATCAAGTTCTCGATATACGTATACGCAGTTTCAATCATAATAAAAAAAACTACCGTCAGCTAACATTTATGTTATACACGTACTGTCGAGTTGTCACTATTCTGTGACGTATCGAGCTGAGAAAGCCAGTCACTGTCGCAGTTTATCAGGAGTGTGGCCATTTCTCTATTCCTTGGTGGATGCAAATATATTCACTCTCAGGTAATTTTATATGTACCGATCAGCGTAATCCCGCAAGACCTTACACTACGCTGGGTTGACTCCTAATCATAGAAGAAGCTTTAGGTGACAAGTTTGGATCATGACCAAATCCTGCAATCCTAGTTTCTCCAGAATCCATGTCCTTTTGAATGAAGTCGCAGCTCTAGCTAGATTAACTAGGCCAACTTTTAACGACACGGTTTTAATAAGCCGCACTATTCGTATGCTGTAAACCTAAAGGTGGGCGCGTTGCAGCCTTGTTAACTGAGGCCATACTCCTCCGCCCCTCTGTGTGGTCTTTAAATAGCCTATTAATGTCATGTAGCCCTAATCTAGCATTAACACAAACAGCCTTGTAAATATGATCCTTCTACTAGCTATTTTGTTTTATTTTGAAAGGTCGTTTGACAAGAAAACAGCATTTTTGAGTATTGGGTGCATTACTTACTGAAAATGTTGAAAATAGCAGCAAATTCCATCAAAACCCATCAGAGATGGACAATTTTACAGGCAAATTGGTGTCTCACAGCTGCATCATGAACAAACATTGCTAAGTATGCAAATTGTGACGTCAAGAGAAACTCAGTAATCAGGTAATTACGAGGCAATACATATAGGCTTAACAAAAGAACTACCGCCCTACACTGTGTAACAGACGTCATCTGTTTTGCATTTTTATCAAGTTTTCAAAAGTCATATCTCAAAATCTGTAATAGATGTTAACAAAATTTCAACAGATTTTCACTTAAGGTTTTACTTTGCAACTTCTTAATGAAGCTACCTGTTTTCTAGATGCATGTCACCTAACCTTTAAGCCAAAAACATCTCATGATAACTATGGTCCTGTTCATTACCTCTAGGGCGGCGGACGGATACATCCTTTTCTACAGGGAGAGTGACGGCAACGTAAAACTTCCACACATACTTGTATGTTTATGCCAACTACTTTAGAATTCAAATCCACACTGCTGGTATTGTAAAACATTGGAGGGTATTAACTTGAGGGGTATCGACCCCTTCTTTGGAAAACAAAAATCGATTTGGCGCATTAAAATAATTTCGCCGGTAAGTCTCCATATTGTAGTTTATTCCTTAATTTTTCAGGACTTTTTTTTTAATTTTGGGAAACAATTTTTTGGCCCACCTTTGGGTAGAGCCGTCCCCCTCGCTCCCTCCCCTCCCTTGGATTCGTCAGGAGTGCCAACACACGGCCCTTTACTTCGAGGAGCATTGGGTACATTATAACCGAAACCTACCGTACAGAGACATATTAAGTAGATAGATCTAAAATTTGAGGAATGATCGTCAAATTACGAAACAAACATGTAAATTTATTTTCTTTTATTTTATAAAAGTCTTAAATAAATTAAAGCTTTTGTGTGAAAAGAATGAACATGAAATGTTAGAAAACGTCAACCTGACTTGAGGACTGAAATACTGACTGCACTTTACAATAAAATTTCTCATAGGGGACAAAAAAAAATGTCTCATATATCTGAGCCTTTCTGGAAACGCCATCTGTACAATGATGTCCGATTTTTCAGGTATGTAGTCCAAAATGGTCAAGCTTATACAAACTTACAGTAAACAAATGGCAGTTTTGAATATTTGGATTTTCATAAACTGTATTCAGAGAAAATTGCTTCCCTTGTTCAAAATGAAATGTGCTACGGAGAGCTGTGTCCCCTGAGGGTAAATCTACTCAAGAGAAAGTTGATGACGTCACTGCATCTCATAAGTTACGATGAGGATTCATTATGCAGTAAACTACTTGCTAATTTTCCCGTTTGTTTTCCCGGGTTTTTTTTTTCTGCTTCGATCTTAAAGTAGGATGTGCTGTTTGAAGGAATAAAAATAGCCTCTACGGTTGATCTTCTCTCATTTTCTGTCATTTGATAGCAATGTGAATAACAATAAGTTATGCCAGGTTTCTTTCATTAAAAATTTCATTAATTAGAGTGTTAATTACGGTAGAAAGAAGAGCGATTTAGTTTTTTTCGGCTAAAAAGTTAGCGGAACTGGACCCTGTGGTAAATGTGAGGCACTTCCATGTGAACACTGCTACAACGAAACTCCTATGCAAAAGTATTGCCTTTAGAAATTAGGCTATACTTGGACAAATGTACCTCTGTACAGGAGTTTTTATAACTTTCTGCAACTACAAGAAGTATAACCAGTCCTTTGGTGTACTTTGGAAAATGCAGGAATAACGGCACATCCTGCTTTAAACTACAGGCCTGTTCCGTTAAACATATTGCAGGCCTATGGCATGTCTACCTTAAACTAACTGTTATTTTTTTCAGTTCGCAATATCTCTTGAGATCGCTTGCATTATCAGGAGACTGCCGGAAGGCCTTCAATGTGAGACAACATTAGTGCAAAAATTAGTGACAACTGGATGGATGTGATTGAAAAAGACGACATACATACTTGAAGCAATGTGTTTGGATTTTCGTAAAGAATTTGATCCAGTGGGTGACCATTATTACATTATTGAAGTTGTCCACGTACCCGTTGTCTGTCACTGCATTTACGGTAGGTGGTTCTTATCTGTACTCATGGTCTGACAGAGTAATATGTTCCTTTGTAACATACGAACGTCATACACCGATGTTCGTTGTAGGCAGTGTGTCAAAGGGGTAAATACTTTGTCCTTTTTTTTAAATTTTTAATCTACATATACGGTAAAGATCTATATTGTGAAACATTGAGGGCACACATATATGCCGACAGCACTACGTATTCCTACTTTACCCGAGTGGAATATATCGAAATAATAAACTACAATGATGAGTAAAGGTTTGACATATTTATGAAAATGATGGAAATGATGGTAAGACTAAGCCAAAAATACTTGGATCAAGAAAGAAAAGTTTGTTTGCGTCACAGTCGTGGAATAATGGGGACCGAATTTGTGACTTTTACTAGAAGTACGGCATACTATTTTAATTGCCTCATTATTTTCGATTCAAAATTATAGCTAATAAGTTTTAGATGACATGCCGTGAATCGTAAGAATCTCATTCTATATCATGTTTTGTGATTACACGGCGTGTCTTTTTTATACTTTGATTGAGTGCATAAAGAGTATAATGTAAAATTCACCACTTTACATGCACTGGGCTAATGATCAGACTGAGAAAAAAAAAAAGATAGAAAAAAAAGTCGTTTCACCTTCTTCAGATTTCTTGTAATTCTTCCTTATCATTCTGATGCACATTATAAAGCCCCAAGAAGGCAAAAGCATTACCAAAAGGAAAAAAGCACGACTTTAATGTTTTTTTCATGAAACCTTGATTTTCTTCACGGTTGGAGAAATTAACGTTAATAACAATAATCCTCGGGCCCGGTAATCATGTTGGCATTTGACGTGGAGGTTGAAGTTTTGAGAAAGAAAATCAATAATATTTATAATCATTTTAGGCAACCTGACGGCAGCCAAGGTAATGAATATTTAATTTCAATCAGGAGTAGACTTAATAGCCAAATAGTCCTGGAATACGTCATGTCTGAGGCATAAAAATGTGATCTTATCTAATATATAAAAAAAAAATATGGCCGTCTGGTTAATATTAAGCAAGCAGCTACATCATGTATTGAATGCAAACACATATCGAAAGAACTGACATGTAAGTGCACGTAATAAAAAAGATCGAATTCATAAAGTTTAGTTGGGAGAGCTTTTTTTATTTCTTTATAACTTTGAAAAATTTGTTTATCATGTCGGTATAGAGAAACTGATATTTAACTTATCTTGATTTACTAGTGCAATTAAAAAAAAATATTCGGTGTGAGTTTCAGCGTGAGATAATAAGTGTATAGGACAATGTTTCGGGTGTTTAATTAATTCTGTTTTTTTTTTTTTTTTTTTTTTTGAGAATGCCACCGTTCCAGTCGTGAAATCGAACTTGTTTGCTAAATCTCATGCATTATAGGAGTCGTTTTATCTTCCAGTGCAAGTAAGCCTTCGTTTTCACAATCTCGATTCTCACAACTTGTCGGAAGGAACATGGGAGGGACGCATGGAAGCTAAACAAATGTTCACCAGCATGAAAACGCACTCACTTTTCGACAGAGTGAAACACAATTTTTCAGACGAAAAAAAAACATGCGGTTTAGATTCTATCCCAGACATAACATTGCAGGTGCGAACGAGCTGTATTTTCGTAGTAGGTCTAAAAAAAGTGGAATTTGAGTATCTATCTTAAAAAAAACGCACGCTTTTTTTTATGTTGTAGATACAAGAGCGTGTTCGATTATCCTCTTATTCTGAGGATGTGCACATGCGCAATGGAGGTTGCGAAAAGACTTATTATTAAAACTGTAGACGTTCTAAATATGTAATCGAAACAAAAAGTGATGGCGGAGTATGGCACGCCATCCGTGCAAGAACTACTAATGACTGAAGGAAGCCATTCATGCGTAGAAACCGTTTTACCTCATGTATACGCGAACTTGATAAAGATTCATATATTCTTTACAGTGTCGTGGAATTCCATTACCTTTACCCAAAACAATGAAGGCGCCAAGAATATAACTTAAAGGTGATTGATCGCCTACTTATTTTCATGTGACGTCAGACTCTTCTCTCCTTGATAACCCTCTGTGAACGTTGCCAGTATGCTGTTTACTCTTTGCAGGTACTGTTAAAATACTGTTACGATAGAAAAACGGTATATACACACCAACGCGCTACAGATATGTCAGTCCTACTTTGCAAAGAGTGAAGTTTGCAGTGGATTATCAAGAAGTGACTGACGTCACATGAGTTATTAATAACACTGCCAATCCCCAACAAGGTTTTGTAATGAATGTTGTCATCGTCGACAAGAAAATCTTCATTCGCGCCTTGTTAGTTTTGATTTCTCATCCCCAAGGTACACCGACGCGTAGCACCTCGACTCACCATCACGATTTCTGTCGACAACGCGCGAACTCGCGGTCTATGCCGTAACAATAAGCAGCTTTAGATTTCACGACGCGGACAACACTACGACGTAGTGACGTCACGTTCAATGTTCTGCGCAAGGCACTACTTCACCCACTCGTTTTGCCTGATATTCTACACCGGGTGTTTGGATCTTTCACGTTCTGCTGCAGACGACAACCTAGAGTAAAATATGACGTCATAATTGACCGCTGTGCTTGTACAAACAATAATCGTGTATACGTGTATCATCATGTAACTGGACACACGACTAACTTTTTGTGCGTTGTACAAATCTAAAGCACATATTCAGCAGGACGACAAGTTGGCGCTACGACATAAGCTGTCCGGTTAACTGCCGCGTCGCAGGTCTACGCGTCATGAAATCTAAAGCTCCCTAATAAATACTCGAGCGTCGAAAAACGCGTGTCGAGTGTCGCAAGGTGTGGGGGGGGGGGGGGAATAAAACGTTCACAAGTGGACTCACATGAGCTGGAGGAAGGCCCTGACGGCGATGGCTAGCTGTTATGAAGACAGAAAATTGTTATTTGTATTCGATCTTACCTCTAACAGATGAGAAGGAACGGAGAATATCATAGCTTCGTTGTATATCGGGCAGTCTTCTCCTTTTTTCACCGAAGTTTTCTTCTTGTTTATTTTCTTACCGTCAATCATCAAGTAGACCTTCACGTAAGGATCTGTAAGATAAATTTAAACGTACATGATCAGTGGACTAGTGACGTCACTGCAATGAAACCGATGCCCCCCCCCCCCCATGCCTTTACCTTTAACAGTTGGCAACAAAAAGACAAAATGGTATTACAATCTGCCACTCATTTCCATTTTCTCGTGGACTGGAAAAGTCTGTCCGATTTCCAAAGTAACGTTTGTGCTACATCTACAAAGAATACCCAAGGCCCTTTCTAAATATCATGTATAACAATGATACATAAAAAAAGGGGGCTATCTTTCAAATCCACGTGGGAAATTTACTGAAGATTAGAGTCAAAAATAATGTGAAAACACAAACTCTTCTGGGACTAATTGTACCTGCTATAACCAAGCGCGTATGAAACAAAAACAAAGGGAAGGGGCGTGGCTTAGTTTATTCACAGGACGAATTTTTCAAAGCGGTGCCACTTTTATTTTTTTCTCAACAAGCGTGCTTCACTCCTATGACACTATCCCGAATTGACGCTATACATGATTTCACACAAATTATTTTCTTCCATAGTTTTGAATTTTTAGAACATGAATAATGAATAACCCCTCTGGGGCGGATCTAAAATTTTCAAAGGGGGGGGGGGCTGCACTAGATTCTTCCATTGTGAGATAGTGTTTTCCATTTGAGGGATTTAAATGAAAGAGTGCTCTCGATATTGTGAATGAGTTTCTAAACCAAAAATGTGACGCGAAGAGCAGCAGTGAGATGCGGTATAATATGGAAGGCACAATTTATCAATTCCGGATTTTTTTTTGGGGGGGGGGTTGGAAGGGGTAAACATGGGTAAACAAAACACCCCCCCTTCGGTTACGGCACTGACACGCACGTCATTCTCATATGCAGGCTCATTTAAATATTTGTCACTCGTTTTACACTGAAGTTTGAAAACATCCTGTAAAACAGTAATATGATTTTTTGTATTATAAGGAGGTAGGATTGAATTAAATCTCAGACTTAACACACAAACAAAAATCACTTTCTTACGAAATTGGTAACGATAGTACTTTGAGAGTGAATTTCAAAAAGATATTTAAAAGAAAATTATGAAGAGGTTTTAACATGTGGTTAACTACCCATGACGACTTTTTTCTCGCGCTCAATTAATTGCAGAACCATTTTTTTGTCTTTAATTTGTTGATTTGCTGCTTAAAGGTGAATCTCTCGATTTATGTAGTCAGTTTGCCAAAACCTGACACTTTATTTATTTGGATTGATAAGCCTTCGGTGAGTTACAGATCAAATTCTCGTTTAATTTATCGAACACATTTTACTCCCCCTTTTCACATCACATATCTCCTCGCGTGTGTATCATCTATGATTCAATAAATCTCCTGTATGCATTTTTGAACTCTTTAAAGTTGCACATTTGTAAATGTTTAGAGCGGTTGTTTTGGCTTCTTTTTTTTTCTTTCTTGGAATGACGTCACCAGGTACATTTCCCTGCGTTTGTTGACTACGTTTTGTGTAGGTGTTTGCTTCATGCATACGTTAGAAATCATGTGATCAATTAGTGGGATGCTCATAAAATAAACAACAGCTTAAATGATGCATCTCAAACCGTTCAACCCAATCTTTAAAGTAACATTCTTGAACCATAAAAAAATGTCAGTTTGTCTTAGAGGGCGCTATAGCTATAGCGTGAGTATTTTAATCGAAACTTTCTTATCTTTCTGTACTTACAACGTGTATCACGTGACCATAAATTTACCAAAGAAACATCTCAAAAAGTTCTCTCGAAAAATAATCGGCACCACTGTTTGTCCTTAAACATTGCATTGATAATGTATTATGTTTTCCGTTTGCTCAGTCTCAGTAACATTAATTGATGTGAACAACAAACTACATGTTAATAGAAGGAAAACTGAAGAAAATCGGTAAACAATATTATCAGTGTTTATGGGGGAAGGGGGGGGGGGTTGGGTGGTTGAGTGGGTAAGTGGGTGGATGTGGTGATGGTTGGGTGCATGGGTACATCCTTTCGTTCTACCTACCTCCGTTCTTCTTTCCTCCTTTCCATTTGAGTCCTCTCGCCTTGACGACCACCATCGTCAACCTCTCGGCGGTCGGTAGATAACTCAGAGAAAATAAAATGTCCCCAAGAGAATCTGGTTTCTAGATCAAGGAGACAAAAACGGAAATTAATATTCCCTGAAACGACCTTTAAATCGATTTATTTGATTTTGAGTTGTTATTTTGTTTTTTTTATGTTTTATTTTGTTTCATGTCTTGTTTTTTTTATTTTTTTTCCGAGAGGGAGAGGGAGTTAAAATAGAGATGAGGTACGTGTGGAGTATAGACTACTCTTTAGTCATGTATATCGCACTTCCCCCACCGACCATATAGTATGACATATGGTACGTTATAGACGAGGAGGAGGGGGGGGGGGGTTAATGTTGGGTATAATATACTCGAGAAGGTGATGGGTTAACGCTGGTTGTAAGAAGGGGGTAGAGTTAAACTAACGTAATATCCTTTTTTTTGACGTAGGGTTAATTATTGTTTTACGCGAATTACAATTTCATGATTCTGTGTTCTTTTCAAAGGACGATTTGTTCTGCTGTCTGATGATACCCGGGCTCACTTTAGAAGATGTCTTGGAAGGGAAAAGGAAAGTTACAAGGCTAAGTCTTCAAGAGGAGGTTTTTATGGCGTCATGGTCAATCTTTTATCTCAGTTCAGCACGTGTCAGAACGTGGCTAATGTAGTAAAATGAGAGACCTAAAGACGGTATTGTAAGGTATAGAGAGGAAGTGTCCCTGAGATTGCGCACATAACTGAATTTGCCTCCTCAAAATCGGTCACATTGAGCAATGTTTTATTTTTTTGTGTATTTTTATTGTTTCTAAATGTCGTAGTTTTGGATTATTGTCAATTGATATGGTGGACAGCTCTAACTGTTATCAAACAACTACACAAACAATGGTAAGTAATGAAAAATTAATATAAACAAAAAAAAAAAAGAATTTTTCCCAATAAGGTTATCAAGTTGTCAGATATCGACGCGGGTTTCCTCTGTGATTGGATGATCCTGCTGCCATCCAGATATGTTTCCTATGGCAAATATAGTCCCGATGATGCATGTGTGGGGGGAGGGAGAAATGGGAGGGGGGTGAATGTTAGAGAAGCCAGGGATTTGCATGATCCCTCAATATGCCACCCCTTCTGTCGGCCAGAGTAACCTGAAAGCTTCTTAAAGAATGAAACTTACTTCACCTTTGGGTACGAGGTCTACCCATGTACTAAATGGTCCAGGGAACCATTCGACCTCACCGAGTCTAAGTTCTCCTATCCCAATGTCTCCGTGTTGCTGGTACCGGTCTAACCCACAGACTTCGAGTCGAACCGTCCTGTTACAGAGGGCGTCCTTCCTGACTACCATTGTTAATCTCTCGTTGTATACTGGATTGGCACTTCGGCGATAGACTTTAGTTTGACCTTTGACCTCCTTTTCCGGTAAGACATAAACCTGCACAAAGGAGTCTGTAGGCGAATCTTGGTTCCAGGCACTTCTGAGGTCACGTGCTTGCACGATGGTCACGTGTAGCCTGGAATGTGACTGCACATACTCTAACGTCAGCTCGACTTGCCCAAGGCTACGGGTCAAAGAGGTCAGAAAATGAATGGAGGAGGGGGGGATTGATATAAATATAAATAGTGAGATCAAGAAATAAATCGAGACGGAAACGGATCAAGCAGTTTTCAAAGCTGCGATCAGGATTGCCATAAGTCTCATTATGAACAGAATGTAACACGATCAAAACAAATGTGAGTCGATCAGGGCGGGAAGAAATAACCGAAAACCTCAACAAAACCAACAACATTAGCAAGGAAAATGATTACGGTATACTCAACCACCGCAAACAACAATCATAATAGGCCTAAGTCAAACTTCAGCTAAGGACAATACCAAGAATATCAATTTCTTTGTCTTGACAAATAAGCCTAGATGATTTTTATTTTATCTTCATGGGAAACAATTTGATCCAGAAAAAAAATTTCGTCCATAGTTCGACTTCTAATGACGCGCTCCTGTTTGTCAAAGGAAACAACAGGAATTTCCCCATATCTTTAATGGAACATTCAAAGAAAAAGTACAAAGATATTTATATTTTTTAAGAAATACCACGTGATATCATGTCCCAAATTTCATTCGATATATAGAAATTATTGAAGTACCTACGTGTCTAGACATCCACAGAGCCTGTTTTGAAGCTGGCAGCATTTCATGTATAAGTCTGGTTAATTAATTCATCAGAGTTAACACAAAATCACCCGCGAGGTGAAAATGAAATTTCTTTCGACACGAGCTCGCGTGAGCGCGCTGTCAAGATTCCCGCCAAAAGATAGACTGCGTCATCATTGACGAAACAGGTTTTTATATGAACTAATATAAAGAGTCGTACTCCACAAGTACTTTGCTAATAACTGCTCCAAGGTGTCACCAATTTGAATCCAGTAGACCTCACCGAAATCCGTTTGCAATATATTGCCGATTTCTTCGAATGCCATACCACTTAAAAGCAAAAGTGATGGCGATATAAATGCTGTCATTGAATAATTCAAAACCAAGAAAACGGTTTCCACCTTTCAAAGGTGTGCTGTTAATATATTAATGAAAAAATCTAGGCATTAGACTGTGTTGAAGTTAGATGTTTTTCGTCTTCGAAATTGATGGGCTAACTGGACTCAATTAACTTAGATCGAATACAGTATAAAACACATCACGCTTTTTTTTCTTTTTCTGCCTACTGGTACCTGAAGAAAGTTGACATGATATTAATAACTTTTGAAACAATCGTTTTGATCTCGAGGTCTAAGGTTCGGTTAAGAAGTACTTAACGACAAATTTTCTCTCATAAGAACACTTGCAATTATCACCTATGGTCTTGCAAGACTTGGCCGTGAAATATTACGGTATTAGATATAGAGAATTACTCTTTAAAAAGAGTTAGCGTGCACGTATGAAACATGTAATATATTGAGATTCTCATTCTTGTAATGAAAGGCGGCAATTCGAAACTCACCCACCACACATTTTAAAGTCATTCCGTGATTTAACTAAAAGAATAGAAGGACAGATTTTTCCACCTTTATTTGGATTGATGGGTCCTGGACATTAGTGTTATAAGCCTTCTCCTTCAATATGCTGTGATTGACGTGTGTAATAGTATGACAAGGAAGTTTTTATTACAACTTCCTGTTATGACAGCGTAGTATCAAGGGGTTTTGGACTCAAATGTTATTTTCAACTTCAATGTACAGCGCAAAAGAAGAATGTTGGATGCCGCGCGCGCTTCGCACGTAGAGATGACAAAAATGATAATAGCATGAGGCATCTTGTTGAAGTTGCAAGCCCGTTGAAAGTATGCAGGTGTTCAGATGTAATATTGCATAATATTACAAACGTTACCTAACGTTGCATTAATGCAGTAAACAAGTTGCATAATATTACGAAGTGTTTCTTGTTTAGAATTGACTACTCTGCTTCACATGGCTCAGAGTGTTAGTAATATCGTGCATCTGAAATCAGGGCTGAAACCTATTTTCCCCAGCTTGCCTGAATGATGCAATTAAAGGAGATACTATCAATTTCCAAACATTAATTTTCAATGTTGTTGTTTCTTTTTGCCTCCACACGCAATCACTTTTAACTTCCCCTAGAAGAACTTCAGTTACGTTTTGGTGTCCGTGATAATAGCAACCTCTGAATGCATGATGTTTGTTGTGTGTCATCTTCTAAACACTATATCTCATGAAAGGGAGCTTCGAGCAAGTTTCCGTTTTGCAATGTAAGTGTATCTCATTGATAACAACAACCCCATTGCTTTTGGTGGAGAGGTCGCTTCGTAAAATTGTGAACACGTTGAGAAACCTTTGTAACCTTGGTATCTCAAGAAGGACACACAGTTACATGGATATCACCACCCACCTCAGATAAAGTGTTCAAAAGAGTCGTAAAGGCAAATGGTCAAAGAGTTAAATTTAAAACCAGATTCAAATTTTCTGTTCATATCTTCACTCACGACTGAACTGCTTCCCGTAATGTTCAGAATATTCAGATATTACAAGGAACACTAAACAACCAGGAGCATTGAGATTCAACAGCATTGCTGCTCTAGTTCGCTCTTGTTTCTGTTTCAACTTTTTAAAGTCATAGGCTTGCTCGAAGATTCAAAGGTTTTAGTTATGTTTCAAATGAGCTGCTTCTATACAAGAAGACCCGGAGAAGATTTATCATGGAATTGTGCCAAGAAACTTTAAAATATTGTCTGGACTATATTCTTCTAAGGGATTAGTATCAAACACCATCACGCCCAACGAACTTCGTAAATTAGTAAGATTCACTATTTATTACTATTTTTTTTTTTTTGGCCAAAATGGCTTTCCAAAGATAAATTTATGATTTTTTCTTTTAAATCTAACCTTTCTAAAGACTCTTCAACGACAGAAGATTCCGAATTAACCGAGTTCAAGGAATCGCTACTGTAACAACGAACCAGCTTCTTGGAATTAGCGTCGTAAACTTCCGGAAGATCCTCGTTGATGAAGACGCCGTCGTGATTTCTCCTGGATTCCTTCGCGGCGGCGGAAATAGCTTTCTCGGCTTTGGCGAAGAGATTTTCATACTGTATAAACTGGCCGGACTCACTCATCGAAAATTCATCCGGGGAATGATTAATCTAAAAGAAAAGATGAAACAAGAAAAAACATAAAAATCAAAAAGTAACTCGCGATGAAACTTGAGATGAAGCTAATGCGAAATGTGGATGCCACGTGATTGAAGAAAACAAAAGCACAAAAAAAAAAGAAGAAGCGAGAGAGAGTAAAAAATGGTCATGTTTTTCTTCTCACTCTAAGGAGTATACTCGCCTCTGATATTAATGAAAACTGGTTGATGTTAAGACAAGAATGATTAGAATGACCTAGATCTGATACCGTCTAATCAGTAAATAAACTTCGAAGAGCAATATATATGATCCTTTACGGTGGGCTGGTTATCAGGATTATTGCTTGATATCAGACTAGGGAGGGAACGGGTAATTCATATAAGGGTGAAAGACTGTTGGTTGGGAAGGGGGGGGGGGGTGGTGGAGTGATAAAGTTTAATAACATAATTATTCAACTCTCGGTGTAAAGACGGTACGAAATCACTTCATGCCACAGTAGTCACCCTGGATTAGTTTTTAATGAGTTGAAGATTTATTGTAAATTTAGAGGAAAGAAGTAATTTAAAACAGGAAGAATAAAAATTGTTGTAGAAGTGGTACATGCATCCAATGTTTCGTTTTACGTTAGACTTACTCTAGTCAATTACCGTCAATCTAACGCTGACGTTTGGTGTTTGCCACATGAAAGAGTTGGAACGAAACAAACAGAAAAGATCTGACGAAAGATGAGTTCGACTGATAATGATAATAGAAATGGATAGAGCGTGATTCTGTCAGGAACGATGAATATTCAATTGGATTCATTATCTATAGAACCATCATCATCTTCATCGTCATCATTATCATCATCATCGTCGTTCTCGTCATCTTCATCGACATTGTATCATCATCATCATTATCATGATCATCACGAACAACATCATGATCATGATCATTATCATCAACAGCATCGTGAACATAATCATCATCACAGATACATCATCATCGTGAGCAAAATCATCATCATGAACATCATCATCATCATCATCATCATAGATATATCATCATTGATGTATTATCATCATCATCATCATCATCATCATCATCATCGATGTATCATCATCATCATATATCATGAATATCATCATCACGAATATCGTCATGAACATCATCATCATCAACATGAACATCATCAAAATCACGATTACATCAACATCATGATCATCACAACGAAGCACCATCATGAACATCATCATCATCAACAGCATCGTAAAAATTATCATCATCATAGATACATCATCATCGTGAACATAATCATCATCATAGATATATCATCATCATGAACATCATCATCATAATGATTATCACGAACATTATCATCGCGATGAACATCATCAAGGATATCATTATGAACGTAATCCTCGACATCATCATGAATATCATTATCATCATCATAATCATCACCATCATCGTCATGATCATTATCATCCTCATTATCATTATCATCATCATCATCATTATCATATACGCCATCATCATGAACATTATCATAAACAACATCATGAAACTTATCATCATCATGATTATCATGAACATCATCATCAACAACAACATCACAATGAAGATTATCGTTATCAATAATCTCAACATGAAAATCAACATCATCATGAATATCATCACTGACAACATTATCATGAACACCATCATCATCATGAGCATTATTATCATCGTAATTATTATGAACATTGTCATACAACAACGTCATTGTTTCACCAATGTGACACATTACACAGCACATGCGGACTTGGTCATTATGTTCCTGGCAATTATTGCACTCACTTGCTATTTCATGTGTGTTTGTGTGTGTGCGTGAGTATGTGTGTGTGTGTGAGACGGTAGGGGGCCAGGGGCGTGTTTTTTCCTTTGCTCGTCAATTTTAGTTCTCAAGATACTTCTCAAGATACTCGAGAATTTTGATTTGTTCAAGTGAATACTCGCGTCTGCTGTTACCTAGAGCGGCTATGGTCACCTTACAAACGTTATATCTTATGGATGGATATAAAGACGGCAGACATGATGTGATGTTTTCATTATCTGGGGGACATTTTGAAAACATACACGCAGTACTGTATACATCAAATCCTCCAAACATAAAGCATACATGTATCTAAAACGATTATCGTTATCGAAGAGGCATAAATTTTCCTGACGAAAAGACATAATTTTGTCTCTCCATGGCAAAAGATTACATGCCAGCCAGCACTGTCGTATATAATTTATAACACACCTGTGTTCGTCTCTTCCTATGCATTGTTAATGCATGGCATATTAAGAAAGTTGTAACTCGGGATGATTTTTTTCTCTTTACCGTAAAAAAAGACAGGAATAATGTAACATGAAGGGGTCTCGATTCACTGCACGCGAATGTTCCTAAGATTTATATATATGATCGGGAAGTGCGCAATATAAGCAGACTAAGATGCTGGCGGCAAATTTGTCGTTACTAACGTAGCTGACATTCTGTAAAGGCGTCTGCAGTATCAACGTCCAGGGGTGAGTGGGGGGTGGGGAGGTGAACCAAAAATTAAAGCCTGGAGTGGAAGCGTGATCAAGTCCGTGATTTACTTGGTCCTGCATTTTGTACCATTTCGTGTAGGAGAATGGACTGTACGCGTTAAGGTTATTTTCGACGTTGAACAATGGCATAGTTTGCAGGATGCATTGCAGAATGCAAGACTTCGTATCATATGTACATAATATACGTTTTATAACGTAACATAACTTATTCACAATGGATACGAACAATAAACATGTATGTATATATATATAAATGGAACACACTTCCATCCCTTTGTCCTCCGGTGACCCTTTCAATACTATATATAATGGCAATTTTTAATTTCCGAAGAACAGCGCATTCGACGACTCTTATTTTATTTTTTTTTTATTTCATTCCTTTTATTTCCTTCTTTTTTTTTTGCCTCCAACGAAAGCTAGATTTCCTTAATGTATCGTCTCGAAGACTCCTTTGAGCATTGCGAGACGATTACCGGCTATTGCTAGTCTATACACAAGAAATAAAATATTAAAACGTGCGAACAGACGGAGCCTTAAATGACTGTGACTGATGTCTGCCATTACAAAAAAAATAAATAAGTAAATAAAAAAAATTTAAAAAAGCGTTTTAATTTCCCATAAAATTTTTAATTTCTATCCATGTTTGCAGTGAGCAGGATATTTTCTTCTTAATATTCTGCAGTAAAAACGAATCCCTAATGAAAAGTCACGTTGCCTCATATGTACAGTTAACTGTTAGGGTGTATTACCCTGTGTTGCGTTGTCGTGGTTCAAAAGTTAAGGTTTATTTTTTAAGATTTACTGCGTATATAAATTTTGTATGTAACACGTAGGAATACCTTTATAAAAGAGTATGATTGTCTTGTGGTATTCCATCCGAATTCTCGCCTCCTCTTTTTTTTTTTTTTTTGTCATTTTGTCATCTGTGTATTTGACTGGTGAGTTTTTGGTTTGTTTTTTATAAACACAGATAACGTACGTAGATGGGCACCAAACCTTTCGAACAGTGTGAAGCGCAAGCAAAGCGGCAGTTACACGGTTGCGGGACATGCGCATTTTCTTTATAAGGAAGATTATGCTGCCTTTTGAGCGCACTTGCTGGAGTTCCTTATTGCGTGAACGGATTAGTTTCGATACTCACTAAGTAGACCTAGTTACTGAGGCCTGCTGAAAGGCAATGACTTCCCCCACTGACCTTTTTTTTCTACATTGTGGGCTGTTTACTTACGTCTGATACAGTCAGACGATCGTGTGTGCAAAAACTCTTTTGCTTGAACATCCTCACCCCTTCCCTAGAAGCTTGGATGAATCTAGCCTCATTTGCGTTTTCATTTGCAGGTGGTGGCATATATTGCCGTAACATTTTCTATCGGTTGCCATATCACGAAAATTGCAACCCTGTGTCTAATCAGAGCTGTGTTTGTTCTTCCATTACAAATTTGCCAACCATCATAGATAATGGAAGAAAATGAAGCATCTGACATACCTCACAGAATACACACATATATATATATATGTGCATATATATATATATATATATATATATATACAGTTGCGTTTGGTTGAGGCAAAGGGGGGGGGGGGCTGGTTGCCTTATGGTTTGGCAAGGGGTGGGATGTTAGTGTCTTTGCCACACATAGATTTTAGTAAATAAATACATGTGAATGACTCTAGATTGGTTTTGGAAATTCGGTGACGTCTTTGAAGATATGAAGGAAGTATACTACGTGCATTGAATGAGAGTTTACATTATATTTCGCAGTATACAGTTCTGTGTCTGAGTATGTGAATGTGTGTGCAAGAAAATGAAAGCTGCCAATTCACTTGAAGGACCGGTTACAACAAAGAATGTTAGGAGTAATCATAAAGAATCTAATATAGAATGAGACATATCTGAAATACAACGAGGAACAAAGAAAAAAGTTCTGTGCATGCTCTAGACGATTGGAATTTTTAACCTTGAGACTACAAATTTCTTGAATAGTATTTCTCGTGGGGTTATATTTTAATTATCCAACAGTCCTCAACGGATTAAAATTTGATCAAGATGTCACGTACCGCACATTCTGTTTCAGTTAGGTTCACTGTGTGGCCTACATGTGATGTTTACTTGGCCAATCTTTCCGACTGGGGGGGGGGGCACATTGCCACCCATTGAAGCTTGGGAGGTGGGGGAACACGTTGGAAGTCCGGCCTCTATTATCTTTCTAATAGCTCTATAATCCAGTCTTATGGATAGAAGCAAACGTTCGCCCAGCATATCAGTTATCACAAGTTTTATTATTAATAATGTTGATAATGTCTTTACTACTTTGTACCTTTCGTTTCTATTGTTTTCCCATTCTCTTTCATTTTTTTCTCTTCAAAGTGGGGCGGGGGGGGGGGGTGGAACAAGTGATACCTCTCCACGTGAACCACATTTGGTCTGCTGGTCTGGTCGCAGATTTTGTCCTCATCAATAATTGAACACGATAAGGAAGCAGATCAAGAATTTGACGTTTTGATGCCTCTACCAACCTCGAGCCCCCCCCCCCCCCACCGTTTCCCATCCTTCTGTCTTCCCGATCCTCCTGTCTCACCGTCTGTCTGTTATTCGTGCGTTCGTTTACCTTCTGAAGACAAACAACTCAACAGATAACAATAAGCAAAGTTTGTCCCGTCCGGGGTTCACACATCCTTGCACGGTCGGGCATCCTTCAACTTAACTTACCTTTCCTATGATACGTCATTTACGGTACGCCGTATTTGTTCACCTGCCTATTTCAGAGGGCTCCCGATCGGGATGCAATAACTCACCTTCATGAACGCTGTTATTATCCATGATCCCCACATTCACACCTGACGGTAAAGTAAAGTTTACCACCCCATTCGGTTCTTCCGTGGTTCATCTACAGTAGACGAGCAGACAAAACATTATTCCAAGGCTTAGCAATACTTCTGGGGTGAGTCTTGAGCAATGACCGGCTCATCACAATCCTGAAGAAACTCATCAAATCGATTTTTCCTCTTACTTTTGGGTTCCAATGAGGTAAGTAAGTAGGCCTCCCAGATATGTGTTTTGCAAGCAAACAAGACATTCGATTTTTTTTTTTCATTGGGGGCCAATCGAGGGAAAGAACTGATTATTAAACATACACCTTCTTGATGAAAATTATAAAAGAATTGGATTTTCAGAAATTTACACTAAAACTAAAAAAAAAAAAGATGATGATGAGTTGTCCAAAGAGGTACGGTAATTCTACTGTGAATTGTTTATGATTATCAGTTACATGTGCAGACATGCAGACAGACAGATGGAGGAGAGGTTGACTGTAGTGTTCTATGTATACATGAGACACTCAAAAAAAAGAAGAAAATCGCTAGTTTTATCCAAAAATCTTTTTTAAGACAGAAGGAAACACTCAGTACAAATGGTTGCCAGTCCTGCTTTAACCCATTTTTATTGACGATGTAATACAAATGACGGCAGAAATGATGTAGACGGCACTGAATTTGAGAGTACGGTTCCGAAGAACTCTGATAGTAACGTAGCTAAAGCTTCAAATTGAGTTGTACTGGCAATCACTTGGTCATCTACCTTTGTTCTTCGTTAGTAGTGTTTCAGGGAAGAGAAGGTAGGAGGAAAAGATCACCTGTAACGAAATGCGAAAGATAGCTACACACTCATCATCCAGACATTGGGATATGAAAATTGTCTGTTGTCAATTTTGTTGGCCCTACAAAAATTCAAATGCTACAAGAAAGCACAGCAGTCAATCACCGTTGCTTGAAATCAAACAGACCAGTTGGACTGAATGTGAATATTCATTTATGCAAAATGGGGCTTAAGCGATGTTTTTGTAGTGGCTATGGCATCTTCCGCTCAATTTGACTTTCGCTGACAAGTTTTCAAATCATATTCCAGCTTTAAAACTGAAAACAGAGTCACCTCAATTTGCATTAAAACTCAGTCCCCTTTTCTAATTCATGGATGGTTCATTTGCATCATAAGTGCTAATTTTTTTGGTACTTGATTGCTAAATTTATGCAAATTATTTGCTTGCTTTGAATGCACAATTGTATGAAATATTTTTGAAGGATACTTCTAAGGTATAAAAGAGGAGATTTGCAAAATTTAGCTGTTGCTCCGGAATAAAGTTGGGGTTGACTGCTTATTCTCTTAAGGACCTGGTTACAGCTTCATCTTGCATGTTATTCCTGAGCGCAGAGGTATAAAACGCTAACACGAAAAACTCTCGAACACACAAACCCCCTGTGAATTATTGATATCGTGTAAACGCTGGTTTTCTTTTTTAATTTGTATATCAAGAGTTATTATTACTTCCATTTTAAGAGCTATGGTAAACATGATTTTGAACAAGGAAACCAACAGTCATCCATCCTCACCCCCCCCCTCCTCCCCCAATTATCCGGAGCGATCGACAGCCCTTAGCTATTGTAAATACCCCTCATTGTCATTAAAGGAAACCTCCCTGTTTACGAGGAACAAATATAACAAAAAGACGATCCGCCTACCCCTGCCCGTAGGCCTAACCATCCCGGCAGGTGAAAACGCAAAATACATCAAATCGAAGTTTTCTCAATATGCCAATATAGTGCGAAAGTTAGCGAGCTGACGACACGCTCACGTTACTCCAAATCAACTTCAGGTTTTCACTGAGTCTCTCATATACCGCAAACTATACGGGGATGGATCAGCAACGAAATTGATGACCAAAATTAAATTAAACCCAATAGCCTCGCATTTATTAACACAGTTGAGTGAATCCATTGGCAAGCATCAGTTTGATAGGGTGTTAGCGAGAGACAAGCCAGGAGAAATGTCGAGAGTTCACGGTCTCCAGAGGCACTTTGAAATCCCAGATTCATTTAGCTTTCAGACCGTAAGGATCCTTAACCTATATTTTGAAAATGGTAGTGCTTTAATGGTGATCAAATTAAAGTAGCCTGGTGGCACAGTCAAAGCTACGTAAACAGGCAGTGCGCTAACTATGGGCGCATGCGTTGTTAAAAGCCGCACTTCGTAACGGTCAGCAGAACCATCACATTCACTCAGTTTAGGCTGGGTGTAATGATATCTTTTGACATGAGATATTTGGGTCTTGTTGTTTGAAAACTAAATGAACAAATTTAAATAGTTACTTGTTTTGTATGAATGCGAACGTACCTTTCGTTCCCAAAAGCTTCTGTGATAGCTGAAATTGTGAAGAATAAGTATACAGTACACTTTGTGCATATATTTTTTTTTTACCGAAATCCCCATGCAATATGGTCCACCCCGTGAGCACGTCTAACATTTTGCATCAGTCCAATATGTCGAACCGATTACGAAAGCCCTGGATTCACCCCCATGACTTTCACCTCTTCTTAGGGGTCAATTACTTCGGTACATCTTGAGCTGCAACTCATTTAGTTCTGCGAAATGTCACCATACCTTGGAGAATCATGCATCAAAGCCGCCATTAGACTCACTGTGTACGTTGCAGTTAATGTTCTCATGTTACTGAATCTATCCAAGTCTACACAAGTGAATATCTTTTTATATAATACGATCGAAACACGCCATGCATGTTTCTACAAAATCCGTTATGAATTGCATATAGTTCTTTCAATGTACAGTAATATGTCACAGCCATCACGGTGCGTGATTATAGTGACTGGAGTTTCACAAGATCATTAACATATTATAGTGCACAAAATAGCCTGACACCGAATCCCTAGGAACTCGCTCAATATACTGTGTGAACGTAATATGACTTGTTATCAAACCACAATGTTACTAATTTCACGGCATTATTGCATTTTTAGACTAAAAAATCACACAACACACGTAGCCTAATTTGCATATTAAAATCCAGTTACTGAATGTAATTAAAACATGAAATCTCCTACAGACGTGACAACGGGTCACCATATCATGGACGTCGATTGGACGGGGGGGGGGGGGGCAGGACATGTCACCCACTTTTTGAGTGGAGGGGAAACTAACTAACGAACTTATTAAATAACAACTGACTGACTGACAATAGAAAATTAGTTGAAATGAACAAGGTCCGAATCTAAGATGATTTATTTTTATCAAAAATTTTCTCTCGCCGACTGTGGTGGCGGTCCTCTTCAATGGGGCCCACGTAGAGTAAACAAACCACCCCGATGTAGTCGTAACTGATTTTCCCATTTCAACAATTTGCTCAAAGTCTGCTAACGCCAGTCGCGACCGAACGAGCGCGGAGTGGGGTAGTATATTTTCAGACCCAAATATTTCCCAAGTGTTTCAGAAATAAATGAAAGGGCATGTATAATTCAATTATGGTTGTTCTATCATCTCATCCCATCTAATATGTATTACTATATTTCATAAATTGATTTTTTTCCCCTCTTTATTACGGAATTGCAGAAATGAGATTCCTGTTTAAAAGCTGGGTACATGCAGTTTAGATCACCGGGTAGTTTCTATACCTCGCACCAACTGATGGTGGCTCGTTCCGTTTTAAATAGAGATTCCTCCCAATTCCCTTCCCCCCCCCCCCTCCCCCAGAAAAAGAATTTATAATGCATGGCATAGCTTATGCCACCTTTGGAGAAAGTTTTAGGCCAGTTCACCAACCCCATTTCCAAAAAAAAATCGACGTCCGAGCAACATACTATATTCTATTTTACATATGAATATGGGCTTCGAAAGGAACTATATGTAATGATACATAAATACTGAAAACACGTGACCAGAAAAAAGTCATGTACTCATTTACTTTTATTGCAATTGTCGACAGAGCCTGTCTGAATCTGTTCACTAAGGTCAACCAAAATTGTGCATTGCTTGACCACAAGAACTAAAAAAATTAACAGTCTAAGAGAAAAAGAGAAAAAGGACAGAGAGAGAGAGAAGGAGAGGTGGAGAGAGAAGGATTCTGATATCAAAGTAACACTCAGCAATTACAGTACCTATACTTAAGAACTGCGAGATATTCTTCAACAGAGAAATAGCTTTGTCCATCTTGCCTCTATCCTATGAATTTTAAAATTTCCATTCTACGTTTATATTCACTATCTATGCTAATCTGTACCGTTCTTTACCACGGTCCGTGACACGTAAATCCATCTACGTAGGATGAAGTTAATGAAACTTGATGGAGCAAACTTGGCGCATTATACTGAACCAATAAGGAATTTTCGATGAATTTGTGGGACGAAAATATGTAAGAACCTCTAACCTTTATTGGTAATTATAAGATGGCCCTAAATTTAATAAATCTGCATGATGTGTTGTTTCTTTTCAAACTAAATGAAATCAACTTCTTTTTTTTTCAGTCGGTAAAGGATAATGAAAGAAGCGACTTCATAAACACAGATAAACTTGATCACCTAGAAACTTTACGACTGAAGGAGAAAAGATATATGTCATTATAAATTGAGATTGGAATATAGTTTAAAGAAAGTCACAAGGAAGCTGAAAGTTCATCATACCTCTTTAATTTATTAAATTAAAGTTTAGCTTGGTATCTTCCACTCAACTGATACCTCTGAATATATTGGAAGTAATAAGATCCTTCGGCTTCTAATTTCACGGTAGTCATTTTCTATTTTGTTGTACGTGCAGAGAAGGTTCCGTACTTTCAATTACGACTGTTCAATAAAAGTCATGTTGCGATATTATCAAATTAATTTCAGCATATTAACGCAAGAGGGTATCTGTATACTATATTACAGTTACCTGCTATATGTGGTACATTTATGGTTATGCTTAAAAGCGTTAATGACTGAGCACAAAATTTGGAAGCAAATTACGTCGTGCAGTTTATGAAGAGGATGTTTATTTCATTCGAAACTCTGAGAAGTTTTCTCAACTGACTGTCAGACAATCAAACAGGCATGTAAAGAAAGATGACATATAAATAGACATACAGACTGATTGACGATTGACTGCGTGACAGATTTACAAGCTGTCTGACTAACTGACTGACTAACAAACTAATACGTAGACAGACAGACTGACCGACCAACCAACTGACCGACAGATAGAAAGACAGACAAACAGATAGACATACAGACAGATAGATGGGTAGATAGATAGATGGGATAGATATCTTTTAGATTAGAGACTTCTATCTACATGTTCAGAAGAACTTGCGTACTTTCCTATTTATTATACCAGGCAGGCTATCGTTAATTGCTGTCGTTACAGCTTCTAGTTAAAGGATATAGAAAGTGAGACACAATAGAATCTCAAACGATATATGGATCAACAATACATAGGGGAAGAAAAAGAGAGGTTGATGAAGAAGATACCTGAAGATCAGAAAATACCAATTGTTGATCTCAAAGGAGAGCAACATTAAAGGCTCTCGTGAGTTGTTTAGCTCTTTAATCAACTAAAGGCTTACAAACATTTACAACATATGTCCACTTTTCTCAACATGATTAAAACTATACGGGGTATTTCTGCACTTGCAGTAAGTCTGTACAGATTAAGAACTGTTTTGAATATCTGAAAACTTACTTTACTCGAGATTTGATGTTTTCACATGGGCTTAGAATCTATGGCAACGTTAGTGCTCTTTGGACAATGACCGGATCATATATTTTCCCCGTCGCTTGGTTTTATTAAGTTTTGTTATTGTTTTAGCTTAAGTGAATATCTTGCATTAATAAGTGTTCACGGTGGACTTTAACTTAGAAAAGAGAGACGGTGTCGTTGTACCATTAAAAATGTTGAAGCCCCACCCCCACCCCTCTCGTGTCTCCCCGACATGCATATCGTGACTTTTTACAACTTCGAGGTCCGGATATTAGTAACCTCGTTTCGGAGACAGGAACTTTACGGCACAGATTCTCAATATAAGAATTTCAGAGAGGTGAGACAGTCAAAACCGAAGAGTAATTCGAATCTATCGAAAGCAAAATATATCATCTTCTCACGTGACTGTTCCTGTTCGGCACTTCCGTACAATGAATCATCGTCATCTGACGAGCACGTACTATAGTGACCAGAGAAATTGCTAGAAGCTAGCCGACCTCGATATGTCTGGTTCAGATGGAAATGCCGATACCGAAGTCTTTGCAAGTGTTTCGTATACGTGATTCGCATCACATTTTGCAGATCTACTTTTGAATTTGTGCGATAATGTCTTTCACGAAACCATCAATAAAATGTAATAAATAAAAATTTTAAGATAAGTGAACAAATGTTAATAAAAATAACGAAATGAACATTTTTTGTTACAAATAAATAAGAAATAAGGCAGTACAAGGGCAAATTGCTTTACAGTTCTTTTGTAAGTAACACAGCCCTTCCAGGTGATTTATCCCTGTTTACCACAGCGCAGTGATAGGTGACATACGATCCTTGGAATTAGGCCAATGGATGTATGAAGGATTTAGCTGTTATCTCCAAGATAATTACCTTGTTTATGACGTCAACTTCAGAATACGTTTTCTTTATAACGTTGTTGTGTTTTCTACTGCTAAAGTTCACAGTAGAACAAATTCGTTTCGGCATTGTATTTTTGTTTGTTTGTCTGTTTGTCCAGCCTGTAGGTCCCCGGCGCTCTATTCACTTCATTAGCATAATTTTCAAATTGTCTTCACTGGTTAACATAGCTGTACCCTTGATTTTTAAGTGTGTTGTGTACAGTTTAATGACCTTTGTTTTAGATGGTCGCGCATTATGTGTAAAACCATTTTTTTTTTCGTTTTACCAAAATCAAATATATGCCAGAATATCCTCGGAGGGGTTGTAAGCTATTTTAGGTTTGTTCTACCGCTGGTCGCTCAAGGAGTCGTTGCTGAGGGTAGGATCTGCTTGTTGTGCACAAATTTACATTCTGATGGACAAATAGCTGAGAGAACAGACAACACTTCGTATAAATTGTCAGATCATCATGTACACGAACGAATCTCAATATTCAGAACAAAATAAAAAAAAAATATGAAGGGAGGAGAGAGGCCTCGTAGAAAAAAACAATATAGTGGTCAGTGTGAATAAACTATAGCTGTAACGTGTTCACTGGCTGATACGTAATAGCTTTACTTGCAAAAGCCTATGTAATATGTGCCAACCGTAAGTTAAGTGAAACCTGAGGCAGGTTTGTATACTCCCATCGGCGTGCCAAATGGCGGATGTATGAGAGGGAAAGACGGACAGGACTTTACATGGCGAAGGGAGGGATAAGTTTTGAGGGAAGCTATTTTCTTTATTTATTGTCCATTCAAACCAACAGGAAAGGCAAACCAGTATTTAATTTACGGGGGGGGGGGGGGTTAAGCTGTGATCACCTCTTGCACTTCCTCCTTCCGAGGCCAAACGGAGTTTGGCGCAAAATATGAAAAAATAAGAGATTGAAACAATGTTAGATCATTATTCAAAATATAGGAATTCCTGAAGATATACTCATTAATTCAATAGCATCAAAATACAACACCATTTTGCATTTAGCCCGCCCACAGATGATAAACTTGTGATTAAGATTCATTTATTTTTTTGTTAAATCTTACGCTCACTACATATGCCTATATTTCAAACTTTTTGCCATTCCTCTTACCATAGATATGTCTGCATGTGCATGTAGCGCTAATTTATCTATTGTCTTAGTCGTTAAACGTTTCAGGCATGATATATATTTTTTTTTTACAGTACAGATAGGATGGTGTAGAATAAAGTGAAGGATGACAAAACGGGCATACGTGCAACCCGTGGGAGCATCCACGCAGTTCAAAGATAAGTTGGTACACAAGACAGTAGACATTGTTACGCTTCGTCAATGGTGTGTTTGACGTTCCGTTGAAGTAACGTACACATGATTTGGTAAGGTATAAGTCACATGATACGATGCTAATGTCGAAATGAATGCACGTATAAAACACTCTCAAATTTCGAGTATATTATGGCGAACAGCTCAGGTTAATGATAAAAATACCTCAGCAATGGCAAGCTTTCGATATGCGTGGGCGATCAATTATGAGTTTTCACTAATGACACAGTTAAATGCACAACATATGTATCCTGCTTAGCAGAAGCTGCACCACCAACCCCAGTCTTTGTCGGCAGTAAGGCCAGTCACCTCAGTTTCAGCACGGTGGTATATATCCGGGGTCACTCTGGAAATGGCTTCACACGAGTTGGCAACGATACACTGCGCGCGAGTTGAGTTTGCGTCTAGTCAGTATGGTACATATATTAAGTTCATACTAAAATGTCGTACACTGCATCATAAAGTTGCTTTACTTTCAAACTTATGAGGTTCAGAGTCTCTCCGAAAAAAGGCGGTCTTTAATCCCATTGTAATGCATACAGACTAGGGGCTATAGAGAAACATACACACTAATGGTAACCGGAATCACTTTTTCTAAATTTATTCTCCCATAATTCACTCACTTACAAATATCCCGTACATTTGTACTATTCATGAAAAAGCGCTATTGAATATACATTTTGTTTCTTCAAAATATGTTATGTTATGTGCTGTCGTTGCCTAACTTTCACATTCAATAGAAAATAATTGTGTAGGCCGTTACCATTGAATGTGGCTTCGGAATCATTAGCTATAGCTGAAAATGATAGACCTCAAAATGTCTTCTATGCAGCCACTTATAAGTCATAATTTGTTATACATTTGAGAGTACTGCATGAAATTCAATTCCTTTATTAATTACTGCATACATTTTTTTCTTCAAAACATAACGTCACGTCATACAGTGATATACTCACTTTGCCTAACGTTCAAATGTAATGGAATACAACAGTGTAGGCCCTTAACGTTGTGCAGACTTCGAAGTATCATAGCTGAAAAAAATGCACTGAGACTTGACTTTTTATTTGTCCTTCGTTCTGTTATTTTGAGATTAAAGTAATATGCCTGACACTTCTTGAAAAATATGTGCGGTGCTTTTCAGGCCCTCCCCCAGCTCCACCATCTGACCAAGGTGGCAGCTGCATCCATCTCTTACCCTTGTGGTTAAGCTAATAAATTGTTTAAAGAGGTCGACTTTCGCTGATGTCCATCACTCCTGTGCAGAAACCTGGAATACAATTGATAACCTTGGTTCATCGACTGATAATTCGACTTTATCGAGTGACAAACCTGGATCATGATGAAAATGGTAAACCAGTGGATTATCAAGTGATAACACTGGATTTCTGTATTTCGCACGTTATGGGCTAGCGTTAATCGTTACCTGTGGGGAGAGTGAAACTGGCGTCATGAACCCCGAGGGACAACCGATAAGTTGCCTATATGCAATTATTAAGGATTATCAAACGCCTTTAACCTATTACAGAGGTTAGGACGTACGGCTTTCCCTTCTGTTAAGTATACCATGTCCACTTCATCTGAAGACGTAGGTATCGATTGAGAAGCGTGTTACTTTTATCGAACTAACCACGGAAATAAAAGAAAAAGAAATGTATTTGTTTCTTTGTGTGTTTTCCCCTTCGTTGGTTCTGAGAGGAGATATAGCAGATCTGTAAGGTCACGGTAGCAACTTCGTTCATTTCATTACGAGCATCCTTGGATAGTGGTTTCTTACTTCGTGCCGGAACGTGACCTACGCTATGTGTTGACACAACAGTGCTAGAGAGAAAGATTGGTATTAATATAGTTAATGTACATGCAGGCACACTTCACAATTCTAATTATGTTGTTTATCTCCACAGCACTCAGTTGAATGATTTTGTTGAGAAGGTTGTGAGCACTTGAAACAACTGAGTAATGAATCATGCATGCTTTTTAAATGTTAGCCTTAAAGGGATACACAGGCACATGAAATAAAAGGAAAGACATGGAGATCCATTTCACACACAGCGAAAGACAACGAGGCACGTACACACGATGCACACGTACACACCGATATACACGTACACACACCCACACACACAACTTTGTTTTCCATTCATTCCGAGGACCTCATTGTCCTTTCTCTTGTTTTTTTCTTCCTCAATCCTAACCTTAACAATAGACTGTCTATTGTTAATCTTGAGAGGACCGGAGAAATCTATTGAATTTTCTACAGAGGACCTAAAATCTATTGTTTCGGTCCTCGATCCAACCCGAAAACAAGGTCACACACAAACACACACCCATGCATTTACAGATATATAAAAAATTTCTTTTTCAGTGACGACACAGTTATGAAAAGTTAATCGTCATAACTAAATAAAGGTCACTGATCTTTGAAGGTTTTGCAGATGTTGCACAGATATGCACCGTTTGAATCTGACAAAATGTGAAACAAACGGTACGAAAATTAAATAATTTCACTTTCAGAACACATGGCGAACCAACCGGCTGAGAGAATATTGTGTACATAACACAACAATAAATCAGTTATTTAAAGTTAATAATTTGATTACATCTGGTCGTCACCAAAATGGACCGCCAATCACAATTAGCCACTCTGCTACTGGCAGCAATTTGTTGCTATGTTCGGTCCTCACCTTGCTTATGTAACGTTCTGTAGTTGCCGCCATTCTGTGGCTACCTATCAGCTGAGAGAAAAATATCGTCTTACACAGAGGCAAAAGAAGTGGCGGGGGCGGCTTTTGGGTGATCCTACCTATCATCCTCACGCCCATGTCAGATGCATTACTTATCTCATTTCTAGAATGGACATTTCCGTCATAATTACTTCTACTAATTCATACCTATTAAAAGGGAAAACACACTCAGCGAACTTTGTTCTAATGTTGCAGTTTACTGAATTAAACAGTTGTATTGCCCACAGAAATTCTTTTCGTATTAATCGAACACTTTCACTATTTTTACACATAAACACTGCTTTGATACTTATAAGCCAGTAATTGTTCTCTAAATCAACGTCATTTCATTTTCTCAAAAGCAGAACTCGTTTTTCTTTTTGCGACAGTTCAGAGTTCAAAGTTCCACCAATATTTTGAACAGGTCAGGAATGACAATCTTGTTTTTTAATTTTTAAACTTTTAGCGGATTTGCTTTATTAGTAACAATAAGTTGCAGCGCCCTGTCGTTAACCAATCAACAATTGCCCTTTAAAGCAGAATGTGCTGTTATTCCTGCAATGTCAAAAGTGCACCAAAAGACATGGCTATATTGCGTATAGTTGCAAAAGGTTGTACAAACTACCGCACCGTGGTCTATTTGTCCAAATAAAAACCTCATTTCCTGACGCAATGCGTTTTCCGTGTGGGGTCTTCGCACGGAAGTGCTGCACTTCTACTACAGGGCCTGGTTCCACTAAATTTTTAGCCGAAAAAAAATGAATCACTCTTGTTTCTTCCGTAATTAACAATCTAAGGAATGAAATTTCTTCTAAAAGAAACATATCGTAGATGTTATTTTCCAGATTGGTATCGACTGGAAGAGAATGGGGGAGAATAAACGAGAAAGAGTATTTTTTTTTTACTTCAAACAGCACACCCTGCTTTAAGGGTGTTTTATTTACATGACCTTGCAAAAAGCCTAGTCTAAGAGATTAGTTTCTCTGGTTTGGTTCTATACACGAGTATATACAACCGTCTTTTTTTTTTTTTTTTTTGTTGCTTTTAAATCTATAACTCTTGTTGGTTTGTATAGCTTAGACTCTTAAAAGAGAGAAGAACATGCACCAGGTGTTAACTCATGGTCAAGCCAACCTTTTTACTTTACTCACGGTCGGTCGAGAGGCAATATTTTATTTCTCCAAGGAACAGTGGCTAGCTGGGTGCATCCTTACGGGAGAAAGTGGCTCCCATCGTCATGTGCAGTATTACATGATGGCTAAAACTGTTTTAAGACTACCAATGCGGAGTCGCGCCATCATCAGTTGACGCGGAACGTACCACTAAACGTTTAGATAAAAATATGCGCGGGTAAGGGAAGGGGGGGGGGGAGGAAAGTTGCCGCCACCTCCAGAAATACCCTGCAGATTCTGTGCAGTTTGATCCCCCAGTACAGATGCCATGTATAACTGCGCGCTGTTCTTAATGGATTGAACTTAGCATTTCTGCCAGTGCTTGTGACCTAACGGTTGCGACTTCGTAGGTGAAATTTGTTTAGCATCAACGTTAAGTTGTAAGCAATGACTTACACACTTCCTTTTAGGAGGAAATTCTACAAACTCGACATTTGACCTAAGGAGCGTACCACATTTTTTTTTGTTTGCGTTAAGTCTCTTTAATTCAGACCTACACGTTGAAGGTTTAATTAACAATGAACGATAAGATTAGGGGAGTGAGGGAGTTTCAAGATGTACATAAAGGGTTTAATGGCTTGCTTGCCCTACGGACATAAATCACATGATGTAGCGTTGTCTATTCACGCAGTGGCTTCCTGGCTGAGGCGGGGGGGGGGGGGGTCGATACATCCCATCGCCCCCTGCTTATGTTTGGGGGAGGGGTGGGAAGTTGAAGGGGCCCAGAATATGATAAATGAGGGGCATTGACCGACAGAATGGTAAAGAATAAAAATCGGAGTACTATTTTAGACGTTCTGCTTGTCTGAATCATTAAAAATTTGAACTGAACATCACAGTTTTGTAGTCATGAAATCATGATTATCACTGATATGCTTGCTAGCATGTAAGGGATGGTTCAGTTCAGCCTCACCAACCCCTGCCCCTTCCTCCAGAAAAAATCCCCCCCCCCCCAGCCTCCTCGGCGCTGTTATTCCTGATATTCTCAGATGTTTGGAAAATCTGTCGTGTAAACAACGAAGTAAATTTTAAATCATGTGTTCAAGGTGCGATTTTTACATATTACTTTTAACTTGAGATGTGGTCTTTAATTGTACAAAAACACAGAAGTTTAACCGATTCACAATCCAAGCATCATTAGTTTGGGGGGATGAATAAATGCAATTAACCAAACAGACATAGCACAAATGCCTGTTTCCTATCCAAAGGATAGGTTTACGAACCTATCAAACACTATATTTGTCACACAAATCGTGTAAAAAAGCATCGTCAGTTGTAACACAACTGGTGGTGAAATTGTAAGTTATATAAAAAGTATGTTGGGATGTTTGGGATATTTGCTTTCAAGAACAGCAGCTACTGCATATTCAGAGGAATATTCCACTACATGACGAGTTAAAGAGTCTTCAAGCGCCGGTCACACTACAACAATATCGGATTTATCGATAACTGTTCGATTTTTTACTTTAATTTAAATCGCCTCTATCTCTGGTCGTGGGGGGAAGTAAAACAAAATATATATGATTTGGAAATATATGATTTGCATCACATGACTATGAAAAAGAAAAATATGTTAATTATTTGGTGATGTCACATCCACAGCCAGCTTTTATCGGGCATGCTTAAGTCGGATAAAATCGGTCTGTCCATGTGACGTCACGAAATTATTAGGTTACACTTCATCTACATAGTCCTCTGATGCAGATCTTTTCGTTACACACGTGAAGTGGTTCCCTCTGACCAGAGATGGAAAAGATTTTATATAAAACTAAAAAAAAAAAAAAAAATCGGACAGTAATTCGACCCGAAATCGCTGTAGTGTGAACGGCCCTTTAAGCTAAAGAGAATACGTCTTCGCTGCAGGTACTTCAGAGCCCATACCGATATCTTGCTCGTGACCGAAGACATCATCGCTGTTCGAAGAAATTATTTCATTGGTCGAGAAAGACTTCCGGTTACGTAAAAGTTATAGAACGCCATCTAACAAAGGAAACTTATTGGAAACAGCCTTTGTTGTTATCTGCCGGAAATTGGAAAGCTCATTTGACCTTGAAATGTGACACAAGCGAAGACACAGATAAATTTCTATAGATTGACCTCGACATTTTGAGCAAATTTAGGTCACATATCTTAAACCATTGCAATGCTCCTAGTAATAAAGTCAATATTACAAAGAAATACAAAAAAAAAGTACTTGTGTCTCTGTGACGTCATAGATTTTGTACCATTTTGAAATAAACATTTCTTTAAAAATGCATTCGCAATGGAGATGAAGTTTTCTCCAATGAAGAGAGGAAAATTGTGATACTATTTTTGAAATGCCAATCCCTTTAAATTGGAAAAAAAATGTCTCATTTTTTTTTTCAAACTGTTAAGAAAATGCTTGGTTGGTTAAGATAATGAATTCAAAATTCTGAAGGGATCCTGTGAGGCATGTGAATACGATTTTACAGGCGCCATGTTTAAATGATACCCCTGACGCGTCCGCTTATGTGTAGAACATTATTTCATCATGTCAATATCTAGCCTGGGGAGAGTTTAATCAAGGTAAGTTGAAGGTCTCAAGGGCAGTTGAACCGCCAAACGTCTAACAGTACATGGGACTGGAGGCACGGATCTATGAGTAACGGATACTAGCCTGTATGGGTGGAAATTAAACATTGCGTAAACACGTTGCTGGTCAGTCATGGCGTGGATGCGATATTACTGGTTGTGGAGGACGATGGAAGGGGCGGGGGGGGGGGGGCGGGAAGGGAACGGTGAGCTAAGCCTCACGTACGTGAGAACCATCATCATTCATGTAGGGCCTCTAATAGTGTCCTAAATTTAGTTGCACGACTTCTATCAGTTGCTGCGGCCCACTAGCTTTACATTGCACCCTTTGATCTTGCGGCGCCCCCTATCAAGTAAACTGCCGCTTAGGGTGGTCTCTGTTGCCCCCCCCCCCCCCCCAGTTACGTTGCCACTGGTACCGAAGAGCGCCAAACCTTGTCAGTGAGTTACAAGTATATTTCTCTGACAATTAAAGTGGTTCTTAAATGAACTGAATAATTTTTCACTGCAGGCATTTCAAAACCCATGCTAATATATCTTGTTCCTAACTCAAGATACATTGCTGTTAAAGACTTCTCTGTTCAAGAGGAATTTTCAGTTGCCTCGAGGTTACCAAAATGCCATGTAATAGTGGCAAATTATTGCAAAAAGCCTTTATTTTTTTCTTGGAATTTGAAGCCCTCATTAAACCTTGAAATTTGACACTAGCACTCTAAAAAAATTGGGTAAAACTTTTGTCCGGTTGGTTAGGAATGCCTCATTACAAACTGTTGGGTAAAAGAATAACCAAGTTGGTCAAAATATTACCCTCCCTGGGTTAAACGTGTCTCAACAAAGCATGGGTACTTTTTAACTAACTAATAGGTATATTAAATACCCAACAGTTTGTAACGGGGCATTTGTACCCAAACGTTTTAGAGTGTATAGTAGGTATGCAGATTGGCCATTAATACAATTACCTGACATATTGTGAAAATTTAGGTCACATCCTTTAATCTATCGTAATGATTCTTTTAAGATGATTACAAAGAAAGACAAAGAAAGTATATTCAAGTAGTTGTGCCAGTGTGATATCAAAAGTTCTAGATTAAACCACGTACCATTTTTAAATAAGTATTACTTAAAAATCATAACGTCCGAACCGAACATGCTATTTAAATATGGGTTTTACCAATAAAGAGAAGAAACATCTTCTAATTTGTTATGAAATATTAATTTCCTTCACTGGCCAATCATTTTAAAACAGATTTTTGTTCTGTTAAAAGGCCCAGGACATGAGTAGCATGTAATGTTAAAAACAATAAGGGAATTTATGATATCTCTGAATTACATATAAGCCGATGAGATTTTGGAAAAGAGGGACAATTTGTCAACCACCACAACAACTAAGCTGCAGTAAAAAAAAAAAAAAACAAACAAACAAAAACAAATGATCCCCTAGAACCAAACACAGACGTCTACCCTTTCACAGCTGGGTTGAAGTCGGTTGCAATGCATGCTTGAATATCTTAAGATTGCAAACAGTACTCACAAGTGACTTTTCTCTCGACATCTTGTAGATGGCAAACTGGGTCGGCTTTATCCACTTTGTCACCATATGAAGTTTAAAAGGATTTATCTTATGAAGATGAATCTACTAGGATGGCGTGCCAAAGCTTCATTTCTCGGTGAGGAAACAACACTACGCGACACGTAGTTGCATGATTCAAAGCTCAAAGCAATATATAGGTCAGTGATTGATCAGATATGAAAACCCGATCGATTTTCGTAGATCATTTAATCGATCCGGCAACTATTCAGTAATATTTTTGGGTAAACACTTTTTAATTTAGCCGCAACTGTTCAATAATGCCTTTTTTAATGCTTTTTCACACAGATATTTGCCTTGCCATAAACTTATTTTGCTCAATTATTCACTGAGATGGGGGAAATCCTGTCTTCAATTTTTTTCTTGTATACCACTCACAGTCATTGTAGTTAAGTGAGTTGAGTGTTTTTCCCCGGAGTGAGAAAAATATTGCCTTGACGCGCAATCACTCCAACAAAATTGAGCACTGGGTATGAGTAAGATAACATGTACACTACATCGGAAATCTACAGTGAGAATCTTTGTGGTATACCGTAACGTGTCTGCTGACTGTGACATGTAAATCCGCAGAAAAAATATTTTCGAGGCACCTTCTTGATAGAACAAATTTTCCTCACATGATGTTTTAATGAGATTTGGTGATCTGCTCATAACGCTGTGGCATCGATATACTTGGTTCAAATTAAATCAAATTTATGTCATTTATTTTACTATAATCTCTAGATATGTCAAACGATTTTGTTGCAGGCTTTTTTTTCTGATACATTCATTGAATTATGTCAGTCTTTCCTATTCGGCACTACAAATCCTCATCCAAGCAGATTACGTAACATTCTGACAAAAATTTCTTCCTCAAAGAAACAAGGAGTACACGGTACGGAGAGAACAGGTTTTAATATTTCAACTTCTTTCATAGGAGCGACGTTAGTTGAAAGGGTTGCTATGGTAATAGATAATATCTTCAAGCGATTTCCAGGCCGAGAAATGAAGAAACTTCCCTTTTATCTAACAAAATATATATTAACAGCAGGTGCGTTGCTCACATATAGGACAATAAATGTAACGAGAATTTTCCGTCAATGAAATTCAGACCTAGTCCCTAATGTCTATAAAAACACACTACATGCACAATATGTAAGCCCCTACATATTATCGAAAGCAGTCAAACAGTTCCATAAGCTCACGGGGACGTTAATAATAACGTAAGGTTCCTTTATCACGACTGCTAACTTTCAGCTAACACTGAACCGGCAGAAGCGAACGACTAAACCGTGGACAGGTTAAACTCCCTGCGCACACACCGCGGAAAAAAAAATATATATAAATGTGGGTAAATGGCGTTTATCCGTTTCGCTTTACTGAACTGAAAATGTATGGAAAAAACAGACGAGAAACAACGGTTGGCTCTGAAAAAGCCTCCCTTAATTACCTTTGGCATTCCCCGTATTGGATAATGGTGAACTAACGAGTTGTGATTAATATGAGGCAATGTGTGTAGCGTTATAGAATGTGCGTGTTTCAGTTTTCACGTGACTGCTTGCTTTTTTTTCTTTGACTGCTTGCGACTTACGTTAGCGATTCATCAAATGGGCCCTTGATCGCTAGCATTTTTTTTTCTCTTTTTTTTTCGTCACCGTTCTTCATTGTGCTAAATCGCTTCAGTTTATGTTCTGTCCTACCGTCAAGACATCACTGACATTCGCATCAAAGCTATCTTTTCCTTGTATATTTTCCACGATGTGTATAAAAAAGATTATGCTCTCAACATACCATTAAACTACCAAAAAGAGAGTAGGCCTCTCGGTCTGTGTGAATGCTAGCGGGGTATCATTTTCTCGTGGTCTGCGTGATGGGTCATGTTTAATGGGAAATTGATACCAAGCCATCATGTTATTGCCATTAAATGGCAAAATATGACACTTTAAGTGGTTGTAAAAAAAAGAGAAAGTCGAAAATGAATAGCGGGTTGGACGTCGCTGGTTCTTTTTGTCAGATGAGGACATAATTTTCTCGATGTTGACGAGCATTAGCAATGTATCTGTTACACAGAAAGTTCACGTCAGTGGACAAGCCATTAATTAAGATAGTATAATCGGGAAATTGTGATTGATCAAGACGAGGAACTTGCATCGATTAAGTTAATGCATAATTAAAAGACTCTATAGCAATTGGAAGTGAGTATATATATGCATTGTGTAAGGAGGTGTGTAGTGGCGTGTTATTATGCTTTTTGGACGGAATCATTTAGCCACAAGTAAGAAAAAAATGGGAAGAAAATTAGGAAAAAAAGGAAGAAAAATTGGGGGAGATAGAAATTCAAGGCAGAAAGATAGACAGATAAATAGGCGAACAGACGGACAGACAGACTACGGATGGATGGATAGATGGACAGATAGATAGATAGATAGACAGATAGACAGATAGATAGATAGACAGATAGACAGATAGACAGATAGACAGATAGACAGATAGACAGATAGACAGATAGACAGATAGACAGATAGACAGATAGACAGATAGACAGATAGACAGATAGACAGATAGACAGATAGACAGATAGACAGATAGACAGATAGACAGATAGACAGATAGACAGATAGACAGATAGACAGATAGACAGATAGACAGATAGACAGATAGACAGATAGACAGATAGACAGATAGACAGATAGATAGATAGATAGATAGATAGATAGATAGCTCTACAGAAAGATGAACAGATAGCTAGATAGACAGACAGATAGATAGACAGCTAGATGGACAGATAACACATAAATAAATACTAAAACAAAGGACGGAAAAAGGATAGTGAAAGCATAAAAGTTAAAAAGTCAGAAAACAAAGAAGCACATTGAGTTAAAGAAACAATAAGTATTTTGTTTGTTTATTTATTTTTTCCAATTGAAGTACATAAATAAAGTATAGAAATAAACACAGAGAAAATACAGAAACTAAGGCAAAAAAGAAATAAAATCAATGAAATCATAAAACCAAAAGCTGCTAGATCTTACCTGATGAACAGTGCCGTACTCGCTTGAAGTCAGATGCTTATTTTCATCTGAGGCAATGTTGGTCAAAATAAATGATGGCGCTTCACTGAAATAGTAACGTCCGCAGCATTTTAAAAATATCGCCACCAGACCGACACAGATACCTGTCAGTGCCGAGAGGGTGATTGCCAGAGCAAATATTGCCATGGTTACTTAAGGCATAGTCATCTTCCTCATATTATCTGAAAATTTAAAGAAAAGGTGAGAAATGAAGTAATTTAAATGAAGCAATTTTAAACGTCGTGATCAGGTCTCTTCTGATACAAATTTTAGTAGGTTGGAAGTTGCTTGACTTCCAAATTGTTATTATCAGCTCCCTCCCTATACTTGATTTAGACGTATATGACACATTTTGATTTGTATGTACTTGCTACTTGGCTCTCTCTCTTTCAGTATACCTTTGATCAGAATAAATATGACGGTGTTGTGGTCGACAGGAACTTTTACATGGAATACTGTTATGAAGGCAACAAGACCGGAGTGTTCAAATTCTTGCACTTAAATTCCTACCTGTCCTGCTTGATGTTTTCGGCTAACGGAATTATCTCAGGGAGCAAGAGGGAAAACTAACAATATGGCTAGCGTAACGTCACCGCTGTATATCAACCTGTAATATATGTATAACCTAAAAACTGTTTACATATTCATTTGTTTACTTTCTCTAAACTATTTGATGACACGTTTCCAGAAATCCTGCATGCTGCATGCTGATGAGAAAATTTTTCTTCGAAATACCACAGCAGTGTTGACGGATTTTTTTAAAAGAATCTTATCACAGGATACTTTTCGTATAATGACGGTAGTTTAGGGTAACTTAAGTGTAGTGCACCAACAAGGGGTAGCTTGTGTTTCTGCAGTGTGTCTTGAATCGCCGCCGGTTGCTTCCCTGCGTTTTGTCGCAACTTAAAGCTCAATTATTTCACTCCACTGGTTTCATTCTCATCTTAAATGAAACTAGGGCGCTTGTGTAACCTCTCTCGATTTTTTCTCTCTCTCTCTTTTCACTTCTGTGTTACAATCGCCAAGGGTTCAAACTGATGAAATTGCTAACGGCAGTACATTGGATATAACATCAACGTACGTCATCGTCACAAATGGTATGCAAATTAGAGATCAGTGTATACGTCATGCTGCTGATTTTATAGGACCAGTCGTTGTTTCCGATACCTACCGTCGCCATACAAATAGATTAACCAGGATGACGTCATGGCACAATAAATGAAGACCAAACTCTATGTGGGAAAATGTGTTCTCAGAAAACGCAAATCCAACAGAAATTTTAGGATGATCTAACTCCCAAACACCTAAACGTTGGAACGCACATTTCCCTGAATATTATCATATTATCTAGTAAAATCAAACGGTTGCATTTACTTCTGCTCTCAAAGATGTAGGTAGACATCGAACGAAAGTATCCTCGGACCGTAAGTGTCCGAGGATATATATGGCAAATGCTGAACCCAGAGCTGTTCTTCTGGGAAGGACGCCACCTATTATTGTTCGGCCTTATTTGTTCAATGTGTGAGTAGTCACCCTGACATCGTTCTAGTTTATTTATTTCTATGGTCGTCGTTTATTTCCACCTCCATTTTTTTTCTTCTTTCAGAATTACTTGATGTCCGACGGTTAATCGTGATTCATAGTTTTTATTTTTCCCCCACATGTACTAAATTACTTAAGCGGAAGAACATCGAAGTAACATGGTAATTTACACGTCCATTTCATTCAGCTTTTGCAGCTGCGGCAAACCTTGAACACATAAAGTAGATCAGCGATTTGGGGTTTATTTTACTCGTCGTCTTATCTTGTTCCACACTCAACTTTTATGCGATATGAATCCAACGTAAAAAGCCTTCGAAGCCTTCGTTCTAATCTAACGAGAACTAAAAAGTTAGGCGTTTTACATGATTCTGCCATGCCCTGATTATTCTAATTAAAATTCGTACGTCATGTCTGGTATGCATCTCCATTTACATGTATACTACTTTTGCTTTGTAGTTTAGATGATACCAATTTTTTTTTTCCTTTCAGAGATTATCTGGTAAGTATATTGCTATAGCAGAAGTGAATAAGATCTTGTTACAATTTGCTTTTAACAACATTTCACGTCATGTCAGATAAGCCAAATTTGTCGTACTAAAATGTCCTTCTTTTGAAGCGCGTGTGAATGAAAATTAACTTACGAGTTGATTAAAAAAAAAATTCTTCAGTTTACTTATTACTTCTACGCTTATAACTTGTGCGATGACTTGTATGAACTTTCTTATGACATTGACAGAACTATCGGAGCAACCTTTGGGAAAATAAGGAGTTTATTCAACAAACAAAATCATAGTTTTAAACCCAATATTTGTGAACATAGAACGACAGAGTAGAAGAAAAAGCAGGCCGGCGGTCTTCTTTGCAAGAGATGAGTTCCCAATGAAAGAAATTCGGTTACCTCTTGCCCAAGAATAATTTGTTCACCTCAAACTTTCAAAATTTCAAATGATAACTCCTCAGTTATTCATCTCTTGCATAATCTTTTCAGCAGATGAAGCTACTTCTCTTGTTAATCGATGAGGCCAAATGGTTTAATAGTGATCAAAGCTATTTGCCTGGTATGCGACATTGGTGTACTACAGCAGTCCTATTTCACCTTTTATGTTTACCCTATACCCTTCTAAATTATATGCTCTAAGAATATTCTGTCGTCGTTGGTCAGTTCCTCGCCGATTGTTGGCTTGAGTATAAATTCAGGTATACCAGAAACTCGCAGAACATCAGCCGGCTCTCTCACACAAACAGGAAGAAGGGAGGAGAGGGGAGGGGGGCTATTCGATTTATTGGCCATTATTTCCACCAACTGGCACGTTACTCTCTATGTACATATCAACTTTCCCATCAAAATCCATATCACTGGTTCTATACTTCTTGTCAACCTTAGTGATTGTCATACCTTAGTGACTGTCAACAATAAATATATTTATGAGTTCAAATGTTGTTACTGTTTCTCGTATCCACTCTCAAACTTTGTCATCCAATGAAATACTATCTTTGTTTAAATTTTACACAGTCCCTCCCTAATAGCTGGAAAACCAGAGAAGGAATCAGCGAGGTAACCAAGATGGTTGTGTCAGGGGGGAGGGGTGGGTACTGGATATCCATTACTCAAAAGATATCGTATGTCCTATTCTTATTATTGTCTTATATCATGTCATAGTTATTCATATCCATTGTCGTAGCCGGGGGGGGGGGGAGGGAACCATAGGGCCATTCCCCAGAGGAGTACACAAAATCCCTTTACGTATTGCCACATGAAGCAAGTGCCTTTAATTCCTCAATTACCTGAATGCCTTGAGTGTGAACACACACACACACACACACACACAAATGATTAGATTGAAAAATGTTTCCATTTTTACTTCTTTCCATAACATTTGGCAAGTATTATCCTCAACTGTCTCAGTCACGAGCACATTCCAAGCTACCTGTTTCATTTAAAATGGCTCACTTTTGCTAAATGCTTTATTTATGCAAAATACTGACTTACCACATTCCAGTGATGCCAAAATAGCGTGAATCTGGAATACTCTGGAGGCACTAAAATCCTTCAACAAATCCATGGGACCCGTTGTCCGGAATCGGTGGACCATAGGCTATCATACATTTTTATGTATATTATACGTTATATCTATGGTGACTCTTCCATAACCCTTCAAATTTTAGTTCTAAAATTCATATTTATGATATGCACATAAATTATTAGATTACGTCATATTTTCTCATTCAATTAAATATCGAAGGAAATCGTGATATGTGTGGATGATTAACCCACAAATGGGAATAACTGAGTAATGCATCGATGTTAGGTAAAACACAATTGAAATGACTGAAAACTATATGTTTTGTCGGAGGGAGGAGATCTGAAACCAAAAAATGTTAATTGCTTACAAATTCAATGAAAATTTGAAGTTTCGCAGTTCTGTTCCAGATGTTATTGTGACATAAAATGTTTGACAGTTGAAGTAACAGTGACTGTATATACATAAATGAAATAAGGGCTGATGAAGTGACCATGGAGCAACGGCGTCGCACATGTATCAGGTACATGGCAAACGAGAATTATGACATAGCGCCACCACATTGTGCCCTTTGGCTCTTCATAACTATTACATTTCTCTGAAGTACTTCTTTCACAAAGTAAAGAAAAACAAAAGGCAAAAACAAAAAAAAAAACCAAGAAAAAAAAACAAACAAACAATAAAGCTACCAAACGATTAGAGCAATTTTGTTGTAAGTGAAGTTCCTGAGATAATCGCATGTTGCTTGAAAAGAATGGTGTTGCAATCTGGAGTTATGTGTCAATTTAGGTCACATAGCAGGCTAAATTTTCCACTTGAAAACAAAAGTCTGCGCACCGTCAACATTCACACTGTAACAAAACAGTCGGTCTTACCATAAAAAAGTGAGGATTCCGATTAGATTTATATCGTACATCCCTGAGTTTGAATCCTCTTGAATACATGATTTCGGAGGGTAAGGTAGCCCTCGCTAGACAGTGGTGGTTGACTGAGAACAATATATCTCCACTCCTCACCAGGGAGACAAAGCGAGAACAAATACATACACGTAAACAAACACACGTCAAAAAAAAAGGTCCTGTTCTTGAGTTTCAGTATTAAGGATGTTCTTTTGTGGAGGATGGAGTAGCGACTACTTACATTAAAGTCAGAGACACAACACATCGTACACAAGATACGGTAGGGTGACACATTAAGTTTATTTTTAAGAAAGTATAAGGTCGAACGTTTTTAGGTTCATACAATGGTTTATTATTGTCAAGGAGTAATTCTACTTAGGAATACTTCAGTGGGGCTTTTCTTGTCTGATAGGAAGGGGACATGTAGTCTTAAATGAACAACTACACCCCCCCCCCCCCAATAAGGTGGATAGGTGAAAGAAATACTACGCTTTGCGATGTAATCGTATATTTTACACATAACACTTTTTTATTTACTAAAGGGAAACAGGACGTTTATAAAGCACCAATATGGCTTGCAAATAAAACAGTTCTAATCATCGCTAATCCCTTCAGGATCATCCAAAAAACATCTGCCACAGCTTCATCTCATCAAAACATTATGCATAAGCTGAACGATTGTGGAATATGCATCATTTGAATTTTGAAAGTCTGAGTAAACAATTTTTTCTTACGCAACAAACAACTGTATATCTATCTTTGAGAAACTTTGTTCTTGTAAGAAAGACCACCGCCCTTCCTTACCTTGAATAACACATCATCCTTTGCCCATGAGTATTGGTTTTAAAAAGTTATGATTTTCTTCTGTAACACAAAAATACCTACTTTCCCTTTAAGGTCGCTTTACGCTACATTTCTTTTGTAGATCCAGTAGATTTTGACATGCCTCAGCCTAACGTAAAGTTATAACAGTTAAATACTTTTTGCCAACAAGATACCTTGGTAAACAGCGCATTCGCAAGTCTAACAGTTGATCAATAACTAATTTGCGGAAGTGTTTGGTCGCAATAATTCTCAGTTCTACGGAGAATCTGTCACGTCACAAACGCAACCACGATTTTTTTTTAAACTGTGATACTGTGACACGTCTTCAGAGTAAAAAAATAATAAAAAGTTTATCTTCCTCAAAATCTAACTTTTGAAATTCATCAACCAATAAATATGATGAGACTGGCAAATCTGAAATATCAAAAACCCATTTCTTGAAGTAAATGAGGTTATATCTTTTAATAATAAAACAAAACAACAACTTGAACCCCTATATTCAAAGTGGCCTTGCCCTCTGGCTCGATATCGGGGCTGAGTTAGAGGGGTACAAGATACTTAGTTTACAACAACTAAAACAGAGACCATTGTGCAATCTGTTGGGTATCGCTACAGAAGTAAAAAAAAATTCCTTAGGCTTTCTTCCAAAACCGCTTCGTTCGATTTCCTTAATAATTACCTCTCTTTTTTGAAGTGAGGAGGGTGCCTGCAAGCAATTGACGGGAAAGTTCTCTCGATGGTTTGAAGTGTACCGAACATAAACGCAGGGGTATGTGACATCCTCGAAGTATACATCATCCTATCTGCCCCCACCGCCCTCAATCTCTGTCTCTACAGGCACTCGAAAATTAACAGTTCAAGGCTGTATAAAGATCTACTGAAGGCAAAACCAAACGATAGGCTTTGTTGAACCTCGAAAAAAAAACGGTACAAACCAAAAAAAACGTGACCAAAAAAAAAAAAAAAAAAAGAGGCAAAAGTTAAAAACTGGATTCTTCATTATACATCAGGCGTCATGCTGACAACAAATAATTTCAGGAAGACTCGCTCTGTTAATTTGGAACGAAACATTCCGTCCATTACTCGATGAAGAGATCCCTATTGAATTATGTTAATTTAAAATTAAATTACGGTCGTTATCGGTGGTGGCGCAACGTGCGGGATGGAAATAATTAGCTAAGAAACATAGGACAACATACAGACCTGAGATAAAACATTCAATGAACCAAAGGATAACCACACATGTTGGGCTAGATGGAAGAGGCTGCATGGATGTTAAAGGGTTTAATAATGGTACTTTTACTTCGTGTCTTTTCTTTAATAGTAACCCCTTTTTCACACGCAAAGCCCCTGTGGACATTTAATGGCACCCCCGTTCTTGTCCGTGTTTGCTGTTGTTTTTTCTTGTTGTTTTTTCCGGAGGCGCAACTTTTAGTGGAAGGTTGGAGGAACACAAAGCTTAGACCCCTGTTATTTTATCTGGGACTTAAACCTCTCGCGAAAGTTCTATATGTGCAAGGAAATCGTAACCATAGTCAGAATTGGCAAGAAGAGAAAAATAAAGGTCTCACGAAGGCAAGCAGCAAACAGCAACAAAATATGTACAATGACTGTTTTCGATGTTGATTCACTTTCCGGTGTTATCATTGTGATCGAGCACTATCTACTTTACAAACAGATGACTGTAAAACAAAGAACATACAGCCATAATGAAATATTTGGTAAATTAGAAAGGATTTTCTACGCAAATGATATTTATCTTAAGGGCCCTTTAAATGGGTTACAACAGGAAGGGGTGGTGGGGGTATATAATTGATTAGTTACAGCACCGTTAAACTTACAGCTACCCTTTTCCTTCACCTTGGTGTCTCAAGTCATCACAACGTAAAATATGAAATATTTCTCTTCTCTTTGAGGTAAGTGATGCGGGCGTTCGATCTTCAAATCAAATCTGACGTTTGCTTGTACCGTGGTAGCTATCTACGGGAGATGAATTAAAATGTACCCCCTGTTGTTTACGTACTGAATACATACGCGTATGCTGCTCGTTGTAATGAGCAGTCGACAGGTCGAAAAATGATTCTCGAGTCACCCTCGTATATTGATCGCTTTGGTTGAATCGTGCAACTCTCTACATCCACAGCTGAATTCGCATCCACATACACCCGAAAGTTTCTAATCACTTCGGGTATTGTCACCCGCCAAGGTCGTATTTTTTTTTCTTCTTCAAACATGTTAGTGTTCAGTGTTTTGTTGTTCAAAACTTATCGCATTAACACAGTCTTTATGTGTATAGCCTAACGGTTACCTTTTCTCATGATAGGCCTAAATCGATTTGTCGTTTGTAGCCTTTAACCCGCGTGTCTCGTCTCCGTCACGCTTAATAAGAGTTTTGATTGACAGTAACGCTTACGTCACCGGCCCGGTGCTATCCCTCGTGTATGCTCTTTACTTTGTCGCTAAAGTTGACTATATATATAACAAATAACACATTGGCGAATAGCAACCCGCAGGGTCGTCCATAGCACGCCAAACGAGCGAAAAAAATAAGGAAAGAAGAAAAATCCTCCCTTGGTGTACTTATTCTTTCCAATCTTTTCATTATAACGGACATTAAAATTCAGTGCGGAGAGGATATTGCATTTTCTTTCTCCTTACTCTCTTGTTTTCTTACTTTTTTCGAGTATCATGCGGAATAAATTACCACTTAAATTATTCCCCGAAGGTTAGGATTCCTAACACCTTACGTCTCCCGATACTTCGATGTGAAGTTTCTCCCCGTGACATCTGCCGTACAATGATGAGTCGTTAATGTTGCCTCTAGTAACTACATTACTCGTTGAGCTAACAGGAAAGACAAAAAAAGAAAGATAAAAAAAAGATGGAAACACTCTTTGGGTTGGCGTGTGGAATAGCGAATCTGTCTTTCAATTAAAGAATTGAGATAATCCATATTCGCAAAAACTCTCCTCTGGGCGGTATCAATATCTGTTTAATTTTTTTTTCTTTTTTTAAACAACTTCCAAGAGTCCGTCGTGATTTTATCAACCATCGACCTTTTTACTCGTCTTATCATGAGACAGGGCTTTGCATACTTTAACGTACAGCCTCTAGCGCCAAAAATGACTTCATGAACATTTCACAGTGCACATACAGGTGCACTTATGAGATGTTAATTTACAGTTAAGCGCAAGCTAAAATTTTCCTTTTTTTTTATATTTACAACCGGAATCCACCATTAAGGGAGATTTGAATATTAGGCATGTTTTCTTTTGGTTTAGTACATCATTAGGGGGTGTTAAGTCTCCTTCTGCTCAACTTGCTTCTTCTCACGGAGGATTTATCGATACACGCATTTTTTTCCTTAAGAAAAAAAAAAAGAGTATATGCAAAAGAAAGCTAGTAAAGCGTTTTACCAACAATCTACGCTCTCCCTTTAACAATTGGTAACAGTTAAAAGGGATGGTCTAGTTGTCGACCGTAAATGTATCATAGTGGATAAAAAGCTATCCGTGGATGATTCGTATCAGAATATAACCAGCCCGTGTGGAATCTTTACTTTTTATATGGCAATATGAGGACAACTCAAAGAATGCACTTATCCAGAACTGCAAAACCTCGTTGTCATAGTGCATCGCTAAAAGTGACTGAAATATTTCTACAGCACATAATAAAATAGGGCAACTCCTTGATTCGAATAGAGCATATCGTTGTCTCTCAATTATTTTGTGTATTTTACGTATATTACTAGTGGTGCCATTATCACCTTGATCATTATCATCACCATCTTCGTGATCATCAACATTTTCAGTAACATTATCATTATCATGATCATCCTCATAATCATCATCACCACCACCAAGATCATCAACAACATAATGATCATGATCTTCTTGATCATCATTATCATCGTTAAGATCGTCATCATTATTAGTAGCATTATCAAAGTAATCATCAATCATTTTCATCATCAACGACATAATCACCATGATCCTCTTGATCGTCATCATTATCAGTAGAATTATCATTGCAATCATCAATCATCACCATCATCATTAGCAATGCGATGATGATCATGATCATGATCATCATTACTATCAATCACATTATTCATTGAGGTGGTTTTACTCTGCAACTTCTGAATGAAGCCAGCTCTTTTTTAGATGCATGTCACACGACCTTTAACGGAGCTTATGTACTCAACAGGCTTTTTGCAACACCGATGGATGGTTCTGCTAGACAAACATACTAAACCTTACCTCCGATGGCTAGTTCTGTATGCACTCGGGCTGCGCCCTCACATCAACATCGTTGTCATTACCAACAACATTGTCATGATTACTATTATCATCGTCATGAACATCATTACTATCAATAACATTATTCATGATAATCATAATCACTATCATCATAAACATCGTCAACATTATCACCATGGTCATCATAAACATCATCATTATCATCATCATCATCATTACTATCACCATCACCCACCATCATCATTGTCATCATCATCAATCATCATTACTATCACCATTACTATTCTCATTATTACTATCATCATCACCCATTATTATCACTATCATCATCAATAAAAGTAATCTTCAATCATCATCACCATCACATTTATCATCATCATCATCATCATCATCATCATCATCATCATCAGCAGCAGCAGCAGAGCAGCAGCAGCAGCAGAGCAGCAGCGCAGCAGCAGCAGAGAGCAGCAGCACGAGCAGCAGGACAGCAGCAGAACGAGCAGCAGCACACAGCAGCAGGAGCAGCAGCAAGAAGCAGCAGCAAGCAGCAGGAGCAACAGCAGCACCGAGCAGCAGCAGGAAGGAGCAGCAGCAAGCGGCAGGACGAGCCGCAGCAGGACGCAGCAGCACACAGCAGCGGCAGCAGCAAGAAGCAGCAGCAAAAGCAGGACCAACAGCAGCACCGAGCAGCAGCAGGAGCAGCAGAAGGAGGAGCAGCAAGCGGCAGGACGAGCCGCAGCAGGACGAGCAGCAGCACCCGCAGCAGAGCAGCAGGCAAGAAGCAGCAGCAGCAGAGCAGCAAACGAGCAGCGGCAGGACGAGGAGCAGCAGGACGAGCAGCAGCACCAGGAGCAGCACGAGCGGCAGCAAGAAGAAGAAGAAGAAGCAGCAGGAGCATCAGAACGAGCATCATCAGTATCCTCATCACCCATCATCATTATCAACACCCATCATCATTATCATCATCATCAATAATCATCATCAATCATCATCATCATCGTTACAATCATCATCATTGCTATGATCATTACTATCATCAACAGTAATAATAATCATCAATCACCATCATCATCATTACTATTATCATCACACAGCAGCATCATCATTAGTAATCATCATCATCAATCATCATCAATATTGTGACAAACATATACAATCTTAAAACAAGGAATATGATAAAAATAAAATAAAACGAGATTAAGAGAAACATACATTTAGGTCTGAGCAGTCTATGTCCACTACTTTGCAGTAGAAATGTCTTTGCTTCAAGGTTATCAATGTCTACCTGCAGAGTCCAGGCAAGCAACGATAATCTTCGACCAAACAACATTCCATGTTCAAGCTATAGTAGAGAAGAGGCATAAAATGTATACTCATGAATATTATATTGCGGACGTCAACAGAAGAAAAACTAAAAAAAAATTCTTTCTTCTGGAGCACTGTCTAACAGAATTTTTCATTAGCAATCGATTAATCGACCAGTTTCGCAGAACTGGTATCACAGAAGTAACACGTGGACAAACACACAGCCTTAAGAAATTACAATTATGTATTACAACGAACGCCAGTAAACGCTGTAAGCACATTGTTAAATTAATTCGATCTAAGTTAAAATTCTGGAAGGATTCTTTTACCGGTAAGGAGGTGATCGAAGCTGTAGCTGGCGAGGATGAGGCTTGGACGGCTAGAAGTTAACTTTAAGTAGGCTTCCGTTTTGCAGGCAAAAGTAATGAACATAAATTTACTCAGAGAGAGAGAGAGATTGCTACGGTATACTTCTATCTTTACTATACGCAACGACGGTAATTATACACATACAAAATACATCGACACGAAACCCTCAGGAATAATTGCAAAAACGTGCACTTAAAATTACCACAGAAGTAACCAAAATGCGAATATGATGCTCCATCACAGCATGAGTGGGCTTCTAATGAATCGAAAAAGATTCAAAACGGGACAACAATGCTTACCTGGAGTTTTACGAAGTTCAAGAAAACTGCGCACATTTCTCTCGCGAAAGACAGAACTGCATGCCCAGAACACTTAGTTCGGTATTACTTAAGTTGATTGTGAAAGTAATATCACACACAGCATCCTAATTTGTGCTGACCAGTAAAGTGTAGCTTTGGCAAATACGGCAAATTGCATCAAAGTTGTCTTGTCAAGTGACTTGTAGAATTGTACGTCACAGCTGTAGCTCTCACACCATAAATCGTCTTAATGAAGCAATATTTCAGAACGAAGCTCCACCGACGGTGTTGAATTACATCGCAAAAACGTTTTTTTTTCTTTTTCTTTTAATTTGCCACAACTGGTTTATATCAGTAAAATGTTCAATTTGTCAGTTTTCATCATTTTTCAAAGTGGGAATATATATGGATAAAACAGGGTCAGTGTAAGAGAAAAAATCACCTGCCGATGAATACAAGAAGAACGTAAATCGAAAGTGTTTTGTCGTCTGCTGTCTTATAGAAAACATTGGTAGTATTTTGCTTATCGCGTACAAATATTGTTGTGAATCGTGTTTACTTTTTCTTGAAGATTGTTTTCAATTAATTTGGGCTTATTTATATGCCTCAATTTTCTTTCATTTCCAACCTTTTTATCAAACTCTCGTTTGTATGAACATGGTGTGGTAATGGTTAAACAATTTCAGTGTGAAGGTTAATCAACCTTGGAACCGTGTATTAACCGTGGGAAGATGCAAGTGATGCGCGAGGGAGCAGCCCGAGCGCGTACAGAACTACGCCATCGGAGGTACAGTGTAGTATGTTAGGCTAGCAGAGCTATCCATCGGTGTTTAAAAAAGCCTGTTGAGTCATAAGCTCCGTCAAAGGTCGTATGACATGCATCTAAAAAAATAGAGCCGTGGTAGAGTAGAACCATTAATTACAATCCGTTGAAATTGTGTCTATCAGTTTATATTACGTTATATACGTTTCTGAGGGTTGTTCGAAGTTTGATGAAAATGCAAATATAATAGCATGTGGCACATTGTGGGTATTTCTTGTGTCAGGCCTGAATATACTGTGACTTAACTACAGTACTTGTCATCTGGCTTTTACTGTGACATGCTCAATTGTCCTTGAAATGTAGGTTACCGTGAGGAATCAAAGGATAACAAAAAAAATATATATATATATAATGATCGTGCGTCTCTTGATGTCACAAATTTGCATATTTAACTTTGGCTTATCCATTATGCAGGCGTAAAGTCAAGAATGGGCTTGCAAATATCTTGTCAAGATCTGAATGAATTTTGATGGAATTTGTGGCTTTTTTTTTGGCACGTTCAATGAGTGACAAAGCCAATACTCCAAAAATGTCAACGTCATGTCACACCACCTTTGATTTGAATATACAATTATACGAATGCAACCACACATACGATACACATCAACGCCGGAAGTGCAACCCAGCAAACGTTCGTAAAAGACTAACAAAGGGACGATGTGTGTTGGCATCTAAATTTAGCTTGCGCAATCTTAATGTTGTTGATTATGCATTGACGATGTGTATAGGTAAGGGGAACTAGATGCATTGACGATGTGTATAGGTAAGGAGAACTACAACTTGTAAATAAAATCCCTTTGGATTTACTTTTCACTGCAAATCACAAATTTCATTCATGTGCAATTCTGTGGTAGGGCAACCCAGTTTAGTACAAAATTTAGTACAAATCAATGCCGGTATTCGTTTTAGACTGAAAAGATGGTATGCCAGCTAGCTAAATATTTGACGTATCTGGTCCGTCATTTCGGGTTTAAGCTTCTCAATTGAAGAAAAAAAAGCTTATTGAAAATGAAATTTAAATGTAACGTACAACTTACTTAGATTTCTGATTTTATGCCCATTAAACCACCGTCGAGTCGGTAGGTCAATGGGCATAACAGCAGAAGAAAGGATGTGCCCATGAATAGCACATTTAGCACATAGTGAGGAAAAAGAAAATCTGCTGAAGTCAAGCTATCTTGTTTCAATATTTTATTGATTGCATACGATTTTTGGTGTTTTGGATAGCTTAGGCTTACGCAGCTTACCGTGTTAACCTACATGATTAACCGTCAGACTTTCAAAGCTCATTGTGTACATTAGTGACTCTCGTAGCAAACATAAGGTATCAGTGAGTTCATGTTCAATGTCATAACATATGTCATGATAAACATAATGTCTTATAAAATGTAGTAACATTTAGGCTATAGTGTCAGTTACTGCATGTGAATCTGATATGTATCTTACATTGGCGTGACATTCACACTTCCAGTCCGTTGATTGCTGTAATTATTTAGAGATATAGCAGATTCAAGTCCTACGCGGATGTAATAAAGCCTAGTAGTAAAAACGACGAGTAGAAACAGGGAGCCCTTCGAATGCAGCTCCCCTAGCAAAACCTTTCCCTCCGTATAACGTGTTTGAGATGGCTGTGTGTGGTTTGTGTTTCGTTCAGTTGTTAATGTTTTGGGGACTTTCCGTTCGAGATACAAATCATGAGTGTAAGAAGGTATTTTCAAAGCGGGGAGAGATGAAGAATGCCACATGCAAATATGCAATAGATCTTTACTAAATACTGTGACGTAATACTACAATTGTGCATAACGAGAATACTCTTCGCAACAGTAAAAAATATCTCGTAAAGCGCCAGCAATACGCAACGTCAAATTAATATGTACTCGGTGTAGTCACGGCTTGAAAGTCCGTCTGCGAACATGTAGCAACGAATGAGTGTGATATATGCAACCGAATCAGACTAATTTAAACATGCCCTCAGGGCACATTTCACTGATAAGTTGTATTCTGTTAGCTGTCTGTATACCTGCCAGTAGATATCGTGTTGTCTACAAAACCTGTTTATGAACGTGCATATAACATTACAACGGGTGCCTGGACTAAGAACAGACAAAACTTAACCGAAACAAAATGGCGTCGTTTGCGATACCCAACGTAACATGAACGAGGAATAACATGACTTTTTTTTTTCTCATTCGGATGACACCTATAGATAAACCAGAGTGTAGAGAAAATACAAAACTTTACCTTGTATTTCAAGGCTCAAGAATGGCTCGTGGCTATCGTAAAACATATTCTCTATCGCCATACGTACCTGATAAGAATCTCCCGTCCTTTTTGCACCGTTGAATTTTATTGCAATATAGAGCCTATTTGTTTTGCTTTTCCTCACTACATTAAATTTCCTGTTTTCCTTTATTAGCTTTTGTTATTAGTGCATTGTGAATGTTATCTCCCTTGATGGTCGCACATTCCGTAATGTTTAATTTATCATTACATATTTTTTTTTCACCCGCAAACTGTAGACTGGAAGCTTGCGGAGAATACTGGAGAAGATAAAAACTAAGGATGTAAAAAGAAAAACCGAAAACCTTGATGTGAATCGTTGTTTCGAAAGTATTCCTGTAGAAAGTTTAGGGAGCCTCCGACTATTGACAAAGTGCCTCTCTTTTGAATTGGCAGTCTTCCTGTGGTGAGGGGAAAGACAGGATTTGAAAAATTCTTGATTGCAATCTGGTACACTTTTGTGAGCCCTTGATGGATAAATTCATATAATTAACTTTACGGTCAATAATACTTTTCTATCAGATTGGACTTATCACGCATTTTCTCACCGTTGAATTTATCGCGGTGACACCTTTCTGACACAAGCTAGGAGAGGTAGTCTGCAGGTGCTAAGAAAGGAAACGCTTTCGTAATGGTTGTCTTCGTCGTGGGATCCAATTTCGCAGGTCACGATAGGCTCTATTTTTAGTATATATCCTTGGTGAAGGTTTATCACTGCATCTGATATCAGTAAAAGGTGCGACGTTATCAGGGCGAATTAACATCATCAGCGGTCTGAACAAAGTTAAACGTTTGCTTAAGAACAGTGGAAAAATTGTTGTTGTAACGAACTGACGAATGGCGGAATCCATGAGTATGGTGACACCTGACAATCGCTTTAAAGGAAAAGGGGATGGACGTAAGCCCATGATTCGATCATAAAAGAAAAGGAAACTGCATTGAGGGATAGTTGAAACAATGGGATTACGGACCACCCATTGTGATAACTAGCATATGGGTTATTGTGGCAATATAGCATAAGCCACACCCAAACGAATATTTGTGCTGGGTTAACAAGAACATGTACGAAAGATGCATATTTTGTCCAAGCAACGTCAAATACTTTTGGCTGACCACATTTAATTGCAACACTATTGTGCCTCCAGAACTTAACTTCACTTTAAAGGGGTACTGACAAACTGTTTGTGTGTGTGTGTGTGTGTGTGTGTGTGTGTGTGTGTGTGTGTGTGTGTGTGTGACATATCGCCGTGAAACGCAGTCTTGAGACTCCCACATTCACGAGCAATTTACACTTTAAAAATAAGCTAATTTATTGCCAGTACGGACTTGAAGCAAACATGTGTGACGTCACAGTTGCGTGTTGAAAACAAAAAGGAATATAATATCTTTTTCAGTCTATTGTCCAGACCTCGAGACTGACTGTTGGCTGACTCACCTGCGGGGGCTGTGAAGAGGAATTATCACGGTCTAGATCAAATATCGTATGGTATAGGTCGGTGATCTTTAGCAATCACTAGTGTGACTCTGCTAGTTTACGGTCATTCTTTTCAAGAAGCAATGAAACACAGGGAAACCGGTGGCTGTATACACCAGTTGCTACAATTACAATATTAGCGTATGAGAACATGAGTATGTGCGAAGAGAAACCGTAAACCATAGTAACGTCTGCAGAGATTTATCAAAAAGGGACTGACGTCACATGAGCCATTAATGAAGACGACTAGTCACCTTTAAAGCCATTACTAGAGATTTAATAATAAGAACGAGAATAATAAGAATGAGATGGCCCACTATTAATTGTGGAAACGAAGCACTTCCTAGAACACTCACGAAGGACAAAATAGGGTGAAAACGGGAGTGATCTTGAGGGGGGGGGGGGGAGAGATGTAACAAATGTTAAAAACGAGAATGACTTATGCCGGAAGTGACGACATATTATAGAAAAGTAATTTCAGCAGAGAGTGAAGCTCCTCCTGAATTTCTCAGGCTCATTTTTTTTCCAAAGTCTCAAACACTGCCTCTTTACAATCCTATTTTATCAAACAGTTTTACTGAAAATGAAGTAAAAAAAATGTCATTTTGAAGGAACACTTGATTTTTGAAGTAATATTGAATTATAAAAGCATACTTTATGTCCCTCATTGAGCTGGGTACATCAAAATTGTCGAGGCCCTTGAACAAATCTGACAATCAGTTGCTACAAATATGTACAGGCAGATTTAAATTTGGCTGGAGAGATAGTTTGGAAAAAAAACGAGATGTCAAATTTTGTTTTAACCAGATGGAGATGAACAAACATTCCAAAAATAAATGGAAGATAAAACAGTCAAAACAGAAGCTTTTGATGTCGGAACAGAGGACAAAAATATACACACAAATTACGCATATTATTCCTGTAGAACAAATTCATTGCTAAAAGGGAGTTTATTTAGAGAAATGACATTTTAAACGTTGCCAGTGATTTTTCGGAAAAATTTGACAGAGAATTTCGAATGTTGATGAATGATCACTTGAATATTTTTGACAAATTATTTGACCAAACGGACATCGTTTCTTAGAGATTACTTGATTGTGTTTCGCAAAAAGTTCACTTTTTTCAAGACCCTTCGGCAAATGCATCAATAATTACTTTAACTGTTTGGTATGACGTCATTACTTACAATGACTACATCTGTAAATGGTATGTATTTATTTCCTTGAACATAAAATATTTAGAGAGGCCATGATATGTAACAACTCGACTGTGTTTGTTTGGCATTATTAATTCTTTCATAAAAGACAATACTGCTTGCCCTTTAAATGACTTTAAAAAGTAAACACTTTTTTCTTAGAATCTTTTCTTTCGTTTCAATTAGTTTATCGTGTTTTATGATACACAGACACAGTGCAGTGTCGTTGCTTTCGAAAAGTACAAACTGGTTTTTTATTTTTATAGAACTTTAAGTGCATTACTTTATGTGATCAACATTATTATCTAAAACAAGTTCTTTATTCATGCAGATATTGGTGTACGAGGAAGGGACTTGAAAGGTGCACGGGGAAAGGTATTCCGCCCTTACCCTTCAGGTGATTTGGACCAAAGGACACCGAAATTGTGGTACTGCATTTTACTTCAAGCCGACAATTACAGACGTTGTTATAAGTTTTATGTCAGTGTTGCTCACTAAGCTGTTGACTACAAGAGGTGAACTTTCTGCGCTGTAATTTCCTTTCATTTTTCTTTACATTATTTCTTATTTTGGAAGGGTAAGGGTAAACTGACTTTCACTGACAAATTTTCAACTCATATTCTAGCTTTCACACGAGGGTTCACGGAACTTCTTTTTCGACGAAGTCAGAAATTCCGAAAGCGTGCAGGTGTGGTTAAAGGGTGTTGATACAAATACCTTTTCAAATTAGATGGCCTCTGAATTTAATTCTGAATCACATACCGAGAAAAATGACGTGCATTTTTGACTGTGCGTTTCGTAAAAAGAAAAGACTAAATCGTATGTAATAATAACGCATGCAGACTCATATACCTGGTCGAAATTTATTCACGTAGGAAACATGCTGTGAAAAACCATCTCTGATTAGAATCTTTGGCTTTCTGAGGATAATGTGTGATCTGATTGGTGCATGCCATAGAGCTTTCGTCACATTCTTTCAGTCAATTGTAGTTGCTGTCGTATTGCTGAGTGATAACCCATCACGAAGAATAAAAAAAAAAAAAAAGAGAGAAGAGAATACAGTTTGGTAAATTTTTAATGGAATAAGAGTAACGTGATATTGTCTGAGGGGATGTATTTTCTCTTTTTCTTATTTTATATTTTTGGTAGATATGTAATTGGAGCACTGATGATATGAAGTAAGATGGAATTTTGTTCCTTTGATTTGTCATCCAAGCTTTGAATATTACTAAAGATCTTTGATCATATTCAGAGCGATGTCTCAAGTCGTATGTATCAATGTCATATGAACTGTCTCGAGAAGTGTAGGGCCGCCGTATACATAAAGTGTGTAAACACTTTTCCTATACAACTTGCAGCAATGTAGCAACTAATAAATATCAATGCAAATAATGGTAATACGGTAGTTGAATAATTTCCTAATAAAGATATTAAAATATTACTTCTCAACTCAGGCACCTGCGTTGATGCACCTTGGTCACAGTGACTGACATCAAATCCTGGCTAACCTGTATACGTTGACTTGCGTTTAACGGAGCTATACTTTTGGATGTGTACGGAGATTATCGAAACCGCGAACATAGAAATGTGACGAGGATGAGGTTAGGTTTTGGATAAACCTTTTAACCTATTCTGTCGTAAATATGTAAAATAACTTTCTGCATTAACTCTCGAGTTGCCACGTTGGTATTTCACGTTTTTACTAAAACAGTAAATAGCCTAGGAATTTTCCCCTGTGAAAATGTAAGCTTTTCGTAAAAGAAAGTAACGAATATCAGATTACATCTTTTAACGACATGTTGACTTTCAACATGTTATGTTCATGTTCTAAATTATTCATACAACACTTTTTTTCTTCTGACACTTCAGAAGCACACACCGAATGACTCTATTTGCTTTGAAGAACGTTATACTCGGATGCTACGTTCTTTGTCTATATCTATATGCTGATAATAACGTACTAAGATTAAACTAATTGAGTTTTTATGACTGAGATTTAAGGCACATCATCAACAACGACTGACTGACTGATCGACTGACTGACTGACTGAGTCCTAGAGGCAGTGACTCATCACCCCCAAGCTATATTTTTGGCTTCCGAATAGCAAAATTCTCAACTGTCTCAAAGTTACGGTACTTTTTGATTGACGGCAAATTCAACCGATTCAGTCTAGCTCATATTACCCAGTGTACTACATAGGGAGCCTTTGTTTTGATTAAACATGTGGATGAATTTTAGACAGGCTGTGGGAGGGACTAAACACATGTGGTCGGGAGAAATGAAACTGTCTTGGATGATGAGTTTTTGACTTTAAGTCACATCCACAACAACAACATCTACAAAACAATAACAACGTCAACAATGCAACAACAACATCAACAAAACAACAACATCAATAACAATGGCGTCAACAGCATCAACAGCAACGTCAACAACATCTGTTTGCGGTATATATACAGCCTTGTGATTTATATTTGCTTGTCACGAAACAACTCACGCACTAACCTCACTTTTAATTTATAGGTACCATTCGTCAAAAGCGTTTATAGTTATTTCGGTTACAGCTAAAAACTCTCAAAATTAAACTTGTCTGGGAGGTATATGATTCATAATATCGTCGAGCCACTCTCTCCGTGTGTTCCGTAGTCAGCCTCGAGAATCTCAGATCACTTAAGAGGATTAACGTTATATACACTTCGAGATAAATTATGAACTTGTTAATTTTCGTCCAAATTTGTGAGTGTAACCGGCCTACATCATATATGTTTTGCTTTTCTGTATGGTATAACTTGAGCGGTCTTGAAATTTTCAATTGCAAGGGAGAAACACGGAAAGACGATTTATTCTTAAGATGGAGGTGCAAAATAGCTGTCATCGTTTGTCTTTTTTTTTTTTTTCTGTTCTCCAAATTTGGTTTTCTTTCGGGTGGTTTACTTGTTGCCCTCAGGCAACAATCCTTGGTACGTGATAAGTTATTACCCCTAAGTTATTCAGAAATGACACGTAGGCGTCACATGGTATCACTGGTTAGCTGTTGTTTTATTTATATATAAACACTGGCTAAGAATTAATATTCCAGACATTATTTTCCCCTCTGTGCTGGTTTTAGAGATACCTTGCCTTTACCGTAGAAATATATGACCTCCTGTGCAAAAAAGGTAGGCCCAAATTACGTTACATTTTGCCCCCCCCCCCCCTCCGAAATTGATACGATATTATTTATTCTTTTCATTTCAATATGTTTACGATATTTGTCATCTTAGACAGGTTTTTTTTCTTTTTGCTTCTTTTCTTTCGAACTTACAGTCGCGAACAGCTTACTACAGTAGGAGAGTTAAATTTATTTGGTTCGTTTTATTGATTTAATTTTCTGTTTCGTTACTTCCATAAATATATATATGTATTTTTTCGTGGCAGATTTGGCTGAGAATGTTTGAAGTGAATGGAGGTTGCGAAGTATTCTACGTTGTACGCCGATTTATGTGTAACCTAACTTCGTGCACAGTCTCATCAACACGTCAAACTAATGCTTTGTAACGATGTAATGTCAGGCAATTATTTCTCTGTTCCATTTCCTCACAACATACAAGCTGCACATGAATTTTCATATCAAGGATTTCGTAGAAGCATCTCATCAATATCTTTTGATTCTGGCAGTTTGGCAAATTTCTAATTTTCCTCTCCTCCTACGGCCGGGAGGGAGGGGTGGGGGTGGGAATAAATAATGAAATTAAACCGAAAACATAAAATTGTCTATAGACCTGAAGGGGACGTTTCAAAATAGCGCATCGATCCCCCACTGTCTCATACTATCCTCCACTCAGGACGTCCAAATTTCGAAGGTCTGCTTTCATTGAAGCGCAGGGCGTGGCTTAAAAGTCTGCGACCACGATAGTAAAAGTCTTCGAATCCCGCAAATTACAAAAACCGTATCATATACTGTGGTAGAAAAAGAGGAATCGTTTACAACGAGTAAACCGAATATTTCAAAGAAGAATGATTAAACAAAAAAAAATGTTTTTTGCTTGCCTTTGAAATTTGACACGTTTTCAGTATAACACAAAATGCTGTAGTATCAATTTTTTTTCTTTTTATCAATAATTAATTTCATTTGCGATCGTGTCGATATTCAGTCGATTTGTAAATGTCGTTTATTGCTTAAATAGGGACAAAAAAAAATGGAACAATTTTTAAGACCCCTGCAGGGCGTCTTGAGATGTCTAAGTCCTTTGCTTTTCGTATTTCATTGCTGTCAATTTGGCAACACGGAGAACATGACCGAAAGATACGGACCTTAAAGGGAAATAGGGCGTTTGTTTTGGAGAAAACATCCATATTGTTTAAACCAATGTTTGTGGATGTAGAATGATAGACTATTCAAAACAAGGAAGGAGAGAATCCTCCTTTTTGAGAAATAAGCTCCTCACAGATAAAAGTTCAGTTATTTGTTACTTAACACTAATTTGTTCACCCAAACTTTTCAAAATTCAAATGATGCATCTTCCATTACTCACCACATGCGTAATGTTTTGAGGAGGTGAAGCTTGGTAGATATTTATTGATGAGACTGAATGGTTTAATAATGATTACAGCTATTTTCTTTTGTATGTCATGTTGGAGTATTCTAAACGCCCTATTTCCCTTTAAAGCAGCGGTTATACCCCCCCCCCCCCTTCCAACGAGAAAATCGACCACATTTACTCATGACTGAACTTAATTGAACATTCTTCATCTTGGTTGTCCTTGAAGGTATTTTCAAACTGATTAGTTTTCATCAATTTATAATAAATTACACAACAATGACGTGAGCAGTAAATCCCAAAACTGAACATGCGCTGACGTTACAGACGTTTTCAGCCGCAGACACATCGCGAGGGGTTTTTAACGTACCTTCAAGTATTACTGTGGTAGCAAGTGTATAGTAAAAATTCAAGATACAAAAAAAATAAATAAATAAAAAATCAATGAAAGTTCAGTTTCAATGAGCTTAGTTTCACTCGTTGTTTAAAAAGTGACGTCATGAGAACTTAAGTCCTCTGATACCCAGTATCATCATTCCTTTGGTGTAAACTTATGCAAATTGTCTCTCTCTCTCTTTCTGTTGAATATTCACATTACTTGTCGAAGGACTGATCACTCTTTTACTCCCATAGAGAAGTTCACTCAATAACTTTGACCTTTGCGGAGGAGACGTTCGAGCAAAATATACTAGTAAGGCATAAATAAAACCTTCTCTAAAGGAAGCATTTATGGAATTATGTGCATATTTCATACTCTGACGCTCATTTCCCCCTCCCATGAGATTGACTGTTATAATGATCGGTTCTCGTGGTCTTTTTCTTCTTCATTTTCGTAAATGCTTTCCTTTTCTTAAAAATCCATTTCATGGTTGAGTTAAAAGTTGAAATATCTAACGTTCGACCCATGCATGCCTACTCTTTCATGTAAACTCTCAAAACAACAGCAGTCACGTGTGAACTTTCTTTTTGGTACATCACCCAACGCACGATAGAACGAATCGAGCAAACCCACTTCAGCTCATTAAATCTTAGCTGAAGAGCAATAAAATGTAATTCACTTCGTTCTTCTACTTCAGCTTTCTTTTTTTTTTTTATTGAATGTTTATTTCGAGACGAGGTGTCTAATTCATCGCCGTCTGTCTCGCATGTCGTGAGTGGGGATACATTTAAAGCAGAAATCAGCGTTTTATTTAAAACATATTTAAAGCAGAAATCAGCATTTCTTTATTTAAGACAAAGCCACTACGCTAGTCCCTTAATATGACAATGTAGGTCGTAAATCGTTTATGGAGACGTTTTAATCGTATACTATCGCGATAAAAGAATGGCAAGATACAGCCTAATGTTATGTAATTCTCGTGAAAGTAGAGTAATACAGATCCACCCAAACCCGGATTTCCGCTTTAACCTAGAACACATAGTAGCAAGACAGACCAAAAAATGCATTACTTTGCATTCCCTTTCCAAATTATCCATAAAGTTGCATCTTGGCATACCTAATGTCAATACAATCTTCCTTTTTTGCATCAACCCTGGAACTCATGCCTCCGGAAGACTTTCTATGCATGATATAACATGACATGAAAAAGCAGATGTGCTATGTTCGACATCCGGAGGCTGCAAAACATGTTTGATATTATGTAAAGGATTCGCTGTAGGAAAAACAAAGTCTATTAAAGGACTTCATTTCCATGTTTGAAAGAGTCATAATAAAAAAAAAATCATTCATGTCGAAGACTAAAATAAAATGTGTGTACAAGTCAAGTGGATTTGTCTTTCGATCACACTTAGTATTTCTTTTCGTGACAATAATATAAAGAGCAGAAAGAGATTTTTCCATCACATCACATCACGCAATCTACCCAAATGTGAGGTGCTGGTTTCTATAATGGTTCTGTAACTGCCGTTGAATTCACTGTAAAAAAAAAAACACTGGTCGAAGCTGAGGTGCTGTCTTAGAACACTATATCTTTATTTTTTTTTTAATTAAACAACCAGCTCTTTGCGACATTATACGATTTTCACAACCGTCTTATTCAGACTCGTTCACAGTATGAGTGTCGAGATAAGTGCCTATTATAGGGGACACAACAAGTTTTCATAATTCAGAGGTAAATATCTAAAAGAGCGATCGGAATAAAGTCTTACTATTTATAAAACAATAAGATCAATAAGTTCAACTTAGTAAACAAATGTACTATGTAGAAATTTGTAGGGAATATCCCTCTACCGCCAGACTGCCCCCGTCAATGTACTATGTTAAGTTTAGAGTCGATTAAACGACATGGTACAATGATGCTAACCATATTCAGTAGTTGACCAGTTTCATGGGTGATTGACAGCTAATTAAATCTCAACCCTCGTGAGCTCTCAAGGACTGATGTGAGTCGTACTATCGAAGGCCGAGAAAGGTTTAATATAAAACATGTGCACCCACCAAGGAGAGAAATGACGCTACAGAGTTGATCAAGTTATTAAAAATCGGTTGTAGACGCTTGACTCAAGATGGCGCATCACCATTAACCTTCTCCATTGGCTTGCTTACACTTAACTTGCCACTTTTGAGAGGGACCTCGTATGAACAAACGGTTGGCCTTTTTACCCTTATCCTATATTTAAAATCATGTGATGGATAACGGCCTGACCTATCATAACACGTCGACCACGCAGATTTTGAGCTAGAAGAGATGGAAGTCCAGAGTGGTGGTCCCGCCATTTGAAGAAGACTCTCTGAACGAAAAAAAACTCTCACAAATCCACTTTTTTACAATTGTCTAAAATGCTAAATCTCAAGCTAATCAGTCATTGTGAATTTCCCAAGATTTTTACTTTTTTCAAACTTTGATTCAGGATCAAGATTTGCACATTTCTTACCGACGTAGCTGATGGTGATATCTGAAAATATCTACCAAAAATAAGAGAAGCGATTGCCTTGACTGTAATTTATCGGCATTTTCCCAGAGCACCGTGAACCTCTCCGGAGGATGAGCATTATTTGATGGTGGTGTGCTTCCTTAATTAACCGACAGATAGAGGTGAGCGTACATGGTGCACAACTAACGGAACTCGCAAGTCGTAGGGGGTGAGGACGGGTTGGGATATTTATTCCTCGTGGAGAATGGATGGAGGAGATATAATACAACGTATTCCATCCCACCCAAAATAAATCTCTGGGCCACGAAGAATATTTTGATACACATCACCATGAACGTAGAGCACAAATTTCTCAAAGGAAAGTTGGAACATCCTCTCCTTAGAGTGCCCGTCCAATGACAGGGGTTAAGGTTCTATATTCACATCATATCCCCACTCCCCCACTCTCAAAAAAGAATCACCCCCCATGACGATGAAAGGTGATGACGATATCAAACTCAGGAAGACGCCACCGACGGGTAAACATGACTGTACAATAGCTACGCCTCAAGCTCCTTTTGCCAGATTCGAGATGTCGCCAAATAAATAAAGCCCATCCAATGATGGTGTTCCTCTTCCCCTTCTCCCAAGTAAACTAAATATGTTTGAACTTTCCATTTTACTTTACTTTCCCATTACTGAACGTATTTCTAACATTATAATATACATGTTCAATCATTAATTGTACTAAACATTCATCGTGCCGTCTGAATCCTTACAACAGTGCTTCGTAAAATCTAGCAGTTCCGCACCTTTTTTCTTTGAAGGAGTTTCAGTAAAGTCTAAAGCAACCATCTGTTGTGACTTTTACTAATTCCCTTGCATTTTTTCATCTTTAGTGTTTTTTTGTTCTCTGGTGTTATTTGTTTTACTTTCCTGGTCAGACTTCATCAAGTGCATTTGTGTCGCCACGTCTAAATCATACAATCACGCTTTCGAGTGCCTTGCTAACCAAGAAGCTTTCAAATCGAACGACCAAATCTCACTTATCCTAATACTACTATCATGTATAGACATAATAATTTGATTCACCGTCAAAGGAAGCGGCGTTGAATACACACATATATGCATACACGTTTTGTAAATGTAAACATACATTGCAACAATCAAATGCAGTTTAGCATTTTAATATCTCTTGAAAAACGCGGAGGTAGACATTGTTAATGTAATCGAGAGCCTTCTGAGGAAGGCACAGAGGTAGAAGGTAAAAAAATATATCTTTTTAATATCTTATCGTCGGCACGAACCGATTCATTTATCTATGAGGTACCTGGTTGCCGTAAATGCAGACGATGTGTTCATAAGTAACATGCAGAGCTAGTTTGTATCTTCAGAAGATGGGCACTGAAGCACGAAATAGGTGAACAGTTTATTCATACGTTGCGTATTCTCGCCGACGAAGAGAACACGTTTCCTCTGTGTAGTGTAGCGCGATTAATGTATAGAAGCTATGTGCAAATATATGATTCTTTGCACTGAGTATTATTTGCAGATCAAGTAAAGCGACTAAAACAAGGCTTCTCGATGGAGTTGAAGTCAATTGACAACGGCGAAAGCAGCTTCGCTGCAAATTGTACACATTCACTCAGTGAGACCTGCGGGATTATTCGCGTTTTAACGAGGAAATTTTGTAGTCGTCGCTGTACATATATGGGTAATTACTTTCGCACTAGTGGAACGTGGTGTAACGTATTTGGAATTTTTTGAGATTCTCTTTTTTTCTGAGAAACCAATCAGTATGAACTTTGTTTTTTGGGTTTTTTTTTTTTTGACAGACTGAGTTTCCAACATTCCGAGAGCTGCAATATCCGAAATGCAAGGCACTGCAAATTCTTCAGCAACTTGCTTTCCTTCACTGAAAACAACAGAATAACACAAAACAACTGAACAAAGAAACGATGTAAAAGTTAAGGGACACCAGAATGTCCTCTTCTAACACGCAAATAAGTTTTTCCCCATATTCTTAGTGAGAAGTTAATTGTCGTCGGTATTTACCGCTCCTAAAAGAAATGAAATGAGACTGAATCCTTATATGTTACACAGTATGACAGAGCAGTTTTCATGTTTGATCTGAGATTTATCTACCTATGCAAGTGTAACTGCTACAGCGACTCAATTCAAATTGAACACATATCATGCGTAGTGTCACAGCCGTTGAGGTGATTTTGATCATACGTCGCACTGGAGGATGATCTAGCACATCTTTCCCACAACACGGAGCTGACAGAAGCAATTCTCATGGGGGTGCCGCCTAAATTTACAAAAGTGCTACATCCCAGGAAAGATGAAGGAGAAAATATAAGCTACTATTAATCATCACATAGGTTAATTAAATACATCTGTCGAATATAAAAATTTAGATGGATGTGATATATAGGAAACATCGACGATAACAGATATTCTAGATCAGAACTGGTAGGATTCCAAAGAGGAAGTTATTTTCTTTTGTCTTTGAATGACTACGTTTCTACTCTCCATTGTATGTCTGAACACATGGGACTTGCGCAATACGGTTGCTGCACGGCGAATGGAGTGTTCACATAATGTTTTTATCGTTACTTTTTTTTAACATTTCTTACTGAACCACAAATCCAACCGCACAAACACACATTATAAACTTAGACCCAATTCACCAACGGTTTTTTTTTTCTCCATTCCCGCAGTCATAGGTAGTAGTAGAAGACAGAGGACTCTTCTGAAGCAGTTACTTTAGTTTGTGCTTCTTACCTTTAACCAGCTCAACCTCTAAGCAAAACAGGACTGCAAAGACCCCTTAACAAAGATCTAAGCCTGGGGCATGAGATATGATTCGGGTTACAAGTATTCCTCATAGTGCTAAGGCATATGTGCACCATCGAGCTACGTTGGTTCCGTTCTGTTAATCGTTTATAAATCATATCAACTAGTATGCATCTTCCAAAATACCAGCTGGCGTTAAATTTAATATTCCAGTTTTTCGTAAGTCACCGAAATTGATTAACCTAATTCTCCTTAAGCCACATGTCTAGACCGAAACATCACCCATGTGCTTAATTTTTCGTGTATGAGATCCCTGGTGCTTTGACTCATATCCATAATAACAGGATCACGTGATGTGATGTTAAGTGCAAAAAAAAAATGATTGCATGCATAGTTAAGTTTTCAGGAAACGTCAGAGCTGAATAAAGTCACATAATTGGACGGGTAGGACATAGTAAGGAGCTTGGCGAGCCTAGTGAAGGTACGTCTTTCCTAAACAAAAAGTGTCTCAGGTTATACAGACTAGTGTTTAATAAATGTAAAAAATCCGTCTACGACGTTGATAAACGAAACGTTAAAACGTGAGAGAAACGTATCAATCCATTTTCATCAGCATGTAAAGAAAAAAAAAAACATGAAGCCACTCTGATGCAAAATGACAGACTACCTTTAAAGGAGAACCGTTGTGTAGAGTAGTACATTATTGTGTAAGGAATGTTGTTTTGTATGTTGAACTGGCTGCATCAACGAAGTTGTGAATGCGCACGTGTGACGTCATGATTCAGGTAACTTCAAAATAACAAACGACTTCCGAGTGAATGAAAAAGGATGTTGCTTAAAACTTCGTACCTTCTTCGACTTGTTCTTGCTTTTCTACTGAATGGTGTCTTCTCGACAAATAAAGGAAAAAATGTATTTGAAGTAGCGGAATTACCTGAAAGGTCGAAAAAAAAGCGTTTTCCTTTAACTCTCGACCGACTTAATAGGTAATTACAACTGCACAATGAATGTAACGGATAACTAGGTAAGGGTCGCAATGCAGACCAGGAGAGGCCCCGTTCTGAACCTAACCTAGTACAGCGATCTGTCGATAGTAACGTAATAACGCCCGACGCATCCCTGAGAGAAATGCCGGCTTGGCACACCGTATCCCTCAAACTTTGGGCAATCATTTTTTTTTTTCTGTTTCTTCTCTCTCCACCTCTCTCTTCTCTTTTTTTTCCTTTATTGTTTTATTCAAGTTGTACATTCGCGCGTCCAACGGAGACAATTGCTGGTAGCCATGACGACGAAAAATGAAAAGAAATAAAGGGGGAAATAAAGAAAATGGGAACACATTCAATCAGCCTCATGAACTGGGGTGTGTATATATATGCGTATCAATAAATGATTGATTACCGGTCGTAATGCCCGTGATGAAGGAAAGAAGAAGGCCGAAGGTAGATCAATGAAACTAAAGGAGATTACCATGTCTTCATCCTTTTCACACAATCTGCCCCGCAAAGTTCACTACATCACAGGTAAATATATTTCCATGTTCTGTAGGTGTTTTTCTTTTCTTTTTGTGAGCGTCGTAATTCACAGAAGGAGTTGGCGATGTAATATTAACATGCGATTAACCGTTTTAAGAAATAATTTACTGACAGTTTGAAGAGGTTCTTGAATGACGGAACAAATTTTCCACTGCAGACAGTTCAACCGTCAGACCGATATCTCGTTTGCAACTTAACATATTGCCGTTTGAAGAAAGCTTCCCAGGTTCCTGAAAGCTACCGAACGTCATGTCACAGTAATATCTGCAAATTGTCGTAATGTATTTGTAGTCTCTGGAATTGAGGTGCCTACTTTACTTTGAAATTAGACCATTTTCCTTATGTGCAAAACGTTGCCGCCTCCCCCCCCCCCCCCCCCGTAGATATAGAATTTTGGGCAAAAAAAGTCTGAATATGTGAATTTAAATCTACTTCATCTATTTCATCTCTACCTTCTACCTAATTTTAAATGATTCAATGAAAAGTTTCTTTGACTTATTTCTTCAGGACCTAATTTTTCTCCGTTTTTTACATGTGTATATCATTACATGAAAAGATGACTTAACGTAAACAAGAACAGTAATGCTCTTAACTTAAAATATTATACACCAACCGCGAGAGAACCTATAAATAAACACAAACCTGTTAATAACCTGCTGATCTTCCCCACGAAAGTTGTACGAGGAACACTTTGCTACATTAGCCAACAACCAGTGAAAAAAAAAAACAAGGATTTTATGCTTAGTCGGGAGTGCGTGTGTGTGTGTGTGTGGGGGGGGGGGGGGTATATGCATGATTTGGTCAATTTGCTTTGTCTGTAAAATGTTAAGCTTAAATTTCCCTTTCAGTCTGAAGGGATGGGGTATGTCAGGCACTTGTTCCGATGTGTGGTAACGACTGCAGCCATATACCGGTATATATGACACCAATTGTCAACTGCAATATGTAACTGTGAATAATCGGTGGGGGGGGGGGGGAAGGGAAGGGGTATTAATTAACTGCATTCATTGTTGTCGAGAATTGTTTACGTTTCAACTGAGAGGTAACTAGGCTTACATCAGCATATATTTTGATACATCTGTATTAAACCGGGAAGCATATTTCCCACATGATGTTTGTATTTAACGAACTTTACGTGCATAGAGTTCTTATCGAAGTACAATTCTCAAATGATGATTTCTACGAGCGAACTACACTTGCAGACGATGGGATGTGTTTTCTTGGAAACTAACCTTAATGAATTATGCTGTTGCTTCATCTAATGACGATGAACTCATAATCGGGTTGAGGCATTGAAACAATAATAATACAAAATAAAAATACAATAATAAATAATGCAGTAATTAGGTTTCTCCTCAGACTCTTATGATTCTCTGATATCGGATTCTTGCCATCGATAATCGATTATCGATTACAGTGAAAGTGAAAAAAAAGTCAAGACTATGCTCTGTATTTCTTTTCATTGTTCTAATTCTTATATCATGTTTAACTAATTTGTCTATTGTTTCAAGTGATTCATAGACCAATGCCGACGTTAAATGAAGACAACTTACCGTCGGTTTTTGTGATTTCTTTAGATAGAAAGATAGAAAGACAGAAACCAACAGTAAAAAGTTGAGGTGATTTTATCACACAGACAATCATGGACAGAATTTTTGGCGAGGATAAGTCTGTAAGTTCACTTTTCTCAGCATTTTTTAGATCATTTTCAAGTGGCAAGGCTTCGTCTGGGCTCGAGGACTGACTGGTTTTCTCGGAATTGGCAATCGAAATGTGCAGATCTAGTTACTGTACGTTTGAAGCAGTGTCATGAATAACGTTAAAAGGGGTCGACACTATATTTTGAAATTTAAGTTGGAAATCCGTCGAGACTGGAGAGTTTGTGAGAGCGAGAAGATATCTGTTTGGCTGAAGTTAGACTGAAACCTGAACTCATCATTTTTAGGCAAAAAGGTAACCGGACTGCCATGGTAAGTTCAGGCAAAATGATGAAATTACTTTTACCAGGACATGTGACATGATATACTTTGATGCATTTTCCTGATGGGGAGAGGGTAAGAGAGAGAGAGTGCCTAATAGCTATGAGATGCTCATTGATAACGTGTCGCTATGGAAACATCCATCTTTCTCTTGGCTGCAAAATGAATACCAGATGAAAAGGGTCTTCTGTGAGATTTGATTTTACGTTTGAAACGATTTATTCTCAGCAAAATTTAGCCAGCACATTCCTCAAAATTCCAACCCATTGGAAAATCTTCGGTCAGGGTTAACTAATTAATTAATTGATGTTATGAGATAGGATATGAAAGGCAGGAGAAGTCAGCTGAACTGATAAAGATCGAAAAAGTGGTGTCACTGTTGAAGAGTTTGGAGAAGGGAGGGGAACGAAAGTGGTAGACAAAGGGAGTATGGGAGGAGTATTAGAGGGGAAGTAAAGCGTGGAAAAGAGGAGGAAAATAGCAAGTGAGAGAGGGTATGGTATAGGAGAGGAGGGAATGTTATGCGAGGAAGAAGAGGGAATAGCTGGGGAGAGGAGATATAAATGTCACAGGTGAGGGGAGGGGATGGTACATGAGAGGGGGTGATAGGGGAAAGAAGATGAATGGCAGGGGAGGGAAGGGGACAGCATGGGAGATGATGTGGGGTGGATGACATGTGAGGTAAGAGAAAAAGAAGAGGTGAGAGGAGGGAGTGGTACATGAAAGTGGAGTGGCAGTGGAAAGAAGATGAATAGGTGATGGGAGGGGAATGGTATGAGAGAGGGACGGAATGGTATGTAAGGGCGAGGAGTGGATGGCATTTGAGGTAAGAGAAATGGTAGAGGTGAGATGAGGGGTATGTTAGGAGGGGGGAGGGTATAATGGTAAATGAAAGAGGTACCTTGTAAAGGGTAGAATTGCATGGAGTGGAGGGAAATCGTGGGAAGGGATAGACTGCAAACAAGAAAAATTAGGAAAATTGCATGTAATAATAAATCACCACAGGCATGCATCTTTATCGATCTTATACCAAACAAAATACTGTGAGTTTGACTTTAACAAAATTTAATTACTCATTTACTCATTACTTGTAGCTTGTAGTTGAGGAAACGATCACAGACGATTTTAGAAGACTGATGGGATTATGGACTTATTCAGTTAGATTTTGATGAGAGAAAAAAAAAATCTTTATAGATTATGCACAGGTCATCCACACATCATGGAGTCATACCTCTGTAACCAGCTACGTGATCCATATATCTTATGACGGATACCGTCGGAGGGAACTTCCAGTTAGATGGCTTTAAGGAAGGGAGGGCGTCTTTAGAAAATATTCAGCTTCTAATTGCAGTTTCTTGGACCACTGAGTCTCTGGGTGACATTTTCTCGTGTGTGCGTTTTGTCAGTCTCCAAGAGATCTGGAACGCTTCGGACCTTCCAGCTTTCATGTTTTGTTTTGTAATATTTACTCCGTCGCACCTGTTATGGTATGCAATATGCATTTATGGAGAAGCGATTCTGTCGAGTTTGTTTGGTAAATGGCCACCGTAGCGTGAATGATCAATGTGAATAATCAAACCTGCTACGTCCGTTTTAAGGATTTGGATTTGTATTCACTTCAGTACGCCACGGTGTGACGCGGTATAGCATCTGCTATACAGTCACTTCGGTATTTCTGACATGTGTGTGTGTGTGCGCGCGTGATTGCTCTTGTGTTACGAAAATTTGAAGAAAAAAGAAAAACTGTTAGTCAAAGACGGTGCAACAGGGGAAAAATAGATCGATGCAAACAAAAAACACGTAATCATTAAAATTAGATACGCATGCATAAATGTATGATAGAATACAATCAATATTGCTTGAAATGTATATCGTGGGAAATTAAGTACTGAAGTTTGCTTAAAATAAAATGTAAGTGGATTTTTGTACGTATTAGGAGACAGTGAATTTTGTGTGTGTGTTTTGTGAGTATTTGTATGTCGGTTTTGTAATCAAGGTCTTGAAAATATCGGATTGGCGAAGGGAGGGGGTATACGGGTGGCCATGGCGCTCTTGGTCGTAAATTGTGAGTAGGTATAACATGTAGCCTAAAAGCATATCGGGTCATCGCATCACATTGTATCATGCACAGACGCCCTTCTCGAGACATGGTTTTAATACAAAGGAAAGCTTTAAATGCCAACATTAGTGTAAGGGCTGCATACATTACAACTGTTTTTCAAATTCTAACGTTTCTTTCATGCTAATTCTGCAGGGAAAAGAGCACAAAGCACATCGCACGTAGATGTATCACAAACCTTTTGCACACTGCGTTATTTCTAATATGTTGCACGCCAAGTTGAACGCAGGTTTGATCATGTATGGCTGGATTTAACTAAGGTGAGAGTATGGACTTTAATCTGGCATTGGCTGAGCTACTGCGTTTTGTGTACTACTACTCCCCCCCCCCCCCTCAACTTTTAAGAAATCTTCACTCTTTCAAAATATCATATCTTGCTGTTAAGAGTAGATTAAAAACAGCGAGATTCCACCCACCCCCCAAAAGGAAAACTTCATTGTAATCAGTTTTACTTCTCGAGCACATTTTTAGTAAAAACATACACTTGTTGTTATCAGCTCTTCATTCCTTTTGTGACTTCTTAAATTTATTGTCAGTGTTACATCCAATTGATATCATCAATCACCCAGTAGGTGCCATTTCCTCATCCAGAAATATGACATTCCTCCTCCAGTAGATACCATTCGTCATCCTAGTAGATACAATTGATCATCCAAAAGGTACCATTTCTCATCCAGTAAAAACCATTCCCTAGTAGATACCATTCATCATCCGACAGATAACAGCCCTCACTCAGTAGATGGAATTCCTCATCCAGTAGATACCAGTCCTCATCTAGAGGATAACGTTCCTCATCCACTAGATGACATTCACAATGTGGTAGATATCATTCATCACCCTGTGGATACACTTCTCATCCAGTAGATACCATTCCCCATCCAGTAGATACCATTCCCCATCCAGTAGATACCATTCCCCATCCAGTAGATACCATTTTTCATCTAAAAGATAACATTCCTTATGCAGTAGGTAACATTTCCCATGTAGTAGATGTCATTCATCATCCAGTAGACACCAGTCCTTATCCAGTAGATACCATTCATATTCCAGTAGATACATTCATCATCCTTGAGATTGAACCGTTTGTCACTAAGTAGATAACATGTCTCATCCAGTAGATACCATTCCTCATTGAGTTCATACCATTCCTTATACAGTAGATCTATTTTCAGACCTCACCTTAAATTACATGACATTTCAATCCACCATCAGAAACAGTATAACACGGACTGCGACTTACATAAAAATTTTAATATTGCTTACTTCTGTCAAACACTTTTTTCCTTATGCTTCGTTTATGTATCTTCATTATTTGTTCTCGCTGTTGTGTGTTTACGAGGAAATCTAGTGTTACTTGGACAAGTGTACGTCAAGAGCCACGGGAGAGGTTTCTCTCTTTTTTTACTATTGTCACAAAATCTTGCTCTTTAGTTGTCGTGAGACGATGATGTCCAACAACTAGCTGTTGATAGTTCTTTTGTACCCTACGATTTTAGACAGAGGAAAGTGTTATTGTATCATCAGATGTTGTTACTAAGTGTCCTAACTGATCATTGAATTTTGAAGCTACTGAGGCTTGCTTGGGGGGTGCGAGTCTCGGCCAGGTATTTTGTCACTTTTAGAGGGACGGTCAAACAGTCATTTTTTCGCCAGGGTGGAGTTTGCAATTGAGTGCAGACGTTCTTTCTGGCTGTCGATCTGTCGCTAAAACGAAATACTCAGAGGTGACTTATACGGGTTTAATAGTGAAAGAATGCTCAGAGTGCAGTTGCAGTGTGGGTATATTTATGCATGTTGGTGTTTTTACACTGTGACATGTGCTGTAAACAAATCGATCTGCGAGCACAGAGGAATTAGCATGTCTAACAATGCTTGGAGCTCCTCGTTTTGTTTAGCGAACTGGTTTTTTTTTTTTTGTCAGAAGTATACGAAAGTAATCAGTTTTTTATCATACTAAAATTTCAAATTGCCCTTAAGGGTAAACATGTTATATCGTATTCGCGTAATGAAAAAAAAGCAAGTAAAAGTTAATGTAAGTATCAAGATCAAGACTATTAAGTTTATCTGTCCTTGATCTTGTTCATTTACATTAAAAAGATACATAGGATAGGTTACCGAGATTGTGGTAAAATACCATACGCTTGTAAGATCGATAAGCAATAAATAAAACACCCTGTTGTGGAACTTACAAGTTACCATGGCAATTTCGATAGATTCTACTTTATCAGGGTATTGAAAGCACTTCACAATGTGGATATAAAATTTTAAGAACGTCTGGAATATTGCATTATTATTCAACTCAATACCGTCTGACTTGTTTTGAAAGCATCGACAGGGGAGAATAATTGAAAGATATCTTTCTACTTTTCTTCTGTTAAATAACCGGTATATAAAAATAAACATCGCATTGTAAGCGGTGGCTGAAGTGTTCTAGTTATACGTGATACGTTAATCTAATATCTAGTTAAAATAAGTTAATTATTAGTTAATACATTCAATCAAGCACTCTTTTTTGTGATTCGTGACAGCGGTATAGGTCTGCATTTGCATATTGGCTATCTCCGCATCACGTGATACGTCGCATTATAATGCAGATTCCCTCCGGTGACGTTTTGCGTGATGTGCACCGTGCACGCTTGTTAACACAAAGGCCTAACACAATTAACTGCGTGTGAATATTAGGCCCTCCTGTGTGGTTTACATACCATCAAACATTTTAAATGCAAATTTTGTTTCAGAGGTGGGAAAAAAGAGCTAGATGGAACAAGTGATTGAGAAAGATTCAGAGAGAAGCTCTAGCCAAATTAATCTTCTTCTTGACTAAATGTATCGTATAATGTTTGATCTAAGACAGCATATATGCAACTATTGCAGCCGCGGCAAATCACCCTCATTAAGTAAACCAATTACGCAAAAAGCCCAATAGTGTATGTTGCCGTATACGTGTGTAGTGTCGTTTGCATAGTCTGACCTGACCTGGAACTGTAATACTCACACGTCGAGACCCATCACTGTGACAGAGGCATGACTGATAACTGCCATTTAAAATAAAAAAAGAAAAGAAGGAAAAACAATAGCCGGATTATGCCCGAAAGATAGCCGACGGTGAACTGGGCCTTTCATGTTTAATAGCGTTGCCTTGTGGCATGTTTGCTAAGTAAGGTGATCTATTCTTGAAAAATCCGATTTTGCGTTGCTGTAAACACCTTTCAAAAAAATTGTAGTAAAATCGTCTTTTTCTGGCTGACAGGCATCTTAAAGTCACAAAATCTAATTGATCTATTTTTTTGAATTTCGTAATGTTTCCCAAAAATTCGAACAAGTCAAACAGCGGAGACCGAAGCAAACAGAGCATAAGTATTTGGGTTTACATGACAACATTTTGTAACTAGACTGCTGACGCTTTTTAAATGATTCGACTCTTGTAGGCATGCGCTCAAGATTACGTTCCCTGCTGCGTCGATTTTTTTTTTTTTTTTTTGCTTTTGAACAATTACCATGGACATGCTGCAAAACAATTTAATTCTGGCTTTCACGACTGTTAAACGCGGAATCGATTTATTTGTTCACTCCACTGAAATCATTTAACCGAAAGACTTTTGTACTTAGAGACAATGTTTGTAGCTACATTATATTGAAGCACTCATCAATTAACATATCAAATAAATTGTTGTTTGGAAAGCAATCGTGAGAAAAAGAAAACAGTGGACGTGTTTGTTTACTCCTCCCGGAGATCATTTTTTTGGACTCCTTTAAATAAAAACCCATTCAGAGATAAAGAAGTACTGAGACAGTGTTAAAAAAAATCATGACCAGGGCTCTTAGTCGAGGAGAGGGGGGGGGGGGTGGCAAGGATCCCTGTAAAAATAGTTTCAACCTGTAGAATTTTTTGAGGTGCAAAACAAATTATCTATATCATAGCACATGTGCCTGTGGGTATACCGCATTTTTCTTTTTTCTTTTTTTTGGCACTCCTACTCCCTAAAAGCAAAAGAGTGAAAGGTGGAAAAAGGTGTGCGCACAGGACCCTCCCGTAGAAGAGTGAAATTTACTCGGAATGGATGTTTATAAAATATCGCTCCAATATCATTCCATTGCCAGTGAAAATCACTCCCACTATACGAGTGAGCCTTATGCATCCACACACACTTTTAAGTGAATTTCACTCTTTTGTTTTCAGAGAGTAGGAATATCGCAGACCTAATCTTTGACAATGGTAATGGCAAGAAAACTATTGACTGCGCAAACTAATGACTGGTGCAAAATTGTCTGCAATAAGGAATTAGACACTGTTGCGTATGGGCTATACGAACACGAAGAGGCGCAGGACTGAGCAAAATGCCGTTTCCCTTTGTACATTCCACTTAGGTTGCTGCAGTGGGATTGGTCCAAGTACTTCCGTCGAGAGGTAAAAACTCCGAAATTTGCAAATTTGAACCTACATCTGTGCCTCCAGGTTGATATATGGATAAGCAAGACTTCGCGCTCTAGGACTGTGTCAATTGACCGCTTTTAGAAATTTTGGTCAGACATTTGTATCTTGAAAGAATGGATGAATGTTATGATAAAGGTTTCACCTCTGGGTCTTCACCATCTGCAGGTAATGTTATATTGCCCACCACTTAGCTACACAGAATGACAAACACAAAAGTTAAATTGGTTCACTTTGCCTTTCCTCTTTGTCTAGCATTGTCTAGGGACATAGTGAAGGAGCGGCGAGGGACCTCCCTACGCTTACACTGCGCGTAGACAGTTTTCTGCAAGCTTTGAAGCCCTCCTTAATAAATTTCTGATTACGACTTTAGTATCGTCTAACAAATTCTTATACATTATGGTTCACATGTATAGTAAACATTCTGTATGCTATAACATCACAAATTTTTGAGAACTTTAGACCGAATTTCACCACAGAGTTTATAATTGTATAGCAAAAGGCGGCAAACTCATTCCCAGGCATCTCATTGTTCGTTTCATGCATATTTTATTTTTTTTTTTCATTTTGTTGCATTTCAGATTATATTAGATCGATCAGACCCTAGTGAACGTTGATTAATTATGAAATAAGGATAAGACAGACTTCGTAATTTTTCTGAAACCAACTTCTTTGAGTAGGAACAGAAAAGACAGCAAAGTTTTCTTTACGTCATTCATCGACGAGTGACCTTGTAAGATCGCTATCCATGAGAACATACCGAGATTTTTGCCCTAAAAGAAAAGTATATTCCACCTAATCATGTCAAGTTAAGTTTGTGCCCTCTAAACCGTCAGTAATATATATTTCGTAGTGATGAGGATGACGGTAATATGCGTTTTGCATTATTTTTCGTAACAACAAAATTCGCCGTAAGTAAATGTTTCCTCATACACCAGTCCGCTAACTTTGCTGTTCCTTCCCCAGGCTCCTAGCACCCCATTCACCCACCCCCCCCCCCCCTCGCCCCGCCATTTCCTTTCCGGCCCTCCTCGAATTCAGGTAACCTTAACGGGATTACGTTTAATAATAAAACCATCGTAAGGTTCACATGAAATACATCGACGCTCATTCCATACAACTAACCATGCACATAGTCTACGGGATACGAAAAAAAAAATCATCAACATTGTTACTTACCTCGTATTTAGTCTTCGGCTGTGACAATCGTGTTCGTAAGTACCGCTTACATGAAAAGATCACTCGTAAAGCCGCATATCCATATATATATTATTAATATAATCTCAAGGCAAAGCGCCGTAAGTCCCTCACATGAAAGCGAATTCTGCTTATTCTCGTCTACGTAAGATAGTTTGTTTAATCCCGCGAGTTGCACAGGAGCCGTGTGTGTACTCACACGCTGAGAACTAAGAAGCGAGCTCTCTGTTTTCGGGTGCTGTTGCGTCGCTAGCAGACAGCGTGCAGACGTGAGAACTGAAACGGCCTTCGACTGCGTACAGCTGAAGGGTTTCATTACTGTCAGCGCAGGCTTGGCAGTTCCAGGTTAACACTTATGCCATCACAGTCACCCGACATTCACCTGAAGTGACATCTTAATTAGCTATCACTGCAAGCGAAAAAAAAAAAATACTTGACAAAATTACCATCTTAGAACGTTTGGAATCGGCATCGATAAATTATTCAATGGTTAAACGTTTCTGTTAAGGACATCTTACATCCGGAATGAGACGTAATGCCGAGGCGTTTCTTCAAGGTTTCTTATTTGGTAGAAAAAAATTCAATTTTTTATACGATTTTAAACTTTACATTTTTTTAAAATCCATGTTGAACTATGGAAGGTCAACATTGGGAAAGGTCGAATTTGTTGGAGGGGGAGGGAGGAGGAGGTGTAGGTAGGGGGCTACAATCTTGGACAAAATTGTTGGGACACTTTGTCGTACGTTGCAAATAAAATACTGAATTTTAGGTGAGAGGATAACATGAAACCCCGCGCCCCTTTCCAATGTTTGCGCTATAGAAGTGACTGTACCCTTTGAACAACAGTCCTATAGCCAACATTGAACGGGGTCGGGAGGTGTCCCAAGGTATTTTGTCCAAGATTGTAGGCTGACAAGGTATGGGGGATATGACAGTCACTTGCTGTGGGTGTTTCCAAACGACCAATAAGCAAACAGTATCATGTAATGTGGCACAATGAGAATCTGATCATATCTAATTTTGATCTTGTGTTTTGCTACGGTATAAAAACAAGGGACAGAGATAGAGTGGTCAAAGAACCTGGTCTTTCGCAGAGTGTCTCAGTTCCGTCCGATAACTTTAAATTCTACGCCTAGATGGTCGTTTTATTCAACGTAAGAGAAGGGTTTTTTTGTACACTGGAAATATTTCGTGAACTTGGATCGTAGACGGGTCAGGAAGACTATGCAGAGGGCAGTTACAGGAACGTTAACTCGGTCCCATGTCTTTAACAAAAAAAAAAAAAACGACAAGCAGAAGATAAATGATCAGGCTTATTGATAGACTCTCTTATAAGCTGTATTTTATAGGGTTAGTTCATCACAATTTAAAACTTTTATCATGAAACAATTACAGAATCAAAGTGAGGGACTCATATTGGCATTCTTACTTGTTTCGATCACGGTTTGGGTGAGTTTTTAAGTGTCATGGCCATCCCTACACGGAACTATTCATAGAGCGATCTGCAATTTGGTAATCAGCTTTAGAACACAAACCCTAAACTTCGATTCCTTATACACATTGAAATCTGATGTTCACAAATACACGCAGCATATTGCATGGAGGCACGTCCTACTTAGCGTTCGATCTTTAGAAAGGGGGGGGGGGGGGGTGTCACAAAAGATGTAGACCTCTGAATTCTCACTTCTAACTTTTGCTGGAACACAAATAATCTGCGTAACGTCTATCTAAGAAAAAGTACTGACAGAGTATGAAAAAAAGTTTTTGAAGCTTCGCCTAAATTATTCTTTCAACGATTTACCGGATGGATCTCATGCATAATCTATCCAATTTTTGCCAATTATCGGAAAAACAAAACAGTGGTAATATCGCCGAATGTAACATTGCAAATGTATAGAAGATGTAAAGCCTGAATTTTCAGTAAAGGAAGAGGGGTTAATCCCTCTAAGATTATGTTTGATCACAATTCAAAGGACTCAAATAGTGTGAACAAATTGATTAACGGTTTTTGATAGTCAGTATTTGAATTGGTCAGCAATCAAACCCATTTTGATACGCAGGTGTTACAACATACATTGTGAACAAGTTGGAAACTTAACCGTCACTCAAATGTGTGACATAAGCAAAGTCGTGACTTAAGTTTCAAACTATTCGGGAAAGAGAAAAAGAATTAAACTTTTCAGGTAGTGCCAGAGAAAATATGGATTCACATTCTATTGCGAAGACAACATGAAACTGAATCGCATCTGGGCTTTCATAGGTCGCAAAGTTTGCGAACCGGGTTATTTTGTTCCTTGCAATGATGGATCTGTATCACGTGCTCCTTCTTCCAAATGGAAGCGTTAAGCGTTATTGGTCAAATTGTGTATGAATTTCCACGTTGTACACTTAACATACGTGCCTCAGGTGGCCGACAGTCTCTCAGAGAGAAACCCTCCCGGTCATGTCTTGTTTTTTATGTTAACTTCTTGAATACATTGCAAGCTATGACATTTTTTTTTAAATTTCGCTTCTTTACAAAATGTTCAACGAATACAGATAAAACACTACCAGAGTCATCGCAGTCTCGGTGACGTTGCAATGTCTAAGTGAGATAGTTAGGTACACACCACTCCATTAACTTTACTAAAAAAAAAAACGAAATTTTTCTAACGCAAAGATTGACAAATGGCCTCTACACGGCCTCTCGAAAGCGTTCCCCTTGCTGGAACCCCCAATGAAGCCATACTTTCATAGCTTTAAATGGTTTCTTGAAACTTTATATCGGTAATATCTCTTTTGCAACTGCTAAGTCCATTTCTGAGAAAAATCTGTTTTTTTCTCAAACAGGGGAAGATATGATCTGGTCTGCAAATCTTCTTCGAGTCACGGTCGTTCAGTGGCGCCCCCTATTACAATTGTCATATCACTTGCATGCAATATCAAGGTTACATATACTGCCATGGTTGCACCAGATTTAGTCATTGTAAAGACTGCACTGCCCGTACGTGGTATGTCCCTTATGTATTGCTAACAGTCTCAATTCTCATATATTAGGATTTCGAAAAAAAAAAAAAGTGAATGAATATGCATCTCCTGCCGCATGTGTGACAGTAATGAATATTCACGTCAGTCAATTACAGTCAGTCAATTATACTCTCTGGTCGATTTATTTACGTGGCCAATGTTGTTTATGCCTTTGGCTAGGATTCCAGCAAGGTGGAAATATTTGTTGCCGGTTGGAGGCCCAAGACAAGTTATCAACATTTTTTTTTATAGATGCTCCCGTTACACAAGTTTCATACGATGTCAAAAGTTGGCTCTCCAATTTGACTGATTACATCAAAATTATATACAGAAAGAACGTTTGCCCAAATCGGGTGTAGGTGTTACTGAGGTTATTTTTTACTGATAAATATTTTGACATTTTTACAACGGCGATGAGATTTATTGAAGGCATAAAATGATACGGTGTAGGATAAAGGTCGTCTCCATGCTAGAAAACTCATAAAATAAGGGCTTACTTTCAGTGGAGTAGTAAACTCTATTGGGTGCCTTGGCTGAAAGATAATAATGTGGTACTTAAATTCCACATTCTGCCTTCTCGGTTGAGCCCATCTTAATTTTGATTTTTTTATTATTGTAACTGTTTCTTAAACGGTAATTTACAGGTATGAAATACCCCTCTTTATTCACAGTACCGGCCATGGTGCAGTTCGATATATTATTGAAATCACATTAGGCCAGTTAAACATTTTTGATGGATTTTTGATTTGATTTTTGATTTTTTGATGGATTTTTGATGGATGTTGTATTCAATGCGGTACACATGTGCGTACGCTGAACACACCTACACATGCACACAAGCTGCGCCAGCACTAAGATGATTCATTTGGTAGATGCCAAGGTCAAAATGGCGAATTGTCCCTATTAGAAACTCGTCTTATGTACCCTGTAGTGTACCTGCTGTAGGAAAACATCAGTGGCTTGTTGGAAGTGGTATCTACTTAAGAATATGTGATGTGTTGAAGATTGCTTCATGTACTGATGATTCAAAAATTCTATGACATAAAAAAATGGTTTGCAGTGTAAATGATAGAGAATTTGTTACTTTCATGTTAACTTTACCTAAAACGATTATGAAACACATTCTATGATCTCTCCCTGTTAAGCTAGTGCGCAGTCGTTTATTGATCGAGCATCGGACGTGACAGTGACTGTGACAAGTAAACGTACGTCCCTACGTAGCTTCTTTGATATTAATTCCGTAAGTATTACAGTGGTAACGTAACGTTATATCAATAATATTATACCAGGCAGTAGGCTATTAGTAGCTAGGTCTACATGACAGCTACATACGCCTTTCGGGCAGCTGATTTCATTCACATACTTCAATGCTGAAAATAGCAATGTAGTTCATTTGCGATAATCATACAATCATGGGCAGACCACTGTCAGGCCAGGCCAGGCCTAGGTTTTGAAAGTTCTCTTTGGGACGTTATGCTCAGTATTATGCATAGGGCATAGGACATACAAACCCTCGGTCAGTCTCTGTTTAATGTCATAGGAACCTGTGCTAATCTAGGCCTATAATTTAACTGTTTTTGATCATTGCTTAGGTCAGCTAGACCAGGCCAAACTTAGACTGATAGCCTACTAGTCTATATTGCTACCGCCTATAGCCTGTAGGTATTTCTATGATTGATCCTGGCTATCATAAAAACGAACTTTTGACAAGAACCATTCCCAGCTTAGGTAAACTTAGGCGGAGGCAGGCATAGGCCTACATGAATTAGAATTTAGTGGGTGGGAGTAATTTACCGTCTGTAGCTACCCTAACTTAGGTTTAAGTAACTCGGACTTGGGCCCGAATTAGTGTATTTTTACATTTGTTGCGCTGTGTTAAAGTAGTCTCTAGGCCCATGCCTCCCAGAAAAGACCCATCCTGCAAAATAATAAATGAAAGGATTGCTTGCCACGTTATACTCGTTACGTACTTCACAAAAAAGGCAAAAGTTTATTTTAAGAAATTTAGGGGTGTAATATGCCTTATCATGTCTAAACTCAGTGTGAAGTAAATGTAGGGAAAATATGATCTTAATAAAGCCTAACTCAGTGGGACGACATTAGCCCCGTGGATGTGTCCTCCTAAGTTAAGAAGTGAGGGAGCTGGGGTCAGACTTTTTGACTGAAGTCACTCACAGTGCACATTATAAGCTACTAAAATGAAGAAAGTAACATACTCTACCAGTTTGTGATTCCAATCAGTCAATAGCTGAATGGTGATTTGCAGTAATTTGACTTGTAACAATGTAGGTAGTAAGTTATTTCACCACATCTTCCACCAGTACCCAGGCTCTTACTACATCCGTCACATATGTTTCATGGTTTTCTTTCATTTTTTCGCACTGGCTGTATTGCGTTGTAGATAAGATCACGTTAGACTGTTTTCACGTATAGTACATGCACCAAACTTCGCGCACATCCAAACTTCGCGCACCCCTGAGAAATAAGCGTGAAAATGCAATGGCCTAAGCAGCTTGACAAAGTTTTGACTACCGAACCTTGTAGGGACTTTAGTTAATGCCGGAACACTGTTTATTTGATCGCCTAGCCTGATTAGTCAACTTTAGGTGTATATACTGCGTTTACACAGGAGAGGTAGGCTAGGCCCTAAACATGATCCTATTCGCAGTTGCCGTCTAATGTTACAACTTTCCAAATCATGATTTTGATAAGGTTTACGCTTATGATTTGTTCAAAAGGACACTCTTCATGCAATGATTGCCATGCTTACACGGTGAGGTGCGCGAAGTTTGGCAGGATTACATTGTATCGTTAATCCAAGCAAATGTTGGTTAAAATAACAGATTCCAATGTACAGTTCCTACCAGATTAGGTCAAATTATATACAAAAGGAACTTCAGACTTACTTAATTAAACAAGAGAAGTAGATGCATAGGGATTTTGAAATTCTAACAGCTACAAATTCCAAGGGTGTTACGTTAATTGCACGTAGATTTATACATCCATACGTAATGTTACATTGCGCAAAGCATATGCGCTTAAATGCTATCACATGGAAACTTTCGTGCTTTGTATAACATTCTTAGATGGTGCCATTCATAAAACAAATAATAGTTCATCAAAATATGTTACATTGTTCTAAAAAATAAAAGCTCACCAACGCTGTGTATTATTGCTTTCCGTTGTAGAGAGACATGATTTATGACGCGGATGCGTCGTCGAGTTGTCGTGTGACATAAAGTACATTCAGTCATATTAATCGAAACTACTGAAAGTCCGATCCTAGTGGACCGGTACACTAAACGAGCTTCAATTCCGGACAGGTATCCCTACACTGTAGGTATAGGAGTTTGGTATCTACCCAAGTGAATTATCTTAGCGCCAGCATGGCTAGTGCACCCTCTGGTTTACCAAAGTACCAAATACGAGTTTCAGTCAGAGATTCTTTTCTTGTATTTGCAAGCAGACGTTAGAAACATAGACACACGAATACACACACCGTGCATGCGCGCGCGCACACACGTAAACACACGATCAAGTATCGCAGCAAAGGTTACCATTATCGACAAGGCAAAACCGTCCTGAAACTCGCCTAACAAAGTTCACAATAAAAAAAAAAAATGACTCATGATTCTGCATAGTCTATCATCGCCCGAAATCGCTTAAGTAGCAGTTTTGCGAGAAAAAAAAAAGGTCGATGGAAAATGTATTACAAGGTTACTTCTTTGGTCAAATGTCTCCGTAAATAGGATCCTCTATAGTGTCAAAAAGATTCATGGAGGACTTAGATCATATTTTGTTAGACGAACAAACGACATAATGTAGGCCTTTATCTCGTTGAAAGAAATGAAAAGTAATTCACAGAGTTCAAAAGAATGGTTTGTGAGGTTAAAGTACATTTGAATGTGCATGAGAACACGGTGATGTGTTTAATCACAAACGAAGCAAGACGCGATTTCTGTGAAAACTCCACAGTTCGTTGCAAATGTGTGAGCTGCTAGGAGACCCGTCACGGTATATTTGAACGAATAAAACACATGATGTTGTACAATATATTAAATGGAATGTATACGTGCAACCGATTCCTCTCATTTTCATAATGTAATCACGCATATTTTCATCGATACGAACACTTGGACGAGTTCCACAAATCCATTTGATTTAATTTATATTATTTGTTTAACTGTGTATAAAATATAGTTAACTTGACCCAGGCTTGAAAAAGCAAACAAACAAATAAGCAGTATCCGTCACAACCAAAGCTAGGCCGGGGTGTTTCTTCGTAAGAAAACGGAATGTCCAGGTAAAAAAAATATTCAGTTGTAAAATATGCAGTTGGTGCACTTTTGTAGCCAACAGTGCACACATACACACAAACGCACACACAGCTCATAAACAAAGCCCATCTTCACTACAGCATAGGGCAATCTTTCACTTTTTAATTAATCTAATCCAAAGATTCGATGTTCTCCAGTTTTTCTCCTATTTCGCTCAGAATGACGTCATCCAGCTTCTCTTTCAAACACAGCAGACTGTACTTCCATAGTATTTCCTGTTTTGCTTTGTTCCTTTAGTAAATACAACAAAAATGTTACATAATAATATGAAAAAATACTTAAATGATACAGCGATAAAAACAAATATAGCGTATTTTGGGATATTTTCCATTTTCCAAACGAAACCTCAAGTTTTGTGTTATTTTAAGGTTATTTTTAGTGATTTTGTTTTCACAGTTAAGTTGCTTCGTGAGGTTTGCATGGGATTATTAATCATAACGTTGTATTAATCAATAACGAAACCTTGTCAGCACTAACCTTTCAATTATTGCACTACGAATATTAAGTGTAACCATGTCTCTTATATATGAATTTAAATTCATCAATGACGAAAATAAATGACTAATTGAGTTGGAAATGGCAGTGTTAGTTCATCATTTTGGAAAATAAGAAGTGAACAGGACAAAGGAAGAACTCTTCAAAGCCTTATAAAAAGATTAAAGTAGCTTTAATATCCATTGGCACTTCGACAAAAAAGTGATATTTGTTTCAAAAGTACCTGGCAAGTTCATTGGTGTCCGATGGCTTACCGCCATCAAAATAGAGGGCGGTCTTCCCTGTGTACTTTTCGTCTAGTGCGGCGATGAGCGACGTCCGACTACCGTCGGTTGTGTCTTTGCCAGCTGCAAAATTCATACGGAAGTATACCCTACATTTTATTGTATTGATTATGCTTATGGAATGAGAGTATTTTTCAGTATGCACTAAGCATAAGCGTTTGATTTTAAAGGGGACATTCACATACTGCACGTTGGGCCATTTCAATGAAATTTGATTCAAGGAATTTATTCGTAGGTATTTTTAGCTTTTACCCAATTAGTGTGAGTGTAAGAGTGTTGGCAAGTTTCAGACTAAGAACGGCATTTAATTTAGCCAAAGGTAATATGCGAAGGAGAGATGTCACAATCATTCGATTTTTCATGTACGAACATGATACACAAAATATATAGCTCTCTCTCTTGGGTTGAAAGGAAATTTGTTGCGCTTCACTTGCAACCATGAATGTATACAAGCTATGTATCCGTACAGCTAACCTTGTATAAGACGTGGCGTTCTCTGCTCTGTTCAACTTTGCAGTTTCTAACGTTATAGTCGCTTCCCTTTTACTTGCCTTTTGTTAAATTTTAGAAACAGCTTTTGGAATATTAAACGTGAAAACAATTTCGGAAAGTTGTATGAAACATTTTTATGTTAGAACATGGATATTCATGTTTTCATGGTATACTGCACATTGAACACAATTCATAGCATGATATCATGCATTTTCACACGTCTTAAGACATGTACTCCCTAACAAGTCCTAGTGTCTTTGACCATGATCTAACTTTGTCACGTCTACAAGGTATGACATACATTTCTCGAGACACGAATGTGAACCTAACGAAACAAAACCGTGGATTTGCGCGATATATTTGGAGGTGTTGATGTGAAGTCACCTTGTAGGCGTAGTGCATGAAAAAAAAAATAGTTAACATACCACAGCATACGAGGCAATTAATACAACACTTGAAACAGCCGGACTGATTTCGACTTAGCTCGGTGTCTACTACCCCCGGATGGAGAGAGAATACCGAGATTTGTTGATCAGGCAATCTTCTGGAGAGTGAATGCATATTCATGATCTACGGCAGAGAAGAATTTGAAAAGAGAAATTGAAGGAGAATAGCAGGTAGCCTTTAACTTAGTATGGATGCAAATTATGTTCGCTTCCAAAACGGTAACTTAGCTAGACTTCTTTTCGAGGTGCGCAAGCCCCTAATTTTTCAGATTTTTTTTTTTCACGTGAGCATTACTGCATTAGGGACCCACCTGTATCCTGCAGGGTAAGTTATGAACATATACCTTACACGTAAGCAAAGGTTTAGGTAGACTGTTTTCCAGGGGGGTGGGGACAAACTTCAAAACTTCCACAAAACCTCTCACGGTCACCTGAGTGGCAGTTTGATATTGAAAGTGAAGTGATGACGTCACTGGAGGGAGGGGGTGGTTAGCCGGTCTGTATGGTGACATGATGATGGAATTAATGAGGGATCGGTTCCCTCGGCATGGGGTCTAATGTCCTCCCCTATCGGAAATGTTTGCTTACGTAAGGTGGACGAAATGCAAAATGGTTCTACCTTTTAATGCTAGATTTGAACTAAATAGTCATGAATTCCTATTTTGTACGTTATGATTTTATTATTTTTTTTCTTCTTGCTTGGGGAAATAAAGGAAACCTCATCTGGGTTGATCTGGCACCTGCCTTTGATTTTCAGCAAGCGGTGAACAGATTAATTGTACTTTAAAAATATCCTTGTTACAGTCATTCGACAACGTCGTACAAACACTCCGGTATACAGTATATGGTATACGGTATATGGTATACGGTATATGGTATACGGTATATGGTATACGGTATATGGTATACGGTATATGGTATACGGTATATGGTATACGGTATATGGTATACGGTATATGGTATATGGTATACGGTATACGGTATCTTTTCGAATCAATTTCCTACAACACGGTAGTCCGACTTGTAAGAGGACGAAGGCAGTTCTTTCCTCTCAGTAACTTGTGCAGGTTCGAAGTTCCATATATTGTACACACAGAGCGCCCTCAAACCGATGTCCATACTATACTGGACGGACGCAGTCAAGGGATACGCAGTTCAGAGGAGGGGGAGGAGGGAATCAAATTTGATTATTGTTGTGGTGTGGGCATATGTGGCCAAGTCTTGACCAAGACGAACAACGGTAGCCAAAGGCTCGACATTTCTGTGTGTTCTTTTGTGCAGCCAAATACAAGATTTCTACGACAAAACATCTGGCTAAGTTATAAAATAAGTCATCACCTCAGACAAAAAAAAAAAATAAAAATCAAACACATGAACGTGACTAATGATACCTGGAAAAGTTTAGAATTTCCGTAAAATTTACTGGCCCCGTAAGTCTTCTGTCCCTGAATGTTATCAAGGTTGAATTCTCCGTATTTGTGAGCCAATGACGAAACGTTGACGATTCTCGAATTAGGGGCGCTCTGCTTCAGGAGAGGCAGGAGGAGTAGGGTGAGGAGAAAGTGAGATAAATAGTTGACCTGAAAATGAAGTTCGAACCCGTCATCTGTGAGAGCTGCAGAAGAAAATATACGAAACACAAAATTTTGGACTCTGGCATCATTTGATATCCAAAGTCTTTAGAAGTCCCCTTTGTTTTATTCTTTTGTATGGTAGGAGCTTTTCTTATCCATTCAGTTGATTGAGATTTATATGTGTTTCTCACAGTTATTTTTATCATCATATCGCATCATTTCACTGCTTCGTGTTAAATTCACTTGTTGAGGGTAGGACTACAAATAGTTAAATCAGCTTCATCAGTCTCTTTTTTGAGTGTGTACATATAGCTCTCAAACTGAATTGTAAGTTGTTTTAGTTAATTCTACTTTTGTGAACCCCCCAAAAAATGGATTGCATAAACCACGGAATAGAATGAAATAAAGATATGGAAGGAGAATTTCCATTAAAGGATTCAAATAAAGATGAAATATTTAATGAATTAAGAGATACACACCTTTTTTGGTAGGTGCAAGCAATCCAGCATTGCAGACTAGGACGTGTAAAGGAAGACCACTTTCTTTGTATTGGCCGAGCGAACTTGGTTGTGGACTCCAGAGATGAAAGGTCTAGTTCCATAAACTGAATATTCAATTCCGGAATTTCACTCTAAGTATCCAACAAAGTGATAACAAATGTGCGGTCGTAACAGCTCCAAACGAATTAATCCATAACTATAACTGGAACTATAGCAGGAACTATAACATAACCATGCATGCATATATATATATATATATATATATATATATATATATATATATATATATATATATATATATATATATATATATATATATATATGGGGCGGTAACTCATTCTAAAACTATTTAAACACCCACAAAGTAATGTTATCTGAACTACATTCTTACAAAGCTGACATCAAATACAAAGCAGTCATCTTTAGATTCATTCATTCATTAATTCATGCATTTAAGCAATTAATCAATCAACTGTTACCTTTTTATGTTTGAAATCTTCATTAGTTTCTCGTTTCATTCTTTCCATAGCCTGGAGGGATTAAAAACGAGTACATAACTCAAACATTAATCAGCCTTTACCACAGACTCAGAATTTCACGTCATCGAACTGCAACAACTTGAACCCAAATGCTACAACAAATTGTATACAGTGACCTGGTATAGTTGTGTAAGTGGGAATGCAGGCGTAAATAAGAGTTAGGAAGCATATACTTTCTCCCACCAGATACATAATATTTTTAACTTGCCTATAAAGGGCTGTACGGTTCTTCCTTTCTTTCCAATGTCAGAACAAAACCGATGAAAAATAAGCAGAATCATTCCGAAAACTTGAAGTCTTTTTCCACGACCTTTGTCTCTATAATATATTCACCTAGATCTACATTATTGTCGTAACCCGTGACCCAATAAATGCATATTCATGTTGATATGTCGACACGCAAGTCACGACTTGGCTTTATCACTGTCGAAACTGTTAGCACGACTCATCAATATTTATCATTACAGGTTGATCCAAACAGCCGAGGTTGGGACAATTTGCTACGATATACGCTAGCAACGATTCTAATACTGTCTTGTTCATACCGTGCTCCAAAGCACTAAAACGAACAAGGCAACTAATCCTAATTACCTATATCCCAAAGAAACGTGAATAAACCCGAGAGAGACATGCATAAAAATGAGAAACATGAATAAACATGAGAAACATGAATAAATAAACATTGTTATTCACACTGTTCGTACTGACCACGTCTAGTCTATGAAATGGGACATGCAAGCACGGTATACAGAAAAAAATTATCCAAACTGGGTGACCAGACGGTGGCAACATAACATGATTGCATTCCTTGATGAAGTGAATGCCTTCTTGCACTTTCTGATAAGAAAATCGAACGGTGGTTGCTACGGAGTTAAATAAATTAGCATTAACTTTTAAGGCAATAGGGCCTACCAATGACTCTAGTTTGTTTATATATATATAAGTTTACTCAATAAAAATACAGGTAAACGATACTGTAAGCAGAAAAGAATCACAAAGAAATTATCGACATTTAATTTCGGTACTTTTATTGGACGATGCCAATCCAAAACAAAGCTAATACTTGCAATTTCTTAATGGAATCATTATTTTAACTTACATCATTCGCTTTGGTTTAATTTCTGCAAGCCATGATCACCCTGCCGCCCAGCTGTGCTATCGTCTTGGCGGTTTCATATCCAATACCTGCCAATGAAAAAAACAGGAACAAACGAGGTTTGCTTTTCCTCCCGAGGAGATATCCGTATTAACGTCTGGGCTATTTTATTTAATATGGTGCTGACCCTAAAACGATTCTTCTACTTCCATACATATCAAAGCATTACATGGGTCTCTGGGTCTCCCATCCCACTTATATACCTACGGAGTCACACGTCATTGCCTTGTGGTAACTACGTCCCTCCCCCATCTCCGGTGCAACATTTCAAGATACAGATTAAAGAGATTTAGGTAGCAATCATCTGAGACACCCAAATCACTGCAAGGCATGAGTCAAGGACGGATTTGTCTGCAACCTCGGACAATATGGTGTAGTAGACCATTACTGGTGTAGTGGGCCTATCTTTTCGGTTGTTTACATTGTCCGAGGTCCACCAAGATTGACGTACCCAGCCCTCGCTCGTATACTCTACTCGACTACACATAGCTTGTAACTTCCATCAGGGCATTTACATGTTCTACACATATTTCCAGCTACGACCCTTGCTATAAATCACCGCAGTGCACCTACGTTGCAGACCAGTCATTCTGTATGAAACTTTAGTATAGCGAATAAAAACCCGTGAACTGAAAAACACTCAAACTTTCAATAGATTCTGCAGCAATATATTCTACATAAAATACCAGTTTTCTCCTGGGCATATACACAGAAACATTAAAATGACGCATTCAAGATCTATTACGTAATGTATGTAGGGACTCATTTACAGTTACCAGATGTATGTTGAATTTTGTAACCAAGGGTGATAAAGAGCAAAAAAAATGTTGGCACAGAGGTAATACTGGCTCTTAAAAAGTAACCGCAATCAATAAAGGGAGGAAAATTGTCATTCAGTAGCATAATGTTCATGATGACTTGCTTTATAAAATGACGACATATATTTTTGTTTTTAATAAACCCCTACATTACTAGACACGATGTTTACAAAATATACTACATTTATCTATAGATTTTTTTCTGGTATGTTGTAACACAAGGAGAGATAGAAGAACCTCGTCACATTTTTCATAATACATTCAAGAAATATTATATTTTACGTTTATTCATACAATAGGACTCATATTTGGTGACCTTCATAATCCCCTCTCCCTTACCCCTCTTATGAATATTCATCTATACATTGATGTGGAAACATATTCATCTCAAGTCATGTTTGGTACATCTATCTTTGTAATATGAGTGATGTAATTCTCATGTTCAATTACATGTCGATATTTTACATTACGTTAGCAATCCTGCCTTCTCTTAACACCGTGACCATATGACTAAATTGGTTCAATATCAAAAAAAGTTCAAAAGTCGTCAAAATTCGGACATTCAGTCTGATTTTATATTATTGATATCGGCCAATTTATATAACTTAATCACTTTAAAACATCATCATCATCGTGGTCGTCATCATCATCGCTATCACCATCATCATCATTATTACCATCATCACCATAATCACCATAATCATCATTATCACCATTATCATCATCATCACCATCGTCACCATCGTCACCATCATCATCATCATCATCATCACAATCATCATCATTATCACTGCTCACAATCATACGTTACATCTTCTAAGTTTCGATGCCGTGACAGTTCTATTATTGTCAGTCTTTTTTTTCTTCTTTTTTTCTTTTTTAATACTCAAGATAATTTCGAACTGAATGGGTGTAACCCACCTGTGTTTGATCCAGTGATGATAAACGTCCTGTCTGCAGGTAGTTGGTCGTTCGGTACCGATGGTTTCCCACCCATTGTACAATTCCCTTGTTCCAACCGGTCTTTCAACTAAGAACTATATTCAACTGTGCTGTAATCATGAAATCGATAAAGATACAATTGTTTATGTTAATGAACAACATCTCATTTCGTCGACGTAATCTTGGTAGTGCGGACAGTCTACGCGATGCTTCAAGGCTGCCGAATCAGTAATTAATTGATTATGATCCCCTGTTTTCTTGCGTTAACTTTTTTAATTGCCTGTGAATATGGTACTTTATGGTACCTATTGGTGTTTAATATACTTCTAGACCTGTACACCTACACACTGCCATAGTGAATCTGGTGCATATGAATCACGAACCGGTGGGCTGTCTACCACCTCCCTGGTTACACATGTACTGTCCGAGGAAAGACACTCATCAGAGATTGGTTGTTTCAAGCGTAATTGTTCAGCCAAAAGTGACAAGTTGAATGATTTTCTTAACCCTTGATCAGTGACTGAAAACCTACTTAAAAACACTCAAGCCATACTCTTGAACTGACGTTGAACGTATCATAGTTTTCAAAAATATTAACTCTCAACTTAGTTAAATAGGGAATGTTGTTTCACACCAAGATCTGCACTACCTACAACTGTGCAAAACTTCTACGTCACCCATTAACTCATTGCGCAAAAGCAAGCAAATACAGGACAGAGGTCACCGGAGAAATTTGACTTACCCTGTTGTGGGTTTAACTGGTAAGACCTCTGTAAAATTAACCAACTTAACCAGTTCCACAAGTAAGAATTCAACGTTGTGCAGTGTACTGAAATTTCGACGAGAAACTGACGTTTTTTATGTATCGTGAATGCTAATAGTGTAACGTGATAAACAACAGTGATAAACATTATCTTTAAAAAAGCAAAGTCAGTGGAGAGTTTCACAGCCGAAGTACAGAGTCCATAGTACTCGTGAAATTGATCTTCACATTTTACTTCCATTGCACTAATGTACACCGTATGACCTGCTTTAGATTCAAACTTAAAGGTGATGGGTCGTCGTATTGATACCTCATATAGCGACGTCAGTCCCTTCTTAATAACTACAGTCACTGCAAACGTCACTAGTTTGCCGTCACCATTATTTTTGCGAGTGGCAATGAAACGTGTAGCGGTGACGCATGAGTGTATACACCGTTTTGAAAGCAAAGTGGTGTATACCATTATTCACTGTACTCGAATACCGTAAACTAGTAACGTTGGCAGAGATTTATCGAGAAGGGACTGACGTCACATGATATTAATCAGAATACCAATCACTTTTAAACAGAAAGAAGGATGCACGTTTATAGTTACGTTTTTATTACAATGTGCGTGTGCATCGAAGCTAGGCCATATCATTCATCAACTAATAAATTAATTTACCAGATACGTAACCGCCTACATGTATGGTTATAACAAGTACTACTACTGCACATGTTATAATGGTTAGAATGCCATGTGATTAATACAAATTGTCAGGGTACTTACTCTGAAAACGACCACAAGAAGAATACCATATACGCCAATGCGAGTAAAACTTCAATTTCATTAAGGTTTTCCACTTGGAAATGATTAAAACAGATAAGCATTATTTATAAAGAAACAGTTTAGTCTGTGTTAGATAAAGATAAAACTGTGGTATTCAGAACCAAATATACTTGAACTATCCTTTCAACAATTTATATGGTGGCGCTATTTGACAAACTGTTCAATCTCCAAACGATTGGATTCTATACATAAAACAAATGTAACAGCACAAATGGAATAGTGTAAAATTATAGAAAATGTAAAAGCTTGAAATTTCAAATGAAGCAAGGCTGCATGGTTCATGAATTATTCCAAGAATGTATTTGATGACAATTCCAATGATTCATCTAACGTGGTCCTACGTGCTTTAACGTAATGTAACGTGGTCTACCATGCTGTAACGTGGTCTAACGTACTGTAACGTGGTCTAAAGTGCTGTAACGTGGTCCAAGTGCTCTAACGTGGTCTAAGTGCTCTAACGTGCTCCAACGTGGTCAAACGTGTTGTAACGACGACTAACGTACTTTAACGTGGTCTAACGTGCTTTGACGTGGTCTTATGTGGTGTAACGTTCTGTACCGTGGTCTAACGTGGTCTGACGAGTTGCAAACGTGATGTCAAATTGTAGAGATGTGGCTCTAAGTATGTCAGATGACAGAAAAGTCTCTTCCAAACTGTCTGTTGTCTGTTTGTTCTTGTACACATTTCAAATTATGACCGTTTCTTCAAATTCATTTCTTTACAAAATGTTCAACAAGCAGAGATTAAACTTTTAAGAAGAGTTCTTTTCAGTCAGCTATATATGTATACCACAGGTTTGCATACTGAAACCTCACAGAACCGCAAGTACATTGAAGAAGATACTTTTTTTTGGGGGGGGGGGGGCGAATGGTTTGTTTGAAACTTAGTATTGGTAATTTTGTCATACTTCTAACTCATCTCTGAGAATAACATCAGTTTGTTTCTAGAACAGATGAAATGGCGCCCCTCCATTAGCCTAGTTACAATCGTAAACACTGTGCCATACTTTGCTTATTTTTTTGTTGTTGTTGTAATTTTATGTTATTCTCATATGGTAGGATTATGGGAGAAAAGTGAATGAATATGCATTTCCTGCGACATATGACATCAGTACAATGAATACTTGCTTTTAGTCAATTCAAACACGCACGGAGCGGCTGTCTTTAATGAATTACGTGTCCAGAGTCGATTCTGCAGGCCTTTTGGCAAGACTTCTCGCATGTTGTAAATCTTTTTCATCCGGTCAGAGGCCCAAGACAACTTCATATATATCGCCTTTTTTATCGCGAAATGCGTTTCTTTCCTTGTCGCTCTCCAGTTTCACTGAATTGCATCCAGATAATATTCAAGTAGGACGTTCTTCATCAATTCAGGTGTTGTTCAGGTCATTTTTTTTTTTACTGACAAATATATTGGCACCCGTTACGACCTTATTTATGACGACTCAGCGATATTACGGTTTTCGGATAAAGATCGCCACAGCTGTGAGATGCCGGTAAAGTAAAGATTTACTTTATGTGGACTAGATGGCCTTATTGAAAGATAAGAAAATGGGACTTTAATCCCGTATTGTACCTTCGCGGTTGAACCAATTCAAGTAATTAGTTTTGGTATTTTATTTTATCGTAGCAATATCTCAAACGATAAATTTACAAGTATGGAATAAGCCTTTTTATCCACAGCAAGATATGCAACTTGAAATGTAGTGTAGCCAGTCACCCGTTTGTATCTTTTGAAAAACGGTAGGCCTCTGGAGTCTGGACTTTGGTTGAGAAAGTACACTTTAGCCTATAGATTCTTATCACTCAGACCTACACTGACCTATAAAACCATGGACCTATAACAAACAAACAAAAATTGTCAGCAATGACACTGCAGAAAGTCCAGTTTCTGATGCTATCCACCATTTTGGGACAGTCATTGAATTTTTACATACGGAAGGGTTCCATTCCTTACCGACACATATAGCCAACTACAACTGATGTATGTGGGCGTTCCATGTTTTTCTGTCTTGACAAAACAGCAGTTAATTAACCAATTGTTCGTGCACCATTTCAGGCCGGGTTACGTCTGTTTTAACGTTCACCTACCGTCTTCTATTTGGTAGCTGGTGTGTATGCGTAAATGGGTACGTGAAGTGTTGATATACGAGCAGTTTCATTCACTGTAGCGTGCGTATAACATATGGCAATATTGACGACTGGCCTGTTCGCAGGTTATCATATTACCGTAACCGTTTTGTACTCGTAGTGACTCGGCAATTTTAACAGGTTTGCGTGGGCTTACCAATGCGGCCATTCACATAGCCAGCTGTTCGTTCTACCGAAATTTAGAAAGAAATGAGGCAGTGTTCATGAACGTAAACAGTTGTCAATTTTTAATTACAGGAAAACTGGTACCAAAATCACACTTTGGTAGTTAAAAGACTGGCTGGATATAGAAGATAGTCTTACAATGGGTGGAAAACCATCTGTACCGAACGACCAACTACCTGCCGACAGGACGTTTATCATCACTGGAGCAAACACAGGTGGGTTACGCTTGGCTGTATTCAACTATTTTACTCTGATAAAAAGAAGACTAGGCCTACAACCACTGGAGTCTCGGCATCAAAAATACATGAAACACTTTTTAAAACTAAAAGAAAAACAATGATTTAAAATGATACCAAACGTTGACAACTTGAAGTGTTGTGCTCTTGGATACTGTAGGCTACCAGTTCGGTAATACGGTCATCGTGTGAAGAGAATGCGAAGGATTGCTGCTCAGGTATGTAGGCCCTACACTATAGTCTTTGCTATTGATATGTGCATATACAATCATCACATTGATCGATGTACATGCACCTCATGCAGAAAACAGGAATTGACTTGAAAAGTGTTTCTACGTCCATGTATATGGATATTCATGGTAGAGGGGGGTATGGAGGGGAGGGGTATGGAGGGGAGGGGTATGGAGGGGAGGAGATTGTGAAGGTTGCCAATATGAGTCGAATAATATGAATTAATATGTAATATAATATGACGTAAATGAGGAATATTATATGATACCCTTCTAGTTCACGTCAGCTTTAGTTTGTACCAATTCCCCCCCCCCCCCCTCTCCAGAGAAAAAAAGTCCAAACTGTAGGCTATGCAATTTTCATACAAAACCCCGTCATGCTTTGTACTTTGTAGATGATTGATAATGTAATTTTACTCAGCAAGTAGTAAGAATGGGCATTACAGGTCTAACTATAAAATCTCTGTCAGGTGGCTGAATCCAGCTACTGTAAGCAAAAGGCGTACCCCCGTGTGAACTCTTCTTTTGTAATTTCTCACCATTTGTTACAACATTCAGAGAGTAGGTTGACTAAGCTTTATGTGAGTATCGAAAATGTCATTTTGGTGTTCCTGCATATATGAGCGAAGAACTATGTTTGAGTCTATAGTGAGGTCATGGAAGAATTACCGGGACGTCCACGGTGAGACGTATGAGCATTCCCTGCCGCTAGCTCTTCCATAGATGCTACTAGGTAAACTATTCCATATCAAGATTTCAGAGACAACTGAAGTTCTATTACCGTTAGGAGTAGAAGAAGGCTTCAAGTCTTCGTCAACAGGAAAAAAATAAGTCTTGATTTATTTAGTAGTTTGTTAGAATTGGGACATTTATTCGGCGGAAGGCATAAACTGTTAAAGGTGAGATCGTGATTTCTTGCTCCTTTTGGAACGTTTATTTGGTTTACGGGCATTTTGATTACTCCCTCCCACCACACCTCTCGGCTTCCGTAACAGCTTCTCCTGAAGGAACTTGGGTGAGATGTTTGCAAGCTAGCAATTTGTGATTTGTAGCAGGAATTACTTCAAGGCAAGGTTCAACGGGGTGGGGGGGGGGGGGCGGAAGGACCGTGGTTGCCAATAGGCAATTACAGGTGACTACATATGCAGATGAATGAGATGGGAGACAAGGTTACTCATGAATGTTTAATACCTTAAAACGGGGAGGAGAAGAAAGGCTGATATGAATATGTGACTATGAAAGTAGTGGAATCGAGTTTACGGACAGTATCTTACCTGACTGTGATGGTCGATCGGAGGCTGATGAGTATACATCTCAGGATGAAGGAGAATTCAATAACTCAGTGGTGATTGGTCATATCAGGGAGGAAACGGGATCACGTGAACAAGGATGTAAACTAGCAAACCCATGTTGAACTTAACAGTTCAGTCAACAAACCTATTTTAAAAAAAAAAATGATTAGCAAGTGGTTACACGTTATAGTCGCTTAAATGGCTTATTTGTCATGAATAAATGCTATAGTGTGCGGGATCGACTACCGGTACACACACAAAGAGATGCGGGTGCATCTATGCATTTGAGACCGTCCTTATGTATATTAATATCATCTCACGTATATGTATTGATACGAGAAAACGGCTACCTTTCTCGTATATTTAGATCCCCCACTTGTAGCATCTTAATATTTTAACTAATTGTACAGGTATGCTCATCTGTGCAGTCAATGTGGTGTTTCCAAGAAAAACCTTACTTTGAGCTTTGTGATGATCCGTTTAGCGGGGTGGTGATTCAGTGCTACCATAGTTTTCAGACTTCCGGTTCACAAGGTCGGCTTTGTTCTCCCGAGCAGGGGGAGTAGAGAGATTCGTGCAGGCGGTGAGGTGGGGTTTGTTTGCTTACGTAGGACGGGGGAAGAATAATTGATCATCTTGTGATTAGACCTTTGTCTATGTCAATCTGGCTTGATGTGCCGCAATTGGTCAGTTTGTTTGTAGAGGACTTTACTCAATGATTTGTTTTGGTGATTTTTTTTTCTTTTTTTTGACACGATAACGGGGTTATTTATAATGCCATGCGCGGCATGATTTTATCGAGCAGTTTAGAGTGTACTTGTGCACTGTTACTAGGAAAAATCTTTGCCGAACTGTTATCAATCTGGTGATGGGTGATTTTGTTAAGGACTTAGTATATTTTTGTACTTATTAGTAGAGTGGATTTAACTGCGTGGTATTCCCGCTACTGACTCTCAGCCGCGTTGCTTATGTTCAGCTGCGTGGAATGATGAGCTGCGTGGAATTCATCTTCAACGCTGCTGAGTTTCAGTCGCACTGAGTTTCAGCAGCTGAATTCCAGCTGCACTGCCCTTCAGCAGCTGAGCTTTAGCAGCTGAGCTTTAGCTGCGCTGCGTCCTATCCGCTGAGTTTCAGTGGCAATGCATGACACTACGTTGCGATGTTTGCGTACAGTTGACGTAAGTTTGACTAAGTTTAGACACCTGCAGTTAGCTGCGATAGCACAGTATAAGTGTTAGTTTACTACACTCCCTATTTATGAACTTATTGAATTATTTTATCACTTCTTCATTTGTTTGGGATTGCGGCAGTGGTGATGAATTCAATTATATTTTTTACACCTAGCATGCTCTGTTAGTGTACTCATTTACATCATCATCCAGCACCTACCTCTCAAGTTTCTCACCCTTTCCCCTATCCCTTCACCAACCAAGTTCCTCACCGCACCACCGGTCCGGACCAACGTTACAGTATTTTGTATTCAGTTTGTCTGTTTTTCATTGGCAGGTATCGGATATGAAACGGCCAAGACGATAGCACAGCTGGGAGGCAGAGTGATCATGGCTTGCAGAAATGAAACGAAAGCGAATGATGTAAGGAAAGATGAAGAATACTGGGAAAAATAGGCATAAGCTTTGTTTTGGATTGACATTGCCCAGTGAGATTGTTGAACATATGAGAAAAGTTCGTTACCTTCTATTTATTTAAGTTGTCAAGTGTGTGTTCAAACTTAAAACAAGATGTGCTGTTACTCGTGAGATTTCAAAAGCACACCAAAGAACTGGTTATGCTTCTGACAGTTTTGATAAGCTGTAGAAACTACCATACCGAGGTCTGTTTGTCAAAAATAGCCTACTTTCCAAAAGAAAGTCGTTCGTATACGAGTTTGGTTGTACGATTGGTTATTTTCAGTGCCGTACATCCATCCCAGGGCCCGTTTCCGCTAATTTTTTTTAGCCGAAAAAAACCCTCAATCATTCTTCTTTCTACAGCAATTAATATACTCTGATGAATGAAATTTATCCTGAAAGAACACGTGGCATAGCTGCTGTTTTCCAGCCTGGTATCAAATGGAAGAGAATGAGAACAAATTGAAGACAAAGGCTATTTTTCATATTAAAACAACACATCCTACTTTAAAGGGAAATAGGGTGTTTACGGTGCACCAACTTACTCACAAAGAAAAACAGCTTTAATCATCGTTAAACGATTCAGACACACCAATAAACATCGGCAGTAGCTTCATCTCCTCAAAAGATTACGTATGAGATGAGCTACGGAAGATGTATCATTTGAATTTGTTAAAGTTTCGGGGAGCAAATTATTTTTGAGCAACGAGTGCCAGACTGAATTTCTAGCTGTGAGTAAACATATTTCTGGAAAAGAAGGCAAACGTCCTTCCTTATTTGTGTAATATATCATTCTGTGTAAACAAATATCGGTATTACGAAAAGTATGATTTCTCTGTAAGTCAAACCTCTTATTTCCCTTTAAAAGAGGTAAATTTCCTTCGTCACCTAAAGAGCAGAGATTCTGTGATAGTGGGTGTCGATGTGTGGTGAACGATAGTACGTGAGGCACTTATTGAGTGCCGAACATGAATAATTTATGACAATTCTTAGGCATGCGGTCCATAAAACATTGTTCATGATCAATGAGACATTTTTTTATCAAGATGAAATGAGTGTAGTGCGCAATGTAGCAAGTTAACATTTGAATTTGTTACGAATTCATCGAAATACGGGGTGTCTTATCCAACCGTGCTGACGACGTCGAAGTTTGGATAGGGGCTATACTCAACCTGTTCATACACTTACGTTCTGTGTGTTTGCATTTTAATGACGTAAGAATTCCCATACACATGGTGGCCTATGGTAACTGACTTTTTTCAACCATTTATTTGTTTTTAATCCCTGCAGGCTATGGAAAGAATGAAACGAGAAACTAATGAAGATTTCAAACATAGTAAGGTAAAATTAATTGATTAATGTTGAATGAATGAAGGAAGGAATGAATGAACAAGTGAATGGATGAACAATGAATGAAAAAAGGAAGGAATAAATGAACAATGAATGAATGAAAAAATGAATGAATGAACGAATAAATGAATGGATGAACGGAAGAATTAATGAAGGGGTGAATGAATGAATGAACGAACAAATGCATGAATGAACGAATGAATGAATGAAAGAATGAATGAATGATAAACTATAAAGACATATGTAAGAAACATGAACAGTTTTTGTTTTTCTTGTTCGATGACTTCACAATTAGCTGAAATGCTTCACTAAATGACGTCACTTTCTAACGAACTTGAATTATAAACCATACAGCTGATATAGGATGAACTAATCATAGGATGATACGATCATGGAGTCATTGATATGGAAGGTGTTCTGGTATCATAGTATCATCCCACGTCTGGAAAATTCCTTTGACTTTATTTTCCTTTTTTTCCCTTTTTTTTAACCTCATGATAAGACAATGTACGACAATTAATATTCAGGTTCATTAACATATAGGGTTACGTTTGAACAGGTTTAAGAAGGACCAGAAAGAAACCAAACCTTTCCGAGCGTGCCAGCAGCCAGTTATCACATGATATTATACTTATTTATCATACGAGTACACAATTAGCACTCAGAAGTATAATGGCCAATGTTTTACTGAATAATTATTTTGTGATACTAATCGTGCAGAACATATTGAAATAGGAAAGCAGTTAATTTATTGACATTTTGCGCTATCATTACTCATTGTTATCATTATCATTATTATTTTTAGTAGCAGAAGTATTATCATAATTGTTGTTATCAGTAGCAGTATTATCATTGCTATCATTAACGTTATTATTGTTATTATTATCATTACCAGTATTATAATTGATATTATTATTATTATTGTTGTGCTTTGTCGGATACTTAGAGTGAAATTCCGGAATTGAATATTCAGTTTATGGAACTAGACCTATCATCTCTTGAGTCCACAATCAAGTTTGTTCGACATTACAAAGAAAGTGGTCTTCCTTTGCACGTCTTAATTTGCAACGCTGGATTGTTTGGATCTTCGAAGAAAGGTGAGTCTTAGTTGATTCAATTTACTCGATTGATGAAGTTGCATCTATGTGAAAACGACAATTAACTTTTGAAAAAAATTAGATATAAACGCTGCTCGCAGAAAATTTTGTTAAATTTAAATTTTTCCAAATTTTGTTACATCGCAAGTTATTTTATCGTAGGATTAGTTGCTAATCTACGTAGACAAAAAGACATCACTGGACCCCCACTCGCTGAAGAGCGGGCTACACGATCGATTTTCGCGCCACTCTCAAACGATTCCCCCCCCCCAAAAAAACACACACACATACAGTTCATTTGCCCTCTAATCCCCCCCCCATTCTAAACTTCAAAAAGCTGTTTTCAAGCTTAATTTTTAAGAAGATGTGTAAAAATTTTATCGTAAGATCAGTTGTTATAATTATAATAGTAATAGCTCATGTTCTAATTCTCCAAATTGTACAGAAACATTAATAACAGATAAGGCACAATAGCGATTGTATATATGAATCGCTGAAATTATTTGATATTTGTTGATGTAGTACCGTAAAATCAGGTGGCAATGCCGAAGAATCTTTTGATTAAAGTCTTCTCTTCCCCCTTTTTCATGTTATTGTTCTCACAGTTCTCACAGATGACGGATTCGAACTTCATTTTCAGGTCAACTATTTATCTCACTTTCTCCTCACCCTACTCCTCCTGCCTCTCCTGAAGCAGAGCGCCCCCAACTCGAGAATTATTAACATTTCGTCAGAGGGCCATCGATATGCAGAGATGAAACTAGATAACATTCAAGGACAAAAGAGTTTCTCGCTCAGCAAATTTTACGGGAATTCCAAACTTTTTCAGGTATCGTTCATTTTCGTGATTTGATTCCGACTGTTTCATTCGAATGAAGTGACTTTTGCAACAACTGATTTATGAATACACGATACATTGAATTATAGTTGCCTTGATTCCAATATGAAATCTTCATGGCAACCAATAATAAAATTCCTCTTCTCGATTTTGAAATCCGTTTTTGCCCATGCGTTTAAATGACCCATTTGAATGACGTTTGAAATGAGATGTTTCCTTCACTGTAAACTTAGCTTCGATGAAATTCATCAACAAACGAGAAATGAAAGTTACGCAGAATGAAATTGGTAATTTTGTCTTTTCACCGGTAGAAAGAAAGCTATGAAATCTAGTGACCATTATGGCAATAATACAAAGAGAAAGATTGTTCCATTGATAGCATGGGATTTGGGAGAGGGTAACTTGCATCCAGCACAGAGTAAGGGTTCCCCCTATGGTGTGATGGTGGCACAGAATGTTTGTATATGCTGTTGTTACCCTCTGCACGGTACATTCAAAAGGATATTTACGCGCTGTCAGATCAACACAAAGAAGTAATTTATTGAAGCATCCCTGTGATTGACCGACCGCTAACTTTCTTTTCATAAACGATGAATTGATTGGCCCTAACATTCTATGCCACCGTCGTAATGCATGCGAACATATCCATTCCCTTGGAAGTCTTGCTCTTTCCATTTTCCTTCATGAGACACTTCGGATTTTCTTTTCAAATTTTTCTCTTCCCCAGATCATGAATATGCATTCCCTCTCCAGAAGATTGCCTGATGAACAAGTCTCTGTTTTTTCTCTCCATCCCGGATTTGTGGACACAGATCTAATTCGACAACAATCTGGCTGTGTACTGTGTTGCATTGATTGCCTCAAATTCTGCGGTAATTGTTGTTTTTTTTTTCCCTTAATTTTTCATAATTGTTTATCTGTGTCTTGTTATTCGTTATTCGAGTCAACTTTTTTCTTTGTTTGCGACCATGGCAGTATTTTCATAGAACACAGAGGCCAGAATTTCGGAAAAGAAATTGTAGATTGTAGAACAGTTTGTACATATGCAGTCGCAAGTCCAGTACGATCCTCAACAGAATCTCATTCGGAGAGAACAAAGATAACAACATGTACTTACAGAAAACTTTGACACTCCCTTCTTAAGTGATGGCGAGAGTTTGAAGAAACTAAAACATAGCCATTTTTCTTCTTATGGTTTCCGCTATTCTTCAATACCTCACTTAATGCTGTGCATAGTCGCCTTAAAACTATGGAATAGCCAAAAGTGATGCTGAAAGTTTCTAAAACTTACCATAATGGCGTAAATCGGGGAAAAATTTGACGTCCTTGTTTTGACAAGAACCATCCTTATTATGAATGTTCGATCACGCCCACAGCGCGGTGCCGTAAACTTAGTTATCTGGTGCGTTCAGCACTGAGAAAAGTCCCCTGATTTACTGTATTCTCTACGCTACCGCACTACTCGATCATAAATTACTGTACTTCGTGTAGGTATAATAGCACAACATGTATTGTACAACACATGTGCGCTATAATGCCATTCACCTGTGCACGTTGTGGTGTGCAATCGGGGTCAGCTATTGTGTGGTGAATATTAATGAGCCTTTAGTGATACATTTTTATTGGCCTTTGGAAGCAAGGTTCTATGCGCGACGGAATAAGTTTTGTCTGCGGCACATTGTAGACTTCCCCACGTCTGATCGATAGTTTTGCTAAAATTCGAAGACTTTAGATGGGATTGACAGTTTGAATGTCATTAGTTCCCCCTAATTATTCACATGGTGCACTCAAACGAGTGACAATGTAAAGATGGACATGAATGTTGCAGTTTTATTTCTTCGAACTCGCGACATCATTTTAAAAAATATGTTTGCAATGTTTGCGGTTACCCGAAAAAAAAAAAAAACGATGCGTCACGATTCGGTCTAAAAACTGCTACCCGGATTCGGAGCTCCCGGATTCAAATTTTTCACTGACCGACTAACGTAAGCTGTACGTCTTACAGAGTTCAACATACATCTAATTAAGATGACTTCATTTTCGTGACGTGGTGTTATGCAAACGTGTAAAGGGAAATGTCGTATTTTGACTTCACAATCAAATAGTAGCCTAACGAACGTTGTAGTAATAATCAGAAAATGGACGGTGAGTTTTGGACCCGGTGGGAACAGTAGTAAATACTGTAACACATAAGGAATAGTGCCCATTGTCGGCTGCTAGGGAAAAGTGGAAAAGATAAGAAGTTTAGCAAACCCTTAAAGCGCTGTTATATTTTATTTGGTGTCAGAACTTGCATTTGCATCATGTAGTGGAACATTTTGACGTAAGTAACATACAAAGCAAGTGACAACATAACGTTGAACGCTGCAGATAAGAGCAGAATAGAGACTGGTTATCCTAACAGCAGGGATGCCTATAGCCTACACTTATGGCTGCACAACTCGATGTTACAAATTTTGTTACTCAAAGGGGTATCACATCTTGTGGTTAATGCAACATCGTTCGAGTTCCGTGCAATGCTTCTTTATTTTAAAACGTGGTGCACATGTACACACAGGCACACACAAAAATAAGACTGATGGTGCATACATACTCAGAAATACATAATCAATACATACATCAAAACATATATCACTTTCAAAAAGTCTAACATTGAGCATGTAAATAGGTTTATCTTATCCCTTAAAGTTTATGTGTTTCGTACATAATTGGCTTTCCATAGGCTATCGGCTAATCTGTACAATGAAATGTAGGGTATACTTCCGTTTGAATTTTGCAGCTGGCAAAGACACAACCGACGGTAGTCGGACGTCGCTCATCGCCGCACTAGACGAAAAGTACACGGGAAAGACCGCCCTCTATTTTGATGGCGGTAAGCCATCGGGTAGCAGTGCACTTGCCAGGTACCGTAACTTTTTGATTGTGCAAAATATTAAATCGTCCTGCTTTCAGCTTGATTAGATCTTGCTTATTCCACCGTCATTATTTTTTGTTTCTATTTTTAAGATTGAACTGAATTTTAAGCAAATTCCAACTCAGTGATGACGTCATGGTTCATATATGAAAACAGGCAAAACATCTCAGTACACTTAATGTTTCTACTGCTGTTACTTCACTATAAATAGAAGAAAGGCTTGGTTATGTTTGAATTGTATAATGTCCAAACCTCTCCAAGCAACCACATTGTGAAAGAATGAAGTTAAATAACGAAATGAAATAGCCCTAAATCACTCAACATGCGATAGGCATGTTTATTGTTGTAGCATATGCTTAAACTTTTTTTATATTATTGTCAAACTTTTTTTTTTAATTTACCGAAGGAACCAAGAAAAACAAGAAATACTGTGGAAGTACAGTCTCCGGTGTTTGAGAGAAAAACTGGATGACATCATCTTGAAAGAAATAGGAGAGAAACTCGAAAATATCGAACCTTTGGATTAAGAAGTGGAATGAATGGTTGCCCTGCATTGAAATGAAGGTCCTCGCCCATGTTTTCTGTGCAATATAGTGCACAAAACATATAGGTTACACTTTAATATTCCTATGATTGCTTGAAACTAGACAGTAGGGTTTGCCAGGTTTGACCGTAACTATCACTCAGTTTTGTTTGTGATGGATAAAGTAATGGTCATTATAGGTCCCGAGGGAGTGTCAAGTGTTAGTTATATATTTAAGTATATTATATGGAATTACACAAGATTCGAGCCGTATCATGCTGATATAAATTAAATGCAATGGATTTATGTAACTTCCAACTGAAATAATAGCATCTATGAATATGCATGAATATATTGCGCATCTGTGAATACGCGCAGGACTCGGCAGTGTATACGAATGCATCCGATATACCATCGTACAACCACATGAACTAATTTATTTAACATTCAACGCATCTTGTCAGGGTGCAACTTACAAATAAATCAATTTTTCATTGAGTTCATGTTGTACTTTCAATAGTCAAAGTACCGTTAATCCGCATTTTTCATATATTTGAATATATTGTATGCTATTCCCAGCGATGTGTATAAATACACTTAAATCACAAACCGCACATGTTATTGGGCCCACTAGACTCTCGTTATTCACTTGTCTTTTATGCTTTAATTTTGATCCGCCCCGAATCCTTGACGCCATTTCGACCAAATTTTGATGAAGGGAATAATTCTGTAATACACTTCACAATTGGTAAATTGGTAAAAACAATTGTTTAAAAAACAATTTAGGATACAGCGATTTTACGTTACATTTTGTATGTACTTTACCAGCCTATACACATGCTAGTGCCCGCCGGTGGTCACAGACTTGCGATCGTCTTATGTCGCGTAAATAGTCCTGACATGCATGTGTATGTGTTTGGACGGAACTGATTCGTGTTATATTTGCCGAGTACATGACTCATTTACGAAATCTAATGGAAATATAATTTAATTCACTTTTACACATCCTTGCTCGTCGAAGTGGCCACCATCAATATATATATATATATATATATATATATATATATATATATATATATATATATATATATATATTTTATGTTTACGCAAATAGCTTTCGTGATTGCAATCTTTCGTCTAGTTTCTAAATGTTGAGATATGCTTGAAATGCTTGAAAATGAAATGCTTGAAAATGAAATGCCCGTAATATTTGAACCGTAATTTCGAGTCAATTTGCAGATTTTCTTCATGATAACTATTTCTGAAACAGTAGCGGCAACATTTTGAACCAAACCTCATTTATTCACAGTCAGATATGCTTCTTGAAATCTAATTTAGCTAGTTTAACTTTTCGTTGAGATGAAATTCGTAATAGCGCCATAGCGCTGTGCGATACAGTCCCAGTTGGTGTTCCATAGGACGAAGTTAAAGTGGTCAAACCGTGTCTACGATCATCACAATCTAATTTAAATAGTCCATTACTAAGTGGTTTCGATTACCACAACAACTGGGATTTTCCTTTGCAGATACCTGTTTTTCTGTTGTAAACCGGGAAACAGAAATTTTAGCAGTGAGTTTGTACTAGTAAACACAAGTAAAAATGTCGGTAAAAGTTTTTCTTTTATTCTGTTCTCTTAGGGCAGAGACAAACAGAGCCAAACGGAACCAAATAGAGCCAAACAGCCGCAAACAGAGCCAAGGCAACTGTACATGGTGTTGCAATAGGAGTTGGAACAATGTTATGTTTTCATGGGTTTAGCTTACACTATTAAAAAACTGTACATCTACTGCATTATATCCTGTAATATTTGCAGTTTGTATGAGTCCATCGACACAATCTGTGTGTTTGTGTGTTGGAAAGGCCGAGGTAGGCGATACTTTAAACATATTTGTACATTGACCAAGTAATCTGTTTAAAAAAAAATATGCCTTACAAGAGTTAGGCATACCGATAAATTAGTTAACAATTGTTAATTAACTTATCTGTATGTGTCGATACTGAAACCCCCATTAATCACGTAAACCCGAAATTGGAGGACGTGGGGGGGGGGGGGGAAGGGAAGTGGTGACGGAAATCAGAAGATTCGTATGGTATCCAACTAGTTCCAACAGTTCGACATTATGCCGAATAGACTGTTTCCCTTTCCCCACCTCCCGTCCAAGAGAACATTTAAAGAAACATTTAAATTTAAACCAAAAAATGACAAGGGATTCTTTGCACGCCTTCACCGTGACACCCTGCTTTAAATGTAATATACGTACAGTATTGTAAGGAAACCTGGTATGATGTGTATCGAAGTGTAGCTCTCACCCTCGTAATTACAAACTCTTTTCCGCCCTGTGCACGGGAATTTAACCCATTACCAAACTCACTTTAAAACTGTTTGAATTTAACAGAAGGACTATCACCTCAGCGACCACAACTCTAGGCATTCCACCTTACGATTCAGTTGAAGTGTCTTCTACTTTTTGAGCTCCGACCCTCTACGCAATGACGTAACATTTCATAGAACAAAAAGCCGAAGGTTAAGCTTGAATAAGGAATGTGCGTTGTTCGGCCAAAGGTCATCAATGTTTACCTTAACTCTGCAGGTAAACATTTATGACCTTCTACCAACAACATTCGTTCTGCACAGCTATACTGTTTTCTTAAGTTTGTTTGTGTACAGAGAACGTCTGTTTCTGAACTGAAATTGTGAAACATTTCACGAAACATGCCTGTTGTGTGTAAGTATAACAATTCTTCTGTGTAGGGAAATAAAATAATTGTAACTTGACAGTTATTTTTAACAGTGTAGGAAGAGGCAGTGGACGCCTACCATCAAATCAGCTGAAGCCACCTGACAAATACAGACGTGTATGGCTCTTCCTTGTTGACAATTTTGCGTTTACCTTTTGTTCTAGGAAGTCAATGAAACCTATTTTTTTCACCCAGAGATATGCTGAAAGCTCACAGCTTCCGCTGGCTTCGCCCCTTGACCCTTAACAGACTGTGCCTTTGGATCCCACAAGGGGTTGTAAGTTTTCTTATTTGAAATATACTATCCTTACACCCACCTATGTGTTTAAACCTCAGTTTTCTGAAGCTTCCCCCTAGATCCCACCGGGGGTATCCCCGTGGCCCCACTCGCTAAACTCCCCCCCCCCCCCTCTTTGAGCTCGAATACGCCCTTCGCAGAAATTTTGTTGCCCCCTCCGCCACCCCCATCTCAAAACCTGGTGTCGCTCCTGGAAGAAGCATAAAACACATTTTATGGGACGTCAGCATCAGAAGGAAATGTAATAAATTTACGGTTTTTCTGAGGCACTTGCTGACAGAGTTTGTCATTGGTAGTCATTCTAATCAGAAATCTGTCAAGGAGATACCTTTTTGGATTTTTACTTAGAAGGACTGCAAAAAATTCGATCCCGTTGGTTCAATTTAGGCACTTTTCCCGAGCAAAGTTAACTGATCCCCTCCGGTGAACATAATCTAAAGGAGGTATGAGACCTGCAGAGTAAACTCGTCGGTGCATGATTACTTCACATCTAACCGTAAGCATAAATGTAACCACGCGTGACTACACACTTGGAGCCGGTATACAAGATCCCCTGCTACACGTATGCGCTATCGTGCGGCCGTGGGTTTAACTATCTGGTTAGTTTATTTATCCATTCATCCTGACTAGGTTCCATGCACGTTCTGCTGTCTTCTTCTTTCCCCTATTTAAATCTCGCAGCTTTGGTAAGCACGAGGCTCAATGGACTATGCACTTCGGCTGTGAACCTCTGTCTTACTACCCTTCTTCGGCTTTAGAGATACGGTATCTTATCACTGGACTATGACGCAGCGTTTTTTCCACTGACTCCGAAACTGTCAAACATTTTTGGCACAGACGTAGTTTTGAATGTGAACAGTCACATCTTTATCGATTCTTAATTACATAGAAACTATTAGCGTAAGCACACTGTACAGTTAAAACTGAACTGACTGCAGCCGTATGAGTAAATTTGCACAATGGGTGGAAAGCCGTCGGTACCGAACGACCAACTACCTGCCGAGAGGACGTTTATCATCACTGGATCAAACACAGGTGGGTTGCACTTAATACCTGCTGCATTAAATCATTGCACTGTCCATGACGTCATGGACGGAACCTAGGCACGCTTCTCATTTTCGAGAGACAGTTTTTTTCGTTCAAATGTTTCTTGATCCACATTCAGTGGTTTGCTCTACAACTGAACTCCTTGTTTTAAGTGGATCATGTAGACGGGAAAGAGACTTATTTGGAAATTTTGGTTGGGATATGGCTTAATAAGACCGGTTTTTATTTTGTATTCTATTTTTTTAGTTTGTTTTGTATTTTATTGTTTCGCAATTAAGACTTGAGTAAGCCAAACTCCCAACGGTTTACTGTACATGCAAGAGTGATAATCCGACGGTGTATCACATAGCACTGTACATAGACACAGTCCCTCCTCTCTAAGTGTGCTCTCTATACCTGTGTGTGCTTGGTGAAGTTGTTTGCTTGATAGTGTTCCTGAGACTGACTGGGATTACACATCAAAAGTCTTCAAAAATGACTCCATTTTGGTAAGATAGTTCGTCGCGAACTTCAAAGAACCCGTTTCATGTGATAGGTTTGACGCACATCCTAGCCAGCCATTAGTGATCAGTTCTTTTAGGGACTGACAAGTTTGGTCATTTGTCGTAGCAGTCTTGTATTTCTTCCAAAGTAGCTTAAGATACAGGAAAAAAGTCTATCATGTTGACAAATTCTGTTTCCGCTTCTACTGTGGATCTGTCATTGGTTCGAGGGCACCCACGCGGAACCGTGTCTGCAACCTACATTTCGCGTCTTGGTTTATGAACTATGTCCACACATCATAGTGGTGTGATAGTCTTAGGAGCAATCTCTGTAGTCGTTATGGCCCTACAGTGATAGGCTTCTTTGATATAGACACGAGAGGTTTGTGATCAGTCCAAAGTGTAATTCTCAGTCCGAAAGTGTACTGGTGATTCCTCTGAAGACCGGAGATCAAAGCTAAGAGCTTTCAGTCTGAGAGTACCTCCTCTCAGATGGAGTGAGAGCCGTACTTGCAAAAGTTACTGGTTGTCCCTTTTGCATGAGGGGAATCTCAATCCTTTATCAGAGGGGTCTCCCTGCCCTTCTATTTTAGTCTTCCTTGGGATCGAAGTATTTGAGAATTGGCGATCTGCTGAGACTCTTTTCGGAAGTTTCAAATGATATAATCTGAAAAAAAACTGCTATTTTGCCGGAATAAAATAACTCATCAAAATAGCAAAATTCGGGAAAATGTCATTTTGTTTTACGTAGAACATCTCGTCAAAATGGCAAAGCTCGGAAAATTGTTATCTTGTTGAGTAAGAATATCTTGTCAACATGGCGAAATTCGGAAAAGTGTCATTTTGCCAAATTAGAACATCAAAACGGGCGAGTCACGGTCGATGATGATTTCAGCTGGAAACAGTGAATACAACTTGTAACATACACTGTTCGAAAACATCGCATGCAGGCTACAATACTGCGTATCGACTATACCAACATAATAGTGAAGGTAACCTTATGGTTACAATTCTACCTCTCTAGACTAGTGGATCACGTAAAATGACGAAATTCAGAATTCTGCCATTTTGACAAGATGTTCTAAAACGGCAAAATGGCAATTTTTCGAATTTTGTCACTTTGACGAGCTGTTCGAACTCGGCAAAATGGCAGTTTAGTGCTGAATTTTGCCACTTTGACGAGACATGTTGGAACTAGGCAAAATCACAATTTTTCGAATTTTGCCCATTTTGACCAGTTGTTTTAACTCGACAAAATGACAATTTCCATTACTTTTGTCCTTGTCTAAATAGATGCTGAATAACGTCAAAATGACAAATTGACAAAATCCGACAGATTTTGTCATCAGGTTATTAAGTCGTCAAAATGTCAATTTTAATTTTCAATTGTCAGATGGTTCTTTTTTTCTTTTGCAAGTCCCTTCTACGCTTCCCTAGGGAACTGCTAGAACGTTCGAAAATAATTTGGGGCAGGAGCAATCATGGACAGTGAGGTGGTTGCGATGTATTCCTAACCACATTTGTAGTTTTTCTTGTGTCTGTTCACCCTAACAAGCTCGTGCGGACAATACGTGTCATTGACAAAATTTAGATATAAACCAATCAGCGATTGTGAGGGTTATACGTTTAGGGTTACGGGGTCAGTTTTTTTCTTCTTAGTTTCCTAAAGTTACTTTAGTTAGGTACATATTGTATAATAGTCCCAAAAATGTCATTTTTATGTTGCTAGAAAGCAACAAGGTTGTAGGTTATAGTGAGTGCATCACATTGTCCGTTGAGGTATATGATCGCGTTCAGAGTAACGGCTTTCTTTCTGTGTATACTGCACGACTATAATACTACCAGAATGACAAACTAGAACAGGTCTGGTGAACTGTGACGAGAGTGTTAACGGAAACCCGTGAAGCTCCTTTGAATGCTCTGCTGTTTGTAAACTGTTCAGACGGCGAGTAGGGCTGGAATTTGCCAAGACGACGCGAATAATGGAACCGATACACAATACATGGTTTGAGCCATCCGACTTCACGCCTACACCGTAGCAATCCGTTCTTGCTCCTGCCGTGAAGGACCGGTACTGTATGTGAAATATTTCCTCAAAAACCTGCCATTTGAGGTTTATCTTGAGATGGCCGGCATGGACCAATGGTTACCAATAGGTAATCAAGGGTGACTCTAAAGTTCTTAGGTTTTGTGGGAGACCAGGCTACCTATGGAACGTGACCAAGGTCATGACAAAGAATGGGAAGTTTGTTGTTGTTTTATGGGAGAATAATTGTTAATAGAATAATTGTTTTTGGGTACAGTGCACCACACAGGTGGGAGGCTCAGACCAGTGTCCGAAATCATTTTTTTTTTACATTTTCGAGTGCTTGTTCATAATGATGGTGAAATGCTCTAAATACAGTTTTCCATGTGAATGTACGATATAAGACAGTCCGACTCTGTGATAACGCATACAAGTTATAACAAGCATGTTTTTAAACTTCTAGAAATGAAAAAGAGAACTATACATACTGTCTTCATGCGCTCTGCACTCAAATAATAATGTAAGCCTACATACCGCCATGCAAGTGATAATCTACGAGGGCGATTTTCATCGGTTTTACTGGAAATTATGTTCGTATCCATCAGTAGAATTTCGAGATCTCTTTTTTTTTTTTTTTTCTGAGACTTTAAATTTGGGGTGCGCCCTGGTGTTTATCGGACACTGTCTCTGGCTTGATACGAAAATCAAGTCTAAATCGAGAACTCAGCGGTGATCGGTCAGATCAAGAGAAAAAGGAATCACGTGAGTAAGGATCCTAATTCTTTAGCAGAACGGTCAACGGTAAACTTAACAGAATCAAGAAATCCAAATGAGGAGAAAATGAGAACTGCTGGTTACTGTCGGTTAAGTGTCCTCTTCATCAGAAAAAAAAAAAGTCGTGACGCCTTAATTAACGATCGTGTGTGATTGAATGCTGGTATACCGGGGAGCGATAATAACAGGGCAATCCCTGGGTATACACTAATTACACACAAATCCGGGTTCATTTATGCATTTGCATACTCTGTTCTCATGCATTATTCATGTAATTTCATATACACGTCTCTTTAGTATTGTCTGTTTTTCCATTGGCAGGTATTGGATATGAAACGGCCAAGACGATAGCACAGCTGGGCGGCAGAGTGATCATGGCTTGCAGAAATGAAAGAAAAGCGAATGATGTAAGTGACGATATTACAGGAGACTTCAAGAATATTACCTTTGTTTTAAGTTGACGTTGTCCATTGAAACAAATTAATATTTGGATGTGATGTTCTTTATATTTTTTTTTCTGTTTAAGATATATTTACCTTTTATATAAGGTGAAAATCTGGAATGCTCTTTTCAAGTATAAACTCTATGCTAACGTCGCTATTTTAGTGCGCTTCTGGTGTACAACTTTGCATGGACATCGCGAAGGGCACCGGATCTGATGATAAGGGGCCCATATTGCCAAACATCTAGCGGAGCTCCACCATCGGTTGGCACCGACCATACGGGAATATTTTTGGCCGACAAAACACTTTCCGATATCGCCGGAAATGAGTAACATTTCCGGTGCAGCTTCAGTTTTACACAAGCATTCTGCATGTTTATTCATTCCGTTTATTTACACCTCACCCCAACCCCTTACAAAGAGTTGTTGCTACGATACCTTTTCAGGTAAATTTACTTTTAGGGTCAAAGTGATATATATTGGCTCTTAATTACTTAATGACTTTGGTAAAAGATATCGCTATTTTTGAAGCAGAACATCAAGAACGTCAAGAATACGAACGAAAATGGTTTGAAATTGCTTAAATAAGTAAGAAGACATGTTATTTGCCCTGAATTCTCCTTTGATGTATGTTAAACAAATAGTAATTAGTAACAAACAATCAGAACATCTATGACCATTCTCAGGAATACATTCTAGAATCATTTGTCCATTGAGGAATTTCAATTCCTGAATTATAGATGTTTTTAGTCAATATGAAATATCTGTGAGCATCTGTTCTGAATTATGTTACAAAGTCATAGGCAAAATTTATGCTGACTTGAATTACACAGACATGCAAAGCCGGTACTGAGCCATGCATCTATTCAATGGGTTTGTTTGGAGGTCATCGACGCCATGAAATTTTCACGTCATGAAATTTCCGGTGTATAGTCCGGTGTGTAGTGATTGCGTGTGTACTGAAAAACCAAAAAGATAAGATTATGTTTAATCTTAACTTTTTCTTTATTTTTAAATGTACACGTGAGGTTGTACATGAACGGACTATGTCTTTCAATGAAGGAAAATGACAGTGTTCTACTTCGAAAAGCAACGGCATTGGCATAAAAACAGTAAAAAACAGAAATCATATTTGAAAATTAACGGTTCTTACTATAACCGCCTACATAATGAATATGTAACAGTGCAGCTGTCACTAGTGTATCAAAAACATACTACTCAAGCCGTCGCTCCTTGGTAGGTATCGGGAATTGTAGCATTTGGTGAAAGGAAACACTGTATCTACAAATAACCTACGAACTGAACACAACCTTGCCCTCGCGTCAGTGATCCTGAGTTGGTAACTGGATATTCAATACTAGTATATTCCCATTGGCTTGCTCAAAGAAGCACACCGTTGATTTGAATGAAAACTGTCAACCACTACATTGTCGTATTCTACCCTTTCTGTCGTTATGTTATAAGAATTTGAAATCATATGGCAAAATTAACCAACTGAAACCTATTTATTTTCCCAGATTGTCTGAATGGTGTAATTAAAATCCTTACCAAACTTTTGGAGATGAAATTTCAATGCTTTTACTTTTTGCCTACGCACGTAATCACTTTAACCCCGTGTTTGCTTTTAATGCTTGCAGGCTATGGAAAGAATGAAACAAGAAACTAAAGAAGATTTCAAACATAAAAAGGTGAGAATCGATTGACTGATTTATAGTTAATTTGAAAAAAAAAGAGAAATTATTAAGTGATGATGAGATATGTCAATCATATGTTTTTCTTTTTACTTTGTTTTGCACCATGACTTCACAATTTTCTGGATTACTTTCATGACGTCACTTTCCATCGCTTTTAAATTATGAACCATTCATCTGCTGTGGGATATATGACAGTGTCCAGATATATGACAGTGCTTCAATTTGGTGTCATGGTGTAACGTTAATGGCCTTTACAATCCACCGTAGAAGAAGCTGTAGAGAGTAACTGTTCAATTTTTTTAAGCAAGTTGTAATTATTACTTAATTATAGGTCAATTATAAGATATTTAGGGCAGAAGTAAATCAGTAAATTGTTGTAAAAATACACACCGAACTCGTGTGCATATAGGTGTCGTGTAGTCAATATTTACAGGGACTTGTGACTCAAACTCAGGGCCTAGTGCCATGATTTTGTACATATACTATTTCGAGCAATGAGTAAATCGACTTTTCTGTCCTGAATATGGATAAGCAAGCGAAATATGGATTTTTTGTAGGAAGAGTATTTTTTTATTTGTAGTACTTAGTAATTTGGGTTAGGAATTACTAGCAACTGACTAAGGACCTGGCAACGTGGAGCCCCATGAGAAGCTGGCGTCTGCGAAATCGCTAAAGAAGTAACTGACCTTTGGAGTATTTTTGCACGTATTGTTACATTTTTAATGACGTAATAAGACAATGTACCACAATCAATATTCGGTCAATGAATGTATTTATTTTCGCCTTAATAACGGCCCTAAAATAAATAAATAAATAAATAAAAGCTTACAAAAGGTTTTAAGCAAAAAGATGAGATAAATTGACAGTGCTAATGAATAATTCATAACCTTAATTGCCATACAGTAATGTAAAACAAGGAGGTTTATAATCCTCATGCAAATTTGGTGTATTACGTAATCAGGCCGATGCATTGTAATAGTCACACAAATTCATATTAAGTATCCAAGTGATATTTGAATATTCAGTTAGTAAATCATTGACCCAACCGTCACAGAATTTCCGTAATGTGCTAAAATCATGTATCGAGAACACCCTTTTCTGCATGACAGAACATGACGTGATATCGAGACATACCATCATAGTTAGTAGTCATATTCGGCCTCTGTAATGTTGGTGAAGAACATATGATTAAAATGTTAAAATGAAATAACGACATGTTGCAATGTTATCCGACATTGTTATTGTTAATATCATTAATTTCTCTTTTGAATATTTAGAGTGAAATTCCGGAATTGAATATTCAGTTTATGGAACTAGACCTTTCATCTCTTGAGTCCACAATCAAGTTCGCTCGCCAATACAAAGAAAGTGGTCTTCCTTTACACGTCTTAATCTGCAATGCTGGTTTGCTCGGGCCTGCAAAGAAAGGTGAAAATTACCGTATTTAATTAATTACTTTATTTTTATCTTTAAAGGGAAATAAGGCGTTTGTTTTACAGAAAAAAATCAAAACCAATATTTGTGGACAAAGAATGACACATTTTTCAAAATAGTGAAGGATGGTAACCTTGTTTTTATGAAATAAGTTTCTTACAGATCGAAATTCAGTTGTTTGTTACTCAAGAGTAATTGCAGAGCGTTTGCAGGGGTACTATTTACGCGAAATAAAATGATGTCAAGTTTGCGATCACGTGTTTGTATGCGTATGTGTATGGGCTATAGTCAGTACATACAATATGTACAGTAAAATCGCTATATCCTAAATTGTTGGTTATAGGTTGATTGAAGTAATTGGTTGAATTTATTCATCCACATTTGCATATATACAAATGATATAATTATATATGTAATGAATTTCGTAATTAGTAAGTACTACTGTATATACACATACATGAAAGGGACGTCATAAGCTCTGAGAGACCTTGAGGTGGCGTCCAAAAGAAAATAAACAAAGTTATACAAGTTAAAAATGAACATCAGGTGAATTAAGAAAAACAAAACTGTGCAACAGTTATTTACAGCGAACATTGTAAATGAAAAAAAAATAGAAGAGAAGAGGAAAAACGGTAGGAGTAGGATGAAAGGGGAGGAGAGAGAAGGAAGGAAGGAGGTTGGTGAATGTAGGAAAGTCAAAAGGGAAAATAAGATAAAGAAGGTTACTCTACATCACGTGTAATAGACAAAAAATGCTGATGAAGTGACTCGTTACTATGCCAACTGATTAGTTTGTAGGTGATTGTGTAAATTAAACTTCGTAACTTTGGTGTTACGGAAAGCTGATGTTGTCATCTGCAAACATCGATTTCAAAATATCGCATTGAATCACTAAATGAGCCAGGTAGTCGCAAAATTTGAAGATACTGTTTGAGAAATAAAGGCGTCTTTTCGATGGTGATTTGTTCCAAATGTCCTAAATAAAATCTAGCTAATCTTTAATTTTCAATGAGATGGGAGATCAAAGTATCCACCCATCTCGCTATGGTGGGAAAGAGAAAGCCTCATTTTGCATTATTCATCGAATAGTTGGGCGTGACTTGTCAGTCTCAGCTCCGCCAAACGCATTCAAATTATAAAAGATGTAGGAGAAATATAAAAAAAAAATCTTCAATTAATTCATTGCCTTGAGAGAGATTCTTATAGCTTCCACTGTTAGTGAAAATAAAAGTGAAGACAACTTAACTTCTAAAGTCTCATAGCCATGAATATTGAATTTTGCCAGAGTAAATTACTTTTGTTTTACTTTGTTTTTACAGCTCTCACAGATGATGGGTTCGAACTTCATTTTCAGGTCAACTATTTATCTCACTTTCTCCTTACCCTACTCCTCCTGCCTCTCCTGAAGCAGAGCGTCCCCAACTCGAGAATCGTCAACGTTTCGTCAGAGGGCCACAAATATGCCGAAGTCAAACTCAGTAACATTCAGGGACAAAAGAGTTACACGGTCACCAAATTTTACGGAAATTCCAAAGTTTTCCAGGTATCACGTTCATGTGCTTGATTCGGTTTTTTTCTTATTGTTTTAGTCTTATTTTGCATCCAATTACGTCAGCCTTTTGATAGAAGTAAACCTCTGGGTATGATGCTAGTAATAGGACACACCAATATCGACGCAGCGTACAATACCTTCACTCTTGTGGGATTCACGACTTTTGTTGTTAAATGGACAGCAGCCTGTATACAGAAAATATGTTTGCGACAAACGACTATAGTACGAAATTTGATTTGCAAAGATATCTTACCATGTGTGTCGTTGCACGGCATAGTTTTTCAAACCAAATTTGGTTAAATACACCTTCTTACGTACTTTTGATTTGCCATTTCTTATTCTCTTTATTGCGATCTCTATAATTGAATGATTTAGCCGACATTCATTTGACCCTATTTCTTAAGGACTCAATAGATTCTTTAATTCATTATTCAAAAACTTGCAAGCCCCTCCCACTAAGCAGGGTTTACGCCAATCAAATATTTGTTTTCACGGAACTGACGAAAACCTCCAACTTCACATCACATTCACAAGTTTAACGGCTGGTCTATGAATTTAAAGCTGGAATAGAGTTGGAAATTTGTCAGTGACAGTCCAGTTTCGCGGAATATGTCACAAAAAGGCATTGTTTAAGCCCTATTTTTGCATAAATGAATATCGCCTCCCATTGGTCTGTTTGATTTCAAGTAACGTTGATTGACTCCTATGCTTTCTTGGAGAGTCTGAATTTTGTAGGGCCAACAAAGATGTCGAGACATTTTTTATATTCAAATATCCGAAAGTTGAGTGCATAGTTCTTTTTTTCAGATTTTGTGACATGTGATCTTTTCCCCTACATTCTCTTCCCTGAAACACTGACAAAGAAGAACAAAAGTAGGTGTCTAGGTGATTGCCAGTACAATGAAACGTTCATGCCGAAATGGGAAAGCAAGAATATAATTTCTCTCTTGATTGTGTCAGCTTTTCTTCAACAAGCCCTATTTTTAAGAATTTTAGCTTTGATATTAAATAACCATTGGTATACTGCCAGAATTGACTTGATTCTCAACCTCCCTTTTAAAATATGGTGTCTTCCGCAGATCATGAATATGCATTCGCTCTCCAGGAGGTTGTCTGATCAGGAAATTTCTATATTTTCGCTCCATCCCGGATTTGTGGACACAGATATTTTTCGAGATCAGTCCGGCTGCTGGAAGTGTTGCATTGACTGTTGCTTAGTCTGTGGTATGTTTAGTATAGCCACTCCCTTCAAGGGCACTGCACGTCCCTACCTGCCACATTCGTGAATATTCATCTATTAAAACTTGAAGTAATCTGAAGCTCTTCAAATTCCGTGAAATAGTTTTGACAATGTCGTTTGTAGCACACACATACGATAAAAAAGGTGGGTTTACATTCCTCGATAAACATCAGAATGTGCTGTTGAAGAAAAAAATAGCCTTTATAGTTAATTTTCCATCGTTCTCTTAGATTTGATACCATTCTGCAAAATATAATATCTATGTCTTTCAAGAAAAATTTCATTAATAAGAGTGTCAATCACGTAGGCTCACTGGTTACGTCATTGGAATCACCCTTCGCGATTCGTCACACAGAATGCATACGCTTGTCAAAAAAAATATATCTTTTCATAATACAATCTGCATACAGCGGATTAATCTCGAGTACAGTCTCTAGTTGCCCCTTCCCCTCTTTTTTCATAATCACCTTAATGTTCTTGAGCAAAGGGAATAAAGGACAGAGACAAAGTCTTAAATTACCAGCAGTCAAGCCATAAATCAGGATTCTGGTTCAATGAAACAGGGGGGATACGTTCATGTGTTTTATACAATGATCACAAATAATTTTTTTTTTTTTTTTTTCACAGGCTGGTTAGGTAGTCTACGGCTAAGTATTGATGCGTCTAGTGAATGCAATAGCGCTGATCAACGCTCGTATGTGGATATAACTAGATAAAAGTTACTATTATTGTTTTCACCATCACGTGGGCAAACGTTACGTTCTCGTGACAACTGTATTTGTAACTCTTGTCTCAGTAGACATTAGCCTATATATCAATGAACCGGTATAGTCTTTTACTGCTTGCGGCGATTGAGTTTACGTAGCAATAATCGTTTACGGCTAGTGTAGGTTCCTAGGTACGGTGCACTGTGCATCTGCTTGTTCATTGCTTGAACCGTGTTTGGGTGTTCAGGTTAATATTTCGATAAGTATTTCATGTATCGTACATTATCAGCTCTGAGAAAGTTGCCTAGCGTTAAAGTACATGTTACCACAAACAGTGTTTAGTGACATTAGACTCCTGAGTGTAGGCAACTGATGCAGTAGATGAGTATAGTGCCTAGAAGGTAGGTTATAGAATACTGTAGAAATAACGTTAATGTAAGGGACAGCATCACCTATTGGTGGCCATACCGCCACCGTTCTCTACGTATACTTGGATTGCAGAAACAGCTGTTCGAGGGATAGGCTACATTCACCCCGTTGCGTTCAATAGACGGTAGGTTTATCATTACAACGAAATGTATAGGCTATGACATGTATGCTATATTTCCATTTGAATTTTTGCAGCTAGCAAAGACACAAGTGAGGGTAGCAGGACGTCTCTTATCGCTGCATTAGACGAAAAGTACACCGGGAAGACCGCCCTCTACTTTAATGGCGGTAAGCCATCGGGAACCAGTGGACTTGCCAGGTACAAAACATATTCCCAAGTGAATGCCACGATATGTCTTGTCAAAGTGTAAAATAGTTAAAGATATTTCATGACGCTATGCAGTTCTTACTTTGTTCTCTTTCCCTTGTTTTCTTTCAATTGTTTTCCAGAATGTTGATCCTAAAGTGCCAACTCTAACTCATTTGGTACAGTTATGAACGTTACACCCTTAATATTTGTTACTAAGGGAAAAAATGGAGAGAAAAAAAAGATTCTCTAAAAGTTTCGTTTGAGAAATGAAATATATCGCAACATCCGGTAGACCCTTTTCCTGTTTTACAACATTCAAGCATTTTGCATCCAATTGCATAACTCCTTTTTGTCTTATTTAATGAAGGAACGAAGAAAAGCAAGAAATATTATGGAAGTACAGTCTCCGGTGTTTAAGAGAGAAAGTGGATGACATTATCTTGGCCGAAATAGGAGAGAAACTTGAAAACATCGAACCACTAGAGAAGGTTTGAAGTGGCTGTGACGTGTGTCAAAGCGTTAAGAGTATGTTTGGAAGTTAAGGATTCTATTCGACTCTTCAAAGTGCATGGCCGGTACCCGTATGGAACATGCGTGACGTCCTTATGTGACATTTAGTGCGCCACCAGTATCACAATTAAATACAGGAACCGATGTGGCAAGGTCATCTCTATTAACTCTCTATAGAATGTACTGTACCTGAATTACGTGAATTCCCTATGAGGCACTTTTTAAATTCATTTAAGGTATTTTTACGAAAATGCTATTTGTAGGAACCTGCATATTGCAATCGAAAAGTGTAAAAACGAGAGAATTCCAAACATGATGCGGAGCTCCAATTTGGAGCTCATAACGTATGAAAATTATGCAAATGTCAAAACATGTCTTACATATTCCGGTATTATGATTATTGCAGTCAATTTATGCTAACGCGATGCTTTATCTCACAAAGCTAAATTTGTGGTGTTACATAAAGATCTGCACCTATGGTTTCAAGAATAAAGTAGATAGGAGATAGAAAATAGGTTAAATTTTGACCATTGTAATTACGATCCATTTAGATCCCCTCTCAGCCTTCAGCTGTTGTCACACGGATATTGGTAAGGCCTATTCACAGGTCTCGGACGTAATGTTAATGTATGTGAGTAAATTAATTAAACAATGCTCGAACCGTATGTTCATTTCAATTTATTCCAGCGTGTCTGAATTAAGAAATTTTCAAATCATCAAATCCACAGTTTTATTTCTTCAGTTTTCACACTCGCGTCTCGAGACATGTATATCATACCTGATAGAACCTGACAAGGTTAGTTAATGGTTAAGGGATACAACTCTTGAGACTTGTCAAAATGCATGATGTCATACGTGTTCATTCCTTTCTCGAGAGGACACACCCTAACCATTATGGTATGTATGGATATCATGTCATCATGAAGAAAAGGTCTTCTCGAGACATGATTTTAACACATTACAAAAAATTGTTGAGGAAAGCAATTGCAATGAAACGGGAGATGAAAGCGCAGTGCAGAAAATATTGTCCCTTGCAACTGCCATGGGTAGGAGATGCAAGTTGTACTCACAGAGTTTCCATAATGTAACCAAGTCATGTCTCGAGAAGACCTTGTCTACATGACAGAACATGATGGCGGCATAGACCATAATGGTAAGGGTAGGTACCTCTCGAGAAGGGATAAACATGTATGATATCAGAATAATATATCAAATATCGAGAATTGGCTGGGAGATTTATACACTTCATGCATATTCAGTGGAAGGTTTTCATTCAATGGTGTTTATTCATGTACATTCTATTTTTAACGATCATAGTATTCTTTGTGTGACATATTTACCAGTGCAGTGTACCATCAGTTTTTGCTAATAGTTCTACTATCCATTCAACATGCTATCGTCAGCCTACTTTAAAATTTTTAAAGTGATTTTCAGTGGCGGCGCAAGAATGTCAGACTTGGGGGGCAAACTGACGGCAGAGGAAAATGTTGGAGGGCAAAGATTTTCCGAGAAGAAATTATCAGAAAGAAACCGAGCGCGACGAGGGAGGCCGTGCGGGTGGGGTCCAGGGGCCCGCTTCAGGGTCCCTGGTGGGGTCCAGGGGCGAAGCCCCCGGAAGCTCTGAGGTTTGAGCATATCTCTGGGTGGAAAATTAAGTCCCAAGAGGGGTATATTATTTATTTTTATATTATTTATATTTTCGATCGACCGTACTCCAAGGTTCCCAACTTTTTTCTTTGGGAGTACCATTTCACATTTACGCGGTGCCACTGAGTACACACACACAGGCTACACACATAGACTACATACACTTCCATTCCAGTCACTTTATTCTATAAAAATATGCAGTACTTACCAATATTCTTTGACAGTTCAATTCAACAACGACATTCCTATATTTAGGAAAACAACCACCCACCCGCCCTTCCCTTATGCTGGACGGTAAACATTCCATAGAAAATTGGTCTGACCAGGCTGGCCTACTGTTGAAGTGGCTACGGGCGTGATATGAAAACTGGCAGCCTGTGTAACATAAATTAGGCGTTAATCATTCATGGTTCCCCGTAAGCTGTTCTTATTCAGTCCAATGCCAATACATAGTTTTGTGATTAAGTTAATTTTGGATGAGTAAAAGATCTGATTGGGAAGGGTGAGAGCAACTGGCTGGGCAACTGGGGGACGAGGAAACAATCTGGGAAGCGAAACAATCCCCATAGCGTCGTCACTGGTGATTTTATCCTGTTTGTCGGATGGAAGTGTGTTGTGTCCTAACAAAGTAATCCAGGTTTGACTTCCTCGTGATGTAGCCTATCTATTCAGCCTCTTATGGGACAATTTTCTATACGAATTTGAACTTTTCCTCGTCGTCCTCCCATATTTCAAAGCACTCAAACTAACAATACAAAAGTGTTGATAAGTTATATCAGATAGAAGCATGAATAAACATGAGAAACGTTATGATAAACACGAGAAACATGAATAAACATGTTTATTGACACTGACTCGTAGACCTCTCTACTGGCAACTTACAATGTGGTACGGTGCGGGACATGAAGGCACAGTATAGAAAATATTGTCCCCCACTGAATTTAGAAATCAAAAAAGAATGAATCTGCCCCCTGCATATTAGCACCAGATCTACGTTTTGCATTTGTATGGTGGTAGATTGCTCATTCGTTTCTTGAGATAAGTATACGTCACAGAGCTGGGGTTAGAGACGTGAGGAAAGGTTGAGGACTTGCGCCTCGAAACGTAGTGAAATGCATGATATCATGTTGCGGATTGGGTGATATATGAGATTGTAAATTAATATTACTTTTTAGTAAATTTCAATTCGCTCTGTCATCGTTTAATTCACGTTGCCAATGTCGTTCATAAACTTGAAGAGGATTCTACCATGATTTTTTTTCTTTTTCTCGCGGACGGTGGGGGGGGGGGAGGGGAGCCCAAGAGAACTTATCACATTTTGTGAGGTGCACCGAGTAGCAGCCCCCACAACGGATGTGTATTGCTCATGTATCAGCTCTCCGCCTGCATTCGTAACACCAGGTATGCTTCTAGAAACGAGCACCCTTCATGCAAAAGTTGCAAAGTAAAATCCTTAGTGCAAATCTATTGAAATTTTGTTTATATCTATTACCGTTTTTGAGATACGACTTTTCAAAGTTTGAAAAAATGAAAAACTGTCAGTATTTCTTTTGTTAAGCCTATGAATTTTGCCGCTTAATTACTTAATTAATGAGTTTCACATTGGTAAGTGACATCGATACTTATCAAGGAAAAAATACATGCTTCCAAAATGAAACTCTCTGGGCATATACAGTTCTCAGATTGAAATAAAGGTTACATAAACAAAGGATTGACATAAGACTAATCACAGGAGTCCATCTCTTGACGTCACAAATTTGAATACTTAGCAATGCTTATTCATGACACAGCTGTAAGACACTAATTTGCCTGTAAATTTGTCAATCTTTGACGGATTTAGATGGAATTTATGGCTTTTTTCAATATTCTCAATGCTTAATGTACCTAATACTCCATAGTGTCATTTTCACGTCACATGACGTTTAACCGGCGGCACACACCAACACCTGCTTGGGAAGGTTAACCGGGTACACACGTTGTATAGCATGCCATAGGTTGCTGGCACCAATTTGAATGATTGGATCAAAATGATACGCAGAAAGAAACTTTCTTGGTGATCACTGGTATTGTTAAAGAGGCTCATTGAGTTGCTTTTTGGTTCCTTGCGTCAGCAAAGGAACCTATGCAGTCAGGTTGGCGTGTGTGCGTGTGGGTGTGTGTGTGCGTGTGTGTGTGTGTGCATCTGTGACACTTGCTTAGGATCGCTCTAACTCAATTGGGAAAAGTCAGATAAAAGTCAAACTTGGTATGTAGGTTCGTTATATTGAGAAGGTGTGCCCTATTGTTTTTGGTGGAGGTCAAAGGTCATCTGGGGGACTGGGGGCAAAAGTCTGTTTTGCTTGGGTACGCTGTAACTCAAGAGGTCAAAGGTCATCTGGGGGACTGGGGGCAAAAGTCTGTTTTGCTTGGGTACGCTGTAACTCAATAAGTGAAAGTCAGATGAAAGTCAAACTTGGTATGTAGGTCTGCCATATTGAGAAGGTGTGCCCTATTGTTTTTGGTGGAGGTCAAAGGTCATCTGGGGGAAATGGGGGCAAAAGTCTGAAAACCTTATGCTATGGATGCTCATATGTACCATCAGTCCCCCTCCAGTGCATCATGAAAGTACTGCTTGAGTTAGCAATTTCTTGATCAAATGAAGAAGAAGCAGTGTTGTTTGCACTACTGTAGGTGGTCACACCAGACAAGTTTTGGCTGGATCAGTTTACCTCCTCGTGCCTGAGTGCTAATGTGTGCATTCATGTAAGTGTCTTTTCAATTAGTGAGGTGGGCAGGTAACAATGAAAGAAAATAAGTAGGTGTTCTTACCAGTTTAAACTAGACCCCAGTAGTTAGCCCCAGGGCATACAATCAGTTCATTGGACTTTAAAGGGGCATAGATGGGATAAGCCATATTGCAATTTGCAGAACCCCTTCTTGAAATGAGAGATGCACAGCTGTTTGTGTTTTGTAAAATGAATCGAATATTGCTGTATATTGCAGAAATCAACATCTCCAATTCATTGCATTAATTGAAATGGCTTCTTTGATATTTATGAACTCAGGCATATCATTTTACAGTATGTATATCCCAAGTACAAGGAACCATAGTGCCCATAGGCTGTTGTGAAATCATGCAAAATACTTCTTCTCTTACAGATTGTATGTAACACTGTTGATGGTTGGTCACAGTAGTGCTATGGAAGTGGTTCCATGTGGGTGCATGTTTGTCATGTTTGGGGTCCAATGTCTGAAATGGGCCATTTTATAGAAGCATGAAATATGTTTCTGTCTCTACAGATGTTATGTTACAAAGGTGAGAGTTCATGGTCAGAAATGGACCATATAGGCTATTGTACAAAATAATGCAATATGCTCCCTTTTACTTCATAATATGCTCTCCATCTGTGCAAGGAACCAGAGTGCCCTTGGGCTCTTGTTTTTTGTAATATTCACTAAATTTTACTTAATCTGTCAAGTTTTCTTCACATACTAATGGCAAATGATCAATCTAAGAGAATCTCATTATTTCACATAAAAAGATACCATTAATGAGTAAGTAATCAATGATTCAATTTGGTTTTTTTGAAAATTCGTGACCAAACACTTTTCACAATAGTCCCACTTCATGTACACACAGCCAGTACAGGTTAAGATCAAAAATTCAAAATTTTCACAGTTTTCATGACTACTGGTTATGAAACATGGCTGACTATGCTAATTGTGAGCATTGCCATGTGTCTGTATCCTCTATAAAGCCCTCACAACCTTATTGATATCAACTCAATAAGCCCCTTTAAGATATTTTTTTTTACCGATAAAGAATCTGACATTTTATAACGATAAGATTAACGTTCTCAGTCAAAATACCGTTTACGATCAAGGCCATATCCGTGCTAATATGCCCATAAAATAAGTTAAATTCACTCGATATATAGGACCTAGCAAACTCGATCGTATGACTAAAATGAGGATGAACACAAGTCGTCTTAATTTTGCGTCAGCTACTTTTTTAAGGGGTAACTGTAAAAGAATGTGAAGAAACCTCGTTCTCGGCAGTAAAATACACTATTTAATTGAAATATAGTTCGGCCCATTAGACTTTTTTTTTCTTTTCGTTTAAGTTCTTGATAACACCATTCGGTACACTCTTGCGCCCCGTATAGTTCCAGTCACGAGGGCTGATACAGGCCGGAGAGGTCCAAAGAGTTATTAATGAGTTATATGAATCAACCTTAATTAGTTACTATGACAGATCATTGGACTAAACTTTAGTCAAAATGGCGTCTCCTGAAACTCATTAAGACTGTTTTGATTAATTTGTTTTAAGAGTGCTCACAGTTTATTAGTAGTTTATTAAGACCTGCAGTAACTGTAAACTTGTCTATCTTTTTTTTTTTTTGATAAAACAATTACGAGTGAAAGCTCGGTAAAAATTTGTTTTCTGTTCAATATAGTACGTCCCCTTGCGATTTTTCTTTTTCAAAGCAATTGAGTTGCGGCAATTGGTTAAAAGGGGTCCGTTGAATTACATCATTAAGTTAGTGGGGATTGTGAGTGACACAAACATACAACAATGCCTATAATTAGCATAATTAATCAAGTTTTCGCGTCCAATAGGTAGCAAAACCTTCATTGTTTTTTCACATTTTTGACCGTGACTCCTACTGACTGGGTGTACATGAATGAATACTAGTGTGAAAAGTGTCTTAATTTGCCTTTTCAAAAATCGTTAAATTCTAACTCATTAATTTTCCTTTGTATACGTGACACATGGTGGTCGTCTTAGTTTGATCATTCATCGTCAGTATGTGAAGGAAACTTAATTGACAGGTTTGGAAAGCTTTAGTGAATTTTTTGGTAAACAATCCAGTGTACCTCTTTAAACACTAACCACATTTCATATAACTATCATGATTGACAGACATGGAGCTTTTGTCTATAAAAAACACCCGTTGGGAGTAATAGAATATTGTTTTAGGTACAATGGGCTTTGCGTCTAATTAGTTTTTATTAATACACCGGTGGATGATATGGTTCAATGAATACGTTTTGGAAATGACAATATAGCCTATATATAAATATACTAAGCTCTCTGTATAAAAAAAAAATCAGACGCTTTAGGAGTACGTTATTCTATACGTTTTGAAGAAAGAGTGAAAAACAACAAACACAACTGCGACAAAAGTGCGAAGTATAACGGACTCTGCACTTTGGTTGTGAAACTCCACACATCGGCTCTTGGCACCTTTGACCGTGACATACATCGCATAACAACGTTAACAATCACATGCGCTACTTCAGTCGGTACTGTCAAATCATTGTTAGCACAGACTTCGAAGTCTCACTAGCGACACGGTTTCCGTTTCTCCCCGCACGCCCGTCAGACATCAGCACGTGAAGGGCTTGCCGTTGTTCGATGTGCGAGGTTTTACCAATTTTTACGCCATCGCAGGGTAAGTCTACTTCAACGTTAACTTCTGCCCTGTGTTTGATTGTGTGTTTTGGAAGTGGAAAGCGTTGCAGTATAATTGTAGATAGAGGTACACACGTTGGATTGAAATCACATTCGTTGTACTCCGTCGGAACTATATGCTCTCTGCAAACACGGATACGTTCGTTCATATTTGAGGTGTGGGAGTGGGTGAGTGTGTGGGTGTGGGTGTGTGTGTGTGTGGTAAGGGGGGAGTCGACAGTGAGATAATCAGTTGTGTGGTATATCTTTGTCTACCACGTGGATACGTTTCAACCAGGGGGTTGTTTCAGAAAATACTACAACTCCCTGGTTCCATCAACCACTGTCAGGTTCCGATGATTGGTAGAACGCGCCCTATCCAGGCTCTGAGAGGGAGCCTGTGACCCGACCCACATCTGCGAGATACATTATGACGTATGCAGGTCTACAAGCTCATCAAATATGACCAGAGTATATTACAATTATGCAAGATGCACGGTGCAATGGCAGCACCAAGGGGAGCATGGGGGGCATTTCCCCCAGTAACAACCTTCCCCAAATTGCCCCTCCCCCCACACAGCTGAGGTGACCTGACAAATACATAAATGTATTTGTCTATTCGATATAGAGATATGCTAAGACCTCGGGGCTTCTCTCCCTGGACCCCCACCGGGACTTTGACGGGCCCCTTGATTCCACTCGCTAAGCTCGCACTCCCGCCCTCGATTTCCCCGCTATGCACGAAAGGATTTGCCCGAAGCGATTCGTTTTGTCCGCCATTTTCCCCTCCCCAATTTACAATCCTGGTGCCGCCACTGGATAATGCGTGATACTGCCAGGCTGGTAATCACATGTCAATCGTAGTCAGTGCCTCAGTGGTCTTGTCGCATTGCGAGTTCCATGTACGGAGATCTGCACACGTGACGCATCAACTGTGTTACTGCTGCAGAGATGTCTATGGCAAGCGAAATGTCCGATAATTAGAAACCAGGTGTTTCGATCAAAAAACCAAGATTATCGTTCCAAAATCCAAGATTATCGGTCGAAAAAACCAAGAATATCGGTCGAAAAACCAAGTTTATCGATTATTTCGAAAAACTTGGTTTTCCGATAACCATGGTGATTTGCCGGTATACTTTCTGCGACCACGACATGCTAGATGGCGGCTATGACTTGATGGGCTATGTAACAACATGCATGCAGCTCAGTACGTCCATGCAGTACATAGGCCTATCATATAAACGAAATGTCCAATAATTAGAAAAACCAAGTGGTTGATAAGACAGATAATTCAAAAATCACAAGTTTGTCGAAAATCTTGGTTTTTCGACGAAAAACCTGGTTTTTCTGATTATTGGACATTTCGCTTTCCATATTCTCATAAACAGTTGTAATCTTGATTGCTATCTCATATTACAGCGCATGTCCATGGGGCAAAACCCTTACCAATAAAAGCGCACCTCATTGTTGGCTGTATACGTCTGAGTTAATTGTACAATGGGTGGAAAGCCATCGGTACCGAGCGACCAACTACCCTCTGACAGGACGTTTATCATCACTGGATCAAACAAAGGTTTGTTATTCTTTATTCAATCAATCTACCTTGAAATTAAACAAAATAAAAAAAATAACACATTAAGACAGACGAAAAATGTTAGCAAGGAATCCGTCGACGCAATAAGAAAAATGCCATGATAGGCCCCACACTGATTGTGGGCATTTGGCAGGGGTGATGATGATATTTCAACTGAACAACAAATTAAATTAGGCCCAGGCCACAGCGACCCTACGAGACTCGGATATATTCGCGGTGGTGTGCCTGTGCCCCCACCCCCCCCCCCCCCACGATTTTCGTTGAGTCATGGTCGGCCCCGATTGAACATGTTCGTAGCTTCTTCTCACGCGACCCGACCAAACAGTCGTTTGTAATTTAGCCAATGAGAAGGCAATATATATAGTCACATGACAGTCTGATCAACGCGCAACCCGACCAGCAATAATATAACAAGCATACACGACATTTGGATTCAAGAAATGGAGGAGGAATTTGTGATTATGTGGATGTAAGACTATGCATGTGTAATCCGACTACGTTATTCAACAAGCCAAGGCAGAAACCTGCAAAGCACGGCGGGGGTGGGGGGGGGGGGTGCTTAAAGACATAAGACAAAACGTATAGTTCTCGTTGATGACGTTTACGATTTACGTGCGACCATGTGCAGACAAACGCCTTAGCAACATGATTTTGTAATGGGGAGATTCGCCTCTCCGGAATCTTGAGCAAATTGGGAACAATAGATCCAATGACGTTACTTAGTTGAAGGACTGGAAACTATAACAAAATCACAAAATTTGACTCCTACCATATTACTAACAACCATCTTTCATTATTTTGCCATCTGTCTAGGTTAAATATTTTGTAAAATGGTAGTTTAATCTTTTTTTTTTTTTAAATTTATGACATGGATTCTTTTCAAAGTCTGTTTAGTGATGCATGGGACGCGTAATATTATTATCAAGATCTTATAAAAATCCATGATTCCTACTGTGATTTCTATACAGTGTGAACTTGAAGAGCACAGGCAGTGTGTTGAACACTGTCATTGTGACCACTAGCTACAGGCTGCCCCCGTCCCACCTGTTGAGGGGGGTACCCCACAGGTGGTTAATCTACCATACTTGTTGGATTGAGCCACGTGCAATTTCAACTCCCCTTCAAAATAAAAGATCAACAGGCTTTTTGGTCTATGGTAGAGGAAGGTTAAAAAGGGGGTCATATGTGGCGTTGGGTCCCTTAAAGAGTCCGCATGGACTTCCCTATCTGATTAATAGGTCCCTGAAGCCTCACGTAAAGAAATCCTTGTGAGATGTGTGTGCATATCAACCATTTGAGGATTTAAGCCTGAGATGTTGCACCATATGAGGCTCATCCCGAGGTAGGGAAAGGGACGTGATTATCCGCAATAGGCAATCACGGGTGTATGACTATACAGGTATGTATATGAAAGGGATGAAAGGCCAGGTTAACGATCAAAGTTTCAATATACTGACGGAGACCTGAGGAGGTTTGCTTTCACGAGAGCCTGAAGAATTAGTTTTTCTATTAACGATAGGACCGCATGCGACAGCTACCGGTTTACCACGCACAGATCCGCTGGGCAGTTATCCATTTGAGTCTGTTCTCATGCAATTGTTCGTACACATCTCTTTCGTATTGTCTGTTTCTTTTCATTGACAGGTATTGGATATGAAACGGCCAAGACGATAGCACAGCTGGGCGGCAGGGTGATCATGGCTTGCAGAAATGAAAGCAAAGCAAACGATGTAAGTGAAACCTTTAATCCTTGTGCAGTTTTGTGTTCACTTTCACAGGTCACATAAGAAAAGCTGCTGTAACAGTGGTTCTCCAACTTTCCGGACTACAGGATCCGTGTTGAACCGTTCCAAATGCTCCTCTTCCGTTTATGCTATCCATAGTTAATTTAATTGTGAGCGTGTGTGCGGGTGTATGTGCCCTTGTTTTCGGGTGGGATCGAGGACCGAAACAATAGATTTTAGGTCCTCTGTAGAAAATTCAATAGATTTCTCCGGTCCTCTCAAGATTAGCAATAGACAGTCTATTGTTAAGGTTAGGGTTAAGCGGTTAAGGTAGAAAAAACAAAAGAAAGCACAATGAGGTCCTCGGAATGAATGTGAAACGAAGTTATGTGTGTGTGTGTGTGATTGCCTTGTTGTGCTCTTAATTGCTACAGTTATATTCGTCATCGTCAGGAAGTTCAAAATCAGTGCAAACCCCTCAATAATCCTCGTGTATTCTATGGTACCCAAATGCGGCTTCAGTGGGAGGGGGGTAGGGATCCACTTCGAGGATAACTGGGCTATAACATTTGTTATGTTGTCGAATGGTGTTGATGGTGATAGGTTAGTTGGTATTACGAGATAAACATCAAGCGTTGTGATAATTAGTCATCAGGTTCACAAGGATAAAGTCCAGACATTCTTGTTGAACTTCATGTGTAACTGACATGAATTTCAATTCCCTCAACTAGTAGACATTTTTATTCAATATGAAATGTCTACGGCTGTTGCTTCTGTGACAATTACGTCACAGACAAGACTTAAAGCTGGAATACGAGTTGTACCGGCAATAGCCTGGCCATTTGCCTTTGTTCTTTGTAAGTGTATCACCGATAGGGAATGTACGCGAAAAGATCACTGTTGTGTCACGTTCACAGTGCATGCATTAGTGACGACCCCTGACCCTTATGATTAATTAATTTATTCAAATTGACCTTATGTATCTGAAGACATATTTCCAAGAACAGGATGTATTATAGAGGGCATGACTGGGTGGTTGGTACATGTGGGGAAATCGCTGCTTGTGATTGGTTGGAAGTCCAAACAAGGCTTCCTCGTGGAACTTCTTTGAGTTAGTCTCCATCTAGATTCCGTGCGGTAGGGCACGTAAAACTCACTCTAGTCAAGAATCATCTTAAATAAATTAGAGAAAATCATAAGCAGAAGTTAATCTCTTCATTTCTCTCGTCACGTGTCCTTTTGCTACCGCCCACGGTACTGAAGAACGAGGTAGGAGGAACACGACAATCACCTATCACAAAATCTGAAAGAGAACTATGCACCCATCTTCCAGACAGTTGAATATGAAAATTGTCTTGACATTTTTGTTGGCCCTACAAAATCGAGACTCTCCAAGAAAGCATAGCAGTCAATCACTGTTACTTGAAATCAAACAGACCAATGGGAATGGATATGAATATATAAATTTTCAACTCATATTTCAGCTTTAGTCGATAAAAAAAGGAACGTAAGGTAACGCATAGACAAAACCAATATACTTAGTATGTTGTATAATATATATAAATCTATATATAATATAAGTATATACCGGTATATTCATATATTCTGTAAGTTCGTTTGCTGGTCAATGACGTCATGCATGAAGTTCTTAATTGTTCTACAGTAGGCTGATTAGAATTTAAAACAATGCGTTCTTTTGTTTCTAATGCCTGCAGGCTATGGAAAGAATGAGACGAGAAACTAAAGATTTCAAACACAAAAAGGTAACAATTGATAAGTGGTTCTACTGAGTGAATGATAAACTACAAAGGCATGCTTTTGTGAAAGAAAGTTTAAATAATTTGCCGTTGTTGTTCTTCGTTTTGTTTAAACTGACGTACAATTAGCTGGAATACTTCAATAAATGACGTCACTTTCCATCACCATGAATTGTGAACCATACAGCACCTTGAGGATCGGTTGCATACAGCTGCTGTGGGATGAATTATTCATCCGATGATGATATAAAAGTGTTTAATGTGACATCATAGCATCTGACTTACTGGAACATTTACGTATTTTCACATTTTCAACATCATACCAAGAAAATGTACCCCAGTTCATCAACTTGTCATTCATAGAGTAGAGGCCTTTTCGTTGATCACTTAGAGTAGCTTTCCAAGGAAATCAAACCTTCGGATTGAATGTTACAAAGGTAATCCAGATGCATAATTCACAATCCTAATCCATAAGTCATGGTACTAATGAATTAATTCGTAATTCATAAATTTTAAGTGCTAGTCATCCAGATTTCTTGAGGGTAATCCCTTGAAAACTAAACGGTATATATAGATCTATGGATGCGTTGTTGGTTAAATATTTTAATATTCAGTATTCAGGGTACATTTGAATAGTTAGTGAGTAAGCCATTGGCCATTGAGATGTTTAATAACGAATACATTTTGTAGTATTCCTTACAAATTAATATTAAAACTTCTCTGTGATTCAGGGGCAGAAAATAGAAGTGAAATATAAAATGAATGAATGACGTTTTGAGATATTGTTACTTATCATTACATCTTTTGTTTTGTTGTTTTAATTATTTCTATTTGATTACTTTATTGGATATTCAGGGTGAAATTCCGGAATTGAACGTTCAGTTTATGGAATTAGACCTTTCATCCCTTGAATCTGCAATCAAGTTTGCTCGACAATTCAGAGAGAGTGGCCTTCCTTTGCACGTCTTAATCTGCAATGGTGGTTTGCTTGAACGAGAAAGGATAAGTGAGTATAAGATATATCTAATTGAATACTCACTTATTCTTTGATTATGTGATTTAAAATTTTCTTCTTATATCTCTCTTTCTTTTGACTTCATTTTCAGTTCGATATATTTATTTATTTTGTTCTAATGCATGAGAGCCATCACAAAATCTATGCAGCAGTTACGAAAACTAGTTAGTTTTCTTGTCTGATCCTCAACAAGTGTTTACGGATCAATTAGTTAATGACATATTGCAAAAAAAAAGGTTCATGTAAAACATTAAAAGAAAAGAAAAAGAACTGAATAAAGTTATTAGAAAATAGCTTTTACTCAAAGAGAGAATTACAATCTGGAGAGGATTCCTGCAGTATCACAGCCATGAACGTTGGATAATGCCTGATTCTAATCTTTGTTTTTTGTCTATATTTCTCACAGTTCTCACAGATGACGGATTCGAACTTCACTTTCAGGTCAACTATTTATCTCACTTTCTCCTCACACTTCTCCTCCTTCCCCTCCTGAAGCAGAGCGCCCCCAACTCGAGAATTGTCAACGTTTCGTCAATAGGTCATATGTTTGGAGAGGTCAATCTCGAAAACATTCAAGGACAAAAGGGTTACGGGATCAACAATTTTTACATGAATTCCAAACTTTTCCAGGTATCTCTCATTTTTCGTGATTTGATTCCGACTTTTTCTCCCGGAGTAGTTTTTATTCTTCTTTTGTTGCCAAGTCAGCCGTTTGATATCATTAAACTTTTAGTTTGCTGCATGTAAAAACTTAGAAGTCAAGCAAATTTCGAGGATGCATAACACGCGCGTAGTCATATGGGATTCATGGCTTCATTGTGATAAATATGAGTAGAGTAAAAGACGCGTCCGACAAATGGTGTTAAATAAAACATTTGATATATTGCCGGAATTTAAGTGCTATTCAACCTTTCCTTTTTAAATTATTCTCCTTCCCTAGATCATGAATATGCATTCACTCTCCAGAAGACTGTCTGATCAACAAATCTCCGTATTCTCTCTCCATCCCGGATTTGTTGACACAGATATTCTACGAGGCCATTCTGGCTGTTGGATGGGTTTCCTTAATTGCATCAAATGCTGTGGTATGTGTATTACATAGTCGTAGGTTTCAATGTCAACTGCATGAAGAATTCATTTGTTTTTGAAATGCAACATTTTTACTTTAATTCCCTTTAATTTAGTATGATACTGTACTTTCATATATATATATATATATATATATATATATATATATATATATATATATATATATATATATATATATATATATATATATATATATATATATATATATATATATATATATATATATATATATATATATATATATATATATATATATGTCAGTGATGTACTTACATGCTAACATATTTATATGGCACCAATATAGCTGTTTTATAGATTGCAAAACGAACATTGCTGCATGTCATACCTCAGAAATTCTGGAACGCGCACTTCACAGTAATATTTTCCTCCTTAGGCTCCAGGTCAGTCATCTGAGAACGAATTGTATATTTAATACATCCATCACCGTAGCGTGTTTTAATTTTTTTCAATCATATTACAATTCTCACTAGATTCATCTTCCGTAGAAGTGACTCCTCTCCTAGTTTCGTATGTTTCGTATTTTATTTTTAATCTTCGTGCACACACATACAGGAAAATAACTAAATAATGCATATTTGTTACCATATTACCACAATGAAATTGTATTTGAGAGTCTCAGCATGAATACGTAAATAGATTATCTTTTCTTTTACACATTTATTTGCTTAGTACATAATTGGATGAACACCCCCCCCCCCCCCCGGAACCTCAAAACACTCTCGTGTGATCAATACATCAAAATGTAGCCGTTTGAATTTTTGCAGCTAGCATAGACGCAGCAGATGGCAGTCGAACGTCGCTTATCGCTGCACTAGACGAAAAGTACACCGGGAAGACCGCCCTCTATTTTGATGGTGGTAAGCCAGTGAGGTCCGCTACACTTTCAAGGTACTATAAACATGCTTTTGACTGAACCTCGCGATATTGTTAATGTGTTGAAAGAGTGTGGTGATCTTACTGTCACTTCTTCCTTTGTTCTTCTTTTTTTTTCTATCCCTTTTTGTTTTTATTCTATGTTAAATTTCAAGTGTCAGCTACAGCTCAATTGGTCATTGCTTATGTCAGTGATGACTTTATTCTGTAGGTATGATATAGGTGAGCCTAATTTTTGTAATGCAGTGTCAGTGAAAATGATCGAACAAAAGGGCTAATTTTTTTCGTACTGTATATCATTTGTCAAAGTTAACCAAATTAAGTTAATTAATCCAGTTACCAAATGTTATTTCAAAGCTGACAATTTCATTTTCAAAATAAATGACTTGCTCCAAGCGTTAGACATAATTTGTTTTTGCTTACAACATGTAGGTCTTTGAAAGTTATTACGTAATCTTTTGTTGAATTTACTGCAGGAACGAAGAACAGCAAGAGGTATTATGGAAATACAGTCTGCGCTGTTTGAGAGAGAAACTGGATGACGCCATTTTGAAAGAAATAGGAGAAAAACTCGAAAACATCGAACCCCTAGAGAAGGTTTAACTAGGATTGTGACGCTTCGTTGGAGTAATATTCCATACAACTTTGAAGTACATGTATGCTGTTTTCGCCATCTTGAATGTGCCATCACAATCCTAAAATATGGAATACAAAAAGCCTATTTGTACATAGATTTGCAGACTGACGAACTTCTATTAATATGATAACATCTCTTATATACCGTATTACAATTCATCTCGTTTTGATAAACGATACGATAATTGCAATTGGATTTATTCTCCGGCAGCGATGATGAACATTTCACCACACTCGACCAGTTTTAAATTGCTATGTTGAAGACAGTGCATAACACTGCATAAACTGCTATGATTACATGAAAATATAGACGTGGTTTGGTCAAGTTTCACACACTGTAAAAAAAGGTCTGTAAATTTACAGAAAATAAAACAAAGAAATAAGAATTGCAGAAATTGTCTGGAAACTAATTACCAGAACATTTCTGTATTCGTTTTGTATTTCTTTATTTCATTTTCTGTAAATTTACATTTTACAATTTACATTTTTAACAGTGGAGTAACCAATTATATATTTAGATCGCCCCCCCCCCCCTCCACACCCATCTGGTTTTTGTTGTGACTGCCATTAGTCATTCGCATGTCTCAGAATGTTATTACATGTGCCTACATATTTTATCGTTCAACAAAGTCATATGCTAATTTTTAAGTTAAACCAATGAGTTTAAAATTAAGAAACTTCCAGATAATCCCATCTGTTAATACGCGATGATATAACACATTCCGTATTCGTAAATACACGATGACTCAACAGCTGAAGCAAAGTTTCAGTAAATGAGAAGTGACTAATTTTTAATGGGCAACTTACGAACAAACTTCTTTTTCAATGAAACTTGAGTTTTATTTCTCTTGCCGCTTGTCACTTGTCACTTGCCATATCGTTATTAGAATGAATTGTACTGCATGTATAATTGCACCTATATTACTAACCATGGCGTAAGATTCTCCTAGATTCCCTCTGTGTCTCTCCCCAGATTAAAATATATATCTTGTCATTCTTTTTATCTTCGTTGCTTTGAAAAAGTTCTTCATTTTTTTTCGTTGCACAATAAGGTCTTCTATTTACCGATAACCTTTAACGGAAAGGATGATGTTGCACAAACATTTCTAGTTGAGACGGAACTCGGTTAAACAAGCGGCTTGCTCGTGGTGAAAAAAAAAGCTGGTGGGGCGAGTGCCCTTCCACATTGATGCACCAACAAAATTAGAAAGTACCAGGAAAATGACGCTTACTTGGCCTTTTTTTTTAAAAATATCCCCTAAAAATTGAAAAATTTTTGCTCTCACTGGCTTCTTTACCTTCAAGTGCAAACCGTTTTCGACAATTCCGTCCCAAAAGGCTCCTTCGTATACAACAGAGAAAGATTTAAGTTTGTTGTTGTCGTCTCTTTGTTTTTGTTAAGGTTGATCCTTGAAGAGTGGAGACCAGAGGGGGTCATGGTCCGGGAATCCAGTTCCCTAAAACTACACTTACAGACATTGCCCTGACACCTGAAGGAAATGCAGATCTAGCAACGGGTGTGCGCCCCCTATCGTTTGCAGATCAATTTATTTCTTTTTTGAAGTAGAAAAAAAACAATAACTTAAAATGATGATGATGATGATGATGATGATGATGATGATGATGATGATGATGATGATGATGATGATGATGATGATGATGATAAATGTTGCAACAAATTGCATTTGAGGGTATTGTGGGTACTTTAATATTCAAAAATTAATATCAAATGTTGTACCCCTCTTCCGGGTTGGCAATCAGGCCCTTAATCTAAGTCTTAAGTGGCGCTCCTCTATAAAATAGTCAAAAGTGTATACATGTAGAGGGAGAACCAGATATAGTGCTGTCGCGCATGAGCTCGGCAACTCCACCCCTGACAGGAAAAAGTCCCGCCCATAGTCTATCTAAAATTCCTCCACATGTGTAATCAGAACAATGAATCCCGTGTATACACTGTTTAATATGAGCTACTCTGCATCTTTCGAGTTAGCTGTCAGTCACTGCAGAGTAGGACCAGTTAAGAATTCTGCTATCCGGAAGCCAAAAATATAGCTTGGGGTGATGAGTTACTGCCTTAAGCAACGCTGTCGGTCGGGCACTGCGCACTTGTCGGGTAACTCCGCAGACCTTCGGCAAGGCAGATGTCGGGCACATTACAGTGTACACACGATCCATTCTTGTGATAACACATGTCGAGCAATTTCAAGACAGGCTGTGGGAGGGCTGGACGTACGTGGTTTTGAGATTTGAAACTGTCTGGGGTGATAAGTTTGTGTCTCTATAAACGTGAACAGGCCTAAACAAAGCGAGCCACGACCAATGAGATCGCATCTCATCCGCTCTCCGTCTGCATAAACATTACGGAAGGAAATCAGCACAAAATATAACATTACACAATCTCACCCGGTTTGACCCCAAAGGCAAAATAAGACCGCTCAGCTAGGCGGATGTAAGTAAAATGAAATAAGTCAGAGCCATGTGGAACATGCCCGCGGTTTCCGCCTTATTTGTATAAGAGTCTCAAGTTTCTCTCGTGCTGTTCAAACATTTGTAGCACAGACATACAATGTTCTCAGTAGCGGACAGGTTCCATGTTGCTCACACTATACCAATCGAACGCCTACAGCCCGGCTAGTCTTGGTCAAGACGATTGTGGTTGTGTTTGTTCTTTCGCGTTGCCTCTGCCACACCCAATGTTTAGAATATACCCATCACACTGCACTGATGGCGTCTACCCCATGTTTTAATCCGTTTACACGCGAATTTTGTACCAAACAGAGTTTGTTTACCAGGGTTTCGTCATCAAACGCTTATCCGAGAATTATTATTATTGAGGGTGTGAACTAAATAATCGAACCTGGTTGGTTTGCTCCTGTAATACATTTCTAGGGTCTTCACCAGGACATTGGCACTGTCTAGTTTGCCGTTCGACGTATGAGGTTCTACGAAGGCTTTCACCCCCATCACAGTGGTAAGTCAAGTTCAACCTTGCTCTGGTTTTTGTGTGTGAATGACTGGGTAGACACGTTGTTACAGTATACACTTGTAGAAGGTACACAAGTAAGACTGAAATTGTTTGCTCTGTTGTAAGCTAAGTTGTACTTCATTAGGAAAGTAAGCTCACTTAATTAAGCTGTAACACTGATTCAGTTCCCTCCTTTCGTTTACGAGGAGAAGGAGGAAGGGTGGGGGAGGCAGTTAGAAAATCAGTCGTGTGGTACATTATTTTGTCTGAGCAGATACGCTCCAACACCACTGCGGCAGTTTGCAGTGACTGGCAGAACGCTCCGTGGTGATCTACCGGAAGCATGCAGCAGAAGTGAACACGTGACATATGATGATTACGATTTCACGGGAATCTTGAAGTGGGTCTGTTATTTCATCTTGTATGATCAATGGTTTGTATATCCACTGGACACTAATTACAATTATGCAAGAAACATACGTGTGTCTTAATCGTATAGTGGCTCATAATCAGCAGTCTGCGTTGAAATTCGATATGCAGGCATTTGCAAGTTGTTCGTGTCACTCAGTGCTGAAATTGAAAAGCGGTGTTGCTATATAGTAAACATAGACAGACGGTTGTAACTTCATCGGTTTCTATGGTTACAGTCACCTGTCACGGAAACCGACGTTATCAAGAGGGAGCTCTTCGTAACCGAAAGACAGGCAGGTTGCACGTATGAGATTGTACAATGGGTGGAAAGCCATCGGTACCGAACGACCAACTACCTGCAGACAGGACGTTTATCATCACTGGATCAAACAAAGGTTGGTTACCAGTGGCGGCCCCCAAGGGGAAGGGACATGGCGGAAGACCCATTGCCCCAAAGTTACAAAGTTTACTCTAACGTAGGCCTAGATTCATTGGGCCTTCATGTCTATTTCCTGTTTACATTCATACGTTTGCATTTATCTCCCTGGGTTAGGAAGTCCATGAGACTTAATTTTCCACCCAGAGGTATGCTAAAACCTGGAGCTTCCATGGGATCCACCCCTGGACCCCACCACCGGCTTCACCGCTGAATCTCACAAGGGGTCGCAATTTTTCATGTTTGAAGTATAGCTATCCTGAGACTTAATGTTTCACCTAGAGATATGCTAAAACGAGATTCTTAGGCCTTTCCCCCCTTGACTCCATGAGTGGTCCTAAGTTCCCAATGCCGGAACTTTTTTTTGCCACAGCAGTTTTTTTTTTTGCCCCCCACCTCCCCCGTTTGCCCCCAACATAATCTTAAAGGTGTCGTCACTGTTGGTTACTCTTTATTCAAATATTCACCCTATCCTTTTTTTTTCTTCGTAGGATGGCTAAGGAAACATCGTCATTTCTAATGTTTTCAAAATCATGAATATGCTTACTTTAATAAGGGACTTATAACAACTGATGGTTGCCGGGTTCTATTATAATCCGGTGTCAGAATTAGAAAACGGGATCGAAAAGGTTGTCATTTTGGACTGCGGGTGTGTGTCCAATTTCCTAGAAGGCCAGTTAATGTGATTAACATTGAAAAACAATGGTTCTAAATTTGACGATTTTAGAAAAACAAGATAGTTCATGATAACTAAAACCATAACGATTTTTTTTTCCACCGTGGCTCAAAGTAGGCACTTTTCTTGTGGAAGTTGTACAGATCTCGAAGGTGCCCATAATCTGCTGGTGGTATGAGACCTGCAGTGAAGTGGTACTTCACTGACTGACTAATGTGTGTGTGTGTGTCTGTGGAGAGAAAATCATGCTCTCCAATGTTACCGAGTTTCTTGGAAGTGTATATTGACAGACATCTCACCCGAAGTGATCATATCCAGTAGATCTGCAATACAGTCTCGAAATTTTTAGGTATTCTCAAACAATCTCCCTGTGAGGTGCATGTATGGCCAATCGAAATTTCGAATCAACGATTTGACTCCTTTACGGAAACCGTGTTTCAAATTGTGTTGTTAATCTGTTCAAGTTCGTCTTAGTTTTCAATGTCATAAAAAGATTACCCTTGTGTGAAGCCCGACAACTTCCTAGTCGGAGATGACTAGGAAGTTGACATCTCCCGGGAGATGAAACTGTAGCTTTGAAGGTCACGTGATGTTCAACTAAAAAGAGCTTCCTTCGTTCAGGGGTTGCAGAGTGAAACCCGAATGAAAATCCATACAGGGTAATAGGATTTGTATTTATACCTATTACCGTTTTGAAATATGACTTTTCAAAGTTTGATGAGAAATACAATATGATGACGTGGATATTTGCACATTGTCGGTATTTCTTTTGATAAGTCCATGTATATTGCTTCTTAATTCCTTGCCATCTGACTCAGATATTGGTAGGTGATATCAATATTAACAAAAAAAAGGGAAAATATATGCTTCGAAAACAAAACACTGGATTCAATAAAAAATAACTCAATTGTCCCTGAAAAAGGGTTAAGTAAACAAAGGATGACATTAAACTTATCGTCACAAATTTTCATACGATGTTTGTTTATGAAGCAGGTAGTACGACAGGAATTTGCCTGAAAAAAAAATAATATTTATCAATATTTACTGAATTTTGATGGACTCTATGACCACTTTTAATATGTTTTAATGGTTAGTACAGCCAACACTTCACATGGTCATTTTCATATCACGCTACATTAATTAACGATTAGACCATATATGTGATCACTACCATTCTATCATCCTGTTTTATCAGGTGCTCCTTCATACAAGCTTCTGATTCGACACAATCTCAATCAAAATTTCAGTTATCCTTAATTTAGTTTTGAGAGCACAACACACATATCCCGGTGCATCTGTGTGGCCATGCGCTGTTCATGTATTTTTCACGTGACGCGTCTATTGTGTATCGTCTGTCTTCCATTGGCAGGTATTGGTTATGAAACGGCCAAGAAGATAGCCCAGCTGGGCGGCAGGGTGATCATGGCTTGCAGAAATGAAACGAAAGCGAATGATGTAAGTGACGATGTAACCTCCCAGGACAAACTTTAAAGCTGGAATAGAAGCTGAAAATAATGTCAGTGAAAGGCAATTTCCGCGGAATATGTCATAGCTACTACTAATCAACATTGTTTAAGTCCCAGTTTTGCATGAAATGAGCATTCATTCCCGTTTTCATTGTTCTGTTTGATTTCAAGTAACGGTGATTGACTGCTATGCTTTCTTGCAGAGTCTGAATTTTGTAGGTCCAATAAAAATATCGAGACAATTTTCATTTTGAAATATGGGGATGATGAATGCATAGTTCTTCTTCAGTGTTGTTCTGCAGTAGGCTGGTTAGAATTTGAAACAATGCGTTTGTTTGTTTTTAATGCCTGCAGGCTATGGAAAGAATGAGACGAGAAACTAATGAAGATTTCAAACATAAAAAGGTAACAATTGATTGACGCAGCCCTGTTCAGTGATTGATAAAGCACCAAGACATGCGGTAGGAAAGAAACTTTTAAAGTATATTCCTTTTATTTATAAAGCGACTTCACAATAAGCTGGTATAATTCAATATTTGACGTCACTTTTCATCTTCTCGAATTATGAATCGTACTATGCGATGAACTTTTCCGTTGTGGACTTCAAATACGTGTTCAGAGACAAATAGCCATTCTGTTTTGTGAAGCTTCAGTATAGTATTAGTGTCCAGCTGCTCCCTACAGTACCCTTTTCTTCTCGTTTTTTTTTTATATTGTTGGCGAAGAAACTATTGAAATATAAAAGGAGTTAACGACTTTTGTTAATAACTAACAATATTTTTAATTATCATTACAACAATTATAATTCTTAGTTTTTATTTTATTCCTTTGTCGGATACTTAGAGTGAAATTCCGGAATTGAATATTCAGTTTATGGAACTAGACCTATCATCTCTTGAATCTACAACCAAGTTTGTTCGACAATTCAAAGAAAGTGGCCTTCCTTTACACGTCCTAATCTGTAATGGTGGTTTGTTTGAACACCAAAAGATAAGTGAGTATTAGTTAATCATCTAGTTGATTACTTATTATTCTTTCTTTGTGAGGATTAAAATTTGCCTTTCATATCTCTCTTTGTTTTTACTCTTTTTTCCAGTCCAATGTATTTACTTATTTTGCTTCAAGGCATTAGAAATTATAGCGAAAGCTATACACTTAAAAGATAAAGGGGCCACGAAATGTTGGTGAATTTTCTTGTCTGACCCTGAACAATAGTTGCGATGTATAAATCAGCTAATTGTATGTTAACGTATACGTATGTAACGAAAAGGGACACATTCACACATACACACACAAAAAAAAACAATAAGTTTATTATCTTGATTAAAAGCTTTTCCTGAATTAATCGCTATTTGAAATGGGTCATGTACAATATGTTAGCCATGAACGTAGGATATTGCCTGATTCTAATTTATGTTTTTGTCTCTATTTTTCACAGTTCTTACAGATGACGGATTCGAACTTCATTTTCAGGTCAACTATTTATCCCACTTCCTCCTCACCCTTCTCCTCCTGCCTCTCCTGAAGCAGAACGCCCCCAACTCGAGAATCGTCAATGTTTCTTCAGTAGCCCACGTGTTAGGAGTATTCAATCAAGAAAACATTCAAGGACAACAGGGTTACGGATCCAACAAGTTTTACCCGAATTCGAAACTTTTTCAGGTAACTCCCATTTTCGTGGTTTGATTTGGAGCGATATTTGGCCTTATTTTGTTTACAAGCTAGCCGTTTTAGGTCATTAATCTTCAAGTTCGCCACATGTTAGGAGTCAAACAAATCCCGATGGGGGGGGGGGGTGATGCGATTAGTCATATGCGGCTCATGACTGCATTTTGAAATGAACACCAGGACAGAAAAATGTTTCCAACTAATGACAATTCCTTCGTCGGAAGTTTGATTTGAGATTCGTCATCGGTGTTTTAATGCATGCATGACTCACTATGCAGGGCCGGGTTGTATGATAAAGGGGTCCTGTAGTGTTTTCAAGAATAGATAAACATGATATGTTGACTTCACTAAAACAGTCAACACACTTTTACCAGCCTCAATTACACGTAATTGAATATGGGAGTGGCAACCAATATCGCCTGCCCGCAGCGGCTCTAGCTATAGAATGATATTTAATTGGCGATGTGATTGCCGTAGGATCAAATCACACCGTGGTGTGATAAAATGACCTTAGCCTATGTGGTTTACCAACTAGCTTTGCCTCACTAAAACAAGGAAATTGTGTGGTTTAAGAAACTGAGGTTTCAATTTCACGGTGAAGGAAAAACAACGTGGACATATAAAATTTGTGAAGTACATGTTTCACTTGCATACTAATTACTTTTTAAAGAAATAGGCATTGACGTCATTCAAAACACGTGAAGCTCCTCGCAGCAGAATTAAGACCATTTAAATCTATTTTTGTTTTGTTTCAAAGAAATAAATAAATATTTTGTACACAACTGAGATCTATGACTGAATTTATGTGAAGTAAAATGTGAACGTAATATGTAATAGTGATGTCAGAAAGGACAAGCAAGAATAAAATCCTAAATTACTTTATCTTCATTATCATTTTTTTTTCTTTGCTTAGGAGCTTGCCTTCCAAACTTCGCCATTGTACAGATAATGCAACTTCGGTGGATGGATGTTGATGTTAAAGTAGGATGTGCTGTTTGAGAAAAACAAAATGCCTTTCTCTTAATGCTCCATCTTTCTCTTCCATTTGATATCAGCTTGAAAAACAATCTCAAAGACAAGTTTCTTTCAGGAGAAATAGTTAAACCGTTATTCACCGAAGACAATGTATTTTTGGGGGTGGGAAGGGTCCCTGAGGGGTTAGCAGAGCTACCGGTACGTTCTGTGGTAAATTCACGTTTTTTCTGTCGTCCGAATAACCACAACTCGACTCTTCTGCAGAGGCATTTCTTTTAGAAAGTTGGCGATGATTTCTCACAAAAAAGTGCAAGGTATATAGCCCTCTTATATCTTTTTTTACAACTGTTAGAAGTACAGCCAGTCCTTTTGTGCACTTTTTTAAATGCGTACCAGCACATATTGCTTTAAATAAAGATTGAATTGCTGTTCAACCTTTCCTTATAAACTGGTTTATTCCCCAGATCATGAATATGCATTCACTCTCAAGAAGGCTTTCTGATCAACAAATATCCGTATTCTCTGTCCATCCCGGATTTGTTGACACAGATATTTTTCTAGGGCATACTGGCTGTTTCATGGCTTTCCTTAATTGCATCAAATACTGTGGTATGTTTATCATATATAGTCCTTACGTTTCAACAATAAAATGATTTTTGTTTTGTGGAATGAAGTATTTTTTGAATTCACATTAAGTCTTAATAGCACCAGTATGGGAGTCATACAGCTTAGAAAAGTGTATACTGCGTTCATATGCCAGAAACTTATTTTTGTTTCTGCAAACTTGACGGTAATATTTTCCCCTTCAAATGTCAGTTTTCTAAGAACGAATTGTAAATTTAACACATCCATGACTGTAGCACTTTGAGTTTTTCAATCATCAGTATTACAATTCTCAACAGATTCATCTTAAGAAGAAGTAAGTGGTCTTCAAGTTCCGTGCTTTAGTTTGAATCTTCGTGCACACACACACACCTACGGAGAAGGAACAAGCTCGATATTTATACGATATACGTTGCATATACCTCAATTATATTACACTCAGAAGACCCAATGCACAACACCCACATGGATTTATCACCTTTTTATTGAAACGTTTATATACGGCGTTCCATAGACCATCGATCGACTTATCAATGCAACAAAAACTGAAATACATCTCCGGTTGATTTGATTTTTTTTTCTGCAGCTAGCATAGATCCAACTGAGGGTAGTCGGGCGTCCCTCATCGCCGCATTAGACGAAAAGTACGCCGGGAAGACCGCCCTCTATTTTGATGATGACGGTAAACCATCGGGCACTACTAGACTCTCCAGGTACTGTACCATAACTGAATACCACGATGTTTTCTCAGAGTGTTAAGTATGAAAAATTACATAATCTAAAGCTTTTGAAGTTATCATCAGTGTTCTCCTTTTCTGCTTTGTTTTCTTGCATAGTTTTCTGGCCAAACAAATCGGCCAAACAAATTCTCATTTACAAAATGAAATAACTTGTACGCAACGATAGAGGTATTTCATTTTTTTTTTTTAACATTTTTAAGATCATTACCTAATCTTTTGTTGCATTTTACTACAGGGACGAAGGGAAACAGGAAATATTATGGAAGTACAGTCTGCGGTGTTTGAGAGAGAAATCAGACGACGTCACCTTGAACGAAATAAGTGAACAGCTCGAGAACATCGAACCTCTAGAGACGATTTAAAGAGGTTTCAATTTATTCTTCGATGAGGGTCCCCACATTTTTACTAGTCTGATATAGACGGCACATCTTTACAGACATTGCAGTTTAATCTTTATTAACATCATGACACGTTTGTGAGCTTTTCAAGATGGTATGATTATCGCAGTAGATATAATAAAGCTATGTAAAATTTAAAAGACTCGAACAGTTTAAGGACTAGTCATGTAATAAACGGAAGCGTACCGAATATTGTCAGACGATAGTCTATAATTAACTGAAATTACATGTGTAATTTTGCCAAGTTTGAACATGAACCAATTCTATATTTCCCTTCTCTTTCTCTGCTTTTAATGTTCTTTAATGTTCTTTATACGATTCTTGGTTATTGACAGGTAGTGGGATGTTAGTATATTTACATGAATATCACATAGCGTTCAACAATATTCGGATCATATGCTAATTTGAAGTTAATTCAGAAGGTTTAAATGAAGAGACTTCCATACTATCATCGCATCTATGAATATGCATTAATATATCACGTAGCCATTAATACAATGACGCCACGGTTGTTCCATTGCATCAGTAATGAGACGTAACCAACTGCTAATGAAGATATACAATAATTTGTAACGCGCAACTTACAAATAAAAAAAAATAGAGTTTCAATGAAACTTAAGTTTTATTTTGTGTGCCGCTTGCACTTGCCATATCGTTATTGAAATGAATTTTATGACATGCATAGCCCATCGCAAACCATGGTGATAGATTCCCAGACATTCCCTACGTACGTTTACCAGACTGAAATATACACTTCTTCTTTTTTATCTCCTTTGCTTTAAAAAAAAAACACTGTTCATTTATCGTTGGCACCATAAAGTGTTCTATTTACCTATGAACTTTGACTAAAAGAGTAACGTTGTACAACATTTTTTTCGAGACCGAGATTCTGTTTTTCGCAAACCTGGTAGAATTTTATTATATACATTAGTTAATGGTCAAGCTATTTAGTTCACAGAACCTCTAAAGTGTTGATGAATGCTAAGACAAGGCCGGTATGGTTGGACAGTTTTAATTGTTTAGTATGTTTGGTGTGTTTGTAGTATGTTTAGTATGTTAATATGTTTAGTATGTTTGTAGTACGTTTAGTATGTTAGTATGTTTAGTATGTTTGTAGTATGTTTATTATGTTAGTATGTTTTGTATGTTTTAGTTGGGGTAGGAGACGACATCTCCCCTGCATGCAGTTCCTGTTAAACTTGTTAAAGCCGCAGGGAGCTGGTACAGTCGCAACTCCACTTTCAAGGATGTCACATGTTGCAGTATATCCGTAACTCACAACTTATATCTGAGCTTGGATTACTCCAAGTCCGGTCAGTATTCACAAGACAAATCCCACGGTCGAGTTCAGAAATAAGTCAGAAAATTATATATTATATAAATATATATTTGGCAGAAAATTTGAATATTTGCAGGTTCAGTTATCATCTTAAATTTCATGTCAGACTGCCTTCACCACAACTGATTGCTATTTATCCATGTACTGTGAAATATTTCCCACGTACAGGAACCTCAACTGGATTTCTTTGTGTGATAAAGCCTACAGAGACATTATAAATATCAAAGTTAAAATATGCAAAATGAAGTAATACATAGTTTTAATACTGTCACCATTGATTCTGTACTTTCGTTTCATTTGAAATATGTTTCATTTTACATATTTTACTCAACTATTCTCGAGAGCTTGGGCTGGTTATCAAACGTAGGCCTGATACCCTCTCATAGTTTTGTAGGTTTGAATCAGTCGGCTATTTTATCTCTTTCCCGGAAGCAAAGTGTGGAAGACTCTAAAAGTAAAGTCAAGCTTAAAGTTTATATACTGGAATTAGGAAAGAATTTCGTCTCCATAAGCACTATGGAACTATGCGTGGATCCAACGAGAGATGGAGGATAAGGTGGAGGGAGGGGGGGGGAGTATTGATGTCATACGCCATTTCACCAACAACAAGTACGCGGAAATTAGCATAATGTTAGTCTATGAGAAGGAGTTTTTACAGACGCGAATGTCATGTGTCAAAAGTGTTAACAGAATTAAGTTCGCGCAGTCGCAAGCTCGAATATATTCTAGAAATTGGAGAACAATGTGTCCATTTTCTTCTTCCCAATATTTCTTGTAATAGAAAGTGATAAGAAGCAATAAGAAAGTGTGGGGGGGGGGGGGCATCATGTGCCGTTCGTCAATATGTTAACATGTGGCTATGTATATCGAAACAAGTGTAAATTTTATTCTCCAACCATTGTACACACGAACCAACACCCAAGCAGGAACAAAAAAACACACGTAAAAAAAGGGAAATATAGAGGAAAGGGGTGAGTATCAGCAAGATTGTCCCAAGAATTACCTCAGTGTAGAAATTAACTGTCTAAATAGAGCGCCAGGAAAAGTTGGGGCTTTGTCCGTAAAAAAAGAAGAAGAAAAAACCTATTTGGGTTTACAAGTTTGCCGGCGGATAGCCAGAATTGGAACTTCCAAGGTGTTCTAAGCTGTGGGTACTCGGCCCTAATATCGGTGTCTCGTGTGGCTACAAATTTCTCAATTTTAGTGAGAAAGTGATCAATCTATGGAAGGTGATAATGATAGAAGATGTATTTGCTGTATTTGTTATATGAAACATCACAATGAATTACCAGTGCATCCACTTTCGTTTATTCTCGGAGCACTTGCAAATATTCGGACAACATCCCCTTTAACCTCAAACTTTTTCACTGGTCCCAATTATTACCCCCCCCCCCCTTACCTTCAAGCTTCCGTCGTCCCTGCACCCGATCACCTGGAAGGTGAGTGGAGATCTAGGCCTATACCATCATCATGATTGAACTATAGTTGGATATACTATGACGAAGATGGTTGGTGTAATTTGTTGTCAAACGTTCTTTAGAAAAAAAGAATAAGCTCACATTGAAGAAATGTCTACTCCAATTACACCTGATCTCTGCTCCAAAGTATTCTAAAGGCAGGCTAGAATTGGTGTCTCCGCGGGTTTCCTGGTGTTCACTGATTATGGCACCCGTATACTAACGTAATGTGGTGTCCTTTGCAACTGCCATCTAGGTATACACTATTTGATCGAAATCTATTAAGCCAGGCAGTTAATGTTATAACCCCCTGATTCACCATTGCTGGGGCGGGGCGGCTTGCATGTATTGGGGGACCCCACAAAATTGAAAGGATCGGGCCTGGGTGCCCCTGGGGGGAGAGCGATTTCCTTGATTATTATACTGGCTGCCATGGCTGGTACTTTTACTAAAATGTTCTTATTTAGGCCTATCCGTGGCAACCGATTTTGGCGTTCCCATTGTAAAGTCTTCCCACAATTTTTCTAACAGCTATAGTCATGGAAGTGGTGATAGGCGCACCCCCCCCCCCCGTCCCTCCTTAGTAAGGATGCCTACGTCATCACTTGCCATGTACGGGAAATTCTTTTCTTATTCTTAATTTTCATACTTTTCTACAATATTTTGTTCTATTCTAACTCGCTTTTTATTTGCTTCAGAGGAGGCCTTCTCGGCTTATTCCCGATGTACGTCATCTCCCTTATCATGATAGACTCAAATGTCTGGGACTTACTACTCTTGAGTTGAGAAGGATCGGGGTGGGGGGGGGGGGGTATGTTGTAGGTTTTTAAATTCCTATCTGGTAGGTATTCTCTGTCTAATGGCCCGATTACTTGTGGCGGTTTGTCCTAATTCACGTGTTCGTGGCCATTGTAAGAAGCCGGGAGTCTCTAGGCTTGATGTGAGAAAGTTTACCTTTTCACACTACTAGTTGTCAATGAGTGGAATTGTCTGCCGGATTGGGTTGTAAATTCCACTTCAGTTAATAGCTTCAAGGGCAACATTGATAAGTTTTATCGTGACTGTGGCTGAACCTGATTTTGCTGGGCTTTGTTGCGTATTAGTTTGCTTAGGGTTTTTTTTTTGGGGGGGGGGGGGTTGGTTTGGATTACAGTGCATCTTATGGGGCCTTTGCCTTCCTTTGCCCTTAAACTTGTGCTATGTTATAAGTTATCCAAGTAACACGGGTTGGGGTGCGTGGGGAGAATCCCCGTGTATTGTCCATCGCCCTGAGGCTGGCCAAGGCAGCTTCCGATAGTATGCAAGAGTCAACCGGCATCTGAAACAGTAATTGCGTGTTTTAGGATTGCGTAATCAAATTTGTCACAGAGAAAGCTGTGTGATAACTGATTCTAAGTTCATCCTAAGAAAAAGTAGCAAGCTCGAAATCAACTTTCTGTTTGCCAAGCACATTTTATGCATGAAACTTGTTTTGTTAAAGCTTTAATGATATTCCCACTGAAAATAGACTCATGAGGTAAAAATTACAGTAGCGTTCCGTAGAAGTAAAACTATTTTTCACTAGCTATATAACACACACTATTTACGTTACGCCATCCTCTGTAGCTGGTATATAGGGTAAGCTGTCCACATGTTTTGCATGTTGTCTGTAACATCCATTCCAAGTGTGTACTCTGTATTCTCTGATATTTAAGAATGGATGAGGCTTCGAATAAGCTATTTGTTCGAAATTTACCATTTTCTTGCACAAACGATCAACTCGAAGAACTGTTCTCAGATCACGGGCCTTTGAAGAATTGCTTCGTTGTTAGCCAACCTGGTAACCAATTAATTTTTTTCAGTTGTAATTCAGTTCAACCACATGGGTACTAATGGCAATAGTAATGTAGGGAGCAATTCAGCGACAATATACATTACCAACCCACGCTGGGTAATTGTAGTGCATACTGCACGGTGTAGAGTGTGTGGTAGGCCCTGAGAACGATTTTAAGTTTAACTTAACTTCTTGTAATGCTGCGCAATGAGTCAAAACAACTACGTTGAACCTACTTGCAATTGCCTGTAAGCTAGAACTTGAAGAAGTTCTGTAGGCCTAACCTACTGCCTTATGTTAGTACAATTACTAAGGCCCTAATTAGGCCTAACTTTAGGCTTGATCTTGTTCACATTCCACAAAACTGTCCAAGCCACACCTTGGTCTAAGCTCTATTGACACACAGTTCTTCCTTGACTGAATTAGTACAGTACAGATGGTTACACAGCATCTGCTTGAACTTAAAGTTATAGGAGAGCACACGGGGAGTAGCATACCCACACATAAGAGCGACAACAGTCATCATTATTGTTCCTTTCAAATGATTGAAACTTACAGAATTCAACCACCCAACCCATTCCCAAATAGTGATTAATTATACTGTAGCGTAGTTTCAACTTTCATAAACTTTACAGGCTCCTACTGTACATTAGTAGTTGAGCTTTTGTTCCGCACTGTGGCTGGCACATGCAGTATTTCTTTTTTAAAGTTTTGTAATGTTGAAGAAACCACATTATTTCGTTCAAACTGGACAAGGTTGTTTAAAACTTCAAAAACACTACCGTGAGAGGAATGTAAGAGGAACAGGGAGGGGGTGGTTGTGATAGTAACACCAACTGTGATTGGCTGAGCATTATGAATGGTGCATGTGGAGAGCTGTTCAGCATGGTACAGTAGTAGATTGCTAACCTTTCAACAGTTTGTTGTGTGGTGCCCAATAGTAATATTCATGTTGGTAGTATTCACAATGTCACAGTTGAACAGTTGAGAAATAACATTACAAAAGAAAAAGAATTTCTTAGCTGTTCATTCACTGATTTACATGATTTTTGTTTTATTTGCTTGATTATTTTCTGCCACATTTTATCATTTCATTGTTTTGTATTGGAAAAGGAATTATCTTGTTTCGTGTGGACAGGCTACTGTACCAGGGGGTGGATTTTAGCTCTTTCATGTAGGCAGTCTGTATCCTTAGGTTTAGTAGGATGCAAGTGCTGCTAAAATGAGTCTTACTTGTAAATCACCTACAGTTAGGTGTCATTGCCTAGGCATAAATTGCTTGGACTAAAAAAGATCCCTATGAAAAAGTTTTCATATTATGAACATCTTTCTTGTTTGCTCTCTACTTGAATGTTATGTTCAGTTGGCAGATCAAGATTATGTAATAGAGGAAAAGTGGAAATATGGAAATGTGTTATTGATGCACCTTTGTTGATGGTCTGTTATTGATGCCCTGTTCTTTTTGTTTTAGATGCATTTTTTCATTTTGGAAATGCAATGCCACCTTGCATAGTACATGCATGTAACAAAAGCAGTGGAAAAGGCACGACTGTATTATACCCATTTGTATATATACTGCAAAGTTGCATGTGGCTTGCCTGTGTTTGATAATCTCTATGCATTTGGAATTTGCTAGAGAAATAGAATTGTCTGAATGCCTGTCAGTTAAAAGGATAGTCCAGCCAGAAATTTAGCTTTGATATGTTTAAAAGTAAGTAAATGTGACCCTCATTATAAATCTTCCATTCAGTTCCAATGCATGGTTCTCACGATTTTATCAGTTTGAGTTACCCCCTTTGCTGCCAACTGGGAACTTGAACCAAACAGGAGTGACATCATCTATTCACATTGCTAAAGAATCTTTTGTTTTCTTCATTTTTTAATTTATCATTTTGACCTTGAAATCAGCAGGTGGTCAGCCTACATACTGGTTACATGAAGGTCACAAAACTGCCATACCCCTCATACATTCACATTATGGTATCACTATATATTGAAGTATTAAATTTGGTGTATATTTTAAAGAAAAACATAAAATGCTTTATCAATGTGGGGAGATGACATCACTCCTGCTTGCTGCAAGTCAACTGTCGGTAACAAATGTGACAACTTCAACTGCTCATATCTCGGGAACCACACATGGGAATTGAATGGGAGTTTCACTGTAATGGTCAGATTAACTTACTCTTTAACATTATCAACACTGTTTTCGTGGTTAGACCATCCTTGTACAGTAATGAACTTTCCTCTTCTTGTTCATTCCTCACTTTCAGGTGCGCCTGGAAAGTGCAAAGGCTTCGGATTTGTGACGTTCGCTGCAAAGTAAGTTCCCTCCTCTGTGATGTACAGCACTGTACTGTACTGTACTGTCATCCATGAGCAACTGAGAAAAGGATGTGCTTGACTTTACAATAATTCATCGCAAAATAAATTTGCCCGTCGATTAGGTCATCTGAATTTTTAAATTGGAAATGATGCTGATGATCTTATTGTCAAGTTTGCATTTTGTTTATTTGAGAAGGCACTGGTCTAAATTGTGGACAGTAATTGTATAATCACACAATGTTCTGTACTTTTGCATTCATCCATTATTTAACAAGCAACTGGAAATTCCAAAGAAGCAAACTTTGAAATAAGAAAGGAGTAAGACTACTCTAAGTTTCTTTGCATGTGTCACTGTCTTGCAGATTTTACTTACCATATAAAGTAACAAGAAGAGAGAACAGTACTTTTTGTTAAGTAAAACTTTGTTGCGGACAATTACCTAAAGACAAACTCTATGGTGGAGATTTAATTATACATTGTCAAATAGACTTTTCTCTAAATGCTGCCCTTGCACAGGTACAGTACTTAGCTAAACATACGTATGTTAACATTTCCATCTCCAGGGAAGATGTATCGAAGGTCTTGGGTAGCAAACTGTCGATGGAAGGACGGAAGCTGGAAGTTTTTCCAGCCAACAGAAAGGAAGAGACTCCTGGCAAAAACAAAAAGAGGGCACAGAGAGGGGCAAAAGATGCCAAAAGGAAGGGTGATGTAAAGATTGAAGGTGTCAAAGGATCAGAAGATGGAATCAAAAAGAGAGATTCAGAGGATGAGGGAGGCACAGATGAAGAAGGTAGGTACTGCCAGAGAGGTCAATAAGGGAGGATGGAGTGAAGAACAGGCATGCAGCCATGGGAGGGGGGAGGGGACATGTGCCTACCCCAAAAAAAGTTTCCAAAAATGTTTCAGTGAAAATATCCTGCTATTAGAATACAAAAAAAGGAACAAAGATGGAAATCTTGCACCATTTTTAGATGAAAAAAACCCCTACAGTAGATGAGTGGAAATTGCCTTTCCAGGTTCAACAGGTGTCCTTCTACTTTTTTTGGCATCCCTCAAAGAAAACTGCCTCTGGAAGCTGTGTTCCACTCCCCCCTCCCCCATTGTGCCTTGCAGTCACTGCCCTCAAGCAGGGTGGAAATACAGGTGTCCCTTGCAGATATTGTAGAAGATAAATAAAGTAAAACAATGTTTACTTTCCAGGAGATGAGGGAAGAAGTGATGGAGGTTCGACAGAAGAATCCAAAGCAGCTGACAGAGGACAGAAAAGAAAATCCGAAGATCAAGTGAGTATAGGAACAGAGAGAGTGCACATCTTTGAACATCCAGGGAGGGGGGAAGGGGGTGAAGAAATACCATAATTATCTTTCAAGTTTAATATTCTCATCTGATAAACAGGTTGGAGTGATGTCAAATTGTTGGAACCTGATGTGCTGCTGTGCATTAATTTTGACATTAATGTGTGACGTGCAGTGCCCGATTCTCGTTGTCAACTTTGCCATCCATCCACCATATGCAAGTACGTCGATGATATTTAAATAGCACGCAATTATCTCACTCTCATTTTCAGGGTCACATGAAGAAGAAAAAATCAAAGGTACAAGAAAAGAGGCCTGAAGCTGACAGAGAATTAGAAATAAGGTAAATCAGGTGAATTAAGTGGAACAGTCGTAAATTTTCTGTTTGTTTCACCACTCAAATGTCAGGATTTATGTTTCTTGATCACCGTGAAAGTGGTCTTGCTGTTTGGGGGACAAAAATGGAAAAGACTGAATATTTCAAACTTGACACCTTTTATTTACTGATTGAACTTTTGAAGATGCCTCTGAATGGGGAAAGAGGGTGGGTGCTGAAGTACTGTGGAATGGAGTGAGTATTCATGTGAAGGGGGAGGAGAACCTATTAAGTGGTGATGTATTAGCTTTAAATGCAGGGTCTGTAATATTTAACTATGGGGCGCTGTCCTTCTCTCTCTGCAGAAACATTCCAGCTGGATCGACTGCCGAGGAGGTGAAGCAACTTTTCCAACAGTATGGTGATGTGAGAAATTGCAAACTAGTTGCAAAGAAAGATGCCAATGGCTTGGGTAATTTCCTCACAGTTCTTGTTTTTTTCTAAAGTGAAAATTTGACATCAATAAACGTACAACCAGGGTTTCAGCAGCCTATAAATTTAGAAAAGTCATGAAATTTGGTTAAAATGACAAGTGTTTTAAATGTCATGTAATTTCAAATAAAGTGTAAGATTTTTTTTTGTAAGTTAAAAAAAAAAAGACTTTCTATAACAATCTTTTCTTGAAACATTATTCATGAATCAAATGCAGAGATGCCACTTTTTTAAGTTTAATCCCAAATCTGATTACACAGAAAAAATCTAAGCAAACAGCAGATAGCATCAATATGCCTACAAAGGCAGTCTTTGGTTTGCCTGTTTCACCTGAAGAGTCACAACAAATTCAGATGATCTCATTGGCTAACACTCCATAGCCAGCTGTCTGCCTTATACTTCTCCTTTCAATACCAAAGTCGCACAAAGTTTCAAAGATGATATACCTTCGTAGCTACAGTAGCTTTGTGTAAGCACTGCAAAAAGTGCTTGCTTATGTAGGCTGCAACATGTTTGTACACAAAGTTGTAACATTATTCCCATATGGTTACTTTTGCGATTAGTTTCAGTGAGCTTCTTAACTCTGATTTACTGTTATTTGTTTTTGGATACAACATAAGTTAGAATCAGGTCACGATAGGGATGAACAAAATATCTGTATTAACTGTTCTTCTGCAATCTTTTACATCCATTGTCATCATTGCTGTGGAAGTACACCTTAAATGTTGCAAACGGAATTGAGGAGATGCTAGTTTGAGGCAACAATAAGCTTAAGACTCCAGAGAGTTGCCTCAATTAGTACGTTTATTTTGATGGATTTATAAACAAGTCAAATGTTCTCCTTTCTATTTATCCCCACAGGGAAAGCTTTTGTGACGTTTGAAAAGCAGGAGGCAGTAACGGAGTGCTTTAACATGGTTGACCAAAAGGTGAGATGCATATATGTTGCAGATATGCGTATTCGTAACATAAACTTTTATCAATATAAATGGTTTGATTTTCATGAAGACATGAGAGATAAGACAATAGCTTTTTGTCATTTTTCACATATTTGAAAACTATTTCTGCCAATTTTGTTTTTTTCTCAATCTCAATATTACTTATATTTCTTTTTCTGCAGGACAAGCCACTGATCTTAAATGGAAGCACTTTGGTAATATCCAGGACAGGACCTTCAAAGAATCTTAATGGTATCCCCAGTTCTGGGAGTAAGGACGAAAATTCTCAATCTTGAACAAAATTGTCGAAACAAACTGGTTGTCTAGAATTGAAAAACCAGTACATGAATGAAGTCAAATCTGTAACATATTTATTTCTGGCCAATTATGGACAAAACCCAATTCTCAATGCATCATCATCATCATCATCCTTAGTTGACTGAAAAATTTAGCACTGTTTCTCATTTTGTGAAAAGATGATTTGTAGCTTTTATTTTCTGGTTCTTTGGCTATTCCTCAAGCATTTTTTTCCCCTTTGATTTACTCTATGGTCACCTCTGCCTTACAGCCTTGTCCGTTAGTCCCAATCGCAACATTTAAGGATATGCAGTAGTTTCTACACAAAGTATGACAGAGCATGGTTCAGAGGCCCACAAATGTTCTCATCATTATCTCATCGCCGTATAGAGGCTAAGATGAGATATTGTAGTCACTTGGCTAGTGGAGCTATATATTGTACTGTGCACACATGGGAGAACGGTTGTCATGGAAACACTTGCAGTGGATGAGTAGCGACACCCCAGGGGTATATCCCATGGTAAAGTGACCATGGGTACCCCAGTGGCCCTAAAACTTTATAAGGACTAAGCTGAGAACACAATGTTCACGATATATCACTTTAATGGCAGATGTCTTGATATTTGCTGGTTTGAGAGAAAAAAAAAAGCCAATTTTGCTCCAAAATTAGGATTCCCAGGGTATCTTCAGAACTGTTTGAGCAATCACCCTGAAACTTTGTAAGGACTGGCAGTACCTGAAAATACGATGTCCGAGATATGGTGAATGTTGTGAAATTTGCTGATTTTTACCAAAAATGCCAATTTTGCTCCAATATTTGGATTCCTAGCATATCCAGAGAACCACTTGAGAAATTGCTGTAAAACTTTGTAAGAATTTACCATCCTGAAAACAACACGGTATTCAACATTTATAGCTCACTTTTGTTGTAAATTTAGTGAAATTTGCTAATTTTTTTCTTTGTATAAAAACTGATAATTATGTTCCAAAAGTATTCTGTGTCATCAGAACTTTTACCATTTGTAGCAGAATTCATACAGGCATGCTGTATCACTGTCAAATTGATGGGGCCTACTGTATTCCCACAGCAACCCTGTCAAGCACAACCATGCTCCCGTTGGTAACATCCCTCAATATGGTTATGGAATACCTTTTCTCAAGCCCTGGTGCCCTGAGTCAACCCTAACACTAACACAATAGTGATTTGCCCTGTGATTAGCCGCATCAGTGTACTTTTGTGTCAGGTGCGCATATATTGCCTTCCTATGCCCCTTGTGTATGTTTTTTAGCCTTACAGTTTAGTGACCTATGCTATGGTGTAAATTCAACTACTGTGTCAATATACAGCACTTCTTTAGTGGAATTCTCATGCAGTAGAGGCAATTTAGGTTTACTTTCAAATGCTGTAGGCTTAGAAATTACTGCTTGATGGCGATGAGATATGCAACTCTGTAGATTGCCCTCTTGTTTAATATGTCTTCTGCAAGTTAAGGTGATAGTCACTCCATTGTCATGTTTACTTTCATATCAGATCTCTCTACTAATGGAGTCCACTTCCACAAACCATTTTATGCAAACACACTTTTATTGTCAAGGTTCTTTTGAGAAATAGAGATTTGCCTTGGGTATATTAATTTGCATAGTTTTACTCAAAAATTTCCAGATCAAAATGAAAGGAAGCCATCCCAGAAATTCCATCCAGAAGGCAGAGTTATGATCAGGAATCTCTCATTTGACGTGAGTAATGCGTTTGCTTTTGTTCAACCGTTTGACGATGTTGTGTAAGACGAATCCTAGTCGATATCAGTCTTCGAAACCACTCCACTCAGATGCTTACAAAGGCTATCCACTCTAGTGTCACGGCTACCTTGACCAGCTAGCTCTCCTTGTATGTTGCTCCTAAAGTAGGTTCTCATTGAGGGAAGCCTCAAAATCTAACCTACATAGTCTGCATACCACAAGGCTTGAATGCATACAGCCTGTACATGGGCTCTGTGAGGCCAGAAGACATGTGCACTGGAGCATGGCTCATCACCGTGTGGTTGCTATGCTTATCACTATAGGTAACCAGAGCTCACTCTGAAATGATCATTGGATCTTAGGATTTGAGAGGCTCCCATTACAGAAATTTTCCCGGCAGTGATATATGAGTAAGGGTGATAGTTAGTATAGGCTCTTGATTGCTCCTAACATTTCTTTTTTGTTTTGTATAGGAGGCATTGGTGTTAGATCAGAGTGAATATGTTGCTTATTTTAAGCATCATGATGATTGGTTGAGATCTGAACCTTCTGTTGTAAACAAAGCATTGATTGGTCCTAGCATTCCGTGCCACCTTCGTAGTGCTATTTGATGTAGTGCTTCGAAAAAGGCACAAAAGCTTGGAATGGTTCAGCATTGAAGTCCCAAATGGTTTTGTAGATGACTTCTTGTCGCCAAAGAATTGTTGAATTTCATGAGGATCACATATTTTTGGGATAAGTCACCATTATCGTGTTGCTCTCTCTCCCGATGGTACTGGTTCTCCTCGTAAAAGCCGATATGTAGTAGATGGTAATGAATTGTTACTATTGTACTAGTTTCCACTTTCTCAGTTTCCAAATATTACTTAAAAACTCTTTGTTTTTCATCTCATGTTGGAGACAAAATTAGCAGGTAAGTGATAAGATCAGGTACATTACTGGTCCCTCTTTTAGATGTTTGCGTTTGCAGAAGCCATCAGTCGCAGAATTGCAGTATTAAGCTGTTTTACGTAGAGTGAGCATTGCCTGTTGCACACGGAACATCAAAGTGTATGTTCGAATCTCTTTGAAAGAACAGTTTTGAGAGCTTTGTCGGTAATCAGGATTACATGGAATGTGTGCATGGACCTCTAGCGAACAAATTCAAACTTCTCTCCCGACAGAGTACAAAACTGGAAATCAGAGAAGAATTCTCCAAGTTTGGAAACATTTTGCAAGTAACCATGCCGATGAAGCAAGGTGCTAAAGTCCCCAAGAATAAAGGCTTTGCATTTGTGCAGTATGAAGGCAAAGAAGAAGCAGAAAGGGCCATTAGAGAAATGAACTCAAAGTTACTTCACGGTAAGAAGAAAATGGTGAATTTCTTTTTCCATTCCTTTGAAAATAGTGTTTGAATAATATCAAAACGAGAAATTTGTCAGTGTTTATGGTATAGACATATATTTGTATTTGGTTGGACTAAACTAAATGCAGAACGTCATCGTTGGTAACCCATGGTTACCTATCCCTTTTGGTGAAAGAAGCACCCGACCATCACCACGTAGGGACTCCTCTTTCAATTTAATGGGATCGACAACTGAAGGAAATTCATATTTCATAAAAGTAATTCATAAATATTTCCTCTCTTTATGTCTAAAAGTCATTCTTGATAGCATGTTCGGTTCAGAAGTTACAAATTTGTATTAAGGAAATATTTATTTAAAATGGTACATTGCTTAATATGAAATTTGTGGTGTCACTCAGGCACAACTGCATCAATATCCTTTGTGTTTCTCCATGATCTTAGCTATACTTTGTATTTCTTTATAATCTTGATTGTCTTAAGAGAAACATTACAATAATTTAAGACATGTGACTTCCACAGTATTTTAAAGTAAATTGGCAACATGCCCAATCTACATTCTCACTAGTTGTGATGGCATTTTGCAATAATTTGCCACTGTTATATGGCTTTTTGGTAACCTTGGGGCAACTGCAAATCTTTTTTTTGACCAGAGAAGTTTTTCTTCAAACAGCAGTATCTTCAGTTATCGACAAAATTTTGGCATGGGGTTTGAAATGCCTGAGGTGGAATAATATTCCCTTTCATTTGAGAACCTCTTCAATTGTCAGGAAAATATACTTTTAAAAAGTTGTATCTTTGAATGTCAAATGCAATCAGGATTGAAGTTGAACTGCTCTGTGGTGTTTTTTTTTTTTTTCAGGTCGACCCGTCGCAGTGGACAAAGCTTTGCCAAGAAGAGAATACAAAGAAGCCAAACGGAAGGCTGAATCAACTCAGGGTATGGAAAATAATAAAGAAAATTAGAAAATATTTACAGATATTACAGGTCACATGAACATGATTTTTCCTCTAAAAAAAATAAAATCGTGAGATGCACATAATGTAAGAACAATTCCCAGTGATCAGTTACGTTAAAGGGGTTCATTGATTTGGTCCACAAAGAGTTTATGAAATTTTTTGCGAAATTGTGACGTGTAAAATTTTTTCACACTTGTTGAGAATTACTCATATATTGATTTTACAGAAAAAGTTGGAGAGAAAGAAAAGGAGAATACCGATGAGGTTCAGAGGGTAGATAAAGATGAGGCGGAGCATGAGGTCGAGCCCGAGGAGGATGATGGCGATGAAGATGACGACGAGGAAGGCCTTGAAAGCGAAGAAGAAAGCGATGGAGATGATGATGACGATGGTGATGAAGCAAATGTTGAAGAGGAAGATGATGAAGGTGACGAAGATGATGAAGATGATGATGATGATGATGATGATGATGATGATGATGATGATGATGATGATGATGATGATGATACTGATGATGAGGAGGATGATGAGGAGGATATGGATACAGGACCTAAGGAGTCAGATAAGAACATGGTGAGCATTTTTCAGGCATGGTGAAAGACATGAAAATAAATCCATCCCAGTGAAAGCAGGATTGTCAAGAGGTGTTGCAAGCATTCATTTCTTTCAAAATTCTTTTATTTCATGAAGCTGAATCTTTACTTCACATCTCACATACCTGTCTCAGCATAACAACTTCCCTCCAGTGTACTATGACAGGAGTGCTGGAACCCTTTGCCAGCTTTCGGTGCCGTCCAGTTTACTACCCAACTGACGCCTCCTTCCCATTCTACTGTCCTATGAGTGTGGGAGTCTTCACAAATTTCCATCTTAGATTGTATTAAAATAGGGTTGGCAAATTTGTATCTTTGCATTTTAAAAATGGTCGATTGTTGGTATTATTAATCTGCTGATTGAAACAGTCTGCCATTTCTTTGAGCAGACCTTAAGGGAGGCCTCATAAATCTTACCTAAGATTATCTCAGGTTCACAAATCACATCACAAATCTTCACACTTCTGCACATTGTGTATCATGCATATCTCACATACTGGAGTGAACACAGCCTGTCCATGGGCTCTGTGAGGCCAGGAAATATCTGCACAGGAGCGTGACTCATTACCGTCACTGTTAGATTTGTGAGGATTCCCTAACCTAGTGACCAACCCCCACGAGTGACATGCGAAAGGTCAAAAAATGATTAAATATTTATTCTTCTCTTTGAAAAATTTTAAACGCAATGGCTAATGGTATCTTTAATTATTTTGTTTCAAGGATTTCGAAAACGAGGACGATGACACTTCAAAGGACATCAAAGAAGAGAGAACTGTCTTTATCAAGTAAGAAAGATGTACAATGCAGCTTACTTTCAAATTTCCCACTATTAGAATATATCAAATCTGCTTCTCAAACTCAGTTAAGTACCCTGAAAGTATAACCCTGATTGGTTGCCCAAGAATGCATATAAATGTATATCATATAATATAACTCCCTTCTTCTCTTTACCACAGAAACCTTCCCTATGAGGTCAGAGTGCCAGAGATTATCAGAGTGTTCAAAAAGTTTGGATCAGTAAAGTTTTGTGCCCTGGTGAAAGACCCAGTCACTGACCAACCAAAAGGTACTTTACTGTAACCTACATTCCTTCTCTCTCTGCCCTCCATGCCCACCACCAGCTCCACTCTCATTATTAAATGGATTTACAGGATTAAAGGGATTAATGAAGGGGTAAAAAAGATCTAATCCCCATAAGACTTAAACGAATTTTTCTCTCTTTACTTGAAAAATACTGCCTATGAAGGTGACATTTTGTGTTCAAACCTGTAGGCAGAGATGGAGAATTTTTGTCAAACAAGCTTAACTAAAAGTGCAAGCCTAACTTGAGTCATAAAGAAATACTTGTGTGGGTCTTAAAGTACGTACGATCCTATTGAATTCTCACTGAAATATCAATTTTCAGGCTTTGTAGTTTAAAGTAATATCCTTTTGTAAAACATGAGACTTGTTCATGTCAATCATTCTGACCCATTCCAGTGGATTGCTCTTTCATGTAGCAATGTGTATATTTCATGAAATGATTATATAAGGAAGAATTTTCCAAATGGCTAAATGTTTGATTTGCCTCTTGTCAGGTACTGCTTTTCTACAATTTCACAAGAAGGAATGTGCAGATAAATGTCTTCAGGAGACCACAGAGAAGGTAAGGTCTATTATTTATTGTCATTCCACCTTCTGGTTGCATCAAGGTTAGAGAAAAGCAGATTCATTAGAACAGGAAATCTATTCATTTTTAGCTTTGAGAGTGAAAAATATCTTCATATCAGATAGCAATATGTGATAAATTCATAATTTTCAACAAAAATTACCGATAACCTTTTAAATGATAGAAATGAAAAAAACAAATAAACCTGTCTTAGCTGCATCATTTACGATTTTGTGCAGATACCAGTTCTAAGAAAAAGGTCAGGCCCAATCCCTGGTCATTGCTCTCAGCACAACCAAAGAATATTTGGAAAGTATAAATAAGTAACGAATGGCACACTTCATGCTGTGAAATCACTTCACAACCTTTTTTAACTGTAAAGACAACAAATTTCAATCGTCACAATGTCCAAAATTCAGAAGCTTGTGTTATGATGCTAAGGAATCACATATATGGAAAAAACTCTGCAGCTTGTATTTAAGTTACAACTTCACTTCGGTGCTACCAACTTAACAATTTTGGTTCAACTTTAACTTCTTTTCACAAGGTCAGATCAGATGGAAAAATAGTAGATTGCTCTCAGATGGAAAACCCACCTTATTTGCACCTGGACAGGAATCGCACCCTGAAAGTCCTGGTTGCCAAGCTTTATTATTTCAAATTCCACTTTTATTCATTCCACCATAGCGCCAGTGTGACTGAGTGCCACCACTGGTTTGTTAGCGGTTTGCCTAATTGGGGATGCCTCACATCGACTCATTTCGACCTTCGCGGGGCCAAGACCCCAGCGCGAGCAGTTGGTATGCATCGTGCGTAATACGTAAACTTGGCCGCACACAAAGCTGGAGAGTTAAATAGCTAACCACTTACCGCTGCTGACAGGTCGTCATTGTTTGCAAGCAATACCTGACACTTGAGCACACAGGTGCCACCGGCGCTGTGTGGTTTTGCAGATGAAACAGGAACGAACAGAGAAAATGTTGATTTGAAAGATGTGTGCTAATGCAACACGAACTTTATCAGATTCTTATTTCTCACATTGAGGCGGTCACAATAAAAAGAAAGAGAGAAAATAGTTGTTCTCTTTCAATTTTTCTTCTTTTCAAATGTATGTGTAATTTATACCATACCCTATTCCATTCGTGTATTGATGCGGTGGATAACGCAACTGAACGGCGCAATGTCCATCTCGACACCTGTTAAGCCCACAGTGCTGCTTTGGACTGAAAACAAACACATGGTTCACGAAATAGTTTGGTTCGCCAAAAACGAATTCCTATTCTTTCATTCATTCCATGCAGGAGGACTCTTTGGAACTCCATGGCAGACGATTAATCGTTGCCAAGGCCTTGTCGAGGCATCATGCAGCAGAATTGCAAGAAAAGAGGAAAAAACTGCTGAAAATGGCAGAGAAAGACAAACGTAACTTGTATTTGCTGAAGGAAGGATGTAAGTACAATGTCCTGTAAATTGGATCATCGAATCTTGACTTCCAAAACTTAAATTTTTTGGCCAAAATGGAATGATTTTTTTTCTTTTACATTTGCTGCCAAATGAAATTACATTAATTTCATCTGTTCTCTGTAGTTATCAGGCCTGGGACAGAAGCAGCGGCGGGCTTATCCAAGTCAGACATCGCCAAGAGGTCAAAGATCGAGACTGTCAAACGAGCCAAGATCAAGAACATGTACATTTTCGTGTCCAAGACCAGGTTGGTCGTTCACAACCTGCCAATGAGCTGCAACGATCAAAAGCTGAAGGAATTGTTCAGGTCCGCAGTGAAAGCCAAGGAAGGTGTCTTGATAACTGAGGTCAGTTTATAAATTAATGTTCTTTGTAGTAAATTATCTCTCACCCCCCCCTACTGTAGGGCTTAGTTGAGATATTGTAGTCACTTTGCTAGTGCAGCTGTATATTGCATTGTACACCGGTAAGAGCACAGTTGCCATAGAAACACTGGGGTTGGTCAGTAGCAACACCAAAGTGGTATACGGTGGTGAAGTGACCTTCTGTAGATAAGAGCTCTGTTACAGACGTGTCAACTGTCCCAGTTTTACCGGGAGTCTCCCAGTTCTTGTCCACATCTCTCGCCCTCCCAATCTCATATTCTAATCTCGCTATCTGTTAAGTCCATTTGATGGACATTTCTGAAAAAAGTCAAAACAGTCCACACAAGGCTTATTGGAGTAATAGGCCATAACTAAATGTATAGTGCATTGAAAATCAGATGTGTACAAAATTTTCAACTGTCATAAGGTAGATTAGTACTAATTTAGCAGGTTACTCCGTAAGTAAGTGGTTAGTTTATGAGGGACAGTACATACAGAGGGGCATATGTGTAGATGAAATGTACGTAGAAATAGGCCTTCAAGGGCATCTTGTACTTTGCATGTGGGTGATGATTCTCTCCATGGCACTGTTTCTGTCGAAAACAAAGATCTTGAACAGTGACAAAGATCTGGAACAGTGTGTGGCTTCTGTTGCCATCATAGCACAGTGTAGAAGGTATCAGCCATTCCCACAGGCCCTTGAATGGACGCTTAATTTGGATATTTTTTTTTTAAATGTCCTTGAACCAGTTGAAGCATTTGACAAGTCCTTGAAAAATACCAGCAGTTGTGCAAACTTTTGTCACTGACTGCTACCGAAAACTTGTTAATATTCCATACATTTCTAGGTTAAGATAAAGATTACATTGAGTGTGAAGCAGCTGTCGTGGCAACAATAGATTTCCATAAATCACAGCATATATTGATTCAACTTTTTGTCACAGTTTGGCACCCAAAGCATAAAAAATGTAGCCACATTTCTAAGTTTGGATAAAGATATCATTACACTTTCTACTGGCTGATGTTAAAAGTAAAGTACTTGTTTATATTTAGCTGCTCCGTGGTTTACAGTGGGTTGATAATGTGAAGTTAATTGACTTACCTTAATAAAACTAACCCGAACCTGCATATTTCTTGTTTTTTTGTCATCTGTATCTAGGTATTACCATAAAGGACCCCAACAGTATGCATTGAGCTGTGAATTTGCACATACTGTGTGTACTGTTGTTTACACTGTTTATATTGTTTATTGTTTCATTCGGAACAGAATACCTTAAAGTTAAGGCACTACCTTGTTTGTAAATTTTGTATAAATGGCCAAAATATTATTTGTGATGTCCATTACTGTTGAACATCAATAAATGAAATATACGGAGGGAAAAGAAAAAAAAGTGACTTAATTGCAAGTGATTACATTGAAACGTAATCACTGGTCACACTTTAAGACCTACCAATTGGAGTGAAGATAAGCCATGCAGTTAGCTCAAAGGTACTTCTTTCCTTCATTTGGAGGTTCCAGTTCAATAGCATTCACGGTGCAACATCATTTAAGTCAACTAATTCTTTACAGAAGTAGCTGGCTCAGAACAATACTTTGATGTGTAGATTTATGAGAAAGTGGAATGCAACTGGAAATGACCGTTTCATTGAAATAAACGAATACATTTATCCTCTACCTTAATGAGAGATGGATATGCAAATGAGCTCTAGAGGGGAGGAGCCTTTTTTCGTTGCATCTATATACGAAGATATCTTAGGTTTCCTGAAATAGCCAGATATGTACATTTTTTTTTTATGTTTCGATACACAACCAAAGTGTTATACTGTAATATCTGACACGGAGCGACACCTAGGCAGAATAATTATTTTCCTACCGATGACTGGCAACGCCACGGCAGTACGTAGAAGTTCTCCGTCTTAGTGCAGCTGATGCAGAGGAAAAATACTGTACCATACTGTGTTTGCAGTCTAATCCCATGTAGGCCTTTAGTATAGAACTGTTAAGAATGACACATAGGGCAGATTACGGCGCAAACTTCACTCCAAGGCATTCTATCTCCACCCAAATAGCAAATCCGGGATCTGATAAACTCTGACAGTTTTGTGTAAAATACTTCTAGTCATGATAATACCAAAATGAGGGAGGATCGGATGGCTGTAAAGGAGGCAGAAAGGGCCATCCTATTGTTATCATTTATGTTGGCGTATTGACAGTATGAAATACTCCTATGTCACACTAAAAAAGAACATGAACCTTGAGTAAACACTCTTTGTCTTTTAAAAGTTCTGAAGAATGGCTTTTATAATTGTGTGGAAACATTGAGTATCCATTAGCACCCAATTTCATCACATTTTGTTGTGATAATTTCTTTCCTTCAGCAGCCTTTGTTCTGAATCCTCTCATAAACTTGCATACTAAACATTTAATCTAAGACCTAAATCAAAGAGAATTCTCAATCGCGATGAGATGGATTGCCCTCATGTTAAACCAGGATGTACGCTGTTATTCCTGCATTTTCCAAAGTATACCAAAGGTCTGGGTACACTTCTTGCAGTCGTAAAAAGTCGTGAAAATTCCCGCACAGTGGTGCACTTGTCCAAGTAGAGCCTAATTTCCAAAGAAGAAGCGCTTGCATCGGAGTTTCCTCGTGGCAGTCTTCGCACAGAAGTGTGATACATTTACACGCAGGGCCCAGTTCCACTAATTTTTTTTAGCCAAAGAAACTAAGTCACTCTTCTTTCTGTTGCAATTAACACTCTAGATATTATTTTCTAGATAGGTTATGAAAACCAGAAAATGATGGAAGAATAAAGTTGAAGGCTAATTTTGGATAAAATCTTTTTGAATTGTTTAATGAAACTTTAGATTCAGGTGGCAATTTCAAAATTGGGTACCCAGATACCCAATGAAAACACCAAGACTTTCCAGTTCATTTCAACACAAGCTTAGATTGATCTTGTATGTTGTATGTGTATATACCACTTTGTCTACAAGAACCCTATTGTTTTTTTGTGAAGGTCAAACATCAGCAGAAGTTAGAAGTGGAAAACACTGTGAAAACCTTGTGAGCATAATATCTCAGTAGTGTAACCTTTGAATGATTTCAAATATGGTAGGAAGGTCAGCCACAATGAGAAAGGAAAATCCTAAAGTTTTTTTGGTGGAGGTCAACGATACGAATGTCCCAATGTAGCCAGCTAGGACTGATCTCATATACACTGTATTAAAAAACCACATACGAACGAGAAGTCTGCTTTTTTTTTTGTGAAGGTCAAGGTCATTTGAGGTCAGCAGATGTCAAACTGTAAAACGTTTGCAAGCAAACTGTCTGGAGAATGTGATTTTGGACTAATTTCATGTGTAATATAAGTTAAGTGTGATGAGAATTGTTAACAGTAAACCTTTGACCACCTTTCAGTCAGCTGGTCGGATGCATTTAATATAAGCTAGAAGATTAGCTTGAACTTTCATTGAAAAACCATCATTAGCTCATTACATGATGTGTCCTGATAAGGTATCTTGGATGGGAAAATATTTCACATTTATTTTTGCTTTGTAAAACTTTGCTTTATATGGCATCATGGAAAGACATATTTTTATGGTAATGTAAATGATCTGAGGCCCAATTTCATTTTCGTACCTGTGAGCAGCTGAGCTAATGTAAAGTAGGTTGCATCATTTAAAAAAAACACAGTGCTTTTTTGCATTTTCAGTTCATTTCAATAGTCTTTTTTTTTCTTTTTACAAAGGCAAAGGTAATGAGAGATAAGAACAACCTCGGGGAAGACAAAAAAGGGAAACCGCTTGGTTATGGCTTTGTTTCTTTCTCCGAACATAGTCACGCCCTCGAAGCATTACGTAAGGTGAACAACAATCCAGAATACTATGGCGAAAAGAGGGTGAGTGAATTTGGAGGCTTGTGGGAGAATATTATTTTCAGTGTGTATCATATGCCGGAGGGGGACATTTCTGTTAAATTGTCATTTGTGTTGCTTTGTTTTATTTTTACATACACGTTCGTGATTACTTTCTGTTTTCTAAACCGATCTTTCCAGCGTCCGATCGTTGGCTTTTCGTTGGAAAACATGAAGGCTTTGGAGAAAAAACGAAGACAAGGTGAAAAGTCCAAGGTGAGTAATATGTTTTGTATGATTAAAAAAAAAGGGAAAAAAAAAAGTGACTCCTGCTGATTATGCCATGCTGTCCTACATTTGGTGAATATTTTTACCCCCGACAGACGAAACCCGGAGAAGCTCCAGCAGGTAAAGCTGCCGAAAGGACCGCCTCTAAGACTACGGCAAAGATTGAAAATGATCCCAGGGCTGAGATGCTGGACAAAGTGAAGACAGGACCATACAAACACCCCAATGCCAAGCTGAGATGGAGAGACAAAGGTAAACGAGAGGCAGAGGCCAGGAAGGAGAAACTTTTCAGGAGGAAGAAGCTGTTCAAGCAGCAAGCTGGGCGTAAAGAATCTCAGGGTCGGAAGGAGAGTGTGAGGGCACCGGCCAGGTTGGACACAAAACAGGTGAGAGAAGGATTCTTGGAGTCGTAATTATTTGACATTCAGTGGTGACGTGACAGGAAGCGCCTGGTGACTGTGGTCCCCTTCCCCAGCAGCAGGGGGTGCTACAAGGGGGGAAGACACCTGTTGGACCTTGGAAGGCAATTTTTGGGCGATCTAGGGTTCTTTTTTTCTTCCACAAGGTTCTTGGCATGCTCCCATTTAAAGCGGTGGTGGCACTCCGTTAAGGTAGTTTTCCTGCAGTTCTAGCTAGAGTGTAAGTTTACGAGGAGTGCTACTTGAGCAAGATGCACTCCATGTCACCACCGTTCGACATTTTATTACCAATAACTGATGATTATGATCCCCGACTTTTCTTTTTGCAAATCTTTGTAATTTCATGTCTCTTCTCACTGGCAGGAGACAGCCAAGAAGAGACGGATCAGCAAAGATGTGAAGGAGGAGAGGAAATTTGACTCCCTGGTCGCGAAATACAAGAACAAAATAAATGAGTCAATGAGTGACAAAACTGGAAGCAAATGGTTTGAATGAAAGCGCATCTTTGTCTAGACTGGAATTCGATGACTCTGAACTGCACCGGCATAGAATGTCCTCATTCGACCTCTTAGATGCAGACAGAAGAACACAATAATGGTGTTCCCACTAACATGGTCTTGCTCCACTGCTCGATCAACCTAAGAGGTCGCTCCATCTGTTTTTTTCCGTGTGAACACGTGTCAAGCTCGAGCTCGACATAGCCCCTCTTTCGAGGTAGGGGTCGGGACAATTTTACCAGGGCTATGTTCGTGGGGTGTAAATAATTTCGCCTGAGAGTCGATTTTTATCACTTTTACCTTTTGGGTTTCTGTTGCTTTGAGATATGATATGTGTGTTGACTGTAGAATGTGTGAGGCACCAGGGCTTTTATGTGTAGAAATAATGAAAATGCCATTGTGCAGCCATTTAAGATTCTTTGAAGAATTCAGTCCATGGCCAGTCTGTATAACGCACGTTGTCTGTCTACATTGCCGAACACACGTGATGTCGATTTTATCTTCATTACGGAACCCAGTACAAATTATGTTAGTTGCATTTGTCTTGTCATTACATCACACGCAGTCGGTATCATTAGATACCAAATATTTTCAGCACAAGCTTTTAAAGTAACAAACAAGGTAGGAATGAGTGAAATAGTGGGTTGGTTGAAATTGAAAACGTGTTTTTGACTACAATATGTTCAGAATATTTTGAATTTCCAGCCAGAATAACCCACCAGCAACATACATGACTCGATAGCTACCATGCTTTTTTGTATGACATTCCATGGTAGTATTGCCGAATAAACCAAAACAGGATTTTTAGCAACTTTTTTTTAATCTGCATGCAGGGTAGCAGTGCTCATAAGGTTCCGGTATTCCCACAAAGTTTGACATGAAAAGGCACAAAAAAAAGTGAAAACTTGTGCATCTTCAGGAATGTCCCACAATCATTTACCTGTGCTGAAAGATTAAACGAATTGAAAGTGTGAAATAATTGTGTGAAATTAAAAGTCCTGACAAACCCTGCTCTAATTGGTGAAAGTGATAGTTGAGCTTTGAAAACCACACCCATCAGTATTTCTGGACGCAATCTCATTGGTAGGCAGTTGGCCACGTGACAACGAAACTGACCAATGGCATTGTTAGATGGGAAGAAAAAAAAACACAGGCAGACTAGAAGTTCTGCTATGTCCAGAGTTAACTGGTTTGCACCCGGGTCAAGATCCTCGGGCTTACTTTCGGCTTACATTCCAAGTGCTCCATTGGTCTGTGTGGAGCAAGACCATGTTTGTTGGGAATGTAATGATTGCATTGCTCTATTTAAGATAATTTCAATTTTCCCGCCATATGTTAAGGATTTTGGCGAATCAGAAAATTATAAATTCACTGATTTCAAATATTTTGTAACATTTGAAATAGTAAATTGTGAATAATCAAACAGTGCTAGAATTGTTCCTTTTTAGACAGACAGACAGACAGACAGATTCTTTCCCCATCAATCTGTCGTACCTCAAAGTGGCTGATGAGGACAATGTCTCGTTCGTTCGTTCGTTTGTCCGCCCATTCATTCGTTAATTTTCTCTTGGCATAAAAAGTGGCAAATATGGCATAAAAAGTAGCAAATATAGGTATAATGAAATAGCAGCGACCAAAAATAGAATGGAGAATCTGCTTAAGCTTCACTCGTACAATGAAGATCCAACATAAAAAAATGAAATAAAAACGGGAGAAAAGGCAAAGCACCACATCTTCCACAACCTCTCACTCACCCAACCCTGGAACAAATAACAAAATAGTACAGACATAACATACAGTACATGAGAATTAAAGAAAATATTCTGCGATTTTTTTTTCACAGTTCTGTCGAGTAAGTATCGCCCCCAATGAATGGTCACTGTCTCAGGAGGAGAAATGTCCTTTACAAACAGACCGACCGAGCCTCTTAAAGGCATATTTTACTGGCAATTGAAGGGATTCTTGAATGATAGAGAATAATTTTCTCTGCAGGTGTTTCGAACACCATGCCAATATCTTGTTCCTAACTGAAGATACTGCCGTTAGAAGAAAAAAAAAAGAACTTCTCTGGTCAAGTAAGATATTCTAGATGCCTCAAGGCTACCAATACCAAAATGCCATGGTAACAGTGGCCAATTAATCCAAGCAGTCCTTGTTTTTCTTGGAAGTTGAAGTCCTCGTTTAAACTTGACGTTTGACACCGGTAAAAAAAGATTGAATATATTTTTGAAATTATCTTCAAATGTTGTAGACATTATGGTCACATTTCTTGTAATGTTTACTTTTAGGACAGTCAACATTATCAAGAAATACAAAGGATAACGAGGAAATTGTGTCTGGGTGACATCACGGATTTCCAATGAACCATTTTAAAAACAGTTTTAAAACATTTTAAAACAACTCCATAAATTCCAAACAGAGCATGCTGGTGAGATGTGGGTTTTCACTAGTAAAGATCAGATGCATTTTCCTAACATGTATGGAAGAACATTTGTCCTCAGTGGCCAATAACCTTTAACCCCTGTCCTTGAGACCGGAGAAAGAGAAGCTGCCCCTCATCTTGTACGTAGACGTCACATCCAGGAGCAGCCCTCAACTGGTGTCTAAATCCCCATATGTCCACCCCCCTCCCCCACCGCCTCATCTATTGACAAAGTTCAGATGAAAGTCAGTTCATTTGAGTTCATCTTATAGCCCCATTCTGGACTAGGTAACTATGGTTCGAAGACCCCTCCTAATCTTTTAGTAGACCGTTCGACAGTGGGCTCTAACCACATTCGAACTCAACGCCATTTTTCAGGCGTAGATCAAATCAAGTTGTCCATTTTTTTCACAAGGCCAGTTCAGATGGGAAAAACTTTGATTGCCCTTGGACGGAAAACCCATTTTACTGTGACATCTCTCGGTTGCTTCAAATGCCACCACCTTCATCCACTCTGCCACAGCACTGGTCACAAGTTGAACGCTTACCCAGAACATGAGCACCTGACCGCTTTCTGTGGGACAAGCATACCCACTGACCCTCTCCACAAGGCTGACTTGCCTCATCCCGATGGGCGTGGCCCCGGGTACGCGACCCTTCCCGAGGCATCCCCTCGCTTGACTAGAAGTAGCGAGGTGCGCATCTGCTAGAGAGGGCAGTCTCATGCCTCCCCCTTGCATGTGTGGTGTGTACTTCTCTGTCTCGTGAAACGTTAGCCTATTGAAAGACTTAAAACAATACGACCGAAAATTGACAGCAAAGCTTGATCGAATCCATGCATTTCATACAATATCGGGCAGCACTGCCATTTTTGATAGAAGTAGTAAAATACATGGGTGTCCGGGGGTCAATATTTCTGAAGGAGGGATGATTTTGCACGAATTTCGATTTTTGGACCCAAGTTGCCCGAATTTTGAAGCCTCGGTGTTTGTTCTGGCTCTAGTTGTGTCACAATAGCTGTTTTCGGGAGAGTGTGATAATGGAGTACAACACCCCTCTACTGCAGTGGGGTGCTCAGGGGTTTTTGGACTAGGAAATGAGAATTGTGGAAAAATTAATCGGAGCGCCATCATGTTTAGCGCGAAGCCCACCAGAAAATTTTTAGGTACAAAGATTTCCTAGAAATCGCAGGAAATCGCAGTTTCAAGGTTCTGCAAGGGTAGTCATGGTCCCCCCCCCCCCCAAAAAAAAAAGGATGCATTTTTTTTCTCTTGGCTGTCTGATTTGAACGAATTTCTCCACAATTTTTGTCCGAATTTTTTAACAATTTTTCTCCGAATTTTTTCACAACATTTGCCGGAATGGAGGGGGTGGGGGTATGCCTTATCCCTTGTATCAGAGGGACTTGTCGATACGGTTGGATCTGAGCGAAAAACTTTAGCAGCACAAAATTGAAAAAGAAGAACACAACTGACTGAGAACATTAATATCCAAACACTGAAATATTTTGTGTAGGCTATGAATCAGGTCAAATTATTTTGACATGGACAAGGGTACAGATAGAAAAATCAAGATAAAACGTCGAGCGCACTTAAATGTTAGGTAAAGCACAAAAATGCAAAACAACCAGACGTCTAACAAATATTCTTGTATAAGTCCCATTTGGCTGACCTTGGCCCTCATCAGATGGTTACCACCATGACGTAATAGATACTCTACCCAGAATGCTCCTCTCTCTGGAGCGGGTACCACGTGATCACGGTACACAGACGACAGGAACTTGGCCCGCTGGCGGTACCTAGTGAACAAAAAGAAAAGGAAAAAAGAGAGGGGCTTAGACAGATAAACCAAATGAAAGCAAAAGTAAAACACACGAGCAGAGAAAAATAATGTACTCGAAAATAGTTGGTGACCTCTAAGTTCCCTTACCAGGATTCAGTGATGATCTCGTACAAGCGTGGACCATAGGGAAATGTTGATATCTTCCAAATGGGCAATCAAAGAATAACAGTGATGTTCGCATATTTCCGCAATTCTTATATATCGTAATTCCCACCATCCGTGACAAAAAGTGGAAGAGCCAGGAGGGAGGGGGGGGGGGGAGGCGAGGAGTTACTAACATTAGAGCATATACCCCTTCCACTCCTCAAAGGAATTCATCACCAGGTAAAACTTATAATTACGTAAGTCCTTTGTTTGTGAATCTCAACAACATACTTTTCTTAGGAGTTTTTAAACAAATTTCTTTTTTCAGTGTTGCATTGTATTATGGGAAACTACATTGTCATGCCAGTCGTACTAAACGCTAAACAGAAATCCCTGGTATTTCTTTATAAACTTAAAAATAAACATTTTGTGTCTGGTGTCCCTGATTGACGCTAGCTGGTGTCAAAATTGAAAAGTTATAAAGTTAAATGCGAAGGACAACCAATGACTTTTCAATAGTATGCCGGTGTTTCGTAACATTTTGTAACCTTGAGACAACCAGCAAAAGACTCCGAGTAGTCGTTTCTTCAAGCAAGTATATACCGGTACATATATCCTGAGTTATGAGCAAAATATTTGTGTGAGGTTTGATATGCCTGAGTAGAGAATAAAAACCAAACATCCTTGTTCATTTGAAATCGTCATAAAGCGTTCAGTGATATTCTCTTTGATATATCGGCATTTATTCAAGCTTTCACTGGGGACGATCCGCTTTTTCAATCGTGAACAGAGGCTTTGTAAAATTCCATTTGCATCATCATATGCATTCGTCCAAGAACATCGTCATGGAAACGTATTGGAAAATGCATCATCGTGTTGTAACACTAACAGTGATCATGTGCTGTAATAAACAAGTCCCAAACTTCTCAGACTTGGTAAGTGTCGTAAAGTTTGCCAAGTTCCGTTGTATAGCCAGAAATCGAGTGATACGACTAATTTTAGTCTTACCGGGACCACACATAATGAACAAATGGTAAGAATATAGAGAAAAAAGTGTACGACAATTTCGAGCATTATATCGGAAGGGAGGAAGCTCGCACGGTTAAATATTTTGGAACAGTCATTTATTCTGGGGTTTGTTCAACTGTTGCTTGACCCCGTCACTACGATGATACGTTTGTTCATGAAAAAGTCACCACACAGATGAATAGTGAAGGTTTCAATAAACGTACGTTCGTGTAAGACTTGTAAGAATTTAAAATAATTTACAGACTCACTTTTGATTATTCAGTACTTCCGACGTTGCCTTATAAAGCGTTTCATTGGTTAACGTGGATAACTCAACGACCAATCCCATGCCAGTGGACATCATCCTGTAAGCCACGTCCGTCTGATCACCGAATATAGGGATACAGACTAACGGTACGCCGTGATATAGCGCTTCGAAAGCACCGTTGTTACCACAGTGATACACAAGAGCGCGGGCTTTTGGATGAGCTATGGACGAGGGAAAAGAAAGAGATGTAGAGACGACCTTTGTGAGTACTCATCAAAGCTGGGAGGAGATGCTTAAAGACAAAAACTCATCACCCCAGACAGTTTCACTTCTCCCAACCACCTACCTCTAGTCCCTCCCTCAGCCTGTCTTAAATTCCTCCACATGTGTAATCAAAACAATGGATCCCTGTGTACGCTCTGTAATACGAGCTGCTCTGCATCTTTCGAATTTGCTGTCAATCTAATAGTACTGTTACTTAGAACCAGTTGAGAATTTTGCTTTCCGGGAGGTAAAAATATAGCTTAGGGTGATGCAATACAGCCTTTAAGCGGGCTCACAAACTGCACGAATGATGGTTTGTTGCTGCCCTTAAAAATACTGGATTGTCTAAAAGAGACTAATGAGTGAGTAGATATACTAGCTGGTCACATGGCCGGGAATCATCTCAATAGTACCTGCAACATTGTTCGCTAGCTTTGATTAAATCATTTAATCATTTCCTTGTCCATTGGCAATGGAGAAGGGAAATACACGTCTCCACGGTCATGACAAGGCGTTCTCATAGGGGGGGGGGGTGTAATTGTGAGAGGACTGTGTTGCTATCTCATCTTTGTATGGACCATAGGGCATACCACCGGCAACGATTACCAGCCCCCCCCCCAAAAAAAAACTAAACAAAAACAAAATAAAACAAAACAAATGAAATTCTTCGACCATGAGAGATCCCCGAAAATGTGAAGTAATCTTAGTCTCAAGACAAATATTCAGATTACAGACCACTTTCTTTTCGAGTTTTTGGCTATTGTCATCGTTTTGAACCACAGTAAAGACATCCGAGTTAACAGCTGAGATAAACCCGGCTCACAGTATTCTCACGGGCCATATATTAAATGATGAAACTATTGGCAGGAACGACGAGCGAATGGAGGGGCCAATAACTCCGTAAATTGTCACAAACCCAACCTCTGACCCTTTACCTAAACCTATCACAGCGATCGCTGATTGGCTGAAATCTCGTTCGTACCGACAATTCGTTTCATTCACGCGAACTTTTTGTTCGGACAAATAGCCAAAGTGACACGTAATAAGTTATTATTAGACATGGCTCTCAGGCTATGCAACTCGTGATCTTAAAAACAATGCTCTTCTGAATTCTTTTGTATTATTTATGGCTCTTTTAATTTGTTTTTTCCTAAAGATTCAAACCACACAGAATCGACTTATGACTTGAATTGTGGTGTCTTACCAATTAGATCTTTTTGTGGAAGCCATTTTCTCAGGTAGGTGTTGTTACCGACGAATCGGGGCGGTGGTACCGGTTCCTTCCAAATAACGATTTGCGGCAGTTGAGCGAAGCTTGCCGCCATGGCGTCGGCTTGCTCCTGAGACACCCCGTCGACTACCGAACCCATCGAAACGATAAGTACGCCCTCAGAACCAGCCTCGTCGAAAATTCTTTGGTATTCCTAACAGTGGAAGATACTAGAGACATATGCACTTTGGAATAGGGAAGTGTCACTTACGATGTCAAGTACTACAGTCATGTGTATAGTACAACCGCTATCGAGGAAAAGAGAAAAAGCTTAAAGAAGGAGCTCGTAAAGTCAAGACTTTTGACGATGATAGAATATTGTTTATGATAAACTGACATATGGTAACCACCATCACTAAAATTTCATTGAAAATACGTTGTCTACTTTCCACGGTATTGCATTTTGGAAACTCATTAAGAAAATCAATCAGGAAGCTGCCATTCTGAAAACTATTGATGACATGTGATCATATCATGTGATCATATGTGATCGAAAAGCTTTTGTTTTTCTTTAATTTAATGTCAAATATTTTAGCAAATCAGAGTACGTCAATAATTTGATTATTGCGTTGCCTTCAAATAGGTTTGGAAATTATTTCATCTGGTCGCTCGCCTTTAGAGGTTTGCATTAGGTTTCGTTGGAAACTACTAACCTTTTTAATACATGTGACTTAAAGCAGACTAAGGAAATTTCAGCGAAGGCCGTATAATTTCCAAACACTGCTCCTAACGACATAAGACTAGAATATCACATTTCAGTTTTATATATAACATTGATACGTTTCAATTTTTATGGATGGCGACACCTATCTGCTGGGGCCCAGGTAAACTTGCAAGCATTACTTGAAGGAAAACATAACTAATAAATACTCAGTCATAATCAAATCATGTTTTTTTTCAGACTGAGGAAGATGAGTCCTCAAAATTACCTGGCTAGGTGGTTCTGGTTCTTCGATGTTGAGACCTCCGACTAATCCCATTACCGGCAAGAAGGGTCGAGGTGTATCCGTCGCAAAATCTGAATTTGTCAACCAAACGTGAGCGAGACCGAAAGATATCGTAGGATTCTGCGGCACCGATGACATATAGGAGGAGGCTACGTAGCCCATCGCCGGGTCCATGATTCCCGAGAAAAATATCACGGACCCGAAGATAAACAGCGAATTATAGGTTCTCCAAAAGAAGGACATCGGCTCGCGGTGATGGGTCCTGACCATGAAGCCGGGTAACGTTGAGGGTAAATTCGGCGCCCGGATCCACGAGTTCGTCAGAGAAGAGGCCGCGGTCGTAGAGACGAGCCCGTGGGGAATCCCAGCCATCCTCTGCACCAGGACTTGCTGCCAGATGAAGTTGGCATCTGTCATTACGAGATCGAAATTCGACGACGCGATGACGTCATTCAGTTCTACGTCACAGAGGAGATCTATCGAAGATTTTATGAAGTCCTCGGAGGCCGCTTTGATGAGTTGGAAGAACAAACTGATAGAATCCGAGTAGATGGTCACATTCTGCGCCAGCTTCTCCGTATCTACTTGGAGGGTCCTCTGGCTGCACCCTCCGCGAAGGTGGACGAAAGAGAATATCCCTTCGTACTGCCTGGCAGATTGGTAGGCCTCGTACCTGTCCGGTAGGAGAAATGTTATATTGTATCCTCTCGAACTGAGAACTTTGGCAACCGCTGCGGCACTTTTGAAATGGCTCGACCCGGGTTTTTCGAAGACCATCAATATCTTTGCTGTCGGTGTATACTGTCGTTGTTGTTGTCCGTTCGTCGCTATTAACCACACCGACACGAAAATCAAGCCTAACCACTTGCGAAAATCCGACATGTTTAAACCTTTCGAACTGAGAGAGAATTGTGCCCCGGCTGGCTTGTTGAACCTCGTCAAGTGGCGCTCCGTCTGCTATTGGATATCGCGATGACTAATGATCCCAGTTTACTCGTACCAGCAACATCAGTCGCTTCGTATCCGGATCTCCACATCGGTCTGTATATTTCCCCGATCGTGATATCGACCTGAACGTACACACATACGCACCGATACAGCAAGTTCAGAGTTGCGGGTGTAATAGTGCACGGCGGTACATGGCAGTCATCCAGCATGCCAAGTGTGAGCAAAGTCATGTGACGATATGACGTATGAGAAGAAAGACTTTGCGCCAGGACTCAAGACTTTTTTGACCAACTAAATATACATTACGAGTATGTTTCCCCCAGCCAATCCTTACATGATATCATACATGTTAAACAGGAGGGAAGCCAGCGCAGGGAGCGACGCTGAAAAGAGGGCGCTGTTTTCTCTCGAATAAAAAAAGTGACCAAGTAATACGCAAAGAAGACATTCCAGACTTGAGGGTACAAGCTTTTCAAAATTTATATTGCATTTGCACACAGTATACATGTACAGCCTAACCAGTGATAATGTGACCTTTGACCTTTTTCAGAAAAGGAAGGATTCCTTTGTTCAAGATAATACGTCACTATGTCATACGCCAAATATCGAAACTGTCCATATTTTAATTCCGATTTATTTACAGTAAACTGAAATTTCTCTTAACTCAGATGCAACTATATAGTTTTTTGTAATCATTGTAGTGTACACCTACTGTACTGCATGTACATGTAATGTATGTATCGCCGTTACTACCGTTTGTTATATGAAATACAAAATGTGAGTTGATTATTTAACCAACATTTTGGGCAGTTACGCATATCCACACATGATATATAATGAATGAAACTTTCTAGAAATATTTTCTGGCGTGTTACCCCCCCCCCCCCCTCCACAAACACACACACGCACACGTCGTCTGTTGCATTTTTGGTTTGTTGGAAATGAGCAATCTGCACAGATTCAGTTTTGAAATGAAATGAAGGTACTGTAGCGTCGCGATTCTTTTCCGCGTGGGATATCAATAGCAGAATCAAGCTAATGGACGAACAACGTTCTTGGAAATTGGTCACACCCCTTATTCCAAGACAACAGTTTTTGTTTCTTCTTTCTAATGTAATTATGACACCGAAGTATGATAGTTTCGATCAATTTTCTCTATTCCACGCAGGCCTAAATTTGATTTTAACCCGTACCATGATTTTAAAAAGAAATTTAAAAACGTTTGAAAACGCCGATTTTCCATTGTCATCCTACGACAACGATCAGAGTGCACAACACAATGAGTATAAAGGAATCTGGGGTCAATCACTTCAAAGAGAAGATTGAAAATTGCTCATAGCCAAAGTCAAGGTTAATTAGTCAGATTAATTAGTCTATGTTTTATAAAGGGAAAAAAGAAAATTTTGACCGTTTTTCTATCAAAATATTCAGTAGAAGGGATACATTCCAATCAATATTTTTGGCAACATTTATAAAATCTTAGTTCTTTGTAATGCCAACACGTATTAAGAATGTCCTCTGAAAATGAAAAAAAAAAGAGAAGAGAAAAAACAGGGAATGACAAATTCTAATTTTTGAAAAATTGGCAATCACAATCTTTTTTTTTTTTTTTTTCAGTTGTAGGATAGCAATTGATAATCTCTGAAATTTAGAGAACACGAAAGACAGAAAATGTCTCTCCCACTCTCCTGGGTGAGAGACAGTCCCTGTGGATGAAAAATTACGGTCAGAGAAATTAGTGGTCTGAAAGTGTGGGTTTAAATCCTACCATGTTACTCTTTTGTAGCAAACATGTAGTTCAACGCAGAACATCAGACTTCTTATATCTGCTGTCAGTTCTACACCGAATTAAATACTCCCCCCCCCCCTTTCCCCGTCATCTTATCTTTTTTATTACGTATCTCGTAATTGAAAAAAAGATATAGATTGCAAAATCCATGATAGCCTTTCATAACAATCATTGCTTTCGTTTTTATTCACTCAAACGATTTTTTTTCTTTGTTAATTCAGATATTTTTATCATGAATGAGACTCACTGTACGTGAGTACTTTTTTTATGTATGCAAATTCAATAACTTTACTTGACCGAAAATTGCAGATATTTCAGAAGATATGACAGTCACGTGACTGTATATCGGATATATTTTCCAGATGAGCGGTACAGAAAGACCACGGCCATCACATTCCAATGTCCCCGATCGTCATTTCTTCATCAGCACTCAGAGAAATAAATGTAGGATATAATAACAGAGAGAGTCATTGTTCTTCTGACTGTTCAACTGTTGCGTCAACGCAAAAGTGAAACAAAACCGTAAAAGAAAGATCGCATCCTCAGCCTAGCCTCTTCCTTAACAAAGAGAGAAAATGGAGAGGATGCAAACGTGCACATGAGCATTAAAACAACTTGATAAACTTTGGCGATAGCAGAAGAAGATATTAAAGAGGCTCATTGAGTTGTTTTGTGAAATTCACTCAATTTTTCTAAACCGGTCAAGTTTCCTTCACATACTAATGACAAACAATCAAACTAAAAGGATCCCAAAGTTTTACATACGTTGGAACATTAATGAGTGAGTAACCAACGATTAAATTTGGTTTTTGAAACTTTGTGACCAGACATTTTCACTTTAGTACATTCACATGCACACAATCAGAGCAAGTAACGGTCAAAAATTAGAAAAAATTGACAGTTTTCATATAACTATTGGATGTGAAACTTGATTAATTATGCTAATTGTGAGTATTGTCGTGTGTTTGTATACTTCAAAATCACCGCAATCTTTGCTGATATCAACTCAATGAGCCCCTTTAAGTAACGCTTTTCTTTCGCCAAGCCGTGGCCGGTCACCATTATCTTGCTATGGTTATAACGAATACTGTCGTTCAATTAAAGTAAAGAGAAATATGATAAGTTAGCCAATTGACCTGCGAACGTGTCACTCGAAAGGTAAGCATTAATCTCTTATTTTGACAGAAGACGCAATCTCGTTAACACTGACATTATTTGGGAATTGTTTGGTGAAAGATGATGTTAAGGACTGTTACGTAACAATTTTGGCCCTTTTAAAAAGTTCACAAACGTATAGACATACGTGAAATTGTTTCGGTATACGAGAATGTTGTTTCTTTTTGTACTTAAGAATTCCTGATGGATTTATCCTTTCATTATCAAACCTTAAAGCCAGTGGAAGATAGACAGCCTTAATTGTTCAATGGCAGCCTTAAAGGGAAATAGGGCGTTTGTTTTGCAGGAAACATCCATATTTTTAAAACCAATGTTTGTGGACGCAGAATGATAGATTATTCAAAATAAGGAAGGACAGTAGTCTTCTTTTCAAGAAATAAGTTTCTCACAGATAGAAACTCAGTTATTTGTTGTTCATCACGAATTTGTTCACCCAAACTTTTCAAAATTCAAATGATGCATCTTCCGTTACTCATCACATGCATAATGTTTTGAGGAGATGAAGCTTTGGCAGATGTTTATTGATGAGAGTGAATGGTTTAACAACGACTAATGCTATTTCTCTTATATGTCATGTTGGTGTATTCTAAACGCCCTATTTCCCTTTAATTAAGTGCGGTTACTCCTACAGTCAAGTACTGCTACCGTTACCTGATAATAATAATATGGCGAGTCGGCGACGGTGGGGTGCTGGATACGTTGGACCATGTTGGTGAGATTCAGTTTCCTCTGGTTCCGGCAGAGCCTGGGTGTCGCAAAAAAACAAAATCAAATTTCTTATAAATATTTCAGTCATAGGTGTAGGACCCAGGGGAAATGGTTGTAGGGGGAGGGGGGTGATCGTTCCCCATCTTCGGGGAGGGAAGACTTAAGATACGTTTCCCCTCTCCCCTCTTCTTCGCTATACTAAAAGGATATTAAACTGTGGTCCCCACACTAGAATTTGAAAAAAAGCTATTTGCCATCGAAAATAGGTTTGAAATTTAACTAGTTTTACAACACAACCCTGGCACCCCACTGGGCTCCAGACTGAACTATTATCGAAGAAAATGTTGTCAATGTGCCATCATGAAACATCGGAGGGAAATTCTGCTAAACAGTGTTTACGTCCACACTTTAAACATGATTATAACATTTTAGGGCATTGATCTTCTTAAAATATCACCGTCGAGGTTCTAAGGTGCAGTGGCAGAAACGGGGGTGGGAAGTGGGTTGTGTGGGTGAGAGGGTGAAAAACAACGGAGCAAACAAACATTCGTATTCAGAATGAATCACAACTTGAGATGGCCCCATTTCTAATTTGATATCGAAATTATTCAACAAATTCTTTCCATGCATTTCCTCATCAGGAAAGTGATTTTCACCTTGTTTACACCGAATTGATCAATCCTTGTTGTAGCTCTTTGTCTAATTTAATAATTCGAAATATATTTCTGTTATATCCCTTTTTCGTTAGCTTTGACGATTTCAAAGCAAACCATTACGTAAGTTTATTGTTAATGACGCATTTTATCGGTTGGTCAAACGCAATTTTGATCATATCTTGACGAAGGGATAAGAATTCGAGGACAGAACACAAATTTAAGATTTGTCGATTTAGGCCAAATTTTGACAACTTGTTAAGGCATTTTGAGGCATCATATCGATGATATTTTCGATCATTACCAAAATTGTTAATATTCTATAAATTACACTGCTTAGTTGATATAAAACCCTTTTCTACCCCAGAATGTCCCTGTTTCGTTGTGAAAATCATTTCAAACTTCATATTTTTATATTTCTAACCAAGTAAGCAGCCCTTCACAGTGTAGTTCATGCAAAAAAGGTGGACATTTCTCCGTCAAAATTCGAGGGGAAAAATAGACTGTCATAAATCGTCATCAAATTGTTACAATTCTGCGTATATTTAAAAAGTTAGAAAAAAAGTTGGAAAAATTCTATAGGACACAGTTCTAAGGGGAGTCGATTTTGGCCAAATTTAGACAATTTGTTTTATACAAATTTGAGCCAAATCGATGATATTTTTAATCATCACAAAAATTGTTTATATTACATAAATTAACATTTTTACTTGATGTGAAGCACTTTTACATGGTACTTTCCATTATATAGTACCCTTTTGCCCCGCCTACGGATACTGTAGGTTGTTGTACATTGTCTTTTATTACTCAAATACACACTGAGGAGACGTAAGTGGACTACGGTCCTGTCTACAAGTGTGAGAGTGCAAGTATATTACTGTAGGCCTAGATAGACCTACATTGATGGATAACTTTTCTCCGACACTGTACATTCTTGTTTTGACTTTACTTCTAGCTACTCTATCAAACAATTTTCTTAAACATTAAATAAAGGCAAGGGATAAAAGCCACACCCTGTAATTTTTACAATATTTTACAATTTTTTTAATATTTTACAATATGCATAGCATCATGAAGATCTAGAATTCTGTGTACGTGTTTCTGTGTGACAATTTTAACGAGAATCATAACTTTGTGATCGACGCACACATGATAAGAGACAGTGGAAAAATTGTTATTTTTTGGGAGGAAAAAATAAAACTTTCATCGATTTTACCACTTTCAAAACTGGACCTTTACAAATTAGATCATTTAATTTAATGCAAGAACATTTTAACCTCTAAACATGGAAATGGAAGATCTCGTGACGATTGCATAAAGACCTCATTAATAATAAATGACGTCACAAATAGTTTTCAAAATGTGATATTTGGGCCACAGTCGGATTCATTTTGTGAAAAAAAAAAGTCGAATATATATTGTAAACGTGTGAGTGACATTTTGAGTGTTTAAATCTGAAAACTAGATTTTGTCGAAATAAATAAATCATAGACAGCTACCTTGTAAAAATTTGGATGTCTAGTGTACGACGTTTTTGGCCCTGTTTTACGTACGCCTACGGATGCCTGTCTGTTCCATTCCATCCACGGTTACGATAAAGAAGACTTCAATTGTTGTTTTTATTGATGAACAAAGAAAAGCCTATAGTTTCAAGAAAGTCAAATGAGATTCAAAACCTGAAGATTTGATGAATATTTATGTTTAATTTTATCCTGGAATCAGTAAGCATGTGCATTTATGAAAATAGAACCATTGGTCTTAATAATCGAAAACAATGTAGAAGCGTGACTGCCATAGGTATACAGTATATGTTTGAAACAATGGAGAACTGAGAGTAACCGAGACTTGTAGGCTGAGGTACGAGAGCGAACTGTATTGCCCATTTGAAATAGTTAGCTACAACCAGGATCACGGCTCGGTAAACTCTATTGAATTACTTCTGGTTGGTATTTTATGCTTTAATATGTAAATTATATGTAAATTCTTAGTATGTACTGTGAATTACAGGTGAATCACAGGTAACCAGAAATTCGCCGGGTTGATACTTCTTGCAATATCAACGACTACTTGATTTAATTTGTAAGATACCTAAGGCTATAGCTTGAGGAAACTGTCATATTTTAGCCAGAATAGGCGTATTTGTTCCAAAGACGGATTCACTCAGAAATGTGTAGGCTAGATGTTATTGATTTACACAGGAACAACTACCCAAATTAACGTTTTTGATTATCAAAGTTAAACCCAGCTCACTTTGAAACTTTCAGTCTGCCCCTTTGTATAATTATTGCATGACTAACAATTAAATGAACAAAATCTGGGTGAATTGTAATTCAGAAAGATGATTTCCAGGGAAAAGTCTTGTCACATTAGGAGGGGACCAAAATTGGGGGGGGGGTGGACAAACAGTTCAAAATAAACTTGTAAAACTACTAAAGATGCTAAATTCTGCTGGACCAGTACCCACTGCATGATTAGAGGTGACATGTAATGACGTAACCGATTATTTCGATTAATGCGGTTTTAGGTTAAGCAGTAGGCGTTCGTTTATCCGTTCAAATTTTTTCAGTTCGTCACACATAAGTTTTTTTGTTTTTTTTAACTTAACATTTTTGGTGGACCGGATCTGGCTCATGGGTCGCAATTTTACAACTTCTCCTGTGGGTTAAAAGTTCACGTACCAATCGAATGTATTGTTTGTGATTCTAGTTGAGACTGCACAGCAGAGGAATGAACTTATGAATATTATAAACAGAAAATAAAGGCGATCGTTCAGAACCCATCGTCTGAGAATTAAGAAGAATAAAAGTGGTGTTGATGGGGGGGGGGGGGGGAGGAGACGATGGAAAGTCCCTTGAGGGTTACCTGTCCACCTGATACATTCAGAGAAGTGATACATTCACTACAATAATTGGCGACGAAGCAACTGCTCAGAACTTTTTTAACTCATTGCGTGTGTAACTTCGTTGTAGATTGTAACTTCACAGTATCATTAATTCTCACTCCTGAGTGTGTAAGTTGATATCTCATTCGCTGTGAAATTTAGGAAAGGAAGATTTATTTTGTATACTTCAGTTGGAAAGACGTGAACTTACTAGCCTAACACTAGCGTAAACATGAGTGGTTTTCATGTTATGTGCGTATGTGAAACATTAAAAGAAATGAAGTGAACTGAGCTGTTTTTGTCGTACACGTATTTTGTATTTGTGTCATTCTTGTTATGTCTTGTTGTACAAGAGGAATTCGAACATTTTAGTTACGTTTGTTATGCAAATGAGTAATTTGAGTTTTGCCACATGTGTTTTGTATTGGTCACTGTTGTTTAGTCCTCCTTGAGTGAACCGAGGGACCGGAATACAAAATAACCAACTTCCAGGCAATGCTCACATCAACTCAAGTTGTCCTTATGCTTCTTTTATTATTTTGTTTTCCTGAGTCCACTTGCCCAGGGTCTTTATACTCCGGAAACCAAGCTGTATCTCGACCAGATAAGTAAGAAATGTTTGTGTGTGTGTGTATGTGTGTTTTGAATGGAGCAGTAACCGTAGTACTAGTAAAGTATCGTGACAAAATAATTAAGGATAGTTATTATTGAGTGTGCAAACATTTTTTATCCCAAGTTTTAATTTACAGAAGGCTTTATAAATACTTTCTTATTCAAATGGAGGAACTGAGCATAAGCCTTATTTCCTGGTGTGGTGGTGGTGGTGTGTGTGTGTGTGCGTGCCCTTGTTTTCGGGTGGGATCGAGGGCCGAAACAATAGATTTTAGGGTCTTCTGTCCAAAATTCAATAGATTTCTCCGGTCCTCTCAAGATTAACAATAGACAGTCTATTGTTAAGGTTAGGGTTGAGAAAGAAAAAAACAAAAGAAAGCTCAGGGGGATTTATGGATTGAGCCTTGCTGCAGCAGTGGTTTAATCTTCTTTAATTCCCTGTATTTCTGAAAGGTGCGATGGTCGAGAGGTTAAGGCTGTCGTTCTGTGATCTCATGATCACGAGTTCGAGCACCACAGAGGCAAACGTTACCTTTTTTTCAGGAAATGCTGTCATGTTATCTTTAAGTATTAATTCAAACTTTCAAATGACTAGCAGACGTGTTGGCCATGCGCTATAAGGGGCGGACGAAAGACTCCTGCTCTGCTGGTCATAGAAACCGTGCTAGGGTTCAAGGCACATCCGGGCTACAATGGTCCGGTGGTGGTATGGTACTTTTTGCGGCCTAGGATCCCGTGCCATGTCTCCCTTGACGTCGTAAAAGAACCCGGAAGGATGCGAGGAGGGTCGGTCAAAGGTCGACCAGAAGCGTACTAGGTGGCGTGAGGTGAATCCATGCACCTCGGCCAGAGGGTTGAAAGGCTCTTTGCGACCGGCATGTGTGCAGCCCATAGTCCACTGAACACGTGGCCCAATGAGGCGTGTTCTTCTAGATAGTCACCTACGGAAGCCTGTAATGACCATTATAGTTTCTAGTCTTCTTTTGTTGTTATATACTCGACTGGCGCCATCAATTTCTTCCACCGTTGCTATTTCACACTTTACGCAATTTGTTGAAAAGTCAAACAGGAATACTTGACAGATTTCAGTATCAACACTCATGGAACACTGGATCTTATTGTCACGTTGTGGTAAAACTTAATATTGAGCAAACTGTGTCTTACTTATCAATTCTGCTAGTTACATCTTTAGTCTGGCAGTCTGGTGATGTCGCTGACGGATTTAAATTCACATTCCTCAAAAGTAAAAGAAATTTTCATGATGGCAGTTTGTATAAGACAAGATATTCTTCGGATGTATATGCAGTTGCATTGTATGTAGGCCTATTGAATAGTGTGCGTCACCTAATGGTAAACGTCACACTACGCACTATGTCAAGACGGATATTCACAACAGTAAAACATAACCCTAACCTATTAAACACACACAAAACAAAACATATCCTTAATCCATTCCCTTAATTCACCTGTGCCAGTTTACCCAGGTATCTTAAAAACTGATTACGTGTTTCAACAACCCCCACCCATTTCATGTAATAGTATTGGATTCAACCACAGAGAAGCCTTCCGCCTCTTTTGGTTACAGCACATTGCTACATTAGTAGCATTAGACCATCCCACACAGGCTGGCTCTGTTTTAGTTGAAATTTAGCTAATCTTTTATCCGCAGAGTCCAAATACGGCCATGAAAATAAAAGAGGAGAGGAATCAACAATTGCTGCTTTTCAGGAAACATCTCTCAGTGCTTTGAACAACCGTCAGGCTTGAGACATGCGATTGAGATATTTCAAGTTGTTGAAGCTCCCAAACGGTACAGCAGAAATAAGTGGGATTTCTTTCTTTAGTGTCACACAGTCATTGTATGGGGGTCTTAAAACGTTTCATTGTTTGGTTGACTTTCTGCATTCTATCCCTGAATCCATTCTGAATCCATTCTGAATCCCTGAAGTATTATGAACAATCACTGAAAACAGTTGATTGTCTTTAACACATTCCCTTGGCGTAAACCAGTAAATAGTTCCGCGGATAAGTCCTCTCTGTGAATGTGAGTATCGTGTGTATGGGTCGGTACGTTTTACTGACAAAGACACATGTTGCAAACCTTTTCTCGTTTGAAACCGATTGAGGCATTTGCTCATTTTGGGAAGGAAACGTTCGATTGGTGGCATGGCTTTCTTATCTTTCGAATGGTACGATTGTAGTTGGATCTCATAAAGAGAAACTATAATTCACTATAGTTTAATATAATTCCCTGTAGGACTACGCTGGCGCAAAAAGAAATGAACTCCATAGATTTCCTGTTTGCCTAAAAAAATGAATATGAACACACTACTCCTGTATACTGGCCATCTTCAACTTCATATTAATTTGAATCACTGACTGAAATGACTGCACCTAGTCCTCACAGAATTTTTGCAATGTTCTAAAATCATGCGTCAAGATCTTTTCGTGATATCCAGACATATACTGTAATGGTGACGGTGTGTCCTCTCGAGAGAGCATAAACATGTATTATATCATGTGAGGGTGTTGACTGCTGGTAATTGCCTGTTTCAAGCTACTAAACCTAAATGATGAGAGTTAAAGACTAGAATTGTTATTCACTTTAAGTTAAAATCTGCTTCGATGTTGGTAAACTTCTGCAGCATGGTGAATGCATTTTCATACAGGATCGTTTTGTTGTTTAGTTAGTGTTTGAGGTCTCGTCAAAGTAAGTTCCTGTATTTGTTGTAGGTTGCCCTACTATGTACCATCAATAAGATTTTGGTACTTCAGCTACACCAAGAAATAAACTCCCATTAAGGTTGCCTGCTTGGTAGCAATTTCTCACACTTGAAGAAAACCCAAGCCAGCTCTGATTATAGAAAAAACATCTCTTAAAAAAATAGTGAAGCCCCTAAAATACAGGTGTTACATGTTGCAGTACTACCGTAGCCTACGTATTTACACTGTGTTAGGTTAACAAGTGGCATTCAACGATACGATTAACTTTTGAAATCCATCAGGATAAAGAGTTAGCCGCTAATAGTCTTTTTTTTTCCTCCGTATATTTGATAAATCGGTGTTCAACAGTGGTTGAAATTACAAATAATATTTTTTGCCATATATACAATATTTACAAACATGGTAGCCTTTTTAAGCTTACATTATACAATAATTCCGAATGAGACATTCAATGATGTAAAGAGTAGGCCTATATGCAGTACACATATTACTGTATTAAGTGTTCATTTACAACTTAATGCAGTCTGTTGGATACTTTTGTGATAATACCTTGATCTAGGCACACGCGCAAAAAGAACAACAGATCGACAGCTTTTTTTCTTCTTTTTTTCTTTCAGTCTCATTTATTGAGCATTCATTCAATTCAAGAGTTATGTACAAGTAAATGTAATCAAATCATTCTTAACAAGAAAACAACATACATAGCATTAACATATCACGAAATAAAGAGTTCTTTTAAAAGTGTCTTACGAGTTTCATTATTAGCTTTGCTTAAAATATAATATTCGACGCTGAGGTAATATTTAAGTTTATAGGAGAAAGCAGTTGCATCTGGGATAATATTATTTAATTTGCAATTAAATATGAAGTACTTTCCAGTAAAATGAAAAAATTAATAGGATGTGTGGCATCTTCAAAAAAGCCAAACTTAATATAATTAAACTCCAATTCAAACCTGCTCTTTAAGCATAGGTTATCTGACTCTAACCAAAAATTCATATCATGAACACAATCCCAAAAAAGATGATCTAGTGTCTCATTGCTATCATGACAAAAAGAACAAAGTGTGCTTTCTTTTACCTTAATTCTAAATAGAAATTATTTACACCAAGTATTCTTTGCAAGAAACGGAACTTAAAATAATGTATCTTCGTATCTCTTACAGCAAAATAAGGTAATACAAAAATTTTATCCCATTCATATACCTTGTTATCTATTTGATGCCATTTGGAGATCGCGTTTGGAACTTGTGATTTTTTCTTAACTAAATAATTGTGTACATATTTCGTGATCTTTGGCGATGTAATCGCTTTAGTAAGTCGTTGCTCATTTTCATTTTGAATGTTAACACAATTTATACTGTCTTTCCATGAACTTGGAACTGCGGATATGATGCCAAAAAATAAAGTGAAAGGAAAATGATTAATACCAAATTTCACACAAAAGGTATTATAATCTAAAGCGTTTCCATCATTATGGAAAAAATGACGCACTCTGAAAGCATCGTTACGTTTAAGAATGCTTAAAAATATAGGCTGATTATCAATTTTAATAAAAGAGTTATTCAATACGCTCTGGTTTCCATAGAAGTTACTATTGGGAGATCTAAAATTAAAGTCAAACCATGCAAAGCAGACATCACGAATGAAGATATTCGAAACATAAAGATCATTTTTGGAAAGATTGCATTCAAATAAAAAGCCCTTACCATATTTTTTAAGTTCTGCATCAAACAAAATCTTCCACAAGCTATTGTTATCATCGAGATATAACTTCACCCACTTGCATTTTAAGCTTGTAGCAAACGACCGTATGTCAATCATATTTAAACCTCCTTTGGATTTGCTATTGATTAAAACATTTCTTTTAACTTTGTCAGGTTTATTAGACCAGATAAATCTATAGAAAAGGTTCTCTAAATCCTTAAAATACTGATCACTTGGATTTGGCAAAACGGAGAAAAGATAGACTAGTTGTGAGATGGGAAAACTTTTAATAAGAACAATTTTTCCAATTGGAGTTAGGTCTCGGGAAGACCAGAGGTTAATGATACTTTTAATTCGTGATAACTTCGGGAGATAATTCAGCTTAAAGAAATCATCGTGATGGTGTGTAAATGAAATACCTAAATACCTGACAGGTACATCACTAATAACAAAGTCAAAATTTTGAAAATGGGGCGGTTGATTTGAGAAAAGGGGGCCTAGAGAGAAAAGACAAGATTTGTCCAAATTTACATTTGAACCAGACGCTTTACAGAAATTTTCTAAAATATTCACTGTTTCTGTAATATCACCCAATGACCCATCTGTTATAACAACTGTGTCATTTGCATAGGTAGAAATTTTAAAAACCGAATTGGAGATAACAATTCCATTAATATGAAGACTAGACTTGATCATAGCAGTGAAAATTTCAGAACAAGTAATAAGAAGATAAGGACTAAGGGGGCATCCTTGACGCAGACCCCTTGAAATCCTGAAATAGTCTGTAAGGAAACCATTGTTTATAACACAAGATGAAATGTTACTATACAGCGTTCTAACCCACATTCTAAAATCACTTCCAAAATTAAAATAATCAAGGGACTTTTGGATGAAGCCCCAATCGAGTCGATCGAACGCTTTCTCGTAGTCAAGGAAAATAAGTGCCCCAGGGATATCATGATCATTACAGTAGTTAATAAGGTCAAGAATTAATCTAACATTTTCAACTATAAAGCGCCCTTTTAGGAAACCGGTTTGCTCCGGATCTATTAAGTCTGTGAGAACATTCTTCATACGCGTAGCCAGACACTTAGCAACAATTTTATAGTCTGTGTTGAGTAGGGCGATAGGGCGCCAATTCTTAATGTAACGGTTATCTTTATTCTCTTTTGGAATGAGTGTTAGGCAAGCTCTACCTTGCTCATCAGAAATGTGGCCTTTTTGAAAGGCATAGTTAAAGGAATTGACAACAAGTGAACCAACATCGTCCCAAAATACACGGTAAAATTCAACGGGGATTCCATCGGAGCCAGGAGACATGTTAAGAGGCATTGAAAATAAAGAGCGACTACATTCTTCAAGAGTAAGGAGCCCTTCGCAGCTCCGGGCTTGCTCTGCAGAAATGTTGGAATGTAAAATATCCAGGTTAATGAAAAAGTCACTCGAACAAACGTCACTGTCTTTAGTGTAAAGACACTCCTAGTAACTTTTAATGGATTCTAAAATAATATCAGATCGACAGCTTGCTAATAGTCACTTTCATTAAAAGCCAGCAAATACGACTACTTCACCATTATATATGTCATCGGTAACATTAAATTAACTGATCATCATTTTAAATTTTTGTTGACAAAGTTGTCTTTATGTCCATACACCTGAGCCATTAACGTTGTAACAAGTAGGCTGACAGTTTGATCGAGGGCTAAGCGCTAATATCGGGAGCTTTAGTGTGCAGATGATTCACAAATGACCTTTTCACATGTGACGTCATATCGTACCGTGACTGAACCACAAAATATGTTATCCTGGCATTTTGGTACGGGTATGTAACCATGTGATTCAGTAAAAACATAGATAAACTGACATTTTTAAACATTAACTAAATGCTGAAAATCTGCGCTGTAATAAATGATAAGAAATGGATCTGGAATAACATATAACTCAAAAATGATCCCTAAATTTAGAGTAAAGACATTAAAGTCACTTACGGAAGATGGCGGGACGTGAGAACGTTTTCGGTATCAACCAATCCTCGCATGATATTTTACATTTATATATCCTTTCTCGAAAGGACACACCATAACCATATATGTCTGGATATCTAGATCTCGTTCTATCATGCACGGAGGGTCTTCTCGAGATATGATTTTAGCATTTTTTTGTCTTCATTTATTATTCCACTTGAGATTGAAGTAATACAGAAAAGTGAAATTATCTACAAAAAGATAAACATAGCGATATGATGCCCATATTGATAGCTTAGTATCAAAAAGTAAAGAACAATGCTAGAATGTGGTACTTTTTTAAAAAAGAAACTTAATCGATAAATAAATTGGGACAAGAGGCAAATGCCTCCCTAATATTATCAATATTTACATTTTTCTTCCTTTGTTTTTTTTATTTTGCTCCACTTTGATAATAAATTGAAACTTGTAATATAACTCATTAGCATTAGGTTTATTTTTATTCATTAAGGCGTTAAAAATATAGTTTCTTATAAAGCGCAGGGAAATTAAGAAGATGTCTGGTCTTTTTGTAACTAAAAAGAAACTTTGCTTGAAGAAAACAGGTTGATGATATAATAATAATAACATAATTTCAACCTGCTCAATAAATTGTGCAGTATATCTACATTCCCCCCCCCCCCCCCCCCCACAAAATATGGTTTAACGTTTCATCCTCTGTCTCGCAGATTGTGCAATGTAGGGAGTCTACCTTCCCCATTAAGTGAAGCAGTCTATTAGTAGGGAGAATCCTATGAAAAAACCGAAAATGAAAATATTGTATCCTAACTTCTGAAACGGACACTCACGGTGTCCATTAAAATCATTGCAGTAACGTTTAATCCACGTACATTTCAGGCTCTTTGTGAAACTGGAGACATGTGTGACCTTTAGGTCTCCCAAGTTAATGGGATTTATAATCGTGGAACGTTTAACTTTATCTGGATTGCCAGCCCAAATAAAATAAAACATAGTACATTCAAGCTCTTTAATAAAAGTCTTTTGGAGGGGTGGGGGTGGTAGCACAAGAAAGAGATATGCTAGCTGGGAAAGTGGGAAAGTTTTGAGAATAATGTTAAGATCAATAGGTGTTAAATCCCGACTGGCCCAGGTACGGAGGAAATTTTTGAGACGAGAAAGTTTGGGTTGATAATTGAGGCGAAATAAGTCGTCTCTGTTGTGAGTGAACACAATACTTAACATGGATACGGGACCCAAAGAAGCATCAAAGTTAAAATCATTAAGAAACAGTGGTCTATGATTGACAAAGGAGCCTAAAGGAAACAAATGGGATTTAGAAAAATTGATTTTCAAACCCGATGACTGATTAAAATTATGGATAATAAATAACAGTTCATTCAAAGTTTCTTTAGTACCATCAATAATAAATGAAGTGTCATCAGCATATTGAAGAATAAGGGTTTCCGATCCGTTGATTGAAATACCTTTAATACCGGTAGAGTGGTTCACCTTTAATGCACGCGTTTCTACACAAAGAATAAAAAGGTATGCCTCAAAGGACAACTCTGCCTAACTCCTCTTTGAATATTCAAAACAACCCGACGAATAGCCATTGTTACATACACATGCCTGAGCATTGTTGGAAGGTACGAATCCAGTGTTGAAAGCTATTTACGAAGTTAAAAAGGGAAAGTGTGGCCTGAATAAAATTCCATTCCAGTTTATCAAAGGCTTTTTCAAAGTCAATCAAAAAAACCTGGAGTATTCAATTCATTAATGTAGTTAATTAAATCTAAAACAAGTCTTATATTTTCACCTATAAATCTACCCTTGAGAAAACCAAATTGGTTTAGACCAATAAGATTTTCCATAAACAACTTCATCCTGGTAGCTATAGCTTTAGCCCCAATTTTGTAATCTGTATTTTAAGAGAGATATGGGTCGAAATTTTTTTAGTAGTAAAGGATCCTTCCCAGGTTTTGCACTAAGCGTGATCACTCCACGTGACAGTTCTGGAGACAGGCAGCTTATGGTATAGGCATAATTGATGGAGGCAACCACGATGTGACCTATATCAAATGCCAAAAATGTTTATAAAAATTGGCTTCCAGGAGCCTTATCATTATTCATAAGATTAAATGGAACAGAACATTCCTCTTAAGTGAGCTCACCCTCGCAATGTCTAGATTCGTCAATACTTAAGTAAGGATGTTCTAAATTATTAAGGGAAGAACCCACGGGAGTGATGTTTGAATTGTATAAAAAGCTATAAAAATGACCAATTTCTCTAAGTATATCATTTTCGTCCTCTCACAGACGGCCCTCTATATTTAAGAGCTTTTGGATATGGTTGTTTTGCTTGTTTCGTTTTTCGATTTTAGCAAAGCAAAATTCAAGAATTTTTCTATCGTTACCAAAATCGAGGTCCTACATCGTTATAAAGTGTTGCAAAATTAGTAATTGCCCCTTGTTTTAAAGAAAAAAACACATTTCAAACCATGACATTCATAGCAAAGAAAAGTGCTAATGTATGGAAGATACCGACGTCCTTATTTAAAGGGTTGATATAAAATAATGATAGAGCTCGAGATTGTCCCTAATGTACAAGGTTGAAGTAAGTTTAAACGTTGCTTATTTCAAGGAGAGTGTTCCAGACAGGACTTCAAGTAAAGTAAATATGGAGCATTTTTTTTGGTGTAAACAATGTTGGGTTTATTGTGATATTTTAACGGAGTTTATGACGTTATCATCTTTAAGTTATGCACTTGGCATTTTCTTCACACTTGTGGGACGGTTATATCTAAACGTTGAACGTACAATTATGATTTAAAAAAAAAAACAGAGGAATCTAGTCGATTTTGGCCTAATTCTGACATTTCCTTGGGGATATGACATTTCGGAATAAAAATTAGAGTGAAACTGATGAAATTGTAGATCATTACCAAAACCGTAAATATCGTATATCCTAAATCAAAAAGAAATAATGCACTAGAGTTCCAAATTGTCACCAATTTGTAAAAAAAAAATCAAAATAAGATGATTGTTGACATGATTAACGAAGAGGTGGCCGAACGTATGGAAGATATCGGCATCCTTACTTGATAGAAAAACATCACACTTGCAGACGCTTTTGATTTCATCTCAAAATAAACGTTTTCCATATTTCCTACATGGTCGAAAGTATGTTTAAACGTTACCTATTGCGGCGAGAGTGTTCTGTGACAGGACTTCAAGTTGAAAGTAAAATATTGTAAATTATTTTAAATGTCAACGATGTTGAGATTGTAATGAAACTTTAGTGTTGATGACGTTACCGACTACATTTTGTAGAAAATTCACGATTTGAGACGGTTACATCACAACGTTAAAGATACAATTTCTAAGTTTAAAGGAAAATAAAGGAATCTGGTCGATTTTGACCCAACTCTGACGTTTTGGTAAGGGTATAGTTTTGTTCTGGATTAATAAAAAATAGAGGCAGACTGGTACACTTTTCAATATTTACCAGTCTTGAATATAGCGTAAATCGAAAAATAAAAATCGTTTTGAAATGATGTAGACTTTAAAATCGTCTCGAATTTAAAAAAGAAACACTTTTCAGAAGAAGATCTTTGTTGACATTATTAACGAAGACGAGAACGAACGTATGGGAGATATCGGCTTTCTTATTTAATAGGAAAACGTACATACCTGAAGATGGCTTTGATTTAATCTCAAAATGATGATTTTTTTGGAGTTTTCTACAAGGTAAAAGTATTTTTAAGCGTCTCCTGCTTCAAAGTGAGTGGTCTGTGACAAGAGTTCGAGCAAGAAGTAAGCTACGGTACATTTTAAATGTGAAACGTATGCTGGGGTTATGGTATTGTAATGGTGTTTATGACGTCATCAGCTACGCTTAGGTCACTGTGTTTCCTTCACACTTACGCGACGGCCATATCTAAACGTTAAAAATACAATTCAGAAGTTGAAAAAAGAAACCAGAATGAAATCCCGTCGATGTTGGCCTAATTCTTACATTTTTGTGAGGGTAAAGGCCTTTGGATTAATAATAATGTAAGTGAACTGATGAATTTTTGAATCATTACCAAAGTACTGAATATCACTTTAATCGAGATCCTACATCAACATGAAATAATGTAGAGCTCGAAATTGTCTCTTATTTCACAGGAAACGTTTTTTCTTTTTTAAAAAATTGTGTGGACATTCTAAAAACAAGGACGACGAACGTATGGAAAATTCAGGCATCCATTTTAATTAAGAAACATGTATAAAAAACATGTATATTTCACGACGCCTCTGATTTCATTTCAAAATAATTTTTAAGGTTTCCTACAAGGGAGAAGTGTCTTTAAAAGTTACAGCTTATTTTGAATTTATTGTTCTCGGACATCCAGTTGAAAGTAAGACATTATGCATTCTTTTACGAGTAATTGATTTTGGGGTTGCTACGATATTTTATTAGTGTTTATGACTTCAACAACTACAATGAACGTATTTTGTAGTTTCTTCGCAATGATGGGACGATTATGTTTCAACGTTAGAAACGTCCTTCAAAATGTAGTTCACACTAAGGAGATTGTCGTTTCTCAGTCAAGATTGAAAAAAATAAAGCATTCAAAGGAAGACAACAATCCATGACTTGGGACTTTATTCTAACCGTCGATCCTATGGAGCAAACAAACATCCGTATTCAGAATGAATCACAGCTTGAGACTTACCCGTTTCTAATTTGATATCGAAATTATTTATCAATTTCCTTCCATGCATTTCCTCACCATGCAGAAAAATTATTTTCACCTTGTTATCAACGAATTTATCAACTTGAGATTTACCCATTTCTAATTTGATATCAAAATTATGAAACAATTTCTTTCGATGCATGTCCAAGCAGGAAAATTATTTTTACCTTGTTTACAACGAATTTATCAACCCTTGTTGTAGCTCGTTGCTTGATTTAGAAATTCAAATTTATTTTGATTGTATCTTATCTGGGTTAACTTTCACGACTTCAAACTTAATTATTACGTAATTTTATTAATAATGACGCATTTTATTGGCTCGTCGGACTTCATTTTGATTATTTCACGACACAAGTAATAAGATTTTGAGGATATAACACAATTCAAAGAGGAGTCGATTTAGGCCAAGTTTCGACAATTTGGTAAGGCTATAGCCTTGTGATTATTAATAATTTCGAGCCAAATCGATGATATTTTCGATCATTACCAAAATTGTTTATATTCAATAAATGACATTGCTTAGTTGATATAAAACCCTTTCCCACACCAGAATGTCCCTGTTCCGTTAGTAAGATCATTTCAAACTTCATATTTTTATATTTCTAACCAAGCAAGCAGCCTTTCACAATGTAGTTCATGCAAAAAATATAAACATTACTAAGTCGAACAAAATTTGAGGAAATGGTAAACAGCCTTAGATATTCATCAAATTCTCCAATTTATGGCTATAGTTAATACTTCGGAAAAATGACATTTTTTATTCTAACCAAAAAGAAGACAACAATCCATGACTTGGGAGTTTATTCTAAGCGTCGATCCTGTGGAGCAAACAGACATCCGAATTCAGAATCAATCACAACTTGAGATGGACCCGTTTCGAATTTGATATCGAAATTATTCAACAATTTAATCGAATGCATTTCCTCACCATCCAGAAAAATTATTTTCACTTTTTTTACACCAACTTTGTCGATCCTTGTTGCAGCTCTTTGCTTGATTTAGGAGTTCTGATTGATTTTGATTCTATTTTATATGGGTTAACTTTCACGACTTCAAACTTAATTATTACGTAATTTTATTATTTATGACGCATTTTATTGGCTCGTCGGACTTCATTTTGATTATTTCTCGACACAAGTAATAAGATTTTGAGGATATAACACAATTCAAAGAGGAGTCGATTTAGGCCAAATTTCGACAATTTGGTAAGGCTATAGCCTTGTGATTTCTATTAATTTCGAGCCAAATCGATGATATTTTCGATCATTACCAACATTGTTTATATTCAATAAATGACATTGCTTAGTTGATATAAAACCCTTTCCTACCCCAGAATGTCCCTGTTCCGTTGGTAAAATGATTTCAAACTTCATATTTTTATATTTCTAACCAAGCAAGCAGCCTTTCACAATGTAGTTCATGCAAAAGATATAAACATTACTACGTCGAACAAAATTCGAGGAAATGGTAAACAGCCTTAGATATTCATCAAATTCTCCAATTTATGGCTATAGTTAATACTTCGGAAAATGACATTTTTTATTCTAACCAAAAAGAAGACAACAATCCATGACTTGGGAGTTTATTCTAAGCGTCGATCCTGTGGAGCAAACAGACATTCGTATTCAGAATCAATCAGCAACTTGAGATGGACCCGTTTCGAATTGGATATCGAAATTATTAAAGAATTTCTTCCCATGCACTTCCTCACCATGCAGAAAAAGTAATTTTCAGCTTATTTCCACCAACATTAATCAATCCTTGTTGTAGCTCTTTGCTTGATTTAGGAATTCTGATTTATTTTGACTGTATCTTATATAGGTTAACCTTCACGACTCCAAAGCTAATTAGGCCTATTACGTAATTTTATTATTAATGACGCATTTTACTGGTTCGTCAGACTTCATTTTGATTATTTCTCGACACAAGTAATAAAATTTTGAGGATATAAGACAATTCAAAGATTAGTAGATTTAGACCAAATTTCAACAATTTGGTAAGGCTATAGCCTTGTGATTTCTATTAATTTCGAGCCAAATCGATGATATTTTCGATCATTACCAAAATTGTTTATATTCAAGAAATTACCATGCTAGTATGATATAAAGCCCTTTCCTGCACCAGAATGACCCTGTTCCGTTGTTAAAATGATTTCAAACTTGATATTTTTATATTTCTAACCAAGCAAGCAGCCTTTCACAATGTAGTTCATGCAAAAAATATAAACATTACCCCGTAGGACAAAATTCGAGGAAAATGATGAGCAGCCATAGATATTCATCAAATTGTCCGATTTGTGGCTATGGTTAATACTTCGGAAAACTTACATTTTTTATTCTAACAAAAAAGAAGACAACAATCCATGACTTGGGAGTTTATTCTAACCGTCGATCCTGTGGGAGCAAACAGACATCCGTATTCAGAATCAATCACAACTTGAGATGGACCCGTTTCGAATATGATATCGAAATTATTCAACAATTTAATCGAATGCATTTCCTCACCATCCAGAAAAATTATTGTCACTTTGTTTACACCAACTTTATGAATTCGTTTTGCAGCTCTTTGCTATATTTAATACTTCGAAAAAGTTACATTTCTATTCTAACAAAAAAGAAGACAACAATCCATGACTTGGGACTTTATTCTCAGCGTCGATCCTGTTGAACAAACAAACATCCGTATTCAGAATGAGTCACAACTTGGGATTTTCCCATTTCTAATGTGATATCAAAATTGTTAAACAATTTCTTTTCATGCATGTCCCCAGCAGAAAATTTGTTTTTCACTTCTTAACAACGAGTTGATCAATTCTTGTTGTAGTTCTTTGCTTGATTTAGGAATTCTGATTGATTTTGATTCTATTTTATATGGGTTAACTTTCACGACTTCAAAGCTAATTATTACGTAATTTTATTATTAATGACGCACTTCATTGGTTTGTCGGACTTCATTTTGATTATTTCTCGACACAAGTAATAAGATTTTGAGGATAGAATACAATTTAAAGAACAGTCGATTTAGGCCAAATTTCGACAATTTGGTAAGGCTATAGCCTTGTGATTTATATTAATTTCGAGCCAAATCGATGATATTTTCGATCATTACCAAAATCGTTTATATTCAATAAATTACATTGCTTAGTTGATATAAAGCCCTTTCCTACCCCAGAATGTCCATCTTCCGTTGGTAAAATGATTTCAAACTTCATATTTTTATATTTCTAACCAATCAAGCAGCCTTTCACAGTGTAGTTCATGCAAAAGATATCAACATTACTCCGTCGCACAAAATTCGAGGAAAATGATGAACAGCAATAGATATTCATCAAATTGTCCGATCTGTGGCTATATTTAATACTTCGAAAAAGTTACATTTCTATTCTAACAAAAAAGAAGACAACAATCCATGACTTGGGACTTTATTCTCATCGTCGATCCTGTTGAACATACAAACATCCGTATTCAGAATGAGTCACAACTTGGGATTTTCCCCATTTCTAATGTGATATCAAAATTATTAAAGAATTTCTTTCCATGCATGTCCCCAGCAGAAAAATTGTTTTTCACTTCTTAACAACGAGTTTATCAATTCTTGTTGTAGTTCTTTGCTTGATTTAGGAATTCTGATTGATTTTGATTCTATTTTATATGGGTTAACTTTCACGACTTCAAAGCTAATTATTACGTAATTTTATTATTAATGACGCATTTCATTGGTTTGTCGGACTTCATTTTGATTATTTCTCGACACAAGTAATAACATTTTGAGGATAGAATACAATTTAAGGAACTGTCGATTTAAGCCAAATCTCGACAATTTGGTAAGGCTATAGCCTTGTGATTTATATTAATTTCCAGCCAAATCGATGATATTTTCGATCATTACCAAAATTGTTTATATTCAATAAATTACATTGCTTAGTTGATAGAAAGCCCTTTAATACCCCAGAATGTCCCTCTTCCGTTGGTAAAATGATTTCAAACTTCATATTTTTATATTTCTAACCAATCAAGCAGCCTTTCACAATGTAGTTCATGCAAAAGATATAAACATTACTCCGTCGCACAAAATTCGAGGAAAATGATGAACAGGAATAGATATTCATCAAATTGTCCGATCTGTGGCTATATTTAATACTTCGAAAAAGTTACATTTCTATTCTAACAAAAAAAAGACAACAATCCATGACTTGGGACTTTATTCTAAGCGTCGATCCTGTTGAACAAACAAACATTCGTATTCAGAATGAGTCACAACTTGGGATTTTCCCATTTCTAATGTGATATCAAAATTATTAAAGAATTTCTTTCCATGCATGTCCCCAGCAGAAAAATTGTTTTTCACTTCTTTACAACGAGTTGATCAATTCTTGTTGTAGTTCTTTGCTTGATTTAGGAATTCTGATTGATTTTGATTCTATTTTATATGGGTTAACTTTCACGACTCCAAACCTAATTATTACGTAATTTTATTATTAATGACGCATTTCATTGGTTTGTCGGACTTCATTTTGATTATTTCTCGACACAAGTAATTAGATTTTGAGGATAGAATACAATTTAAAGAACAGTCGATTTAGGCCAAATTTCGACAATTTGGTAAGGCTATAGCCTTGTGATTTATATTAATTTCGAGCCAAATCGATGATATTTTCGATCATTACCAAAATTGTTTATATTCAATAAATTACATTGCTTAGTTGATATAAAGCCCTTTCCTACCCCAGAATGTCCCTCTTCCGTTGGTAAAATCATTTGAAACTTCATATTTTTATATTTCTAACCAATCAAGCAGCCTTTCACAATGTAGTTCATGCAAAAGATATAAACATTACTCCGTTGGACAAAATTCGAGGAAAATGATGAAGAGCCATAGATATTCATCAAGTTGTCCGATTTGTGGTTATGGTTAATACTTCGGAAAACTTACATTTTTTATTCTAAGAAAGAAGACGACAACAATCCATGACTTGGGAGTTTATTCTAACCGTCGATCCTGTGGAGGAAACAAACATCCGTATTAAGAATGAATCACAACTTGAGATGGACCCGTTTCGAATTTGATATCGAAATTATTGAACAATTTCGTCCCATGTATTTCCTCACCATCCAGAAAAATTATTGTCACTTTGTTTACACCAACTTTATCAATCCTTTTTGCAACTCTTTGCTTGATTTAGGAATTCTGATTGATTTTGATTTTATTTTGTATGGGTTAACTTTCACGACTTCAAAGCTAATTATTAAGTAATTTTATTATTAATGAAGCATTTCATTGGTTTGTCGGCCTTCATTTTGATTATTTCTCTACACAAGTAATAAGATTTTGAGGATAGAACACAATTTAAAGAACAGTCGATTTAGGCGAAATTTCGACAATTTGGTAAGGCTATAGCCTTGTGATTTAAATTAATTTCGAACCAAATCGATGATATTCTCGATCATCACCAAATATGGTAATATTGAATAAATGACATTGCTTAGTTGATATAAAACCCTTTCCTACAGCAGAATGTCCCTGGTCCGTTGCTGAAATCATTTCAATCTTCATATTTTAATATTTCTAACCAATCAAGCAGCCTTTCACAATGTAGTTCATGCAAAAGATATAAACATTACTCCGTCGGAAAAAATTCGAGGAAATGATAAACAGCCATAAATATTGATCAATTTGCCCGATTTGTGACTATATTTAATACTTCGGAAAAATGACATTTTTTATTCTATTTAAAAAGAAGACAACAATCCATCAGTTGGGAGTTTATTCTAACCGTCGATCCTGTGGAGGGAACAGAATCCGTATTCAGAATGAATCACAACTTGAGATGGACCCGTTTCGAATTTGATATCGAAATTATTGAACAATTTCGTCCCATGCATTTCCTCATCATGCAGAAAAATTATTTTCACTTTGTTTACACCACCTTTGTCAATCCTTGTTGCAGCTCTTTGCTTGATTTAGGAATTCTGATTGATTTTGATTCTATTTGATATGGGTTAACTTTCACGACTTCAAAGCTAATTATTACGTAATTTTATTATTAATGACGCATTTCATTGGCTTGTCGGACTTCATTTTGATTATTTCTCGACACAAGTAATATGATTTTTAGGATAGAACCCAACTGGAAGCGGGGTCGATTTAGGCCAAATTTCGACAATTTGGTAAGGGCAATAGCCTTGTGATTTATATTAATTTCGAGCCAAATCGATGATATTTTCGATCATTACCAAAATTGTTTATATTCAAGAAATTACCATGCTAGTATGATATAAAACCCTTTCCTGCACCAGAACGACCCTGTTCCGTTGGTAAAATCATTTCAAACTTCATATTTTGATATTTCTAACCAAGCAAGCAGCCTTTCACAATGTAGTTCATGCAAAAAATATAAACATTACTCCGTTGGACAAAATTCGAGGAAAATAATGAACAGCCATAGATATTCATCAAATTGTCCGATTTGTGGCTATGGTTAATACTTCAGAAAACTTATATTTTTTATTCTAACAAAGAAGAAGACAACAGTCCCCGACTTGGGAGTTTATTCTAACCGTCGATCCTGTGGGGCAAACAAACATCCGTATTCAGAATGAGTCACAACTTGGGATTTTCCCATTTCTAATGTGATATCAAAATTATTAAACAATTTCTTTTCATGCCTGTCCCCAGCAGAAAAATTGTTTTTCACTTCTTTACAACGAGTTTATCAATTCTTGTTGTAGTTCTTTGCTTGATTTAGGAATTCTGATTCATTTTGATTCTATTACATATGGGTTAACTTTCACGACTTCAAAGCTAATTATTACGTAATTTTATTATTAATGACGCATTTCATTGGTTTGTCGGACTTCATTTTGATTATTTCCCGACACAAGTAATATGATTTTTAGGATAGAACCCAATTGCAAGCTTAGTCGATTTAGGCCAAATTTCGACAATTTGGTAAGGCTATAGCCTTGTGATTTATATTAATTTCGAGCCAAATCGATGATATTTTCGATCATTACCAAAATTGCTTATATTCAATTAATTACATTGCTTAGTTGATATAAAACCCTTTCCTGCCCTAGAATGTCAATGTTCCGTTGTTAATATCCTTTCAAACTTGATATTTTTATATTTCTAACCAAGCAAGCAGCCTTTCACAATGTAGTTCATGCAAAAGATATAAACATTAGTCCGTCGAACAAAATTCGAGGAAAGTGATAAACAGCCATAGGTATTCATCAAATTGTCCGATTTGTGGATATATTAAATACTTCGGAAAACTTACATTTTTTATTCTAAGAAAAAAGAAGACAACAATCCATGGTTTGGGACTTTATTCTAACCGTCGATCATAATTAGCAAACAAACATCCGTATTCAGAATGAATCACAACTTGAGATTTACCCGTTTCTAATTTGATATCGAAATTTTTAAACAAATTCTTTCCATTTGATCACCAGAAAAATTATTTTCACCCTGTTTACACTGAATTTATCAATCATTGTTGTAGCATCTGTGTTATGACTAGTGCTCATTTTGACCTATTTGGATTTAGGTCCCTTTCGCGGAAGATTAAGTTGGGAACTTGTGACACTAATTTTTATCGCCACGCTTTTGATATAGTCTTAGTACAGGAAACACATTGTACTTCAGATGTTGAAAATATTTGGAAGAACGAATGGGGCGGGAAAATTGTATTTTCTCATGGGACTGCTCTTAGCAAGGGGGTTGCCATTTTTTAATCCATGTCTCCACTTTGTATTTCATAGAACTCATCTTGATCTTTATGGGAGATGTATTATCACCGAGAACTCTGTCAATACCGTCACTTTAACACTTCTTTATACCGACGGACCAAATCTTGACGATCCTGCCTTTTACAATGGTATAGCACAGGACCTGCATACCTTTAATTGTAATGCCATTATTTCGGTAGGCGATTTTAACTTTGTGTTTAATCTGTCTTAAGACAAGCAAGGTGAAGATGCACGAACAAATTTTAAAGCAGGGGAGGAATGTTTCCATGTAATGTTTGAGTGTGACCTCATTGATGTCTGAAGAGATCGTAATCCCTTCACAAATTGCTTTCTCTTAGCATTCCAACATAGCAGATATTCACTGTAGACTTGATTTCTTTCTTGTTATTCGGTCTTTGGTTTTTAAAGTGAAATGTATGATTTTCAACCCCCAATTTATTCGGACCATTCATTAGTTATTCCCGGCCTACAACTTTGGCCGACAAAAATTTTGTTGATTCGATCAATGGATTGTTATACAGTGAAATTATTAACACTATTCATCTCAATCCTTCATACGACTTTGAATTTATTAAGTATAAAATTCGGGATTTTACTATTGGTTATTGTAAAAGAAAAGCCCAGTCTCTTAAGAAACGGGAAAATGATATTCTTTTGTCGATTTCTTCTCTGGAAAAACAGCTTACTGATGTTCGGCTTAGCTCCCTTGAAACGAATCGTAAACTTAGCAATGCGAAAAATAACCTGAATTTACTTTACAAGCATATGCTGGAAGGTATCGTTGTTAGATCCAGAGCAAGATGGGTAGAGTCTGGTGAAAAAAATACAAGATATTTTTTTAAATTTAGAGAAAAGAAACAAGGTTAACAATACTATTTGTAAGCTTAATACTGGTGCAAGTTATATTAGTAAAAGTGCTGATATTTTAGCTGAAATTTATCATTGCTACAGAAAACTGTATTCTTCTCGTTCGGTTTATTGTTGTGATATATTCACATCTATCCCACCTTTTATGTCAGATGAACTTAATTTTGAGATATTTGAAGGCCAGTTTACTATTGATGAATGTTATAGTTCTTTAAGTTCAATGCAGAACGTCAAAACTCCCGGATCTGATGGTTTTTCATCAGACTTTTATAAATTCTTTTGGACGAGAATTGGTCAACTGGTTGTTAAGTCTCTTAATTATGCTTACGAAAATCACTCATTATCTAACGAACAAAGAAGGGGTGTTATCACTGTTTTTTTGTAAACCTAACAAAGATCCTTCTTATTGAACCAATTATAGACCAATCTCACTATTGAATACAGATTATAAGATAGGGGGCTAAGGCTTTCGCCAGTCGACTTAAATGGGTAATTAAACAATGTGTTGGGGATTATCAAACCGGGTTCATGGGAAACAGATTTATCGGGGAAAACAAGATTCATTTTAGACCTCATTAACTTTGCTAATGATACAAATTCGTCTGGTCTACTATTCTTTTTAGATTTTAAAAAGGCATTTGATTGCATTGAACGGGGTTTTATTGACAGGTCATTAGCCTACTTCACGTTTGGCCAGAGTTTTCGTCGTTGGGTCTCAACTTTGTATATAAATAGTACAGCTTGTGTTTGTAATAACGGGCATTTGACTGGGTTTTTCAGTGACATAAGAGGTGTAAGGCAAGGATGTTCTCTGAGCCCCTATTTGTTTGTATTGTGAGCTGATATATTGTCAAGAGCTATAACATATAACAATAATATTAAAGGCATTAATATTCATGGTTGTGAAGTTAAGGTGATACAGTATGCTGATGATAGGGTTGTTCTTTTAGGCGGAACTGTAAACTCGTCCACTGAATTGTTCAGTACCCTCAATGAATTTACGTTGTCTTCTGTACTTACAGTAAATTTTCAGAAAACTCAGGTTTTCCCTTTGGGTCCCCGCGTTGCATCCCCTCCCAATTTCCTTACCGACCTTAACCTAAGCCTCAGCAATGGTCCCATAAAGTTCCTGGGAATTTGTCTTTCCCATGATGGTAATGATCTGTTCCGTTTGAATTATTTGCAAAAACTGTCAAGGCTCAAAAATCAATTGAATCTGTGGAAAACAAGAGATCTCACCCCTATTGGCCGTAATATTATAGGTAAGTCCTTTGCTGTTAGTCAATTGGTTTATCTTTTTCAGATTCTCCCAAATCCTCCTAAACATTTTCTGGATGATGTTCAGCGTCTAATATTTTATTTCATTTGGCATGGAGCTCCTGACAAAAGTAAGAGGAAAACTATGATGAATCCCATCGATCAAGGTGGGCTAAAAGTTATTCATGTGGAGTGTTTTGCTAATGCCTTAAAAACTGCGTGGGTAAAGTGTGTTTGGAAAAGTCCAATACTGGTTATTGGAAGAATTTCTTTAATGCCTTTCTCTCCCCTTATGGGAAGGGACTTTTATTTAATTGTAATTACAGCGAAGGTGATGTTCACAATATTAACAATATTTTCATTAGGGAAGTTTGCATGGCTTGGGCCAGAGTATCGTTTGTCATACCGTTAAAAAATTTCGCACATCATATTATTTGGAATAACCATTTTGTAAGAATAATAATTCAATCTGTTATAATAAAACGATTCATAAGGGGGGACTTATGTATGTTAAGGATATATTTCATGTCAACGGAACTCCAATATCCTACATTCAGTTTGGAGAAAAATTTAAGGCAAAAGGAATACCATTCACTTTATATTTTGGCATAATTTCTGCAATCCCTCGCAACTGGAAAATTTCACTTCGCAGTGAAACTGAAAGTGTTCCAGAAGGTCACTTTATTCAAAACATGTTTAATGTTAAAAGGACTTCTAAGTTGGCCTATACTTTGTTAATAGCTCCTTTAACTCTCCCTCCTCTTGCTTGTAGTAAGTGGAACCGTTTATTCAATTTTGACAATGACAACTGGTGCATTATTTTTAAAATCCCCTTTATTACCGTTAGTGAAACTAAGATTCAGTATTTTCAGTTTAAATTCCTTCATCGGTTACTTGCCACTAATAGACTTTTGTTTTTAATGGAAAAGAAGGATAGTCAGATTTGCACCTTTTGCCATAGGGATCCTGAAACCTTAAAACATTTGTTTTGGGAGTGTCCGATGACGTCCAATTTCCTTTTGGATTCTGAGCAATTATTTTTTGGCAATTAATTTATGTTAACAAAGCAAGATTATTTCTTTGGGTATAATTTACTGCTAGATCACCCGATGAATTATTTTATTTTGCTTATAAAATATTATATCTATAATTGTAAATTAAATGAAAAGTTACCAAGTTGAAATGAGTTTTGGTGCAACCTGAAATTTGCGTTGAAAGTGGAAGCTAACATTAATTTAAAAGACGATACATCCCCCAAAGAAAGAAAATTCAATGCATTAAAGAACTATTTTGTTCACGTGCTTTCTTTGCTTCAAACTTAAAATATTACGATATTCACGAGTTTTGGTATATCCTTTGTGGAAGACATAATAACACAAGAGTTCAATTTAATTTGAGGTTTACTTAAAGAAGGTCATGTTTATTTGAATTTGTGATCATAATTTAAATACGTGTTCATACTTTATAAATTGAGATCCCTTTTCGATGCCTTGTTTTATGTCATACCTTATTGAACCATGTTCAACAAGTTGTATTGGTATCAATATTTTGTAAGCTACTGTTATCTTTTGCCTGCTACATCTATTTCATTCGATTGTAAATATTGAGATATAAATAGAGATGGAAAAAAATCCTTGTTGTAGCTCTTTGCTTGATTTAATAATTCTGATTTATTTTGATTGTACCTTATATGGGTTAACTTTGACGATTTGAAAGCAAATTATTACGTAATTTTATTATTAATGACGCATTTCATTGGTTCGTCAGACCTCATTTTGATCATTTCTCGACACAAATAATAAGATTTTGAGGATAGAACACAATTCAAAGAAGAGTCGATTTAGGCCAAATTTCGACAATTTGGTAAGGCTATAGCCTTGTGATTTATATTAATTTCGAGCCAAATCGATGATATTTTCGATCATTACCAAAATTGTTAATATTCAATAAATTACCATGCTTAGTTAATATAAAACCCTTTCCTACCCCAGAACGTCCCTGTTCCGTTGTCAAAATCATTTCAAACTTCATATTTTTATATTTCTAACCAAGCAAGCAGACTTTCGCAATGTAGTTCATGCAAAAGATATAAACATTACTCCGTCAAACAAAATTCGAGGAAAATGATGAACAGCCATACATATTCATCAAATTGTCCGATTTGTGGCTGTATTTAATACTTCGGAAAAATTGCATTTTTATTCTAACAAAAAAGAAGAAACCAATCCATTACTTGGGAGTTTATTCTAACCGTCGATCCTGTGGAACAAACAAACATCCGTATTTAGAATTAATCACAACTTGAGAAGGACCCGTTTCTAATTTGATATCGAAATTATTAAACAATTTCTTTCCATGCATGTCCCAAGCAGAAAAATTATTTTTGACTTCTTTACAACGAGTTTATCAATTCTTGTTGTAGTTCTTCGCTTGATTTAGGAATTCTGATTGATTTTGATTCTATTTTGTATGGGTTAACTTTCACGACTTCAAAGCTAATTATTATGTAATTTTATTGTTAATGACGCATTTCATTGGTTTGTCGGACTTCATTTTGATTATTTCTCGACACAAGTAATAACATTTTGAGGATAGAATACAATTTAAGGAACTGTCGATTTAAGCCAAATTTCGACAATTTGGTAAGGCTATAGCCTTGTGATTTTTATTAATTTCGAGCCAAATCGATGATATTTTCGATCATTACCAAAATTGTTTATATTCAATAAATTACATTGCTTAATTGATATAAAAGCCTTTCCTACCCCAGAATGTCCCTGTTCCGTTGTTAAAATCATTTCAAACTTCATATTTTTATATTTCTAACCAATCAAGCAGCCTTTCACAATGTAGTTCATGAAAAAAGTATAAACATTAATCCGTCGGACAAAATTCGAGGAAAATGATGAACAGCCTTAGATATTCATCAAATTGTGCGATTTATGGCTATGGTTATTACTTCGGAAAACTTACATTTTTTATTCTAAGAAAAAGGAAGACAACAATCCATGACTTGGGAGTTTATTCTAACCGTCGATCCTGTGGAGCAAACAGACATCCGTATTCAGAATTAATCACAACTTGAGATGGACCCGTTTCGAATTTGATATCGAAACTATTAAACAATTTCCTCCCATGCACTTCCTCACCATCCAGAAAAATTATTTTCACTTTGTTAAAACCAACCTTGTCAATCGTTGTTTTAGCTCTTTGCTTGATTTAGGAATTCTGATTGATTTTGATTCCATTTTATATGGGTTAACTTTCACGACTTCAAAGCTAATTACTACGTAATTTTATTATTAATGACGCATTTCATTGGTTTGTCGGACTTCATTTTGATTATTTCTCGACACAAGTAATAAGATTTTTAGGATAGAACACAATTTAAGGAGGGGTCGATTTAGGCCAAATTTCGACAATTTGGTAAGGCTATAGCCTTGTGATTTATATTAATTTCGAGCCAAATCGATGATATTTTCGATCATTACCAAAATTGTTTATATTCAATAAATGACATTGCTTAGTTGATATAAAACCCTTTCCTACAACAGAATGTCCCTGTTCCGTTAGTAAAGTCATTTCAAACTTCATATTTTTATATTTCTAACCAATCAAGCAGCCTTTCAAAATGTAGTTCATGCAAAAAATATAAACATTACTCCGTCGGACAAAATTCGAGGAAAATGATGAACAGTCATAGATCTTCATCAAATTGTCCGATTTGTGGCTATGGTTAATACTTAGGAAAACTTATATTTTTTATTCTAAGAAAAACGAAGACAACAATCCATGACTTCGAAGTTTATTCTAACCGTCGATCCTGTGGAGCAAACAGACATCCGTATTCAGAATCAATCACAACTTGAGATGGACCCGTTTCTAATTTGATATCGAAATTATTAAACAGTTTCCTCCCATGCATGTCCCCAGCAGAAAAATTGTTTTTCACTTCTTTACTTCGAGTTTATCAATTCTTGTTGTAGTTCTTTGCTTGATTTAGGAATTCTGATTTATTTTGATTGTATTTTGTTTGGGGTAACTTTAACGACTCGAAAGCTAATTATTACGTAATTTTATTATTAATGACGCATTTTATTGGTTCCTCGGACTTGATTTTGATTATTTCTCGACACAAGTAATAGGATTTTGAGGATAGAACACAATTCAAAGAAGAGTCGATTTAGGCCGAATTTCGACAATTTGGTAAGGCTATAGCCTTGTGATTTATATTAATTTCGAGCCAAATCGATGATATTTTCGATCATTACCAAAATTGTTTATATTCAATAAATTACCATCCTTACTTGATATAAAACCCTTTCCTACACCAGAATGTCCCTGTTCCGTTGGTAAAATCATTTCAAACTTCATATTTTTATATTTCTAACCAAGCAAGCAGCCTCTCACAATGTAGTTCATGCAAAAAATATAAACATAACTCCGTCGGACAAAATTTGAGGAAAATGATGAACAGCAATAGATCTTCATCAAATTGTCCGATTTGTGGCTATGGTTAATACTTCGGAAAACTTATATTTTTTATTCTAACAAAAAAGAAGACAACAATCCATGACTTGGGAGTTTATTCTAACCGTCGATCCTGTGGGGCAAACAAACATCCGTATTCAGAATTAATCACAACTTGAGATGGACCCGTCTCGAATTTGATATCGAAATTATTAAACAATTTCCTCCCATGCATTTCCTCACCATCCAAAAAAATTATTTTCTCTTTGTTTACACCAACTTTATCAATCCTTGTTGTAGCTCTTTGCTTGATTTAGGAATTCTGATTGATTTTGATTCTATTTTATATGGGTTAACTTTCACGACTTCAAAGCTAATTATTACGTAATTTTATTATTAATGACGCATTTCATTGGTTCGTTGGACTTCATTTTGATTATTTCTCGACACAAGTAATAAAATTTTTAGGATAGAACACAATTTAAAGAGGAGTCGATTTAGGCCAAATTTCGACAATTTGGTAAAATTGTGATTTATATTAATTTCGAGCCAAATCGATGATATTTTCGATCATCACCAAAATTGTTAATATTCAATAAATTACATTGCTTACTTGATATGAAACCCTTTCCTACCCCAGTACGTCCTCTTTTTTTTGTTAAAATCATTTCAAACTTTATATTTTTATATTTCTAACCAAGCTAGCAGACTTTCACAATGTAGTTCATGCAAAAGATATAAACATTACTCCGTCGGGCAAAATTCGAGAAAAATGATAAACAGCCATAGATATTCATCAAATTGTCTGATTTGTGACTATGTTTAATACTTCGGAAAAATGACATTTTTTTTCTAACAAAAGAGAATACACCAATCCATGACTTAGGACTTCATTCCAACCGTCCATCGTGTGGAACAAACAGACATCCGTATTTAGAATAAATTACAACTTGAGATGGACCCGTCTCGAATTTGATATCGAAATTATTAAACAATTTTTTTCTATGCATGTCCTCAGCAGAAGCCTTTCAGCTTGGTTACACCAACATTAATCAATCCTTGTTGTAGCTCTTTGCTTGATTTAGGAATTCTGATTGATTTTGATTCTATTTTATATAGGTTAACTTTCACGACTTCAAAGCTAATTATTACGTAATTTTATTATTAATGACGCATTTCATTGGTTCGTGAGACTTCATTTTGATTATTTCTCGACACAAGTAATAAGATTTTGAGGATATAACACAATTCAAAGAGGAGTCGATTTAGGCGAAATTTCGACAATTTGGTAAGGCTATAGCCATGTGATTTTTATTAATTTCGAGCCAAATCGATGATATTTTCGATCATCACCAAAATTGTTTATATTCAATAAATTACATTGCTTAGTTGATATAAAACCCTTTCCTACCCCAGAATGTCCCTGTTCCGTTCGTAAAATCATTTCAAAGTTGATACTGTTATATTTCTAACCAATTAAGCAGCCTTTCACAATGTAGTTCATGCAAAAGATATAAACATTACTCCGTTGGACAAAATTCGAGGGAAATGATAAACAGCCATAGATATTTATCAATTTGTCCGATTTGTGACTATATTTAATACTTCGGAAAAATGACATTTTTTATTCTATCTAAAAAGAAGACAACAATCCATGACTTGGGACTTTATTCTAACCGTCGATCCTGTGGAGCAAACAGACATCCGTATTCAGAATGAATCACAACTTGAGATGGACCCGTTTCGAATTCGATATCAAAATTATTAAACAATTTCCTCAAATGCATTTCCTCACTGTGCAGAAAAATTATTCTTACCTTGTCTACACCAACTTTATCAATCCTTGTTGTAGCTCTTTGCTTGATTTAGGAATTCTGATTTATTTTGATTGTATCTTGTATGGGTTAACCTTCACGACTTTAAAGCTAATTATTACGTAATTGTATTGTCATACTTAATCCCAGTTGACTGTCTAGCACTTCGCAGGATGCATCATACTACTGTTTCTAAACAGAAAATGTATGATTTCTCAACAGGTTTCGCACTCTATTTTGACGAGGTTGGCCAGTGTGTGTTTTTTTTTACCTTATCTATTTTACTTATGTGTGCTTGTGTTATCTATTTTTGTCAACAGGTTTCTTTCAGTTTTGTCAGGAAGTTCTCCAACAGCAGATCAGGCGCCATTCGTTTTCAGCCTGTTGATTACCTGCCGTCTTTACAGGAAACCTCTGTGACGCTCAAGCCCCCCCCCCCCCCCAGGAAGTGAAAGGTTTAACCGGCAGAGAGGAGTTGGAACGTCATGTTTATGACATCACAGACGTGTGCTTATAAATCAGACATTTGTTGGTCCTATCATGTTCTTCGTCAATGGTGCAAGGCGATTGCCAATTCAAACTTTACTACTCGGTTGCACTTGAAAAATGCACATACAAATGTTCATGGAAAAACTGTCTGTGTGAATGCGTGTATGTGTGTGTGTGGGTGTGTGTGTGGGTGTGCGAGTCTGCATGCGAGTTACTGGGATGGTGTGATAATGCAGATAGCTTTTACAATATCTCCAGTTTGTATATGGTGATGAAAATGGGATTTTTATCGTAATTGTAGTTAACGGTAATATAATGCGAAGGAAATAGGGTAATCCTTTATAAATGATGATGCGTGGATGTGACTCATCACGTGTCATTAGTGCGCGCATTCAAAATGAGAAGGAAAGGTGGATCAGGAAATCCCTCAAGTAACGATCAATCTTGTCTGATCGATTTGTCGGCTCCGAGATCGTGATCGCTTTTGTAAGGTGAAGCGAAAGCTGAGACAGAAAGCAAATGTTGTAAACCTCGCAGTGGAACTGAAACCATGGCGGTTCCAATAAGGGAGTGCAATGACGTGAAACCCAGTTTGGAATAGATTTACCATGAAACCAAGAATCTTAAAAAAAAAAAATATTGAGATCATCGTGTGCAGTAGATTTTTCATGTCACGTGGACTTTGCGTGCATATTGCGTTTTCTGCCCGATAAGGATTAGAGGCGGCTCCAGTGATGGGAGGCAGGGGGAACATCCACTCATGTAATTTACGATAACAGAGGAAAAGAGAAGGACACGAGGAAGGAGAAAGACAAAACGAAAAGTAGAAAACAAAAAAGAAAAAGAAAGGAAAAAAGAAGGTGACATGGGTCGAACCTAAAAAAGAAAGCATGCTTAATAAATAGCAGAGGGCAATTTGTCATTTCAAGCGTTCTTAATGTAAATTAATATTAAAAAGACCTGAAATAGAAGCATAAAAGTAATTTTCATTACCGTACATGCCTTGTGTTACATGTACTCAAAAGTAGCTGCCATTGGGAATATCGGGCGTTTTGCTCATGCCCCTACTTCTTATACTGACGAAAATCGACGAATGTTTTTTATTGGTAACTACACAAAGTTTACAATCTTAGTCGCCTTAAAGCTGAAATATGAGTTTTACTGGCAGTCTTCTGGTCATCTGTCTTTGTTCTCTGTCAGTATTTCAGGGAAGAGAAAGCAGGGGAAAATATCACCTGTCCCAAATCTGCAAGTGAACTATGCAGATATTTGAATATAAAGTTTGTCTCGACATTTTTTTTTTTTGGGCCTTACAAAACTCAGATTCTCTAATAAAGCGTATAGCAGTCAATCACCGTTACCGTCAAACACACCAATGGGAACAGATGGGAATACTCATTAACGCAAAATGGAGCTTGAACTATTTTTCTTTTAATGCAGGTTATGACATGTTCCACTAACTTTGACTTTCACTGACAAATTTTAAAATCACATCTCAGCTTTAAGTAAACACGAAAGTAGCTGACTGACAACCTGGTTTAGCTAGAAGTGTAGGTCTATCTTTGGATATGTTGTCTTGTAACATATCACAAACATAACCACTGGACAAACTGTTAAATCCGGCAGTCTAGTTCATCGCAAAAAGTAGGCCAGAATAGGACAGTGCGTGTAAACCATAAATGTAATAACGACCGTAAATGTGATAATCTGACCCTCACCATGAATGTAAGAATTTTTGGCCATATATGTAATAAATTATACTGAAAAATACCGCTGTGGCATCTGATCCACATTTTAACAACTTAACTTTTAAGTCTGAGGGTTTTTTGTTTTTGTTTTTTGTTTTGTTTTGTTCCTATGAAGTATTGTACGATCAGGGATATGCTATAACACAATGCAAAGCTGGTTCTGTCTCATGTATAGCCACGTACAGGCCTTGCTAGGTAGGCGTGGTCTCCTGGCTCGCATGGCATGGATTGGTGCATTCTTGGTCGGCTCATCTGCTTGTGCGATCTAGGCGTTTAGGCAATGTTTTGTTTCTCATTGTTGGAAAGTGTTGTTAGAGACTGTGGTACTCAGACCATCCTGCAGTGACACACTGCCTTCTGAAACAAAAGATCGTTTCAAAATAAATTCCCACGTAGTCCAAATTCCAGCCTGTCTTTATTTCAACACCATTATGTTTGCTGGCCTCTATTGGTATACAAAGAATCAGGAGTACCAGAAAGCCGACTGTGGTCGCTTACAGGTCAAATTATACCATTGGGTGTTGGGGCGTAGGCACAAACTAGCGAGCCCACCCCCCCCCCCCTTCGACTATAATATTTCCCACTCCTTCCCAACACCACAGTTGCTCAAGTTATGAAAGAAGGGCAAAAGCTATGACCACTTTCATCCCCCCCCCCCCCTTAGCTCCTAGTAATATACTCCAGAGATTCTTTGTTACGTATATGAAAGCCTGCAAAGCGTAACTTACCACAGACACTCTCCCCACATACTCGAATAGGGACGACGTGACGCATGCGCATAGGCTCAAAAACGACGTGATAATCGTAACAGTCGACTAGTGGACGTAGGCCTATCAATCGAAAGCTCCCTATTATTAATGGCATGCTCACACAGATTGTAGTGGTCCTACCTCTGAGATCTACATTTCATAACTTCGTGTACTTTTAATTCCTTACCAAATTAAACGATACGAGCACATACGCCTTTGAGTTACATTCTTACACCTGGCCCTCCTTGCCTACTGACTGGACATCATCACGTGACCGATGAAGCCTATATTCTGTGATTGACATTCGTACGCATGGTGTGTTACAGTCCTGATGTTCAATATACGTCCAAGGTTTACACCCGCTCGGGTTCAGTTGCCAGGCTCGGTTGGCCACGACTTGTCTCAATCGGCTGAATCTTGATTTTCTATAATACATTCACTTACAAAAAGACAAGATAATTTGGGACCCCAGTCCCACTATTTTCGAGCATTTTAGTCAGTATCACGTATATGGTTAAGAATAATTACTTTTCCTGTTAAAATAATTACTTTAGTGGTCAAAAATGTTATCTTTTAGGTAGTATATTAAAGAATTAACTTAGTGGAATTAATTAAGTAACCGCATTTTTTATTCTACTTAAGTGAAATTTAATTCTGCATCAGTAACATACCATTTCACTTGAGTAAAGCTGAAACTTAAACACGTGTATTTTACTTAAGTGTAGTATCATTATACTTCAGTGGAAATGAATTCCACTTGAGTGGAATGTATTCCACTTACATGGACTGAGGGGCAAACGTTAAAAATGGCTTGCCATAGATCTATAGGCCTATATCAAGTTTGAGTGATACAAATAAGGGTTAACCTTGAAACTTACACTGAATGTAAACAAAGTAGTGAATGTAAACAACGTATGAGGATGGTCAGTTCACAGAGGAAATGAAACGAGTTTAAGGGGAAATCAGGGTTTATTTTCACAATTTATTTCACTATAATTCCCCACGTATCGTACAATGAGTCATAACTAACAAAGATGATCAAGATTATCTCAAAACATGAACACAATTTCGAGAAACGAGTCAAATTTGCAAAACAAAATCGGTGAAGAACTCCGAAAGTCTGTAACATCTATATTAATCGAATCACATATGAATATTCAATGTTATCGCCTTTTCAAGGTATGAGGAGGTGGGACTTCCTATTTAGAACAGTTAACAAAACATCAACTGGAGTCGCGGCGTGAGTGAACAGCTGTATGGTTTGCACACGAGAACAGTAATTTCCATTCCCGAAGACGTACAGCATGGGAACCATAAACGTTCGGTTATGTTTATTCATGGCGTCATCTCAGTCTTACGCTGTGATTGGTCATCGTATAGAGGAGGCTGTCTTGTCTTGTATATGAACGTTTAATTTTTGGACACGGCAAATATTAAGAGTTCTCACTCAACAGTAATTAACGTAATAATTACCTTTTCTTCTACCATCAAACACCTCCCCTAACATCTCTATATTTCTGTGAAAAATCGGTTTAGAAAGAAAAATCAACTAAAGGTGAATTTTCTCAGTCAAACCCTGATTTCCCCTTTAATTAAATCAAGGAACCAAAGAATCCATGGCAGCATCATTTTCTCACAGGCACAAGGAGCTCGGTTTGCTACAAACTGAAGCCTATAGAAAATGTTACAATCACATTTCACTGGGCTATAAACGAAGACACAAGCTTTTTGGTAAAAAAAAAAGATAAGATCCTGCGTTTAAGTTATAACAAAAGCATCAGCTAAGAAGAACCAGAATAAACGCCACAGATTGTAGTCGACTGTCAAAGAATTTCTCTTTTGAAAGTGGTTGTGAAATCGAGTGTGACAGGGACGATTGAACGCAGGTTTGGAAAAGGACTAAGTGGTTATATCCAAAGTGAAATAGAAGTTACTCAACAAGTGGAATAGCTCAGTGGCTTTAGAAGTCGTTTGGTGTGGGTTCGACCAAGAGTTCGGGTCCAACTCACGAATGGGAGTTTACAAAAAGTTTTTCTGTCAGTGAATATCCTCCGTCATCTAGTATAAGTATTACTTCAAATCATAGAAACACCAGCAGACGTGTTGGCCATGCGCTATAAGGGGCGGACGAAAGACTCCTGCTCTGCTGGTCATAGAAACCGTGCTAGGGTTCAAGGCACATCCGGGCTACAATGGTCCGGTGGTGGTATGGTACTTTTTGCGGCCTAGGATCCCGTGCCATGTCTCCCTTGACGTCGTAAAAGAACCCGGAAGGATGCGAGGAGGGTCGGTCAAAGGTCGACCAGAAGCGTACTAGGTGGCGTGAGGTGAATCCATGCACCTCGGCCAGAGGGTTGAAAGGCTCTTTGCGACCGGCATGTGTGCAGCCCATAGTCCACTGAACACGTGGCCCGATGAGGCGTGTTCTTCTTGGAAGGTGCCTATGGATGCTTGTAAAGACCATCGCACAATTCAGATGTACACTGACGTTTTCATAGTAGAACACCGCCATCTATTTCGTATTAAGTGTCTGTAGTGCCACAAATTCTGTTGTATATGTATCTACTGAAGCGATTCCTTTTACCTCCATGTTTGAATCTGCGAATCTGGCAGTGAATCAAACGTTCAGGTGTGATTATGTCACTGACAGTCTTCTTTATTTTATTTTAATGTCACGTTCGTGATTGACATGGATTCAAATAAGACAGATAGGAAAATTTCAAGAACGCTTTTTAAGCAAAAAGTCTGTAACCTTTATCTGTCACTTAAAAAGCAGTGAAGTAATATTATTGAAATTCAAGTAGGCCTAATTCAAGTGACAATCAGTCCATGTAACTGATTTATGTTGACAACTTGGAAACACGACTGACATTAATCGCTAAAAGCTTAAATGAAAAATATACAACGTTCAATAATCATTTAAGAATACAGACACTGATGTGATAATTCGAGTTTTGACAATGTGACAATATGATGCCATTTTGTGACAATATTGAACGCCTCGTGCTTTAATTTGTACATCCTAAGGGCTTACACTAGCCAGTGGTGAATAGCCTATGTAATAACCCTCGTGTCAACTAAAAAATGAGGCAAAATCGAAAGCAAAAAGAAAGATAACATTCTCAGCCTCTCACCCAAACAAAAAAGAAAAGAGACAGAATGCAAACATGCACTTCAAACATTAAACAACCTGATAAACTTTTAAGATAGCAGATTTGAAGTGACGTTGTCCGTACAGCAACGTGTGGATGGCAGGCTAAGATTACGTTGCCATAGTTACAGTGAATACCATCATTAAACTGAAGAGACGAATGACAGATTAGCCAACCTTCAAACGTTTCACAACAAAGGTAAACATTTATCAATCTTTTATTCTCCTTTTTTGACTGAAGAAGCTCTCTGTTCTCTTTCACACAACTGACATTGTTTGGAAGTTTGATCCCGGTCTGACTATTACGCAACAGCTTTGGGGGACTCTACTAAAGCGTTCACAAATATAATGACGTACCTGAAATGTTTCTGGAATGAGAATGACATTTCCTTTCATTTTGGAAGACATTCCTGATGGGATTTATACATTCATTAAACCTGTAAAGTTATTGAAAGAAAGACAGCCCTGTTCACCTTAAGTCTTCAGTGTAGTTATTCCCATGGTCAATTGAGGTGACCCCATACAAATAATGACACAACATGGCGACAGCTTTGTGAACGTTGCATTTCTCTTTCTCAAAATTGGTTTCTCTTTCTCAGATTGGTTATTTTGGGTTCCTGTTGTCCGATTTAGATCTTGCCCGCTTTCAGGTTACTCCGCAAAGCTGATGGGCTGCTAAACTGGGCATGTTCTCAACCTCCCAATCTTTGGGAAACTCAGGTTAAAAAGTGGGGGGGGGGGGGGGGAGTACACTCTCGTCCGTCGGATGGGGACGTGAATTGGTCGTCCGGGAGCAGGTTCGGGTTTGCATTGGCGATTGCCTGGTTTCACCACTGCCTCATTATCCTCTGGATAATTATCGAAAAGAGTGGGCGAGTCTCGCCGGTATTCATCAACGATTAACATGGTATAGGGTTTTCAAGTTGACGGGCCCATATCGGGGCTTCCTTGTCTTCAAACTTTCAAATTTAGGCAGTGGGTGCTTTAATTTGTTGGACCTAGTTGTGATTAAGTCCCAGTTCGGTTCCTACGGAGTGGGATTGGTAAGTCTTTATTCTAAATAGCTAATCAATATGGAATAACAAACGTAGGGAGTGGGGTGAGGGATGACAAGAGTGATGACACGGGGGAGGTGGTTGTTTCCCTCCCCCCTGGCTGCTCTTCTCACCCTACTAACGGGAAATTAATCAGCGATCCCCATATCTGAATTTGATGAGCGTGAAAGGGAGGGTGGTGAAGATATCATCCCCCCCCCCGGCCGCTTTTTCACCCTGCTTAAGACAAATTAAACTGTGATACCCATATCTGAATTTAAAAATGTCAGGAAAAGTTTGACAAAATATGCAAGTTTTCACCTAGTAAGTGGGTGAGGTGCACTCTGCGAAAGTTACCGTATACCCCCTCCCCTACACCCCCTCCCCCCAAAAAAAACGTATTGCTCCCTACGCCTGTGGCAATAAGACAAGAAAGAGAAACTCTAGGGCTACTTATACTCTCCATTTCTCTTGATGATTTTAAACATTTCATAGGTGGGACAAAGACGTCGAAATTATGGCGACTCTATAGCCATTAATTTCTCAACATCCGTGAATATATTAAGCAGTTGTACATATTCTTTGTTAGAATTTGGCCGTTATCTAATATTTCGCTGTATTACAATATTTTATATTGTAATAAAAGTAAGAGAACCATCAATGACTTGGGACTTGGTTATAACCGTCGATCCCATGGGGCCAAAAAACATCCGTATTCAGAATCAATCAAGACTTGGGCTGACCTCATTTTGATTTGATATGAAAATCAAGTTTTCAAAACTTAAATGCAGGAGTTTTTGCAGCAACAGATTCATTTCTGTGAAGAACACGTACAAATCAAGATCCAAACGTCGTGTGAGATGAAAATGACACTTTTAAGTATTGCGTGTATTAAGCACTGACAATATGAAAAATAGCCACAAATTTCGTCAAAATTCGTCAAAGATTGACCAACTTACAGGTTAATTAATGTCTCACAGCTGTATCATGAATAAACATTGGCTAAGTATGCAAATTTGTGACGTCGAGAGATGGATTCCTTTGATACGTCTTTCGTTAATCCTTTGTTTATGTAACCTTTATTTTAATAACATTTGAGTATTTTATATGCCCGGACGGTTTTGTTTTTGGAAGCTTGTATTTTCTTCTTCAAAAATATCGATATCACTTACCAAATGTGAAACTCGGTGATTAAGTAATTAAGAGGCAAAATATATAGGCTTAACGAAAGAAATACTGACACGGTACAAATACCCCACGTCATCTGATTTGCATTGTTCTCAGACTTTGAAAAGTCATATCTCAAAAACGGTAGTAGATATAAACAAAATTCCAAGTGATTTTCACTCAGGGATTTACCCTGAAACTTCTGAATGAAGGGTGCTCTTTTCTAGAAGCATGTCAGACAACCTTTGACGCATCATACTCTCCATCTAAACAGTTTTGCATTTTGGTCAATCATCACTCAGCTTTGGACACGTACAGGAATTTTTTATTCCTTTTTCGTCTGTACGTTGGGAGCTTCGGGGACAAATTTTGAGAGGATTCCATCTGCTAATTAGCCAGATGTCCGCAAAAAATATCAGTTCTCCAGTTGTTGAGCAATGGCAATGGAGACGTGACACGAAGGAAGTCAACAAGGTTCGTAAAAATGCGATTTCACTCGTAGGTGTCGGGCATTTGCAAAATGGATGAAAACAATGCAGCGACACAATTAACTCGTTTCGTTTTCATTTCAGAGTATTACTGCACAAAATTTATGGTAAGCAGTCGACTGCGCATATGGAAATAGTTGCTGGTATTCGAAAATTAAGAGCATGTCAATTAAGGCATCTAATGGATTTCTTTTTGCATTAGGCCCATGAGAAAAAAAAAAGGTTTAATTTCTCTCATTCAGGCTGGTGAATTTTACAGTTACGATGGCCACCCAACCGTATTTGAAGCATAGATAAAACTTTGGTAGGTACTCACTTACCTGTCCACATATGCTTACAGCACTCTGCTAAGTGATTTCGACTGAGATAATGAGAAGTAAGTCCAGTGAAAGCTGGAACTAAAAATGTACTGGTAATCGCCTGGTCATCTACCTTTGTTCTTTGTCCGTGTTTCATGGAAAGGAAAGAAGGGAAAAAAGATCATTTGTCACAAAATCTGAAAGAGAATTATGCATTCATCTTCCAGATGTTTGAATATGAAAATTGTCTCTTTTGCACAAAAAAATCAAACTCTCTAAAAAAGCACAGCAAGCAGTCACTGCGACTTGAAATCACACAGACCATTGGGAATGGATATGAATATTCATGTGCAAAAATGAGGGCTTAAATGGGGCACTAGGATCACGCATCGTGAGAGAGTGTCCCACATGTGACGAATTTACCGAAAATATAGTGCTCGGATGGTTTGCTAGCTTCTATACCATAAATCGTGAAGAAGAGAGCAACAATGAGATCTCTTAGTTTTTAAACGAGCAATCGATCAAGTTGGGAAATTTTGGGCAACCACGGCAAAACCGCCCCCACCCCCCCCCCCGCCCCTCTTTCCCCTCCGTGATCCTCCACAGGTAGCCTGTAATCACAGAACGGTCTCTGAGGTCATCTGGAGTGATAACGGTCTAGATGTGAGGCATTATAGCGACACTCTGCAAATGTCTAGCAGACCTCAGCATATATGACATTGTCATGTATTCACAAATCAACTGTCCAAAATACTTGCCGAACACTCTCAAGGCCTCGTTTTAACTGCGACTTGTATATGTGATGCTGTAGGCTTGCAGTATAGTATCAGCTTCAAGTAATTACACTTTGAAGATATCATATAAGAGCAGCTATTCAACGTAAAGTTTATCTGTGTGTTCGTTTTTAACATCGAATATTTTACAAATACCATACAAATACCATCACATATTCAAGTATATAAAGGTGTGCTAAAAGCGATAAAAGCCACCAATGCGTTACCGCTTAATTAGCAGGCTATTGCGTGTTATTGTTATATATTGCGTATTATTGTGTCGTCTGTTATTATTTACAGGTATATAACTACACGTGTGTGTTCATCTAAGATCGCCCATTCCGTTCCCGTCGATTCGTCACCGAATGATTGGAAGATCGAGTGAAATTAGCCCAAATTCACGGAAATGGCCGATCGCTTTTTCGAAGACGCCGACGTCGCCAGAAATTATCAAGATTATCGACCAAGTTACGCCGGTCTGGGAATCGAAAGGAAAGTGATGTCATTTATAGACCGGGAGCAAAGTAGCCAATCAGATGTTAAGGTGAGTTACAAGGCTCGAAACCATCTGGCAACATAGATCATAATTGCGACGCGAAAGTAGCCTATGGTTGCAACGAGGGTTTTTTTCAGCCTATACATTATAGGTAGCCCAAGGACGAGTGCCTATCGTCCTTGAAAACAATGTTGCCGAAAGATACACATTTCGTGCTACATTCCTGTATGGAGTTACTCGTCATTTTCGTTACATTATTCACTTGCGTTGGTCCATTTTTCATTGTTTGTTACAGGTCGTTGGTAAACTCGCGTTAGACATTGGATGTGGTAATGGCCAGTTAACGAAGGTCCTGGCGCCTCTCTTCACAAAGATCATAGGCGTCGATTGCAGCGAAGCGCAGATCAAGAAAGCAAGGGAGGTGACGGACGCCGAAAATATCGAATACAGGTAAACTAAATTATGGAAATATGTATACATATGAATATACCTGTAAGTTTAATAATGGAATATGAGGGGGGGGGGGGGGAGAGTGTAAGCTAGATAATTCAAAGTATCGATTAAATGTAATTTAATAATAGAAATATTGAACGCCGGTATAAGCCGCCTAACATACATTATCGAAATATAGAATGTATGTCAGGTAAACATTGAAAACCTCGAATGCCTGCGAATAAAATAATCGATTAAAATAATCGAATGTATTGAATAAGCGTAAACTAAATAATCAACTTATTTTGTACATCTATAGTTTTGTAGGACTTTGATCGAAATATCGAATACAGATAAGGTAATCGATGATATAAGTCTTGCATCTGATCAAACAGTTAATATAAAAGAAAACTATTTTTTCAACAGTTGCAAACTACATACGAAGACCATTAGCTATACAAGGATCGCTATAACAAAGGCATGAGGAAAATGCACTATTACTTTCAAAACGTATATAATTTTGTCCCTGGAGATCAGTTACACCGGCAAACTCCCTCCCTCAGGCATTTTCTCCTTCCATTTCTCATGGGGTCTAGAAGAAAATATTCCCTCTCTTCTTACAACATATTTTTTTATGCAAATAGAGCATCACCAAAAACGAATAGTGAAATAAAATTCAATTAAATAAAGCAAAATGACGTAAAAACAAGATTAAATACTATAAAGGAAAAAATGGTAACTTTGACCGGACAGTCGTTACAGGTTGGTGGTACTGGAGACCTAAAATGTCATTCTTATTTGCAAATAAACATTGAAGATGAAAGTACCAATACATGGTTGTTGAAGCAGTTGACCGAATATTTAACAGTAATCTTATTTGCACTTAATGTGTATGCAGACTCAGCGTACCAGCCTCATATCCGCAGAGGATCTTCACCGAAGCCACTGGACTGGGCGTCTAGTATTTCTCTCTGTTTTGACGGCCATGCGTCCATGTACAACAATTGTAACTAAGGCCTTGTCGTGGGCGCGTATCGATAATACACCTTCTGCACATTCGCAGTGACGGTCCCTATGCCAAATTAAAACGCAATGACGTCACGTGAATAACATCTGCAGAGGGAATTTACTTTTCAAGTTCCCCGGGCGAGTTAAGCTGATAAAATTATCATCCCGGTTGGTATGCACATGAATAATAATAAGTAGTGTAATAATAGTCAAAATTAATGACAACAAAGAAGTCACAACACACTCTTGTTCAAGTGATTTGATGCTTTGTATTCCTTTCCTAAAGCACCTTGTTCTATATTAATTTCAGGATAGAAGTTTATTCGTGTATAGTTACCTGTGAGTTGGCACCCGCCAGTCCATCCTCAGAATCATGCATTTTACGTTCGGAGATTTGTTTGCATTCACGGTTTAAAGGCAGCTGTACACCCACCGAAATTGCACGTTTAATTTTTGCCCTGTGTTTACCTACAGTGCAAAAATTTTCAGCTGTTATTTTCAGGGTAGTTCACCCATCGCGTTCGAGGATGAGCATTTTACATTTTGGTTCTTTTCTTTCATGTGAGGGTGAATACAGCTGAAAATTTATCATTCGTCGAGGACGGATCCGTCGATTTCGTATCTTGTGCCGCCGCCATGCACTTCTTCGATATTCCGTCTTTCCTCGCCGAGGTCGATCGAGTTCTGAAACCGGGTGGTTCCTTTCTGGTATTGAACTTTGACAGCGGGGTCGTAAATCTGAAAACGTTGTCCAATAACGAGGGGGTCGACAAGAAGTGTGTGGATTTGATTGCAGAGGTACCGCAAATGTGTCAATTACTGCAAATGGATGAAAACTATACTGGATCTTATTTCTTGCTCTGATGGTCATCCCCTCCCTCCTTCACGACCCATAGAACCTACCCCAAAACCCTTCCATCTATCCTCCCACCCTCCGAAACCAGTTCCACCATGCACCTTTCCGCCTATCCTACCACGGTCCTACATATTCTAATACACGCTTACCTATCCTATCACTCTACCACCTATCCTCCCATCTATCTTACCATCCTCCCACCTAACCTACCATCCTCCCACATGTCCTCCCACATATCCTACCATCCTCTCACCTATCCTAAATATCCTACTATCCTAACACATATGTTACCACCCTCCCACATATCCTACCGTCCTCCTACGTATTGCACCACTCTCCTACATATCATACCACTCTCCATTCATTCTATAACCCTCCCACCTATCTTAGTACCCTCCCACTTATCTTATGACCCTCCCACTAATCCTACCACCCCACTCGGTTACAGTTTAAAGCTAGAATCATGAGTTGAAAATTTGTTGTTGAAAGTTAAATTCCGTTCAAAACCATATGTCATAGCCACTCCAGAAAAAAAAAAACTAGGCTCAAACACATTGTTCAAGTCCCATTTTTGAATACATGATAATTCATCATCCATTCCCGTTGGGCAGCCAATCCTCACATGAAGTCATACATGTTTACGCCTTCTCTAGAGGAATATACCCTAACAATTAGCCTATGGTATATCTGGATATCACGTCATGTTCTATCATGCAGAAAAGGTCTTCTCGAGACCTGATTTGAGCACACTATGTGTATTTTGTGATCACTAGGTGTATTGGTGTGTTTGAGGTAAGTAACGGTCACTGACGGCTTTGCGTTCTTGGAGAGTTTGGATTTTGTAAAGCCAACAAAAACGTCGAGACAATTTTCATGTTCAAATATTTGAAAGATGAGTGCATAGTTGTCTTTCAGGTTTTGTGACATGTGACTCTTCCCCCTACTTTCTCTTCTCTGAAACACTGACGAAGATCAAAGGTAGATGACCAGGCGATTGCCAGTAAAACTAATATTCCAGATTTAATTCGAAGTTAACAATATATTGCAAAATGGTCACAATATGGGAATGAATAACTGAAATTTTCTGCCATTCCTCGATATTCTTGAAATGAGTTTTTATTGCAGGTATTTAAAGTAAAGCTCGGATAACTAAATCCATTCTTGGCAAGCCAAATGTTTCAAAAACATGTTTTGTTTGTGGGGTAGGGGTGCGTGTTTGCGTGTGCGTGTGTAAGTTTTTAACGATAAACACCTCTTTTCTAGCAATAAACAAACGCGTCTTGTTCGAAAATCTGAATTTACAGAAAATTCCCCTTTCATCGATAAAGTTTTGTTTTTTAAACACCTTTCATGAAATTATTGCCCAATGCGCTTGCCATAGATGTTGTACCATATTTGATTTGTCTACATCGTTATCAGAATGTCTTCTTTTTATTCTTACGCAGGGGATCGGTAAATGTTTCGGGATTATGAAAGAGGGTTCCGTAAAACTGTTAGTCTCTGGTAAATTCCCAGCGCCTTCCTATCCTGATAAACACGAGTGAGTGTGTAACTGTAACTTTATTTCAGTCTCGATATGAATAGATAAAATGAAACATTACAATGAAATATGTAGTTAAAGAGACTGGGGAGTGACTACAAGAAGCTTTTAAAAGTTTGTTGGGGTATTTTGGGATATTTTCCTCTCTTTATTGGTGAAGATCGTACCTCAATAGCATGTGCCGTTTAAATTCTAAAGATTTATTTAATGGCACAATGCAGTATGGGAAATTTGTGATGTCGCATTGGCATTGGCAGAATATGTACTGTTAACTTCTTACTTATGTGAGCTTATGTACGAGGATCGACCCCCCTCCCATGACCATTCGACTAACAGATGCTTGGCACATCTCGCAATATCAATTATCATTTTGAATGAAAGTCAAGAACAAGCAACACCCGCTGTCATTTACCTCAAGGCCCTTCCACCTGCCAATACACATTATTGAATCACTGGCATGATAGGCCCATCGCTCAAATTGTTGGAGACGTGGACTGCTAGCTTCAAACCGATTTCTTACTTGAATTCTTAGTTGAATTCACAGCCTACGTTATTGGTAGGTATATGGTTTTGGTCATTATTTCATTGTCTTTGTATATTTTAATGACTCCAAAGGTTCTTGTGTGTCATATGAATTTCGCCCACAGTCAATTCCATCGCTATTCTATTCATTTACGGTATCCTCTATTGGTCCAAAACGATCATTTCTAACCAAAATAACAACCACGTAGTGCACAATCTATTTCCTCAAATTGCTGAACATCCCAGTGTATCATCATTATTTATTGATGATACACGTGTTATGATTATTGATCTGTACGAGAAGAAACAATTGACCACTTTGTCCTAAGACAAATGGTCACTTGGTATCAATAGAAACCCAAAGTGATAGATATAGACCTAGAATTGTTCCCTCTCACCCCCCCCCCCCCCCGTCTCCCACTTACATAAATTTTTAACTTTTCACATGTTTATTAATGATAATAAATATTTGAAGCCATAATTTGATGTAACGACCTCTCTTGCAAGCTTTCGATTGTCCACCAGCCGACAATACAATGATATCGATTCTTTTGTCGGATTTCTGATCTCCTCTGGTGTACTGCACGTTTACAACCAATTACGGCCCGAGGAAGGGGACCAGATCGAGAAACTGAAACAAAGGTATGTATTGTCGTTTTGAAACAAAGGTATCTATTGTCGCTTTCAGACAATTGTACACACAATGGTGATAAATCACGGAACGTTTTGTTCTGCTGACTGTTGACTAATTTTGTGGCGATTTTGACGTCAGAAGAAAATTGTGTAATCCGTTAATTTGATTGATATTATATCAATCTGTTAATGACAATAATTAGTATTCTATGATTTTCTGCTGATTATCATATTACCTCTATCGTGTTCAGATAACAGTTCCACGAATACAAAACCCTCATCATGTCCCCATGTAGTCGATAATTCATAAAAAAAATACCTGAAAAACTTATACGAATAAAGATCTTTTTCTCTTTTTATTGGTGAAAAACGTAAGTGAAGAAGATTCTTCTTTTTTGGTGTGAATTCAAGTTTCCTCTCAAATACTAACCACACCTATTCTCTCGTTGTTTTACATCTGTGTCATATCTGCGCGAGTTATGTTTAACAAGAGCATACATACATACATTACGTCTAACAAAATGATGTTACGTAAACCCTCAGGTGTTAAATTCTTTTCATTTTGTCAGTGGTAAAGTGTTATTGAATGCGTTCTACATTGAGCTTAATGCAGCCACGTGAAATGCACCAATAGTACTATACGTACCTGCTTGCCCTTCATCGTGCTTGCTTTTCCTACCTAATAACGATGCAGTATATGTGTGCGTCGGTCTGGTTTTCCGATGTCGGAGCCACACGATCGTCAGGTTGGACTTGAACAAGACCATCCGAAATCGGAAACGTTCCGGCTATGACCCCCCCCCCCCCCCCCTCACCTCGAGACCACACCGATGTCTGGTTTTGGTTACTCTCAAACCGACTTTCATATCAGACTGGCAATCTTGTTTAACTGCAAAAAGTACAATCCTTCGGTTTTTTCTTCTTTTTTTTTTCGGTTTGGGTATAAAATAATGAGACTGGCAGAGATGTTGGTTCCATGACTGGTCAGACCACACAAGCGCCGGTCCAAGTTCAGTGAGACAGCCCGAAAAACCTACCTCCTCTTGTCTCTGTGTTTGGGTCGTCCGTGCACACCTTTATAACACATTCACTTAACGCATCTCCTTCTGTGCTACGATATTGCCTTTCTTTCTTCTTCAATGATCTTCGGTTGGTATGTATTCGGTTGTGAATTTCACCATTAATGGGAGCGTCTTCTTTTTTTTTTTTTTTTTGCCATTTCTTTCCCTACAGATTACTCTCCATATTAGCTGAGATTTCTTCGACACCGGAAATGACGCCAGTCGTTTTAAGCTTTCCGTTCAACTGCACTCTGTACAGAAAGCCACTTTTAAAATGCTCCGTCAGTGTATAACATGTATCTCTTTACTGTTTCATACTGTTGTATGGCAAAAAATGAAGTGAGCCAGTCAACTTTCAAGACAAAATATTAATATAGCGACTTTTCTCATGTATTCATTTAACTCTCTCTGATATGTACAATCACTCGTGTGATCAAACGATGAAGAATAATTTATGTATCTTGTAAGCTTAGCAAAATAAAAAAATCTTTTCGCTCATTTCATTTTTTTCTTTCTCCTTTTTGAACCTTTCACGTTACTTCAAAGTCTTCAGAGATTCTAGCTTGCTTTCTCGAAGCACATTTACATGCAAAGGTGTGGCATGTAGTTTTTATTGCATATTAGATAGTTTATTGAGATTACTGTAATTGGTGGCAACCTCGTTATGTAACATGTCATATCCACAGTTTTGCGTTCCAAGTACATTATTACAACAGGGTGCAATTTAAAATACCTATCATACCGAAGTAAACGGTCGGTACGTCATTGGCAAGGGGCAGGCATTGTCAGTGACTGGAACCTGGAAAAATGGTGAATATATCATGATGTATTCATGAAACGCTCGATATACTTATGAAATATTCCGATACATGCGGATACAGTTTTTACCGTAACGTCATTGTCGATCGTACGTTCTTGAAATATCAAATAAACATGTGCCCCAATGGACATTAAACTGGCTTATCTCATTAATTCCATGTATGACTTTCTTTTTGCAGTAATCCTTTTCGAGTAATCGCTTGTTGTCAGGACGATTTAAGTTAAAGGGAGAGGATATCCTGGGAAATGTTTTTGATCCTTGAAAATGAAGCTGAGTTGCTTGACAAACATATCAATAGACAAACATATCATTCAAAAGTGTTGTTTCCTTTATATCCACGTAATATACTTTTGAAATTCGGAGACGGGTGTCGCCATGTTTGTCTCAGTCGAATGTAAACCTGCTTGAGTAAGTCGAATTATGATGTCACAATAACCACTAATAACAAGAATTCCAATGTATTTCTTTGTTTTCTTTCCCCATAATTTCCATAAAAGTGCACAGACTTTACACATTGTGCGGTGAATTATACTGAGGTGCAATAAAAAAATAAAAAAAAAATCACAATAAATTATGAAGCAAAACCAAAGCGTTTAGATCACACGTGATCAAGTTACGTCACTACTATCTCAGAACGGCAGCTTCCATGATTGATTTTTTATGAACATTCAGCTTTGCAGTACCTTGGAAAATAAATGAAATTTGATGATAGTGTTCACCACATGTCTACTGTCTTACTTAACAGTAATAATTAATTATCAGAAGTTTATGACTTTCTCTTTTAATCGCTCTGTTCGAACTACTGACACGCACATGGCCTTAATTTACTACAGCTTTGGCTTTACTGCTTATTCATTTCCACTGGGGAATCTTGACCGACTCTTCCGAGTTTGACACGTTTCCCCTCTCTCACGGTGGCGCAGTCATGGCGCAGTCTAATTGGTAATGTTAAAGATTGTACATGTGGCTTGAAAAAAAAAATGTGTGGGTTTGTCACGGGAGTGACTGAATACCAGATGAAGGAATACGTCAGACTGCCAGTAAAAGCTGGGGTTACCCCCCCCCTCCCTTTGTTTTTAGTTTTTATGTAAAGCAAAGGCGTCCAAAGGAAACTATTTCTTAGTCCCACTAGGACATGAGGTAAACGAAAATGACAAAATACATTCGACAGAGATTGGCCAACTGTTACATTTGTGAAAACTCCTTGCTATGAAAATTCACTGTCCAAGATATTGCATACTTGCATTAACTGCTATTTCGTTTATATATTAATTGCTTATCATTATATAAAAAAATAGTTCTAGAGAGGTAACAGTCTTGTGATATGAAACTTAGCCTATCCTTGTTAGGGGACGGCCATGGGATATTTACATTATAGAGTTACATTAATGTTACTACTAACCGTAGTTAGCTTGTTGAAGATTAGCACCTATAGAATTCAGTACGGCCTTCCTCAAGTTGGTATGGTGCACCTTTTGGTATATGGCCCCATGAGGCTTCTGGGAAGGTATTTAGTCCAGGTGGAAACCCAACAGCTTGTGCACCTCTTGTATCCATCCGATACAGTTCTTGCACATACAACATGTTATAGTTAGGCTACATACGTGGCAGACGATGATGCGTTTCCGATGTTTGTGTAACATTGTTTGAAACATAGGCCTATGCGTAATGTTCTTCTTCTCACCGTTCAGGTACAATTGTTCGAAACATTTTGAACGCCAGGGAAACCAACCTTTTCGTCTTTGAGTTTGACTTTTTTTTTGGTTGGTACGACCTAATAGCCCTCAATTAGGGGGCAATGTTCTATTTTATTGTTTTTGATGGATTAATGAGAATCAAGAAATGGATGGGGAATATGAACTGATATCTGATGGATTTTTAAACAGCCTTCACACTCCCCGCCCTCCATTGAATTATAATTGAAACGTTTGTTTCAAATACCAATTTTCACTGATTTATGGCCAGCCGAGCGTATGGAAAGCCATTGTAACATTTATTCAGGAATTTCAGATATCTCTCAATATTTCAGGTATCTTAAATTGAACTTCAGATATCTCAAATTGAATTTGAGATATCTTAAATTTATTACAGATATCTAACAACAGATATCTTGACATAATTTGAGATACGTCGAAGTACCAAAGAATTTTAGATATCTAAAATTCTATTTACAGATATCTTCAATTCAATTTCAGATATCTACAAATCAATTCCAGATATCTAAAATTCAATTTCAGATATCTAAAATTTAATTTCATATATTTAAATCTGAGTTTCAGATATCTAAAATTCAATTTCAGATATCTAAAATTCAATTTCAGATATCTAAAATTTAGTTGTTTTTTATCTCGAATTGAGTTAGATGTCTCTAATTAAATTGAAGATATCTGCGATTGAATTTAACATATCTGAAATAAAATTAGAGATATCTGAAATTGAATTTTGCAAAAATGACAATTTTGATACAGGTAGGTCAAGTGGAATAGCATTATTATATATATACTTCTCAGTTAGCATCCTGCTGCTATATGTTGACTCGGTGTAAGTACTAATCCTTAGGTGCATTCAACTGTAGGATGGAGGAGGTTGGTGGGACTTTACGAGGCACTTCTATTCATCTACGCCACATGTCTCGCTATTTATCCGATACTGGAGATCTACGGTTGCTTGGGAGCGATCAAGCACATTGTGCAAAATAAAAAAAAAAAACGTCACAGATGCAATTTATTTAGTTTAATGGAATTTTCAAATTCTTGCTGATAAAGACTTTGTGATCATCTGATGTAACTGATGTCAAAGAATTTTCTTTTGTAGAGTTGTAGCCACCATGTGGTGATATTTTGTGTATCAAGTTGAAAAAAAAAAAACCCAACTGCCATTTCGTATTTCGTTGCCCGAGGTACTTAACAAGGCTGCAGCTGGGAATTGACGGAAAATTCAACACCTCCATGAATACTCCATTAAACTCCTTTCCTTTACACATGGAAAATGAAGGCAAAGTTTTAAAGGGGCTCATTGAGTTGATATCAGTAAAGATTGCAGTGATTTTGAAGTATACAAACACACGACAATACTCACAATCAGCATAATTAATCAAGTTTCACATCCAAAAGTTATATGACAACTGTCAATTTTTTCGAAATTTTGACCGTTACTTGCTCTGATTGTGTGCATGTGAATGTACTAATGTGAAAATGTCTGGTCACAAAGTTTCCAAAAACCAAATTTAATCTTTGGTTACTCACTCATTAATGTTCCAACATATGTAAAACTTTGGGATCCTTTTAGTTTGACTGTTTGTCATTAGTATGTGAAGGAAACTTGACCGGTTTAGAAAAATTGAGTGAATTTCACAAAACAACTCAATGAGCCTCTTTAAACAGTCATTCAAATACTGGGTTTTCTGAAAATAACTTATGAAAAATGACTGATGAACTCTACACTAACTTGAAAAATTCAATATGATCAGTCTTAGTTGACCTGTCGGGATATATACGTGATCCGTTATCGTTTATCCTACAACACATATAGTCAATCCCAACTTCATGCAAAACCGAGAAAGTTTTATTTTCATGCATGACTCAGAAAATCTAATTTTTAGGATATCTTACATGAAACTTACATAATACCAACTACAACTGACAGGAAATATACTTCTGAAGTAGAAGTTTAACGCAGTTCAACATACGACGTAGCTCTAGCATAGTACGAAAGAAAAACAATTCCCATTCTGGAAAAGAAAAATCCACTATTGTGCAGAAAAAGCAAACTGAAAATTCAATCGACGTGGAAAATTTACCACGTACGATGATGTCACTATTTTAAAATACTTTTGGTTTCAATCATGAAAATGTATCACAAAATGCGGTCAACTTTTCTTCCACGTCAGCGCAGCGACAATTTAACGACTGGGAGCTCCGTAACTTCAGTCTCTTGGCCGCGATGGTTGCAGCTTTTATTATCCATGGGTCAGATTCTTTCTCCGAAATTTGCGATCACAATCTCCAGCAGAACTAATAAGTCGATCAGACTGCTAAGATTGATCGTTATTTGCGGGATCACCTGATCCTCCCCTAGTTCTTCAGTCATTTAGAATGCGCGCACTAGTGTCACGTGATAAATCACTTGCATATATCAGCATTTGTAAAGAATTACTTCTTTAGAAGTATAGTCTATTACCGACACATTAAACATTCTAATTCATGTGCAGCGTTCTGGAGATAAGTAAAAAGCTTTATCTGCATTATTCACCGTCCTAGTAGAAAGCAACTCAAATGCAGAGAATAACAAACACACACAAAGATACCCACCCACACATACATACACACACACAGTTGCATGCACACGTTGTGTTTCCTACATGAACATTTATATCTGTTTACATCTGCAGCGTTCATGCGCAAACGAGAAGTAAAATTTTGGACTGACAATCCACAACCGTGCGCCATTGACAAAGAACACGACATACGACCAACAAATGTCTGACTAACGGTCATACGTCTGTGACGTCATGAGCCTGACGTTGCCACTTTTGTCGGTTTATCATAGCTGGCGGGATTTGACCATCACAGAGGTTTCATGTAAAGACAGCAGGTAACCAGCAGGGTGAGAACGAATGGAGTCTGTTCTGGTGTTGGGGAACTTTCCGCCAAAACTGACAGAAACCTGTTGACAAATAACACAAATTTACATAAAATAAATAAGGCTTAAAAAAAAAAAACACTTTTTCACATTAGTGTTCATTCATTGTGATAGTTTGCATGGCTATTGGATGAGAAGCTTGATTAATGGCGCTAATTAGAAGCAATGGGCATGTGTTTGATCCCTTTTAACCTCAAAAGAGTCATCGATATCAACACAATGTGTGCCACTTTAAACCTTTTATTGTGACAACTTTCGCAGAGAGAATATTTATCTATCAGATTCAGAAAGGTAATTATTGGAGGGTAGGGAAGTAATATATAGCACCCAGAGCTGAATTTGAAGGGAAATAGGACCTTTGTTTTAAAGAATAAAAATCACAGTGTTAAAACCAAGATTTATGGACAGACTAATAGATTACTCACAGTAAGGGCGGATGTTGGCCTTCTTTTCAAGAAGTAAGTTCCAAACAGGTAGAAATTCAGGTATTTGTTGCTCAAGAATGATTTGTTTACCCAAACTTTCAAAAAATTCAAATGATGCATAATCTTTAAAGTGAATGAAGCTCTTGTCGATGTTTATTGGTGAGACTGAGCGGCTTAAAATGATTAAAGCTACTTTCTTTACATGCCATCCATGTATATGCATTGTAAATGCCCTATTTCCCTTTAATTTTCACTGTGATTGGTAAATTTGTGTGGTATGATATATGACTTGTACCGTGATGTCGTGCGAGAAAGCCGATTGGGATGACGTCACAACTAAAAAAAAAGACGTTGCCCGTAGCCACCGTGTTGTCAGTAGACGTCATTTTGAATCAATGAATCGCTTAATAAGTAAAGCATATAAATTCTTTAACTCATGCAAAAAAAAATACACAAAGATGGACATACGAACCTTTCCTTAATCTGTTCATAAGGGTCACCTTTCTCGGGGGCTCGTTTCATGTATTCCCGCAGACCTCCCAATGACTTTAAAAACCCAATGGCGCCATGAATACCATCATACCGTCTGTTGGCCGTTAATTGGAACCTACACCAGAGATGAACATATATGAAGGAAAACCGTTGTACAGCCTCCAAGATAGTCTTGATACTTCAAATATAGTTTTCCAAACAATAAGACACCATAAGGTAGTACAATAAAGTCACGTCCAAGAAAATATGGAGTTTTTATGAATATACATTTTATTGACTCCCAAGTCGCCACGTTGTTGCGAAATTACTTGTTTCGTGACGTCACGAATGCACATGTACATGTCACGTAGTATTGCCGGTGCGTGTGGCACGTCATACATTTCCAAAATGGCGATACGCTGTACAACAACCGCGGGAAGTTTGAAGTTATATATTTGGAAAGAAGTCATTATGAAAGTAAAACCAATACTGTCGTGACTGTTTTAAATAGACGTGCACTAAGCGTAGGATGAAATTGAAACACCCACTACTCTTCCTCTCTTTAGCATACAAGCAATGGTAGTAACAGGACTTTATCAAACAAACTGCGAAAAACCTAAATATCCAAATCCACCTCGATTGACCTTTGACCTTTACGAGTTAACATTTTTGACTGGCCTTTAGAAGAAGCCAAAAAATGCGTTTTTCGTGTGACGTCACAGTTAGCGATACAGTATCGCTCCCTCGGGGGGCAAACTACTGTATATTTACCTCTGAGACAATTCACTTGGTAGATGCCAAAGGTTAAAATGGCAAATTATCCGGACTAGAAACTCGTTTAGTGTACCCTGTTGTAGAACAACATCAGTCGCTTGCTGCAAATGCATAAGAATAATCTCTGCTTAAAGATTGTTTCATGTAGTAATGATTTACCTATTTTACCAATCTGTGACATAACAAATTTGGTTTTCAGTGTGGGTAATAGAGAGAGTTTGTGACTTTAAAGTCACATTTACCAAAAAACGATTGTATGACATATTCTATGACCTCTCCCTGTTAAGCTAGACTCCGGCACAGTCGTTTATTGAGGGATCATTGGACAAGTAAACGTGCGTGCGTATACAGTTGGTTCTTTGCAATTAATTCCGTAAGCATTACTGTAACGTTAGTGGGCTATCACTAGTTAGATCTACTTGACAGCGATATGTCTTTCGTGCAGCTGATTTTATTCACTAAAATAGCAGCGTACCGGTAGTTCATTTCCGCTAATCATGACTAGACTAGGCTAGCCCAGGTTACGTTTTGAAAGTTCACTTGGGACGGTAATGCTAAGTTTATTATTCCCCATTTTTCTAGTCTAACTTTATTTATTTATTTTTGTAATGTTACACTATTTAATGTAATGTTACACTGCTCTAAGCAAGTATGAGCTTAAAAGCTATCACATGGGAACTTCCTGCTTTGTATCACATTCTAAGACGGTTTTATATACCAAAAGAAGTAACACTTCTTCGAAATATGTTACGTTGCTCTAAAAAGCTCACCAAAGGAGTGCATTATTGCTTTCCGTCGGAAAGACGTGAATTATGACACTTATTGGCTTCGGGGATGCGTCGTTGAGTTGTCGTGGGACAGTAAGTACATCCAGTCACATTAAACGAAACGACTGAAAGTCCGATCCTAGTGGGTACACTACACGAGCTCAAATTCCGGACAAGTGTCCCTTCACTGTAGGTATAGAAGTTTGGTATCTACCAAATGAATGATCTTAGATTTACCCTGTACGACTCTACAGTGCGTCTGTGCCATTTGATCTATTCGCGCCTAGCGTAGCAATCTACTTCAGAGCCATCTCTTTACATGGCTCTGATGTACTGTTCGCTTATTTCAAAGATAATTCATCCCTTGGATTATCTTAGGCGTGTTTACGATGTTTAGGAGGGCGCCCTTCTTCGTTGTTACGTGACGTCAGAACGAGAAGGGTCTACAATAATATTATTTACGCTGGACTGCATGGAATAATTTACCTCAGTCACTAACGGAACTACCTTAACAACATTTAAACGGAATTTAAAGACATTTACTGCAAAGGTTTTGATCCTTTTCATGCTTACTTTTTTGTTTGTGCTTGTGAACCGTGTGGGTGCATAATGAGGAATAGGGACTTTGGGTAATCTGTGTTCTGGCTTTTTATTGCATTTGGATTTTAGTCTTCATTGACTTTTTTCACTTACATCTGGGGTTCTACTTCTTCATAATCGTTGGGGAGCTTTCTAATAGAACTGCGGAGCTATATCTCATATTTCATTACTTTGTTACGTTCTCATATTATTGTATAATTTACACCTTGATGTGGTTCCAATAAAGTTTCTGAAATGGAAACTTGATAACGAGGTTAACAGGGGCTCATAATGTTAGTATAGGCTATAGATACTTTCTACGATGTCTTAAATGTCAGACAAAAGAAGAGGATTGTTCATTGCAGCACAGTGTGCCTTACTGTTAATTTTTCTTATGTTGAAGCCAGAAAGATAACTGACATTTCAACAGTTGTAGCAGAGTAACAATGAGTGATTTGCGCCTCAAATGCAGAAAATTTGAGCTGTTTTGTAATTACTCCCTGTTTCGTACGGCTTCGGTAAAATTGTCATCTTTTGTACATCTAGTTAAGCAGTCAAGAGTGTGGGTGCACGAACTTCTTATACTCGTCGTAAGATTACCTTCGCGCAGCACGTGACCCTCCAATGTCAGCCATTTTGTGGACCCTCCGCCGTTCCACTGACGTCATATATCAAGATATCATCAAACAAGAGCGCCCTAGCTCATGAAGTCAAACAGAGGAGTAGCGAGTAAATAATATATGTACACTAATTGGTGTGCCGATAAATACGCCAATGTGCGACAGCTGCATTTAACGTTGCAACATTTGTAAGACTATGCGTTACTATAAATGGGAGCAGGAGCAGATGGGTGGGGACATTTTCATCGTTATGCCTCTGCAGTAGTCTTGCTTTTCGAAAGGTGAATAATGTTTTAAATTTGTTCAGTGGAAGTGCCATATATAGATACATGCCTTACAATCACGACTATCATTGGTATTCTTTGGTTCAGACTCACTGGTGATTATCGGGAAAGTCTGGAACTGAATAATTTCCATCACTCAGCACCTGTCCGGCATTTTTACTCATTCCTCCAAGAGCGACGTTGGTCATCTTTATCAAATAACAAAAAAAGTTTACAAGATTTGGAGAGTACTGTACAATAATTTAAGTAACAGCAATGGTGATTTGAAACGGTCTGACCTGAGTGACTGCAGCGTCTCTATAGATAAAAGCTTGTACAAAGCTCATGAGGAAAGGAAAAGAAAAAGGTGTGTGTGTCCTTGTCTGCATAGAATTAAAAAGAAGCACCGCAGGAAACAGAAAAAAAATATATCAATGAAAAATGTACAAACGTAGTTTACTTCGCTTTTGTATTTTGAAATGAAAACGCACATACTGTACCAGTAATGTGGGGCCAAACCAGTATTAGGGCCAAACTGGCCCATTTCGTTAAGAGCGAGGAAGATCAAAATCGATGCCATTCGATGGAATCGGTCCGTAGTAGCACAACTTGTTTCAGTCTGTTGTATCGCAACGAGTTGCTAGCGGTGAATCAAAGGGGACTTCGTATGCTGCTTTGACACGAAAAATTAGACAAGCTACGGGAACGCTCACTAGTTTAGGAGAACGGGTTGTATGATTTATAATTTTGTATTACGCCCACGATTTCGTCTGAATTTTTCAGAGCACTTTAGCTTTCGCAAGTCCCCTAATTTTGCTACCCCAAAACGGAACCCTTTGACCTTTTGGGACCCCCAAACGAGGGTCTCGGACCTCACTGGGGGTCCGCAGACCCCAGGGTTGAGAAACACTGGACTAACTGAAGTATTTCCAACAGTAGAACTTTGTCGTCGATGTCAACGGATAAATTTTAGTTAAAAAATATCATTCTTAATATTGAAAACCTTGAAAATTAATACTATTTTTTGTGCTATTTCGAAATTTCGGAGAATCGCTGGCCCAAATAGTAGTTGTGAGAGGAACTAAAAGGTGTACTTCTGCTCATACAACCCCCCAACCCCGATCCCGCCTATCCCTCCTCAGTCCTCAATTATTTTAAGAATCAACGACTAACCTCTCTGGCAATTTCCATTACTTTGCCGTTCACTTTATCGTTGTCGGTTAATGCTGTTAAAGTTAAGTCTTTCTTCTTGGACGTCATAAAGAGTACTGAACCGCCGGGCCTTAATACTCGACGAACTTCGGCTAAGAAAAGGTCTGGTGTGAAATAGTGCATAGCCATAGCGGTGGAAATAAAGTCAACAGAATTGTCTTTGAAGAAAGATAGATCCTCGGCGATACCGGTCCTGGAAGTAAGAGGGACAAAAAGGAATAGCAGATGAAAAAGAAAAAAAAATACTTAGAGCATACAAATGTATTGTGGCGATGATGAATCAACTATGAGTATTTTGCATGAATCTGACATCTTACTAAAGGTGAGAATGTGCTGCATAATTAATCTCTATTATATCTTAGTTTAAGCTTTGAAAAAAAAAGGTCCTGGAAATTAGAGAAAAGAAAATATAGCAGAAAAAAAAACTTGAGCACACAAGTGCATTGTGGTTTCGATGATTTTAATTATGAGTGATTTGCATGAAGCTAACATAATGCGATTCTGACATACATGTTATAAGATGAGCATTTGTTACATGCCTTGTTTTTGTAACGATGTAGCAATTTATCGTGTCACAATTGCGATGTAACAATCACTACGTCCACAGTGCACAGTAACATCTGCAAGCTTTGTTAAGATGATTAGACATCATAACTCAACATACATACATAAATACAAACGTAGGTAGGTAGGTACGTACATACGTACATACATACGTACGTGCGTGCGTGCATGCGTGCGTGCGTGCATGCGTACTTTCAACACAAAGATGCCCTTTATTGAAGCATCCCTGTGATTGGCCAACCCCTAACCTTCTTTCTGTAAACGATGAATTGATTGGTGCTAACATTCTGTACCACCGTCGTGGTGTCACACAGTGAGTATCATTGCCATGGTTTTACCAACCACGAACCAAAACTACTTGCACGAATTGAAAGAACAGCCTCTGGCAGCAGATTGAACTAACCATGCTATAGTGGGATAAGCATAAATCCATTGAGTTCAGTCTAAATTTTCAGAAACAATGAAGGAGTTTGGACAAAAGTTTAGATTGACAAAAACAAGAGATAGTGGAGGAGTAACTTTCCCTATGATATACATGGCATTACTCTCTTCTTTTGTAGTATTTCAGACAGAAGTTTATGATTGACAAAAACAAGAGATAGTGGGGGAGTAACTTTCCCTATGATATACATGGCATTACTCTCTTCTTTTGTAGTATTTCCCTAGTGACGGGAATAAAAGTCATTTTTAAGTCAATGCCATCCACCATAGACGAATCTGTATTTTATTTCACTTTAAAAAAAATTACTGTATACAATCACCACCGTGGTCGAATAACGCAATGTCAGTTGTTCAATTTGTTGCCGTCTTTGAAACGATGGTAGGCCTGCTTTGCAAAGGGAAAGCGAACATTTGACTTATACTGATCTGTTCTGACAGAGTATCTTTCTTTGACAGTTGCGAGTTGTCCAGTGGCAAGCTAATGAGATCCAGCCCTATCACAATAACATCACAAGAGTGAAGAAAAAAACAAAAAGCTAAAGGACTTTGTGATCCCTTGCCAATATCTCCTATTTTTTCCCAAACACACGCAATCTCTTTTAAACAAAAGCAACCAAGGGAGAAGTAAAAGGAACCATATCAAAACGAAAAACAGAACACAATGGCACATATAAAAATTGTGGTAATAAATCTCATAAGTGGATAGAAATTTCTGACACCGAAGTGTGGTTAAATGTCTGCAAAGGCAACCTGGAAAATATTTCCCTGCCTAAAGGGTAGTTCCCTTGGGAAAAGGTGACTAAAAGAAAGTACTTTTGTTAATCTTGACAGGGAGTTGCTGGCAAAGAAGTTGCTGAAAAATCTAACAAGTTATATGTTAAGCGATGTCAAACGATTGTTTGGAGAAATGGGCTTTTAATGGCTTGTTGAAGAATGAGACCAAATTCTATTCAGCAACATTTATCTGGAATTTAACATCTACTTTTTAATTTTTGGCGAGGAGTAAGGAGGGGGGGGGGGGGTTGGGAATGGTCCATCGTATTACATTTCAGTGATGACAAGATGTGTCACGTGACTTCCCAAAAATATTACACAATTGTTACCTACGAGTCGGTCTGCGAATGTTGGCTTTTGCTACAAATTTTAACATTTTACTACTTATGAAAACATGGTTTTCTCAGTCTCCCATGAGGCTTAGAACAGTTCTTCATATACTCATCAACTGCTACCAATTGCGACAGTTTTGAAATCTAGTTAGGCGCACCATACCATAACCATCTGGGATTGCATCGTGGTACCCTTTTTTTCATGGCATTTTGAAGAGTCAACATTTGGTTTCGTGACCATTGACCTCGTGACGTCATCAGTGTTTTCAGAATTTCTTTGTATCGTATTCTTGTGTATACTACTGTTTCTTATTCTAGGACATTCACACATGAAGATAATGCTAAATATACGTTTTCGTCTTCATGACCCTTGTGTGACCCTTGACCTTTGATATATGAAGTCATCGGTCGGGGGGAGGACACTACACTGCATACTCTGGCACCTACCTATCAAGTTTGAGGTTCATCCAAGTGCAATACAATGTTTCCCTTTTATGTTGTATTTGAATGGGAAGGCAATGTGTTCCTTTGACATTGTGTGGGAATGCAATAAAATGTCTCCTTTTACATTGTAGTTGAATATAAACTCCATCCACCACATTTGTGACGAGTTGATCTTCAATACTCACATGTATTCAATATTTTCCTCCTTGGTGACTTCCCGAGCAACTTTGATTTGGGCTTCGCTGCAGTCCATTCCTACCACCTTTGTGAAGAGTGGCGCGAGGACTCGGGTTAACTGGCCACTACCGCATCCAATGTCTAAGGCGAGAGTTTCCTTGTGCTACCGTAAAGAGAGACAAGATGATATATATGATGCGAAATAAAGCATTAGAGGATCAAGTTATCAATAAATCAATAATCAGTGGTGGTGGGGAGGGGAGGGGGGTGGTAGCTCACTCTCTTATGTTAAAAAGTGGGTGGTGGAGGCTAAATCTCCCCCCCCCCCCCGGCAGTATTTTCCAAGTAGCTTGGCTCGCTGGGGAATGTCGAAGTTGGGACTGAACATATTCTTGATCGGACCAATGGGCAATATACTAATAATTTACATGCACTGGAATTTTTCATGTACAGATTGTTCTCTCATTAAAAAGTCCAAACGTGAAGGTTTGAACCAAAGGTTTTCTTGGCGTTCAACTTAAATAATTTTGGCTGCACACAGGCCTACCCCTCCCCAACCCCCCCCCCCTCAAAAAAAAGGCATAAAATTCTTGGTCCATGTCAATAATACAACAGTTTCTCTAAAGACGAAGGATCGTCAACGCCTGAGCGTGGCCCTGCCGTGCATACTCTGTGTAGTTTGACGTTCTGTGTCTAACGTTGTGTGCACAACTCCATCGATTCGTAGTGAACAATATGGTGAACTGAAATGCGGAAGTGACGTCACGAATTATGCTTGGGCGCGATCCATGAGACGATCCGTCGTCTTTAAGGCGATTTCTGTAACTTTCATTTAAATATCCCTCTTGATGACAATTGTTGGCAACCGAGTCATTTACAAAGACGTCTTGAAGTGGACGTCAATAAACTACGAACACTTTACCCGCACAGAATGAGTCGACTTGTAGTCGCCATCACGTGATCACAACATAGTATAATTAATAATCACATGACCGATTACACGACGTTTTCATTTAAAGAACAAAACACATCAGTTTTAAACGCGTGAAATTATTCATGCCTGAGGAAGTGCACGTACACCAATTCAGAAAGTCGATCATTGTGTTAGTTAGTGTACGTGTACCCACATTTAGATTGCGTATAAATGCAGGCTGAGCGTGGCCAACCTTTTCTTTTAATCCAGTAGTCACATTGCCACCTGAAAATTCTTGGCAGGCCACACAGGTTTCAAGCACGCCCTCTAATTTTCTTTTAACTAACCAACTGGCTATATCTGTACGGATAGAAGTAAACGTGTGCCGACATCATGCGTTTATTTGGACAACGTCTATATTTCGTTCCCCCGTTCGTTTGTTTTACTCACTATCGTTACTTTTTCCTTTTTCTTAAAAGAGATTCGGGGGGAAGCATGATGCCTTTCCCTGGGTCGTTCTGGTATGAAAAAGTAAATTTCAACAAAGTTATTTTAACACATGAATAGCGTAAATTTACTTTAACACAAGTATATACTGAAAGCTGCTATATACTAAAGGCTACTCTGACGCAAATATAAATTGAAAGCTACTTTAACATAAATATATACTGAAAGCTACTTTAACTCAAATATGTACTAAAAGCGACTTTAACGCAAGTAAAAATCCGAAAGCTACTTAAAGATATACCGTCCTGAAAACTACTTAAACGTAAGTAAATCCTGAAAACTACTTTTCTCAAGGATATATCGAAAGCTACTTAACAAAAGTATATATAGGAAGCTATTTTTACTTAAGGATATACCGTCCTGAAAGCTACTTTAACTCAAGAATATACTAAAAGCTACTTGAACACAAGTATAATCTGAAAGCTACTTTCTGCCGTCCTGAAAGCTATCCTTTCACACAAGTGTACAAAAGATACTACTTCTGAAGGATATATATACTGAAAGCTAGTACGTAACAGCACTATATAGTGAAAGCTTCTTTTACTCATAGATATATTGAAAGCTACTTTAACACACAAGTATACAGAAGTTGTTTTAAGACTAATATGTACTGTGTAGTGAAGTTACTTTAACATAGCCTACAAACAAAAAGAGGTTACTTTTACTAAGTATTTATCGAAAGATACTTCAACACAAGTATGTACGTAGTGAAGGTGCTTTAAATGGGAACGAAGTGTTTGTTTTACCGAAAACAATAATATTTTAAAACCATTTTTTCGTAGATATAGAATGATAGGTCATTCAAAAAAACGTCTTTCTTAATCATACCACTGGGACCTCGGCGGCGCAGTCGCAGTCAAAAAATAACAGTACATTGATATTGGACCATTAGGACTGCGACTGCGCCGTACGGTCGAATCAGGAGACAGTGCATTGATAAATGACCACTATGACTGCGACTGCGCCGCCAAATCAGATTGGAGGGTCAGTGGACTTAAAGTTAAACAATCTTTCCCCTCAAATGGTAACACACTACTCAGCCATCTAGGCTAGCGTGCACGCACGTAGGATTTCTCATCTCTAATTATCAAAGTATTCAGCACCCGTACCCTACACTATTCACCATGCATATTGTACAGAATATTAAACTAAGCTTTGCGAACGACCAGAGTTCGTGTGCACTTCGGCTCCATGATTTTAAAAGGGTGCTCTTCAGTGCTGCAGTTACTCCCAAAATTAGTCCAAACAGCTATTCACTGACGCCACAATGGCGTGACCAGTTTTTTTTTTTGGTTATTTTGTATACAGTGCTTCCTTTCACCAGGGAGCTGTTATTTAGAAATAACAGCTCCCTGCTCTCACCAAATACTACAATTCCGATACCAAACAAGGAGTGACGACTTGAGTAGCACGTTTTTGATACACCAATGAGACCTTTAATGTTGCATATTCATTATGTAGGAGCTTATAGTAAGGACAGTTAATGTTCAAATATCAGTTGTTTTTTACTGTGTTTACGCCAATCTCGTTGCTTTTCAAAGAAGTTACTGCCATTTCCGACGTGTTCCATCCATGGAACTCTCTCGTGTACATTTGAAAATAAAGAAAGAGTTACGATCAAACATTACCCTGTCCTTCTGGTTACGTACACACGCAATCACTTTAACACAAGTATTTGCAAGAAGCTATATTTTAACTCAAGTGTAACTAAAAGCTACCTTAATACAATATAAAGTGAAGAGAAACACAGGTAAAGAGTATAACGTACTTTGGCTTTGACACAAGTATTGGCAAACTACTTAAGCTAGTATTTCTATGCATAGCTCGAATAACTCAAGCAAATCCTGCAAATAACAGTGTCCTAAGTGGAATGCCGAAACGATTATGCGGACTTCGATGCGTTTTCTGTTCTTTCTGTGAACGACGTCACCTCCTCTTCGAGTCCCACACCAAAGTAATTTGGACGAAATTGTTCATAATGTACCGCCATCTCTAGGTCACCGAATAATGCCCCAAAAATCGTGGAACAAAATGGCTACTCTCACATAGAATGAGCATTATGACCGACAGGGTACTTTGCTACTGAAGGCTTATTTATTAGTGAGACATTAAACACAGAATCTATGAGTGATTGCATGACCCCCCCCCCCCCTTTCGTTTTTGTAGTGCGTGGAACTGAAACGGTACTATTATATTATCCGGGAGAACAGACGGTCTCCATGGCAACTCATGTATCTCTGTATTTGTCAGAACAATCAGACAATGGATATTTTGATCGGTATTTTGTTAACATGGGTGGGGGGGGGGTGCATTTACGCAACACCATCCTGTAAAAGAGGGACATTGGACCGTGGAGGTAAGGAACTGCTGTACAACGTTTCCTCTACCGCGGTATACCATATGAGAACGAGTGTAGTAAAAGAAAACAGCCTTTTATGCACACACATTCACCGTCTTCTCGTCACACGCGTGACGGAACGAAGAGAAAGGGAAATGCAAAAGGAGAGAAGAAAATGAATAGAGGAGGATGAAGACGTAGAGGAGGATACACTGGAGGACATTTGAAGAAGAGGATGAGAGAGGGGTGTGCGAGTGCATGAATGTTCGAGATGTAGAAAACATGAAAAAACAGAATGCTCGACGAAAATGCGCAAAGTGAAAATAAAATGATAGCGAATGAGAGGAAATGTAACAAAAATGATGAAATGATGACAAAATGAGAACAAATGAGAGGGAAAGTGTGACAAAAATGATAAGATCAAAACAAAAGGATAGCAGATCAGAAGGAAACATATCTAAAACGAGAGCTAAAATACCCATGCACGAGTCACTGCTTGAGTTTGTTATCAGACTGTACGACTTTATCGTTTATTTGTGTGATCCACTGATCCCTTCTTTCCTTCTTTATTTTTTATGCATGCACTAAAGTCACGTGATAAATCACATGCAACCATCACCATTTTTAAAGAATTACTTCCTTGGTTGTCTATTACCGCTACATTAAACAAGTCCCATCAACATATACAGCGTGCTGGAGATAAGTAAAAGCTGTATTTGCATTATTCCCCTTCCCAATAGAAAGCAACATACAGAGAACAACACCCACAGACATACGGTACACACACACACATACAAATACATGTACTTTTTCCTACATGGACATTTATAGTTGTTTAAATTTGCCCTGTTCATGTGCAACCGAGTAGTTTAATATTGCACTGACAATCCAAAACCGTGCGCCATTGACCAAGAACAGTTCGGGCCCAAGAAATGTCAGCTTAACATTCATACATCTGTGACGTCATAAGCGTGCCACTTTCTCTGTCTGTTTATCATAGCTGGAGGGATTTGCCCCTTCACAGAGGCTTTCTGTAAAGTCCGCAGGTAAACAGCAGGGTGAGAACGAATGGAGTCTGCTCTGGGGTTGGGGAACTTATCGCCAAAACTGAAAGAAACCTGTTGACAAGCATATATAATAAAAATATACATTAACAAAATAATTACGGCTAAAAAAAAGGACTTTTGTTTCATTAGTCTTATTCATATGCACACGGTCAGTACAAGCCAGGGTAAAAAAAAAATTACAAATTGTGATAGTTTGCATAGCTATTGGATGAGAAGCTTGATTAATGGCGCTAATTAGAAGCAATCGGCATGTGTTTGATCCCCTTTAACCTCAAAAGAGTCATCAATATCAACCCAATGTGTGCCACTTTAAACCTTTTATTGTGACAATTTTTGCAGAGAAGATACTTATCTACCAGATTCAGGAAGGTTCATTATTGAAGGGTATGGAAGTAATGTAGCACGCAGCCCCGAATTTCAATTTCACTGTAAGTGGTAAGCTTATGTAGTATGATGTATGACTTCTGTTGATGTGGTATGAGAAAGCCGCTTGAGATTTTTAATATGACGTCACGGCTCATAAGAAAGAGGTGGTTGCCCATAACGACCATGTTGTCACTAGACGTCATCACAGATCGATGAATAGCTTAATAAGTAAAGGGTATGCATTCTCAAACTCATGCAAAAGTCACACGAAGATTAATTTACGAACCTTTTCTTAAACAGTTCATAAGGGTCACCTTTCTCGGGGGCTCGTTTCATCTGTTCCCGCAGACCCCCCGCTGTCTTTAAAAACCCAATGACTTCTTCGATGCCATCATACGGTCTTTGGACCGTTAATTGGAACCTATATATCAGAGATGAACATTCCGCATAAACATACAAGCATTGATAGTCCTCGGCTTCCACCACTCGAACTTAAACCCAAACATCGAAATCCACCTCGAATGACCTTTGACCTTACCGAGTCAACGTTTCCGAACCAAAAGCGCGTTCCTCTGCTTCGTAGACGCCTTGCGTGGTGACGTCACAGTTATCTGACAGTGATAAGTAAAATCTCCCTCCTCGAGGGAAAGGTTACCGCATTTACCTATTTGTACGCCTCTACAGTGCGTCTCTGCCTTTCGATCTCTACGCGGCTAGGGTAGCGATATCTCCTGCAGAGCCATATCTTTATATGGCCGGCTCGGATGTACTGTCCGTCTGTTTCTAAGATATTCATCCCATGATTTACCTCAGGCTTGCCTCCCCTTTAGGAGGGCGCCCTTGCTTGTTGCTAAGTGACGTCGGAGCGAGCGAGGTCTATACTAATATTGTATTAATTATACTAGACCTATTGCATGGAATAATTTACCTAAGTCACACAAGGAAATTCCTACCCTGGCATCATTTAATAGATATTTAAAGACGTATTTACTGCAGCGGTTTTGATCCTTTTCACTCTAGCTTTTTTTGTTTAAAGACAAAAACTCATCACCCCAGACAGTTTAAATTCTCCCAACCACCTACCTCTAGTCCCTCCCTCAGCCTGTCTTAAATTCCTCCACATGTGTAATCAAAACAATGGATCCTTGTGTACGCTGTGTAATACGAGCTGCTCTGCATCTTTCGAATTTGCTGTCAATCTAATAGTACTGTTACTTAGAACCAGTTGAGAATTTTGCTTTCCGGGAGGTAAAAATATAGCTTAGGGTGATGCAATACAGCCTTTAAGCTTGTGAGGGGGGTTCGAGTGTGGGTGGTGATGGAGGTAGGAAAGAGAGAGAGTTTGATAATATGCCAGTTCTGGCTTTTTATTGCATTAAGGATTTAGTTTTTATTACCTTGTTTCACTCTGCCTCTGGGGATCTACTTCCTCTCTTTGCGTAGCTCTAGAGCGGAACTCCAAAGCTATATCTCATATTTCATTATTTTGTTACGTTCTCAAGCCATTGTATATTTTACACCTTGATATGGTTTCAAAAAAGTTCTAAATGGAGACTTGATAACAAGTTTAACAGTGGCGCATAATGTTACTGTAGACTAGAGTTACTTTCGACGATATCCCCTAAATGTCAGACCAAAGAAAAGAAATTGTTTATTGCGGCACAGCAGGCCTTACTGTGAATTTTTTCCTTATGTTGACGCCAGCAAGATAACTGGCATTTCATCAGTTGTAGCAAAGAAACAGTCGAGTGATTTGCGCCTCAAATGTGGAAATTTTGTGCTACCGTATCTTGTGCTTACTACTTATTTCCTACGGCTGAGGTATATTGTCATATTTTTTTTTTTTACATCAAGGTTAATCAGTCAAAAATTTTGGGTGCACGAGCTTATTATACTCGCCGTAAGATTACACTCCTGCAGCACGTATACCCCTCCAGTGTCGACCTTTTTTTTTTTTATTGTGGAATAATTCTTACAACTAAAGTAAGTCATTGGCGCCTACATCAACAAACAAGAACGCCCACCTTGGGGCAAACAAACGAGCAGCGTGTGTATATTGAAGGTCTGTACGCTACTTTGGGGTGCCATTAAATACGCTGGTTTATGGCAGCTGCATTTAACGTGGCAACGTACACGCAAACTTAAACTTATAAATCCAAGGGATTCTCGGGGACCGAAATTCCAGGAATCTTCATGCTTTTTTCTCGAACTGCTTCCAGCAGGGGTGGGGGGGGGGGGTAGTGCGCTTCTCTGAGTCATTGCGACGTTATATGCAAGCACTCTGTAAAGCACAAGAGCAAGCTTCTAATTTTGACAAAAAATGCATCTCCGCCATTGAATCTATACGCGCCTATCCTAGCCATATATGCTGTTCATTTGTTGGTCCACATACGGGCACCCTCGTTGATTGTCACGCTGAATTGTCATGTGACGTCTATTGACGTATCACGCATGGTGAAATGGATACCGTATTGGTATGTCATTTCACGTCGTGTATTTTTGAAATAAAAAAAGTTTTTTAATTGAAATCAGTTTCGCAATTGATAACAATTTGTAAACGGCCATTCAAATTGTTCTAAGCCAATACCGCCTTGGACATTCTAAATGGGAGCAGGAGCAGATGGGCGGGGACAGTTTAATCGTTTTGCGTCTGCAATGGTCTTTTTTATTTTGCAATGGTGAATGTTGAAATTTGTTCTTTAGAAGTTCCAAATATGTGAATTACAATCACTTCTTTCATCGATATTTTTTGGTTAAGACTCACTCGTGTTTATCGGGAAAGTCTGGAACTGAGTAATTTCCATCACTCACGACCTTTATGGCATTTTTACTCATTCGATCAAGAGTGACGTTGACCACCTATATCAGAAAGAAAAAAGTTAAAAGATTTGAAAAGTACTGCACAATTAAATAAAAATTTAAGTCATGACAATGACAATGGTTATTTGGAAGGACCTAACCTGCGTTATCTCAACGCCTCTATAGATAAAAGCACTTGACCGACTCATTTCCCTCTCATCCAAAAGATTTCTTAATAATCAACTATATGTGTATATATTGTAACGATGTATAGTTACCACCAATATATATATATATATATATATATATATATATATATATATATATATATATATATATATATATATATATATATATATATATATATATATATATATATATATATATATATATATATATATATATATATATATATATATATATATATATACGTGCTTCAGTAAAGTACCAAAAAAAAATATTAGGAAGGGAGGGAGGGGTGTCATGTGTTACAGGTCAAGGGAAAATCTTTATATATTTAGTGTCGACTAACTGAAGTTCTTCCAACAGTAGGATTTTGTCGATAAATTTTAGTTAAAAATTATCATTCTTAACGTTGGGAGCCTTGAAAATTGATTACATTTTTTTCGTGCTATTTCTAACCTAAACCTCCTTCGGAGAGGTGCTGGGCGAAAATGTAGTTGTGAGAGGAACAAAAGATATACGTTTGCTGATAATCCCTCCCCCCCCCTCATTTGCTCAATTATTTTAAGAATCAATGACTCGCCTCTCTCATAATTTCCATAACTTTGTCGTTCACTTTTTCGTTGTCGGTTAACGCTCTGAAGGTGAAGCTTTCCGTGGTGGGCATCATTAAGAGTACTGAACCGCCGGGCCTTAAAACTCGACGAACTTCGGCCAAGAAAAGCACTGGTGTGAAGTAGTGCATAGCCATAGCGGTGGAAATAAAGTCAACAGAATCGTCTTTGAAAAAAGACAGATCTTCGGCAATACCGGTCCTGGAAGTGAGAGAAAATAAAAAGGGAGGAATAGCAGCAAAGACTACAGCATACAAATATATTGTGGTTTCGATGATTCAGTTATAAGTATTTTGCATGAATCTGACATATTGAGATTCTGACATATATATCACAAGATGAGCATTATGTAACATGTTTGGTTTTTGTAACGATGTAGTAATTTATCATGTCACAATTGCTATGTATCAACCACTGCGTCCACGGTAACATCCCGTGAGTTCATTATTAAAATGGCGATTGGTAGACATCGTGACTCCTTTTCGTTTTCGTTACAGGCAATACCAATACGATATCAAATGGACAAGCGCTGCTTGAAGCAAACGCATTTTATTGCGTGGTTGCGTGCATATCGACAACATAGTGTGATGTTTTCATTTAGTGCCTTAGTCGATTAGGTAACATGGAAGTGAATAGACCGGTAGATTTTGCCAAACTGGTTTGTAATCTCTTCTTCAACGTGGATGGATAAAGTCTTGTGTTAAGACGATGGTAGTACTGTCTTCCTCCAGTAATTATTGTAGTGTACCGCACTACAATCTTGTCATTACTGGTCGACCAGCAATTTCTTTTGTTGAGCCTTGTATGGCTCATAACGCCTCACCTGCGCGTGATGTAACTTAGTTCATACAAATATGCATGCTCGACCTTTTAGTAATAGCAGTAAGTGCGAGCTATGGCCGTCTTCACACCAAAATCTACTAAGGAAAAGCAAATGCCACGACTACAAGAACGATTTAAGGAGTTAAACTGATGAGAGAGCCCTGCGGATAAATTTCCAGAAAAGGTGACTGAAATGTGTTTCGGCCGTTTGCCAATGAGGTGATAAGCGTAGAGTGCCAATGTTGTTTCCAGATTGGTGTGCAATACAGCGCCATTGTGTTTAAATATGATGTCGCAGAATCGTGTGCTGCTTCACTGCTTTCTAGTGGTTACAACATGGCGCCCTTCTACAGAATCATGTACTGCTCTCATGTTCTATTTCAGTGGTGAAACAGAAAGACAGTTTTGACATATACACAGCTAGTACTAGGGTACTCTTTAAAACTCAGAGCAGTACAGGCTTGTACGACATACGGTATATAGTAACGATAAGCGTCGGCAACTTTACAACATTATGAGAGAGATCCAATGGAATTTTTGTTTCGTCCAGCGTGATATACAAAAAAGAATGGATTGGGAAAGGGGTCGACAGGAAACGGCACTGCTTTCCCCCCACAAATGCTAAACTCCTATGAGGAGTGGATCCACAGAGACTGGCTTACTCCCAACAACAAGGACTTAGCCTACCACGCACTACAATTCTGCGTATTTGTGGGCAAATGCAGTTCTAGTTTATTGATATATCCCATACAGTTCTAGAAACATACAGCACGCCCTCTCTCCGATGTACGAGTCACTGCTCGCCGTTCATTAGTGGACGAAACCAGTTCGAGGATATAACCGGGGAGCTGCGATTCTTACGGTACCATTTTGTGACCCCAAACCGCATCGGCCGAGGGAGCCATGGTCTCAAGCAACCGCTTTGGGGACGTCGCAAGAGCGAAAAAGGTGACTGTGGGTCGAAGGAAGACAATTTCGAGCGATCTAAGCTGTATTAGTGGTCAAAGATATTCTGGAACGCTAAGCTCCACGTGATGGTGGCGCTCCGCTTAGTCTTCCCACAATTCTAACCATGTGAGTGATAAGGGGCGTCACTTGAACCTTGCCCCTCCCTTCACTTGTACAAGACTCCTAAAGCTCGTTGCGGAGGAAAGGCAAAAAGGCAAAATTAGGCAAACATTGTCTTGTACGATCCGTCACATGACAGTCAAATATACCTATGTCATGTGCCGTTATTGTCCAACAGCATCGCGAGAAACTGACATATGCCGATTTAAATTGTCATATGTCGATTCAATCTTACGTATGATCCCAGGATCTGTCATGCGCCCTATATTGTCCAATAGTATTACCAGAAACAGGCAGATGCCAAGTTAAAATGACATATGTAAATTTAATTCGACATGTGGCAGTTTCTTCAAATCATATATTTTTTTTTAAATGTGCCATGTGTAAATTTAATGTAATGACAAGGACTTGATACTGTCATACGCAGAAGAAATTGGCAAATGTCGATTCTTGCAGATATGACGATTTCATCCAACCAGATTGGGAGGAACTGACATATGTCAATTTCAAGACTTATGGCACGCTAGGCGCACCATAACCGTCTGGGATGGGATCATGATACACTTTTTTCATGGCATTTTGAAGAGTCAAAATTTGGCTCAGTGACCTTTTATCTCGTAACGTCATCACTGTTTTCAGAATGAGTTTGCATCACCTTCTTGTGTACACGCCTGTTTCATATTATAGGACATTCACACAAAGAGATAATGTTAATATGTGGTTTTTTTTTTGGTTTTCATGATCTGTGACTCTTGACCTTTGATATATGACGTCATCGGTCGGGCGGACACCCCACACACCCCATAATCTGGCACCTACCTATCAAGGTTAAGGTTCATCCGAGTGCAACACAATGTCTCCATGAAGCGAGACAATGTTCCCTTCTACATTTTAATTAAATCCAATAAAATGTTTCCTTTTATATTTTACGCAAACTCCATCCACCACATTTGTGACGAGTTGATCTTCAGTACTCACATGTATTCAATATTTTCCTCCTTGGTTACTTCCCGTGCTCTTTTGATTTGGGCGTCACTGCAGTCCATTCCTACCACCTTGGTGAAGAGTGGCGCGAGGACTCGGGTTAACTGGCCACTACCGCATCCAATGTCTAAGGCGAGAGTTTCCTTGTGCTACCGTAAAGAGAGACCAGATGATATACATGAAGCGAAATAAAGCATTAGAAGATCAAATTATGGATAATCAATGGTAACGAGGGGTGCTTGGAGGCTCACACTGCAATAATAGAAAGTGGGTGGGGGCGGCTAAAGGTACGTCCAATCCTCTTTCCATTATTTGCCAAGTAACCTGGTCCGAGGTGGGGACGTTGAAAGTTGGGGCTGAACTTATTGCTGATCTGTCCAATGCGCAATATACTAATAATTTCTATGTATTACACACGTTTTCATAGACTGATTGTTCTCTCAAAACAAAATTCCATACGTGAGGGTTTTAAGTCAAACGTTTTCTCAGCGCCTCACTTACATAAATTTGCCGCCACTCAGCCCTACCCCCCTTCAAAAAATTAAAAACAAAACTTGGTTCCTGTCAATAATACAACAGTTTCTCTACAGACAAGGATCGTCAGCGCCTGAGCGTAGCCCTGCCGTGCGTACTCTGTGTATATAGTTCCACGTACTGTGTCTAACGTTTGTTTGCGCGTACAACTCCATCGATTTGTAGTGAACAATATGGTGAACTGAAACACGGAAGTGACGTAACGAATTATTCGAGGGCTCGATCCATGAAACGATCCGTCGTCTTTAAGGCGTTTACTGTAACGTTCATTTAAATATAACTCTTGATGACAAGTGTTGGCAACCGAGTCATTTACAATGACGTCTCGAAATAAATAATACTATACAATACAAAACAATAAACTACGAACACTTTACCCGCACAGAATGAGTCAGCTTGTAATCGCCATCACGTGATCACAACAGATTATAATTAACAATCACATCACCGATTACAGGATATTTTCATTTGAAAGAAAAGGTATCGGTCTTACGCGTTTGCCTGAGGAAGTGCACCCACGCAAACACATTAGGAATACTAATTCACAAAGTCGGTATGTGTTTATCAGTGCACATATACCCACACCTACATAACTACGTATTAATGTAGACCAAGGGTGGCCAACCTTTTCTTTCTTTTTGAATCAAGTTGTCACATTACTGCCTTTAAATTCGTGACGGCCTCACAGGGTTCCATATCTTTCTCTTTAAACTGGCCCTCTAGCGTTGTTGGTATTCATAGAAGCGAACATGTGCCAACGTATCACAAGTTTTTAGCTTTTATATGAATGACATCTTTATTTCGTTGCCCCGTTCATTTGTTTTTCTTACTCTTCTTTAATCTTTCCTTTTGATTAAAAGGGACTCGGGTATAAGGGGGGGGGGGGTAACATGATGGCTCTCCCTGGGTCGCATTTGGTCCAGTGCAGACTGCAGGTTGTCCACACCTGTGAAATTTTACAAATCGTTGGTCTCAACATTTATTACTTCCACTGTATCTTTTCTTGCAGATTTAATCCCCCTTACCTACTGTATCATATTTATATCCTGCAACATTATTTTGCAGTACCTAATGAAGGCCCATATGTTCGAAATCTGATACTTAAGCAGGCATTCCATCTTATTTTTCAGTAGGAATTTTATCAGAGGTACAGTATACAATGAAGCTACGTTTCCTAAGTATGTAGTAAAGCTACAATATAGACCTACTGAAAGGAGTTCTTCAACACAAGTCTATATAGTGAGGCTAACCTTCGACAAAAATTATGCAGTGAAGCTATACTTAAATTATTAATGCTGGAATATTAGTTGGAAATTTGTTAGTGAAAGTCAAATGTCATAGCCACCACAAAATAACATGGTTTAAGCCTTATTTTTTGTATAGATGAATATTCATATCCATATCCAACTGGTCGGTTTGATTTCAAGTAAAGGTGATTGACTGCTATGCTTTCTTGAAGAGCCTGAATTTTGTAGGGCCAACAAAATTGTCAAGACACTTTTCATATTCAAATATCTAGAATATGAATGCGTAGTTCTCTCTCAGGTTTTGTGACTTTCCTCTCCCCCGAAACAATGACGAAGAACAAAGGTAAATGACCAGTACAAAAATCATATCCCAGCTTTAACACAAGTATAAATACACAAGTATAAATAATGAAGTCAATTGTAACAAAGTTATTTTAACACAAGAATAGCAAATTTCTTCAACACAAGTACAGTAATATACTAAAAGCTCCTTTAACAAAAGTATAAAGTGAAAGCTACTTTTGCTCAATGATGTACTGAAAGCTGCTTTGACACAGGTATAAACAGGAAGCTACTTTTTTTTAAGGAAATGCTGAAAGCTACTTTCAAACAAGTTTATATTGAAAGTTATACTTTTACTCGATTCTGAAAGCTTCTTTAACAAAAATATACAGAAACTTCTCTCAAACGTAGTGAATATGGATTGTACTGGCAATAGCCTGGTCATCTACCTTTGTTCTTTGTCACTGTTTCAGGGAAGAGAAAGTTGGGGGAAAAGATCACCTGTCACAAAATCTGAAAGCGAAATGTGCACTCATCTTCCAGATATTTGAATATGAAAATCGTCTCGTCTGTTTTGTTGGCCCTACAGAATTAAAGCTTTCCAAGAACGCATAGCACCGTTACTTGGAATCAAACAGATCAAAGGGAATGGATGATATGAATAGCCGATTAATTTATGCGAAAATGGGGCTTGAACATTTTTTGTTGTTGTCGTGGCTAGGATATATTACTCGGAATTTGACTTTCACTGACAAATTTTCAACTCATATTCCAGCTTTAACATAAGTAGGCCTATAAAGTGAAGGTGCTTTAACACTATGTCCTGAAGCTAGTTTAAAGTGATTGCTTGGGTAGGCAAAACGATACAAAAATAAAAATTTGATGTTCGAAAGTTTAATATGTCTTCTAATTCCATCATTCAGACAATTTGGGAAAATAAACAACAGTTTCAGTTGGTTCATTCTACTATATGCTTCCAAATTCTTCTACCATAACGACTAAAAGTGTAGAATACGATAATGTAGTGGTTGACAGTTTACATTGAAATCAACCGTGTGCTTCTTTAAACTAGCCAATGCAACCAATCCTCACAAATTAAAAATTACATAAAAAGTGTTGAATAAGTTCATTTAATCAAACAACTATTCATAGACCCCGCAATGATAAATGACGTGCCTGATTGTAAGTTACTTTTGCAGGCCTATAGATGTTTTGCAGTGACGTCACGTTCCCCCTTGGAAACCCTTTCTGAATGGAAAACAAAGAAACGTGCTTACATACGCGCACACCGCCCTGTTCCGTACCATACGGTGATATACTGTTGCTTATTACCAACACGTACGCTTCTTTCTTCATTTGCAGGAAATATGTGGAACGTTACCCCGTGCTTCTTGCCTCTCCGAATCGTACAGCCTACGGCAAGGGAGTTAAGAACCATTTGCCTTTTATTACGGACCATCTGCCTTTACTACCGGTTATACAATGAAAAATATGAAAATATCGCAAGAACCACAACGCAGTGTTACTGAAACAGTATGGCCTGGTACTAGTTACACTAAAGGCTGGTTTCATCCAGTATGGCGGCGTAACAACAGTCGCTAATTATGACGTCACGTGCAAAACCTCTATGAAGTGCTTCGTTTCACCAAATACTACAATTCCCGATACCGAACAGGAGCGACGACTTAAGTAGTATGTTTTGGATAAGCGCAATGAGACCTGTACTGTTGCATAGATCATCTTGTAGGCGCTTACAGTAAGAACAGTTGAATTTTCAAATATGATTTCTGTTTTTGGTTTTTTTTTTACTGTTTTTATGCCAATCCCGTTGCTTTTCAAAGTAGTTACTGTCATTTCCGACGTACTTCGTCCATGCAAAATCTCTCTTGTACATTTGAAAGAGTAAAGAAAATTTTAAGAGCAAACAAAGGCTAATCTTATCCTTCTGATTCCGTACACAAGCAAGCACTTTAACATAAGTATATACAAAAAGCTATACTTTAATCAGCGCCCTGCTTTAAGACAATATAAAGGGAAGAGCAACGCAGGTAAAGACTGTAGCCTACTTTGACACAATTATCAAGCTACTTAACATCAATTAGTATTACTATGCGTAGCTGGAGTAACACAAGCAAATCCTGCAAGTAATAGTGTTCTAAGTGGAATGCCGAAACGATTATGCGGACTTACTTTGACGTTTGATGCGTTCTCCGGTCTTTCTATAAACGACGTCACCTCTCCTTCGAGTCCCACACCAAAGTAATTTGGACGGAATTGTTCATAATGTACCGCCATCTCTGGGTCGTCGTAAAATCGATCACTCATTTTCTTAGTTTCCTTCGATGTTACAAAAAAAAACAAGATGGTGGAACAAAGTGGTTACTCTCAAATCCAATGGGTATTATAAACCTAGTCTATAACCTGTGGTAGTATCATTCCACCTGAAGGAATCTTTATATGTATGACACTATATGTACATGTAAGTGTGATAGCAGCCCTCTCGATTTTGCGCTGTGCGGACTAGAATCATGTGGAGTGATGGGTACCCTCACGTTGTCATTTTGGAAGAACGGACATCTCCATGGAAACTAGATGTTTATTACGCTTGAATTATCCATCAGATTCTGTTAGATCTCTCATTTATGGTGGCCTAGGTTACGTAATATACACAGAATAGGGTTTGACCTCCGTGACCTTCATATGTTAGGTCTTCACATTGAAGGTGCATTCGGTTACTGGCATGTATAGAGTAGAGCAGAACGGTGGTTCCACGCGGGACAGTCACCGACCCAGAGGGTCTTCGTAACTCAAGGAAACTCTAGCAGGAAGCCAGCCTTGTACTTGAAAAAGAATGAGATACCATACTAAATTAAACCTGGAACTGTAAAAGAAACAAATAAGTTTTCACTTTAATGCTTTTCATATTTTCCCTACATATTGATATTTTTCAACTTTTAAGGGGGGGGGGGGGCTGAACATGAGAAGAAAGGGCGAACCTCATTCGTTACACACAAGATTATCTAGAGGCCTTGAAATTTCATGTAAGTTCAACGATTCTTTCTCGTTCGTGCATTTCTGCATATCGTTCGATCGACACATTATGAAGTGATCATATTAAAATAGATGGACCAATAAATTTCTGTATCTCCGTATTGGTCAGAACAAGATTGGTATTTTAGAGACATGGGTGGGGCAGTTACGCAGACGCCATTCCGTGAAAGGGGGCGTTGAACTGATCGGAGGTAAGGGACCTTTGCTAAATTGTCTCTCCCCATGGGTGTATATGAAACCGGCGGTTATTGTCCTTCTGGACTAACAACCTTAATTCTTTTCTAAACTTCAAAGGAGGAAGACTCGTCGACGCGTTCAACAAAACTCAGCATTCATTTCTTCTTTAACTTCCACAGTCAAAATTTTGTTATTAAATTTTGTATTGCATCACCCTAAGCTATATTTTTACCTCCCTGAAAGGAAAATTCTCAACTGGTTCTAAGTTACAGTGCTTTTAGATTGCCAGCAAATTCGAAAGATGCAGAGCAGCTCGTATTACACAGCCTACACAGGGATCCATTGTTTTGATTACACATGTGGAGGAATGTAAGACAGGCTGAGGGCGGAGGGACTAGAGGTAGGTGGTTGGGAGAATTGAAACTGTCTGGGGTGATGCATTACAGCCTTTAATTTAAAGGGGACACACTGAATTGTTTTGTGGAATTCGCTTCTTCTCAAGTTTTTTTTTTTCACTTAACACCTACAAAGGTTCCTTTGCGTACTAATGACAAATGGTAACCTGAGAGAACCCCTCTCCCCACCTTATCACTCACAAATGACCTCCCCCCGGTTGGTGAATAATTAAAACTTGAAAGTTGGTTTTCGACAATTTATGACCGGACACATTTTGTCATATTAGTACTTTTTCATTTGCATTCATCCAGTAAATGCCAGGGTGAAGAAGAAAACAAAACTTTTGACAGTTTACATTACCAGTGGATGCGAAACTTGACCATTCATGGTAATAAAAAGCATTTAACTGTGAACTTCTAAGCCCTCATAAATTTATCAGATATGTGCCCCTTATAAGGACTACTCCATTGGCAATTGGCAGAGCATATTTCTCCACTTCATACAATTTCAAACCCCAACACAAAGTTCTTTTTGTATAAAATAACGTTCTGAAATAAATAAAATAATATGTACTTTAGAGCAACCTAAAATATTTTGGATATGGTCGCAACTCTTGCACTATCCTGATGTTTCTTTTGGGACATAGCAGGCGTTCCCTATTTCAGCTAACGTCAGCTTTGATTATGGAACGCCGATGGTGCAAATATTATCGACATTGCGGGTATGGTTGTATATCCTGTTTTACGAAACGGTGGACAAACGACAACAGTAGACACAAGAAGAGACAATAGGCACAAACCAAATCATTAGACCTAAACGAAATAAATCATTAGACACAAACCAAATCACTACACACAAACAAAACATTAGACACAACCAAATGATTAGACACAAACGAAAACATTAGACACAACCAAATGATTAGACACAAACGAAAACATTGGACGCGAACGAAACACTGGACAACCAAGTCAATAGACGCAAACGAAACATTAAACCCAACTAAATCATTACGCGCAGACGAATTCATTAGACACAAACAAAACATTAGACACAAAGGAATTCATTAAACGCAAGCAAAACATTAAACACAGAGCAAATGAAGGATAGTCAAAATAAGCCATTAAACAAACAAACAAAATGGTTACACAAACGGAAACAGGTCTGAACGAATTAAAGGTATACACGCAAAGGTATACACGCAGATGAAAAATGCACGCGAAAAGAATTTAGTCTGACAGCACTGATCACGTGATGAAGTGATGAGATATACACCACTATGTTTTGCACTCATCCTACTTTGGAAGTTTATCGGTATACCAAGGCTAAATTTAAGTTAGACGGTTTTACTGACCTTCTTATACCCCAGTAACACGGTTTTAAATTCCTGATTGGTTATTACGGGTCATGTTCGGCTAGACCCGCAATAAGCGTGAAATCTATATGGGTCCAAATTTATGATAGAGTGCCCCCCACCCGTGTTTTTTTATGAGTAATCTGTCATTCTGTGTCCATAAATATTGATTTAGATACACTGTAAAAATTGTCTGTAATTATACAGAAAATAAAAGAAACGGAAATAAAACAAGAATTACAGAAATTGTCTGGAAACTAATTACAAGCACATTTCTGCATTCCTTTTGTATTTCTTCATTTTATTGTCTGTAAATTTTCATTTTAACAGTGTACTGTGACTTACTGTTCTGTAAAACAAACGCCATTTTACCTTTCGTAAACAGGGAAAGACTGACGCTATGTATGGACTACTTGAGATTTATGAACGGTGTAGCTACTTCCCAGTGAATCATACTTGGATCCACACAATTCGATTTAGTAGTTAAAATCTTCACGTTTGCACCCCACTACTGCAGGTGTAAATGTTATCTCTCCACCATACACATAGACCGCTTCCATTTGAACTTTTTTATCATATGTGTTTATTTACAGACTCGTAACTGAATAGGAAGTCACTGGACCGTTCAGCTGACTTGATCTGACGTATAGGCCCAGCATGGCACTCAGTCGAAACACGTAAAGAAAGATACTGCAGACACACTGCACAGATATAACGTAGAGTGGTATATACCTCCATTAGAAGAGTTACACTGAGGTCTTAGAGTGTGAAGAAAATACCATTCAAACGGTGTACCAACGTCGCCCTGACGTCAGATAGCGACGGGGGCCGGGGAGAACTCACGCTAAATGATTCATGGACTCACCGGGTGAGTTCAAACGTTTTTATACATTTTCAAATTCGCATCGAAATGAATATTTATCACATATCAGTATCGTGGCAGGACGATTGATAATTCATAACCTGTTGTCGTAGTATGTCAATTTCGCTGTCACGGAGTCTACCGGAATTCAAGTTGAGAAGTTGTAGGGAGGAGGAACGGGGGGGGGGGGGGGGAGGTGAAGGAATTGACCCTATGTGAGGGTTCCAATTCTCAGTGGCAGTGGTTCAACCACGTGATTCTGTTCCGAAAAAGGACGTGCACGGTTTTTCCAGGGAAATGCACAGAAATATCATAGGTCATTCAGCGTCGTGGTACAGACCGTATGTATTTTTTTTCAGTGGGGGGACGGCTCGATTTTACCACAAGTGGAACATTTTACCCAACAATCATGACCAACAAATTAAAACTTATTATATATGTTGCTAACGTAGGCCTAGTATCATAGGCTGAGCGGAAGTCCAGTTTTTGTTGGGGGTTCCCCTGACCCCCTGGATACGGATCTGGTAGAAGGGTTTCTAATCGTACATTTACGAAAACGAAACTACTCGAATTTGCAGTGCCGCATATAATAGTGCAGTGTTAGGGTGCATTGTTAAGACTGAATGGGAGAGGTGCGGGCATGCAGTAGCCTACAGTTGCAGCTGTAAACGTAGGAAAGTATGTGTGTGTGTGGGGGGGGGGGGGGGGAGATTAGAGTGGTATTTAATGCAGTGGTCTGCCTGGCATTTAAAAGCGCAACTGACGGGCGACCCGCTTTTCTTACACTAGTGACAGAAACGGCCTGTGATATCAACGGAGCGCTAAAAAGCATTTATACTAGTATTTATACCCGCTACCGTCCCTGAAAAATAAAGGAGTTGCAACAAATTGCACATTTGAGTATGTAAATCGGTTTTTACGTAATATTACATGGTTTGCTAACAAGGCTGCAAATTTCTTGTACTATTCACTTTAAAACAAAATTTTAACATTCCATGGACATTCAAGCCTAATGCCATCGCCCATTGAACAGTATATTGCACAGGCTACCAAGCCTACCATGATACAACCATATAAATCACAGCATAGCATCTATTCGATAAATTCTGGTAGAAGGCACTTGAAGGGAAATAAAGGCGTTTGTTTCACAGAAAACAACCAAATTTTTAACCGATGTTTGTGGACAAAGGATGCTAGATTGTTCAAGATAAGGAAGAACAGTAGCCTTCTTTTCAAGAAATAAGTTTCTCACAGACAGAACTTCAGTTAAGTGTTGCTCAACAATAATTTGTTCACCCAAACTTTTCAAAATTTAAATGATGCATCTTCCGTTACTCATCACAGGTGTATCGTTTGAAGGGATAAAGATTTTGCAGATGTTTATTGATGAGACTGAATGGTTTAACAATGATTAAATCTATCTTCTTTGTATGCAATGTTGGTATATTTTAAACGCCCTAGTTCCCTTTGAGTGCCTATAGGGCCAGTTCTTCTGTATCATCTACTGTGAATAAAGGAGAGTTATATATTTCTTGATAAATTCCTTAAAATTGAAACGGGCAGGTAGCTTTTTTTCCAATACTTCTTTCAAATATTTCTACAGTAGGCGAACTGAATGAAAATATGTAGCTTACGTCACACTTTACATGCTTATCCCCCAAATAACCACGCAGGCCATAGAACACATCAACTATGGGACCCTGTATAGGCGTGTCCAGGGTAACGTTGTATCATATGAATTATCTGCAAGATTAGACGCATTGTGATGTCACTTTTACGTCATTGTTGTTGTTTGTTTGAATTTCAGGTTAATTGGCATAAATTACTGTCCCTGACGCTAGTTTGAATTTGTTGCTGGGTTATCACCCCAGAAACTGACAACACTAGAGCATTTTCTTATAGTTTGGACACAACTGAGTCCCGTACAGGTACGGTACCTGGAGGCTTCGGTAAATCAGATCCCCATAATGTAGACTGAGGACAATCTGCATCGCTAGCCTTTAAAATGCGAGATGTCATCTTCTAAAAGAACTTTCTTATTTCTCAACCTCTCTGCAAAGTAGATTGATCGAGAAGGATTCAAATTTACTCCCAAAGCAGCAAATTTGATCACCTGAAGTGATGACGAAAATTGTCCAAATGTGTCCCGGATGCAGGAGCTAATGCTCAATTTCATGAGGCGAAAACAAAGTCTTACCGCATAATCGCCAGACTATGCTTTGAGAATGCTTATGTTTGCCAGTGACCTTCCACATACGTAACCTGGCGGCAGTAGTTTTGCTACTGAGTAAGACACCCACCGGCGAGCGACCAATGTGACGTCACGCGGGAACACCATGTACGTCCGTCAAGGAAGTCAGATGTCGACTTTGAGAGGGATGTTGGTAACGTCTTTCGTTTTGTCCGGTTTAACGGTAACCGTGTTGATCGTACACGTGACCAATTCGATCACGGCGAAACCGTTTGGATTTCCGGTCTTTCGCTGAGCGTTCGCAGTCCTACAACAAAGTTATGACAATGATGGACATCGGCTAGAGAGAAAACGGAAATCGCTCGAGAGGCGATTAAAAAATTACAGACCCTCCAAAAGGAAACTCTCCACCACCGCAGGAGTAGTAAACGAGTACCCAAAATAAATAACGTCAGCCGAGTTGACCAGCGAGTAGCTTGTCACGTGACGGTGGTCGTTAGGGGATACATTCTCCATTTCCGAGCGAAACAGCCGACGGATCGGACGGTTTGGTGTCCAGATCATTCGTGTCTCGTCTCCGTTTTGTACTCGTCGAATTTTACCGATATCCTCGAAGCTAACGTCACATTCTTTTCCCATCTGTCTCGGCTTCCTAGGGCGAAAGACCTTTACCATCTCGTAGCGCATCGACGGCCGGACCAGCGGTACGTTCTCATGTCCTACGAGACCCCTCTCAGAGTGGCCCGTAACACCACACTGCCGGCGAGGTTGGGCCAATCTTTCTACCACTGGATGGCGACTTACGACCCGTCGAGTGACATCCCCTTCCCTTACGGTGAGGTCAGATCCTTGCTGTCTACAGAGGGAGAAATTCTTGGGAGGACGAACTACTTCAAGTCTAAGACAAATTGGGTCGCATTCGTTTCCAGTAATTGTGTCAATACAAAATGGCGTCGTTTAGACTTCGTTCTCGAATTACAAAAGTTCGTACCCGTGGATATATACGGCCTCTGTGGAAACCTAACGTGTGAAGTGGGTAGCACCTGCACTGAATTACTTCGAGGATATAAATTCATTCTAGCTCTCGAAAACTCGCCCTGTAAGGGTTACATCTCGGAAAAGTTTTGGAACGCCATATGGCAATTTCAGAGTGTCGCAATCGCATGGGGCGCCGATTCTTCAGATTATGAAAAATCTACTCCCCCGGGCTCATACATCAACGTAGAAGATTTCAAATCTGTAGAGGCCCTGGCAGGTTTCATAAAGGACGTTGGAGCGAACGAAACGCTTTACAATGGTTATCATAAATGGAGGACCAATTATAGAGTCGAAATGGCGGCGGATTTGGTTGAAGAGCCCACAGACCACCACATCTGTAGATCGGTAGATCGATACATCACAGAAACTGCGAATCCCGAAGGCAGGAAGATCAGATACAGAAACACAAACGGTATGGACTGGATTAAGTCTTGTCGTATTCCGGTACACACCAAAATGGAAGCTTTTCCCATCCCTGTCAGGTGATGAATCACGTGTTAGACCGACAAAAGCTCGAGTCTGGAGACGTAACAGTTCAATGAGCAAATCTTTGTAATCATCGGAGTGGGCATTCACAAGTGTGACGTCATAATATGTTATATCGAAACAACCGTATCCCCACAAAGATTGTGATATAGCTTTTCTACTCATGTAAAGGAGAATAGTGGACGTTATCGCGTTTCCATGGATACGTATTACCGTCCGTTTGTAATACTATGTACCATAAATGACATAGCGTCGTTACTTTAATATGAAAAATTACAAAACCATTAACCTGATAAACTTAGAGTATCAGTAAAAGGAGATACATTTTATTTTTAATCAACGTTCTGTTAAAAGTTATAGAAGGTCGAGAAGAAGTTTTATTTCTTGTCTCTTTTTTTCTTCATCTCTGCAAATTCCTTCCTTGTCAGCTTTTCTCGAAATCCTTTTGTTGCGCATCGCTATTTGACGTCTTTCTGTCTGCATCCTTTTACGATCTGCTTTTATCATTGGTAGGGAAAGGGGTAGGGAATGGGGTGAGGATGCTGTAGAGAATAGGGTATGGTGGGGATGGGGCAGGGTATGGTGGGGATGGGGCAGGGGATGGGTGGGGATGGGTAGAGGATAGAGTTAGCCGGTTAGGGATTGCTTACTTTCAAGTGAAGACATTCTGAAGAATTAGTATAATTTGTTAAAATGAAAGAGGCAATGACACAACATTTAAGGGAATTCAGACAAAAGTAATAAATGCTAATTCTTGCAATTTTTCTGTTTCAACGACCCTATACAGGCCTACTTGTTCAATTTCACATGCCTACCAACAGTAATACACTGTGACACACAAACCATATTTACATTTTACTTACAGAATGTCAATGACTGCTTGCGACGGTTTCTCATTCCCCAGTCACATTCAGACTTGCCTGCCACCCCCCCCCCCCCCCACTCCTGAAAAAGAAAATGGTTCGATATTGCAAAATTGGATGTTCGTTGTGGTGAGGACGTGTTTCACAAAGAGAAGATTGGCACAAAAACGATATAAAGTGACTTTACATTGTGAAGTTGAAACTGTCTTGTCTATGATCAGGTAAATTAAATAGAGTTTCAAAGAAATTGAAAGAAGACAAGTTAATATAATAATGTAGGCTAGGGTAATTATTTTTGAGTCATTTGTGACATTCTCCGTTGTGGTTTCCATATGTTTCACCCCCCCCCCCCCCTCGTTAGGTCAAGTATGGATAAATATTAAGACTCCTTGACAATGGTCGGATCCGGCTTTTCGTAATAGCCTAGCTGAGAGAGATAAGTAGGAGTTGCATCAGCATTACCGTTTTAGTTGTAATTCAGTGTTTCTAAAAGTGATGAAGTGGTGGCTACCTTTACCAGAGGACGTTGGGAAGTCTCTGGTGGTTGCCCTACTGATTACACGGGGATACAGGGGACGTTGGCACTGATAAGGGATCCCTCACCCATTACGATACACCACTGCAACGATTTAGGGCACGATACAACATCCAAGGGGGGCTCTGATGCTCTGCCAGTGCTAACCCCTTTAATTCGAAATCACTTTGACATCACTGGATCTGCGTCTTACCCTTACTAAGATGGAATCATCCATTCGTAATTTACCAGCATTATATCGAGCTCACCCTCAATACCTCTGAGTGAGGTGCATTGTGGGCTATCTGAAGACAGACCTATAAAGAGAAAGCCAGCACAGGCGAACACAACAATCAACAATAATACAGGTTGTAACCTTTACCAGCACATCCCTGGATTTTAAATATTTTAGCTAGTACCATGTTTTTTGTTTTTCTAAAGGGAATTAGAAAGAAAGATCAAATGAAACGAAAATTCACATTCCTCGTAGTCATAGAGGACAAAAACCATCGAAGTGAACATTCGACAGGGAAGAAATGAATAAATACCCCCCCCCCCATTGTGGATGAGGAATGACGGTGTGTCATTTAATAGCTTAAATATTGACCTATATCTCTTTTTTAGAAAAGCATATGAAATTACGAGGTATCTTACATTGTTTTGTTTCACTGTACGAGGTGACATTATGAGTACTGTCCCCCGTTAGCTGTGGACTTTTTTCTTCCACAGTGAGTGCACGGTACCATGTATCATTGGTGGTGGTGATGATGATATACCATGAATGGTGTTGGGTATAGTGACGTCAGTTTTAAATCTCCCTCAACTCGCTGTGAAAGTAATAGCACATCGAAAACAAAACGGCGGCCAAGACACAATGCTCTCTGTTTGATACATTGCAAGAGAGATCAAATAAGCAAACACACAGACACACACAGAGATAGACACACAGACACACTAAAAGCCAATCGGGTAGAGAAATGGCATTAAGCATGGTTAGCAATGAACATATTGTGTAACACCTATGCAGCCATTGTCACACCGTTCACATAGCTGGATGCTGCCGAGAGTGTTATGACATATGTTATGACATAAATTCAAGCAAATTATGAATTCACCACCCCCAATAACATATTCACCACCCACTAAAAAGTCATAGAAAGTACGGGCATGGTTTTAATCATGCAACGAAACACGTCACAGTAAATATTATGAAATAGTGCGCCGTTTGTGAAAAAAAAATAATATTACGACGAACTGGTACTTTCTTTAAAGACATTCACTTCGAAATTTATGAAACGCGCTCAACCAATTTCAACACCTTATTTCGTGGCAGTAATCTTTGTCAGAAGACAGACGGTGTGATACCTTTAAGGTATTCTAAAAATACTTTACTGAACTTTTCGAATATCTGTTGCTGCCCTCAGTATCTCTCTGACATCCATTAAATTTATTTTGAACTTATTCATTCACATATGTATATATGCAAGTGATATAATAATATAGGTAATTTATTTCGCAATTATTAAGTACTATATACACATACATGGAAGGGACGTCATAAGCTCTGAGAGACCTTGAGGTGGCGTCCAAAAGAAAATAAACAAAGTTATACAAGTTAAAAATGAACATCAGGTGAATTAAGAAAAACAAAACTTTACAACAGTTATTTGCAGCGAAAATTGTAAATGAAAAAGAAGAGGAGAAAAAATGGTAGGAGTAGGATGAAGGGGGGGGGGGGGAGGTGGGTGGATGTAGGAAAGTCAAAAGAGAAAATGGGATAAAGAAGGTATTCTACAATCATCTGCTATCTTTCATTCAAGTGAGAGAGATAAGAAAAAGTTGGAAGCAACTGAAACAGGGTGAGCGGCATCCAGTACTTAAAGGTTGAAACTCTTCGTGACTAGGAAACCCAAACAACCCCCCACCCCAAACCCCCGGAAAATTCTCCCTTGAAAAGCCAAGTTCGTCGACGTCTAACAATTCCACCCGAACAATTCCCAACAAGTAAAATCCCCTCGGATAATTCTCCCCCCCCCCCCACCCCGATAATTCCTTCATTGAAAGGGTTAAGGAAAGGGTTAGGGAAATTGTCAGTCGTGAATTGTTTCGGGGGGGGGGGGGATTGTCCGGGAAGTCAAATTTGATAGCAAAACAATCGGTCACAATTGCAAGAAGGAAAGGACAAAACAAAAAAAGATCAATAAATGTAACACACACAAGAAAAGAAAAGGAAATGAAACTAAAGATAAAAAAGAATGGAGAAGAATAGGTTAGAAGTCAATCAGATAAGTCACCAAAAGACGAAACACAAAAACGTCACCCAATTCCCTTGTTTCAAGTTTCCACTTTCTACGTAAATCGAAAAGTGCAGTGGGGTTGAAGGAAACGTTACCGTTTTTTTTTTCCATTCCATTTTTTGGAAAACTCTCGAAAGGTGAAAACCAAATTAGTAAGGGGGTGCTCTGAGAAGGTTTAACATTTCGTGACATCCTCCAAATCAATGGACGTGACCAAACTCACGTAAGTAACCCCAAAGTCTGTAAGGACGACGCAGTCTCTCGACGATTTCTTTGCACCTTTTCAATGTTGATGGGGAAGAAACCAATAACAAACAGCCTGATACACTGAGTGTGACTGTGGCACAGAATGTTAGTATAGGCTGTTGTTACTTTCTTATACGGTACATTCAATAGAATATTTATGCTCTCAGATCAAAATAGAGATGTCCTGTACTGAAGCGCCATTGGGATTGGCCAACCCCCTAACCTTCTTTTATAAACGAAGAATTGATTGGTGCTAACATTCTGTGCTACCATCGTAGTTCATTCGGATTACTTGTTAATGTATGGTCACGTCCATTTTATTAGGAGGATATCAGGAAATGTAAACGTCGTCATTGCCTCTTGAAAGGAAGAGACGATGGTTTCCAAACATGTTGCTTTCTGTAACCGACTGCACTTCTCTACTTCCGTAACTTCCTCCTTAAAGAAGTGCATGTTTCAGGCCAAAGACGCTTGCAAAACGAGAAAGCAAAGGTCACCCAATCGAGGGCGCTATGTCAGATTTCATTGCAGAGAATTCATGTTTTCCGCCACAACACGGTGCCGACTTTCACACATCATGACGCTTACGACACTATATGCATAGTTTTTTAAATCATTTCTGTGCAGGAATGGTTGCAGATAAGATGTAATGGGTAAAAAAATTGTAAGTGTTAAACAAGGACAGTACACAACGTTTGTTTAGAAAAAAATCACTTCACGTTTATGAGGCGCCATTTGACAATTATTATTTATTCTAAATTACATAATGGCTATTACATGGCTTGCAAAATTCTTTCAAGTTTGAATTGTGATACAACTGTTTTTTTTTTTTTTTAAGCAAAATTATCATCTGTGATATAATAAAAACGAAGCGACATATAATAATTCATTTTATGACATATAATTGCACACAAAAAACGCATTATAAGTGATATAACAGTAGAGAACAAAACAAATTACATGACATATAATTCATTGTATGCGATATAATTGAACAAAAGCACACTGTATGTGCGCTTCATATACATTAACACTACACAGTGTTGGTTGTTTGCCAATCTTCTAGCGGTAGCATGAAGACAAAAAATATAATAATGTGATGTACGAAACTTCACATTCTTTGTTTTATAAATGTTGACCGAGAAAATACAAACAGATGAATCTCATTGTAAGAAGCCGTCAGACAACTTGTAAAATTAGAAGAATTGCGCGCTATGCGTCACTATGGATCACTATGGGATGGCAACTGAAGACTGCAGGAGGTATGCATTAGGAAGTAAGGACAAATGCAGCATTTTTATAATGTTTCACATTCGTGTCTCGAGACATATATATCATACCTGATAGACCTGACGAGGTTAGGCTAATGGTTGGAGACATTAGGAAAGGTTAGGGGATGCAAGTCCTATGACTCGTCAAAATGCATGATATCATGTTATGGATTGGGTGGGACTATGCGTGGGCTTATGTAGCCGGCATCGACTTAGCGCCACATTTCCCTCAACAGGATTTTTGTTTTCCATCTATAGGGTAAACATGTAAGATGTTGCGTAGTAGGATTGGCTGCTAGAAGATTACGGGTGCCGAATCTCAATACCTAATACTGCGGCGTGTATGTATATATTTTGCCTTTCAACATTTCAAATATTCTATTAAAGGCAGCAACTCATCAACCTCAAGCTACGTTTTTGTCGGGTGGTAAGCAAAATTCTCAATTGGCTGATCGGTTCTGTTTATTGATTGACAGCAAATTCGAAAGATATAGACTAGCCTGTATCACGCAGCATATGTCAGCGTACACAGGGGCCCATTGTTTTGATTACACGTGTTGAAGAGTTTTAGAATGGTTGTGGGAGGGACTAAAAAGTAATTGAAACTGTCTGAGGCAACGAGTCCCTGTCTTTAACCTTGTTACCAGTGCAAACATATCCCCTTCACATGTTGTTCACATATCTTTTTCACATGTCGCTCACACATCTCATTCACTTGTCGCTCACACATGGTTGAACATAACCACCAACGACTACCCTGATTCATAGTAAAACCAATGATGCAAGATAAAACTCTTATCGTCCTGCAAGAAGAGCTTTGTTATGTAAAAGACTGCAGTCATACTTGATGTCTGATCCTATGACGTAAGCAATAGTGCCATGTGCAAAACTACCAAAAGAACTGGTCTGGGTTTTCTTGGCTTAGATACAATGAAGGATTTAGAAAAAAGTATCAATTTTCCCTAACATAAAATACATCCTCCCTGAATTTCAGAGAATTTGGTCCAGATAGGAAGACACTTCTACTATCTTACTTTGAATGCAAATGGTAGGTTACCATGGAGACACTTCCATACCTGTTTACGGATCGATACAAAGCAAAAAAGAAAAAAAAAAATACAACCACTATAGATATTTATCTGTGCCGTAAAAGACGAATAGAACGATGGGAACAAAAGGCTTTGAAACATGGCACCATCCGTTTGCTCATGTTTGACCCCATACGTTGTCACCGCTGGCAGCATTGTACTAAATAATAGGCCTAGACAATTTTGCTTCTCATCTGAAAAGGGTGGCTAAGTCACGTATTGTATCGACACTGGGACTTTGCACCTCAGGCCTGACTGGAAAGTTTCAGCACGAAGTACTGTACTAGGATAAGCTTGTGCGAAAGAAAAAACTGTAAAAACTTAAACAGAATCAGGTACTTTTTGATTACTATCCGACAGTTCTTCTGTAGAACGCGGAGGAAAGTGCGTCACACCACTTTCAAGATTGTTACTGATGAAAAGGAGAAGCAGTATTAAGACCATAGGATAGATTGTAATAATATTGACACAGATAATCTTTCTGGCAACTGGCAACTTCTGTGTCATATTTCACATTTAGCTTGTGGTTTAGAAAGAGTTCTTTTCTACATCTCAATGTTTAGACTTGAAATGATCCGTCTGTGTGTTATACTTGTTGGTGATATTTCAATATACGCGATGACACAGAAGAACAAACCAATACATGTATAACCAGTGAGTAATGACTGCACAGCACAACCGCTCCGTCGATAAAAAATTTGGAAGATCACATGTAATGAATATCTATCGTTATGCATGCAAAGAAGGATATGTCTAAGAAAGCTATATGTCCACGAGGGATATGTCTAAAAAGATACATGGGCCGTAGAAGGATAGGTCTATGGGGAACATGTCTTGGAAAGATATAAAGATATATATCCTCTAAGGAGGATAGGTCTAAGACGGATACGACTGTGAAATATGTACAAGCCTAAGAACGGTAAGTCCATAAAGGGATATGTCCAAGAAAGATATATGTCTAAGAAGAATAGGCTTAAGAGGGATATGTCTAAGAAATAAGTATAGGAAGTCTAAGAAGGATATGTCTAAGAGGAATACGTCGACTGAGAAAGATATATAGGTCTAAGAGGGATATATCTAAGAATGATTAAGTCCACGAAAGATAGGGCTAAGAAGGATAGCTCTGTATGGCGGAGGTTTCCCTTCACACATTCATCCAGTCACTATTCACAAACATTCATCCTGCCAGAGTCTTGTTAGAATACAAATGAAAGAAACGATACTCTTTTTGTCATCATTTGTGAGGACCTTGAATAACGTGCCAATGCATCCGGTGTCCGAGGAGGTGACACTTAAAAGGGATTTGCTAGTGAAAAAAAAAATGGAAATTTCCTAAAAAGAAATGGGGAAATATTGCTCCTTTTATTGGTGAAAACCGTATCTCAATATATCATGATCCGTTTTTTTTTTTTTTTTTTTTTAGAATTTGGATTTCGGAACTAATTTTTATTTCCTAGTAATGTGTTGCGCTCCATGGAAAATTTGCGACTATGGGTAACCTTTGTATCTAAGAACCCCTCGTCATTGGTTTATTTCTTTCAAGCGTGATATTTTCACCCCCTCAGTTTATTGACAAGTTCATCAAATGGCATGTACCCCTTCTTTTGGTTCCCCCCCCCCCCCCCCACCGTGCTGGATGGTGACGATAATGAAAAGGAGCATGATAATAGATCAAAGCAGCTGCGAGGAATCACACGATACCATACAGACTTTTCATCATTGGATCGATTCTCCTAGGGGTGGTCCCGCACATGGTAAGAAATTCATACCAGAAAGCCAAAAGGCATTGTGATTCCTTGCTACATGGTTATATTACAACAAACATGAATTATTCACATCACAAGTATAAGATCAACTGCAGTTATTTTTCTTGATACACCACAAGCCTTTAACCCAAAATGACCTTTATTTTGGTGACCTAAAATGACTGCAACATTTGACGTCCACCAAAAGCAATAGGGATCACCTACCCAGGCCATACAACCCACACATCAAGTACAGTATGAGTATGACATCAGTCAACATTATCTCTGAGCTCCAAGAAACACACAGTAATCAATGCTGCTTCTAGTTTTGGCCGTTGTTAGTTGAATCAAATAACTCAACCTTACCTCATCTGAACTCAGCTTGTCTGCCATATTTACCTCAAAATTCTTCATAAACGACCAGAATGTTCTTGGGTCTCCATCGTATGGTGGAATTTCTGCCTTAGGTAATTCCAACGCTAATTTGAAACTCAATTTCCTCCTTTAACTTTTTCAATGCTTCCTCCCTCTCCTCAGTATAATGCTTTTGGCATTCCAACATCCAGCTTTCTGCTTGCTCAAATGCTTCATCAGACAACAGCCCAGCCAGATCAGCATGAACCTCTTCCATTGCCTCAAATTGGTGCTCTGCCTTTTGCAAATTTTCCTTTATCCACTCTGCGATAATTTCTTCCTTGTTACAAGTAGCTTTTAACACACTCAAAGTCCTCGTAAGTTGACCCTAAGTTATGATTCCTCCTCAATATTTTTGCTTCCTCCATCCTTTCCGACATTTTGAAATATGATTGAAAGCACTCCAATTTGATTGTTAAGAAACCTTGTTCTGCTACCAGCTGTTCCTCTGGATATTGATATTATCCAAATAAATGACAGAACAGATGGTTTTTTTATTTTCTTCATTTTTTTTATAAACCCATTAACATTCCAATGCATGGGGTCTATCTGACCCCATGACCCCCCATACCAAGACAATCTCTCTGGACAACTTATCATCGAGGCCCCTCACACTAGAAGTTACTCACTAAGTTACAAATGCAGTACTGTAGGGAGCAATCCCATTGAGTTAACTGTGTGCGACAGAATCAAAAACTGCCATTGCACAATGTAGCCCCCATATGCATTTGTACGGTAGTTTATAATAACCACAATAATGGTGTTTAGGCTATTATTATTGTTTTATAGTGAAAAATTATCCCTTCCTCTCTATTGATAAGCATTAAATTTCACAGGGTCGTGAACCTGTTAATAACAGACAACTTTATCAAGTTTAAAACAAATCTGACCCACGGATAAGGAACTATAGCAGTTTTAACATTTTTTATGTTTTACCCCATAACCTCATTAATATGCAAGATTTGGACACCAAAAACAATAGGGATCATCTACTCAATATGGGCAACCTACATGCCAAAAATGAAATTACTCAGAGTTACCCTTCTTGAGATAGAGTGTTGACGAGCAACCATCACACACACACACACACACACATAAATACACACACACGACATCAGGACTGCATAGATTCCCCTGCCTATGGCAAGGAATCAAAAAGTGTGTAACACCTAACTACGGGGGTCTAAGTGAGTATCTGTGCGATGAACTAACATGTCCTTTTCGAGTTCGGTATGTCCCCCGGTTACATTTCTGAAACCAGAAATGAAGAAATTTTGACCCAATCCACGAAACATACACAAATTGCGGGTACTTGTCACTGTGGGTTGGCAGATGAGTGGCAGTTGCTAAGTGCCAAGTACTCAGCTGCATATTAACACCCACCTGCATACCAATTTAGAGGGCCCACTAAATATTCTAGTTCCTTTGTAAATTCTTTCGTATGATTTCCCTTACAACAGATGTGTAGTGCAAGACCTGTCTTGTTGTGAGGCTGAGAGTCTGCTCCCCCAAACATACAAATACTCTCAGACGGCTGTCCCCATCACAACTCCCCCCCCCCCCCCATCACACAAGTTCAAATACACTCAGACGGCTGGCAAACGGTAAAGGGGTACTGCGAAATGTTAGAGGTTTGTGTATAAACATGGTTTCAGTGAAGTGCAGTAGAACAAAACACGTAGTAAGCTGACTCTAAGAGCTGTCCTTGCTCGCTGGGAAGGTCCTCTGAGGTGTGGGGTGTAAATAACAAGACTTCTTCAGTAGTTCAAAATGGGGACACATCAATATTACTTTTGCTCTTTGAGTCAAGGACTTAAGTCTTACACCAATTCATATTGAAAGTACATGAGGCATGTCTTTTAAACGAATCAGTCCCCTTATCAGGGCATGAACAGTCTGCAGCAGTGAAGTCCAGGGGGAGGGGTGCCATGGGGGGGCATGTGCATCCCCCAGAGTTGCTCAATTTTGCCTTTACTACACCAAGACATTTCACTGTTGCTCTTTTTGTCACGGTTTCGGTACAGAAACTCATTTTGAGAGTACAGAAACTGTTTTTATGCAAATCCCTCGGATGGAAGACGCTCTCCCATAATACATTGATCCTATGAATCAACCAAACACAAATCATGTGAAGTTTTAAGTCAAACAGATACATGTGTAGTAAATTGCGTTTGGCTAGTAACAGTAACGATAAAAGGTTAACTAGCAACGATAAAGTGGAAAATTGTAAAAGAAAGTGAAACCGCGGCCAGACGACTCCCACGCAGGGCAGTCTCCATACAATTACCCTCCAGACACTGCCCCTCCCCCCAAGAAAAATCTTCCTCCAACAACCTCCTGCAGACAAGTCCTACCTGAACAATTCCTGAGCCTTGCGAAATTTCCCATGGACAACCGATCTCCTGCATTCCTGTCGAGGGAAGGATTAAGGTCGAGGAAAGCCAGTGATTGTCAATGGCATTGGCTTGTGGGAAGCGTCAGGGAACCGACGTTAACACCGAAAAAATGAGACTTAGAAATGAAGCGGATTGTTTCATGCTCTGAGAACAAGGCATGTTACAAAATTCCTTCAGAAAATCGTACAACGTTCTGATACATAATCTCAGAGAATAGCATAGTTCAAACATCCATGGATGCAGTTTGAGGTGCACCACCCAAGAAAAGAGAGAGAGAGAAAAAAAAATATGAGTAATCAGGAATGGTTTTCAAAAATAAAACAAAAAATTATGGAAAATTTCATTTCAGGGAACTGAGACACAGACGATTGAAAGAAAATCTTATTGAGGAAAACATAAGGCAAGTTACGAATATTTGCCATTTGTTCATTAGTCTTTGTTTGCCATGAGAAATGTGAGTAAGTTATAGGACAGGGTGGTTCTACTGGAGGGGGGGGGTAGGGGGTGCAACCCCCCAAAAATTTTTTACTAGCACCCCAAAAGTGGACAAATAATTCATAAAAACTATCAGTCACCATTTCTTTTTATTTTGGAAGAGTAAGATTTTGAGACTCAAGATCTCAAAATACAGAATGTCTGGTTGCCTTTGACAAGGCCAGAGAAGTGTGGCTTCCTGCAATCTGAGAGGTTTTTTCGGCAAAAAAAAAGTCATCGGTACGCAATGCACCGGTCTATGTGGAGATCCGCTTGGATGGTAAAATGTCGTGAATTGACCCCCCTCCAAAACTGATGTCCCTACAACCACATCTGATATTAGCTTTTTGAGGAATCACTCAAAAGATATTATTGACATCAGAAAAACTATCCAAGTGTAGAAGATTTTGAATCAACTTATACCCCATTCCTTGGTGATGCAAAAAATTTTCACCTTTGTAAGGAAATTTAAAAAAAAAAAAAAACATTGAGAAACATTGCTGAAACTTTATGAAGTTTTCAACAGACCTGGGATTAAACATGATGGATATATGGTCTACTTCTACTAAAAACAAACAACAAACAAACACACATCTACACAGAGAGACAAACAGACGGACAGACAACTGACGACTGATCTGATCATGTCGATTATCACCACAACAAAATTACGAAATCAAAATTGCTGCTTGCCATTTTATTCTTCTGGCTGGTCTAACATAGCCTGTTATTGGAAGCAAAAATTATACGGTGCACCTTAGTTTTGTAAAACAAAAAAAAAATATATATTAAAAATGGAGAGAGAAATGAGACCGAAAACCTTTTTTTTTTCACAAAATACCCTGATATTTAAAGGAGACAGACACACACGCAAAAAAAAAAAAAAAATTGTACAAACCTCAGAGGGAAGTAAAATTTTATATGCATTGTACCACTACCACTGTAAAGAAATTATTGGTGCCAGTGCTTTGTTTTCACTTTTTCCCTTTTATAATACAAAAAAAAAAAAGGAGAAAAAAAAAATTAGTGATAGTACCACTCCGATCGACTTAATCCTATAGTATGACTAACATTTACATCCATGGCATATTATTTACAAGAGAAAAGAGAAAGAAATAGAAGGAAATTTAAAGGCAAAAAAAAAAAAGAAAGAAAAGAAGAAGGAAAACCACAACTATCTGTTGCTATGGTGACAGGAGGGAAGAGGAGGCATTTTTATTTCTTAATTATTTCAGTTATTTGACAAAAAAAAAAACCCTTCCATGCTCTCCCCTAATCACCGAAGGTAAACCAACAAACCTTTCCCTTAAATCTACTAATATATTGCATTTTCTTTTGATAATTCAAAACCATTGCAAAATGTTTGCAATCCCACCACAAAAAAAGAGAAAATACAAGGAAATGAAATCTACAGGAAATTGTAGGAACAAAAAAAAGAAAGAAAAGAAAAAGCGAAGTGGACCACACTCATGTCATTAAAGCATCTCTAAGGAGAACGTCCACCGCGTCGATGACGACTTTTGTGAGACGTAGTTTTGACACCTGGTTGAAAATGCATAGACTTTACTTTTTTACCCACCAAAAACATTTGTGCTTACAATTGCAAATAGCATCTCAAAATCGATTATTGTAACAGGAACAGAGGGTTTTGATGCTTGAATAAAAACTGATCATGTTAGATGATCTTTTTCCCTCCCTCTCTTGGCGGCGACACCAGCCGCAGTTACGTCAAAGGGTCAGGCGCCGTTTCTTGACCAGCGAGACCTGACCTCACAATCCTGTGTCATGGCACTGACTGAATCGAGCCACCTTCATTAACCAAATTGATTGTAATTATTGTTAACTCATTGTCTCTATTATATTGTTTTTACATAATGCAACATTCAAAACTCAACGAAGGCAATCACAAAATTTCTGCTTAATACTTACAAGTAAAAATTTTGGTAAAGCATTAAGAAAGTTCATGAGAAAGTTTTATTACTTTTGTCCACCATTGCACATTTTGGCACGATAAAAAAAAAGATAAATGTAATCCTTATTTCTATACCCAATATGACCAACATGATTTCACCACAACTACGACAAAGAAGAAAAATAAGCCCTTAATATCAAGTAAAATTATTTTAATTGAGATCATGATTCTATTGCCTGCGTTCAAAGAGGGTCCTCACACTTCTTTTGAACAAAGTGGAAACATTACCCCTGCGTGAGGACAATTTTCTAATACGTTTCTGACATAAATTTCTCTCGTGACATTTCCACTTTTATGAATATGAGAAACTGTCATTTACGAATCAGGACACTCTGTTTTGGAGCTAACCCTGAGCTTGCAACCAAAAACAAGCAATACATTCCTTCGTAACCCTCACTAACACCACAAAAGTAAATCTCAGGGAAATAAATCCGTAAAGACTGCTACGTTTAATCTCACTTTCAACAGAGAATATAGTTTTATGTTCAGTACTTTTGGGTAAGATCAGGTCTGTTTGTTGGTAATTTTGATTTCTAGGAAATGTTGGCTACCTTTCACACACTCAACCAAAATGTGGTCCTTTTGCTCTTTTTAATGCATATGAACAAATGCACTAAAAAACTGGCCCCTCACAAACCCTAGCAGGGTGAAGCTTGTATTGGGGTGAATACATTTACAAACGTTGTACTTGCTGTAAAATCACTTCTCATGCGACGAGGGGCGACACACCTGGCCAATATTAGATCGATGATGATTGTTCAAAGGATACATCACAAATCTTTATTGTTTCTCACGTGAACAGAACGGAACCAACCGTCGCTTCCCTAGCTGGATAGGTCTTGTCTGGACATTTGAATTGCCGTGAGAGAGTAAAGCATTCTCAAATGGACCAAAGATGACGAGCATCTAAGGCTGGGATCCATGTCGACATGTTGACCGTTTGTAAATGACATATCAAATGAACGCAAAACAAGAACACGAAAGGAACGTGTGCGGCCACGGTCGAATTTCCTTGTGATGCCGATCTGGAGCCCGAAAGAAAAAGACGGCAATGCATAATTTCGTTCGAACTACTTTTCGACCCAGAGGCTTTTTCGTGACTGATGTCTTTGAACTTTCATAAAATGATGTGGAGTAAGAAGGCAAGGCAACAGTCTTCAGGTCTCCCCCCCCCTCCCCTCAGCCAATGGGGTAATTAATGATGATTCACAGGGGATTATCCCCCGAGTCTTTCTAAGCGTCCCTTACCGAAGTCGGCGAAATCGGGAGCACTCTTTACATCAAAAACAGCAAAACACTCGTGATGGTCATAAAGAGGTGGGTTGTTCTTTGACTTATCCATCAAATTTTTGTGATTTTTTTTTTCTTTTTTGTGGTTTAAATTTTGTGGATTAAATGTACAAAAATATAGGAAAATCAGGAGTCTTCTCAATCTTGGAAAGACTTCATATTTCTTGACATTGTGTAAAAAAAAAAAACCTGCAGGACTATCGATTCCTTCCGTTTACTATTATTGTTGATGATTATTCAAACTTTGAGAAAGTTTTTCTTCTTCTTTGACGACTGACTTCTCAATCTGACTTGGTCTAATAGAATCGGGATGACCATTTATCCGTTCTCCCTGAAGCAATACCCGCCCCGATTTTTATTTTTTAAACTGACTTTCTCCCAATTAGGAAATTTTGAAGGATATCGGCCAGCAGCGACCAGCTGGGTGACCATGAAAGTGACTCCATTCTTTGAAAAGGTGACCTGTGGGGACTATCAGCGGCCCACGACAACGATCACAACGTATAAATCCACTCTGCTCATTGGTAGGGTGGATCTTGCGTTATAGAATGCTGCAGACACAGGCAAACCACCGTGACATACCCTGGTATAAATTCTGGATGGCTGAATTCACATTACAAACGCAGCAGAGGATGTATGGAACTGACTCAAACCTCTCCCCGTTCACTATTCTACGCCACTTTCTACCCTTCATCCATTAACAGAGGTCAAGAGAACAAAATTAATATCCAAACCTAAGCTTGGCCTAGCTTAGCCGCAGGAAGGCTAAGCTCCTCCTGGTGATTGTTATGACCCTTTCCGTCCATCTGATGTACCCATGCCAGATATTTCCTCTCAACGGAGCAAAGTCTTCTACACTTCATGAGAGATTTTACCTTCTCTCGTGGATTTTCGAATCACTCTGACATTTTACAAGATAGGCACCACCAACTTCGACTGTTTTGTCTTATTCTCACAGTTTACTTTCAAATCTTACATCCTGTCGTGAGCTGACTGTAAAGAAAAGCCCCATTCCGCTCAAAATATGTTACCGCCAAATCCAAGGAAAATAAAAGGATGAAGAGAAATTAATGCCCAAACGAGTGGAGAATGAAAGTCAAATTTCATCACCACAAGCCTCTCAAACATTTATCATTTTTATCTTTCATTTTTGCTTGAATATACCAAAAGATAAATCACTTTCAATGAAATTGACTTGGAGAGAGCTCACATATATTGACTTATTTGCCCCCGCCCCCCGGTCTCACCATCGAATCCCCAGCAGAATACCAGAAGGGGAAATTCCTGTCTACATCCCTTCCACTACTGAAACAAGCAATATGGCCATACTTCTTTTGGTTATTGACACAATAGTCAGCAAAATGCACTTGACAACCTAATCAGCAAAATAAGTCTCAAAGTATGGTGTTGGAGAAAGAAAAAAAAAATCAGAGAGCGAATACCAGACTGAACTAAGAATCATTTCCAGATAAACTCCATTCACACCTTCTGTCGTAATGAGAAAAACTTTTCTCCGTTTGTGATAACCAGTGAACAAGTCAAGAGTCAAATAGCACCTCTGCAAGAAATTTTAAGAGATATCAAACTGTTTCCTTGAAAACTCATGTTTTTTTGGCCCATTACTTTTATTTTCATTGATGTCTTGTATTTTATGACTCTGATGGGGGAATCCAGAATGAAAAAAAAAAAAAAAAACATATTCTTTAGAACGTGCCCTGAATGGAAAGGACGTATTACTGCCACAAAACGATTTTCATGTCCAGTTTCATCAGGATCGCTATATAAACCGATGAATCACGACTAGCGTGACGGGACATTTTCTTTCATAAATTAATTCAACTCGACCGATTATCTGGAACACAGAGGGAGTTCCGATTCTATTAGGAAAGACATATTTTACTATTGTAAAGGCATCCTTTGACTCGCATCTGTCAAATACAAAAAACGTTCACCAAGTTTCTTGGTTTTTTTTTTTCTTTATTAATTCCTTTCTTATTTAAATATATACCAAAAAACCCAGGTCCTACAATTAAATGGAAAAAAAAAAATCAATAAAGACAACACTGACGTCCATGTCTGTCTCATTTCTTTCATTTTAAAATTGCTTTACAAATTTTGACTACGTAGGACCAAATGTCTGTACAAAAATCTGGTAGTATAGGAAATAGATAGATATTATATACTAAGAAGAAGCCATCAATGGCCCATGAAGAAGAAAACAAACAGACTACCAGATTTTTTTTTTTAACTCTTATTCATATTTTGTATTATTGAGTCCGACCTGTTTGATGGAGTAATGCTAATTTGAATATTCATGCAGCACGAGAGGTTTTTTTTTTGTGTGTCAAAGCCATAGAGATTTATCCTCCACCAGGGCCTTTTCCATTCTTCATCACTCCTCTCCATTCGCTTCAGATGAAGCGAGAAGCAAGAAGCCGACACTTTTCCTCCACGTTTACCTTTGACTCGGCGACTGGGGACGACAAGGCAGGTCTCACACTTCGTGGCCCACCGTCGTCGACATTCCGGTCGATACCGCTGACACCATTTTACTTCACTCCCATCGCTGACACCAAACGTCAGTGGAAGTCGCAGATCTCCTTTATGAGTGGAGGTATGTTCTGATCCTGCAGTTTCAAGTGGAAGAGCAGTTCTGAATGGCTATTGTTCAATGTCCGTAATTCGGTCAGTTTCATTAAAACCTTCGGTAACAGTAAGTGTTCCTTTGGCCTCCTTAACTTCAGGTAAGATCTAAGCATGTCCAAGTACCGCTCCTGCAATGCTTCCACTTTGGTTCTGTTTTTCACCAATGGACGATCTGAAAACATGGTCAGAAAAAGAGGACGTTGGCAAGTCTGCACCATCTTCCTAGATGTCTGTGTTAATGTTGCCAACATTTACTAAACACACTTTTTATCGAAGGACGAATTATTACCAGACGGATCACTAGAAAGTGTTCCGTGTTTTGACCATCATCTGCAAACAGGTCTAGCATGATGTGACCATCTAGATTTGGTCACAATTTGGTGTAATTCTGTTGTTTCACTGATACATTTACTCACCAACCTCACTTTAACCAAGGAGCCACTGGGCCACGACATTATATCATTCACATGTAAGAGCAAAAATTCATTCACTCAATGTGGAAGGTGTGCTGTTGATTCAATGGCAGTGCATAGAATTTGCTTTCATGAGAGGTTAATGGATATGGGTTAGCTATCCATTCAATGTAAGAAATTTGAAAGTGCAGTCAATTTGTACAGCTAAGAAAGTGTTATCCATTTACAGGCCCAACCCAAATTATTTTTAACTCTCAAACAGACTTAAACGCAACAATAATTTGTACAGCTTTCACACTTGAACAACTAAATCACAAACTGGCACAGTTTGTACACTAAAAAATTCCTTAAAACGTGTAAGTTCTTAACAAAATTTCGGACAACACAAACAGCAAGTTAAAGGAACCATCAAGAAGGAAGCCTTCTGACTTGAAATACCTGAAGACAGCAGCGTTATGGTCATCAGCAGAACGAACTCCGCATAGTCCAGTTGTAGCTCCGCCATGCTGGCTGCAAAGTCATACATAGGTTGCACCAGGGAGCCCATTCCACCTTCTAACAGCTGCTTTCGAGTATACGGCTCCTCATTTCCAAACATGATGGCATCGAGCTCCTTGTTGTACCTTAAAGCTACCCTTATAAGCATCACTTCCACTGCCGAGCCCTGAAGTACAGGAGGCAGAAAAAGAAGTGAGTGAGCGAATGATTAACCCGACTGAAATGGATGGATGAACATGTGAATGAACGAACGAGATGTAAAATGAACAAGATCAACATGAGTTTTACGACTAGGTGCTTCCTTGCCGGTATGAGATTTAACTACTTCTGGCTGGATTTTGTACATTTAACCTGCATTCTACATTGCTGAGCAGAAATGCCTCAGGATGTATGCATGAGGTTCACACAGAAATTACAAATGCTTGTTTCTATACATCGAATGAATGGCCACTACAACCTTTGACCTCAATGAAAGGAACACTGGTCATCTACTCACGAGTACTATCAAAGTCATTTAGTCACGGAGCATATTTTAAGCAATGCTCCCTCCTTGAAATATCATGTTTAATAATTTGACCTCCAATGACCTCTGTCATCCACCAAAAACAATAGGCTTCTATATGCTTTGTGGTGCACTTAAATGCAAAACGTGAGTTTGGCAATACCTCACCTTCTTGAGGTATCTTACTTACAAGATTTTTTTGTAGTTTGACCCTGATTAATTGATGCGACTTTTGACCTTCAACAAGAACAACAGGCTTCCTGTACTAAATGTGGAACATCAAACAAAATAGATATGTAAGTTTAGTCCGCTGTGACCTTCTTGAATGAGTGTGTAAAAGACTTTTGTAATTTGACCCTGACTGAGACCCATATGACCTTTGACCTCCACCAAGAACAAGAGGCTTCTTGCACTGAATGTGAAATACTGATATGATCAGTCTGAGGTTCCCTTCATGACAAAAAGTGTTTACAAGCAGCACACACACACATATACATACATCACAAATGAAATGATTCACAAGCTCTGCTGCCAAAAATAAGTTGACACTTTATAGCACACATGGGTCAAACCCTACATCCCACTCTCGCCATGGCAGATGGGAGTGCATTGCCTATGCTGAGACAGGTGCGGAGTGATGTAAACTAACTTCTTGCATTAACCCACAGCACTGGTTGGTTTCCAGTGACACCTCAATGACAGATTAATGATTTCTTGTTTTGAAAACTGCGACAACAGATGCTGACAAATGAGTTTTGGTTTCTGCTTAGTGAACTGTTGGCCAATATCATTCATCGGACAAACCTTCTTCTCGGAAACTCTTTGATGACATTTCAAAATATCTGATACCGTAGAAAGAGAAAATTGTCAAACAAGCCAGTTGGCCTATTTAATTTCCTGTCTTGCTCTCACACAATGGCATTCTGAGGATTTCTTTTCCTGGAGTGTGGAGGGGCAATGTTGGAAATTAAATGACGTTTGCATATTCTACTGAAATGAAACCAAAAGTAGAACAATTTCTAGGTAGGTAGGGGCGATGCAAGATTCCAAAGTTAAAAGAAGAATACTTCAGCGCTATCTGTACTGCATGCAAGTGCTGTGACTATTGCTTTACATACAGTCTAATCTTCACAGTCCTTCATGTGTGTACATGTGAGTATGCCCCCACTGATACATAGTAAATTGCAAAATTTACATCCTACATTAACAACAGGAAAAAGTTTCCACTTGAGACACAGACGGTCGGTGGGAAAGCCCCTATGATGTCATCTGACATCACTGCTGTAGTCTGCTTGGCATCGTTTACACTGCTCGACGTTGAACGTCAGATGTTCAACGGCTGCCTGAGATTGTATCGCGTACATGCGTGGCATCGAGTACTCGAAATATTGCCGTTCTGTCGAAATTCATCCAAGTTGCAGTAGTGCTGGCTTACCTCAAACATAAAAAGACCGGGAACGGTCACTCGTTATATTTCAAATTGAAGTTTCATCAGTCACTTATGAACAGACAGATTTCAGCTGTTCATTGAAGTATTTGAAGGAGATTATGGCGACAGAACTGATTCACATGAGAACCGAGATTATTGCCAATTATTCATGCGGTCACCGAGTACTGAACTTAAAAAACGATGCCAGTCAATTGCACTATTGACATATTATTTATTCACGTTGTCTTGAATATGATCAGCGATTAATGTACTTCAAAATATTTTGCTCAGTAACTGACTATTGCCGGCCACCTGTGTATCCACACGGATTACTGCTCCCTCCTCACCTGTCCATTCAAATCGAGTCACTCATGTATTCATGCAGATTATTGCAAGTCACTATGTATTTAAGCAGATTATTGCCAAGTCACTCAATGTACTCACATTTGAGTACTGCCAGTTACAAGTGTATTCACATAGAGTAGACTGGTGACAGTTACCATACACTGACATAGACTATGGTTAACTGTGAGTCAAGAATACATGAAAATAGCTTAGGACTAACTGCATAAGGTCACATCTACAAACTTTGCTCTATCATGGACTAAACTCGCATCGATCTTCACGAACTAGAATCGAGTGGATGATGGTCGACCAGCTACGTTTTCACATCAAAGTTGCCAGTCAGACTTGGTGCATTCACATATGTAGTATGGTCAATCACCAAATGTTTTCTAGATAACATATGACCTTCTGGTAGTTGCTTTCAACGAGAGTATGCTTAGAATCGGATGCATTCACCTGACAGGTTACCGATCAGTCCAGTGGTACCATCACACAGACTGTGATCGGTCACCATGCATGCAAGATTTATCACAGACCACAAACGCAAGCAGACCGTTGCTACGGCTATCGACACATTCACACCACTGGGGCCCATCACATCACTGCGGCCCATACAAAACTAACAGCTCACTTGAGGTTTGCTTTTCAAAGGAGCTAACTGCAAGAAAATGAATCTCTCTGACACCAACAACAAGGTTAGGTAATGCATTCTCCATCAGCTTAGTAGTCTTAAATATGTATTCCTTTTGTCCCGACGAAGCGGGAATGAAATGTTATGGATCGGCAGCGGTGGGCGACCTATGGCCTGTGATTTTTTTTTTTTGGCGGCCCGCGAGATGTCTCAGGAATGAAAACAAACAAACAAAATCATCAGTGCCAGACGGCTCATTGAATGCTGCCAGGTAGGGCTATATATTTCCCCATTACTTATCAACAATACTGTACTGTTTTTGTGACTTAAGATTTGAAATACTTTGAAAGTCCTCAGAATTTGAGGTTTGAAATCAGTAGCAGGTTGTCGGTCAAGTGCAGCCCAGACAACATTCCATTCCTCGAATCAGGTCCATTCAGTCAAAAAGGTTGCCCACCACTGCACTATGGTATTCATGAAAAATAACGATTATATGCAAATGTAACCAAAGGTCACCTGCTTATCCTGACATGCTGATTAATCCACATCACCTCGGTCAGTCCCTATCAATCAACATTCATCATTCTAGTTGTGATTGACCATCAGGCCTTATGTAACTGAACTATCTACCCTTGACTTAGTCATCTCAGTTTGTAATCATATTAAGGTCACTGGCCATTTGCACTTCACGAGCAAATGAGGATGGGATAAAACATATGGGGGCAGGCTCTGAATTAACGGGAGATAAAAACACAAACCTTGAGCAGTACAATTTGATCTTCTCGGTCTAAGTCTAGGAATCCTGGTATCCTCTTGCTAAACTCAACGATCAGCTGAATGGTCAAGATGGCCAATTCTGTGATGTGAGCGTATCTCAGCTGCTGGGCTTCAGGATCTAGGCCTTTCGCCTTCTCGTCTTGCCAAGGCTGCGACACGGAAAAACAAAAAGGTGAAGAGAGTCACTTCATGAAAATGAGAAGAAATTCGTAGGAAGCTTGTCCACTTTCAAGCAAGCACAGTTTCAAGAAAACAAAAATTGAAATACGTCGACGATGCGACACACGCGAGAAGAAGATGGAAGGGGATAAATTCAACACATTGTGACTGTTTGACAAAAACGATTTTAAGTCACTACAGAGCTACCACCTGAGGAGTTTCCCTGACATCACTGCTACGGAATGCTGCACTTTCAAATCGGCCATTTTGTACGGCGTGAGTTTCAATGAGGGAGAGGGGGGGGGGAACAATCTGCACAATCAAGCTTGGACAAGTGACAAAAGCATCTTTCACGAAAACATTTACACTGACATTTGCCGCCTGGAGAATCAAGCTTATCCGATCATGGACAACTGACATGAAGAAGAGAGACCTACGGTTCACAACTGCACGTCATCCAGCAAAGTATATCAACTAAGACTTAAAACATTGATGGGGGTTGATATTTAACACATCCCCATGTGTAAACCAAACAAAAAGAAATTATTCCTCCCAACAGGTTGGGTTTTTAAAATTCATTTTGAATTCTGAAACTTAGGGGTAAGTCTCATGAAGTGACAGCTTTTGGCTCACTGTAAGACATCCGCCGATGGGGCGTCCCCCGAAATCTAACGATACCTGAATGCTAAAACATCTGCCATCCTGCTATCACAAATTAAAGACAGGCATGTGTGTCTCATCTGGGCACCTTCGTCGCTTAGAGAAACTTGCGTTTTTTCCTATTTTCTTGAAGGGGCACCCTCGAGTTGTTAGGTGAAACACACTTAAATTTTCCAAACTGTTCATTTTTCCTTCACATGCTGATGGCAAATTGTGAAACTAAGAGGACTCCCCCCAAATGTCACAAACAAATGAATATTAACGAGTAATGAATGATTCAACCTGGAGTTTTGAAAATTTGTGGCCAGACACATTTTCACATTTTAACTAATTGACATGCACACAGCCCATAGTCAGGGGTAAAATATCTAAAACAATACATCTAAACAAATATCTAAAACCCCAAGGCAGGGGTGAGATATCTAAAACAAATTCACTACTGAATGTGAAACTTGACTAATTACGCCAGTTGCATTTATCGTCATTGCCTATCAACCGTGATGACAAAAATGTTTCTTGACAAGAGAAAAAAACAAAACAAAGAGCCGCAAATTCTCTCGCATGGAGAAAACCTTTGCAGCTCTTGACTGCGGGGTAAAGGTCGAAACTGAACCTTGCCCAATTTCGGGCGAATTTTATTTTCTTTTTTCGTTCTTCCATTGAGGTTCTCAAAAGTAATGGAGAACTTCTTTATTGAAAGTACTTGTAGAGACAATGGCACTGCATGGTCGTGATGTCATGCTCTGTTTGACTCTAATGTAGGTGAAAGAGTAATGACCCGCATCACCTGTCGCCAAATTGAGGCAGATGCTACTGATGACATCACTAAGCTTATATGCTTACGTACGTGAGAGTGATATCGAAGTATCATGAGGTTTATATGTTCAATGTTTTCTCTGTGGCTTGCATGGACAACAAAATGAAAGAGAAAATGGATTTTCCTTCATGAGGTGGTCAGAATTTTATCTGACCAAAATGCTAGGGGACTGGGTGAGTGGCCCACAACTTCAAGGCTGATGAGATGATATGCTATTAAAAGTAACATATATGGACTCAGAAAGAGAATTAATTCAAAGAAGGGTACAACAAGCTGGTAGTCTTCTTTCAAGAAACAAGTTTCTCACAGATAGAAATCCAGTTATTTGTTACTCAAGAACAATTTGTTCACCCAAGCTCTCAACTTAAAATTCCCAAAAATTCAACTTGATGAAGCAACTCTTATAATGAATTTTATGATGAGATAAAGCCTCTACTGGTGTTTTTTTGTTGAGTCTGACAAAATTATGAAAGGTTTTCGCTTTGCTATGCCATGTTCATGTATTTCCACAAAAGTCTCCTAAAGAGCTTGAAAAGAGCCTTCACCCAACTTTCAGAAAGGTTTGTAAAAAGCCTCTACACAATCACTAAGACCTGGGTTAAAAAAAAAAAGGCATGGACTTGAAACAGTTGATTGTTGATTTTTAACATTTCTCTTGTACATTGGAATTTTATTCCACAAGCTCTACACGGTATAATGCACAGCTCGATACATCTCTGAAATAACCGATATGCTGAACAGGTGCCAACTTTGCCATGATTTGTGGAGAGCATACAACAAAACCGACTGCCATCGGGGAATCACACACAACTCAAAGCACCAGACCTCTTACAGTTGCTACTGAATGTGTCGACATCCCCAAAAGGACAGAAAACGTTGATAAATGCCAGGGAGGTGAACAATGAATCCATGTCCCAGACAAATGCATGGCTCCACATCCTGGAGAACAGAAAACGTCAATCCATGTGACGAGGGGGGGGGAGAGGAACGGAAATGTCTCAGAAGGATCAGGGACCAAGTTCTCAGAAAAACAAGCGTACATGGTCCAGGCAGAATGGATAACTTGAATAATCTCCTGTATAAGTCCATTTCATGAAGTTAGTTTATGGGAGTAAATTTCACATTTTAACAATTTCATGATCTGCACCTGCAAGTCAAACAATGTGTCCATCTATCTGGAAGTAGGTGCAATGGTCGGATCACTGGCCACTACATGAAGTTTAGAAGATGCACTTAATGGAGCAATCTTTTCAAAATATTCACCTGCAACTTCAAACCACATCTGAATTCTACAAAAGACTGCAAGACTGATTTATCAGGCCTGATGCTTTCTGATGTCTCACTGCCTAATACCAAGTTTTTATTTAGTATGTATCTCACAGGGCGGAACACCAGACAAAGTATATTGTACCTCATACCATATTGCCAATTAAAGACCACTAAATCCCACCATATTGCCAAAGACTAGTACCACAGACCATATTGCCAAAAACCAATACCCCTGATCCTACTGACAAAGACCAGTACCTCATACCATATTGCAGTCTAGTATCTCAGACCATATAGCCAGTACCACCTTAGACCATACTGCCAACAGTGTCTCAGACCACATTGCCAAAGAACAGTGCCTCAGACTATATTGCCACAGTCCAGAAGTACCTCAGATCAGCACAAATTACATGTCCCACACATAGTCCCAAATCAACACAATATTCCCTGATGAACAGACCGGGTTAGATATTTCAGACCAAAACCTACAGTATACACTGCATACACAAGTTCCTGTTTCATAAAGACCAAATCTTCCATCTCAGACCATCTCAGACAAAGCGAGCAAACCTCACAAAGAGTATCAGATCGAACCTTTCTCACCACAAATTCCATTTGGAATGGCGGACATCACGCTCTCTCGGCAGACTTTTCACGGGCTTGACAATCCAATCTTCGATTGTTTGCTGCAAAATGCAGCCAAAATTCAAAGCACATCAACCGACTAAATTAACAGTTGCTACAGGCAAACCACCCTGTGAATCATTCTGCAATGTGACTGGCAACAAAAGCTCTAATGTAAAAAAAAAAAAAAAGGGCCAAAAAAAAGGATCTCTAATGGATCTATGACTCCTTTGGATTTGTAGCTCAAGATTCACATTTTCCTTGAAAAGTTTAACTACCTGCAATCTCACAACACAACGTTGCCGACGAGGGACTAACATGAAGTTTAAATCATTGAGACATTCCTTAATTAAACAGCACTTTTCTTTTCAAGTTCGCATTCTCAAACAAAACCCCTTCACCCCAAGGGCAATGCTCCAATCAGATGACGACTGAACAATTACAAAATGCAGCCCAGTGTGATTTTCACCAGTAACCCACGAATTAGCTCGCATAACACGAGCACTTCACTGAAACTGATGTTTCACCAGCATTCAAAAGTTTTTCCAGGTCTCGGGGAATGTCACCGGAATTCAACATCACAGACTCTTTTTTTGACACTCAACTTTTGGAAGATTTGTCTCAAATTTCAGAGTGGATAAACAGGAGCGAGGAAACACGAGATGCAAAAGGAAAGACAGAACAACAACTAAAATCTATCCTGTCTACGAGACATGAGACTTCCAGAATGTCCTGACCTCACGATTGATTCTACTTCTGTGAGTGTGTGACTACATGTCTATTACTGTATGTGTATAAGAGTGTGTCTTTTGTGTATGTGTGTGTCCATGTATGCATATCTTTATGTGACCATGTGAATGACCTTAGATGAAAAAAAAAAAATAAAAACAAAACACTTCTAGCTCAATGGTTACCACTTCAAAAGCAAATAAAATATTGAAAGATGTTGAAAAAGCTGCATTTTCTGTTGCTGTTCTTTATTTTTTTTTTCTTCTTGGTCATTTGCCTTTCTGATTCACCTTGTGTGGTTGCGGTGGTTTTTTACCGGCTGCTGCAGCTGCTGCCTGCATATCGACCCATGGCTACAATGAAAAAGTGAGAAACGTCAAGCAGCATACACTCCTCACAAGAGATGAGGGGTGGAGAAGGGTGAAAAATGAGGGGGAGAGGGTAATTTGCTTTGTGAAATCATTTGTAAACATCTCTTGGTAGCATTGTATTAACTGACGTCTAAGAATAGATGTTATGATAATGCACAATTTGTAATGAAGTACTAAAGATGTTTCTTTGCATACACTGTTTATGAAAAAGAAAAAAACACAGACAAAGAGCACTCAGGGGGAAAATGTATAAGTTAAAATCACTCATTCTGGACGAAGGAAAAAAAAAACAAACATGCAGGCCTCCTGAGGTACAATTGTAATATTGGAAAAAAGTAAGCCAGTGCCTGAGACAAGGGAAGACTTTCAGTAACTCCGAACACTAAGGACAACTATCGTGATAAAACTGAAGATTCTTAACATTCTAGTTGGAAGATTCTTGACCCATCTCAAAACAAACGAACATGCAGGGCTCCTGAGTTTAAACAACTATTGGATTACCTAGAACGAACCCTGAGACAGGGGAAGACTCAACACCTCCAAAATCCAAAAGAAAACAATTCTAAGACAACTGAAGATTCAAAACATTTCTTAAGTAAAACAATCCCTGAGTCAAGTGAAGTCTTCCAGTGTCTTCCTAATCCTAGAGACAACTACTGTGAGACAACTGAAGACATTCTAGTTGATACATTCTTGACACAACATCTGAAAACAAACAAATATGCAGGGCTCCAGAGTTGCAAATTATTGGATTAGAAAGTCTCAGAAACTGCAATCGTAAGATGACTAAGGACATTAACCACCAGGCACACACAAATTTCTTCATACTGAAATCTCCTTTACCTAGATGGAAGATCCCTGAGACAAGGACAGAATTCTAGTACCTCCAGATCCGAGAGTCAACTATCATGAAAAGAGCTGAAGAATTTAAGGCTCTAAACACCTTATTCCATTTGGAACATTCCTGAGACAAAGAAAAGACTCAGAAACTACAATCATAAGACTGAGGACCACCAGCCACACACCAACTTGAAATCTTAGATAAAAGATTAGGGAGACAATTGTTAACTCTCAAAACCTAGATAATTTCCATCGCCACATTCAGCCGTTATGTGACTCATGAAAAAAAAAAATCCCACAGACCAAAAATTTGGGAGGTTTCCCCGGTCAAACAATCCTCTTTTGTTCTTTTGCATATCTTTTGATGGCGGCGGCCCACAGAATGGATATCACAAACTAGAAATGCGGTTTGTGTCCCTGCGACCGCTCATGTCTGAGCTGATTTTGGATAAGAAAAAAGAAAAAAAGATGAACTCACATAGTCTGAGAGTGTGTCAAGATTATGTCAGTGATGACAACCAAGTTTGGTTAACATATAATTATATAACCGAAACCGGTTATGTAACCAAAACAAGTAATGACTGACTTCTATTCGGTTCGAGTATTGCACTGAAAAAAATATCAGAAATATCAGAAAAAAATCGGCAATGTTGTTGAAAACGAAAATAATCGTGAAATATTGAAAATAATCACGGAACGTTGAAGGTTGCGGTGAAATACTGTGGTCGTGATTGAGGGGTTCGTGTTGGTCAGAGAAGCAAATAACATGGCAACCCTCCGGCCTCCGAGGCAGGCAGATATTGGGTCTATGTCGACTGATATGTCTGTAAGAAGTGTCTGAGAAATAGCGGTTGTCCTTTGTTTGGATACCGTGGAAGTTTAGGTGACACACAAAGTAAGACAGAGAAAGGGATGGCTGACAGAAACTACACTGTGTCAGAAGCAGAAATCCTCCCAACAATTGATATTAACGATGCAAAGATTTAGAGACAAAGGAAACCGTTTCATGGCAAAGGACCCACTCTCCACTCACCAGCCAAACCAACATCGACGAACACTGGGTGACCAACATCAACGAAAATACTGGAAGAACACCACTGGCACGACATTTTTCTTAACAACAAATCTGATATACATGGTTGTGGTAAGAGACCCACATCTGACAACATCATGCAAGCTCACCCGCAGTCTCTGTGCTTAATTATCAACCATTGAACAGGTCACTTGCTTCACAAATTACAGATTGAAACAACTGAGACCATTACAGCGACTCCACAAATGGAAAGATTTGACCAACCTTTCCAACTTAAAGCAAATTATCGGAGGTCTCACTCTCTTCAGGTTCGCCAACTTGAGTCCTGACCAACAACTGCGATCCATAACAAAGCCAACCTTTCATCACACAAGAGATTAATTTGATACCGTAACTTTCGCAAAAAGACAAAAGGAAAAAAAAAAAACCCTATAAAGCCTTGCCCTCTGGTAAAGCAAACCTTTTTAATTGTGGGTTGCTATGTCAGAAACTGAAACAGTGTGTCCCCTAATGGCTTTTTGGCAACTGATTCCACTTACTTTGTTTTACTTTTTGTTCTCCTTTGTCTTTTTGTCAACAACCTTGAAAAGACTGACTCCCCCAATGTCGGTTATGTCGTATGTGACAGATGATTTATTGGCAAAAAAATCGTCCCCGTTTTACAGGATTTCTTTTATTTCACCCCGACTTCATGTGATCATGCTGTGATAACATACTCTCACCGGCCAGCGGCAACTGATGCAACAAGGCTGACGAGCATTGCGTTAATATTTTCTTTACTCGTTTTCATCCTAATCTGGGGACATCTAAATGACTCCCTTTACGCCACAAAACTCATTATGTGTTCATGGGAGGTTTATGAATATGAAAATCATGGTAGCCATGGAGGCACACTCGAGATGACGCCTACTCGTCGAGCCCTTATATTCTCACTTGGGAAATCTCCCAGGCTGGATGTACTCATTAGTTGTTGAAAAAACACCATCTCCTAAACATTCATGATTGTAAAAAATCCATTAGCCAGCAATGATAGGGTAAAAGGAAAAAGTTTAAACACGAGAACGATTAGTGAGCCATGTGGGAGGATTCGAGAAAACATCAAAACCAGAGCGGTACGTCAATTTAACCTCTACAGGCAAACATTTTCCTGAATGTGAAAATTAAAAAAAAAAAATAAACAAACAAAACAGTTCAGGGCAGCAAAGGAAAAATTGTTGCAACGAAAATGGAAACATATCACGAATGAGCTTCTGGCACAAATGAAGAAATCATAAGAATGGATGTGAGAAAAAAAAAAATGGTACGAATAGAAATCGTTGCAGCAGAATCAGAAAACCATAGGCACTACAAAAAGACTAAATGCTGTGATGTTATGTGCGCCTTTCTTTTTTAATGTGTGCCTTTTTTTTTTGTTACTTTCTCACTGGATAGCTCGAAGAGAACGGATAGCCACTAAAAGCACCATCTTATGTTTTGAAAAGGTGATGTAACAATTAAGCTACGCATAATCTGCCTGCATGCCACTCCTGGGATGTGTGGGCTGGGTCAAGTGACAGAGACGGAGAGATTTCAAAAGTCTTATGTAAAAGTTGAATCGAAAACCTTCTGAAAGGGTTCCTGGATGGATTGGTAATACCAATCTCTGTATGTTGTATCTGGTGGTTCCCTAAAGTATTTGGTGGAAGAGGAGAGGGTAAGAGAGAAGACAGGGAAAGAACTGATTGCAACTCTGACAGAGGGAATGCAAACAAAGACAACACACAATTTACTGCTGTTTTTTTCATATGTCTATTATTCAGAAGTACTTTCCCCACCTCCCCCCACCTTCATGCTTTCATAATCCTAAGGCAACCATCCTTTCGTATTATCACACTGCATTTTTTTACCGCAGCCGCACAAATGGCGAAAAGGTGAGATCCTGTCAAAGGAAATCTCTAACAACCGTCCTTATTGGTGTCTTCTCGGTTTTGCGTCTTGAAATTATGACGTGAACCTTCTTTGCGACGGAAATACCTGAATGATGCCGGTTCAAGTTTTGTTCCCAACCTGAGAGGGGCTTACTTGCACGCAGCTAACATTTGCCCAAATGGTAACTACTTTTGTCTCTACAAGGTAGACCACCACACTGTCATAACTGTAACACAAACAGCATCAAAACATGGGAGAAAGTCCTCCAACCTTTTTCCTTTAATGTTGGCATTGTTGAAGTAATTCTTACAAATTGTGTAAAGGGGACATGGGTGAATGTATGCATGCATATCTGTGCATATTTTGTTGCAGTAATTTTGAATGAGAATTTATCTCCCATTTACTTGATTAATCTCTAGCCTCCTCCAAAAACTACCTTGTTTTCCACATTTCGAGGAAGATGTCCGATGTAATTGAAGAGTAGATGATCCTGCAGCTATTTCTCAGCCAGCTGTGCAAAGGGAAGCAACTGTCGCGAATGATATGTACTGCAAAGGTAGCAACTCCCAGGGCCTTTGGCTGACATTTCAACACAGTGAATGTTTACAAAAAAGATGCAAAGAACATGGGACTGCCTCATCTTCGACAATACCATGGTCAAGCAGGTTTGCTACCTCGGGGATGGGGGTGGGGTGTTGAACGACACTTCTCGAGGAGATGCTATCGGGAGAGGAACGTGAAAATTGCAGACTCCTCCCCGAGCTACACCGTCTGGACAGTCGGACCGGTACTTGACGATGATGAGGCAGCGTGAATGAAGCCATCCAAGTAGTACTTACTGTAACTCTATTCATGTCCTCTGGGCCAGGGATTTCCAACTCTTTGTGGACGTTTATCAAGAGTTCGATGATGTCCCTCTGTTCGTCCGTCAGGTTCGGCGTCCCATCCTCGTCGCTCTGCTGGGGGCTCATCTCTTGCTGTTGCTGCTTCTTCAGGAGTTTCCTCTGCCGTTTAGATTTACACTGTTCTTCTGTTAATAGACCTGAGTTGTGATGGTGGGATGAAAAAGGGAGCAAAATCAGCTTGAATAAAATATCAGGAAGAAGCGAATAAAACAGATTTTACTCGTTCTTCAACACTTCAGTAGAATATTTTAGGTTGGGTCAAGAAAGGCTGAGGGGACTGGCAAGGCGGGGAGGGTTAACATACAATAAAAAGTTTCAACACATCCAGCAAAATGTAGGGGGAGGGGTGGATGGAGAGAACAATGGGTGCAGGGAAAGGGTGGGGAGGAAATGAAGACAGCATATGCTGCCAGTATACTTCTTTCAGATGACTTGAGCTATCCCATAATAGTTGTGGTAGGCACACAGAGGGAGAAATTGCTCAACACATACACATGGTTATAACAAAAAGGGAGAGGGGAGATAAGGGGGGAGATACGAAAAGTGTACATGCCTCCCCCACAAAAGGCAGTCTCGTAGCAAAACAGATATTAGCATCTCTTCCAAATGCCATACTGCATGGGTATCCTTTAAATAAAGTCAAAATGTATAAACGCATTAAAATAAAGAGCTCGTTATAATCGTCTCCGATCACCGAGTTTAATTTACCGTTGAATGGTTAAATTAAGTACGTGGGACTTTTTTCCCTCGGCGCAAAATCTGGAACACATGTCTGTTTTCTACCTTGACTGACTCAAAGGGATGAAAAGTAATTAATTTTTGGGGCCTATTTTATGTGTTTCTCCTCCTTATTCCCTCTCTCTCTCTTCTTTACTTTGGATTCTTCACCAGACTGTCAGACCAACGACAATCTGCAGTGCATCTGGATTGTGACAAGAAACCCCAAACCTTCAATTCGATGAATGATACCCCGTAGCCCTATCCAGGTAAACTGCACAGAGACGACACGTGCGAGCGTACTTACACTCCGGTAACATTCCTACTTCCCGACACTTTCGAAGTCTGCATTCTTGGCATTTCCTCCTCATGTACATGTCCATTTCACAATTACCCCCTCTCGTGCACTTGTATTGCGCATTCTTCGTGATACTCCGTCGAAAGAAACCTGGGGAAGCAGAAGAAGAAAATTTCAGTGAGTAGTAGACACCTCAAGAGAAAACTATTTTAACAGCAGCTGATGGATAAGCTTACACTGCTACGAGAGTGTTTTTTTGCACTTTCTAGGCAATCAATTTTTTCATGTAGTTATCCAGGCTTTGCAGGACTGCAGTAATCCTGTTAAGAGAGGCTGAAGCTTGCTTTGCTCTAATCTATAGCAAAAGATTTCAGGAAAATGTCATTTAATTGATAACATGGGTTCGAAGTGGATTTATTAAATACATTGCAAAACCGAGCTAGTACTTGCACTGGGTACCAGAGTAACAGGCCAACGATGATGTCACCGCCCAGTTACAAAATCTACCTATGCCCATATGTTTCACTAATGTGTATTGTGTATGTACCAACATTCATCAATTTATGCAATTCAGGTCACATCACAGTCAAGCATGAAGTAATGTAACTGGTGTTACATGAATGTAACTGGTGCTAAATGAGCATGCAATGCAAAATGTTTAGCTGAAAGCGTACAGTGGCATGACTGATGGAAGTTACAACTACGGGTCCCGGGGTGTGACCGAAAGACCACGGACAGCAGGTAACAAGGAAAGAATTTTGGACGGGGTGAAAACACTAATATGAGCAGCATGGGGCAAGGAAAGGAAATCTTCCACAATCAAGATGAAAAACTGTAGTAAAACAGAGAAGACATATGTACATGCAGAAAAATAGTTACCAGAACTCTTGGCATGGGAGTGGCTTCGTTATGCTACAATGGGTTAAGTGATGAGTGAATCAAAAAGTACACTACTTCGTTTGATACCCACAGGCAGAGTTTGGAAATTTGTGTTCCAACAGTGGGCTGAAGAGAAGGGTTTAAAAGTAATTTTTCTGTTCACACACACATGTGAAGGCCAAATGTCACGGACATGCTTCTCAACTCCCAATTCAAATGATTGCCCCCTTTTATCTGTAGTTGTATGCAAATGGTGGGGAGGTGGTGTGTCTGGCACAATCAAGAAGCAATGGCACTGGGAAAAGTTTTACTACATAAATGCAACCGTTCATCGGGGGGGCTCTGAGATGTAATTCAAATACTGCATACTACGTACTTTGACCCTCCTTCAACTTTCACTGTTAGACCTCACCCAATTGCCAACCCCCCCCCACCAATGAACCACGAACATTGGTTCATCAGGGTTCAGAGGTCTACTTAATGCACATGCTGCATACTATGTGCATTGCAGCTTCTTCCACTTTGACCAAAACTCATACTGAAAACCTCACCCACTTGCCCAAACCTCCCCTCCATGACACCAACCATTGATTAATCAAAAGGGGCGGGTGATAAGATCTATGTAATTCACATACTGCAGATTACATGCGTCACAACTTATCCCAATTTCTCTATTCACCAAATCTCACCCTGAAAACCTCACCAATTGCCCATCCCCCCCATAAACCTGACCACTGATTCAAAGAACTTGCCCAAGTGTGGCTCTTGATAACTAAAGATACTCCCTAGGAGGCTGTTTCAACCCTCAAATCAGGTCAGGGGACAAAACCGTTCCACAAAATGGTATGACTGGTATGACGAACGTTCAATGCTTGCCTCCTAGAAGCGCTGCCCAATGGCCCTAACCCTCCACCCCCTCCCCCCTCAAAAAAAAAAAACACATGAATCCTGTAATTACGAGCATCCACTTTGAAATATTCTTTTTAAAGCTCACTTTCTGCTTCAGTTGTGCATCATTTTTTCCTGCACATTATATTCCAACGGAAGGTTTCCTTGGGATTGAGAAAGTATGGAAACAAACTAGGTCTTAAAACTGAAATTTGACAAGTAGGAGTGAGAATTTTGTTTTGTGGGATTGTCTGAAACCACAAACAGATATCATTGTTCCTTGTCCAGCAGAAAACCTGTGACACCAGGTCCCCGCCCGGTAGACTGCACAGGGCAGTGCTATAGAGAATGCCTAGATCTAGGTCTTTCTTTCTTTTTTTCCTTTTCTTTTTTTTCCAACCTTTTAGTCTTCTATATAGCTGAGAAATACTTGAAGAGGCTCATTGAGTTGTTTTGTGAAATTCACTCAATTTGTCTAAAGCCGGTCAAGTTTCCTTCACATACTAATGACAAACAGTCAAATTAAAAGGATCCCAAAGTTTTACATACGTTGGAACATTAATGAGTGAGTAACCAACGATTAGATTTGGTTTTTGAAACTTTGTGACCAGACATTTTCACATTAGTACATTCACATGCACACAATCAGAGCAAGTAACGGTCAAAAATTCGAAAAATTTGACAGTTTTCATATAACTATTGGATGTGAAACTTGATTATGTTAATTGTGAGTATTGTCGTGTGTTTGTATACTTCAAAATCACTGCAATCTTTACTGATATCAACTCAATGAGCCCCTTTAAGAATCACGCTGCCTGCAGGCGCAACCCACAGCTTTGTCGGAATCACAGGCATAGTCGCCCGAACACTCGAGGGACCTCTTCAAATCTCGGATATTTTCCCAACAGTATCTCAAGAACTACTTAATAGCCATTCGTACTACTTCAAGCACCCATTCTGAGAGAGTGCTGTAACCCCACCCCCGTTTTTTAGATCCAATTTTTCCGGTATTGGATGTGTAGGGAATTAATCAAGTAATGCATAGTGGGTTTCATTGAAGCAGCTTGTGTAATGCTACGGTGCACATGGCTCCTTTCAGTGCAAGGTCCATCGATTTGCCTCAAAGTTCCTGAAGATCTATATCGCAACGTTATCCATGAAGTTGCGAAGGAAAAAAGAGATTCTTTGAAGGGGGGGAGGGATTCAGTGGTCCTATAATCATGTTTGCACCTAAATCTCTGAATCAAAGTAACTCACAAATTCCATAAAAGAAAGTTAACTATTAAAAAAATTTTAACAATTTCAAAAATGGGTGCTGGAAAAACCGTAGAGTAGGAATCACTGTCACCGAAAGGTGATGTGCAGTCATCAAACTGAGGTCATCCTCCGAAAAAATTCCCTAAGACGATCCATGGAGTGATCTCCGTCTCATCACGTTTTCAGTTATCATCGCGGTACTTTCATTTACTTGGACGTCGAAGATCGCCGCCGACTGAAGTACAGACGTGAAAATCAGGATGATTGAAAAGGATGTTTAGATTGTTCCGGGAAATCGACGAAAGCGTCGCAGTGATATTTCGCTCTGAGAGCCTCGTCGAGTGGGTAGGATTACTGCTGATCTACCATCCCCCTTCTACCTTTAACATCAACTTTGAGTCACCGTGAGGACACTTTTTAAATGTCGTGATAGGAGAGGCCATTAGCTATTACGTGACACTGTGCTTTTGGAAAAGCCTTTGATACTTTATGAACAGAAAAGAAAAAAAAGTTTAGGGAATGTACCTTTCATGCCCGAGGTTCGTCCTGTCAAAGGTTGATAGTTTAGTGTATTGGTCAATGGGAGAGTGTAATGGTGGTGTGCTACCTCTAGTCCATACTAGCGTATCTAATGTGTCAGCATGAAAGTTCACCTTGCTTGTGGAAGACAGTTTGTACAAAAGTGGAAAAAACAAAAACATCTATTGCCTTCCATTATAGAATGCAATTTTGGCGGAACTTTCGAGGACTGAACACTGAATTTTATTATTTGTTAGGGGGGCCACCCTAAACACTTCAGGGAACTATATGAAGTCAGGGGGAAGATGGAAGGTGGACATAAGAACTGACAGGGTGTTCTGGTGTACTGGGTCCAGCGAACAAATGAAGAACCTTAATTGCTTCATGTATTTGGAATTGATACCACGAATAATTGGGGCAAAATGGGGTCAAGGGGATGATTTGAAAGGCAAAAGACCACCACATTAACATAATACAGCTAGGTCATTCATCCAGATCAGTCCACCTCTGTTAAACGTCTCTCATATGTTCACTGAACCCAAGAAGTGTGGCACAACCATCCCAATGATTCACCATCTCAGATAAACACTCAAAAACCACCACTGCCCCCTGATCCCGATGAACCCTGAAGTCTTTACTACCTCCAGAACAACAACGTTGAAATACCAGTGAACGGTAGCAGTATGTGCACACCCCTCCACCCCGAGCATCCATCTCGCAAGCCAGGATCCCCCATACGATCCCCCCTCTGTACAACCCCAAAACGATGATGACTCCCAAAAATTAACTCTTCATGTTATGACTCTGACACACATCAAGATCTGTAGCAGCTAGTCCTTTTCACCGCCTTTTCTTTTTTTTCCCTCTGTTCTCCAAATTACACTGTCTTTGCCCTCTGTAAAGAGATCTGACAGATCTTTCCAGGGAAATTGGAACCGCCAAAAAACTTCATGTACATTTACTTGCTATGGTTGCCCCAGAAGAAGTAGCTCCCTTTGTCAAGTCAGTCATGAATATTTTATTACTGCTGTTTAACATGCTAATATTTGTCTGTCTGTCTGTTTCGGGGGGCATCGTTACAAGCGCTTTGACTACCTTCAACTTTACTGGTACCGGTTACCCTGCGAGCTAATAATCGACGGGCTTCTCATACCGGTAGTTCAATGGAGCAACCAATTGCCAAAATCACCTCAGAAGATCTGACCCAGTAGAAGCTGTAAAAACATTAAACTACACTTGAACAAAGGCCTTCATTTTGCATTAATACTTTACCATTTTCTGATCAAATAATTTTTTTCTTTTTAAATTGTCAGTTATTCCCTCCTTTTGTGAGGAAAAAAGAGTGGAAGGGCGGGAGGAATGACATCATAACTGGGTTACGCACAGTCACATGGCAGCAAACCAACAGACCAATTAATCTCGCCGGAGGTGAACGAACCCCCTTCATGGAATGTCTTGTGGCAGAAATCAAATTAACTGTACTTTTCCTTTTAGTTTTTACTGTCAATTATAACAAACCTCCATGGCACCTAGAATTTTTACAGAGAGCAAGAGGATGAATGGAATTTTTCTGGTTTTAAATAAAACATGAATGAATGAAATCTTTTTGCTTCATCCAGAAAATGACAAGTTTGTGTCGTAATGAACGACTTCAATGAACCTCCCGAGTTTTGTTTTTTCCCTTAATTACGGGGACTGCTGACTCAAAAACAAAATCCGAGATGAAAAGAGGGTCACTGTACTACCAAGTCTGACGCCTTGTATCGAGCAGTGCACTTTTCCTGAAGTTCAAGAAACATAAACTCTAATCACAAAGAATGTTCGGGGCTCGAACATTCCCTGGGAAAACAATTTTGAATCATCCACCGTCACTACCTCGAGCAGATCTTTCCTTTACACGGCGGTCTTTTTGCATTTCTTTGCACAAATTTTTGACCTCTTTTGACAATTACACACAGCGTCGTTCAAAACAAGACGTAATGACATATTGGTCTAGCTACCTGCACATTCAGACTGATGTTTAATGAGTAAATCACATATGAACGAGCTTCTACTTGTCTGACAAATGTGTAAGTTTTGTCTGATATGAAGGTACACAGGTACCTCAAAAAACCATGATGAAATAGAGAAATAAATTTCTGTGGATCATTTTAAGTCATTCCTGCATTTGCAGTTGGGTTTTAATTGTTCAAGCAACTGCAGGAAGGTGGGGGGGGGAGTGACCAACCTTCTGGAAAACACTACTCATATGTTAGATTGTTTTGGTTAAAACTTTCCAAGCCCTTGTAGTGTGGAGGGAAACACACTTTCCCTTATCCCGCTACCAAAACTGAACTGGCATTACAGAGCGTGTGACTGTGACGAAATGAGCAAACCATGCCATGGGAAAAGACGTGATTATGTCACACCTTTGCATCCTTCACAGCTCAGGGCGTTGTAATGAAAACCTGACGCTCGATCCCCACACACAAGGCAGAGTTCTAGATCCATCCTGGGTGCCGGACCCTTTCGTTTCTTCACACTCGTCCCGTTTACACCATCTGCTAACGAGGACCCGAGAAAGGTCTGACTGGATTCGGAGGAGGCGGATACCGAGGAGGAGGGCGTCGCTACGGTGGTTTGTGATTGGCAGTAGGCAGCAGGGCTGTAATCTGTGCTCATGTCCTCGTCGGAATCATTTGGTTCTTTTTTAATCGTCATAGATGGATCTGAAATGAGGAAAACATACAACTTTTGTAATTAAAAGAGGGCAATCAAACTTGACACAGTTGATTCAAAACTATAAATGAGATTACATGTCGGTGATTTTCCAGCTGAGGCAATTCGGGGTTGGAAGACCAGGCAAAGCCCCTGAAAGATTGGTGTTCGTACCATATCGTAGGCGTAAACTTGTTACAGCTGAGCACAAAAAATGTAACTGAAAACTCATACAATATTTGAAAAATCAATCACGATAGCTTACCATTAAACTATCAGCGTTGTTGCAATATACGATTACCTTTTTAAATGTGAAGAATAAGTGTCATTTACAAAATGTCAGAAATGAGAGACACTTGAGTCCAATAGCACCACATAAAAATATGCAAAAGACCTAGAATAAATGTCTGGATTGTGGCATTCTTCACTAAAAAGCCAGGCATCAGTCCCATGACAAATAATAAAAAGAAACTTTCATGTGGCAACATTCCACAGAACCATAGACCACGCTGTACCAAGGAGTTAGCTACTCACCCTGTCAATTACAAGATGTACTACTTGCGAGCTCTGCGCATTTGATTTGAAAATCCTGGCATGTTTACCAGAAAAGTTTTTAGCTGCAAAAATATCAACACCTGTCCCAAAATGGTTATGTCTGTATCTTACATAAAATAGCTCATTTCACGGTTGATTCAAACATTAATTTATAGGGGGCAATTTCTTTGCATTCAAAAATTTTGCCACTTGGATAGTCTCTTCTCCTTAAGTCGTTTTTGGTTGGCTCGCTTCAGTTTTCCAGACATTTCCATTTATGTTTTTACCCTTTCAGTGTTGACAATTTTCTCATTTACTTGGGACTTGTAGTTTGGTGTCTGGACGCTTACCCCAGTTTGACTCACTCAAAACACCTGCGACATTTATCACATGCATAACACTCAAATCCAGCCACCCGTTGCGGCTATGACATTTGTACCGAACTTTTTAATCCCTGATAAATGTGACCATTAACAGGCAGTAGAAATTTGCAGCCAAAAAAAAAGTTAAAAGTAAAAGTCATCCCTCCCATATATTTCAAAATGGTTTGATTGCAGAATTTTTTTTACTGCGTGTAATGTTATGTTTGTTTTCCAGAAAGGTGACTGGCCCTACCATTGTATACGTTTGTAAGACTGTAAACATAAAGAAGGTACAAAGGTCAAACACTTCTGCATGGGCTCTGTTTGCTCCGCTTTGTACACTGTGTAGGGCTATACTGTACATATATGGAAGCACCTCTGTCCTCAATAGTTGCACAGAGAATCTGTCATGCTAAGTGCGGACAAAAAAAAAACACCAATAAAACCGACAGATGAAATTGTGCGAGAGCACTGCGCGAATCATCTATGGGCATTGGGGTTCATAGGGTGTGCAGGGCAGCTGAAGTGTGCCTTTAAGTTACCTGGTAATAATTTCTGGCAACTTGCACATCATTGTGGTCATACTGGACATCGTGGTAAGGCATAGAGGTAACCTGCATTATTTGCCTACTGTATGTGAGTATCGTCACCATATCCATCAACAGAGCTTTTCAATATTTTTTCCAAACACTTACCCTGCTCTCCCTCATTTGTTTTGTCTCTCTGAAGATTTCCAGGTTCCCCCCTTTTTTTAATTAAAAAAAAAAAAACATGTCCAGACATGCAGGATTTCCCGTGAGAAGATTGAGAAGTTTTTCAAACCCTTGGGCAATTGTTGAGCATATCACTTCTACCCCTATTTTACCACTGTTCTCTGCTCTATCCCTGCTCTACCTCTGGTCTACCCCTATTCTACCTCTGGTCAACCCCTGCTCTACCCCTGTTCTCCCTTATGTTCTATCCCATTCTAACTGTTCCTTCTCTGTTCTACCTCTGTTCTGAACTTGTTCCACCTCTGTTCTACCCCTATTCTACCTTTGCTTGATACCCCTGTTTTTCCCTTGTTCTCCCTTTGCTCTACCCCGATTCTGTACCTCTCTTCTACCCCCATGGCCCATTCTACCTCTGTACCTCGTCTATCGTTCCAATACCTCTGCAGCTGGCCCACTGCTTCAAACAATTGAGTTGGCTGTAAGTATGGCTCAATTTCACAGCAAAGTTGGATCATATCAATTGGAATCTATTCCACTGTTGCCAACTACCACCAATGCATAAAAACAGAAGACCTGTGCTTAATGAAGTATAGGACAGGAATCCTTGCAGCCACTTTGAGAATTCTGACCAGAGGGAGGGGGGGGCAATGATGCTGTGCTTGCCATCTGTGCCAAGACAGCTAAAGTAGAGTGTGTGTATGCAGTGCTGTTTACATGTTTCTTTACTATTCCACTTTTGATTAAACTGCAATGGAGAGCCAGAATACTTGCTGGACGGTTTTTATACTGACGCTAACTTTGCAGAGAAACCTAAGCATTTCAAATATTCTCAAACTTTATAAAGTGACTGCTTGCATGGGCAAGAAGTAAAAACATTTAAATTTCATTTCCAAAAGTTAAGCACGTCTTTTCATTGCACCATTCCGACAAATCAGGCGAATGAATGCTGTAAGATTCATGTGACAAATTCTGGCGTATGATTTCAAGTTTTCCGACATTACGATGAAAAGTGTGATCGACGGTCTCCACTTAACAAGAAATGGGCACTTCTTCGAACGAGTCCGACGGGGAAGCACAGTTGTAATGAACATGCAGTCGGTCAAAACAGCTGACACACTGATGCAGCAATGAAGTAATCACTTGGGAGTTACGCCGGATACCACGATCACCGATACCGACCGAGGGGTGAGGACTTGATCCATTCCAACGGGAAGAATCAGATCACGCCGAAACATATCAATGAGCAGACAGCAGCGGCCGAGTACAGTACATCGTAACGACATCGCCACGACGACAGAGCTGATGAAAGGTGTCCGTATAGACTCTGCATCGCTGGCATTGAAATTTGCTCTACCAGCAATATGCGGGCTTGGCGCTGGACACGCTAGAGTTCGAACATCGCGTGATCTGTGGGTCTGTAGGATAGAGGTAAAGGACAGTGAAAACGAGCCCACAACGCTGAAACCTGTGACTGAAGCATCATCCATGAGCATTGTCCACTAACGGGCAATTTTGGAAATGACACATACATACAACTGACTGCGAGTTATTGTCAAATATAAACACACAATTTAATTTTCTGTACTTCTGTGGAAGGTCATCCTAAAAAAACCAGAATATTTTCCGAAAATATAGGACCTAGCATGCTAATCATGAGCATGTTCATACCAGAACAGCTGAGTACTGTAATTGCTCCAAGCAAATCGCTGATCGACTGCTAATCAATAAAATAGTGCTGATGCAGCCTAAAAAGACCAAAGCTACAGTACAAGGGTCGTTGAAAATGACTTTCACAAATTATTCAGTCTTTCCTAAAAGTTTTTCACGAGGACACAGAAACCCGGTTAAGATTTACGGTGGAATAAAACACGGAGTTGTACGAAGGAGAACAAAAAAAAAATGTGCCTTTCCACCTACTGTAGGTGCAATGAGCGGAACTTTTCTGTCCCATCACAAAACTAGCTAGAATGCAAAAGAATACAAATAGCCCAAAATGGAATATTATGTCAAGGTGATACCAGCACTATGTGTCTTCTACCGCCCTGCTGCGAAGAACACAGAAACATTACAAAGATCGAATTTAAGGGTGACGTACCAGCGACATACGATTAAAGACTCCTGCTGAAAAAGTGCACTAGCACGAACGGAAAATTGAGAGAAAAGTAAAAAAGTTTGGCAAGGAACAAAGGAAATGCAGAAAAAAAAAAGAGGGGGGAAGACCGAAAGACACTAACGACCGTGACTTCCTCTAATTTACAATGCATTGTGAGTGCTGATAGCATCTTTGATATCGAAGACAGCATTGCGGGTACGCTGAGAACAGAATTCACGATATTTGGCATGAAGTATAATACCACGTCAAAAATATGATACGAAAGTAGAGCAAATAGTCCACGGACGCTGTTTTTTGCTCCAAATCTGGTGAGTCTGGTGCACTGCAACCCTACACACATTGCGTGCGATGGTAAAATATTGTACTGTACCTCGTACCACCTACTTGGTTAAATTTGTTAACAAGGAAATTCTTTAGGCTTTGATAAAGGAGGGGAATAACTTGTATAGAACTACGTGAGGTGAACACATTTCTTTTTTCCGTATTTTTTTTTATAATGTAAATCCTTTTTAGTGAGTCACTCTTTCCACTTGAAAACACTGTTCCTTGAAGTATTATTGCTAGGATAAGTTTACGGAAAATGCATTCTTCGAATTTTTGAAAGTTTGGGGGAACAAATTATTCTTGAGAAATAGAACTGAATTTTCATCTGTGAGACACTTGTTTCTTGAACTATGCTTCCCTATTTTGAGAAATCTATCATTCTGTGTTCATAGACATCTGCAGACCCCGTACCTCCACCCATTGATTAAAAATGCAGTGTGGCACACCAATCTCAGCATTTAACACCCAGTCCCTTCCCCCCTCAAAGCTTGACAGTTAGCTATCGAGGATAGCATAAATACCCCCAAAAGTTGTGCTCACCGCCACTATCAGATAACGATAGCACTTAATAAACCTAAATCTGTATCCTTCTCTCATGGAGGGAAAAAAAAAAATTGTGACTGTACTTTTTGTTCTATATTTTGAAATATTAATTGTCAAAATGTCAAAACAACAACTTTTTATCAGTAGAAGTGATCTGACATCTATGCACAAGACAAACATAGTATAGTACATTGCACAAAGGTCATGAAAAACGAATGCATGGTCCTACTGTGTGACTAAAGCGTTCAAAGCTACGGTGACGAAAAATTTCGGGTTGACGTCGCGACAAGCGATCCGAGACGAGGATACTGCAGCTGTGTAATCTGCCCCGGATTTTAACAGCTCGTAATCACAGGTCAGGGACGGGAGGGGAAGTGTATTCAAATAAGGAGGAACTGAAGAAATCCACGGATGAAAAAGACGAGAGATCGACGGGAGTGACGTCTTTAAGCACTGTACTACGCACTTTGCGTTGCGTTCTTGTAGGAATACTGTAGCACGGTATGACGTCTGTGAAACGATTACTCTCTTAAACTTTCCTGGTAATTTGCTTATTTCCAAACCATATGCTGGTGACTTATTCCTGACTCTTGATCAGATTGCAGTCAGTTTCATTTTACAACTTGGTTCTGGATTCCCACGGCGGTGTCTCATGCACAAGGTTACATGCAAATAGTTTGAAAATTGGCAGCAACTATCTGGTTTGAAGTCATCCAATTAACTCAGCAGTTTTATTCACTGATCAACATTTTTTTTTCTCGTCTAATGTACGTTACCAGTCCGGGCTCTACGTGACACTGGCTACGGATTGAGCCCAAATAAGACACGACCATTAACCACTTCCAATTCCCAATGGACCAAAACAAAAATTTGATGATGACTCCATGAGGACAGCAAAAAAAAATGGTAATTATAAATACAAGTTTATGCAAAACCTAATTTGATTTTGAGTGCCAAAAATTATGAGTGATTAATCTGTCACAGTTTGATGAACTCCAAAATAATTTATTGACACAGAAGGTGCAGAACACCTTTCAGAAAACTGACAAATCAAATCCAAACCCCAAATGCCACCTCTTCCGACATGCATGCGATAATCAGCATTGAAGTGGATACCAAACAACGGTAATTATACACAGATGGCTGAGCTTTAATGACTATAGTGACACTTTTGAGATAGCTGTAGTACTTTCACATTTTTTAAGGCCCACATAGGACTGACGTCAATCAGCCGCCTCGATCCTGTTCCAGCGAACAGATGCCAAATAACAAGCAAGTAACAGGAAAGAGCCCGAATTTTCCATGAAATTCACTTCTCTAGCCCTTCCTAACCGCCAAAATTCACTCACCCATCTCTCATCCACTCATCCTTCTCCCTGTTGCCCCTCCTGCCACTGCTTTGATTCTTCCCAACAACCCCTGCCACATCGCCCCCCCCCCCCCGCTAGTCGATCAGTTGACAACTGCACCAAATAATTGGCTGAGCGGCAAGCATCACTTCCCCCATTCTACTACATCACAATGTAGTGGAGCTCCTTATATATATATATATATATATATATATATATATATATATATATATATTTGGATGAGCATAAAGGGCCAACAATTCGAATGGATGATAACCTGATGACGTTCAACTGCGAAACCATTACTACTTGTATTGTTGACTACCAGCTTACTGCATTTATGCTATTGCTGTATCAACTTATGTGTTTTACAGTACACTCGTCCCAAAAATATGCACAGAGCTTTTCTGAGATACGGAATACTGTGCACAGTTGGTGATGCACTAACCATTACATATCTCCTCTACTTGTGATTTTGACAGCAGGAAATGCAACTGGTTTGGTATGTAAAGGAATTTGAAGTGATAGAGATAACTTTAAAAGAAAGAAAAGAGTCACAACAAAAGGATGACCACATGACAGTATCGAAGTTTAGTCCTGAAAATGATGGGTGCGCGGAAAGTGTGCCATCCTCATCATGCGCCATCACCATGATCACCATCATCAAGACCAATGGTGATTCACCATAAACATCACCATGATCATAATCCACTACCATTATTATCATCCACCATTACCATCTTCATCACCATTATCATTATCACCAAAATCACTATCATCATGTTCAGTGATGCAGTTTAGCTGTAGTCCTGGCATCCGAGACGCTCAAATTCTCTGGAGGATGACCAAATTTTGTTACAAGGTTGTCCTTTGGACAACTGAATTCGCTTCATGCTTGAATCAAATTTAGAGATTACTTGGCCAAAAATTATGATATGAAATGTGGTGATGAATAGCTTTAAATAGCACAATGCAAGTGTGTTGCTGTTACACCAACCTGGAAATAGATACTGTGCAGTGAAGTCATGTCATGGTTTTTAGCAGGACAACTATAGTTTGAAAAGGACAGACTCAGATTTCACATTAATTGTCCTTTGGAAAGTTTTGACTACCATGTGAAAATGGTAAAACTTCGACACTGATGTTGATGACGATCATCAACATCACCAATTTCACTGTCATCCTCATCATCATCATTTGCTCATGAATGGCAAGGGGAAACTTGGTAACAGTTTCCCTGCAGCTTCAGTCCATACCTGTTGTGAGTACTGTATATGCAACACTAGCAGACACAGTAAACACTTAGTCACCACTAAATACCAACTTCCCCAAAATAATGACTAGCATAGTTTAGGGTTTATCAAAGCAAAAAAGCAAAAAAAAAAAAAAAAATTTAACCACATCCAACCACATCCAACCCACAACAGTTTCCAGACTTACAGCACCTCCACCATACAGCTACACACCAATACCACAGCAGGGCAAGTCATGCAGAGCCTGCGACTTTTCACACCAACTCTGACTGACAAGAAGACAATCTTGATGTATGAAAGGAAACTGGCACACTGGTTACAAAAGCAAAGACCGGGGTTATGAAGAAAAGGGTTTATTGAAGGTTTAATAAACTTTGTAGGAGTCACTGACCTCTCAAAAGAGGAATTCCTGTACACATGATACACCAATGGACTGATCATTATCTTGCTTATGTCACCACGCTGCACAAAGTCATATGAACACACAGTGTATGTATTTTGATTTATATGTATATCACACTCCAGTGGTATTATGAAACCCCCATCGCAGGCCGGCGAGGTTATTGCAAAGTGCAAAGGTGCTGTAATGGGTGTAATGTGCTGTACATTAACAGACCAACATTGTACAAAACCAACGAGTGTGTGTTGCCCCCCCCCCCACGCCCCCGAGACAGCAAACACACGAAGCATCACGTACATGGTGCAGAGTAAAACCTATATATCGAAAACTTTGTTAAGTCATAGATGGTGAGTGTTTAAGCATGACAGTATTAAATATGGTCGCAGAACCAGCACTTGTTTGCAAACATATATGGTGCAGCTGGAAGGTGGCATTTTGTTGTGCTGCGAAGTGGGTTACTACGAATGAACGAGAACTTGCATTCATTCGTTCATTCAGAAGACTATCAATGGCTTAGAAACTGCAAACCATGACTGCCTGTACCTTGCAAGATTGCATGCACACAATGTATTCTTCCTCAGGACAAAAATGTTGCTTGTAGCTTTAGTTCTGCTTTCTAAGTACATCTGAATATCTTACAGTTGGACAGTATAAAAGTCCAGGAGAAAAACAGGATGCCACCGATTGAGTAAGTCATACCGTATAGCACATTTCACATTTCAATGATGTTCTGTTTAATGATTTGCTAAAGAAACAATCAGAAAATTCATCACAAAACTTTACTTGTGACAGCATGCTGTGACATACGTATAGGCCCTTCTTGTTCTAGTTCATAATAATGTTGGAACCTGCATTGTGGATGGTTATCAGATTATGCACATACACAGGTATACACTAATGTACATGCAACATGATTTACCAGAAGTAAAAGTACTCCATCCCATTCCTAGGTACCTCTTCCATCTCAGAACGCCCATTTAAGCTAAACCTCACACACAGTATAGTACAGTGTTGTAGTTTAAGATGGTAATAAAACGGTGCACACGCTCATGTACACAAGATAAGAATCCAGTTCCTAAACTGGAAGAGCGTCTCACTACCTGGAAACCGAAAGTGACTAACAGCAGATAGCTGCAGATCTAAAACGAGGAACGCTCGCCCCACGCTCACATGCTACATGACGTGTTTGTCAACAGAGAGTCTACAGTATATAGCTGTGCTGGGTTAAATGGTACGAAACGTCAGAGACAGAAATTTTCCTGTCATAAAAAGAGGTATAAGACCACCTCAAACTTAAGAACATGGAAATCTTTGACAATAAACATTGCGAAAGCAAGCACTTGTAAACCAGCACCAGCCTTTTATCCTACTTGATTACAGATTGCAATCTGGTTAGTAATTATGTCACAACCTTTTTAAAGTACAAACAACTTTTTTTCAAGTTATTACACTCCTGGTGTTGTTGCGATATTGCGATGTCAGCAAACGATATCGTTCTGAGACTTTGCTCCTGGTATCATTTGTGAAATGACCCGAACTTGTGCACTCAAGGAAAAGAAATGTTTCTTAGAACAGATTTCAATCACATACTACAACCATTTGGAAACAAGAAATCAGACCTCAATGGTTGTATCAAACTTCTGTAAAGTAGTTTGATAAATATGAAAGATTAAGTGTCATATCCAAATTAACGATACACCTTAGGCTGTAGAATTAATTTAACTTCTGTACACAATCCAGAAGTTTTAACAAACATTTATTCAGGTCCGCACTGGGGTCCAACTCACCCCTATGACGTCGTGACATCGTTAGGCGATCGAGGGAAAAGTGCTCCCCATGTCATTTTGTAAAATTTCATATCGCAACAACACTATTGAGCTCGTACGTACTTGACGCTACCAACGTTGCACATTCAACATATCAGCATCATTGACACTTTCTTTCAAATCGATGTACGTTACCTTACTTTTTCTCACATAACATTCATTCATGGATGTTACATGTTTGGAAACTAAATTAAAATCTGTAACATCCCTAATTAGTATGATGATAACTCACTAGTGCTACCTCCGCACCCTCGTCTTGGGTACAACATTAGACACATTGGTTCAGGCAAGTTGAAGTTAGCAAGCTCATTCAGCTGGTTGAACCCAAGTTTGTTCAACTGTTTTTCTTTTTTTTTTCCCCTTCTAATATTTTTTTTTCTAATATTTTAGTCTTGACATACCTGATACCTTGAAGCACAAACGGACCTAGTCGGGTCCCAGAGAGCCTTGCTGCACCAGCAACAGCTGGTGGCACCTGTTATGTAACACTGGTAGATGGTCTCACACAGCTGGTGAATGGTTTGCTGCTCAATAATATCTCCGAAGATATGCGGTACGAAAACGTGGATATGCCTGTGCAGTAACCAGCACTGCAGACCAAAAAAAAGCTGAAGGGATTTTGTCTGTAGAGTCAACAGTCTACTCTGCCCATTACAAGCAGTTCTCTCCGTCACTAAAAGACAGTAGGAACTATTTAGATATATATAAACTGTTACAGATAGAAACAGTACCTTTTGCAAGGCAACAACAAACACACACTGGCATTCCCTTCACAACATGGCCTTGGCTTTGTTACTGCAGCATTCACTGACTATTGATCTCTCTCCAATGCCTTGAATAAACTATTGGGTAATCATCGGACCATTCCATGGAGATCCGAGACACGGTCTGCTGATTAGAAACCTACCCATTGATCAGGATTTGCCAGGTACAGCCTGCGATTGATCCTAGCATTGATATCAAAGAGAATTAAAAGGGTAGTTGGGCAAACTGCAGAGGGGAACAATGTCTGTAAGTCACCACAGAAATGTGACTGACGTAAGGAAAAAAAAAAGGAGAGAGAGCACCGAGGGAATGCAGAAAAGAGGAAGCCAAGCTTGCTTTTATTTACATCCAGGGTCAGTAGAATTTCTGTTCAGAACTAATCCAGCAACTGACAGCAGTCAACTCAAAAGGATTCCTGAGAAAAGGAGATAAGTGGCCATAGCATGGGGTGTTTTCAAAACAACGGTTTTATACACTCAAAACAGGGCCCAATACACCTGTCACCTTACAACCAAAATGACATTCATTCTTCGTAAGTGACATCAGTCGGGCTTCGGCGAGTCACCTGACTATAGGACTTGACTCCCAGCCAGAAGCGTGACTAGAGAAAAAACTTTTTGAAACTGAAATTTTACCACTCTTGATGATCATTTTTTGTGTGCTTAGCAGTTTGAGTTAACATTCGTAACCAAACATGGAAGATTCTGCAATATGTTCTCTCTTATTGGAGGCTTGACTACGAGTTGTGCAGCAAGCAATCGCCTGGTCACCTACCTTTGTTCTTTGTCAGTGTTTCAGGGAAGAGAGAGCAGGGGAAAAGATCACATGTCCCAAAATCTGAAAGAGAACTATCCACTCATGTTCCAGATATTTAAATATGAAAATTGTCTCGATATTTTTTTTTTTTTGATCCCTCACAATTCAGACTCTCCAAGAAAGCAAAGCAGTCCATCACCGTTACTTGAAATCAAATAGACCAATGGGAATGGGGTATAAAATAATTCAAATAGTACAGTGCGCCTCAGTCTAACTCCACCTTGCCTGACATTTTGTCCTCCTAGCACTATATCTCAGTCGGAGACTGCTGCCTTTTACCACATTTAAAACTCAGTCGTTAGGAGATGCACGATCATAAAAGGGGAGGAGTTAAAATAGTCAAAGCACCCGGTAGGAAAACAATTAAAAATCCCTTTCAGCAAAGACTACGCAACATAAATAGTGTTCGCCTCCTGTCTTATTTTAAGCCACTGTTTCTTCCACCACATCCGTAATTTGACCAGATACAGAAAGCAAACAAAGACTGAAAATTATTCAATATTTTTGTTTCACAAACATTCTCCTAGGGGTTTTTCAAAAAGAAAGAAAGAAAGAAAGAAAGGAAGGAAGAAAGAAAAGAAAACCCTGAAAAACCAGAAAAGACACAGCTCCAGCACAAAACAAGGCGATACAGTTTTGATCTGAGTGCATGCAGTTGTTTACATGTAGATCCTCTACAAATACCCTCCTATTCATATAGTGGCTGATTCCATTCATGCAGCCAGTCCCCAAACCTATTCACAAATTCATCTAACACATTTTTAGCTTCTAAAAATTGCATTACCTGCATAGAGTAGCAGGAGAGACTGCCCCACGGGGAGCCACTGTGAAAAAAACAAGCAAGGGCGCTTCATGTTTGACAGCATGATTTAGGGTTTAAGCAGTTAGGGATCTTAAAGGGAAACCAATGGGTGAAGCCAGAACTGCAAAATATCTTGAACCGGTAAAAATACCTCGATATGAACGAATGAAATCAGAGGTACGACAAAAACAGGGATTTCAGGTTTACGTCACGTTAGCAGATATTCCATCGGAAAATGAATTCAGTCATTCCGTTTACGAAAATGGACTGGCAACGGGAGCGTAGTTTGTGTTAAGGAACAGTAAAATCGTCTGCCAAAGCCAATAGCAAAAAGACAACAAACAGGGAATGTGAAGGCTAGGACACATCACAACCCTACCACAGTTTAAGTATCTATAGTGTTTACTGGCTGCCTCATAGCACACAATACTTTCACAAACACTATCTAACTGGCATCATGATCGTACAATGACCTTCACCAGTTTTTACAGTCTGCACTGCTTACTCCCCGTCCTGAGCGAGTTTCTTCTTTGTGAAATACACATACCCCGGCAGTGTGCCCTTGAGTAAACTGTCTAGCGTGAATAACAATTAAGTGTAGCTCATCGGTTGCATGGCAAAAAAAAATGTCTCAGGGATTTTTTTTCTCTCTCTCTCTTTCTTTTTTTTTTGTCTTAGTGTTTTAGCTTGCTGTATTGAAGACCGCCATAGCAGTGGCCAGCCTTTTGAACGGTGAGGATAAAATAGCAAGTAGAAAAAAAAAAGAAAGAACACCCGAAACTACTCTCATTTTCTGATAACGGAAGCCCGAGGAATGAGGGAGTGTAATGCTCTGCAGATGAACCTCCCCAGAATCGGATGAAACGATGTGGTCGGCACATCTATCGCTCCTTTCTCCGATGGCGGAAAAGAAAAAGTACCCCAAAGCTCACAATTTGCATGCAGTTTAAGCTCACTACCCAGCATTGAAAAAAAAAAAAAAAGAAGGCAAAAAAACAGAAATGTTAAAAAAAAAAAAGTAGAGAAGGTTTAAAAAAAAAAAAGGGAGAAGTAGCTATTCTCCTCTTTAATATAGAACACTCTCAATTGAGTCTAATAGAGATAGGTCTCAGCCATTCCCCAATGGAGTAAATGTATGGAACAGACACGAGTAAGTAGTAGTAGTAGTAGTCTATTTACTGTTTGTCCCCCTTTTCCCCCTCTGAAGGTCAGAGCACTCTGCAAAACCTGACCTATAGATTAAGACTAGTCCTGTTTCTAATAAACAGTCCTATTCATATGGCCCTGGGGCACATAGTTATCCCACTGGGGTATGAATAGTGCAAGCAGGGGTGAGATTGCCCGGAGGAAGCGCAGGCTGCTCCATTCTGAGTCGACGGGAGGCACTGGTTTGCTTTCGCAGGGTGTTGAAGCTGTGGCAATTTCCAACTCCTACGACGGATAGACCGAGCAAATCTCAGCACCTGGAGGTATGGGTAGAGACGCGCCACAGAGAGAGAGAAGCATTAAATAGCAGAAGCAGTAAACAGCCACGGCAGAACTGCAAATGTTTGGCAATGAATGGGAAGGTATATTTCAAAATCCCTTTCCACATTTTTTTTCCACATTTTTTTTTTTTTTTCCAAGGGTTTAGAAGCAAACTTCACATTACAAGGTAATAAAGCCTATTTGCAAAGGCCTAGATATGGAGACACACAGTGCAAACAACCATTCGGGCCTCCCCTCATTTGATGTTCTATATAACTGGATAGAGGGAATTTAGAAATGTTATAGGTTCACATTTTATGACCGCAGGGAGACTAGAGGAAAAGCGATTCACACGGAGGCGGCAGGCGGACAGCGGCGCTAGAAAATTACAAGCACTGATAAAACATTGAAAGCATTGAAAATTATTAAAGCAGATGACAACTCTGATGTACGGTGGTTCCAAGCACGCGCGAAACAGCAAAAAGCACCGCCGCTCTGTCGACTGTCAGACTCGGCAGAGGAGAACCAGCTCTGTTGTTGGGAGAAACAAACAAATTCCAAGATTTTTCTTTCATTTTCTCTTGTTTAATGTCAAATAATTGCAGAGGGAGCAAAAGCCTTTTTACTGTAATTTAATCATGGGATTGAGAAACCCCTCACCTATTTTTCTTTTTTCTTCTACTTTTTTTTTTTAAAATTGTAAATGAATGTCATAAAAATGTTCCATTGACTGGTTGGCATATGTGCAGCCATACTGAATCTTTCACTTTGAATATTCTTCGAGGATGTTGGGTGTGCTTCTCATTCATACCTGGAGTGACTGAAATTACGAATAAAAGAAACAGCAAGTTGAAACTGTAAAAGGCGGCAAACAAACAATTAACTTTCTCTGGGTCAAAAAGCCATGAGATGCTTGTGAGCAGAAGTGAGGGCCCTCAATAAATGTTTGCCGTGTAAGTTATTTTTTTTTTGTTGTTGTTGTGAAAAAAATGATTAAGAGTATTTCATGTATAACAAGGGACCAATGCTCTTCTTTTTATTTTGTTCCCTAGACAGATTCTTCACTCCCCCCCCCTTATTTTCTTTTGTTTCACAACTTTATAGATTCCCTGCTTTATGGACATGTCAGTGGCCCTACTGATGACTGCCAGCATCAACAGATCGGGAGAACAGGAGGGAGGGGGAAATTTAAAATTGCTACTAAGACGGGGGTTCTGGTTCAGGGTAAGTCACCTATAGTAAACATCTTTGGGGGCTAAACATTGTAACCACTTCATGCACTGCCATGCACTGCACACCTGTGTCTCTATAATAAGACCCTGACAATGTGAAACCAGAATTGTGAATGTCTCCGACGGTCTTTAAAAAAAAAGGTAGGAAGAGGAAAAGGAGAAAGAGGAATAAGGAAAAAAAGGAAAAAAAAACATGTTGCTATCATGTAATTTGCGCAGAGAGATAATCATGAATATTCATGAGTTTGTATCTCGGAGCAGCCAATCCTCACATGATATCATACATGTTTATGCCTTCTCGAGAGGAGACGCCCTAACCATTATGGTACATCTGGATATCATGTCATGTTCTGCCATGCAGGAACAGTCTTCTCGAGACATGATTTTAGCATGTGATGTGTATTTTGTGCGGACTATAGTGGGTGCTTGGGAATTGCTGTTTTTTCAGGAACCTCAGCACTGCCAGTTTGATTTGCAGCTCCTTGGGTCTATGAGTAGTATCGGAGTAAATTTCAGAAATGCATCTAATTTAAGTGACCACAAATAGGGTCAAATTATAAGAGGGCATTTAACTTAACAACTTACTTGAGTTCACTTTCAAGGTATCACAAAGTTACTGAACATGGAACTCTCCAGTTATATTTTGAATAAGAAATCAGTCACAGCTAATAAGAAATAAAACTGTTCACACTTTGTTTAATCTTTTACCAGATTTAATTTTTTTTTTTGGTTAATTATGCTTCCACTTCTCGTGGGCCGACTCAATTAGGTACCGATCTAGCTCCACCTACGTATCGGCCGTTCAGGCCGCATTCCCGTGTGGGAGCCCCACCTCCACCCCATTTCTTGGTGACTACGATACTCAAACTCCCATCTGCACTTCTGTCGAAAACCCCGGGTTCCAAAAACATTTTCACTTGGTCTACTTCCTACTGAAACTATAAGGGTTACCCTCTGTAAACACTCATCTACATTTTGCTCACAAGGACAGACACACAAAATTTCTGTACCTTTGCCATTTCGGCCATTAGGGATTGCACGTACAATGATACAGCATTCATCGCCACGGAGATGATGGACTGCCCCAGGGGGGGGGCTGACAAAGCAGTCGGCAGGCGCTGGCTGTGATGTAAGCGTAATCAATGATGTCGCTGGGAGCATAAATGCTGTTTCTTCAAACAACAAGAGTGAGGGAAGACATCTCATCAGGGTCTCTGGAGGATACCCTTGATAGAAATCAACCACTACATAAAAACAAAAAAAACAGGAGCTCGACAACTTCTCGTTTTACTCCATCCAAAACAAAAATATCTTTGGTCAAAAAAAGAAGAAGGAAAAAAAATCCAGTTTTTCCCTAATCTCCAATTTTGCTGTCAAAACACTGAAGGGAGTGAGTGTGTAGGAATAGTATAGTTCAAGTCATCGTTTCTCTCACAGTTCTTAACACAACCGATGGACAGCAGTGCGAGTTCTAGATCCGCTCCTGGCGATGTGAACCTCAAAAAACCAAAAAAAAAAACACAAAAACTTTTTCATTGAGAGCTCCTTGTTTTCTTTTTTCCCCAGTTCCGATGGACTCTTTTTCAAGGGGGCGGGAGAAAACAAGAGGGAGGCAGCCATACGGTGGAACTTGAGGAGGAAAAAAAAAAAGTGCACTTAAACCCTTGCCAGACCACCAGTGGAGTGGTATCACCTTTAGCAAGAGGATCCCAAAGGCAATTGGCAGCTACATTCCAACCTTAATGGATATCACAGAGATCTCTCTCTAGGTCTGACATCAAAAAAGGACAAACATGAAAATTTTCTGCCAGATGCTGTTATTCGTTGAAATCAAGTTTTCACAATTTCACTTCTTTTTTTCTCTCTCTTTTTTTTTCTTTCCTTTCAGTTTTTTCAGACCTTGGTCCCAAATGATTCTCAGCAAAGAACTGGTAAACTTCGTTCGGCACGGGATATTAATGCACTACACGCACTCCAGATGTTGATTCTTACGGCAGATGCTGGCACTGGGTACGCACAGTGTAGTACAGATGAACTGCTGCACACACAAACACGGCGTGCACAAAATTATCACATGATGCTCATTAGGGAAGGTGCTATGGTAGAAAAATACAAACTGAAGTTCTACATTGCATTTATACAATTCCCCCTGTGAGGAGATGCCAAAATGTGACTGAGATGATAAGGGGAAGGACCAAGGGGCTTGAATATGACATGTTTTGTTATAGGACTTACACTTGTCTGCATGCACGCATAGAATGGTTTTAATTGGCAGCTGTCATTCTCACACAAAGGACTCACTTCTTGGAAGTCATTCATCACTGTAAGATTTCACTATTTAAAAATGTCAAACTTTGAAATGGAGAAATCTATTTACTGGGATGTTCTTCTGAACAGCAAAATGCTGAACCCCGTCACAGTGAATTCCATAAAGTTGCGATGCATATATGTGGCAGATTCACGGATTGAGATCCAAGTTTCGACTTAGTTTTCTCTAAAAGGGTGCAAATGACAAAATGTACCTTTTGGAAATGTCATGTACGATCACTTACAAAATCCTGTTCATGTCGTATTAAGTCCTGATGACAGTTCTAGTGCACAGACAATAAACATAAACCATAAGAATGCTGACAGTAACCTTCTATGGCTAATTCTGTACCAATTAAGTCTCCCCTCACACCTCCACCCCCCCCCCCCCATATGTCTCGTTTGCTTAGATGCCTATCCTCTCCACGTATATAATGAACTTGTTAGCTGTCTCTTTTGCCAACTGCCTCACTTCTAAAGGGTAGGACTGGTGCTCCCTGCATGGAACTTGAAAATAGTGCATTACCTAATCACGAAATGATGGAGGTGATCAAGAGATGAATCTGTGACTCCTTTACATAAGCACAACAATTCAATCACCTACCAGCCCCCACCCTTCTTACCTCTTTTAATCCCCTCTTCTCACTTCTTTTAACCCCCCCCCTTTACACGTTCACCCTCAATTCACATGTTCAGGTTCCCTCTTCGAATTTTCATCACTTTAACCATCTTCACTGTTTCATATATTCCATCCATCTCCAACCCTTATCATCCCTTCAAAACTTGAAGCCCTTCTTACACCTGCACCACCAACTACTCCTACCACATGGCCTTCAAAACCATTCTCTTTCTACACCTCCACACCACCCTTCCCACAACCCACATCTCACCCATCTTGACCCTAGCTTCACCGTTCCCATACTCATTTCATTCTTCTTTACTGCAAAGCTTTTTACTGAAATTGCTTTTGTAGTTGCACCCGTTAAGGGGGACTAAGGTAATATTAACAATTTCCCATAACTTATATATAGTAACCTGACTAGCAAATACTGACTGGGCTAACAAAAGAGAAATGAAGGAGTAAAGACAGCCCCATACCACAATGGTTTACTGCCAACTTCTTGTACCAAAATTGTCTTTGAGAGATAATAAATCATACTGACTGAGCAAATTTATAACTAATGGATGGTTTAACATACCCAGTAATATGTGTGTATATCAAAATAAATAACATCAGAGAGCCAAATCTAATGATACCAAAAGCAGTTTCCAGTGATTGTGGCAGGAGATCCATGACAGACAATCAGACAGCAAAATATTAGTGGCAACAGTTAGTGCACAATACATGACATGAAGGCATAAAAACAACACCTAAAAATAAATTTATACGTTGCAGACTTCACGAGGACTAAGAGACTCAAGAAGGAAAAAAACAGAAAGCCAGAAGGCTTTGTGATTCCTTGCGACATGTTTATACTATAACAAATATGCATTATCCACATGACAAGTATGAGATCAACTACAGTTATTGTTCTTAAAACACCACATTAATAAGCCTCTTACCCAAAATGACCTTTTTTTTTGGGTGACGTCAAATGACATTTGACTTCCACCAAAAGCGATAGGGATTACCTACCCAGTATGGCCAACCCACATATCAAGTATGACATCAGTCAACATCACCCTTCCTTCTGGAGATAATGTATTTGCAAGGTTTTCACAGTTTGACCTTGGGTGACCTCAAACGACCTTTGACCTCCACCAAAAACACAAAGAGTCTCCAACTCAGTATATACAATCCACACATCAAGTACTACATCAGGCACATTTACCCTTCTGGAAATATCATGTTTACAAGGTTTCTACAGTTTGACCTCTAGTGACCTCAAATGACCTTTGACCTCGACCAAAAGCAATAGGGATCATCTACTCAATATGCACAACCCACACACCAAATATGACATCAGTCACAGTTACGGTTCTTGAGATATTGTGTTTACAAAGTTTTCGCATTTTGACCTCAGGTGTCGTCCAATGAAATTTTACCTCCACCAAAAACAATAGGGATCATCTACTCAGTATGACCAACCCACTTACCAAGTACACGATCCTTCAGAACTGCCCTTCTTGAGATATCGTTTTTACAAGCAAAGTGTTACATACACACACACACATCACCATTGCATAGATTCCTTGAGCCTTCAGCAAGGAATAAAAAAAAAAAAAAAAAAACAAGGTACGCATACATTCAAGAATACCCGTAGAGGAAATAACACAATCTCATGAACACTCAAGTTAAAATAGTGAAGCCTTTTAGTCCTCATTTGATTGTATGTTAATTGCTTGTTTTTCAATTCCAAATGATACGAAAAGTCACCTTATCACACAACGTTCGGGCAGCTAGACTGTTGTTGGCAGTATCTTCGGCATGCTTTGCCTTTTAGTCATGTCACCAACAACATTTGTCAAACAATCCATTTTCCCCGATTCACTTGAAATCGATCTGATAGCTGGTGTTCCCTGCAGTGCAGAGTTTTGCTGTTTCTGCATCTTGGCCAGGCTAGCTATATTCTCTGAACTGCTCCATATACTTATCCATGACCTTCTGTTCTACAATTTGCTATGTATGCTATTAAGAGTGTCAGTTCCCTGCTCCACACTTATCCCAGGCCTAAGATATGTCCTCTCATTTTTCCATACATGCAGTGACTGTTGCTATTTAGCATGGCAGCTTCCCACTCCACACTTATCCCAGGCCTAAGGTATGTCCTCTAATTGTTCTGTGCAGGTACTGCTGCTATCTAGAATGACAGTTGCTCTGCTCCACACTATCCAAGGCCTAAATATGCTATCATTTGCTCCAAACAAGGACCGCTGCTATTTAGTGTGGTAGCTCCCTGCTTCATACTACTTATCCTAGGCATAAGATGGTTCCCTAATTTGCTCCATGAAGCAACTGCTGCTATATTTAAAGTGGCTACTCCCTGCTCTCTACACCTATCCATTGCCTACCCATCTTTCATTGAAACTACACATAGCCTTAACTGTACCATAGTTCTGTATCTACTACATATCTTTAACTACAGATATGTGAACTTCAAGAGTGTGTACAGAGCGGTGTTGTAAGATGCTGCTGGATAGGTACTGTGCTATTGCATTGACTTGTAATCACTGGCTCTAATCACAGCTAGCAGCTGTTGGCTGGGTGTAAAATTTACAACACAGTTACTGTTGATCCATAAAAAAAAAGAGTATGAAGAGGCAAAGGCTTATGTATTTATTTCTGAGGCTTCCAATTTCCTACCCCATGTCTCTAGAGGGATCGGGTAAACTAACATAAAGACACATTATGTGGGAACAATAAACACTATTGCACAATGGGGACCGTAGTGTAGGCCTTACAGTCAAGAGTTTGGCTCTCTGATCCTCTTGAGGACAGGACAAAAAGTCGCAGCTTAAATAGAGAAATTGCACCTGTCATGTAATAAACATTCAACCTGCCTTAGAACTTTTGGTGCCCCCACAACCAATTTGTTTTCATAAACAACTTGAAAAGACTCCACCTACAGAAAGCCACTGTGGATTTGAAAGCACAGAAACCATTTATTAATAACATGGTCATTGCTGGAGGGGGAAAATACATTTTTGCCCTTGTACTTGGAAAATTCTTTCGTAAATGATAAAACAAACATGGTGGTTTTCACTTCTTTCTTTTTATTTATTTGACAATCATGTTCTTAATAGCTTCAATGTCCGGAAAAGTCTGGCAGGACAGTCCCCATAGCAACCATGTAGACTTATATTGCTTGTAAGAGGTAATGAAGTAAACATGGTTGAAGTAATTCACTGTGGCAAAATTCACTGGCAGCAAACTCAGGCATGTTATTTGGTCACGTGCACGGTGCTCTTTCACAGAAAGATAAAACTACTGTTCAACAGTGTATTTGATGTGCATTTTTAAGCTGGTGAGTTTTAGATTCTCAAGGTTTGCTACAAATCTGACGGACGGAACCTGAGGGGTATGGAAAATGTGCAGTTTTCCTCAAACTTTAATAGAATTACCTCAGTTCCCATTCTTTGCCTGCAGGTATGTATGTGTGCATAAAAAAAAAAAATGCACTTCTCTCAGTCAGATTTGAGGCGAGAGACTGTCTCAAAATTGGAGACCTGCATTTTATTAGGATTTGACTTTATTACCACAAAAAGAAGAACAAGATCAGTGGAATGAACAAAATCGTGTCACTCACGCTGTTTCCCAATCGCTTTAACCCTCGCACATGAATGTAAACGTTTGCGAAGATACGATGTTTAACCGACATCTTAGCATGAGCCAAGAAAATACCGTATGGAAGTGCTTCTAAAGCGATTTACCTTACGGTACTTATCCTGAACAGTTTGCGACGAGACATTGATTTAAAAGTTGCGTGACATGCATCTAGAAAAGAGCACTTTCCATGCAGAAGTTGCAAAGTAAAACCCTCAGTGACAAATCTGTTGGAATTTTGTCTATATCTATTATGGCTTTTGCGATGTGACTTTTCTAAGTTGGAGAAAAATGCAAAACAGATGACGTGGAGTGTCGCACAGCATCATTATTTCCTTCTTTATGCCTAAATATTTGGCCTCTTAAATTAACTTTAGTCCTGAGTTTCACATTCGTAAGCGATATCGATATTTTTGGAGAAGAAAATACATGCTTCCAAAATAAAACCCTCTTGGCATATAAAATTCTCAAATGTCCTTTAAAAGGTCAAATAAACAGAATAAACGGAAAAACGCAAGACGTATAAAAGGAGTCAATCTCTTGACGTCACAAATTTGCACACTTAGCCGATGTTTATTCATGATACAGCTGTGAGACAATAATTTGCCTGTAAATTTGTCAATCATTGACAGATTCTTTTTCAAATTTGTGGCTAATTATGACACTTTCAATGCTTAATGCTCCAAAATACTCTGAAATGTCATTTTCATGTCACATGACCTTTAACTATTCACTCTACTTTCAATTTGCAATGATGCTTACGTCAAAAACAAACAGAAAAAGGCACAATTCAAATGCAAAATAATTACTTTTGGTTAAGATTAATAAACCCACCCTGAACAAATCCCTTTCAAATTGCTGACATTTACTCAACAGTGTGACAGTGTGACAGTTTTATTTTGTAGTTCGTTACAAAGGAGCCTATGAATGTTTGTGACGTTTGCATGGCCACTATAAACAGTACTGTATGTATTATGTATGTTACCATGTCAAAGCATGCATGTTACCGATTTCTACAATAAATGTTCAGCCTTGCATGTACATTAATGTTTATTTTAATTAATGTATATTTATATATTTTTGTTTCTTAATTTAATTCGAGGCTTTTTACACTGTCTGCAGGGTCAAAAGCCTGATCAAAGGCACATATACTGGGTATGAAGAAGCGTGCGGCATGGCATGTACCAAAGCAATTAGGTGTATGCAACTTTTATTACGAATTTATCAGGAATTTCGCTGAAATGCAACTTCACATGCAAGGGGCACATATATGCAAATGATGTCAGAGTTATTTGAAATAACACAATTGTGGACTATATGAGCCAAAAAAAAAAATTGGCATAGGCATGCACCAATATCTGTAATAACCGCAGCCGGGAGGACTATGAAACTTGTTTGTGATTTTTCGGCTCATTGTACTGAATATTTGCAAGCAAATTACAAAAGGAATTAAATCCAGAATTGAAAGAGGCCCGATACCTTCATGTGGATTTTGAGCATGATACATCCCGACACCCCAAAATGCTGATTCCCCCGATTTTTCTCACAAATACTCGTTCATCACTTTTAGCTCTCCCATGTGCTGCAGCACACATATACAAGCTGCATATAACTAAGCTGTATTTTATCAATTCACCTTGTCACCTGACAATGGAATCGCCACTGATCGTGGTCATGCCTATACATAAGACTTACTACTAAGTAAAAGACAATCCATAACATTCTGAGGAAACATTTCAATCCCCACCTCCCAAACCCTGACCCCCTCTACAGGCTGCTTTTAACCCAAAATGCCCCCATACATTACTTACAGCTCACCTAGAGCAACTGTACAACATAGCCTACCTGATACATCATAGGATTGCACTGTAGTCTTCAACTACCAGTTAACTCAAGGAGCGCACGTCCCAACCTGATAATTTATTCACATATCATTGAATACTACAGGTCTTTAATCCTTTATTATGAAAAACAAAAAAAACAGAACAAAACCTAAATGTTGAACATCATTCGACAATGTAAACATGTCTTTCTCCAGGCCTGGTACCTGGCTTATCGCATGCGACCGACCGTATCGTGAACTACAGTAGGAAATTCAAGGCAATACTAAATCCAACTTATCTCCCAGATTCTTGGAGGCTCTGAGACAGACAGAGAGAGAGAGAGAGACACACACACACAGGGTCAATGTGGTTGAATCAACAGCCCTAAAGTGCCATTTCTGTTCCCAATGGCCTGCCTCAGGTCAAGGTATTGTTGAAAATATCCTCCATTCCACAACTTTGGTATCTAAGTTCAAAGGAGCAGCATGATCAGTGGTTTACAGGCTGAGGAAGGTTCAGGGACAGAAACACAACATCGCCCAGTGTGTATGGGTGTGTGTGTGAAACCACTTGTAGTATTGGTATATGGCCTTGTCGTGTTGCGTCCTGACCACAATTTCACTGAGCGGCATGGTTGTTGTTTTCATAGAATAGTGCTAGTATATGTGAGTGTCTTTTGATACAAAATTTGAGGACACTTTGACAGCCTGGAGTGAGTGAGTCAGTCACAGTACGCTACACTGGCTAGAAGCAGCAGCAGGGAAAATAACCTCAAATTTGGAGACAATGACAGTAAACTACACTTATACCATAATAGTCATGCTTGCAAATTACTGATAGTGGATCTAATCCTGTGGTAAACTACCAGGAGTAATAGTCTCAACTTGTAAGCAGATACGTCACTTCTAATTACGACTGATAGATGTACTATGTGACTGAGCTACCGCTGTAAAAGATGCTAGTTCAGTCGTAATAGGATAGAATTCTAGCAGAAATACAGCCTATCCTTGCACTGGTAGTACAGCAACTATGTGCTAACCAGTGGTAACTATTGAAGTGGTAGCCTTAAAGCATGAATGAAGGGGAGTTATTCGAGAAAATACATACGGCCATCATAGTTACCCTTATTGGCTCCATACACCTGCATATGTATAACTACTGAAAGGGTATTAGAGCCATGATACAACAATTAGTGTTGAGCCTATTATTGGTTAGTAGTATCGGTATTGGCCGATAATGGCGTTATCGGTGAGATATCGGTATCGCAAAAAGTGACCGCTATCTCCGATTAGGGCACCCGATAACAAGCCTTTGTCATTCCTCCACCCACAAGAGTGTGAAAACTTTACAGAGCTCACCTGTGTCGCAGTAAAGTTTCAAATCGTGGTTCCTCCATGTGCTGTAACCCTTGTAGTCAAAAGTCTGTACATACTCGAGTGGTGTTCAACTTATATTATTGTAATGGTAATATTGCTTACAAAAGATTCTTTTATGTTTTTCTTTGTTATCGGTATCAGTATCGGGCTGACATTGACTTTGACTTATCGGTTATCGGCAATTTCCGACATCACTTTTATCGCCTCAACACCAACAACGATACTAGTATGAAGAAGGTAGATGAACAGGAAAAGATGCATGTTGACTCATAATGTCAATGCTGTGCATAATCATGGGTATACTTTCCTCAGTTCACAGCCTCATTACCGTCTTGGCTCGTGTCGAACTCCTGAGCGGAGCGAACTTTCCAAGAAAATGACAAATATCTAATAATCCGAACGGTTCTCTGAAAAAGGTGCTTGTCACACAGAAGAGCTAACAAAATTAAACCAAAAAAAAAAAAAATTACCATTGAGTAACGTGACAACAGTTTTGCCCATGTGGCACAAACGACCCATCGCACAAAACTTGCAACCGCCTTTGTCAATAAACAGCGATCATCTCTGTGATTTGCCAATGTGTTAATTGTTTTACCAATCTTTCATGACTCTTGTAAACATCCATACAAATAGATTTGGTCCATTCATCTCCTGTCGAGGAAAGAAAGGGGGGGGGAGAGATTAGAATGAAGCTCAGGGAAGTCTACGAAGTCTTTCATAAATCTGGCGAATTTCAGCTAAAACTATTCCACCATGGGGATCTTGAAGAAAGGGAGCGACCTAAAGATGGTGTCGTTTCAATCGAATGTTTCTTGTGGGTATAATCCTGCTGGTTGCGGTTTACACTGTGCAAACATTGGCAATGAGATTTGGCAACATCCAGGATGTACACTACCCCAAAAGGTGAACTTCGGTTCACGAACCAGTTATGTCAACAGTTTAGTCTTTGAAGATAGTACACATCATGATACTGAAATGATAAGCAAGTCTGTGAGGAACTTAAACTTGTCAAAAGCCTCACAAGAGCTGCACTCCGACAAAATTACCCAGAAAAAGAATGATAAATCAAAATATTTCCCTTTCAGAATATATCTGCTTCTATTTTTGTGCATCCATCATCATAAATGCCTTTCTTCTTTCCTCTTCATTCCGTAAAATGGGCCCCTGAAAGAAACTCGCACTTCTGATAAACGTTGGCCTTTGATTTCCGTTTTTTAGAAGGGAGGGAAATGAGAACAATCGGCCAGAGGATTCAGGGAACATTACAAACACTAATGCAGCATATTTGTAAAAATCTGTACAGGGAAGGCATTTATTGATTTTTCATTTTCTTTTTCTTGTACTAAATTAGTTAAATTGTAAAATTATTAAAATTGTAAAATTATTAAATTGTATTAAATTAGTTAGTTCTTGTATTAAATTAGTTATCGACTGTGTCAGAATTAATTGCATATATAAATGTGATAGATATTGCAATGAACAAATCAACAACTAAATCAAGACAGCTTTTGTTGGTGTAAAAATCTACTTTTGTGGTGGCATATATATGCTGACTTTACATTTATTTAAACATCTTGTCTCACAGAGGAGTTATGATAATAATACTTCACGACTTAAAGGGAAATAGGGCGTTTGTTTTACAGAAAACATCCATATTATTAAAACCAATGTTTGTGGATGCAGAATGATAGATTATTCAAAATAAGGAAGGACACTAGCCTTCTTTTCAAGAAATAAGTTTCTCACAGATAGAAACTCAGTTATTTGTTGCTCAACACCAATTTGTTCACCCAAACTTTTCAAAATTCAAATGATGCATCTTCCGTTACTCATCACATGCATAATGTTTTGAGGAGATGAAGCTTTGGCAGGTGTTTATTGATGAGACTGAATGGTTTAACAATGACTAAAGCTATTTCTTTTGTATGTCATGTTGGTGTATTCTAAATACCCTATTTCCCTTTAAGAGCATTTCTGGGAATACCATGCTTGCTATGGGCAACTTCTCAAGGGTGGAGGAAACCTGTGTCATACTATAACCTCGAGTCATGTGACTAACCAACTCAACAATTTTGGATCAAATTCTGTTACATTCCACATGATATCTTTTTTATTATTCACGATTGAATTTGTGTTTTACTATAGAAGTAAAACCTGCTTAATTTACTCTGAATTGTTTACATAATAAAGGAGAGGTAATAAGAATGTAGACAAAAGATGACATGAATGTTTGAATTAAGAAGTAAAACATGAAATTGTAACAGTTTTCACGATCAAACTCCATTGTCCTCTACATCCCAGTATGTTAATTGGTCCGTGTCTTTGATGGACACTTGTCCTCTTTCAGATCAACATCCCTTCCAACTTGGGGAAAGACATCTTTTTAGAGGGTGACTTCCGTTGATTCTTACGGGAAAGGGGGGCATCAAAATTCTGAAACGTACAAAGGAAAATCTACTGCGATGCAACGTCGTAAAGTCAACACTGCACCTGAGTAGTAGCTGGCCAATTTATCATTGCTGGAATAAGCTGAAGCTCTTTATTTGTCAGAGATGTGATTCCTGTCAACAGCGAAAATATGATTTCAAATCAAGGGTTTCATACAGCAAGTGTTTATCGGTTTCTCATCTGCGTTGGCTATGAAAGAATACGAAAAGAGAATCCGAAGAGCCCTGACGGAAGGGGAAGATCTGATCCTCTTTTGGTACACGTTTACCCGTGGTCTGACAACTAACATACATACTCTACTTGTTGCAGCGCTGTGAGGTACGGACTGTCGCAATGCTGGGCCCAAGCTCATTCCTACATCATCCAACCTGGCCGAGCATCTAATTCTGCCTACAAACTGCATGGTCACGTTTGGCAAAACGTGGTAAAATCAAACCAGGATCAACCTGCAACTGGCAAAGTGATACACAAAAATCACACTTTAACTGTCGCAGAGTAGTAATTTTACATTTCGCCAGAGTAGCATTTTTCATATATCCACAAATATATGACGAGACACAATTGATTTTGACGACTTCAGTCAGAGAATCTTCACTGTGCACGCAGTGCTATCTGTTGGCACTGTCCTTCAATCTTCCTTCGCCCTTCGAAGTGGGGGAGGCGAGGTTTTTTTTCATTTAAAGTGAGGGGGAAGAAGTGGGAAGCTCAAGGATTATGGAACAGATGACGAGAAATAAGACCATGACGGCCATTGAAGTAAGCCATAACAAGAGAACAATTGACAACAAGTTAACAATTAATTCACCACTTCTTTCTAATCTTAACAAACAGGTTGTGCCATCATGTCACATGGCAGCCAAAACTGAAATCGGCACTTTCTCAGAAAGGGACGAAATGTCACCTTCAGTGATGTTAATATTTGGACAGATTCTACTTGGAGTCCTGGTGCAGTATCGATCGCCTGATCTCTTTCGTCACACAGCCAGTTAGGCATTGCGTCAACTTTCGGAAGCAGTTCCAATCTCCTGCCTTGTGTTTGCCGCTTACGTGGGGAAACTGAAACAAAGTTTAATTGCACCGTGACCAATTGTTCATTTACAGGTACTTGTAATTGAGCAACCGCTGTGAGCAAACTTTCAATTTGAGCTCACAGAGTTTAGTAAGAACACACTGCACATGGAATAATACCACACACACACACACAGGTGTACACAGACCCAGTGATGCATGCATATATCAAAACAAGAGCAAAGAGGCAAAGGATGGCACTTATCTTTAATTACAACAATTGACTCAATACAAAATCCCCAACTGTAAACACATATCTGGTAGAGACCTTTGATACCAGACAAAGTACCAGTGAACTGTGAAGGTTCTTAAACCCTCCAAACTTTGCTTCCAAGAGCACAATAAATACAGTATCAGAAGTCGATCATAAAACCATCATTTAACAAAGCGATATTGTGTTGTCTCATACATGTACAAGACATAACGAGAGGCTTTTAAATTAGACATGCAAAAACATAAGTGATGTAGGGGAGATAAGAAAAAAAAAACTGAAAAATTCGATAACAGTGTACCCTAGACCTATGACTTCTTTCACAATACGGTATTTTTAGGCTACCACATGCCAACAGGGCCCCAAGTTACAACCAACAACTGACTAATAAATAAAACAAACTGTCTCACTTTTAGTGTGATCATGAATATGGGTGATCATGAATATGGGTGATCATGAATATGTTGTGTACAAAGTATGGCATACTGACAACTCAAAATAAACAGCTCTGAGAAAATATTTGATATTTAGAAGCTGGAAAATGAATTGTATGGACATCTCTACCTTTTTCTTCTTGGGTGTAAATTTCTAGGGAGGGAAAGTATAGGAAAAGATCACCTGTCACAAAACCTGAAAGAGAACTGTCAGGGTCCGTAGCAAAAATGGTTAAATGAATTCACAGACTTTTCACAGACTCTTTGGTAAAATTCCATGACCAAGAAAAGACGAGCATTTTTTAGGGACTGAGTAGTCGAGAAAATTTTGCATTCTTAACTGCCACTTTGCACATGAAATGGTAAGATTGGACAAATTCAAAGGCTTTTCAAAGACTGCTCAGTTTACTGATGAAATTCATAGACTATTCACATACTTTCAAAGACCTCAAAAAATTCACAGACTTTCACAGACTTTTCCAGATACTACGGACCCTGACTGTGTGCATTATCTTCCAGATATTTATAACAGCTAACTGATACTTGCTTTTTTCTCTGGGTTCACCAAACCCCCCTTACATACCCCTCCCATACGCTCCCTCACCCATTAAAATGACATACAACGTAGAAGTGTCTTTTGCCCTTTGTGAATATTGCCACAATCCAATCTCACTGACAAAGAATGGTGTGTACTAAACTATACTGGCAGTCGAAAAGTACATTGTGCCCAAACTTTATCAATTATGTACAAGCTTTCACACAAGCTGCGCATCACACAACCTGCGCAAATTACGTCCCAATAAAAATACTGAAAGATGGCAAGAGCTACAGTAGGTCTCGTGCATTCACAAACAGAGCCTCTGAAGAGACAAAACATATCGAGGTGTGATCTGCGATCAAATTCTGCCCAGACAAGATGCCGTGCACTTTTCCGTCTGGCGAACGGCCCAGGGTACAGACCGTATCCTCTTCAGAAACGTGGTCGTACATCAGACGTACTGCACGTTCAAGCGGGGGCAATCAGACAAAAAAAAATGTGATCGTACTCGGCAGTTAATAAGCGGAGAGATAACGCTATCAAATACGGGTTGCATGCATGACTGGATGGCTGGAGAAGGAGAAGGATGATGATAAGTCTATATCTGCTTTGTTAAAAATTATCTCTCACGAGGCTTGACATTTTTTCAAGGGCACGATCTCTTTTTTCGTGATCTTGATGGCACATTTTACGGGCGCTTGATTTACCCGTAGATTTCTGAACTGGCTTAATTAGCATGTCACTTCAACGTTTGTCGTCTTCAGGCAGATTTGTCTTCTTCTTTTTACATCAATGCAATATTTGATCAATCAATGGACCAACGACCTGTGACTGATTGCAGCTTACTTTCAAAAGTGTAAAACGACACACGATGGAGTTACGATAAACTCAAAATTGACGGTCCCAACATAGTGTATTGTAAACTGAATTCATGTTTTCTTAGAAGTTTTGTATTAACGTTGGCCACCACCCTGCATAAAATAGAGCCTGCAAAAGCTCGTTAATAACCTTCCTCCAAAGAGTAGGCCCGGCAATATTCAAAATGATCTTTCAAAGTCCAGCTGCCCCAAGTCTTCAAGTATAGGTGCAGTTCATTTAAATTACAATAAGTTTTGAATAGGCTGACCAAGCCTATGATCTAAAAGTCACACAGAAACAAGGGCAACAAAACTATTGTGGTGCTTTTAAGTCATCTTGCTGTGATTATGAATTATTCATAAGGCAGTCTCTACAACGTTACCTACCGTAAAATCTCCAAAACGTCTTGGTTTGGGAATTTGCTAGTGACGTACTCACCTCATATGAACTATGCTTTACCATATTGAGTATGGTCTGGCATCTGGCAATTTTGTGTGTGTGTGTGCGTACGTAAATCTGGCCGCCGCTCTTCCGTAATCGCCGGCCTTTTGATCTGGCAGCAAAGTTTTCCGTAAAATGCGTTACTATTTCAATACCTTCGTGGACCAAATGAGTGTTACTCACATGGGGGAACGCTGTGGTTGGTCATTACTGAATCTTCACTGTTTGGGAAGGCACTTTGTGACGAGCTCGTGACAAGAGTGCCTGGAGTATTCTTCTGAAGGAGTAGCAGATGAATATTAACCCACCCTCCTTTAACCAAAAGGAGACCATGGTGTTTATTTTTGTCACTCCTGACATTACATTTACATAGAGTGCTCACCAACCATATACCAACCATTCCACTTGAAGAAATGAACCCCCCAAATTTTTGCAGAAAAAAAAAATTTCAGGGATGACTGGGCAAAAATGATAGCTCCTCTTTCTCTCTATTTCTTTTCCCTTTCTCTTCATCGCCTTAGCAAACTTTGTTACCCATACTGAAACATGTAACACCGCCTAACAAATCAATTCATCAAATATGTCAACTATTATGTCAAAGCTGTAGTATACCAATGGCAATGAGCACCAGCGTTTATATCTGGAGTATGTTTAGTTGGTGAAGAGTGGAAAAAAGGGCAAAGTTTCACAGAATAGTCCGGATGTGGATGATGAAAGGGGCCATGAGTTTGGGATAGGTGGGGATTGAAGGAAGATCCCAGCAAATATTTGGGTTAATGACTTGGAAAACCAAAGTATAATTTATCCCCAGTCCCCCAGGGCCAAACATGACAGGCTCATACAGATTTTAATATCGGTGAGCCCAAAGTTTTTGCGTCCATGGACACTTAGGTAACCATATTGGGACCAATTTGAAATTGCATGGTTTGAAGTGCTTGAAACAATTGATGTTCATTGAAGTGAGAAACAAGTCAATGGAATTACATTTCACTCCCCATGGGTTATAGAAGACCTCAGTCCCACCAAAGTCAACTACCAATGTCACTGATTTAAGAACGTGATGCAGACTTATTTCAAGTTGCACGTACATGACCCTTTTCACCAAGAGTAAGAAATGAGAATTGGCAGTGGATGTAATCCAGGGCCCAGACAATGCCTCACCTGGGCCTTTACTGAGTCAAGCGAAAATGCTTTACAAAATCTGCATGCTTTTCCATTGCCATGGCAACATCAATGAACTTGTATGCTGCCTGTAACGGTAAATAGTCTCTATTGCGATGCCACCAACAAAGTTTGCAACACCTGGTCAACCATATATCTTACTGAGGTTATTTACCTCACAGAGACGATGAAGTTCTCTGGTGAGTGTTACCCATTTTGGTTGTCACGAATGTAAGGGCTGTTGGTGAGGATTTTCAACTCAAGGAATAAAAAAAAAAAATACGAGAGAGAGAAAGAGAGAGGCTAGAATGGTCAGGGACCTTTAGCATGCAGCTTTAAAACGTTCCTCTCAACAGAAAATAAACAACCAAGGAAAAATCATCTCAGAGAGACAGGTATCTTTAACAGTGTGACGGCTCAAAGCCAGGAGAAGTGTGTGAATACTAAAGACTTAAGATTCTCCACTAAGTCAGACCACGTTTATAGTCTGCTTTCTATTGAGTGACCTCCTTCAGCGGGGCAAACATCCACTACCACACCCAGCAACTCCTAACGACTTATAATTCAGATCATCACGGCTTGTTACAAATTCAGCTGTATATGTAGTCCTCACACCCCAAGACAGTCTCAAAGATGATAATAATTCACTTCCATTTGACCTAGCCACGATCAGTGAATCACAGAGAGCGTAAAAACAAGCGGTTCAAGAAAGTCCTGGAAAGTCTTGGCAACTCAACCAAGAGAGGGAGCAGAGTGATACCACCAAGTAGAATGACACAAGCACACACCAGTTCCTGCATGCTTGACTCTACAACTTACAAGGAGTGTTATGCAGTTTTCAATACACAGACTGAGATACCAATTGTGATCCTTGCCATGTTTCTGACTCTGAGCAGTGTCTACAATTACAAGAGTTACTGACAAAATGACAAGGAACGAATTTTGTCACTATTGGCATAAAAACAAAACAAAAAAATATGATAATCGCAACTCGATACAAGATACAGAAATTGGGAAAAACTGAAAATACCTTTCATTCTGGAGTTGATTTGTAAGCCCATGATGGCTGGTGAGGCAAGTGGGATGTATGATGAGGCAAACGGGAATGGTAGTTGGTCATAAACAATCAAATCGATATTGGCTGGCATGGGAGTAAATGTTTAAAGACGACCCCGGTGTAATCCTTCGTAATTCCGGCCAGAAGTGTGGAGACACAAGACCGATTGATAGCTTCACAAAAACAGCACAGATGAAAACATCAACAACTGACAGAGGACAGAACAGAGAGGAGGCACGGTAGCTGAGGCTAGCGATGGTCACGGGGCCTTCTCGCTCCCTTTCTTGGATTTTGCAACTTGTGTACCGTTCAGTCCCCTCAGTCTCTGGGTTTCCTTCAGAGGCTTCGAATAAGATGAATCACCACAACAGAAACAAAAGAAAAAGTCCTCTCTGATTTCACCACCGAGATCTGGTGTGTATGTGCAAACTGGCAAACATCCAACATCAAAATGTAAACACCAGTGCACCCACCAAGATGACTCCCAAGTTGAAGTAGTAGCGATGATTGTACAAATGGTGAAAGACTTCTACAAACATAACATCCAAACTAACTCTCCAACAAAACAACAAACCAGCAATGAAAAAAAAGAAAGAATAATTTCCCACTGACATGTAGTATGTACAATCAGAAGGCTTCCCTATGTAAAAACCACCAACAGGCCAAAGTAATCTCCGAACACCATAGCATCACATGTCACAATAATCCCACCACAGGCATACATCATCAAAAAAAAAAAGTTTTTGGAAAGCTCTTGCCACTAGCGTAACCCCTATCAAAACGGGTCAAACCATTTGCAGAACGGGTGATGTGGCTGTAATGAAATCAACTCTCCTCTGGTTTTGTCAATTGACTGAGGAAACGTAACTCGAGCTCAGCACGTTAACCTCCAAGGTCTTGAATAGCTTGTAGGCAAACTGCGGCTTACCATAACAGAGGGCGCCACATTGGAACTCCAACCAGAGAATTTGTGTAGATATTCACCCCCTCAGAGATGGGTTGTGTAAACGACATCGTCACAGCGGCACTAAGGTTAATATTAACCGATTAAGGACATTATATTTTTTTGTTTTTTTATTTTTTGTAGGGGGGGTTAGAATTAGTGGGATAAATGTTGATGAAAGAGCCACAATTTCTCAATTGCCAGGTAATTTTCATACCTTCCACAAAAATAGAAGAAAAAGCCTCATTTATCAAGAATCCATCACAAATGGCTGGTAAACTTGATGGCTTGGATCAGAGTGATTATATGGAATATTTCAGCAGAGTAGCGGGCTATTTGATGAGCATGTTCACTGGAAGATCGTTCACAGCTTAAGCGCACAGAAAACAGATCGTAGATGGTAAGTTGTTATGGATGATTTTTTTTTAATTAGGGTCTATATTAAATTTTTTGACCGATCTGACACATTGAAAAATAAAGGGCTTACAATAACTTAATCCCAAGTGGTGATACAGTTAAAATGCATTTGGATGCTACTACTGATAGTACTATGGATACTGAATATACAATGAAGCTGTGAACAAGCATTAGAATGTAAGTAATCCCTGTGAACACTTCGCCATCTGTTGTATGTCGATTTTTGGTCAGATCGACGTTGAGTAGTTATCTGAGGGAAGTTTGACGTCGGACCGACGAAGGAACATCCTCTCTGCGATTGAAAAACGATGTCTGATGGAAGCAAAAAACATATATTGCAGTCTATTTTCTGACATCAAATGAATGTTAAATACACACCGAACAGCTGGATTTTGGTCCAAATGACATCAGATGGCCGGCTATGGTGACGGCGATTCCAACGTCCAACGGCGGCGCAAATTGCGATACAGCGGACGTCAGTCAGATCAACATGGACGCCGTCTTAAAAACCGACATCAAACCTAACGGCAGAATGCTTGTAGGGATAGTAGTCTGGTCATAATCTATCAAATGTGTCAATTGCAAAAGAGCATTGATCATGCAATGAGTGGTACTGCCCTCTAGATGACATCTGGCTAAATTATTTCGACACTTTGACGACGAGACTTTACCCTCCTGGACAATTCCCCGCTTCCGACAATTTTTCCCTGGAAAATTCCCCCCCTCAAATAACGTCTCCCCCACTCCCCTAGATAATCCCTTCGGGTAAAGGGGCTGGGGTTATGGAAAGGGCCACGGGAATTGTCTAGGGGGATTGTCTGTGCACCATCGCCTACAGCCTGAGAGGGCTTTAAACTGTGGTCACATTTAACAGGTCCAAATGACCCCTAGATGGTCTCTTTACCAAATTGCTGGACAACTCAAATAATTGTAAGACACTCCAACAGATGCACTTCTCAAGTATTGGTATGGCAACCCACTTACCCATGCACACAACAATCTTTGTTGACTTAGTTGGCTTCTAAGTGCTCAATGTGGTACACCTACATCCCAAATACCAGACATGTCTATGCTTATTGTGTTTATTATTTTTTTTTCCACCATTTTACATCTGCTGACCACCTTAAATGACATCTGATGCCCACTGAAAAGTGAAGGGTTCTTCCACTCCTCGATGTAAAGCACCTATATACAAATGTGCATAAAAATATACAAGAACACCTTCATAACCATGCACGCACACACACACATACATGTACATAAACAAATACACCCAATCATGACTGTTAAAGGCTATGATTCTTGTCAAAACTTAATAGCTCTGTCCAAGCTTTCCTTGTTGAGATACTGCATTTCCTAGGTTTCAGAACTTGATCCCTACTAACCCCAAATGACCTTTGAATTCACAAAAGAAAAAAGCAATAGGGTCCTTGTACTCTATGTGGTTCACATACATACCAAATAAAAGGTCTGCCCAAGCTCCCCCTTCTTCAGACATCCCATTTACAAAGTAGGCATCATACACATAGATGCACACACCACATCATGATTAGAAAGGTAACAATTATCATTTAAATAGAAAAATATGATACATGAAATATAAATCCTTTAAAAAAATGCTTGGAGCTTTGGAAACTACAATTCTAGCTATAGGCTTTAGCGTTCCAGTCTTGCCAGAAAGTACAGATTGTTCAAGCTTATGGTTAAATTTATTGTCTATAAAGTTACATTTGCATCTCACTGTCTTACCATCTACCAAAGCTAAATAATCTCTTTTAATGAGACAAGTGGTCTCCATTTTGACAAAACAGTTTAATTAGTGTAACCTCTTTCTTTTCCAATTATTGGCACTTAATTTCAGCACCAACCAAGCATGCATCACATTAAACATCTCACAATGTAACTTTCAATCTGTTTACAAAACTTTTAAGTAGGTAAGCTTTTCCATTCATTTCATGGTCAATACAAGCCTTATTTTTCTTGTATTCTGGTAACAGCTCTGCTTCATTCAGATTCAGTACATGCTCTTGGACCATTATTTTGCACAGTGCTGATTTATCTATTTGCCCCTTTTCCTGAGCTATTGTACAAGAAAATCCTCTTCACTATACATACATAATCTTTCTATCATACCATTTCTGCAAGAGTGCCCTCACCATTTACACTATGGGAGACCAATGAATGGATCTCATGCCATTAAGTGGCTAGTAATGCTGCTTCAGACCAAAGACATTTCCTCGAGGTTGAGATATTCTTGTATGGCGCCCTCACTTTGAATGTGGCACCCTTGAACTCTCAGACTGAAGATAAACCACTTTTATTGGGTGTTAATTGCTTCTGTCTGTATAAGCTGAAAAGCACTAGAGGAGAAACACCCATCTCAAAAGCAGCTTGTGAAGTGAACAATAGCATTCCAGGTGACACACTTAATGAGGTTTGGACTTCACTCAGGCTTGATCATGCCCCTAGACTTTGAATAAAAAGTTGCAAACTGGTAATCACTTGAAAGAGAACTTTACAACAGGCCATTTAGTGGCTGGATGAGCCTGATGTGTGTCAAAACTAGCAGAACTTTCTCCAGAGGCACAACTCATACATGGGCTTTCCGGTGGAACAAGAGGTTCCCTAGTTCTCCTTTGAAGGTAATTGTCATTGGATACGCAGTTTACTGATCCTCGTTGGGAGGTGAATTTTCACGAAGAGTACATCAGCTGACATTTGTTGGAAGCCAATGGGAATGATGATATAAGTGGGTGATGCATGATCGAAACTTACAATTGAATTACTCTTTGATGGTTATGAAAAGCGAGTGAAGAGATAGGTGAAGCAATAACCCTTACAACACTTCCAAACATTTTTTTTTTTTGTAATTTGAAGCTCAAAATCAAATTTGACAATGTGTAACGGGAGTAAAGTATTAAGATCACTGCTGACCACTGATTTTTAGTTCAACTTCAAGAAGAAAGAACTATGCAACAGTGACACGGTGAAAAAAAAAAGACTTAGGCACTTTAATAAATTAACAGAACGGAGGGGGGGGGGGGTTGGGAGAAGGGGTGTAGACACAACCACAGAAAGCAAACAAAGAAAAAGTTTAACAAAGAAGGGGTAGGTCAGTACAGTCTGGTACCGACATGAAGGCATACACTCGCAAATGATTTTGTGAGCTACTGTTCTCAATGAAGTTCACTTTTACTATTTAACAGAATATGTAGTCACAATACAGACCACTGGAAGAGCGCCATCCTATTTTGTTTCCACATTTCCACAAAGGCAATAGTTCACATTACCTCCGTAATCTGTTTATTTTTTCCTACGGTAACTTGGTGCAAAAGATTGAGAGACCCAATTTTATCGAGCTGCTACTTATTGCGATCCTCATTTCCGTTTCTATGCGTCCAAGGTCACAGTCCGGACTTACATGGATACCATCCATTCACGACAAACCGACGGCATCTAAGAGGAGCATATCTTATAGCATCGCAGAGAACGGTGTCATTATTTTCCTCATGAATATTCATTGCAGGGTATTAATGCAATGAACGAGGATTGAAGCGGCTGAAATGAGCCACAATAGGAGATACATGCAGAACACCGAGAGCATCTGTTGACAATAGATCTATCTGTCCCTTAACATCGGCTGTGAAACATCTGATACTGATTGGAGGGGTGGGGGATATCAGATTATGTCATGAAAATTCATTACAAAAGTCACTTAAAGAAGAAATGCACAACAGTTTCACTCAAACTTAGGCGTTACTAAACCAGGGAAAAGGGCAAAAGAGACAGCAAAAGAGACAGGCAAGTACTCAACTAGAAACATACAGTGCACGGCGTACAGTGGCATATATCCCTTTGAACAGTCACTAAAGTTCGGCAGTGTCTCTGTGGTTTTGGCGGAATGTTACTTTAAAGAGAAACAAAATGTTTGTTTTGTAAATAGGATGTATCGTTAAAATCCATACTTATAGAAACAGAATGATAGATTATATTAAAATTGAGGCATGGATGGTAGAGGTCTTTTCAAGAAATAAATTGATCACAGATGAGACACGAATTTGGATATTTGTCACTCAATAATAATTTGTGCCACCTAACCTTTCGAAAAATTCAAACGATGCACTTTCCTGTAGCTCATTCCGCGAGTAATACTTTGAGGAGATGAAGTCATTGCTGATGTTTATTGGTGAAATGGAATGGTTTTAAACTGATTAAAGCTATTTTCTTTGCATGCTATATCAGTTGAAGAATTTTGAAGGGAACATTTCCCTTTAACCTTTTAAAAAATCATTTTTTTTTTCTGTTTGGTTTATTTGTTGTTTTTTTTTTTTTGACAAAAACACAGAAAACAAAAACATTGCTGCTCAAGAAAGAAACTCATTAATAAATAAACTGAAAGTTGCTGAACACCTCAGGCTGTGCATCGATCAACTTCTTGTTACTTATTCATCATTTTCTGGTGTTAATACTTTAAATCACAAGGAGAGAAGAACCATCTGAGGTATTCAATATTTTATCATCACTATAGACTTATATTTATTTACATACATGTAGGCTGCATGTGCAGCACATAAGCTACTGTAGTTGAAACTGATGGTGAGTGAAGCACTGGCTGAAATGCAACTGTGATTCGTGCACGATAAAGCGATTATCATTCACGTAATGTTGGATTGTATTATTTCTGATTTCCAACAGGGGTTGTAACACAATAGAGAATTAGCATTGTTCTAACAAACAAAAACTGCTCTACCCCTCCTCCACCTCCCCCCTGACGGTCTTCCACTTAATAGAATGATGGAAAAAGATCAAATCCAGATCGATTTAATGGCTTAGATGGTACAGGAACCACATGAGAAAGTGGAAAGTCCTGAGTTTAAATCTCAGGTGGAATCCATTCATTATTTTTCACCATATCAGATTTTTTCCAATTTTTCCATTTCATTTGATGTATACACACACAAAAACATCTACGTAAAACAGTATGGCTGCACTTTACAAAGTGATCACAGACAGGCCCTGATAAACACTGATCTCACTCCACCGCCATTGCACCTAATCCCAGCCCACCCCCTCCTCCCCCACTTCCAAACAACTGACGGGGTAGGCAAGGCAGCTCAATGGTGTGTATGGTGCAGAGGATGACAATGTCTGGCTTGATGATTGACAGGCGCTTTTTAACCTTGAACTTCATACTAAAGATAACCTAAATATACTTAGCCCTTCCCACATACTTTAAACTCAGCCTCTGCTACATGTACACAATTTAACTAGGACAACAAAAACGTCCTACTTTTCACTTGAAACCATTTCAACTTTTCTTTGAAAATGCGGTTGGATGACACAGCTGTTCCAGAAGGCTTCCCTGTGGCTGTATACGGGCATCTCCTTCAAACTTCAAACATGTACCCTGTGAGGATCCTTAATTTCAACTGTGCACCTTACATAGCCTTCCAGTCATTGCCTCCTGTCACCTCTGACCCCATTTCCTGGGAATGGAATCTGACATCCTGATTTTTTAAGGTCAGACTGCAAAGCTGGTTCTCTCCACAGTAACAGGTTTATGTTCTTTCAAGCTATCGCTATAACATGTCATCCACATGGTGAGCCAAAAAAAAAAAAAAAAGAGTCTGTCTTTAAAGGGGAATATTGCATTTAAAAAGCACCAAAATGGCATGCAAATAAAATATATAGCTGTAATCATTTTTTAACCCCTAATTTTCACCTGATTAACATCGGCGACAGCTTCATCTGATCGAAACATGAATAACATTGAGGTACGGGAGATGCATCGTTTCATTTTTTAATTTTTGAGAGTTTGGGTGAACAAATCATTCTTTAAGAAGAAAGTTATTCATTTCTATCCATAAAAAACTTATTTTTGGAGAAGAGAGGCTACCACCCCACCTTACTTCGAATGATATATCTTTCTGTACCTACAAATATTGGTTTCAAAATAATGATTTCTCATTTCTCTAAAACAAATTCATTATTTTCCCTTAAACCTTTCTCCTCCCCCCCCCCCTCATCAGCTCTTGATTCAGTCACACAATGTCTCGTGATGAAAAATTTGTGAGTTGGAAGGTTCAAGCTGTTATCTTTAACAGTTGTAACTAGCTGGTATGCATTACCCTGGTAACAAGCTGAGATAAGTGGAATGAGATCAACACAAGCATCCAGCCTAGACAAGTAAAAACAGTAAAGCAAAGAAAGGGGGTGAAACTCAGCATCTGCCAAACAAAACCTTTCCATTTTATTTTCCTCTTTGGAAGGTTCAACTTTTTTTTTTTCTTTACCATAATGATATTTCATTTTTTAGTGTGAGGGTGGTCTGTTGCCAAGGAGGAATGCCCTCCACTGCAAAATGTAGTCCATCAGTGACAAACACCACCACCACCCCCCCCCCCCCAAAAAAAGAGAAAAGAATGCAATTTCGAACAGATCGTTGTCTTACTGTAGCTTTCCTGTAACACAAATCGCCACACCCAATGGCAATTTGTAATTTTCATACAAAGGAGAGTTTTCACATAGGTCCTAACTCTGATAGTGTGTACTTTAACTGTATACTGGTCAGGCTCAGTGAAGGTCATACTACAAAGGCAGAAATAAATATATTTTCGAAACATTTTTACTTCTCATTCTTTTTTGATTCCTTGGGATGGCAGTGGGAGGGAGGGGGGGGAGAGAAAATTACTTGGATAGCAACAGGAGGGTAGTTGGAACGGATACGGTGACACACAGTGAGTGGTAAAGTACACAAACTACACAAAAACTTCTAGATTTGACGTGCACATTTAATGCAGGCACCTTTGAGAGATTTGACGGCAACCAAGGCAACTGTGATTATAACAATTGGTTGCAAAATTAGATTGATGTACTGTGCATTACCCCCAAAAAACAGGGTCTAAAAACACTTTTAAAAAGAGAACTCCTCACCAAATTTGACTTTAAAGCTTGACCGGAGAGGTCTGCTGGTCAACGAAAACTATGACAGTGGTTCTGCTCTTTTACATTGTGGAACATCGAAACGTGTTACACACATAAACAGATAATATGCAAGCAAAGGAGACTGTAACTGTTGAAAATTTCGTGAGGGGATATATGCCCATGGAAACTGAGAGTGGCTTCCAGGGAAAGTGGTCATCAACCTTTTAAAAGATGTAGCCTCTTTTTTATCAATTTGGCAACAATTGCAAATGTTAGTGAACATTAAATTTGGTAACAAAGACATCCATACATTCTAAAGGAGTAACCTTCTAGTTTAAACGTAAGTTATCGTATTGTATCAAGTTGAGTCACTTCGCTACATTGTGAAGGTCATTTCACTACTATATAGAGAAGATGGTTTACCACAAACCGAGCTACAACCTGGACTAAATAACGCAGCCACTCAGAACTTAAGCTATGAATGTATCGAGTTGGCAACAACAGTTGCACGTGAATGCCCGTTTTGGAAAATTCAGGTGGTGCTCGAATACATCGTTTTGACAGTTCATCATCTGTCTATCGATACACATAGCTACACTCAAGTTTGCTGTGTAACTCTCTTTTTTTTTCTTTTTTTTTATCCAGGCAAAAACGCCAGCAGCGTGACATCATACAATGGTGAGGCCTGAAAGTGCGTGCAACCACTTTGGGAACCATAAGACCCAGATATAGACCATGAAATGGGTCAAGCAAATTGTGTTGTAAAGTTCAATGGAAATCCAACAATATCCTTCAGATACCTACTTGACAGAAAACGGGCTTCCTGAAACATTTCTTGTTGAGCGACCATTTTTCATCTGTTTAATTTGTCACCGGTGTGTGCGTTCATCCGTTGGTACACAACACTCGTGTTTTATTCTTTACTTCGAACAGAGAATCATTCTGCATGGAACAGAGATTAGAAGATGCAAGGAAGGGGTGGAGAGATGGGAGAAGGGATGGAGAGATGGGGGGTATAGGGGAAGATAGGAGAAATGTGGGGCATGGAATTTACCTGTGACCAGTTAAGCACCTGCCATGAAGCAATTAAAATGCCATTTTGAACCAATTAAATAACTGCCATTAACCAATGAAATAAATGCCATTAACCGATTGAATCAACCAACTGTCAAATAATAATGATAAAACTGTCGAATAACTGCCATATGACCAATATTGAGCGACTGCCATCAACCGATTCATTGCCACTAAAAAGAAAATTGAGAAAAACAAAATCCCAGCTACTAGCAGTTCCCCACACGACTGGGATTACAGTAGCTTTAAAATCAGTCAATCTGGTAGAGCATCTGTGTATGTACATATTAATGACTGAGTCTATTAACATAGATCACCGAAAACAGATCTCTGATCCACTCCACTGTTACACGACACAATGTAGAATAGAAAAAAAAGAAATAATGGGGAGAAGGATAGCTTCTCTAAAAGCACAGACAATCACACACAGGACACAACAACCCACCCAGTAACTTTAATTTGCCTTTGCTTTACTTCCAATATCTTCTTTCTGGCCCCTTCTCTTTTCCACACATGCTTCCCCTTGGAATACTCATTCCCACCCCAACCCTCCAACCTCCCATCCTTTTTGGCAAGATGTATCATGTGAAAGTTACAGCTTCTCTTATTGTGTTTATCAATCTGTTTTCATCTACATGGTAGAGGAGTTCACACCCAACTTTAAAGTGACACTGCAATTCTGATTTAATTTGGCAACAAATCCAGGAATCAAACTGGCTACCCCCCATCACCTTGGGTATTTTATTTTTCTTCTCTTGGCTCTGCTTAGTTTTGTTTCTATAAAGAGCTCAACAACGGTTTACTATTGAGACATATAAATTTTTAAGTCTGTGGTAATATTGAATCATTCTACATAAAACAAACAGTTACCTTTTATCCAGTCACTAGTTAAATTTGTCACTTCAAGATCTTCTCCACACTATACCCCAGTCCTTCCCAAACCAACTTCCCACCCCACTCCCCCCCCCCAACTTGATTGGAAATTTATGATATATTTTAATTCTCAGTGTTGTGCATAAAGGTTTTCGCATTCCTACTCACAGATGTAGACACGATCTTCTCTAGGTGAAATCTCTTCTCAGAATGAAGAGCAGGCAAAAAAAAAATTTGCTTGTAGCAGACATTGATTGCCGGGCTCTTTCCACAATTAGAGAGAACTTTTTAAAATCAGGTAAATTGAATTTCAGGTCGAAGTTGGACAATGGTTGGTCAACTTCTCATCAGACTGAGAGTGTTGAATTGTCCTGGGGGTAGAAATCATTCTAATGATCGCAGCGGCGGCGGCAGCAGCAGCAGAAACTACGGCAGCGGTGTCAGCGGTGGGTTCTCTTCAGTAACATGAACAGAGAGAAAAAAAAAATCCTTGCATAGTGCATTACTGTCAACATCATCAGCATCCTCGTCTTTGCCGTCGTCAAGCAGAAAAACAATTTGGTACGCTCAATCTCTTCTTTTTTTTTTTCCTTCTTCTTTTTTCTTAATTTTGTCCTGTTCATGTTTTGAAAGGTTATGATCATTAATGAGAGACTTAATTCAACCTAAATCAAAGGATCATGAGACATATACTGGTATAAAATGAGAGGTCAGACGGACTGAACCCTCTGTGGGATAATGCAGTCAGAAATATGCGTGTATGAAGAACACATTCCCTTAAAATGTGAATTCACTTCACTGGTTTAAAAGTTTTGCCAGTCATTAGATGTTCACCGCACTGATGAGTGCATGACATTTGAAGGGACTCAGCCTGTCATGGGCATCGATTTGTGGGGGGATGGGGGACATGTCCCCTCCATTTCTTTTGAGGGGAGGGGACACTAACATGTGTCTCTCTCCTGTCTCTCTCCCACTTTTTGTAACTTGAAATAGAAAACATAATAGCAACATACATTATTCTTAGTGGAAATGTAAATTTCCACTAACTTATGTAACTATGTTAACTTATGTTCTAAGAAATAAACAAATTAAGCAGAAATTAACAGGGCCAGAGAGACCGAGAAGTGCCATTTCCTGCAATCTGAGAGTTATTCTTATCATTCTTCTTTCAGTATGCTATGTAGAGAAAGTATACAACCTTAATGGAGTTATAAATTTTCCCACTTTAATCCTTTAATCCTTCGTTCAAAGTACCCTAGTGGGAGGGGAACAGGGAGCCTCAGGTCTACTGCTGTAGCTTATGTAGTTCTGCTTTCTTTTTTTATAAAACTAAAACTTAGGCCCAGTTGCAGCTAATCAGCAAAATAGGTGAGGGGGTTAACGAACTGTGGATATAACTAATATGCACAACTTAAAAAAAAAATATTTTCCATTTTTGTAACGAATGCAAATGGAGGACAAACGTTAGGGTTAGTCTTATTGTACCTTTGCAGCTGCACCTGTTTCACCATTTTGATATGCAACGAACTGCAAATCTTCGGGAGCTTCGCCCCTTGGACACCTGCATATAAGAGTTTCCACAGCTTGCACCAGCCGGGCCCCGGACACCACGTAGAGTTGCTGGCACGCAAGTTCGCGTGCTGGTTATAGGGTACACAAAGACTAGAGGGAAACCAGAACATTTTCAATGGTGTCTCGAGGGAAATCGAGCAAGGTTTTCCAACAGGGAGAGGAGGAGGGGGGGGAGTATGTTCACTTGCAACATTTGCCAAGTGTTCAAAACATAAACGAGGATACATAATTCAGTTACATAACTTTTATATTACATATAATCTCAAGCCATCTGATGTATTTTTCCATAGATGAAATTCCCTCATAATTGAGAGATTGTGGACATCAGATTCCTACTTAAAGGCGGGCTACATGCATCTTCAAACGCACACGGAAGTGCCGTTTCCTCCCATAGGGGGGGTTTTGCAAAGCCCGAAATTTTCTTGTAAGCTCCGTGCCAACCCATGGTGGCACTCTGCTTAGATAGTAGTGCCAGTGCTCACCCTCCCCCATATTCTTTTTCGGTCCACCGATTACGTCATGGTTTACACCACTTTTAGCAAAAAAAATTAGACCAGCAGATGCCCCCCCCTTCTTTCAATATCAAGTTGACGCCCATGTAGCCTGTAATAACTACATCCCCTGTAAATTACCAAGTAACGACAAACATTTAACTTGGTCAAATTGACCACTTCTTTTAAGGAAATTTCCCTAGTGCTGATTGCCCTGAATTACTGCCTTTAACTATGGATCTCCCCACACTCGGCTGTAAAACAGATGCAAATGTATTCACACTTTTATATTTTCTGTGCTGTCCTTTAAGGGTGGTGCTATATTGACTGGGACAGGATACCCACCGTGTAACATGCCGCTGCACCCCAAAGCTCTATCACACGCAAATGATTTTCTACTCCCTGAAATTTCTGTGATGTCTTTCAAGTACAAAAATGACTTTTAGTTTCATCCTTCTAGCCAGCTAGGGTAATTTTTTTTTTAAACAACTTCCATTTGACAAGCTTTACATGGATGGGCAACCAAGTAATATTCTTTTCAAGCCTTACACTCATCTGATCATTAGGGTTTGGAACCATATGTGTGTGTACAATTGACTAATACTTTCTTCCATCGCTTAAATATTTACACTCGAAATCACATGCTTAGAACTTTAAGAAAGGTCAACAGCCTAGCACTGGTAGAGTGCAATTTTACAGGCAGAAACCGATTGCCTGGAAAGTCAAATATTTACCAAGAGAGTATCTGTATAGAGGAGTTTCTATTTTAATACACTGCACCGATACATGTGCGCCTGTGCAACACCATTGACGAGACAACTACAGCATGGCATGCTAAAATTTGTTTGGACCAGACAGTACTGCAGTTCTAATTGGGAGTGAAATCTGTGTTTTGAATTATGATGACAGTCCTTTAAAACTTTCTCACAGAGCAGAGATTTGAAAAAACAAAAATAAGACAAAAAAGTCCTTTGACAACATTTTACCTTTTCACAGATCTTAGAGGGACTACTAAATTTGTGTTTTACAGGAAATTTGTCCGAACAAAACAATAAAATCAGCTAACCCTAAGACATGGAGAAGTCAAGTAAAAAAGGAGATTATGCACAGTGTAGCATAAATTTACTTCTGACTTTGCAAAATATTGAGTCAAAAATTAAGGGAGACAGGTGGTAAGTATGAGGACAAAAAAAGAAAAAGGGGGGGCCTTCTCATGATATTCCGAGCGGTCTTCCTCTGAATCATGAAAAATGTGCATTTTGCAATTAGTGGGGGAGTCCCCTGGAATCACTCCCATGAATGGGGGGCACCCAGGAATGGAAATGCGACTATCGAGCTGCCAATTTCTGTCAAACTTATGCGACGCTTAGAGTATCATGTTTTCAAACGTCTGGCCATTGAGTCAGCTTGAGCAGAATTGGGCTGTACTTTTGACCAAACATAGGCATCCTTAATCCACACAAAATTTCATTGCATGGAGTGCATGTCTGGATACACAGTGTAGAAAAATTAGGCTGTCCTCAGCCACATGACAGAGGTCTTTGCAAACATTTTGGCAGGTACTTACTACAATTTTCACTATTTCTGACAGTTGTCTACATGGTGGTCTATTTGAAAGAATGATGTGTCTGCTTTTACCCCTTTCACAGTACCCTGGAAAGTTTTGCTTCACAGCCACATGCGAACTATGGCGTAAAATTTCAACGTTTCTCTTAATGTGGTTGGCTGAAAAGGGTGGTGTCCACGTAATGGGCATTGGCTGTGAGAGCATTGATTGAAATTTGTATAAAATCTTCTTTCCAACTTCCTAAATCTTACGCACGACAGTTTCAATCATACTAAAATAAAAGTGCCATGCGGCAATATGTTGCAAATGTAAGATAAGACAGATAAAAGAACATTCAGGTTTTTTCCTAAAAAGACAAAAACACATCACCATTCTTTAAACAACAGTTCCAATTCAACACTATTGAGAAAATACTATTGAGCAAAACTCATTCTGGGCGACAGTGCTGCCACGTGGGTGTAACTAACCATCCGACTCGTACGAAGAAATCCTGGCAACACTCAGTGAAAACATACTTTCCTTTCTCTCCTTCTCCCGGATGTACTTCATTCTACAACAACAGTCAAGCAAAATGGGAAATGTGTGACTTATTTTGCGGTGCCAAAGAAAATACATCGGAAGCTTTTCAAAAGTAGATGATGAGCACTGTTCCTCTGAAAAAAGATATTATCCGAAGATTCTGACTCTTTCTTTGTACTAGGTCAGGAACTTTTGTCTGAAAGGGCACTTTCTTACAATTTCTTCCATTCATCTCTGTCACGTTCCTGACATAGATTCATTCCCAATTGTGATGTCAAGAGTCAAGGTGAGGGGAGCATGGTGTTCACCTGTAATCTAGAGAATAAAGAAAAAAAATCCCGACAGATTTAAGCCAGCAGCCACGAAAGTCGATCAGCAGCGACCAGAATCAGAATTCCGACGAAGACCGAGTTTAAGAACCAACAGATTCACGTGCGGTCTTTGAGGGACAAAAACCAAAAAAAAAAAAAAATGGTACATGTGAACAAAACTAAATTAATCAGGTCAAACCAGGGAACTGGTTATATCCCACTAAACTTTGTGAGAAACAATTAGAAGGGCAAGAATCACCCGGGGTGGAGCACAGAAGGGGGGAGGGCAGTCTGCAGGGTGGGTCTCGGTGTGGTCTCTCTCACCAGCATTTCATGCTACTGATACCAATTACGAGATGGGGAAAGAGGAATATCAGATGGATGAAAATAAAGACAGGAAGAAACGAAGTTTAAACAAAGTTCTCAGAAGGTGGATGATACAAGGTGGAGATGATATGATATGTAGAGGTACACAAGTGAGCAGTAACTTAACAAAAAGACTATAATAGTTAGGCTGGTAAGGCTACATGTGCCAGTACACTCTACCATGGTTGTGCGGCTATGATATAGACAGGATAACACCAACCTAAAGACTAGGCTCTCGAATTGCTATCCTACCATATATGGTGGTCTACACTGAGACACCTACCAAGAACAGAATGCAAGGTGCATTGCAATTTCAATGATACAGTAGGTACAGCTGTACATTAAGAATGTTATGCTAATGTACTGCAAACTGTAATTACAACATACCTGGATTACTTGTCCCTTGAAATGCAGGATATTCTTATGTTTTTTTGTAATTATTTGTTACACTCTGATGATAAGACCCACGTTGACCTAGAATGACCTTTGACCTACATCAAATCTAACTAGACTTGTTTTACTTAATGGAGTACATGTATATACCAAATACAAAATGCACTGGCTTCAGCTAGCTTCTACAGACATCCTGCTTACATGTATTTAAGTTAGGCATATATGTCAAACAAACATGCAAACACAAAGCATTATATTACTGCAAATCACGTTAAATAGCAGCCAATTAACAGGCATGTGTCACATACAATAAATTTTATCAACATCAAACCTAGGCCATACATATTTCAGCATTAGTACATACAGGCCTATACACAAAAAGTCTGCATACCTGCTTTCAGCAGCTCCTTCAATCTATAAATTATATATGTGCATATCAAAATGCCAATATATGAAGCAAAATTACTAATTGAGGATAAATAACACTACCAGAAAAAAAAAAATTAAAACAGTCATACATTCGAACAATATCCTACGCTTCAGATTGGTTTGTACTACTTCAGATAAGTAATTTCACTACTGGATGTAGAAACTTAGCATTTAATTATACATACACCAGGCAGCAAGAAACCATTACAATTTTCGCTCTAATTAGTTGCCTCCTCTCGGTGAAAGATTCTCAGCTGCAATGATTAACATCAATTATCTCGTTCAGTACAAAGTGGCGATATTATCCCGCCCCCCAACAAAAAATATATAAAAACTATCCACAGATCTGCAAATCTGCTTCAAATTTTATTTTTCAATATGAAACATTGATCCTTTATGTTTAGATACTGTACTGCCTTCTGTGTTCATTGCAGTTCAAAAAAAAAAATTCAGATTTAAAGTGTGACCTAAGTGTGATGTTGTAGTGCATTAATACACTTCAAGGGCTAACTGTGCAGGATAAATTATAAACAAAAAAGGAAAATATATTGTTAGATCTAGAGGAATAAATGCATGAAACACAACATATCAAGTTGATATCCCAAAACTTGCATACACCTGGTTTAGTTACATACAAATGACTCATTTGCTTCAACACAACAAATGCACTTCCATCTACTACACCAAGAGTACTGGTAACCTTTTAACAAAGAGTCTGGCGCCACCCGCTCTAATACCGCACTGGCCCTCCCTTCTCATTTTGCCATCCTGATGTGCTAGCTGAAAGTGTGGCTTTTTCTGAGAATCTGCTAAATATGTTTATGAATGTTCCGATTTGGACATGTTTCTTGAGCATGTAACCAAAGAACATGATAATATCACAACATAAAAAGAGAAAAAAGGGTAGGAAGAAACAAGAAGCAATTTGAAAGACCTGACACACTGTGACCTGGCCTGTGTGGACCAGATACCGAATGTTGCACGACGCATTCAGCGATTATATAGACATCTCTTTGAAGCAAATGCTGCAAAATATGACTCCACAAATACAGGACGTGTTTTGAATGACTAGGATATGCAGCTACATTTAACTGAATGTATGTTGTCTACTGTCCTAAAATTAATTGCGCACCCACACTTAAATATTATATTCCATGATGCACTGCACATCCAAGAAACATGCAACACTTAACTGTCGCTACACGCATGACCATGTCCTAAAATTAAACCAGGTTGTTGCATTTCCTTTTTGTTCTATTGAGCATTTCCCTTTTTTTTCCCTTTTTCTTTTTTTTAATGCTGGTGTTACTGCAAAAATAATTTTCCGCAAAAATGCAGCAACGCTTTAATCAACTGTAACATTTGGGATCATACATGAATAATGGGTTTGTGTGTTCTCTCCAGTGTCTATGATTAATACTGCCGACTTTCTTTTAAGATGCAGTCACTCAAGAGGAAAATCGCAAATTACCTGTGTTTTTTTTTTTTTTAAGAATTCATAACAATTACTATATACTTGGTCATTTTGTATAACAATGAATACCTTTGCTTACCCAAAGCTATCAAAGAAACATTCAAAAGGGTAAATTGTTTTAACATCAAAATTAAAATGGTGCCTGTTGCCTCATGTACCGATCTGCTTGGCAGCCAGCACATGGAGCAACGAACCTTGGTCATAAAGTGTACACTAAACGATACGAATGGAGGCATAGCCCTGAGAGAATTTTGACCCCCAAAAAATTGTGAATTCTCAATTCCATTTAAAGCACTGGAATAAAGCTATGACAGGTTGAACATAAGTGGAGCGAAATTGGTGTCCAATGTCAAAGAACAGACTTAACGTGGGCAGTGTAACTTCCAAAAAGTGATTCTCACGTACAGAAATAACAGCACCAGATGAGACTTCGGCTTACTTGTAACTACAGACGAAAGGTGACCAGATACACACATCCAAAATTGCTAAGTCATAGGTACTTACGGTAACAGTTATACCTAACGTTATAGATAGGCATACAAAGGTGATGAGTTACCAGATAAATGTGTTCAACCATCACCAGAAAACACGAGACATGAAATTGAAAAGAATGCCACTAATGCTTTAATATTTTATCAGCATTTAGTCATGACATCATCACATTAATGTTTTATTTGTCTAAAACTTAACAGACACCTGAAAAGAAATACGAATTGTGAGATTTGATGACAATATGTTTCACTCACTCAAAACTCTCTCAGTTCTTGCCTGCAGACTTCAGGTTAACTAACACGGTGTCCTTGTTTCTGTTATCCAGTAACAGCCTATACAGTGACTACAAACAGATTACACACCAATTCCCTGGTAAAAAATCACCTAAAATCACCATTAAATCGATCCCTCTCGTCTGATAACAACTTCCTGTTTTGTGTTGTGTCCACTGTCACCTTTCAATATTGCTATGTGGAATGCACTTTCTGCGATGCGAGCGGCGGGACACAGGTAGCACATGACCCCAAAGTATGTCCTAAATGTGAACGTATATGCCAACGGTGTCATCTCTTCTTCGGTCACCCAGTCGGTGTTCTTGGATTTATGATACAAAGCGTAACATTTGACCTGCAACTCACTTGTAATAGGAGGCTAGTGGAATTTGTGATGAAGTCACTTAAAATGTGTTTTGTTTGGTGCTTTCAAAGATAGCCCTAGGCGTGTCTGACATTTACTACCCGGTCCATAAAGTTACTACGCCATAGTACCTTCATAAAGTGAACAACTACACTCGTCTAGGACAGTATAAGAAGTTATCTGTCATATGAACCTGGTACATTGACGGATGTTTGTGAAGATAAACATGCGAAACGATCCAATCAGAAGGTACTGCAAGTGTGCACACATTACGGAAGTAAGACCTGACACTACGAGGTAAAGACGCTGCCAAAGCCTTCTTAATGATAGGTTTCACACTTTCGTCGGATACCTGCTTCACCCCATGGGCTTGAGTTGCGAGTTACCTGTTTCCAAGTTTACGAATTGGTGAAAACATAACCATCACTAAATGAGCCATAATCACAAAAAAAAAAAAAAAAAAATAGACAGATAGATAAAATGGGACACAAAACTTTCTCACAACTGCAGATACCTAAACTATCTTCCTCAAACATGTTATCTTGACTGTGCTGAGTATCTTGATCTTTTCATTCTCAAATTCCAACTGGCGGTGATTACAATTAGATCACAAGTAATTCACGCCACGCATTTTGGACAAAAACAGACCACTTATTCATTAAATAATGGACTTGAATGACAACAAAATACAGAATTCAACGATTAGTTCTGCGTCTGTTTGACACTTTTCCATGAACATTAGCATCAGTACATTATTCATTATAATATTAATGAATAACAGAAAAAAAAAAATTCAAACATTTTTACTGACCACTGGAATTTAGCGAACATGACTGGGTGTGTGCGGGCAGGCAAGCAAAACTTCAGAAGTACAACAATAGAGGGCAATAGGGGTTAAAAGGTTGTATTAAACAAACAAAACATAATAACTACTCAATATCAACTATTTAAACAAACAAAACATAATAATTACTCAATATCAACTATTTGAAGTCTGAAAAATTTCACTTAAGTGGAAGTGTATATAAAATGTGTGTACTGATTTTAATGTGGCTTTGATATGAACATTCTGTCTCCATCTCGGCTACCACTGATCAGAATCGACCACGAGAACTTGCGATCAAACACGGATCTCCCGAGAGTTTGCGTGATGTTTGTGAAACAAACTGGTTAAAACTGGTCTGCTCATGGTGAAAAAGGAAACCTCGCAGATCGACCTGCATCTTTCATTGTACAGTAAAATTTCACGACCGGGGTCACAAAGTGCTGTATTGGTCGAGTTCTTCGTGAAGTACCGTTATTTTGCTTCGCACCTTACTATGGCATCATGTATCTAATACAGACATGACAGAGAAGTTCACAATTAAACATACATGCTCAGCTTTGTTCCATGAACAATGCAATGTTTGGATGTTGTGTTTGTTCCATGTGCATAAGTATTTATTTCCAGTCCTATTGCACCACATGAGTTGACAAAAACTGAACACGAAGTAACCACAAACAAGTTCCTAGGTAATTTATCACATTTTATCGAACCGGGGAAAAAAAAAAAGAAAACCAGTGAGGGTAAAAAAGTGTAATTTTCATCATTTTTTGTTTTTGGTCACACGCAAAATGTACATCAGTGAAACTTTGGATCCAGGTAGCAATTTCAAAACTGGGTCCTCACCCATTGGTCGGATACCCGGTGCAAGCACTTGTTACGAGTATTGAACGCTCAAAATGCACTCTGAGTGAGATTCGAGCAGAAGTCAAACGAGGGGGAGCTAGGCTCAGAGGGCACAGTACGCGAACTTTATTCTGGTGTACTTTGAGCCAGGACACAAACAATGCAGTAAAGCAAGCAGTAAATTACGTACGTCTACCAGGTGAATATACTGTATTATGTTTATTGTATCGTAGTCTGTTTGCCCTTGTTGATCCAGTGTAAATTTTTTAAAACCGTTTGTTTCCTTACAGAACAAAATATTTTCCCACTGCTTGAAAAGAAAAAATGGTTCAAAGGTTATTGGGGAGTGTCTTGTCAACAGGAGCTTCAGCACCGTCAGCCAACCATGTAAATATAAATCAATCAATCAGGCTTGTAATATGTTTTTTCTTGTCGCATTTTGAAAGCTGCAAAAGGCAAACATGGCACAAAAGTTCAATAGATAGCTGTGAATGAACCGCGGGGAAAATGGTCTCCAAAAGCATCATGTGAAACCCTCTTCGCTGACCTTTTGTGCCTGAATTGAAACACCTTTTTAGAATGCAACCACCAAAAAGACAAAGCAACGCCTACCACAACAAAACGGAAAGGGAAAACAAATAAGGGCTCGGTGTGATATCATGGTGCTTTAGTTATCCTCTGTATTGTCATCCTCTGTATTGTCATCCTCTGTATTGTAGGCAATTACTTCAACTTTTTAACACATTTTGGTTTTTCCACAGAGACAAATAAACGCTTTGTAGGTGAGGTAAAACTGAGGATGTAGGTCGCCAAAAAAAAAGTCAACATGTTACGATGAGTTGTTTTCTCTTCGAGATGTTACGGTTTGGAATGACTCGGATGAGAGGGAGTGGGAGGAGTCAAGAACTGCACGTAATGAAAATAGGTGACTTAAATTAATGGAGCTCACTGGATACATTTTTATATTATTAAAGTCCCAAACGTCCTCTCTTCTGGTCTCTGAATTGGCTTTCAGTTTTTGTCTAAAATTGTGAATGCACACCACCAAAATTATTGGGCTCAAATCAGGTTTGAATACCGTCCTATTTGGTACCGGTACTTGAAAATCGTTTGGATGGTACAGTGGCTGGTATTTGCCATATGGTATCTGAAATTGCACAGGCCTTTGAGGAACTGACCATGCAGTCAATGTATAGCTCCACACGACGACAAGTTTGAAAAAAATATTCGAACACACTCCCAAAAAGCATCTTCCCAGCTATTCACAATCCAAACAACTCACTGTCATGTGTATTCAAGGGTGACTATGCTTTTACCCCCCTTGCTCACACTAATGTAATTTATTTTGACTTTGCTCAAAGTGCACTGAAAATCGATTCAGACACCACGCACTCTAGACCTGGGCACGCCCTCTGAGAAATTGGTGGTGGTATGCTCATGATCATCACAGAAATCACAACAAAGTTGTGAATGGGATTGGTAAGAGCTCAACTTTTTGAAAGAAAGGTTCATATTTGCCAGGTCTCAAATTTAAGCCTAGCTGTTTGGTTCTGAGTAATAGCTGACATTTTAACGTCATAATGGCAATGGTACTCAAAATGCACAACAAGATCAGAAACCGAGTATTTGCAACCTCTCCTTTTTCTCTCGTTCATTTCCCGATCATCCTTTCGGGAGAAAAATAATTGGATAAAAGTCATCGGGAACACTCCTGTAGCAGCTAAAAAAACAAAATTTTTAACATAATCTGTTTTGTAAACTTGTACACGCTCAATTGCTGCCACAACGACACAACTTAAAGTTACATGTTTAAATTGTTTCGGTGGTAATGCCAAAGGGGCGCTTCTAACAGTTTCAACCATGTTAAACCTATTGCTGTGAAAGGGTTACTATATAATCAGCTATCCTACAGTATCATGGGAAAGGCAGTATAGTTTAGCCGAGCAACAGAGTATTTACCCCATAGCGAGGAGGGCAGTATGAAGGATCTGTCACACATCTGGTCATTAACGAACACAAAATACAGGTAGGACTTTTTTTTTCAAACTTAACTTCTCGAAATTTTCACAAGTGCTTTAGAGAGTGAGCATGGAGAGGCGAGAAACGGGGGGGGGAGGGGGAGATGAAGGTGTTACCTACGAGAAATCAATCACAGGCACAGAGAATTCCAATTAGCCGTGTCGAGCAATCGTGAGGTAGTCCGACCTAAAATACGACAAAAAAAAAGTTGAAATCCAACCTAACCCACGTGCAGTGCAACCATAAACCATATTGTATCTGATAACGGTATTTGCTCCTCCCTGACTGGCCATGCAGGGGCACCCAGTGTGACGGCCGTCTGAGTCGGTATCGATGAAAAGTTGCAGCGTAGAGGGTATTCATTGCCATTTGGGAACGAAAGACAAATAAACGGTTAGCTTCACACAAACAACTCAAAGTGAAAGGACAGCAGAATGCTGAAGTTTAAAATTTTGCTCTCTCAGGCAATCCTACAGATGGTACGACTGCAATGACCGATTGGGTGTTCTGCTCGATAAACAGTGACAAAGCTAAACATTGGTAGGGGACATTTATCCTGCTGGCTTTATCATTTATCTCTGAAGCTGGAGACTACTGCCGATATTACGGGTACGTGTCAAGAAGAACTATGGTACAAAAATTTACAAGCTAGGTCTTCTCCAAATCATCCGGATTTTCTGGATACATCGGTTGAAAAGGGAAAAAAAGAAAAGAGAAAAAAATGGAAATAAGGGAGTAGCTGGGGGTTTCAGTGTGGTTATTGGAACGTAACAGACAGGGGAAAAATATCACATACATACAACAAGCAATTGTCAGAATGAACAAGAGCACAGATATATACTGAAATGTAGGGCCATGTACTTTCCGTGACTGTTGAAAATCGCAGGAAAAACTGGCAAATGAACTTTTGAACTGCAGAAATTCACGGAATTTGCCAATTTTAGAGAACCTTTTTACGAAAAGATATTTTGGCAGAAAAAAGTAAAATTAATGAAATGTACATGGTTTACAGTTTAAAGTTTCTCCCATAAACTTCACAATCGATATATCAAAGAAACTATCGTAACACTTTGTAAGCATAATACACGAAAGTCCACCCCAGCAGACCAGCCGCAGCAGGCCAAAACACCTGACTGAATCGAGCATTCCCATGAGCACTAGCACTGACTGCGGTATGCTTAGCCCTCGAAAACTCGAGGAGGGTACGTTACTAACATTAATGCTACTGTTGCCTCAACGAAGCCGTCTTTCTACAAATTCAATCTTGAATCTCAATATTTTACGCCTCTGGGACTGAAAAACAGTAGACTACATTTGACTGTTTATTAAATAACGTGAATCCTTTAACTTACAAATAGTCGGCTGTTCTTTCATGGGCGAGGAAGTGTGCACATACTCTGAGGTGGTTAGACCACTTCCCAAACATCTAACTACGTTAGGATAGAATTACTGTAACTTTTGGAAAGACTTTGGGCGATCTTTTGTATTTTTTCAAATGAGACCATTCTTTTCTTTAAAAATGCACTTTAATGACTTTAAAAATGAATGTAATAAAGCTTTGTTTACATGAAACATGCAACATTTTGTGAAGCATTGAAGAAGCAATATGGTAGGATTTCTTTTGGACAAACCTTTGTTACACTGATGTAGTTTTCATCCTGTCGCGTCACTGCGTATATAGATTCTATGTCTTTGTGCGCTTCTGCACACATGCAGAGCAATTCTCACACAAATAACTTGCAATTGCCACTTATGTTTGAAAGGGAAATTCACAGAAATGGGAAAGTTGAAATCGAAAAAACATGGATTCGATAAGTGGAAAACTGAATTTTCCACTTTGAAACACTGAAAATCAGGTGACCTAGAAATGTGGGGGAATTGTAAAGGTTGTGAACATAATACAAGGCCTTTGAAGATTGGCTTACCCATTAAAACATGAATATACATTAAAGAATATGAATATTCAGATGACATTCAGGGACGGTAGAACAGGTATACATATATTGTTAAATGACCAGTACAGTACATTGCAAAAGTGAAAGTCTGATTTATCTTTGACCTGTGGTTGAAAATTTCTTTTCATTTTGTTTTCTGAATTTCCACATTCATGTCCACGCAAAAGATGAAACTCAATTACCTGTTGAAACAAATGAACAGGGTTTGGCATGTGAGGCACACTGCCGTGGAGAACACTCCCATTTGTAACACTCCCACTTATTTCCAATTTCAATTTATGAATGGACTTTACAAAAATCAACACCTACGACAAGAGAAAAGCCAACTTGGGTAGATCAATGTAACCTGACTGACAACTTGCCAAACATTTTACCAACCAAATCTTCAACTTCAAAGCAACTTTGCCAGAGCCTCCAAGAAAGACAAGATGGACCCCCCAAACCATTTACACTTTCAGGTCAATGAGGAGTCACATTCAAGGAATCTATGTTCAAACCAGAGGAGAGGTGGACGAGCAGGTGAGGCAGGGCCCTCGGAATTCAGCGACAAGAAGCGGAGGTGTATCGCGCAGCTGTCGACGATCTTATGACACGATCAGAACCATCAACCATCGAGTGTAAATGGCGAACCCCTCCTGCTCGTTGCAAAAACACGACAGCATCGTCGGATAGTTAAATAGAGCTAAACAGAGACCCATCATTTGAACATCCTACAAATTTGTCCCTCGTCTTCATCAAAAACAAACTGATGATTCCACTTTTCCTCGTAATTCTCCTCTCTCAAGTGGCCTTGCATTACTCAAAGAGAGAGAAAGAAAAACACATGGAAAACTAGGCTGTGATCTGGAGAAGAATCTTCTGCACTTTTCCACCCAACCTGATGGAGATTAAGTGCCTACATTAAGGCGGCAAATTAAAAGCAATTTACGAGGGCCAACAGGAATCCCTCGCAGGGGTAAGATTTGATTTCTAGCCTCCTACAGCTGTCGAATGCAGCGATTCGACCGGCGTTTCGGTGCAATTTGAAAGACCGTGTAAGGCACCGAGTCTGAACCTCATGGAAGCCTACTATAGGCCTGTAGGCAAAGACAGGGCCGGTCGACGTGGATGGACATCTAGTGATTGGATTATATTGCCAACAGTGGCATGAACAATCTTTCCCGGATGGTCATTAACAAAAATACAAGCCGCAAAAAAAAAGGGAGAAGAAAAAAAAAAAACACGGAATTGCTCTGCAACAAGTAATTGTTTCTCGTTTTTATTAATCAAAATGTTGAACTGTTTGTGTGGTGGGTGTAACAGTGACCAAGGCAATGAAATATTAAAAGTTTGTCTGAATTAAAAGAAAGCCCTGAATGGAAGTTCGGAGAGCGGACAGGCAGCCGGTGCAAAAATTTTGAGGAACTGGGAAGGAGTTGTACAGATGTGCGCCAATTTGAGCTTTGCATGAGACATTGTAGCCTCTCATCATTGAAAAACAGTCAGAGAAACTGTTTTGCGAAATCGCTATTTGTCGAGCCAAAGAGAGTCTCCTCTGTACATAGAAGCACTGTTTCATGTAACTGTGTGCAAAGAAATCCGTAAAATGATGTGTTGGTCTAAAACAATGAACAGATTTTCCTCGGAAATGTTTCTTGTATAGTTCAAGTTTAACATTGATAGCATCTGACAATTCTTTCACCAGTGTCTAACGAAAGATTGTTTCTCGTTGAATCGCGGGGCGAGAAACTACAGAGATTGTTTTGCAGAGTCTGTTTTTTTTTTTTTTCTCAGGGTGCAGTCATGGCCAATTGCTTCATCGACTTGAGATGTGCAAATCTATCGTAACAGTACATGTGGAATCGGCAGATGTGCATGCAAGCTGTGGTGAGACTAAAACCAGTTTCCGTGCATCAATTCTTGATCTTTCTCTTACCGAGACGTTTTTCAAGCGACCGGAATGCTCTCCCACTTACGACTGCTCGATTAAAACTAAATAATTTATTGTTCATGATATGAACGATAGAACAACATGTTTACGCTGCCGACGTAATGGTTCATAACGACACTCTTCCAATGAACTGGTCAAGAGCCATCAAAAGTGTTAATTGCAACGTTTCTCTTATTTTTTTTATCTTTTTCTCAACTGCAAGCTTGTGAGAGAGTGCTCCATCCTCTAAAAAGAGCTGGCAGGAGAAGATTACCAGCAAGAAACGGCCTCGGGCGAACAGGGGATGAAATTTTTATCAAAGACAAAATTAACGTCACTTACTAAGCACAGGAGAAACATGTATGATATGAAAAAGAAGTTGAATCCCAATAAAACTGAGAATGGAAAGTAGAAGAGGAAGAAAAAGAAAAAAAGAGAAATACAGAAATAAGAAACAAAGGAACATACAAAAAGAAAAAGGAACGAACAAAATCAAAAGGAGAAAAGGTAGAAATGGCAGCGAGAGGCGGTGAAAGCATCATTAGAGGATGCTAGCTCAGTTTGTAAAGAGAACAAGAATGGTTAATGCATACTTGCTACGAAGTTGATGCATTTAGGGATAAGATGCAGAGTGACAGCTGTTTCAGATGAAAAATTTCGCTTCGCATCTGAAGGGAAGGAAAGCGAGATTCTACAGGTGATAGAAAAGGTGGAGAAGTAAAAGCCACAGATCATACGATTTGCATGTGATTCGATCTTTGGTATTTTTTGCTTTTCTTCTCCTTGCTTGTTTAAAATCTCAAGGAAGCTGGGCCAAGATAAATGGTGCTTATGAAATTGCACCAAACCCATTTCATGAGGCAGATAATGCCAGACAGAGGCAGTGAGAGACAAAGGCAAATCTCAAGGTTCCTCTTTAACAGACAATGTCCAGGTTTATTTCCTGCATGCTGTGCAAACACCTTCGAAGCAAAGACCTTTCAATGTTGTGATTATGTTCCACTAAAATGCTAAGTGGGCGAAAAAGGAGATATCTGAAAATTCGTTGGCCATTTACCAGATGGCACGCGAAAATGCATTCAAAAATCAAAATATGTGCCCAGGCATGATGACACGCATTAAAAGATCCTGCCTGTAATAATAAGTAAGAGCCTAAAAAGACATATGGAATGATCAAAACAGCTGTAAATGCATACATGGTTTTGAATGTAAAACTGTTACGTTGGGGCAAAAGTTTAAAACCCCTTTTCCTTGAAAACCAGAGAAATTTGATGTCCATACGGAGAGATAAAAACACATGCAAATAGAACGACATATCACTTTCTGCATCACTAGTCACTTTGAGAAAAGGAGGAGGAGAAGGTCGTTTTAACCCAATTACAGAATACTGTGGGTAAACTGAAAATTCTGTGAATTTCCCAGCCAAGCAAATTCGATTACATCACAGAATGGAGAGCAGTTGCGTTGAAACTATCAAACTACGTACGTTGAGTGCATATGCTTATCGTGTGTATGATAAGTTCAGTCAAACAGTCTGCTGGTCTGAAGAGGAACCTATCACATGCATTCGTCTGAAGATTTGACATTAATTTGAAATTGAAAGTCCGGTAAATCTTTTGAATGGGAAAAGGAAGAGTTGCACTAGGAAAGCAAAGTGTAGAAGATGCATGACATACTGGTGCAGTGACACAGCACAGAGCGGACGTTTTATCCACGACATGTCCGGTGAAATGCGTGCGGCCTGTTCCAGGATGATTCTTTCGGCAGCAAAAATCCTCTGGAAACTGGCCGGTGTGCGGCGCACGCAGCGGGCTTTTCCATTGTTTGACATCACATAAATATCAAGCTGATCTTGGACATTTTCACGAGCTTTGCAGGACTTGGAATACGGGACAAATTCACACCAGCCTAAATTACTTGAATTTAGCGCACAGGGTATGGAAATTGTGCTGGTGCAAACTTCTCTTGGCAACGCTACTAAATGTAGACATGTTTAGTGTCAATAAAATGGGGGGATTAACAAAGGAGGAGGGGGTTAAAATAGGCTTTAGGTAGCAGGTTGGGAGCGGGTCTCTTGTTTGGGCCTATAGATAATTGCTTGTTGTATGTTTTTTATCAGTGTTTCTAAAAGGACCAAATTTGCAAAAGAATCAATGTAATAACAAGCATTACCAACTTTCCAGAGTAACAGGATGGGGGACAAATCATACACACGGCATCCGATTAGATGATGTTACAATAACATAATTCCTTAAAAAAAACACAGATATTGAAATAATATAACAAAACAGCAGAGAGGCTTTAATGAAATTTGTTATTACTTGTGTAACCAATCAGTCCCCTCACCCTGTTTCCTTCCCTCTCCCTGCTTCCCTCTCCCTGCTTCCCTCTCCCTGCTTCCTTCTGGTTGGTCCCTCCCATTCTCCCTGCTCTCCTTCCCTCTCCTTCTCCATGCCTCCTCTCCATTCTCCAGTCCTTCCTCCCACCCTGCTACCCTCTCCCTGTTCCCTTCTCCTCTCCATGGTCCTCTTCCTGGTCCTCTTCCTGCTCCCCCTTCTTGCTGCTTCCATTCTTCCGGCTCCCCTCTCCCTGATCCACAGCTCCTCCTCTCTTTCTCCCTTCTCCATGACTCCTTTCTCTTTTCACTTCTCCCCTCCTACTTCCCTGCCACACTCTCCCTTCTACCCTCTCCCTGTCACAACATCCATGCTTTCCTCTTCCTGCTCCACTGCTCCCCCCTCAGATTCTCCCTTCTCTCTGCCTCATCTCCCTCCTTCTCCCTTCCCTCTGCCTGTTATCCTCTCCTAGCTACCCTCTCCCTGCTATCCCCTCCCTACCCCCTTCCTGATTTCATCCCTGTCCCATCTCTCTGCTGGCTGATCTCAGTCAACTAACATTGTTTATTGCAGATCGACACCAGTGCCATACTACAGTAGCTACAGTAAACACCGTCTGTACTTATTGCAACTGCCAACTACATTGCTATGGTAACACAACCAACCCCTACTGTGGATTGTATAACTTCTTTACCAGGGAACTAAAGATAACTACAATTACCCACCACCATTGTCAACAAGAAAGGTGCTGAACATTTCCAGAAAAATGAAATGGCACAAAAAAAAAAGGGAAAGAAAAGTTCCCCTGCTAAGAGATCAAAAATAAATATATCCCTGGTTGTCAAGAACAATTGGTTCAAAATATAAACTTTCTCAGGCATGTCCTTTATCTCTATGGAAGATTTATTTTTTGGACAGATTCTGAACTTGTTTGGGATCCCCAGGAGTCTCGGACCCATTCACGTTCTTTTTCCTATCAAGTGTGCTAGAGTCACAAATAACCCCCTCAATAATAGGTTCAGCCCAGTTTAGTGTTCAGCCATTGAAATTATATACTTGACTACACTTCCACACTTTTCAGAGCGTTGGGGTCGACAACCTCTAGGTCGTTGACCCCCCTCTTCCCTTTAAAGAGAAAGTCATATTCCTTGTTCAAAGGGAGGAAAAAAAAAATGAACTATACACCAGATCCATGATTGCAATACAAAACCATGTCAGGAGTGTGTACCAATTCTTCCACAGTTTGTATGCACCAACCTGTATGTGCACATCCTGTGTATATGTGTGTGCACAATTTACAAGCGGTTGGGAGCCAGTCTGGCAGTATGCAGTATATATGTGTACTGTACATACACACCCACTGTGACCTTTTGTTCTCATAAATCTTATGTAAAGCTCTTCATGGCCCTAGTGTTTATCTGCTGATATCATTACCGAGAAATAATGACAGACTGAATAACAACGTTACCTAAAGCCGAGATAAAAACATGTTTGGAGTGAAAAAAAACAAAAAAACAAGGAAAGTGAATGATCCATTCATCAGCTTTCTAAAAAAAAAACATTTGTAATGATTGCCTAAAAGAAAAAAGAAGAGGTTTAATATCGTAACGCTTATGAGCTTTAAGCTTTTTTTTTCTCATTTCTTTGTGCTCTTCCTTCATGTTCTCAACTTAGTACTAATTCAGAACTTTACTGGAAATTAAAAAAAAAAAAGCACAAAATCACATCCTGTCGCCCAAGAACTCGGTGCCAAACTTGAGCACGACATGGACGGCACGTCGAACAAACTTCCGCAGAAACTTCATCATGAAGATGCCACGTGATAGGAACCGAGGTAAGGAGTACAGGCTGTGAAGTTACGGTGTCTCATTCGGCTTCCACCGTCCATATTAATCTGTGAGCCATTCTCCATCCAAGCCCCCTCCCTCTCGTGACCCCACCCCAACCCCTCCTGAGGGTGTCAAAATGACGCACTGCGATATGGCCCCTTTATGAAGTCCAATAAGAACTGATGCAAACTAATTCTGACAGAAAACCCCAAATCTCCGGTTTCACCTGCTGATGTTTGACCTTCCATCAGTTGTGCAGTCAATTTACTCAAGCATCGTTTTCTCGCGATGACTGATGGTTACCCAGATCACAGCTCTCGTTCATCACTCACTGGCTGCACATGCGAGATTTATTAGGAGAAGATCGATACAGGCCTGATCATCCCCAGTTTGGACGGACCACAATTTTAACTAGCCATCAAACCAAAGACACCCATGCAGCCCAGCGACTCTCCACCGTAATACAGTTTTGACATTTGACTTGTTTCTCACTATTTTCCAAATTTTGCTTCCAAGTCAGCTTGCGCTGTACTTTCGTCAACAAGCTGAAAATTCTAAAAAGAAGCCCATCATAGTGAAGCCGCAATTTACGCCATTTGTCCGCACACAAGAAAAAGATACATAAGACTATTCTTTTCTCCTTTCATTATTTTTGTGCAGAGCAAAACTTTGTGATCATTCTTTAATTCTCGTAACGCAGGCGTACCTTGATCAGGCAAGGCCGTCTCTCTGTACGCTGCCCACCACCATTCATCACCTTAGGTTAGAGTAATTCTGTCTCTACCCTGACTGTAAGGAGCAAAGGTCAGAAGTGTTTGTAATTAGACTCCATGGGCAGGTGTTTCTCCAGTCTTTAAACATACAGTCATGAAACAGCCTCGATGAAACACATCCTTGACAATCTTCCCAGAAAAAAAAGTGCAAAGTGACACTTCCGAAAAAAAAAAAAAGATCGGGAAATCGCGATAAAAAAAAAAGAAAGTACAGCGGTGGAGGGAGTGGGAGTAAAAAAAAAGGGGGGGGGGGAAGAAAAACATCTACATCATCTTAATGGAGCTACATCAACATAATGGACCGCTTTCTGAAAATTCATCATCACGGTCAACTGGAAGTTAGGACAAGCAGAACCATATTTACTGGAATTAAGAAAATTAAAACTATTTGATCAAATATTTAATTGATTTACAGCTTCTGTTCAGGTCTGCAGGTTGCATTTGCAGCATGTTTCTCCAGTGTGAGAGAAAGGGAGAGAGTTAAATAGATTAAGGGGCGGACGTACCACACTGTCATTTTCCGGAAAGTTCAGTCCGGCCTGGGTTCTTCCAACAATTAGATTTAGCTCCTAGAAACCGGCAGAGCGGAATAACACGCTCTTCAGGAAAACTCGGTGGACAGCGGAATCGAACGAGTTTGAAAGGGTGCCTACGTGAGTCAGGATTCCAGTAGAGCATGCTACTTTGAGTCCATTAGAAAAACCCTTCCTTCTTTTTTTTTCCAGTCATTTTCAAGTTGGTGGGTGAAAGCTATTTCTTACAACATGTGGGTGCTCAAAAGCTGGTACAATCACAGTCAACATAATAAGTGATGATTTAAGAACAAATGATCGCTGGCTAAAATAAGTGATGATGTAAGAACAAATAATTACTGGCTAAAATGAGTGATGCTTTAAGAACAAATAATTACTGGCTAAATCACTCAACCAGTTTCATGCTGAAATTGCTGAATTCCAAACATGACTTAACCATGAGTTCCAGCAAAACCGTTGCAAAGTTGACCACTTTTAACAAAAATCACTTAATTTTTACAAGCTTTCAGTTTCAGTGTACCTTATTCATTTTATGACTGAAGAGTTCTCCGTGCGTACAGAACTCGCAAATTTTGATTCAAAATATGCAAGCACAGACCTAGCTCTTATTCACCGTGGAGTAGTAGGTAGGTTCATTAACATTATAACATTAGGTTAAAACAAAAGTGTTAAACAAGGCCACGGAGAAGACTTTGTCATCTCATGAGATAAACACAACCGATGAGTTAATTTCTAATCGGCAAAAATACAGAGTACTCTCTTCTGACAAAAAAAAAAAAAAACACCTTAGCAAAAAAAAAAATTCATAATTCTATACACCACTGTAAAAGGTCCAGGTGCCATAAAGTAGGTTAACCTTCTCACTTCAAAGACTTTGGGCTACCAAAAGTCAATCCGAGGTCACGCAGGACCAGAGCCTCTGTCTGTCCACACCGCAGGCCACATATGCAGCACATATCGTCAAACAACCGCACAAGCACTTTTCAAGTTGAGGCAAATTAAGTCGTTCCTCTGGAGAGCCCGGCGAGCTTCCACATTGCTTTTTTTTTTGTATTCATCCTATCCTACCTCGATCAAATTCCGACATGCAAAATCATTAACGGAAAGACTTCCTGAATCTTGCAAATTTCTGCTATGAAAAAGTTACACAAATATTGCCAAGCCTAGCCACCTCCTAATTTCCATCTGCGAAACCCAATTCCCAAATCAACGGGCACCCCTCTACCATTCTAGACAGACGGCACAGAGCAGGGCTTTGACGGCTGGTGACAGGCGGCGGTCCCACACTGGGTACCGCCAGAGTTTCATGGAGTGCACAGCCGGACAAATAGTTTGAACTTTACGGCGCCTGCTGTCTTGGGGAACAAATAAAATACCACCAAATCGCACTACTGGCAAAGAGAATGTTGGATTAATAAGAAGTGTAAGGAGGTGGTAACAGTGAATCAAGTTTATTATTCAATCTATTATAATGGTTGTTTCAGGGTATCTGGTAGAATAAACTGTACTATTTAAAAAAAAAAAAAATCTAAGTGTGTGTATATTATATATCACTTAAGATGTACAAACAACTTTGCATGCAAAATAATATGACAGCTATGTATGTTATATTAAAGTCTGTGATATAGGCTACCGATACATACACACGATACACTGAAATTCAATTGACCCAAGAGGCATCGTATCCGCCTCCCTTTTCTATTTTTTTTCCCCCCTTCCCAAATACATTGAAGCTGAATGACTCTCTGAGTGAGATGATAACAAACACAGCCGAAGGAATTTCAGCTAAAACTCGTTTCGATCGCGCTTGAGATGTAGTCACCAAGCCACGCATGACCGTCGCTGAGCAATATAACAAATGACTTCCCTTCTGTGTTATTGGGTTAATTAATTCATTACTTATCAAAACATGCAGGATAACATAGAGACTAAAATAGCTATGTGCACATGTGTGACATAATTGGGAAAGAGAAAAGGCGGGAAAGATAAGGCCGCGAGATGGGGAAATGACCAAAGTGAGACTAGATGCGTACTAATTAGAGCAAACGAGTGTTCGACATGGAGCCTACTGTGTATTAACATATACCACACAAACTCATGCAATTAGCAAGTTGTGGTTTGGAAATTATCAGGTGTGGTGGCCTTGATGTGATCAAAAGAAGCCCAGCCATGCAGTATCTTCCAATGGCATGAGCAACTTCCCCAATGTATGCTAGCTGTAATACTGACCAGTACATTAATGTATGATTGCCAGTAGAGGGTCTCATGAATTGTTCATCTCTTTTAGAGGCAAAATTCACACATATTTTAGACCAAAGATTTCTTGTTGGTTTTTAGAAACATTGAAAGCATTTACAGGTAACGTCTGTTTTACCGATCGTGAGTGTGCGTGGGGCTGGCGACAGCACAAGACCCGTTTAATGACTACAACACCCTCGCTGACACTGTTCTAAAATATCCCAACTGAGGAAAGGGAGAAAAAAGAAACAAACATAATAATTTCCAGAACATACATCAACTATCTTCCACTCTGAAGCTAGTGTGAGATGTTCTCTTTGCAAAGTATTTGAGTGTAGGCTGCACCGCTGAGAACACATACACACATATATGCACATACATACCAGCACATACATGCATGCATACAAAAGGGTACGATACTACTGAGATATTTCAGCATGAAAGATACCAACAACTCCACAGGAAATTACATTTCATTGGAAGGAGCTTCACTCCGGAGGGCTCTGTTGGTTTTCAGAAAAGGAAAAAAAAAGGCCTGGCTTTTGCAATACACTCTCTGCTATATTACAAAGCTGTAAATTGGCCATATAAGCTTTATTTGAAATCCATTCAAATTAACACCCACACAATTATTAACTCCACACTGCGTAGCATACGGGCACGCACATGAAGAGAGAGAAAAAGACATATATATGGGAGGGAAAAAAAGAGAAAATCATTTCATTACAAGCACACACTGTAATTGCTTTACGACTGACTTTTTTCCCCCCACTGTTGTTCCTCCATCTGTGGAACTCGGGGGCATTGGCTGAATAGATTGCCCTCAGTGAGCCGCCGAGCAGCCCGCAATATTAAGCCAAAGGAAAATAATTGAAAAGATATTATGCTGCCAAAAGAGAAAAGATTTTTGTTGCATAAAAAAAAGAAAAGAGAGAGAGAGAGAAAGGAAAAAAGAAAGAAAGAGAAGAGGAGAGAAGAGAAAGGATGAAAGGTTTGGTCACCCAAGGTGAAACAGTTGGCAAGATCAACATTTAATATCTATAGCAGATGTGGTACATATCTACAGCCTGCATAGCCAGATCGCCATGGAAACTGCACAATGTAAAAAAAAAGAACTGTTTTATGCCCATTGTCCTTCATTACTTGCTACAGCATACATGCTCCTTTAAAAACTGCCTTTCAAGTGCTGCTCAAGAAGGGTTGGAGAGGGGGGATGAAAATAAGTTAAAGCAACAACGAGGAATAAAAGATGCAAGGAAAGTAAAGAGAGAACAAAATGAGCAATTAATAAGTAAACACAGCCTGTTTGCTTTTCTCCACACAATTACACAGGCTTTCGCGATGAAATCTTGGACAATATTAACATTATAGTAGTTCAGAAAACAGGCGAACTGAGGCAAGGGGGGAGAAAAAAAAAGTGCAAATCTGACTCAGCGATCTCGGGTGTTTACACACTGTTAGGACAGGGAGGTGAAAGAACGTAGTGTTATTTACCTTCCAGCGTGGTGGTGTTTACCAAGGCTAGCAGGAGGAGAGTACCCAAGCGAAAAGGTACTTTGCACAATTGGATGAGTTCTATCTGTCCTGAACCTCAAAGAGACACCAAACGGTTGAGTGAGAGATATGGGAAAATGTTAATGAACGGTTCACATGATTCAGTGGTACGTTAAACGCTGGCTGACTGGGCAATTCCTTAATGGCACAGAAATTCAATTACCCACTCTGTTGTCAGAGGAAATTGGTTTTCACTTTTATCTTCTTTTTCCATCTTTCCTCAACCACTCTTACTTAGATCCTGTTTGTTGTCTTTTATTTTCAAGGCCCATATTTTTCCCTTATTTTTTCTCTCTTAAAGTATTTCTATTTTTTTTTCTTAACCAAAACAAAATTCTTGACGCAGAGAACTCGAGCAAAAGTAATGCGTGAATTTGCAAAAGCGCATCCAGAAGATTTGATGTTTTTTATGAATATTCATCGTTTCAACAGCTGTGGATCTCTCGGTGATGTCAAAGCTTCGAGAGGATGAAGGTGACGAAGATGCATGTGATACATATTCCTGCCTACAATATGGTCAGAGAATCATCTACCCCGAGTGCAGCCTCCACCAAAACTAAATCCTTTTTTTTACTTGTGGTATATGAGCAGAAAGAAAAACCACCTAAATTAAACCTGAGCACAACACACCTACTGTCCCCCCCCCCCCCCCTTCTAGTTTAAAACACATTTAAAACCTTCAAAGGGAGTACAGTTTTGATAAAGTTAACAAAGGAATAAGTAATAGGTTTTGTAAAAAATAAAAAACAGTTCATATTTGTCATTTTGAAAACATATTGCAGATCTCACAGAAGTGGCTAGTGAGAGATGGGGTGGGAGATGGGGTGGGGATAGGAAGGGTGGGGTGAGGAATAGGAGTCCCTATTTGCTTTAAGCAACAATGTATCATTGCTATGATATGATGTATGTAAAATGTGCATACCCTCTCTTTAGTGAGTACTTTTTGAGTGTTTGTCCAGTAATAATTATTTCACTGATATCGTCAATGGAAGGCAAATTTTGCGACAATTAAATTGTAGACAACAGGAATAAAGCATCTGATAGGAGACTACTACACTACAAGCTTCAATACTGACACACGGTATGCACACACCATATGCCATCATGCCCCTTAATGAACTGCACATGAGGGGCTCGTGTATTTAATGAAGCCACTTCACATACATTTAGGAGGATGGGGGGATAAAACTTTGTCCTCTGGTAAATTTTTCGACACGAATGTCAATAGATATACACGGTGGCGTCAACACGCATGGGGGGCGAATAATCTGAGACATACAACCACGTTTTTAAAATACAAAATGATCACCGCTTACAGCTGTGATGGCAGTGTCACAATTCAAGCTGATTTGATTGGAGTCTACCGTGCAAAATGTGGTTGTACTTTCCGACAGTTGTCCTCGTGGCTGTCCTACTAGAATAGGAAGACATCACTGAGACGGGTAATAAATTCCACTTCCTACTATTCTCTGCATACCTGAAGTGGTGGTAGTATAGCCTAATGCTCTTGACATAACAAAAAATTATTCATCAAAAGGTGTCATCTTTTTACCTTACAGATACTTCACATCAACTCTGCAAATTTATTTACAATGGCTATGGATTCGGTCGCCAATCTCGGCACAGAATGCTGCCATCCGACAGGAAGCTGAAAGTAAACACCAAGTTCCTCACTGTCCTACATGGGTAATTCACTATTTCATCCAGATCGCAAAATCGTTGCCAAATGCACCTTTGCCCCCCCCCCCCTTCCAATTAGCATGAAAAAAAAGATGTACTAGGTGTAGGTACAAACTGCAGTCTTCAAAAAAATTCCAAAAATTTTCGACATGTCAGAAGTGAAACATGACCCAGGCTGGCTAATTTATCAGCATTGTTGTGTGATAACAAGACTCAGATTAACATCTCAAAAAGCAATGGAAATTTGCTCCTTAAAAAATATTCAATATTGCCCAAGGCTGGTTATTTACTAAAAAAAAAGCATTTTACACACAAAAGTTGCTGTCCACCAATTTATGTTCTACCAGGCACAAATATTACCGCAATATCGCCAACAGGGTTGCTAATTACTAGGCTGCCTACTTAACCAACACTGATGTTACCAAATTAAGAGTTACATGAATATGTTGTTGTTGGTATGGTCAAAATCAGCGCATTTTTGCTTCTCTTGTTGTTTTGTTTTTATTCCAACTCATGTTTACTCTCTTTTTTTTTGGTTTTCCTTCTCTTTCAACGACTATATGATTGCAATCGACTATAAGCAACGCACACTTTCACTTTAAACTATCACCTGTGAACAAACCGATTTAAAATATAGTTGAAGTAAAGAAGTGCAAACTGCTCTCAAGTGGCAGACAAATTGACCAGTGCTGACATGAGGATTTCCTGGGATAAACGTCATCATCGTCATCAAAGGAGAAGAAGGAGCCAATTCTTTTTTTTTTTTTTTCTCAACGCAGGAAACCGGATTCCACAGTTCCTATTTCACCTTGAACAAAGATTGGTCGGTCACTACCGAGAAGAAGGAGGCCAACATTCACCATCCCACGTAGGATTATGATGCGTGCTACATCTGCCTGCCATGAGAGTCGGTGATTGCAGAACAGAAATCCTACTGAACGGGAAATGGGACGTGATCGATGGGGGCAGATGCCGTCATTCTCATCACGAGGAAGGAGGATGGTGGTGATGAACAAATATCAAAATATGTGAAACATATGAATGAGTCAGAAAATAAGGGCAATCTATTCTCAGACAAAATCACATTTTTTTCCCTTGCTTTTTTTTTTTCTCACTCACTTTAAAGTATTTTGCTTGAAGGAGAGTTATAAGCATATTTTACTCATTTTTTTTCCCCTCTTCCTCATGATATCATTGCTAATATCACTAGGTTATACGTATATATTTCATATAGTCGCATGGGCCTCTTTCATGTGTGCTCTTGTTTTCTGTCATTGCTAGAAAATAATATCCTTGGACCTGGAATTACCACTTGTAAAGCTTTTATAACTTTGAATTGTCAGTGCCATTTTTTTTTTTTTTTTTAGTAGGAGAAGATAGGAGGAGGGAAGGGGATGGTATAGCCACAGAGTCAATGTTTCCAGACTCAAGCACATCTAGGATTTGTACAGTGCCCAGCTTTGAAGAGGTCATCAGCGTTTGGGGGGCCTCTGGAGTAGTCTCTCTTAGGGTAAAATTAGACCAGCTTGCAATTCAGTCAGACTCTTGTCAGATATAATTAAACGATTCCGTAAATCTTTCACGTCGTGAATCATCCTCTTTAAGGAGAATTCAGACCATAGACTTTGCTAATGTTGACAATACCGTTGCCAAACATTTCCCAGATCTGGTCTGTTTACCTGACTTAAAGATTTAGCTGAGCTGACCAACAAAAAAAAACATTGAAAGTTTACCAATATGCTATGCAGTTAAAGCCAAAAAAAAAAAAAACACACATGCATTTGAAAGAGAGGTAGTTGTAACTTAATTACCACTGCAGAAGAGTTTACAGTTTTGTGAAAAATGGAAAAACTACCATGGAAATGAGAGTGACACATGGAAAACACAACACATTCAGAAGACAAAAAAAAGTACGTGAAAAATTGAAAGTGTCCTAAAGTAAAAAAAAATTTAGTATTTTCATCACTTTCGACAAACTTTTTGTTATTAACTGTAGTCCCACCAAAAAATCCAATCAACATGATCTTCATGTTCCATCTAAATTCTCTGTGAAAAGGAATTCTGGCTTTGCAAATGGAAAATTCTTTGACACAATGGGAAAAATTCGTATTTGGAAAAGGGAAGAGACTTACAGAATGGTTAAAGGGGAATAGGGCATTGGCGATGAACCAACATAGCACACAAAGAAATAGTTTAAATCAATGTTAATCCATTTAGTCTCACTAATAAACAACAGCAGAGCTTCATATCCCCCCAAAACATATGCATAATGTAAGTTACAGGTGATGCATCATTCGCTTTGAATTTTTGAACAAATAATTGTTGAGGGACAAATAACTAAATTTCTATCTGTGAGAAACTTATTTCTGGGGGCAAAAAAGGGGGGACCACCGTTCTTCCTTATTTTTAATGATCTATCATTCCTTGTCTTCAAATATTGGTTTTAACAAATGTGACTTTTCTATGAAATCAACACCTTATTTCCCTTGAGCCTGGTCTTTAGCTACAACCACTGCCTCAAAAGGTAAAAATCACAGATCCCCATCGAAGCATTGAGTAAATTTAGCACTCAGGTGTCTCTCAACAATGGAACACCAAGGACTATGTTCTGAACTCTGTTTCCAACGCACTTAAATCAAGTGACGAGTGCCAATCTGCTGGTTCTCCCCACGAACTGGTGATTCACGCAGCCCACCTGATCTAGCGTACATTCTGTTATTACATGGACACCGAAGGATGCTGTTGCAGTCGCCCGGACGTAATGTCGGCTCTGGGATGCAACCTTGGCGCCACTCCGATGGATGTACTCCGGACTTGCGCTCATCTGACGTATCCATCATTGATGTGGGACGACCTTAGAACAACCCAACCGCACATTTCACAATCCATCATCAATTTTTACACACATCGTAGTTTGTAACTCATTTTCAGAATGCCCTCGTTCGCTTCATTCTTTACCCCCCCCCCCTGCAAGACAAAATTGACAACAACAACAACAAAATGTAAGAGGAGAAGTAATTGGTGCACTGAGACAAAAGGGGAGTTTTCACATGTCTGAATACTTACGCCTACGTTTTCAGTTTTTCAAGCTTACAAGAGTTTTCTTTTACAAATCTACTTGATGCAACTTGTAATAAATTGGGTTAGGACAAAAGACGACCTTACATTATGAAGAGGGAGGAGCAGGGGGTAAACCCTAGTAGGAAGGAAAGACAGTTTAGAAAATCAATGCACAAAATATGAGATCTCACACAATTACAGCAAATTTGTTCAACTTAAACCCCTGACACAAACTTCACTCTGAAATTACAAGAAATGGGGCAAACCTGAACGTAAAAAATGAAATGGGGCAAAGCGGGTAGAAATAATTAATCTTTCCTCTCCCAAAGACTCTCACCCTCCCACCACCCCTTCCCTACCACTTCCCTTTATTGTGAAATGTATGCAAAACCAATTCAAGGTCACCAGTTTTTCTTACAAAAAATTGCCAATAACAAAAAGGCCCTAGTGTGTATCTTTTTAGTCTGATCCCCAACATGTTGTGGTCTGTCCCATTGTTGTAAAATATCATATTCACCCAATTCTCGGGATGACTGCCTGTAACTTTTAACCTCTCATGCAATGCACAGTGCCCTTTTCCTTTCGGATTTATTATTCTGGTCACATCACTACCAGCCTCACTGCTACCCCCATGGATCAAGTGAAATCCATACCTTGAACTTGCGGAGCATAGCGACCTGCTGCATACATGGTGGCATTACTGAAACTGCCACAAACAAAATAACCTTTTTACAATTGTTAATTGTAGGAGAAAAGGGGTCAACATATTTCCTCCACCTACTTTGCCTCTTCTACCTAATATCTACCTAAGGAGGACTCTATTGAACCAAACAGAACCCCCCCTGTTTACCTTTTTCTTTCTGCCTTTGAACTGAGTTGACCACAAACAGGTCAAATTAGACCAGTACTGGCTCTCCTGTCCCCTGAGGGGATTCTATTCACGTAATGCATACATCTCATTTTTAATACTGTGCTTCATATATACACCTCTCGATGGAATCTTTTCACGCAACAACACACACAGCTGGATAAAACTTGGTCAACAGGTATTTAACCACTTTATACTTAACTATCCACTTGAATTCAATGTGTCAATGGCCAATTTCTTTTCTCTTCCATTTCTGAAGGCCACAAAAATAACCGTTTCTTTCTGAAGGCGGACACGCAGAATTACACAATAAATGAAGGGGGGGTGGGCAGGTCAGCCTATACCGGCTTGAGGATCGGAAAACACTGTAGATGAACGGGTCCACTAGATTATGGAGGACTAATCGAGCTAGATTAAGGTAAACGGCGTCCTCAAGATGGCAGGGGGAACGATAGCTGTTGACGCACGGCAGAATCCTCGAGTCTTCTAACGGCACTCTCGGCACATACGGCCGGATTAGATATTATTAAATGGGATGGAACGAGACTGACAAAAACACAGGTATATGCAATGTCACCTCCAGATTTCTTTTTTCAATTTTTTTTAGATAGCTGCCACATCAACAAAGTTCGACAAAATGTTCACTTCAAAAGTTCTCCCGCCGCGCGAGAAGTTCCCGACGCGACCCGGAGAAGACAAACAAGAGAGGAGGGGAAAGGGAAAATGACAGTGGCAAAACTAGGTCTGATTGCTAACAGAACATGCCCTTAAGGTAGTGTGTCCTTAATATTAGTTTATAGACAACACACAAGTGACTATACCTTGCCTATTAACTTAACGGCTGACCTCTTTGAAGAACTTTAAGTATACCTTGAATTTTTTCTCTTTTTATTCTTTCCTCTTCATCTTGGAACCTTTTTTTCCAGTGTTCAAACTTTCTTCTGCATTTCTTTTTTACACTTTTAATTCTAAAAAAAAAGAAAAGAGCTCCTTTTTTCTTCCTCCCCCCCCTCCCGACATCTCATCCTGTGAGTCGTTCTACCTTGAATTTTTATTCGGCATGCAAAATGGATTTCATTGAAGTGAATTAAGTAGACATGACGACGACTGTGCTGAAGCAGGAGAATGTGACACGAGAGGGAGAGAGAGAGAGAAAAAGCACGCCTGATTACCTTTACCAGGCAACCAGTTGGCAGGTGTTAGGAGAGACTGAGAGGCTGAAACGAGTTGAGCACAAAATCGGACCAAGTCATGAGTAAACAGCCCCGGCGAAAAAAAAAAAAAAACCTGGGCTCAAAATGAACTTAGCGCTTTGATTAAAATATTGACTTGGCTTCTCCCTCTCTCCGTTCATTTTCTACTCCCAATCCAGTTCTGTTTTTCATGGAAGAATTATGTCTCCTAAATGGAACGCAGGGGACGACAATGGCGAGAGCTAGCGAACGAGATGGGGAGACAGTGGGAAACGAAGAGAGAAAGAGGGTAGCGTTCCGCTACCGATGGAGTCAGGGCGCAATGATTTGAGACTGCAAACAAGCATCTGAAAATGTCGATGATTCGAGACGGTATGTGAACAGGCATTTTAAAAAAAAAAAATACCACAACAGTTGGTATAATTTCCGATCGAATGGGCATTTAGATCGCGACGTACAAAAAGGTAGTGGTCGACAGGACGGGAACGGAACAATTAATCTGACAGCCTGAAATTAACCCTGACGAGTTACGTCTTTGAGGATCGAGGCATAACCTCTTTGACAGATGGAGACTCACCGAGAGAGGCATATGGATGTAGGGTGGGATGGGGGGGAGTTAGACAGGAGATGAGGAATTACAAAGGAGGAGATGAGGAATTACAAAGGAATAGAGAATGTCTTACCTGTAGCAGTCACACGAATGGAGAAGAGTCACATGAGGAGAAAAGAAAGAAAGAAAAAAAAAACATGAATGTTTGCAACATCATTGAATATGTTTGTGACACATTCTATTCATTAAAGGGAAAACATAAAAAAAAAAAGTTACCTGCAAATTTAAAAACTTATTTTCATCCCTGTGGCACATTTTACATGGGAGGAACCACTGCAGGAAGTATAAGCAAGATTAAAATTTGGGCTTGTGAGAGTTGACTTTTCACGCCAGATTTCAGTAAAAGAGAATAATCCTGCCTTCCTTGGTCTTATCATACAATTGATCATTTATTCATCTGACTTCATGTTACAATGTTCCACCAGTACACACAAATAAATATTTTCAGCTGCACTTGAATAATCTGTTAAGGTTTCATTTCATGTAAGTTGTAGGCATAGGGCTAATCCAAACACTTGTTAAGGTAAAAAGGGAGCTGCCCCTTTTCAATTTAAACATTAAGTCAACCAGCGAACCTTCATAACATTTAAATTTGAGAATTGGTCTTTGATTTCAACCAGCAATTTTTTTTTTTTCCAGAAGCAGAATATGAATTACAAACTTGTGTACAACATCAAGTTTTGGGTAGCGATAACAGTGCTACCAGTTCTCACACAGCTTATTCACTGTTCTAAACAACTGCAGAAATAAATGGTATTAAAAATTTGTGGCTGACAAGCAGTAAATCCTGGGAAGTGTGTTACACCAAAAAGGTCAACCACAAACTTGTTGAAGTATTGAGAGGTCGCGCAGGGGTGTGGGTATTAGGAGCAATGGTGGTGAAGTACATAACTGTGCATATATCAATCTGTGGAAGTAATTAAATTTTCCACAAGACAGTCCACAAACCACTGGACAGTGAAAAACTCATGTTTTGTTTATTCTTGATGGCACTGATGACAGCATATTGTGAGGAATATTACAATTAATGGAAAAATGATATATAAAGTACAAACCCCACCATGGATTGAGAAAAAAAAAACAAGTTATGATATTCATGATATGTCTGTAGTTTCACACAAAAGGTCGGTAAAACTGGCGATGAGGCTCATTTATGGACAATGTGTAAACACAATTACCACAGAAGGATCATAACCACACCATATATGATACATTATTACAAGGTTACGAGTACTACAAAACTAAAAGGGCATGTGATCCCCAATTTCATAGTCAGAAGGTTTCCATAAGCTCAAAGGACATCATACTTTTTACGATTTTGCGCCCCCTTTCACCGTCTAGAACTGTCCCAAAACCCCCCCTCCCAATCCCTCTCTCAAATATACCCACTCTGACGCATTCTAAGATTTACAGTCTGATAAGCAACAATATATTTTTTTCTTTCAGTTAACTTTTCCTATTTGTAAGAACAACAAAAACCTGCAAAAAGGCAGACACACTGAGAAACTGATGCAGATGCAGAACACTGACTGCTCCAGTGATGCATCATAATCAGGAGGGTACCCCTAAATATCAGGATAGTTGGCGAAGTCATAGTTGACTTCTGCCGGGGCGAACCAAGGCCAAGGTCGATACCAGCCAATGTCAAGTCCAAGGCCAGCCTAGAAAAGAGGCCTGTCAAACTACATTTATGGCAGCCTCAAGACTTCGAGGTCTGGCACTTCGGAGGAGACTGAGGTTGAACTTGACAACGACCCTTGCAGCGGGGACGACTTTGAGCACCGATGGATTAGCTAACACCTGGTAGGCCTTTCTTTTTCGACCATTGCGCAGCATCCAAGACATCCTCCTATCACTATCAAGCAAAGAACTTCGAAAGAAGCTCAAAGCTCCTCCAGACAGCTAAAATATAAGAGTTGTAAAAGGAATGGCGGGAGTTTCCTTACTATGGGTCATAAACTGAACTGGTGACCAGCTAAATTGTCAGAGATTCAGCATGCATAAATTAATTTCATTCATTAACTTTGTCACCTAAAACTTTATTAGATGAGAAAAAGGTAGCTCAATGGAGCGACCTGTAAACAAACTTTTTTTCGTGCAGTATTCTCCGATATACACGTACAGACGTGCATTACCGAGTGCTTGGCAATTTACTGACTGCACGAAAATCAGCAGTTTCCACAAAAATGTTCATTGAGCAATAAAAAAGCAGTTTACATTGGAAAGTTTCTCTGAGAGTGCGACCAATGTTTCAGAGGGAAAAATCTTAACTTTGCGGGACCATTTTAAGAGTAACCTTCAAAGCAGGTGTTGGAATGTTCGTCCGTTTGACGTAGGCCTTCAAACCTAAACACCTGCAAACACTCAGAGATTTGTCTCATCAAGATCCAAGGTCTCTTTATTTATGGGTCTTTCTTAACGTCTGATGATTGGCTCAAAAGAACATGAATAATAAAAGCCTAATGAAAGAGAAGTATTGAGTGCTACTGGGTGTAACTGATTATGTCAGCATACATGAATTTTAATAGCTTTCACTCTGTACGCATGTTCATTCAGAATCCAAGCGATAGTTCGCGGACGTTGCTATGACGAATGGAGTCAGAGCCGATGCATGAGTAATACACATCAGTCGCACGCACGGGCTACTTTACATGTAGCCCTGGAGATTGCGGTAGCCAGAAGTTTGGTTGTCCCAGCAACTTCTCATGAAACTGTTGTACACGAACCACAACTATGGCTCATTTTGTGAGAGGATAACACAGCAGAGTATATAACATGAGGTGTTCTCAGGACTTTTCATCCTTACTTTCATGAGGCAGCTGGATTGGTGCATTTCCTGCATCTTATGAGGCTAAACGATGTGGACTTGTAATCTGATACCTTTATTTATCAACCAAGACTAACATGCTAGAATTTTCACAATATGGAAGCAAGGAATGGCACACACACTTAAATTTATCTCAACGAAAGGTACAGTAGAAATGTGAGTGATAGAACATTTCCAGATATACTGTTACTTGCATGTATTGTTACTATTGTTTGTATTTGAACTGGGCCCACACATCTGGACCTGGTTACCCATGTAACTTCTCCTTGCTTACAACTTTGTTGTGAGCTCGGTCATAGCAAGTTTGCTTTGCACGTTATGTGACTAAAACTCAGAATTGGGTAATTTCTCCCCATGCTCATCGCGTACCCGGGTTCCCGACCAAAATGGTGATTTTATTGGTAACGCTGGTATTTCCACAGTACTGTACGTCACATCTGTGTGTAGTAACCTTACCAGTACACTACATACACTTGCCTACACCTTCTCATGAATAGGACCCACCTACTTTCCTTGAGAAAAAGAAGAAAATTCCATTTTGAGCTATTTGCTATGTATGGTAAGGTGAAATTTGGCAAAATGACACAGTGTGTTCACACAGAGGTTGTGTCGTTGTTCACTTTATGAAGGAATCGGGTAAAAAAACTGCCATTTGCTCACCAGGGTAACCGGATTACATGTGAAAACACCATTCCAGATAGTCATGATACTTCAAATACAGTTTTCCAAACAAGAAGACACCATTGTAGTGCAACAGAATCACATCCAAGAAAATATGAAGCTTTTATGAATGTGCCTTTTTATTCGCTCACAAGTCGCCATGTTGCTGTAAAATTACACGAATCATGACGTCACACACGTACCTGTATGCCATGCAGTATCACCGGTGCACGTGATACTTCATACATTTCCAATATGGCAATTGATACGCAGTACAACAGCGGGAAGTTTGAAGTTAAGGGAAGAAGTAATTTCAAAAATAACAGCATTACTGTCGTGAATGTTTGTCAATAGATGTACATTAAGTGTAGGTTAAAATTGAAACACCCACTATGGTTCCTCTTTAAGGCCAAGACAAGCAATCCATATCCTTAAATTTCAAGAGTATAACAATTCCATATTTAACGTAATGTCACTTTAAACTGGCAATTATGGTAGACTTGATGCATAAAATTGATTACATTGATTGATTAATTGAGTTCTGTCAATGGAATCTTTTATGATGATAGCTATGAGAAGGTGGCAGGGGGGGTGGTGAGGAGAATGATACAGAAAAGTGCAGCTAATTTTAAAAAGACAGTGGTAGTGAAAGGACCTCATGAAAGACTTGAATTACAAGTAGAAAATAGATGCTTCCATCGAATTAGAACCACTAAATTAAATACACTTTATAAAGGAATATTATTAAACTTGTCATTCTTAATTAGAAACCTCTCCAACAATTGGCATAATTGGGAAAGTATAAACACAAATCTGAAATTCCATGTACTTTGAGCGACTGCCAGAATAAATTGCCTGCCTGTCACTACACAATACAGCTGCTCATAATTAGTGGAATGAAAATTACTTGGCCGTAAACGATTGGTAGATGGGGGGAAAGAAAAAAAAAAAGACGGTTCATGCCAATGTGTCAAAGTCCCCAGTGGTTCTTACTCCTCTCCCAATCCCCCCCCCAAAAATAAAACTAATGCAGCAGTTAAATGTTTCCTTTTACAAAATGTATTCTCTGTGGGACTAAAAAACGCTGATCGCGCTTTGTCATGTATACATCCACTGAATTTGGATGGTGAACCAAAAGTGCAGAACTGTACAACAGGAATCTCGGATGGATTTAAAACTTAGCAGAGCTAGTCAAGTCTGGAAAAGGCCTTTCACTGGCTCCTTTCTGAAAATTGGAGTGAAACTAGCAATCATTGCTGCCAACATTCCAATTTATTACACCACCGATGCATCGAAGTGTGTCTATTCCAGACAACTGTAGGATTTATTAATCTTTAGATCACAGCAGTCAGTGAAAGGGGAGCAAGCAATGGTAAGCACTAAGCTGTTAAACATGCTAGCTACTATTAAAATTATGAAATAGTTCAATCAAACTTTTCTCATAGAGACCAGCATTTATGGCATATTGTCAGTTTAATAATAGAACCACCTCAGATCACACTTGTGGGGTCGTCTATGCATTGAGATAAGCTTGGACGGTGCTGTCAGTTCCGAGTTGGCATCCTCATTGCATATATGCACGTATTTATATATACTGAAGGCAGCCCCTGCACCAAAAACCTCATCTTCACTGATGACCTGGTTTTGTGAATTTGTATTAACAGCCTTACCATGGTTACTACGTACAACTCATTAATTTTACAAATGCCGCTTGGGCGGATGTAACCTACCCTAACCTGTAAAAAAAAAGAAAACTCCATATTGCATGAAAGAAGGATGCTGAGCAAATACCAGCAAATACAACCATTGACAATGGCATGCGTGCAAGCATGCACAAGGCTCATGCATGCGTGACCAAATGAGCTCAACCACAGCTCCAAAAAGCATTTATGCACTAAAGAAAGCAGAATTGAGCAGCGGTCTTGCACTTGCGGTCTAAGTGCAACTTCAGTGGGCGTTCATATATGCCTACACCCTCTGGTTGCAAACTTGCACACATATTGTAATTACTGTTAGAACTATACATACTGTACCAGTGTTCATACTAGTGGGTTTTGCATGATTTACATGTGCAGCAGACCCATGTTATTTAACACATTAAACTGATCCCATTTGCAAAGTTATGTACAGCAGATGGCACAGTAGATGGGAGAGTGTGCTTGTTGTGCTGAGACAGGTAAGTGAGGAATGAAGTAAATATAGTCATATGCAATGAGTCACAAGATTGAATAAGACAGGAAACAATGCACTGCAAACAACAAGCAGCTAATTCATACCAGGGAGTTGCAAACAACAAGCAGCTAATTCATACCAGGGAGTTGCAACTCCCTGTTCATACATCCACAACATGGTTTATTCTTTCATTGGCAATGAATGTCCAGATTGGCATTGCTGGAACCCAGCTCAAAGTGCGCCATTTGCTGACCACTGCCAAATGAATTTACATAAGCTACTACAGAGATCAAGCAACAAGATGAACCTTTGCCATACGTGTAGGCCTACAGACTACATCCATGATTAGGTGAATGCAATAAGTTATCTCAAAAATTGTTTAAGAAGTGGTTCGACTTACCCTAAATAGCCATGCAGCGCACAATTAGGATCAAAACTCAAAGAATTAAGATACTGAGGCAGTCTACGAAAACACGTTGCCTTGCAATCGAAGCGTATTCCAATGTGATATGTCAGTGCTGAATCCACCAAGTGAATGGGGTTGCTATGGGTCCGGTTAATGGCACACCAAACGAGACAAAACGCGATTTCCGATTTGAGGAAGTTTTGCACAGATGCACCTGTGTAGTATTTAATCCACCCTGTGCAGATCAAACACAAACTGTTGTCAACCACAGGAAGAAACAGTGAACCCAGACATCACACTCTAGTAGATCCTTCATAAACCAACAAAGTGATGGATCTGATGTCAAATTCCGAGTAGTGAACTGTACAAAGAGATTATTTTCACCTCACAGTGTGCATATATCTTGCACTAAGGCCTACACCTGCATACCTAGCGTAAAAACGCCTACATGTTCACTATTGAACCGTTTCACACCACCTGTGCTATCACAATTCCCCCCTTGACTGATGTGTTTATGTCATGAATGACACATTTGCACTGGTGACTTTAAATTCCTCTGCTCCTCTTTCTTTCCTGGTAATCCTCCCTTTGAATATTATTGGTCATTAACTCACCCACCAAACAATGCATGCCAGTCTAAAACCTACACTATTTAGAATCGGAACCAAACCAACCCTAACCTTCCATCTCTCTTTTCTCTCTCTCTGGGTTTTATCATAAGTCATTTACGATAAATAACTAATGACTGCATCTGAATTCAAAACCCTCAGGTTCAAAAGTTCACCTGCATGGTTTCGGAGAAACATGACGGGGAATTGAAAATCTGCTGCCAACAACCACACAGTATCTCAGAATCCTAATTTAAAATCTTTTCATGGAGGACCATTAACAGTGTGAAAGTATATATATATATATATATTTTTTTATTTTTTTTATAGGTGATGACCCACTTGCAAACTTGGTGATTTGCCAGAATATCTCCTCCAAATGATCTTTTTTAAAGAGGGTAGCTAGTTTGGAGATTTTTTTCCATATATTTTTCTGTGTAAGTCTTCTTCTCACAAAAGATTTTCTCAGCCATTAACCTTTCTCCTTTTGATGTAAATAATGAAATATCAAACAAAATCTTCACTAGAGCCACTTTGCATAGTTTCGTTATGAACCAAATTATTAAACCAATCTGTCATTTGAGGTTCTTTTTTTCCTCGGTTGTAGTTATGATCTACTGATAAATCCATTAATGTCATACAAACTTCTATTTTTCATAAATATACATGAAGAGAAAGCGAAAACTTAAAACAATATCTATTTCACATCACATTGTCCTTTCAGCATCAGTGTTTGAAATTTCTTCTCAATTCATACATCCCCTGAATATGCAGTCACTGTGTTTGTTAATTTTCCCTCCATGGGGGGGAGGGGCAGAGGGAGAGAGAGGTTAAGGGGTTTGTAGATATCCACAAAAGGTATACAGAGAGAAAGAGACTAACTTTATTTCAGTAATATTTAGGGAAATCCTCACACCGTTTCTCTCCAATACATAAACGCCCAATTATCTGCCCAAACGATTAAGATAATGGAGACGCACCGAGTGGTCCATTTTCAATGACCCACCATGGCAGTCGCAGCATGTCCATATGATGTCACTACCATGTCGCTTCCGTCAATGAAATTTTGGTGCGCAGCAGTCAAGTGCCCGCACTGGTGCCTCATCAGATTTCACGCAGATTGCAGAGAGAAACGGGGCGATGGTCGGCTATTGTCACTTAAAACTAATGTTTAGGTGATTTTGACACAATCTGATGCCATCTCAGCTCCTGCTTAGCATAAACAAGTTAATTTATAGCTTTTTTTTTTTTAAACCAAGTACAGGTGGTTGGAACCATCCATTTTCCATTCATTCAACATCTTTAAAGGGAAATGGGGCATTTAGAATATACCAACATCGTGTACCCAGAAAACAGCCTTAATTATTGTTAAATTGTTCAGTCTCATCAATGAAAATCTGCAAAGGCTCCAGCAAAACATTTTGCATGTGATGAGTAACGGAAGATGCAACATTTAAATTTTGAAAAGTTTGGGTGGACAAATTAGTTTTGAGCAACAAATAGCTGAATTTCGATCTGTGAGAAACTTATTTCTTGAAAAGAAGGCTACTGTCCTTCCTTATTTTTAATAACCTATCATTGTATGTCCATAAACATTGCCTTCAAAAATATGATTGTCTTCTGTGAAACAAAGGCCCTATTTCCCTTTAAATTGTGGTGAAGTTGGCGGTGTACAGTACAATCAGAACGGTTATTTATGATAGGGTATACCTAGGAAATATGGATGGTGTAATATTTTCTGGTGCCAAATATCAACACCGGTAATGATGGATGAAGACTAACCATTGCAAGAAGTATTTAGCCCATGGTGTCAAGTGAGGGAACGCGGGTGGGTGATGAAAGGGTATTGTGTTAGGGAATGATAGTGTAAGAAATATAATAACATAATATAGTGACAGGAATGTGAAGTTTAATGTTAAAACAACGGAATGCTGCACAGTAGGGTTAGGCGGTATTCCGATACCCAAGCAGTAGGGGTGCTCGTAGTACTGGGGGGTAAATTTTTTGTGTGAGTATCGGTACTTTTGAATACTTCGCAGTACCAGGGAAAATTCTTGGTACCAGTACGGTCTCCAACAGATCAACAAAATGTCTTTTCGAATGTAGCATTGATACTTACATTTCAAAATGGACTAAAAATAAATTTCAGTTGGTAAAATCATGCAAACCAAGCAGGCTAGGTCTACACATATTGCCTATTTTGTTAGCACTAACTTACTGTAAACTAAGTGTAAAGCATCCAAGTGTCATACTAAACAAAAGTGAACTAAAAGAAGAACAACTCAGCTATGTACAAGCAGAAACAGAAAAAGTTAAGTTTAGGTATAATTCCAGTGGCGTTTTTTTTTTTTTGTTTTTTGTTTTTTTGGCTTTTTTTGTGCCTCTTGGGTCTTTAATCTTTGCATATTTCTTGAGCCCCATGTAATCATCTTCGTACAATCCCTCATTCGGTTACTCCAGCAGGTCTGTGATATTGATGTCACAGGTTCAATTAATTCACGCTCAGCACTGCTTTGACCATGTGACTTTTTTTTTCCTCCTATTGTTGAACGTTTTGGTTTGAAAAACTTTGCTCAAGTTCCTATGTAGCAGCAAACCCCATCCTTATTTTGCTGATTATAACTGAGTCTGTATCAATTAATAAAGATAATGGAGGGACCAAAAAAAAAACAACAACCACTACAAACCGGTTTTTTTTCCTGCAGCAGCTGTTTGTCTTTATTCGAAACAATTTTTTAGGACCTTGAGATGGTTCGTGACTACGAGTTGCCGTTGGGGATACATATAATGATATTTACTACCGTATGTAGGCTATAGATGCTCAGACATGCTACATGGGCCTAACTTTATGGAAATTAGGTTGCTTGGAAGCAAACGTGACGGTGATCTAATAACAAGGTGATGGTGTAGAGTGAGTGCTGTGGTGGTGATGTAATAACAGTGATGCCGCAAACTGAAGCAAAGAAAGCGGTGGATGGTGGTGATGTAATAACAAAACAAATGGTATAGAGTGCCCAATGTAATGGAGACGTAATAAGAAAGCATTGGTGAAGCGAAAGGTGGTGATGTAGTAACAAAGTGATGGTGCAGAGAGGGATATATAAGAGAGTGATCATGGGGTGGTGATGTTCAAGGTGTAGTCAGGATATGAGTTGGTGATGTAATTAAACAGCGATGGTGAAGGCTGTCATGGATGTAATGAGATGAGAAAGCAATTAGTGTCGGATGAATCACATAACAGTGATGCTGATGAAAGAACTCAAGCAAAGTAGCTTTGGGGAGGGGGGGGGTGAAGAACTTGCATTAAAAATGGCTGCATTATATGAGCCAATATCATGCAGATGGGAGTGACTGATGCTTGTCTTTGCAGACTCACTGCTCAAATCCATCGTATATTGCAATAACAGAGCCACTATTGTGAAGTACTGTACCGCAGGTTTAGGTGGACATCAATGACACTTATGGCAACAATTATTACTTCCCACTTGTTTTGATGATAGCGTCAATGTAACTAAAACATTCACATCATTTGTGTGTATCCAATCGCAAACGCACGTAGCTGTACGACTTCCTTTTGTTTGTTTTTGCTCTCGTGGAACACGCAAACGAACACGAACCTCAAGAGTTCTCATAGAAAAAGAAAACTCCTCGATGTTAAAAGAATCCAGGACTGAATCTTCAAAGGTGGAGATAGGGGAAAATTTCTCTGACGGCATCACCCACAGCAAGGACAATTTTTCCAGAGGGGGTGTACAACGAGTCGCATCGCCGTGGCCTGAGCGACTGGTGACGAAAAGGTAACGGCAACCAAAGACGATGAGAAACTAAGAGTGCAGATGGGAACTTGCAGGAAGATTATAAAGCAAATAATATGCAGAGTTGCAGATATATTTGCATGTCTGATGAAAAATGAGCTGAATTTAATACACAGACTGAAGCAAGAATGTCACAGTTACACATATCCCTGCAAATAGGTACAACAAATTGACAAAGCATCGACATCAATCTAGCTTCAAGACATGTGTCGGGATCCACAGCTGTATTTATGTCATGTTAGTAGTTTCAGACACACCAGACTTTTAAAGGGTCACATGCCCCAAAAGCGAGGGTGGTGTACATTAGCCACTATAAGAGCGCTCAGTCCTTTTGTAAGCGGTTTATTCTCTTGCCCTGAATATCTATGCCCTTGTGATTCTAATATGTGTGGATGTGAATTTTAATAACATGTCATGGATTTAGGGTACATTTTGTGTACATGATGTACAAGGCATTTAGAGCAGATTCTCTGCAAAATTTCAGCAGATACTGTCCTCACTTTCTGGGCACTATGCCCTTTAAAACGAAAGAGCCACAAAACATTGATCTCTTCAGCCCTTCCTTCTGTTTCCTGACAATTTTGGCTGAATTGTAAAATGGCGTACTTTTACCATTATACTACGATGTAAAAGTTGCTCAAGAAACTCACTGAAGATATTTCAACTGTCAAGATTTCTGATCGGGTTTTACGAAGTGTGAGACAGGATCGATCCATCACTTACCACATTCGACTATCAATCCTCCCCTGGATTTCATTAATCAATTCCTCACGATTAATTAATTTATTAAGAACTGGAGATTTACGACACATCTCTTCACTTCCTCCTACTCCAGTGTGCTTTGCACAAAAACTGAATACGCGCATATATGCAATGAGGAAAAGCATTAAAATTTCATGTCCAAAAGTGCGGTTCCTCTCTTAAAAGAGACCGTGTATTCAGACATTTAAGGATAACAAATTCTGCCGTGTAATTTCCAATTCTACCATGACAGCCAAAAGTGCACAACATGAAAATCTAGTTCAAGACAGTTTTCTTTCAACATAACTTTGTACTTCTTTGAACAAGCTAAAGGGGAAATATCCTGGTAGTGAAAATTCAGAGGGTCGAAACAGCTGATCCCTGACGCCGTGATGAGGTCGTCATGATGTTAGTCAGTGTGCAACTACAGCGCTTTTTCACTTAATATCACAGTTCCTGATACCGATAAAAAAAAACTCCAGCGTAACTGCGTTTTTGATTCACTAGTGAGACCTGAACCCTTGTACATTCATTATGTAGGGGAGAGATTCAGATATGTCTTCCTTAACTTCTCTCTCCTTTTCCTTCTCGTATTTCTGTTTTGTATGATTGTTAATTGTTTCTTTTATTGTGACTTTCCATGTTGATTTTGTAACCTCATGTTTTGTATTGTTGATATGGAAATAAATTGAACGAACAAACAAACAAACGTAGGTGTGCTATGCTTCTCGTAGTGTAAAGAGCCAGTAATTTTCAAGAATTAATTCTGCTTTTTACTATTTTTATGCCATTTCAGTTACTTTGCAAAGTGTCATTTTTGCAATATTGCACCTATTCCATCCAACCACAATTCTCGCTTGTACATTTAAGAATTTATCATTATCCTTTTTCATACACACACAATCATTTTAAAATGAATGACCCTAAAATTGCTTTATCAGGAAGGTTGTTGAAAGCTGTAATTCCAAAACTGTTCGGTAGATCTTTGTTATTGCACTTCACAAAACTTTTCAACCACAGAGGCTTTCTTAATTCTCCCAGTTTTGCCCTCACCTTGCAAAGGTATAATTGGATCTGAGCGTGCAGTACTTTCACATGCAGACTGGGTCACACTTTCGAAGGTTATCACGCCCTGCCGTCTGTTGTTTTACATGCCGGTCGGTTGGGCCGACCATCAGGTGCACTACTTAAATGTGGGTCAAGAGACTCCCCTGGCTGTGGCACAGGATCCTGGAGGTAAAAAGTGGGTTTATAGCCACGAGAACAAGCCGCCTGAAAAATTTTTAACGGCCTGAAAACAGTATCATCGAAGAAAAGAGGACAGGAACATCAACTGCCCACCTTGCTTCAAATCACGTTCAATGACAGAATCTTGCCAGATGTACCCTATACACAGCATTATATGTTTATCGACGGAGAAATGACTGCATGTGTAGACATGTATGTGGCAAGACAAAAGCCCATTAATCCAATAGCACTGGTTTATCAGTTGATCAAAGGTTCTCACTTTGAAAAGACAATAAACCTGGTATTACCGATTTGATAAACCTGGTTTATCAATTTGATAACGTTGGATTTTCGGATTATCGGGCATGTGGAGTGGAAAACCTGGCTTTCCAATGGATAAACTTGGTTTATTGGTTGATAAATCTGGTTTTTTAGTTTGATAAACCAGGTTTATTACTTCATTCGTGATGAACTTGGTTTATCACATTGATAAACAAGGTTTATGAAAAAAAATTGGCTTACGGGTTGATAAACTTGGTTTCTTGACACCAAATGCTCAGCAATTCCAAAACCTGATTTATCAGTCGATAAGGCAAGTTTATCGAATCATCGGGCATTTGGCTCACCGTAGACATATAGAGAACAATCCCAACATTGGAGTCAGTTCCAACTGCTGCAGAGTGATGTACCTGGAATTTGTCTATGGATACTTTGTTACGTGAAACAGCAGTCACCCTGTACCAGGGAACGTCACTCCTGTAAAGGTTTGTGCGAGCGATGCCATGCAGAGTATGAACATAAAGAGTTGTCTGTGATCATGTCAATGTTAAAGTGCAAATTATCAATGAGGTATAGATGATACAACCATGCTTCTCAGCAGGTAATGTATGTCACCCTTCAATGGTGTTTGTTGCGATAAGCAATTTCCAAAAACGACATCAGGAGCACTTTTCCCTCGATTGCCGAAAGGGTTGCTTGCCACTGAAGCTCACCTGTACAAATACACGTAAAACTACGGAAGTTGCACAGAAGGCACATTGTACAACTTAAGTCTAACCTTAATTTCAGATATGACATTTTATTTGCCAATCAAACTAGTTCATTAAAGTTTAATACAATCTTATAAGGTCTGATTTCTTGTTACCATATATGGTACTTAGTATGTGATCAACATATCTGTTGTAAGAAACATCTGTTTCCTCATGTGCACGAACGATATCATTTGGATCATTTCACAAACGACATCGGGAGCAAAGTGTCATAACGATATCATTTGCCAATATCAGAATGTCACAAAAACACTACCCCTCAGGTTTGAGAACGACGGAACGCTATCGGGAAAGGGGTCGGGAAGAGGGTGGGTGCCTGCCTCTGGTGTGTGTGGATGTAATATCCAAGCTGAGCTTATCATCGTTCAAAAAGGAAAAGCTGAGCTATGCAAAAATTGACCATCCTGGCAATAGTGGTGCAGGTGAGTAACAGCTGCTGGCTGTGAGTGGATATGGACAATGGACGACATTGGCTTCGATACCGGAGCGGTGAGAATTATTGCCGCGACCTGGCATGAGCACTATAGTGCACTACAGTCTGGAAACACCAGCGGCGCCGAACATGCAGGTGGTTGATACCGTAACTCTTGGGTGGTTGAAATTAAAAATAGGGCTTAATATGAAGTAATATATCACATACACAGCAAGCTTGTAACAGCCAACATATCACTATCACAACATTTTAGAACTTGCGCGTTCTAATTTCTGCAGTCTTGCATTCAAGCGCTATTTCACGAAAGGTCTAGCTGACATGGATCTCAGATAAGTTTTTGAACCAAAGCAGTTCAACACCATCATAGGAGCACTCCACCCAAATATTATCACACAGTGAGCTGACAAACTTGTATATTAAGTGTGATAATCGACCTACTGGGGCCACAGCCTCTGAGCCACTATCCCTGAACACCAGCTGGGGGTGAGTGTCGTGCAACCATCCACCGTGTTTTGCACAATGGCCACAAATGACCCCCACATGACCTTCGACCCCAGTTTTCTAGCAATTCAGCAAAAGGTTGGTAAAACAAAATTAACCCCACAGAAACCAAATGCATTTTGACACCCACCACTAAATGTTGAAATTTAAGCAATTTTTAGCTGGTTGTACAATGAATAATTAACATGAAACTTCTGGCTGACGTGTCCTCTTTTTGCAGCTTGTCTGACCAAACTGATGTGATGGATCAAGTTAGCAATGTTTCCAGGTGGCAGTGTAATTTACGATCCACTGTCTTACACGTGAAAGGGACCGAATGGTGTGAACGAATTAATCAATCTTTGAATCGGTAAAGCATTCAACCCACATACTGAAATAGCAGGCATTTACAACAAACATTACGATGTGAACAAGTTGAGAACTCAACTCACTCAGACAAGTGCCGTAAGCAATGTAAGACATTCAACAGTTCAAGCTGGAATTCAACTTTCCAGGTAAAGGACCAGAGAAAAGAACAAATTTCCCATCTTTTACAAAGCAGTATTGGAAGTTTTAACATTTTCATCTGGTAGCCCAAGAGACGACTAATGTGTAATTTGAGGTTGTCCTTATCAAACTTAACTTCTCCAGCCAAAAATAATGTCATGATCGAGTTGCGGTATATGTACAATACATATTGACAGTGTATATTTCCAGGTTTGGTGTACCACAGTACCTGAGAACATAAGCCGGCATATGTGTACCATTAGCAAATTTATCACCACATTTCATTCCATAATTAATATTCCAGATATTGCAAGTAAGATCCTAATTTGATTTGAGCACTGACTGATGTCGGCTGTCCGAAGGACAACACCGTACCAAAATTTGGTTGTCCTGTAGATGATTTGGGTGCCTCAGATGCTACCCGGACTACCAATAAACTTCACCACTGCAATGCACACACTAGACTGTATGTCAACTGCTTTCATGGGTCGCAAATTGTGATGTGGATCCATTTTTTCCCTCCCTTGGCAATGCAGAACTTCATTGCCTGTGTCCCTGCAGTATAAATTTCATTTACAATTATTAATTAATCCCAACCTAAAGTCTATATCTGAACGTACATGTCCCAACTGATTGGTTGACAACCTTAACTCACAGCAAAATGAGGGCTGTGGGTGTGCAAAGTGCTAGGTATATCAGATGATGAGGCTACACTCACTGAACTTCTTCACTAATAATTTATCTGCAAACCTGGAATAGAGATTACAGGCAGTTAGAACAGCAAGATCAAATAATGCAAGCAAAACAAATCCTTTGAATTCTTCATTCCTTTTTCTTACCCTCCCCCCTTTCATTTCCATTTCTCCTTCTGTCTTCCTTTCAGGACTAATCTATGGGTGACATTGCCCTAGTTTATATAAAATCAATATTATCTGCAGAAACTAAACAGTAGTATTTCAGCAGTAGCAAACAGAAAAAAAAAGTACATGACCTTTTTCATAGATGTATTTAGAACAAAAAAAAAAGAACCCATGTGCGCTCAAGTATTAAACTAAACTTCCCTAAATACAAAACCAGGGCGTTTTTATTTCTTTCCCTCTCTTTTTTTTTTTTGTACAGGCTGCAAGAAGTACGAAAGATGCAGGACTGGCCAGGTGACGTCACTTTGGACGACGAAAAGAAAGAAAATAATGATAAAGAGAGAGAATTAGGAGGGAAAACAAGAAGTCATCGAGCATAAAAGGGTTTCAGCTGATCACCATGAACGGTTTAGTTTGCGACAGATCTTTCAGCGGTTTGCAGACGACCTTGTACCGGCACTGAAATTTCTTTTCCGTAGAGCTTTTTTACCTGGCAAGTTCCGAACAAAGGTGGAATTATTACTGCATCGTTGATAATGAATTAGTGTTATTCTGCAATTACGGATTCAAAGATTTTTTCCCTTCTTTCTAAATCTTTTTTAAGATTTGCTGGCTGGCGTTATTTGGAATACAATGTAGATTTACCACATAACATGAGAAGTGAGGTAAAAGGCAAGTAAAAAGTACTGGAAATATTTCTATGAAGACAGATTGAATGAATGATAAGAAAGGGAGGGAATAACACCCAAAATTTTGACTCATAGTCAAAGAAAAAAAAAAAAAAAACACAATGTTTGGCTTAGCTCAGCAGGCGATGACATACACAACAAAAAAGTCAGAGAACAACCTGAAGAAAATCTCCATCCAACTTCCCAAAAATACAAACATAGTACAATAAAGTATATTTCACAAAAGATAAGAGTAATGACCCTACTAACCAATGTGTGAGACCCAAGAAAGGCAAAAGGTTTCTGATCATGAGAGGGAAAGGCGACAAAAAAGGCAAAATTTTCACCCTCCTTGTGAAAAAAAGAAATATAATCCTCACTTCTTAAATCTGTCCTTTTGGTAAATTGTGGTATGGGCATGGTTTACCTTCCAATCAAATTCACCGTTTAAAAGTCTATCTACGAAAACGAAGTTTAAGATAATCTTACAGGGGAACTACAGTGGGTGTTGCATTCTCAACGTACACCCTAGTGTACACTTATTTACAAACAATTAAGGACAATAACGGTGGTATTTTCGTAATTACTTCTCTCTACGTGTAACGTCAAACTTTCCGCCGTTGTTGTACAGCGTATCCCTCTTTTGGAAATGTATGACTTATCACAGGTCACCGGCAATACTACGTGATATGTGCGGGTGCATGTGTGATGTCACAATCACGTATATCAAAGTATATTCATAAAAATTTCATATTTTCCTTGATGTGTATTTATTGTACTTCCTAATGGAAGTCTTCTTATTTCAAAAACTAAACCTGAATAATCAGGACTATTTGAAAGGCTGTACAAGAGATTTCCTTTAAAGTGGTAATCAGGATAATTTTGGGACCACTGGGCCACTAAAAGAAACTAAGCTTTTGCATTTATTACCCCCACCTCCACCCTCCCCCCCCCCCCTTCTCATCCCCAACTCTCCTTCAACAACTTAATCAGATATCCCACCTCCCATGAACCAGTTCCTGGAAAGCATGAATGCCATACTTATATTTCATAAATTCTTTGAAGATAACTAAATTTCAAGGACAAAGAAATCCGATGACGGAAGTCAAGGCGAGCGATTACTTTGCAAGCCCCGACGGTGCCATCTCCTCCGTGTTTTGCATGTACGTACAGGCCTGTGCAATGTTCTATGGTGTACTATTACACAGTGCGGTTCCATTGCCTTTGCAGGTGCAGGCCTACAGGAGGTTGGAATTACCGATTAAGGAAAACATGGATCGTTAACCGCAGCCCAAAATAGAGACACGCTATGTTCCGTAAACTTTTACAAATTTACAAAACCCAGTCAGGAACGTAATGAGTATTACTGTGCATTGTGCCCTGTTGTACATTGATCATCACCTTTCAAGTCCACTTTTTGTTTTGTTTTTATTTTTTTCATTTTTTGTTTTCTTTTCATTCTTCGTATTTTTTTCCCTCTCTTTTCTTGTCAGTCACAGGCATGTCTCGCTAATTCCCTGAAGTTAGAAACAAAACAATAAAAGTCAATCACTGACGGTCTTCCCTCAATAAGCCATGCTCAGGTTACAGATTAAATGCTATTATTACCGGCAATAAAAACCTAAATCTCGTTGCATCAATTTCACAGCCCTGACAGGCTGCTGGTATTGCGCTGCATTTAACAAGCCCGGATGAGTTGCATGTTACAGAACTGCAAAGTGAGCCGTATGTTGTAGTGGTGGTATATGACAATTCACACTTGCACAGTATGAGTGCACATCAACGACCATGTTCCAAGAAACTCAACACCCACTCTTCCATCCTCGTCTCTCTCTCTCTATACTGTTCATGTATTTCACAGAAAAAAATCCTTTTTCCTCTTTTGCTATTTTTTTTTTTTTTTTTTTTGCCATCTGATAGATATCTTTTTTACAATACGAGGCTTCTTTAATTCGTAATTCCGTTTAAGTTGAACTGTTGATTCCCCAAAACTCATTGGTTTGGGAATTCGGTAGTGACGTACTCACCTCATATAACCTATGCATTACCGTATTGACCATGGTCTAGCATCTGGCAATTTTGTGTGTGTGTGCGTGTGTGTATCTGGTCACCGCCCTTCCGTAATTGCCAGCCTTTTGGTCTGACAGCGAAGTTTCCTGCTGTGCTTTGCATCTGCATCAATCTACCTGCCTTTTTCTAGTTTCTTCCATTTTCATCGTTAATTGATTGACCCTCATCCTTTTCCACTTCTTTGGACCTGTTTTGGAGGAGTATCCTTTTTATTTTGTGTCTTTTTCACGTTTTTTCACACACACACACACACAAAATTGCCAGATGCTAGACCATGGTCAATACAGTAATGCATAGGTTATATGAGGTGAGGGAGTATGCGCTGTGAATTCCCCATTTCTTCTTGGTCTGGGAATTAACTAGCAACGTACTCACCTCATATAACCTATGCATTACCGTATTGACCATGGTCTAGCATCTGGTAATTGTGTGCGTGCGTATCTGGCCACCTGGCAATTGTGTGCATGCGTATCTGGCCACCCTCCTTCTTTAATTGCTAGCATTTTAGTCTGGCAGCAAAGTTTTCTGCACTTGTTTGCATTCATTCCAATCTGCTTCATTTCTCATCCTTTTAAAGTTGAGCTGTAGAGTTTTTTTCTATCATTCATTCTTTTTTTTTATATTTTTTACTCTGATTTTATCACTATCTAGGATTTTATCCTAGATTTTTGTCTGTAGTTGTTTCTTTTTCTGTTACCATCACCCAGATCGAGTTTGCTTATTCCAATCAGCAGAGTCCATGATGTATGATTCCTAGAGAGAGCCAAAAATTTATTTGGATTTTATAAAGTTGAGACAACATGTGATAAAAAAATTTATCGTCATGTGATTTTGGAACTTGCAACTTTCTAATCCCCATGTTCCACCATTCCACCTCTTCACCCAGCAATCCCCACCCCCCTCTTCCCCTCCTCCCTCCCTCCCTCGCTCACTCTCCAATTTACATCCATATGCTCTTGGCATCCATTTGTTAGTAACTGACGGTCCAGTGTACATCACAGCATCTAGCGGATTGTAATTAATCAGTTAACTTTGCAAATTAAAACCATGGCTTCTTTCATTTTCTTTCATTTTATTATGCAACTGGTATCACAAAATTAGGAATGCAAAAGTAGCGGATATTTGATGATATTGTATCACCTTACTAACTAAATAAACATACCATTAGCATCAAGTGGTATCTTCACTCATACATTTACTGTGTTAACAAAAGTCAGCCATTTCTGTGTGTGTGTGTGTGTTTACATGTACATGTGTACTCTGAATGACCTTTACCCAAATTCAACACAGTCAGCCTAGCTGGCACCACATTACAACTCGAAGCCTATTCCTGAGGTGAAACATTGCCACTTCCCAGAAAGAACATCTCCACTTTGCGAGGACGTGCGCGACGTTGGCTGCTCTGATGACATTACACACATGTATACAGCTGGTAGCTAGGCCTGCTGCGCCGTGTGCGACGTTAAATTATTACCATCCCACACACATGTTTGCACAAATTGACACCATGTATTACCCATTAACAGTCTGCGTGGAAACAACATTGGTTTGCACTTCCAAGCTTTCCACTTCCAAGCTTTCCACTGCACTCATTCACAATTTGAGGAAGTCATACTGGAGTTATGTGGTGTCCTCGAGACCACTTAATCACTTTTACTAGCACTGCTGGTGTTCATCAGTTTCGAGTTGTAACAAATTGGTAAATTTGCATTGCCCAACATACAGACATGCACTGTGATGATACGCTACCTATTACGGAATGAAAACAGCATCATGCAGGCCAAGAACAGTGGTAACTAACATTAGCTTGCAACAGTACCAAAGGAAGACCAAGAAGGGAATGCACCAGTGACCCTGTTGGTCTAACTATGACCGTGTAAATGGTATCGCCATGGTCAATTGAGAGGGTACACTGACCAGGTGGAGGGAAAAAAAAAAAGGGGTCGCTGACATTTTGCACACTCACCTTAATTAAACGGGCTCATTAGAGTTGATATAAATAAATTTGTGAGGATTTTGAAGGATACAAACACGTGAAAATTCTTATAATCAGCATAATTAAATTTCACATTCGTTAGTTGTGAACACTATCGATACTTTTGAATTTCTGATCCTGACTCGTACTGGCTGCATGTGGGCATTGCAAGTAGCACTGTGATGTGGAAAGGGTCTGGTAACGAATTTTCAAATCATACTTGAAATGACAATCACTAATTAATGTTCCTTTGTATGTGAGCGACACACAGTATCCGTGATCCTCTCAGTTTGACCACTTGCCGTCAGCATGTGAGGGAAACTTGACGGTTGTCGAAAATTTGGTGAATTTTACGAAGAAACTCAAAGTGCTTCTGTAGTGTGAAGTACAGTATATCTACCAAAATGCATAGGAATCAACTTTAGTGAATACTTCCACATGTATTGACATACTCACTACAAATGTGCTAAATATATCAATAGAAATGCAATTTTGTACTTCTAAAAATATCTCTAATGCTTGAAAAATACTAAAATATAGTAACCACAGCTCATGACAGACACATGCCTGTGGGTTAATTCTTCCCACATGTCCAACAAAAAGAGTTTGCGCTGAGAAAGTACAGTCAACTGGTATGCATTTAATGCAAAGCTAGAATGAGGCAAAATGTGCAATAGTCGAACAAAAAACAACTATATGTTACAGGTAATTTACATGCTCTAATTATACAACCTTTATTGTACTCCATACACCGTACCATCATTGAGAAAAATATTATCATCTCTTCAATTTTCACATTTATCTGTGACTGTGAAGATTCTGTGAGTGACATGTGAATATTTTCATGTGACATTTAAGAATTGTGAGTGACTGTGAAGATCTATCCATGTACGAATATATGGCAGATATCTGTGACTTCATAAAGATGTAGGTGTGGCTAAACAACTACATTACATATGTGACAAGTCAAGACTTGCTTGTGACAATTTTTGATGAAATTTATGTGTGACTTTGAAGATTCTGTGAGTGACATGTGAATATTTGCATACATGCACATTTAAGATTAATTTGCAAGTGACTGTGAGGGTCTATGTATGAATATATGGCAGATAAATGTGACTTCCTGAAGATGTGGGTGTGACTTAAATATCATATTACATGTGACAGACAAGATTTATTTGTGATAATGAAGATCTGTGTGTGACTGAAGCTTCACATGTGACTACGAAAATTGCAGCTAGGCTTGTATGAGACAACAACGACTGAAGTGCATTTATGAAGATCAGTGTGACTGGAGACTAGCATGGAACTGCAGTGCATATGAGTGAAACTCCTAGATTTTGTGTAACTGAAGTTACATCCATATGTGACTGAAATTTTCTGTGTGACTGTAGATGTTTACAATTGCCGATTTGTCGTAGATGGTTGGTTTGTGTAGTTTACGATGAAAAATTTCTCTGCGAATATGTGAAGACCTGTGTGAGACTGTGGAGATTTGTCTCTTCTTTTCAAGCATCTTTCACTTAAGTTACAATTTAAGATTTCCTGGTGACGAGAAATTATGTTGGGGAAATCCATAAATCTTCATCAAATGCAAGCCGTATTCAATCTTTTTGTTCATCTTCGTATGTGCTCACAGGCATTGCTTTGTTTGATTTACGGTATTATGCCAGCTATCCCGAAAGGTGAGGAAACCTTGGCGTTGATCGTGGACTGTGCCCGCTGCTTGAATTCACCATTTAAATACGTTTAAATTCTCATGCACATCAACGCCAGGTAATGTAAATCTGCAGACGCTTAGGCAGTGCACTGAAAATTACACACACACACACTGTTCCAAGCAGTTCACATTCAATCTACATCAATCACACGAAATCTCCGCACAGGCCACGTCCACTTGTTGGGCACGTTAGGAAGGAAAAAAAGAAACAAGAAGGCTACGGCAGGTACTGCAGCCATCAGTCAACTTCAAGGTCGTAAGATAAAAACGTAACATTGAAAACAAAAACAATTATGACTGAGATTCTAATTCATGGTGATGGAGAGAAAATAAAGCTCGGCTGAAAGGGACGAAGAAAGAGAAATCCTGTGACAAACTTGCATTTTTTATCTGAGCAGAGTACATGTTGGACTACACAATAAAACTGTAATCGCCATGGCATATTTCTGCTTGAATTTTTTCCTCTTACGAGAAGGAAAAGCAGTTAAAAAAAAACTTCTTCAAGCTTAAAATGGGAAATAAATTTGTATTCTGTCTGCAGAAGGCATGAAGTGGATAGAAAAAAAGAAGTGGATAGAAAAAAAAAAATGGGGAAGTGATGATGGGGAAGGAGTGGGGATGGGCGGTATTCCGGTACTCAAGTTGGTACCGGTATTATCAGAACTAGTTCTACTCGTAACAACTTAAAATTTTCAATTACTATTACCGGTACTACCCGGTGCCTATACAAATCCATCTTGTACCAACTTAATTTATCAGAACCGGTACCATTTTTAAAAAATTAACAAAAACTGTCCTTGAAATATGCTGTTATTCTAGCATTTCTCATCTCAAAAATGTCTAAAACTATGATGCTGCTGCCAACAAGTACTAAAAAATCCTAAAAGACGTTTTGTTGTAGCCTGCAACCATTCCTTTAGCCTACCACAAGTAACATCAACTAAACATTAGGCTATTTCGTACATGAAACTTCAAGACTCGATGTAAACAACATCGGTCCACAGGATATAACATGTACTTCAGACTTGCTAAGATCCAAAACATCTGTTCCTGGTAATACTTCAAGTGTCAGAAAGATCCCAGGTATGTGTCCAACAAATGCTCTTTGGCCCTATCAGTCTAGAATTAACTTGGTTAGGTGCACGATATTCAAAAAAGGAGTAGTATCCTTGCAGACTATGGTGCTTCAACATCACATAGAAACATGTAAACAAGACGCTATCTATTCACACACTGCTACGTTGAACAAAATTGGCGGCGTACTTGCACTGTATAAGAGGCAAAAACAGTCCTGCTCCTTCCCATGCATATGTACCCAATGTGTCCTCCAATTGCTGCGCCTGGCTGGATGTCATTCTGGTGTATTTTATTTCTATGGCTCTAAGCTACTGTAGTTTCAGTGCCAGGTAAGATTTGATAGCGCCCACCTTTATGGAGAAGTCTATCAAGGGTGCCAGAAATTCATCAAATGAATTTGTAACCACAAATAGGCAGTATCTTTATGTAAAGCAATAAGTTTTAAACTATTTTTAGGTGTCAGAAATAATTTCTCTGTATCAACCGTGGTAAAGTTCTGCAGCATAATTTACGACACTGTTCTGTGGCTGATTCACCTAGTACTAGTACCGGTGTAGTCTAGGTGCCTACATTTAGTATGACATTAGGAATGAAGCTTGGAGATAAAGTATGTCAGCCTACTTAATTTCGTCAACATTTCACAAAACAGCTTGATATAGCTAATACACACTGTGAAACAATATTTTGCTACAAGTTGTTTCTCGGATTTTCTATGCCTTTACGGATAAACGCTTATAGTCTGCCTCATATTCCGTAACATTTTCACGTAATTTTCACATTCAGTGAAAGTGTGCACAACTTCAAACACAAACAAGCGTAAGTTTTCTACGAAGCCAAAAAAAAAAACAACCAAACCCTCCCCCCCAAAAAACGTTCCCTGATGCATGTTATTGTCCGCCATAATAGCGATCAGCTATCACCTCACTTCTAGGAAGATAAAAACCATTGATGGCATTGTTTCAATTTCACTTCCAACACACTCATCCCATTGTTTTCATACATGCATAAAAAAAAGGCTTCAACTGTCGACTCACTCGTCAAAAAGCGAAACAACCAAGAGAGCAACTTATTGATTGTGAAGTAACTGTGATTAATTTAATCGACAAAGTAAATATATACATTGTTAGGCTGGCTTCATAGCAGCTTTTAATATCTTTTGGAACTATTTTGTTTTTTTTTTTAAAAATCAATGGGGTCAACTATGATAAACTATGACAACTGGCAATAAATTGAAAATCCCCTGATTACCTAATCTTGCTTAGGAGTGTCATGATCCATTATAAGACTGACCACTCAAAATTATCACATGGCTAAGACCTTTTTGACTTCCTGAGGGTTTACATATATTTTTGACATGACTAAACTGACTCCAACCAGACCACCAACACCAATAGTCTCCTAATTAAGGTCCTGCCACAGTTAGGTTCTCAAGCTTTATTGCGATCACAGTTTGCGTGATGCGGTACATCTTTTGACAGTTCTGCAAGTTCCTCACTCAGTTCATGTACGGTATATCAAATCCAACCACTTGTGGTTAACCAGTCTTGTTGGTCTGTGGCAAACCAACTGTGTCAGAAATTAAGTCTGGGCTCTTACTTCCTGTCCTTTCAGATTTATCCACTACCACATCACCACCCCATCCTTGACCCTCCCAGTTGCATGCATATCTACATTTTTTTTTTTATTCTGCATTACTCGCTTCTCTCAAGGTGAATGCTATACTCCAGGAGTTGGGGCAGCAGGATGACCCTACAGCTTATCCATAATTTTTTTTTTTTTTTCAGCATTTACACAACTCCACTCAGGAGTTTCACAAATTCAAGTTCAGTTGACCAGTAAGTAACAAGTGTGGCATACGTGGTGTGGTGCTACTGCAAAAGAAACTATGCAACGCGATGCCTTACTCCATTATTCTTTCCCCATCCATTCTCCTCCATCTACCCCTTCCCCCAACATTCTTCTCCCTTTTCCAACTGATGGTTGGACTCAGTCACAAAGTCATGACACAGACGTGAGAAAATCAGTTTGGGTTAATTTAAATGAAATTTTCATGGAAATGAGTGCCAAATATTTGAAAATCAAATACTCCAATGGGACAAACAACCGAAGTTTCAGAGACCAGCTATCATTATGCAGGCTGTAACCATCACAAATATATGCCATGTACACAGTTGGCACTGAGAACTGTAGATTCACAGATGGCTGGGGTCACCTGTAGTGCAATGTGCATTCCTGAACATGACTGATTGGACTCACTTGGATTAAAACACTGTAAACGGTGTAGCTATGAGAACATGATTACTACATATACTTCATTGTGCACACAAGCACGCATGCTACACTGTACAGCGAGGACTGATAGGCAGAAGAAATTCAAACCAAGAAATATACTTCCATGTAGACAAAAAGTATCTGAACAGCTCTCTCTGCTGTGGGTATATTCACGAGTGACTACACTAATACCCCTTGCTTACTTATGATGCATCAGTGTGACTTGGCTCAAGATGCCACTGAAAACAGTTCTGACGCTGTACCCTCTAGACCTACAATCTTGGACAAAATACCTTGGGACACCCCGTGCCCCCGTTCAATGTTGGCTATAGGATTGCTGTTCAAAGGGAACATTCACTTCTATAGCGCAACATTGGAAAGGGGCGCGGGGTTTCATGTTATCCTCTCACCTAAAATTCAGTATTATATTTGCAACGTACGGCAAAGTGTCCCAACAATTTTGTCCAAGATTGTCTGAGAATTTCGACGGTTTAGAGGCATGCGCGGTGCACACGAAAAATCGTCAATTTGAAATAAGTTACACTGCAAAATGGGGGGTGATATTCCTGGCAACAGGAAACATCAGCAGTGCAAGTTTGGCATGTTTTGGGCCTATATTGAAGTTGGTTTACTGTAATCATGTTATTGTGTGAATGTTGTCAATGTTACTACATAGTAAAGGGAGGAATAAGTCAGTCAAATCCATGTATTTGCACTAAATGTGGTGAATAAAATGCAGTCATTGGGGAGGTAACATCATAACTAAAATGCATCTTGTCGACCAGGAAACTACTTTAAAACATTTTGTATGATACAAATGACGTACTTTCAGCTCAAACTCTGATATTGAGACAGGTACAGAAAAAAAAAACAAAAACACCCCCCCAAAAAAAAAACAACAGCAACTAACATGTTAGTCACTGTGGTTCGTTGAAGAAGATCAATGTATATGTGTTATTTATTCAAATTGTTTACAGTGATGACGTGGTGTCTGGTATTAAAGTAACTACGCTTAATGACTGTTATGACTGTCTTCCAGGTTAATCTGGGTAAAAAAGTGTACTATCATTATACAAAAGAAACCCCAAAAATGCAAATTTAATAAATGTGACCTTTGCTCATATTCACATAACAGTGACATTGTGGCACCCATTCTATTGTACCGTACATGGTGCACTGTAATATGTCAGTCATTTCAAGCAGTTTCAACGGACTTCAGAGTACATACAGAGTACATATTTGTTGTTAGAGCTATATCATTATATTAATATACATACATATATTACCTTATGTTATATATGAATGAATGAAAAATGAGAAGTTGACAGACATTCGAGTTTATAAATGGATAACTGAGCAGTGAAAAACACTATGGTCATGCCGTGAATCGAACCCCGGCCTCCCCATCCAAGCTGACTTAGACCTAACAACAGCATCCGACAGTATAGGTTAATGAAACCCACGTTCTACCAAATGTATTGACAGGAAAATTTAAGCAACCCAAGGGAAAATTGCGTAGATCACACGACTGAAGATTACATATGTTACCAGCTTCATGCAATGTAAAAATTGCAGTCACAATTCTTGATTTAGCGGCCAAAATGAAAAAAAACCAGCCTTTACTAACGTTCTACCATTATTTTAATATTAAGCTGAATCTACTGTTCTGACTTTACCGAATTTTGGTAGAGCATGGAGCTACTTCAGAATATATTATAACCTGGATTCCTACCAGCACTCTACAATTGCAGTAACACTCCTGTTGCAATGCAATGCAACAGCTGTCCATCACTGTTTATTTCTAAACACAACTATTTCTGTCCACATACAAAACCATAAAACAATCTGTCCATTCATGATCACTCCTTTCCAACAAGACATACACAAATAAACCCCCAAAATTAAAATTGAACTTGTTATGTTCATAATCGAAATTCAGAATACTTTCATTTGAAAATCCCCAGACCCATGGGCCCCGATAAATAATTTTTATGATGCACCTTGTCCAAAAATGTTCAATTTTCTTTCCAAATTTTGCTCCAAAATTGCTCCCAAAAAACTCAGACAATCTTGGACAAAATATCTTGGGACACCCCGTGCCCCCGTTCAATGTTGGCTATAGGATTGCTGTTCAAAGGGAACATTCACTTCTATAGCGCAACACTGGAAAGGGGCGCGGGGTTTCATGTTATCCTCTCACCTAAAATTCAGTATTATATTTGCAACGTACGGCAAAGTGTCCCAACAATTTTGCCCAAGATTGTAGGCTCGCCCTATTCAAGAGTGAGTTACACACAAATATTTGAATCCAAACTGTCAATTCATGTATTCTGTGGACTGACAGAAGTTATTACCAATGTTACGTTTCACAAGGTAAATCCCAAAACTCGGGTGATTTGTTTAAAAATGATTCACCTAACTGACTCCACACAGCAAATGCACTCCAATCCTCTACCATGTATTTGCTGAGATGAGACACGTAAGGGAAGAGTGAAGTAAACGTTAGTTTCTGGTCAAAGTCTTTCCGGGAAGAGGGGGGTGGGTGGGTGTATGACTATGGCACAGAAAAGAAATGCAACTGTTGCCATGACTACCAGTCCTTTAGTATTAAAACAAATCAGGCACTTGGCCCCGACAGGTTTTGACTCGGAAAATTCCTCCAGTATTTTTCAATGCACATGGTGGACACAGTGCCATTCATCTACTGCCAAGGTCACACAGCCACCCCCCTCCCTCCTCCCCACGTCAGGCATAACCTCCTGACAGTAAGTTCCATGGGAAGTCTTCTTAGGAACAATTGAAACAGGCAGAAAATATGTATGTCTTGCAAAGTATGTCAAATTTTACAAGAAAGGCAATGCACTTATGGCATTTTGACTCACACAAATACCAGATACAATGGGGGAATATATATGCTGCTGAGCATCACCATTGAAAGGTACTTTTGCTTAGAAGTACTGTAGCTAAAACAGGGCTAGGTTCCAAACACCCCGGACTTTAAAAACTGTGTTACATCTTTTTGGCTGCTGGTCAATTAATCCACCCAGCAGCTTTGACCATCAATTCCTTTGTTCCTTCTAAAGTGGTTCAGAGCAAACCATGTCACGATTTCTGGGCCATAAGCATTACATTCTGGGAATGGAAGTAGGCAAGTACCAGCAAAAAAAAAAAAAAAAAAGATTGAAAGTGGAAAACTACAAATACAATGTACAGTACATACATCATTTGATTTTCTTTACAGTATTATATGGCAAAGCATGGGAAGCAAAAACAGCAAATATATAGCAACCAAAATTGTGCAGTTCTAGCAAAGGGACAAATATCCAGGACTAGAATGCAAAATTAGAGCTTCAGAAATGCCAACAAACTTGCTACTGTTGAGAAAATTAATGAAATGCATGCCGACAATTTGTAAGTGCAATATTCTTTATAATGGCAGGAGGTAGGGGGACAGAAAGGAGGGTGGGGAGACAGGAAGGAGGGTAGGGAGACAGGAAGGAGGGTAGAGGGAGGAGGAAAGGAGATGAAGATGATCCCAAAAGCTTACTGGGTTTGGGACTTAAGGAGAGATGGACTATCCTCACATAACCGATGCATTACCATATCGGACATAATCTAGCAACTGGCAATCGTGTGTGTGTGTGTTTGTATGTCCTGTCACCATCCTTCCATAATTCCCAGCCCTTGCAAACTTGCAACTAGGTTGCATGAGGTCATATGAGGTGTGCTGTGCATTGTGACAGTTCCTTCAAAGTTCACTGGTTGAAATTGCATGACATGAGTGTAAACTTGCAGTGGTTTGCCATCAAGCTAGGGCCCAACCAATATGACCCACTGCCGACCATAGCCAACTAGGAAGACTTAAGTTTAGAACCAACATTATTTTTAACAAACCCTCTGATAAAAATCCCCACAACCTCCTGGCGTGGGTATTCACGAGTGACTATACTTAACCGCTTGCCTTACTAATGCATACATTTGACTGTGTTCAAATCGTCCTCGAAACTAATTCTAGCACAGCGCCCTCTGAGACCTAGCCCACCCTCGTTTGCCTTTCGCTCGAGTGCCTCTCATGCATTTTCCAGACCATACCTAGTGTAGAAGACTGACTTTTAAGAACCAACATCATTTTTCAACAAACCCTCGGATAAAAACAAGCGATATCAACTCATGAATGTCCCGACCTGAGAGACGTTTTTCCTGGAGTCCCAATTTTCGAGCAGATTCCTCATCTTTTGGATGCACCTCACAAAGACTAAGAGGATGCTGTATTTCTTGCACAAGATCTGGCGGTATAAGGAGCCAAATGCATGTATGCCCTGCACGGACCGATGGTGGAGCTATGCTTACGTGGTCCTGCCAGTATTCAGTCTGACCTAGGCAATCCCCTGTATGGCTATAGTTGCATTAACTTTGTTGGAAAAGTCAGTAGATCTAGTTATCCATTTTTAAAACAATTAAAATGGATCAATTTTTGTTACCGATGAATCACTGAAGGACAAATATGCAGATCTGCAATTTTAACACCACGGGGAACTACAAATCACCGTCAAATGGGCATTTTTCATTACAGCTGATCATCAGCCACCACGGCCTCTCGTTTGTATCATTGGCAAATTACTCTCATCCATTATTACATTTTTGAAGAGCCAAATTTGCACAAGAATATCCTAAAATAAATACCACTGGGTGATCACGTGCATACTGGTTCAAAATGTGTGCAAACCACAGAAAAATTTGCTCAATGCAAACCGAACTGGCACGAGCAAACAACCTGCCAATTTAAACACGTGCTCGGCGATCCCCTTTTGCGATGCCAGCCAGACCGTCATCCCCGCTGATAAAATCGCTGATATTAAAGCCAGAAGAACCGACAACAGAGAACAAGGTTGCGATATTAAAAGATACCAAGGAAGAAGAAAAGTGCATTTGCAATTTTGGATTTTCTACTCCATGCTGAACCACGGTGTAGGCACACAGCTGCTTTGATCTTATGATAATAATAACGTAGTAACCAACATTATGTCTGTTTTTGGCAACAAGTTCATATTCTGTGCACTTTTTCTTTCACCGCCGAATGCCTAACCTTGAATGGTTGGCTGCATTTCTCTCTAACAGAAATTGATATCGAAAGCAATAGAAAGAGTAGGGAAAAAAAACAGAAAAAAATATCTCTGACAAAAAAAAACTCACTCTGCCTGGCTGCCCTCGATTGTTACAAAAGCCGACTGGTGACGATGCGATCATATTAATTTTTGGCCAAATTTAAAGCGCATATCAGAGACTGTGTTCTGACGATTACGTGGCCTTCCATCTTAAAGACACTCTATGTTAGTTTTCCAAGATTTCTGCCAGATGTGGAACCTCTGCAAATCTTCCATTTCATGACATAAATGGTGAAAGATACGAATCTACATTCCATACGATTTTGTACCAGTCTTAATGTCATACTTTTAAAGGGTCTAGTATATAAAGGCGATACGACTATACTTGAAGGACTGTGGCATTATGCCGCAGAACTCATCGCAGAACTTTGATGTAAGCGCTTTAGGTGAGTGGTTTATTCCTTTTGTCAGCTTCGTTAATGGGGTGCATTTTTTTTCCTCATCTCTTTCAACAGTGTGTGTCATACCTTATCAAATTATAAATAGCTCAAACACCGCCGTCATAAGTGTAAATTCACTGTGAGAGAGAGATAATATCACAAGGATAGTTCAAAGTACCCCAATCTATGCTGCGCTATCATCATGATGCTTTAAACCAGACTTTGAGCGTGCTACATTTACAAGAGAACACATGTGCCACGTCGAGCTGATACCAGCAGAAATGGACCTCGCTAACAAGGCAGACTAATAATGTCTAGTCGCATAAAATCGTAAAATCTGGAAATAAAGCCTGGACGCACCGACTGCACGAGATTGCCCCCTGTCATTTGCTTTGACCTTTGGCATCTAAAATGTTTACTACTTAAAGCAGAGCCAACTTTGTTGTAACTTTACTGCATGATCTAAATCCATTTATACCACTTTTGAAAATAGGAAGGGAGGTTGCAAATAAAAAGAATACCAAGTAACGGACACAAGATTGTTCATATGGGTTCATTACATAAACCCATTGGGAAATTGATGGCATATATCCTTCCTCAGCTACGATAAATTCCTTTTTAGTATTTTACAAACAAACACCTTTATCATCAACCTGCTGCCCCTACAACCATTTTTTTTTTTTTCATGCGACAGTGCCGTGTTACCTCTTCTCGTTGTTATAGTTCCGTAAGAAACGAGTTTCTCCTTTCATACCACTTGAATCAATCTCACCTACTGGTCAAAACTCTTGAGCAAGTCTCTCCTACCCCTTTGTGTCCCTACAGTAGGTCCCTCCTATCCCTAGAATCCCTCTTAACTACTCCACTCTACACCATACTTTTTCCACTCTCCTACCACGAAAATGTCCTCTCCTAACCCATGTCCTTCCCTGACCCACAATGTCCGCTGGTAACTTACAGTGTCCTCTTCTACCCAATAATGTCCTTTCCTACCCCATAACTTTCCTTCCACTCTGAGTCCTTCTTTACTCCATAATCCCCAAACCTTCCTGGTTTGGGAATCCGCTAGCGACGTACTCATATCATATGACCTATGCATTATCGTATTGACCATGGTCTAGCATCTGGCAATTTTGTGTGTATGTGTGTGTGTGTGTGTGTGCGTGTATCTGGCCACCGCCCTTCCGTAATTGCTAGCCTATTGACCATGGTCAACACGGTAATGCATAGGTTATATGAGGTGAGGGAGTACGCGCTGTGAATTGTCCTTTTCTATGTCACACTTCCTTCTGTACCCTGCAGCGTCCTTCCCTACTACACAATGCCTTTCAGTGTAACTTAGAACTGTATACAATTTATCACCTTGCAAACCTAAGAAGGACTGGTACAACTGCAGAAAATGTAGGGATCTATCCCCCCTGCTTGAAAACTTTTCTGACCGACCATCCGCAAACCGTATCTCCTACATGTATCCAACGCTGATACCACATGTACCATCTCCATGAAAAGGCCTTATCATCATCACATGCGTATGAGTCTGCGATCACCATTCTGCAGTGGCGCAAATTTTTACCAAAGTTAGGAAAGCAGTTATCAGATTGCCAAATAGTTCTGCATGTTGGAACATCATGTAACACGATGACCAAATACTGCTTCAATATCCCACGCAACCCGCATCACGCAGTAATTAAAACATCGGCACTTGATAACAGGAAACAGATACAAGAAATGGAACACCCCGATGACCTAGTACATTACGATCGCTGTTCAGGACCGTTATCAGTTATGTGAATGTAAGCAAAATCATTCTGGTTATGAGTTTTTAAATATAACTGCCATTTGATCAGGAATAAAATTGTCAAAAAATGCAAACCATTCGAACAAAAGCATTGTAGTTGAAACTCCACTGTCAAATCTAAGAGGGAAGTTTTCACAAACTCTGCCCTCATAGCACTTCTCCTTTTAAAATCCATGCAGAGTAGGTGGTTCTGCATTCTTTCAGGATGAAAATGCATTTTATTTTTTTCCAGTTTTCAAGGGCCAACATATAAGTTCTTAAGATTTGGTTTCCAGCCAGATAAATCGAAATAACAGCATATTTTTACCTCGACTCTCAGTCTTTTCAACAAATCCAAAATTGCAGGAACAAAAGGATGTATAGGCTTTCCAGGTGACACTCTTTACAATTAAAAGTTATCAAATTAAAAATATTTGTTTTTTTTTATAGATTTTACCATGTAAAGGTCTGCAAAACTACTGCCAATAACTCACTTCAGGGAAACTTTGCAACACCATAAATTAAAAGCAAGTTGCGGTACATGAGACCATGAGAGTTCTTGCCTGAACTGAGCTCAAGGAACCAAGGACCATTGGTCACAGAACAAATCGCTGAATAATTCTCAACGTTTTCATCTACTGTATGACTAGTAAGCATTGTAGATAAATTAAAGGAGATTAAAACTTTTCTGGGAAATACCCAAAGTAGTTTCACAATGGATGCAGTGATGTCATCACATTTTTTTGCGAAAGTGTAGACCGCAGTTCCCTCAAACTGAAACAGTCTCAAACTGTATATCTGGCTTTAAGCTGCCATTGGGCTATGTCTCGCAGTTGGTGTACAGCAGTCACAAATATAAATGTCAAGCCACGGGAGGTGCGGTTGTCACGTTAAGTTAGAGAGGTGTTAGTACGGTGGGGCGATCGCATACAAATGGTTCCAATGTCACAGCTTTTGGGAGTGGGTTGGGGGGTCACAATGTTTGAAATTAGTGCAAAACAATATCTCAAGGAGATCAAATCGCATTTCACCTTTGTAACAGAACTCTTGGTTTTTCATCAGGTTGTAAATAAAAATGCCCAAATACCTGGGCACATCAAAAACAAAATATCCTCCATCTTTTTTGCTTAAGACCTAAATGTGACTTTTACAACTTGATGTACTGATTTCTGATGGCATCCGACCAGTTCCAAAAACAAAAACATCTTTTTTGTGATCACCATGGTAAAATTTTACATGCCAAATAATATGAGACCTTTCAAAGCTTCATGGATGCTGAAAAGAAGGCACCTAAAATCCCCAAAACTTACCGGCTTGGGAATTCGCCTCACCCCATATAACCTATGCAAAACAGGCTCAAAGATGATGGCAAGGATGAGGAATCCTAGTATATCGATCGAAAAGGTTGAAAACTTGACAATGGCAATAGAATTTCGCAGATGCAAACGCAGTGCAAAAACTTCACTGGCAGACCAAAAGGCTGGCAATTACAGAAGGGCGGTGACCAGATACACACACACACACACACAAATTGCCAGATGCTAGACCATGGTCAATACGGTAATGCATAGGTTATATGAGGTGAGGGAGTACGCGCTGTGAATTTATGTTTTTCAAACCTCACATTTCTATTGTCTACATGTAATATATCTCCTAAGTGCTAAACATACCCCTTCACCTTCGGTCATTTTTATCACATGACTGCGATTTTATCCCACTCACGCTGCAAGTGATGGTACGGTCAATCAGACATGGGTTGTTCCCTCTTTTTTTTTTTGAGCTGTATTTCACTATCATAGCATGGGATATCAGTTGTCAGGTCCATGTTAGGCAAAAACTATGTAATTGAGGAGGGAAGAAGGTCTGCTATGTAGCTATTTTAGAGAGATCAATTTATCATGTATCTTGGAGCCTGATATCACACAGTTATTTTTGCAACGAGATTTTCCTGCACACAAACACACACTTCCACACACCAATGCCAACATTAATCTGTTAACATATGCTTTCGATGGACCCCACAACCATAACTTTCCTGAAGAATGGTCAACTGCTCTTATCAAGCTTCTCACCAGTCAAAGTCTACAGGTATCACAACATGACCATGTAAAGTGTTACGACACTTTAAGTGAAACAACTTTGCAGAGTCCTTATAAGAAAAACGAAAATATCCAAACACGGAAATGTACATCTAATTTCATCTACACAACTTTTAGTTAGAACAACTAGGACCAGCAAATCAGCAATCGTTCAGATACAATTCACACGCAAAATGGCTTCAATCAGAAAGTGTAAAATAGGTCTGTAATAAGCAGATGAATATACCGTAGACAACACAAGCTGCCTGGAATTAGAGCAACTGAAGTTGAGAATACATGCACACACACAAAAATCTTTGATTTATGTCAAGGCACTTTTTCATCCACTATATATATATACATAGAGATCTGGTATGATACTGAATACCACATTAACAATAATTTGTGACTTAATTGTGCTTTGGTCTTCCTGTGGTGGGAAATGCTTTATGCATGCAACTAGCAGATTTAAGTGGTAATTTGCCTGCATTTCCAGACCTTCAAAACCCTTATATGTACATCTGCATGCATGTACGAAACATACGGCATTTAACGGTGTAGTACCGTTGCCAAATTATGCCAAGTGCATGAATACGACCCGGCTGCAAGACGGTAATCGAAGACATTTTCAGAGCGTAATTTCCAGTGTAACCTTGAAATTGTTAAATGTACCGTGGTATAGAGTCACATGCTGCCCGTGCAGTGGTAATGACTGCAACATGTTCTAATTTCCACACAAGCCAGACACAAATTGTGCAAGCAATCGTGTCAGATATGATGGTATGCTACACTGCTACTGTACACTGCAGTGGCCTTACACTGTATGTGCATTTACAAGCACAATATGATCATAGTGGATTGTCTGGGCTTGTTTCACAGGCATACGTTTGTCAAGGAGATCTCATTAGGGTGGTTACAAGATAATATTGACCGTGCATATTAAGTTTATATGTACTGAAACAAGAATCAGATGTATAGAGCCATATGTATGAAATACACAAATACAAATAACTGCATTACAATGTATAAAATAAAGACCAGACACGTATCGTCAGCATCTCACGGTAAAGTCGAAACTCCTCGGTGACATCTCGCACAGGAATTTAGCAGTTAAAACGCATCTTTCGTTACTAAAGCTACAAATGAATCTATCAATGTCAGGTTTCAAAGATCTTGATTATATCCTGTCCTTGAAATAATGCAATGATGGGTGAAAGCTTACAGAAAGTTAAGAAAATGCAAAAAGGTTGGGCACCCACCATATGGAACTGCATGGTTGGTGCGGTGGACAAGTTTCTAAGATGGACTTGTCGAGTTGATTGTGACCAATAATGATCTGCTGGTGATTTGCACTAATCAGTAACACAGTCCCCATGTATATATGCATCAGAGAACAAGAGCTAAAAGCATCTATTGAAAGGTTGATGGGTGAGACGGCTGTAAAAGATTTCTGGTTCCTGGTAGATTTTTGCAGACAATTGATCAGTGGCACAAACAAGAGGAAAATGTCGAGACCACTTGTTTTTCTACTTACAACAAAGCTCAGCCCCATAACGTTTCACAATAAGATGCACGGGTATATTGTACTACTGGTATCACTCTCACATTGTGTTCAAGTTGTTTCAATTGTTAGCAGTCTCCTACCAACAGCGAGTTCATGTGACAGGCTACCGATCAAGACAGGATGCACTCCAGTCCTTCACCACCCACGAAGAATCGAAACAATTCATACAAAATTGGGGTATGGACAACACACACCCATTGATACACCCAGCCTTTGTGCGTAAGTTATCGCACATGCAATCCCTGGTTGAGGAATTATATAATCAGTGCTTGCACCGAGTCCCAGAGCGACGATGTAAGGACCTGGCTGACATCCCTATAACAGATTCATAATTTTGTACGGAAGGTGTCCATTGCTAATTAATCTTCTCAAAGATGCCTGGCGGCAAGTTGAAACCTTCGGCTAACAAACTGCTGGTGCGTACCAGTTCTGAGAAAAAGTTTGGGTCAGCACATTCAATGCTAAAATACTTATGGTCTTAATTCTCCCCCCAGATAAGTGACTCTGAAATCTGAATGACAACCTGTTGGAATTTTGTTAATCTATTTCTGTTTTTGAGATACAGTTTTTCAAAGTTTGAGAAAAATGCAAAACAGATGACGTGGGGCGTCGCACGGTGACGGCATTCCTTTCGTTGGGCCCTTTGTATTTTTATCTCTTGATTACTAGGTTCCACGTCGGTAAGTGATATCAATATTTTTAAAGAGGACAATACACGATTCCAAAAATCAAATCCTGAGGGCATGAAAAAATTCTCAATCGTCATTGAAAATAAAGGTTATTGTTAACAATGAATAACATAAGGTATATTAGGGGGTATGAATCCCTCTCTTAGTATGTTACCAATTTGCATATTTGGCTTATGTTTATTCATGATGCAATTGTAAAACAGAAAATTAATTTGCAAAGGGGTCCCTGTTTGATGGATTTTGATGAAAACTACGGCTCTTTTGCGACATCTTCAACGATTCTTAATTCATTGGATGCTCCAAAATGTGTTTTTCATGTCACATGTACTTCTAATTCGCCTTAAACAGGAGGATTTACGGTGCGAAAGATCGACGGAGACGTAAATTAAATCACGCCAAGCCAAGGTCGAGATGAGATTTATATGAAAGAAGAGACTATGATAATGAGGATCAATGATTTAAGTACATCCTTAGATACGGTGGGGGGATGCAATGGTGTGATTGATTGATTGATTACATGCAATACACTATAGTACTAGGACCTGCACATAGCTTAACCAGACAAAGATTCCAACAAGTGGCCACAAAACGGTGATAAATAAATCATGGAAAATGCACATGATGAGTTCCAAATCCTCAGGGGCTACTTTAACATGACTTCATGTACACATACGACTATCTACCGCATGTCATATGTCTTAAAGCTGGAACATGAGTTGAAAATTTTTCAGTCAAAGTCAAATTTCGCAGAAATTTACCATAGCCACTACAAATGAGGCTTTTTTTAAGGCCCCATATTTTTCATACATGAATGTTCACATCCATTCCCAATTGGTTTGTTTGATTTCAAGTGACGGTGATTGACTGCTATGCTTTTTTGGGGAGTATGAATTTTGTAGGGCCGACAAAATGACAAGACAATTTTCATACATGTGGAAGAGGAGTGCATAGTTCTCTTTCAGAATTTGTGACAGGTGATCTTTTTCCCCTGCTTTCTCTTCCCTGAAACACTCACAAAGAACAAATGTAGATGACCAAGCAAAATTGCCAGTATAAATCCTAATTCCAGATTCAATGGGTGATTAAATTGCTGTTACTGTATACCTAAACCAGTGACTCAGTGCCTCAAGCAACATTAAACAACATCTGACTGACGCAAATGTCAAAAAGAAGAACCAAGTTTAAAAGTTTCGTTTTGAGAGAATTTTAATTTTCCTGTGTATCACAAAGGTTTGCCAGCTGTGTATGCATGTGTTGATGAAAAAAAAAAAAAGAAGAAGTTCGAACAGCGCTCACATTATTTAAGATACTTAAATGGTAAACAACACCAACAGGGAAGACCCTACCCTCTAACAGTTGGAGGCCATCAATGTTTAAAATGACACTCTGTGCACTTTGGTCAAAAAGGGGCTATGCCTAGAAATTTGGGGGTAAATAGGCCTACACGCTCTACCACCCCTCGGTGGCATCGCCCATGCACCAACGTTTCAACGCTGCTCCAGAATCGAACCTTACGGCATGTCACACTTCGTGGAATAACGCTGTGCGAACTTGAGGGGAGGAAATTTTAACGTATCAACGATGGTCAAAGAACATCAAGGCCACTCCAGAATCTCTTGAACAAACAAGAGCTGGACAATCTTCAATCCCAATTACGTATCCTTCACACCGATTTCAGTGACCCAGTTACCGTGTTTCCTCCGAAGCAGAGTGCAGAGTGAGACTTGTGTGTAAGTAAGACTTGAATGTGTTGATAAAACTCAGAGAGTTTCCTTTTTTTTTTTCTCAAGTTCTTTTCATTAACCTAATAAAGGTATTTTTCTTTTTTTTAGAAGCATAGCTTTGCTCTAAAAAGGTTGAAAAAATCTGTTCCTCTTGTTTATGATATCACTTTGTAATAATTGAGAAATTTTGAACGACTTTCACAGCAAAATTTTCGGTGCTGTTAAATGTTAAGTACATGAGACCATTTACTGTACAATGAAACCACCAGCATTTAAGATTGCACATAAGATACCGTGCTGTACATGATATAATTAATAATGCAACTTAATTAAACTGCATTTTGCCACATGTAAGATTTTTCTTTTAATTTCAAGTTTCTTTTTTTTTGTGTATTTTGAATACTCAAACTATGACAAACAAACAGTGCTCACATTTATTAAACCATCTTAGGTCATCAATAAATCAAGGATCAACAAAATGCATCACTTCCATGAACGATAATTCTCGGTAAGGAGGGGAGAGAAAGTTTCACAACTTAGTGAGGAAATGGTCCAACCACTTCCTTTCATTAAATATTTAAGACTAAAATGCGCTGATCCTCATAATTTCTTATGCCCAGTGAAAACTTCGCAATTTGTGTGACATATTTACAAATTTAAACATCCTAGGAGTATATTTTGTGCCTACTTTACAATAGTTTGAAAAGATCCTTGGAATTGGGCAGCCATTTAAAAATGAAAGTCAGCTATCACTGATGCAAATGAAGATCCAAGAATGTACGGTAAAGGTGGAGGACGAGTCTTGATACTGTACGTGCAAAAAGAAAATCAAGGCTTGTGTGCAAGTGAGGGTTTGTGTGCATCTGACTCAACAGACAAAATCGATATCATTGGCCGAGAGAACCTGGAGTAGAGGTGGTACTCCACAGAAATGATCAAAACTTTGGTATATTCCAAATGAACAGGAAAATGATGCATGGATGCACAAGCACAAGTTATAACTTTTGTTCAATCCAAACGAGAACCAATGATTCAAATCATGAAATTTAACTTGGAAAATGGAAAGCCTGACTTTAGGGTGATCAATCTGGAGTTTCAAGCAAATCATCAAAAATAAATTTGAGCTCTATAAAATCCTTGAAACATTGGGATAAGTTTAGCAAATCATTAAAGATAGTTACAGGGATGCATTTTCAAATGTAAGCCATCTCCTTTAAACAATGACGAAAACCTGATTTCCTTAGATTGAATGATTGCTATGACTTCAGAGAATATTTTCAATAAATTCTGATATTCTCCCCACAACATAGAGCAAATTTATGGCAGAATTTTTAATTAATTTTTGACGCTCTTATCTGCAGGATGAATTACAGATGGTAGATCTGAAACGAGACTGCATGGAAATTTACGATCGACATTGTTTTCAGTTCCACTCTTCGTTTCGGATCAAGTTACATGCAAAACCTTAAAAGAATAGTAGAGGGCGGGGGGTCCTACATCACACCTCCAAAACAACTCCAAAAATCAGGAAAATGTGTAACTACATTCCACACGATATCAGACTTGTTGGATTAACCTGCTGGGAGAGAAGTGTGACGACCGTTACCGACGATATTTTTTTAGCGGAGGGATCAAAGCCGTGATGCACCGGAGTAATCATCACGAATCTCCCAGAATGCAGCATAAGTCTATGAATTATGCCGATAGCTCCACGATCGCATGTAACACAAATGGTACCACCGATGCACCGGAAACTGTAGCAATTAACAACGGATGTATAAAGTTTTCAACCTCTCCATAGACCACACTTGCTCCTGTGATTGAAAGAAAAACTATTTACTACAATTTTATCCACGGGCTCTATCTTGAACACTGCCAATTTGAATACCGGGTCGTGTGGTAAATGTAGACATGCGTGTCAATAACCACAATGTTCGATCAAACAGTAATAACAATTATTTCACTCTTACATGCATCAAAATTTTTGTACTCTCCTCAGTCTTCTCTCTCTCTCTCGAGTTGTTGTTTTGCAATTTCCTTGTCCACGAAAATCATTGAAACAGCAACCGAAAGCAGCGGTTTCATTGGGAAGTTCGGCGATCTAACGACGGTTTCGGATGTCCTACGCAATTTTTCTTCAAAATGGCCTTCCCAGGCAACCCAACTTTTGTTGCATTCATGCGGGCGGAACTAAAACTTCTAGGTTCTGATGGCAAAAAACCACACTGGATCATTCTTGGGGTTGGGTCTGCAATAAAAACTCTTACTGGTGGCTTTTGAAACCGTATTTCAACACCCCAAATATTTTGCACACGGGCAATTCACACAGCAAAAGGGCGAGGGATCGTGAATGTACGGTATTAATACAGTGCCTACAATCGACAGTGAATCAAGTATGTCGTCAGAGGAAGCTGTTACATATTCAAGATACCTTTCTGTTCAAATCTGCCTGGTAACACGATGGGATGTTTTAATGGTTCTCTGCACTCATATTCCACAAAACTTCATGGTTTGGGGAACGACATATGTACTCACCTCATAAAACCTAATGCAATAAACAGCCAGGCTGAGAGTGACTTTGTGAGTGCAAACTTTTTACTTTATACTCCGCTACAAGTCTCTGGAACCAGCTACCTGCACGTTCACAAAACTTCTTGTGACTTGCCGTCATTTTGGCATTCACTTTGAAGATTCACAAAGTTTTTCATGCCAAACTGTAAAGTCTGCTATTGACTCTCTTGGAGAAGAGTCACTAGCTACTGCACTTGTGCTGGAATGGTGCTGCATAAATCCACTCAACAACTGTTATCTACTTACCTACCACCAATCTACCTAGCACCACTCCACTTGCTTCTGTATTTTTATACAGGTTGCAGAATATTCCACAGAATTTTATTGTTGATATCTATATTCCAACAAATTCAAATGAAAGTAAATCTCCTTTTCAATTTTATTTTATTTTGTTTTTTTTTAATCAATCATGTTTCTTTCACTGGGCACAAACAATTAGTTATCCTAACAATTGAACAATTTTGCCAGCGCTGTCAAGCAGGTATTTTTGGCAAATTTTAGAACAAATCAACGATGCAGATTCAGAATGAAGGCAGCATGGGGACTTCGCTGCCTGCTGTGATGACTTTACGTTGCTACGGAAACAAGCTAAGTTTGCTATGAAAGGAAACCAACAGGAAGGATGGTCAGTCCCAAACAAGCTATAATGTTTAGAAAAATGCAATTGATGTTTACCATTTCATTAAAAATGTTTTCTCTGCCCACAATTGCCTGTAATATTCTATGTAATCACATTATCTATATAGTTTAATCAATTTTTAATCACAACTTCTCCGAGTAAAAAGTATGTGATCGAGTTGAGTTGCACTTTTTGCGACTCAGGATTACTGAAGCAGGATGTGCCATTTGATGGAAAAAAAAAACTAGCCTTCATCATTAATCTCCCATCTTTCTCTTCCAATTTAACACCAACCTAGAACAGAATGTCTTCACCAAGTATCTTTCGAGAGAAAGGTTCACCAATCAGCATGTTGAATACAGTACTGCAGAATAATCAAATGATTTATTTTTGGGGGGCTTAAATATTAGCAGAACTGGGTCCCCTGGTAAATCTTTGGGACACGGAAACACTCTTATGCAACATTGGCAATGTTTTATTTATCGCTGGAAAAAAGACAGAGGTAGTTTTTATAGCCTTTTAGAAGTATATAGACAGTGCACTTTTGAAAAGTAGCAGGAGTAACAGCAAATTCTGCTTTTATGTTGACAGATATAAACCCAGGGACAGAACAGATGGATACTCTATTGTTTGTAAGGATTACATCACTGGAAGCTATAATGCCAGTGATACCTACAATGCAGGACTTACAAACTATTTACTGGATCAAATCTGTGGGTGGTATGATCCGGTGGTCTGTACAATGCAGTGAACAGCTATTGCTTACAAGGTAATTACAGGATCAAATCTCTTGGTGGTATGATCCAGTGATCCTCACAATTAACTCACAGTATTACTTATAGGGTGTTCAGAGGATAAAATCTCCATCTGGTATGATCCAGTGACCCCTTCAATGTGCAAGGTATTACTTACAAGGTGTTTACCGGATTAAACCTCTGGGTGGTACGATCCAGAGTTCCCAGCAATCTACTCAAGGTGTTATTTAAAAGGTGCTTACCGGATTAAATGTCTGGGCGGTATGATCCAGTGATCCTCACAACTAACTCACAGTATTACTTATAAGGTCTTTAAAGGATTAAATCTTTATCTGGTATGATCCAGTGTGAGCAAGGTATTACTTACAAGGTGTTTACCGGATTAAACCTCTGGGTGGTATGATCCAGAGTTCCCAGCAATCTACTCAAGGTGTTATTTACAAGGTGCTTACCGGATTAAATGTCTGGGCAGTATGATCCAGTGATCCTCACAACTAACTCACAGTATTACTTACAAGGTGTTTACAGGATTAAATCTCTGGGTGGTTATGATCCTATGACCCCTACAACGTACAAGGTACTACTTACAAGGTGTTTACAGGATTAGATCTCTTGGCACTATTATCCAATGGAGTATACAATGAACTCAAGAGTATTACTTACACGGTGTTCACAGGATGCAAAAATGATCCAATGATCATTTAACTGGATCCTTAAGTACTAAGAATTAAAATCCCCGGGTGGCATGATACTGAACGAGTAAGAGTGTAAAAAGACGTTACGGAGATGAATTCTTTGCCATGATCCTATCTAAGGCTAACTTTGAACGAAGAGGAAAAATAAAAATAAAAAAAATCAGAGGAACTATTATGTAATTGCTCAATAGTGTGTGAGACAGATTCCCCACAACTCGTTGGTGTGGGTATTCATGAGGGACTACACATACCCCTTGCTTCACTAATGCATGCATTTAGCCTCACTCTAATTGCCCTCAAAATAAATTCTAGCGCCACGCCCTCTGAGGCCTACGCCCGCCCTCATTTGGATTTCGCATGTTAGGGAATTTTGCTCGATAGTGTGTGAGACAGATCCAGTGGATTTGTAAATTTCTGGAAATAGTGATACCAAACTCAAAACTCCTGCCTGGAATACATTCTGAGATTTTTGTACATGGTCCTCACTTTTATCAATCAGTCTGTTCAAAGGTTCAAAACTTGAGGTGAGACATTTTGTTACAGGAAAGAAGACCAAACAGTAAAACAATAGGACCAATGTTCACAGATAGACACAGATTAACTCACAGTCAATTTGCTGTGAATGGTATGAGATTCAATCTGTGTGAAGTGTTAAAATTTCATCTGGTAGTCCATGGGACGACATATATGTAGAATGCAAGTGCCCCCCCCCCCTTGCAAACATAGCACCAGCACTTTCTGGGTCCTCGTGTGCCGTAAACGAACACGTTGCGATCGTTGTGCTGGTACTTTTTGTGTAAGAAAACTTTATTGCCGCATTTCATCATGAATTTTGTTTCAAGCAGAAATTTCACCTCGATTCAAGAACTATCAAACTGACTCTCGCCACCTGGAAGGACCACTTTGTGACATTTTGGGCATCTCGGGAGACGCCGGGAATATCTCCAAACTTCGTCACTGCGTGTATCGATTCTATGAGAAAGACCGAAAGTTGGGCAATGGATGGTAAGTTGGTACGACAGTACCCAAAACGAATGGGATCTGCAAAAAGGAATAATTCACCTTGGTGGTATGTTTTTAGCTGACTCCTTTTGGTTTTCTTTTTTTTCCTTTTTTTTTTACAAAATTCAAACGTTTACGCCTACAGTGACTTCACAATGAATTTGAGGAATTCAGTCAGATATACTGGAATGAAGCTCGACTGACTTTCACATGATTAAACAGTTAACAGACTTTTTTGGTCCGAGTGAAGCAAACATTCTGGAACAATTAAGGACAGAAGCACACACATTTTTGCCAGCTTTAACATTAAAGACTTTTCTTGAGGAAAAAAAGTCAAATTTGATCTGATTTAAGTCTGTCGGAAAAGATGTTTTTTGGTTTCCTTCTCCATGTCTGCTAGTACCTAATGATCCTGGAGGACGAGTGTTTATGGCTTACGTGGCACAAGACTGCACTTACCCTATCGATCTTTAAACGAAAGTCCTGGAAAGTAACACTGTTAGTCAGGATGTTCTCAATAAAAAATAAAAAACAACATGTTTGGTCTCGCAGCATGGCAAGAGTCAGCGTCTCGAACGCCTACGACAGGCTGCATGCATTTCATGTTGTACGAAATTCGGGGGTATGCCAACAATTTATTTTCTCTATGCCAAGAAAAATTCTAGACCAGTTACCTTGGGATTGCCTTTGTTGTATGGGTCATGCCAACTTTGAAAAGTTTGAAATTTTGCATGCGGCTAACCCTGAACAAGTTTTGATCATGCAGCAAGAAAGAATTTTCCATTCTTTGCCGGTACACTAAGTAACATAAATTTTATTCAACTGCCGCCGCTGTGTGCCAAGGTTTGAAGTAAGTTCCACGCCGAAGACCTTCAGTACGAAGAGCGCGGAATGCAGAGCGGTCACTACACACAACAAGGCATGACTCAGTCAGCACTGTACGAGTTTACATAACCGACAGCCACTGTTCTTTGGCAACAGACAGCAATTCGGAGAGCAAACAGATTTTACAAGATGAAGAACCCTGGCAACATACTTGCAGGTCAAAACCTAGCTACTCACCTTCCACTGTTGAATTACTGAGCGAAGTTTGACCGTATCCTTCACTCAGCCCATTTAGTCTCAGAGAGGGGGGGATCACAACCAACGTGTCCATCGCCTCCGGTTGTCCGTCATCCATTTTTGTTGTAGCCAACATGTTAGTGGGCACAAAAATGTCTCCAAGGAGAACAAAAACAAAACTCCCCAAAAGAGGCAAAGCTATCGTTCAGCAACGGAAGAAAAAAAAACAAATATCGAAATGGACTCCCACCGTAGAGAAAAAGTCAAAGATATTTTCCTGATGTGAGTGCACCAAATAATTCACTCCTAAAAGAAAAGAAAACAGCGCATTGCATACTGAAGGTCATTTCACAACAAAAACTTTACTGTCCATATCACTGTTACTGGACATGATGAAAACAAGAGATAAAACTTGAAAAACTGGAGCTAAAAGGAGCTCTCACAGGGTTTACTAGTATTTCCAATTCAAAATAGCAGGGAGGATGTGAGTCCGTTCCGATAGTAAAGAGGCAGACGACTAAATCAGCTTCCCTTTCCTGCCAATTTTGAGGATACCATCTGGCTCGAGGGTAAATACCGGCGGCAGTGTAAGCAGACAGGTATGTATATATGTAGGTAGGGTAGGGTTGTCACTAGTAGTACTGCTAACACAAAAGGCTGCTAGTACTACTAACTGCTAGCCCACTGATAATAACTGGTAACTAGTAGTGGTGGTGGACAGCAGGTAATATTGGCACATATACAGTAGACAATTAGTACCATGTGTGTGGACACCACCACAGACAGAGCACGTCCTCGTCCCTCCTGGTCGTGGGACAGACAGATGAAGGCAAATACTACCAACCATTCATCCAAATCCCCAGAACATCCGCACTACAAGGTGAGAAACCGAGTAAAACACTTCCCTTCGGCTTTGAATACAGGAGGTTAAAAGCACCGATATAAAAAAAAAAAAATAATAAACCTATCTGGGTTACATGTAGCTTCTGATGACTGGATTGTGCCATCAACACACAGCTCATTCCACTGCTTCTTCACCTGTGTGCATTGAATAGTGTGAGATATGCTAGCGGCTATCAAGGGACACCCCATAGCTTGTATGACAACACTGTAAGTAGTATACACTACACTTGACCTTGGCTGCCTAGGCAGGTCATATTGCACAGGCAATGACAGTATGCTGTTCAACCAATGGCAGCTTCTCTCTCTCCACATCCAGCTCACACTACAAGCATGTAAATTACCTTAGCCAGCCTTACTGGGAGACTCCATTCCCTCACAGGGGGATTGAAATCACAATCGCTGAGGTAAAATCCAGAAGTTTCAACTATCCATTTCCCTCCTATCTCCTTTCAATATCTGCTCCGCTCTGTTGATGTCGTACAGTCGAAGTACGTGAGGGTTGGTTGCACTTTTGTCAGGGTTGTTTCATTCACAAAGAGGGGGTAGCACACGAGTGTTTGGATAGACTAATCGGGGTGAAAGAGGGAAATTGTTTGCAGAATGGTCGCTCGCCAAAGAGAAAATCATATATTGGATAATAACTCGCACAAAAAGGTAAGAAGGAAATTCTACCAGGCTACTTCTAATCAACTGTAATTTCTGCTAAAAGGCTTTCCATTTCAACGGCAATGATTAGGTTCAATTCGTTCAAACATTCTCTTCACTACCATTTTTTACCACTTTCTTCTCTTCTTTTTTTTCTTTCTTCCTAACCATTTTCTGGGTTATATATGCCAGGGCAAAAAGCAGATTTGCTTAAGATGTGTTTATAATGTAATGGAGGATGTTGAGTGCAGTTTTTCCCTGCTTCTCCTGATTATTGGTTTGAACTGTCTGAAAATGGCAAAATAGACGGCACAACAACAAAAAAAAAAAAAAAAGGGCATGAAGATACCGTAAATAAAAATATACATCAATCTATCTACTAAATGGGCAGCCATAGGAGATCACCTTCAGGTAGTTGAATACCACAGGCATTAAGAACTTAAAGCCTGAACAGCAAAGGCAGAACAGAGGGAAATCCGCTTATGAGAGATTTTCTGAGGAACTACCTTTAATATTAATGAAAGGTGGTTTTCTTTTCAAATGGGTAAAGAAACAATGAGTTATAAAAGTTTCAAACATTCCCCAGCGTGCGACATCGTGATCTCTGTCGGCGAAGCCTCCCGTGACATCCGTCGGCCGAGAGGGATCGCTGTATCGGCGGCTAGTGCATGCATCCCCTCTCCCTAACCCCTGGCAAAATTGCACAGCGTCAGAATTTGTTTCTGTACGACCGCTTGAAACGACAGACCTCTTTTAACCAATGTGGTGCTACTGCATGTGAAATAATAAAAACAAGGACTCTGTTCCTCTGTTCTCTCCCTCTTGGGATATCATGTTTTACAAAAGAGTCATCGCATATACACACTACAGAAACACACACAGATGCATACATATAAGCACATACATACTCACATATTATAATTGGACAAGCATTACACGGAAGTGCTGTAACCCAAGGGTTCAAGGTTGATTGGGGTACAGGGGTTCCAGCTCTATGAGAGATATCAGGGGCAATTTGGAATGCATTGGATACACAAGAGGCAAAAGCCAAAGGAGGGTAATTCAAGGCTCTGAGGGCATGGTGGCAGGACTTTATTCCCAAGCGTGCAGCACTAAGTCAAACATGCCTTAGTTTACTTTGAGTCTACATGGTGAATGGACAGGTAACAATTTTCTTGAAAACCAAATACCTTTGACGTTAAATTGGCTAACACAAACTCTTCACAGGTGAATGCTTTCTGAATTCTACAAAGCCACTGGACAAACAATGTCACAAGCAAACACCTTTTTTTTAAGAAGGAGGGGGGGAAGGAAATGGGAGACATTTGATCAGCCTTTGATGAGCCTCCAGTCAGACCCCCTCTGCTACCAAACAAGCTTAAATGCCACTTGTTACAATTTCTGGTACGGCACCCTAAACCTACGATGTCATACTCACGTGTTCAACTAAGGGAATGCCTGACATGTGGTAAAGTCTTTTCGAGCTATTTGCTAATAAAGAAGAAGAAATCTGTGATGATAAGGGACTCTCCAGTACAATAATTCAAATAGCTCTTGATGTACTCATCTCTTGGCATCTCTCTAAAAATAAACCGCACTCATTCTCTTTTGATGCCGTCTTGCAAATTCATGAAACTACATCAATTGGGCTCCGGGTGGAGTCTTCGCTTTCCGTTCAGTTCCAGAAACTGGAAGATTTTTATGATAATTTCTCAGCGGTCTACAATTACTATGAAACATCACACGATAAAATCAGCTCTTTTGACAAATCTGTTTCCTACGGAGTCTGCCTCAAAGAAAAAAAACATGAAATTCAACAAATGCAATTAATCATTGCCAGATAAAGAGAATGTGTACATTCTAATGTTGACTTTACATTCTGAGTCCTGCAGAATCATGTTGGTCAAGAGCACTTTTGTCGACCTCATTTAAACAAAAAGAAGTCACATCTTACAGAGGTATCGTCTCGTACAAATTACTTTTACTTTTGACTTACACACGTCTGCCACACCAGGAATTGCAATTCCCGGCCCACCCCCATCCAAATCGAAACGCACAGAGAATGCGTGCAGTCTACGTTTATGTTCACATCTGTGGCGATGGCTATAGAACATTACTGTGCGATTAATGGGCCTGCAAACAGTTGCTAACAAGTAAAGGACTCAATGACAAGCAGTCACACTGCTAAGGAAAAAAAAAAAAACACAAATTGTTGGAAATGTATGATATCAAGTAAAAGATCACCGAAGTAACTCCCAACACGGAAACGTTGCTCGAAACAGGACCAAAAAGTTGGTGGATACATCTAGGTGTTTGCCCTCTAACATTAAAAATATTTACAAACAATTCCCAAACACCACAGTTTTAATAGCATGTTTCACCGGTATCATTACGGCGCTGACAGGTCTGGGTCAAAACTATCATAATATGCCCATGTACGTCAGAGGACTGCAAATTCTGAATACAGCATTTCTTCACTGTATCATTCTGGAACTTTTGAAATATACCATTTTCCATTTTAATCACAAACTGATAGCATCCATAAATTTACTGCACTCTCAAGAGATGGGTGTAACAACCTGCCGTCCTTATCACACCTGTAGCATCCTGTACAATAATCTTTTCTTTATTCGATGCCACTGATTCAGAGAAAACTCCGAGCTACGGATTGACCTGCTTTTTCTGTGAGCACAGTGAAAATTTGAGGAACTGCTTGCATGAGCGTCTCAACAATCAAGTAATTTCTTACACCTGGTGCTCCCTTGTTGAGTGAGCCCGGTGTCGCCTCCCACTTGAGGTTTAAATACTGCAGTACCTTTGAAAAACTGTTACTAAGTGCTGATCGCCTAGCGCAGGCAAAGTCAGACATGTATATATACGTGTAGAACACATTTCATAGCATGCCCCATAAAAGATTAGGATGAGAAAGTCGCAAGTTCTTAGGTTACTCCCTCAGGACAACCAGCTAATACATGTATTGGTCTACACTACAGACATTCGTCTGCAAAAGGTCCATACAGTGACACACAGTAACATGCGTTATGAGAAAGCAGGGAGTACGCGCTGTGAATTGTGCTGTTTGGGAAAAAAAAAACCTTTACTGTTTTAAAAAAAAAAATGGCCTTGATCGTTACTCCGCCGTCATTTCTTCATTTTTATCCCAATCTGAAAAATAACATCTATGCCAGTTTTCTTCCAAGAGCAATTTCATTGGTTTAAGTGCTCGTTTCAATATAAAGAAGAGTGATTTAGTTTTTTCGGCTAAAAAGTTAGCCGAACTGGACCATGTGTTAAATGTGCTCCACTTCCATGAGAATAATATCACAACGAAACTCCAATGAAAACAAATATGATACAACCATACGGACACAAAAACTTTGCAAATTAAAAGTTGGATTGCTAGAGCATCAATTGCTGTTTCAGATATTTCTAATAAGTCTAACTTCATGTATGTGGCCCTGCAATTGTTTTAAAATTACGGGAGTGTGAGATGTGAATTTAAAATTGGCACTACATTCGAGAGAAATTAGACATCCAGCTAGGACAACAAGGCTTTCACGATGTGACTTTTTCAATGGGGCTAATCGGTGGGACATCTTGAATGTACTGTGAACCCTGTGGCAACTTAATCCACAAATTTTGCAACGAGATTTCTTCGTCAGGGACAAAACAAATCAAGAGCAACATTGTAAATCAATCACACTCTAACAACATATACAGCTATACATGCTGATGGTGCATAACTACATTTTAGTGCAACACTGAATAAAAATTCGAAAATGCAGTCGCCCTGATTTGTGTTACTATCGTCCCTATGCTAATTTATGGATGGCTCTTTTTGCGTCGAGTGACAATTTTTTTTTTTTTTATTACTCGGATTGCTGAAATTTATGCAAGTTATTTGTTTACTTTGAATACACAATAGTTTGAAATACCCTGAAACATACTTGTAAAGTATAAAAGAGGAGATATGAAAGATTTAGCTGATGCATCACAATAAAGTTGGGTGATTGCTTATTCCCTTAATACCCTGTTTATTTATAAACACAGAACATTTGAATAGAAAAAGTAGGATGAGATAGCGCGACCCGCGATGCAATGAAGGCACATTTTTTTCATGTATCCATAGCAACCTCATGACATGCTTGAATAGGACAAAGGTACGCAGGAATTCAGATCGTTGTCATCCGCTTCTACTGAACCATCAAGGCTCTAAACCATGATGACAATGAAAACTGATGAAGGAGGGCAGAAGGAGCGTGATCTCACGGTATGCATACGGCATGCAGGTCACGGCAGTCCAACGAGATCATGTAATGAAACATGAAACAAAGTCAAGCAGACAGTCTTGTGTAGTTAAACACTTTCTTGAATGTCACAATTTAAGAAAGCAGTGTTTGCTGCTGAGCTTCGAGGCTGGCAGTCATGGACAGGAAGGTGACCAGCAAAAGACGCAAACAACTCCCAAAAGCTAGGAATGCACACCACTACGGTACAGTAGATCCATCATCATTCTGATAAATGTCCCAGGGGTGTGAAATTTTTGGTGAAGGGGGGGAGGCATTTACTACCGTCAATGTTTCTCACACATGTGGACTCCAGAATTTCATGTTAGGCTATTTGAATAGGCTATAGCGATCTCAATGACAATTTTCAACCCACTAGGCTACATAATCAAACCACCATTCCTGGACCACCACTAAGACAGTACAGTGTGTACCGGTATGACTGGTATCCAACTAAAGTTTTGCAGTAGCAACTTCTTTTGCAACAGGTTATGGTACTTGATGAGACTTTGTGGCAATGAGGTGAGGACTATTTCGTTTTCATTTACTCCAGCTGTTCCCTCATGAATTTCCCAAAAGGATACTGATCCCAAAGGTCCCTGGAAAAGTTAAAAAGAACAAATCCTATGCAGGTAGAAAAACACGAACGACGTGGATTGGAAAGGAAGCAAGCTAGCACAAGCAACTTTGCCGCTGGACCAAAATCATGGCAATTACCGAAGGGTGGTGACTGGATACGCACACACACAATTTCCGGTCACTGGATTATGGTCGTTACAGTTACAGGTTATATGAGGTCAGGAAGTATATGCTGTGAATTTAAAATTTCACTACATGCAATGTGCAAAGTGACAAAAAAAAATCAAGGGGAGGGGTAAGGTGTTTATTACACAGGGGTATTGATTAGAGAAAAATAAGTGAATGTAAATATGGCTACATGAGATGAAGGAGTATGCACTGTCAGTAAATTAGTTTCCTTTGTTTCATCTCACAAAGTTTGTAACATAATTCATAGCTAATGAGATGCAACTTACGTTTCAAGGTTATACCTTTTATCTCAACATGCCAGACTTACAGACCCCCAGCAAGAAATGAAACTGAGTACAACTATCCAATGTTAGCATGGTTAACAAATTTTTATTTCATTTGTCTCATTGTCGGCCTTCAGCGGTACCATCCTTTTTAATGTGAGCTGTTTCAAAGTTAATGGCTGGAAAATTTTGATAATTCAGTGTACATACAGTACATGTGTGTAATATACCTGTTATACTCTAGATACTGTAAACAACTTGACATCACATGGGGTATTATAGCAATCAAAAAACCGCTACAGACCCGCAACAATCCAAAACGCATTAAAAAATTTTTGATGCATTGCAGCAGTTCACCTACCAGCTGGTCTCTACACCACTGATCAGGGTTGTTGATGAAGTGGGGGCGAGTGGTCCCCCTTGTGACTAGTTACCCCCATCCGGCCCTCGCAATCACTTGATGCTTTCCTACTCAGCACTAACTTCACAAAATGTAGTAAATATGACAGGAGAAGCACCCTTTTTGAGTTAACACTTTGGAGATTTCGCAAGTTCTTTGCCATAACAGTGCTTACGAGACATACAGCATTCAGGGACACTGCCCAGTTGACCCTTGTTAGGGCTTTGTCCCCCTCTAGACCCCATGGTCTGTAGGGAACCTGGTGCAAGTCTCTGCACCCTACCAAAAGTGAGTGGCTTTCTTGGAGCCTAGCACTAAAGGTTGTCTAGAGCTACAACCCTGCCATTGATACTCACTTTCTATAATATCAGACTGGTTGGTTTAGAACCTCTGTTTCAATTTTAAAGTTCCACTCACCAGAAGTGAGGGCAGTGTCTGCTTCAACTATATGCTTAAAAGGCCTGGTACATCTTGGGCACAAAACAAACTCTACATCTACGGTATGCTTTTAATATCCATACATGCTCTAGAAATACAACACATTTTGTAAACAAGATGCACCAGGCTGACAGAGTGGATCCTCTTGAAAATTGGAGCAGACACCGCCCTAAATTTTTGGGCATATGGATCTTTAACTCTACGTCAAGACAATCCTGGAATTTAAAGTCCAACTGTCCACCCTATATTCCAATTAATATCCAAAGATTTGTGTCCAGTGTACTCCCCACAACTCACTGGTGTGGGTATTCCTGAGCAACTATACCCCTATTACCCCTTGTTTTACTAATGCATTACAGTTGACCTTGCTCAAAGTGCATTCAAAATCAATCCTGACATCGTGCCCTCTACACCTAGGCTGGCCCTCATTTGTCTTTCACTCAGGCTGAAACAACGTGTAAGTATATTTCTGCGATGCGAATTGAGCATTTTTCACTATTAAATTCCTAAATCTTGAAGATGTAGAATAACTAAGATTCAGAAGTAACGAAGCACGAATGTAACAAGCAAGTTCATACAACAAATAAATATACAGAGCTGGTATCTTCTCGGGACACACTGCCATTGAATCTTCCAACTAAAGACTGAAACGTGATGAAGATAAACCCCAAACAAGGTGGAACATTCTGATCAAACTGATAAAATTTTATAAGCAGTTTCCTTGAAACAGAAGGCAGTTTACAGCTGCTGTGCTTTCCTATGCTACAGCATAATGATATTCCAGTCTAAAATGCCATCCTACTGTATACATTTGCAACGCAATCCACGCACACTGCGGTGCAGCTATCAGCACGTGAGAGTCGTGCTTGCATATTAACCACGGTGCCAAATAATCTCAATCTTCTTTATATCACAACAACGATTAATCAATCCCAGTGATGGTACCATATTCTTGTCACATAACATGTTTGTATTAATCAAATTTAAACTTTGATTGTAAACTGATCAAGAGTGATAAAATACTGTTTCCCACTTGCCACAGGCTTCCTCCTGGTATAGATAAAAGGAGTGTAGGCAGAACACATGTACATCATGATACTTGCAGCCCACATGACTTCCGACAAATTTTTCTCATACGTGCATCTCGAGAGCTTAAACTCTGTGTGTACTGCTTTGAAAGTATCACATATTGTCTGTACATACACTTAATCACTATAGCACACAGATATTTTAGATACAGAGCGGGACAGTGTGTTTTAATACTTGTGAACGTTCCACAAGGGAAAAAATCCTTCACAGATTTTTTTTCTCTGGCATCCCAACTGCCGAGGAAGTCTTCGTTGCCGCTTTAAACCGGCAAATTTACATGTTCATAATCGTAAACATGACAACTGTCACTATACATACATGTATACCAAGTACCCGTTTGAACATAGATCCTAGCAGAACAATTTCCGTGGTGCTGACAGGTTACACCATCACCACGCCTTGGCACCACGACCATTCCTCTCGGTAATGACAGCTGGTCATGTTTTCAACATCTGGTACCATAATTGTGCAACCAGATGCTACCATCATATACAGCTAGTACACTGCTGAGCAGTTAACCTTGTAACCTTTTTTTTTTTCCTTGTCACATAAAGGTAACATACATCAAGTATAACATCAATACCTTCCTCCTCTTGCTAGCAACACCATAGTAACAACTACAATAAGAAAGGTTAAAAAATAGCAGGGGGGGCCTGTTGCAATTTCACCTTACTTTCAACTCAAATTCGCTCTCTTTGCTAGACACCAGTTTTTTTTTCCCCTCCACCTCCTTTACATTCCTATTAACCTGGGAAGAGTTCATCGTCTCATGGATCAATGACTCCTACCAGGACAAGAGGGTCTCCCTGATAGATTCTTGCCACGTCCCCGGCGTGCTATTAGATGTTGTTATCGTGGGCCAGCTCCAGTGGAACTCCCAGTAGGCCCTGATTTGATTGTTACACACTGCAGTGGCCCTGTGCTCCCCCTGTACTGTCACATACAGTCTATAATTCAGGGTGAAACATCAGTTGGTACGTACCGTTCACGGGAGGTACAACGAGCTTAAAGGGATGTAGCAGTTGTTATGTACACCCACATATATCACCAAATTTGTTGTACATGGAGAGTGAACTATCGACACGCAACCCAGTTCACTCGGCAGGCAGTGTTGTAACCACCGAAGAAGGGGGACGAGGGAGCCTACCTGTCAAAGGTCTTGTTCCCGCTTGCCCACCAAATGAAATTCCAAGAAAAAGGAGTGAAAACACTTAAAGCAGTTTCCTTGGCTATTGATATCACCCGATGTTTTTCGTATCTCAAGTTTTGCAAATTAAAAGGTTCTGACGAGACATGATCTTTTGCTAATTGGTACGAAGTATGTCCATTTGACTGCCTTCCCCTTTGGTTTACTGCTTAACTAACGACCTCATAGCATCTATCTTCATTATTTCAAATTTACTTGAAAAAAGTTGATCCTTTGCAAGGAGAGGACTTCTTCCTGAATTTCACAGAATGGAGAGTTTTATTTTCCTTTTCCTCCAGTTGCAAACAAAGATACCTCACTTACTGTCCAATTCACCGTTCAAAGTTTTGTAGGAAGGAAGGGGGACTCAATTTGTAACAAGGATGATTAGTTCTGAAGAAAATCAATTTTGAAAATGATTGTCCTGACTTTAATGCAGTGAAGAGGATGAGTTCGAAAAAAAAATTTTTTCCACGTACGTAATGAAACAGCATTTAAAATGAACCAGGAAAAGTACATAGTTAAAAAGTGGCAAAAAAATGAAAAAAAAAAAGGTACATATTTCGACTGTGTTTATTTCAAAGTGTTTAGCTCAATTACAGAAACAGCAGCAGCTGGAGGGAAATTGCTGGATGCTAGAAAAGTCAAGGTCTTCAGTCACCTTCCGGACTGCACTCCTGGGACGTGACTACGTGTTTGCTTTTATGGTATGACTCTTGACATTTCTTTTGATAAATGTGTTACATTTTCAACAAAGAAGAGATACACTTTTTTTCTTTTTTTTTTTGTGGCAAAATTGGATGATGTAAAAAGTGACTGACCCTGAAGTAATACTACGAACATTTTACACCGCAGAGAAGTGTTTGCACTAAGGCGCGCGATTGAGTGAGTACCAGCTTTGTCTCCTGAATCCCGAACAAAGATTGATTTTTCTGCGTGAAAATCCCGCACACTTTCCCACAGCTGAGGATGTAGCTACCATTATAAATTAACAAACAGTAAATTGCAATAGAATCTTCATGGAATAAGTGACAACTCCCTACTTGATTTTGAAAATCCCTCGCAAAAACTTTTTTAGAGAAGGATTTTCCTCCTAGATTAAACTCCACTAGAACACGAAAACTGCTGCAGAGGGCATGGCAGGGGCATGGCTGGGGCACTGCTTGAACAGATCCTTCAGAAGGCATCATCCTGCTGACCTTACTACCGTCACAATGCCGATAAGAGGCATCCGATACAAAGTACCCCACTAAGGGCATCATTCTTAAAAACCAGTTAAGAGAGAGGGATTAAACTATCGCAACTTACTGCACAACCCACTGCAGAATTCGGTTTTGCAAAAATCCCTTTTTCTCCGAAATTTCAACTTAATGCTAGGAAAATAACTTACTGTAAACGTTTTACACAAAAATACATTATCACATTTTTTTTCTTCTTTTTTTTTTGAGCAAATACATGTCGAAGACAGTGGTTTTTTTTATCTTTCTTTATCTTTGTGAGTGTTTTACCTAAATCGCAAGTCCAACTCAAAAATCCTTCTCCTTCCTCATATTCTGAGTCACCCAAAATCCTGCAAAGTTACTGAGGTCAAGAATCCTGCCTTTTTTAAAAAGAGGGGGCCATTGCAATATTAAAATCCGAAAGAAAATACACACACACACACGGTCCTGGCAGAGGTGAGTTTAACCAATGCAGCACAATCGAGAACACTCCCGGGTTTTGTATAATTTCAAGATGAATATATCCGTCCTATGGCAAATATAGCAAACAGAATGCTAGAATTGTTCACTGTGCACAGACAATGACCATTCAACAGAGTATTGTTGATTAGCTACGAGTTATGTGATGTAGTTTTGTGCATACACTGCAGGATGTATCATCCGCCTTACGCAGCAGCATGCAGTTAGAGCGGGACGGTGATATATGTCCCAGGCATTGAACTGGTTAAAGACAGTGACTCATCATCCCAGATAGTTCCAATTCTCCCAACCACTTGCTTCTTGCTCCACCCACATCGTCCACGAGTGTAATAAAGAGAGCCCTGTGTAAGCTGTGTAATGTGGGCTAGAGCTGCATCTTTCCAATTTGCTGTCAATCAAAGAACAGAGCTAATTGCGAATTTTGCTCACCCCTAGCAAGAAAAATGTACCTTTGATTGATGAATTACTGCCTTTAAAGGGAAAAAGAGCATTGACAATGTACCAACATGGCATACTGTACTAAGAAAATGGCTTTGATCATTGCTAAACTATTCAGGCTCATCAATAAACATCGCCCAAACTTTCACCTGATAGAGTCATTGTGCATGAGATGAGTTACAGGAGATGTAAAAATTTGAATTTTTGAGAGATTGGGCGGACACATTGTTCTTAAGCGACAAATAACTGAATTTCTGATCTGTTTGAAACTAACGTCTCGAAAGAAGGCCAATGTCTGTCCTTATCTTGAATAATCTATCATCCCATGTTCACAGATGTTGGTTTTAAAGATACATTTTTTTTTTCTGTAAAACTAATGCAAAGGCATCCTTAAGATTTCACATTCAAAGGACGTTCTAGGCGGGATGTCTTCTTACTGAATGTATCAAATCTGTGAGGCATCATATTTGAGCCAACCCAACCCCTTACTGAAGTAAGGCCCTCTCCTTCAAGTACCAACATGAAAGAAAACCTCCTATACATCATCCAGATGACATCCTGTCATCAATATTTTCCAACACAAACCAAAATAAGTATCCCACTGAAGATAACCCATCAAAAGACAACCACGCTAAAGGCATCTAAAAGGGGCATCATACAGCAACCATCTGGCAAAAACCTGTCCTTCTGTTGGGCTTAAATATTCGTTAAAATCGGCAATCAAAGTTTCTGTACGGGGCTTTTGCCAGCAGGCTACTGACAAACGCAATGCAATGCCTGTGTGTGATTTTGACAAAGTACAATAGATTCACAACTTCTGAAAAAAAGTTTAATCAACGCTGGACCCTGCATTAACATAAAGGATAATGCATGATCAGGGGGTTAATGCAAGCGATCATGAGGGCGCAGCCGGAGGACACTCAACAAAACGTGGCAGGCCAATAGGGGGGCAAAAAGAACAACTCTAATGTTTTCATTGAATTGCACTAAAAACTGCATGCACATATGAAACAGCAGTTTTCTCGTACCATCTTTCTCATTCATACTGCTATTTTAAGTACTGCACATACCAAACAAACAAACAGCTTTACAAGCAACACCTGTTTATAAAATAATCATGCATTAAAACTGCATGAACCAATATTACACCTTGTCTTGACTGCAACAGAGGAAAAATGATGGATTTCATGTAATTACCATTTCAATCATCTTCTTTTTTCTTTCTTTCTTGTTTTGTTTTTTCTTCTGCAGGCTCTTTTCTTTTTGGTTCTTTTTTATTTATTGAAATGGCGTCAAGGAAGTCGTGAAGTTTTTCTTCTCTCTCCTGGCCCATTACCTGGCACACCCATTTTGCCTAGTTACACTTTTCCAAACACGATATCAAAAGTGCCTTAGAACGTAATAGCGAACGATTTCCAGTATGATAATCAACATTCCTGCCTACTCATCTGAGTTTGTTTGGCTTTTCTCGGTTTTAATTCGCGACACGCATCCAACGACAATGGTTGCATGGACTCTGCAGCACCATGACGTAACAGAATGAAAATGCATATTTCAAGTTTGTTTTCCCTTTTTGGCCAACATTGCTACTGAATTTTGCTGAGAGACAAGGAGATTCTGACATAAACTGCAACGTAAACTTGTGACGATGATGAAGAACCCACATAAATTTCACCCTTCCCCGGAAAACGATTTACGCGACAGAGGAGGGAAAAAACAACAAAGCATTGAAGAGAAAATTCAGTTTGAAGAGAACAAGAGTTTGGAGGGTGTTGTAGTGTATTTGTGTGTTATTGTTCTAAAGTATTTCTAAACCGTTGAAGCTGGTTGCAAGACAAATGGACGAATAACCCCTGTTATTCCCAATAACCGAACCCCTCCCCCTAAGTCTAACCTTTCTAGCAATCGCTGACTTACTACAATATCGTTCGCACCGATAATACCTTGTATTCACACAAATTTGTTCAAGCGAGCACACTCAGCCTTTCCAAAGTGTTCAGAGTTTGGAAGAGGGCAGAAAGAAACGTTATGTGCTTTAGGTGAAGGACTGTTTAATGCATGAGTAGTGCTGCGTAGTGTTTTCAAAAGTAACCGGAGTACATGGGTACCTGAATGGACAATTTATTGCAGGATCAAAAATTACTACCAGATTCCTTTATAAAGTGAAAAACGACACAACCTCTGTGTGAACATACCGCGTCAGATTGCCAAATTTTACCTACCACGACACAGCAGCTGGCTCTTGAATAGAATTTTCTTCTTTTTCTCAAGGAAAATAGGTGGTCCTACTCATGAGAAGCTGCAGGCAAGGGTATGAAGTGTACTAGAAAGATTGCTTCAGTCCACACAAATGTGATGTACAGTACTGTGGAAATACCAGCGTCAATTAACAATAAAGCTGCCATTTTGGTCAGGCACACGGTAAGAGAAAAAAATACACAATTCTGAAGTCTTAGGAATTGCTGGAAACACTAGACTAGTACTTCGGGCATAAAAAAACAAGAGTAAGCCGGGGATAGCAATTCTAAAATGTGAAAACAGCTATAAAAATGCAAAGGGTTTATTTTCTCTACTTCTTTCCCTTTTTGTTTTTTTTGTTCACAATTTTATTTTTATTATTCTTTTGTTTGTGTGCAAGGATAGGTGAGCATGATTTGTAAATGCAGTATGTATGGCATATCTTAACCTCCACAAGCACTACCCTCCTTCTACACTGGATGCCACAATTAAATGTTAATGTAGTTAATTGAAACCATGTTTGAAAACTGCAAAAGAAACAACAGCTCAATCAGACAGGTGCTGGTAAGAAAAAAAATAGGAAGTCAACATTTAAAGTGATCCTGAAAACACTAGAAAGATGTTGAACCCTTCCTATAGTACAAGTTAACTATTGCCCTGATTTTACTCGATCTACGCAGAGAAAGAATCCCATCCTCGAGGCCTTGGCCACGAAGAGGAGTCGTACGTCCCCTCCGTGAGAGAAAGGAGGAAAGCTGGTGAGACAGAAGGTTGGAAATGAAAACAAATTAAAACGGTTGAATGGCAATTACAGAAAGAGATTGCTGCGGTGGCCAGAAAATAAAATAACACTGTATCCAAGCAATAATGTGTATGTTGACAGAAGACAACAGAAGTGACCTAATTTGCAGAGGTATTAAAGCTAACCTTCATTTTGAAATAATTAAAATGTGCTAAAGTAGTTCAGAGTGGAGCTCTAAGTGAAGTCCCCTCCCCCAAGATCATGTTAGTTGCTATGGTGACATAAGAACTTGGGAGCATACACATAGTGGGTACAGTTGCACATGTTGAATTTAAAGGTGATGCACGAACTACCTGCGTCAAGAGGAAAACAGAGGAGCATGAACATAGTGGCAATGTGATTATCCAAAAAGTAAAGGGGAAAAAAAACATTCTAAGAGTATGATTTGCATTGCATGATACTATGTGGTAACTTGCAGTATGGTGAACCTGCCAGCAGGCCGAGTGGGTCAACATGTATATCATGCCAGAGGTACAGCCATTCAAAACACACCATGGTAGACAATTGGAGGACAAATGTTTCATCGAGTGATAAGACAATATCATAAATTTGACGAAATAATGTTTAGGTAGGTCAATATATTTTATGTAACATTAATTTTACAGTAGACTGCAGCCCCTTCATTCACGAGGGCGGTATGTGTGAGAGCAGACCTCGAGAAGCTTATTCTTCAGTGCTGCAGAACAAAATCTGCCGTAGAGGACACAACCCAACCAAAGAGGACACAGTCCACAACAAAGGACAATCCACTGAGAAGGATACAATCTGCTACAGAGCATGATACTCTTCACTAAAGAGAACACAATATGCTACATGGTGGACATGGTAAGATCCAACTAAGGTGGATCAATAGCTACAGAGGAAAATAACAAACTCCGCTAACGAGGACGCGTGTTACTGAAGACACAATCCAACCAATCAAAGACTACACAATGTGATATAAGGACAAAATCCACTAAAGAGGACACAATCTGCTATAGCAGACACAATCCACTGAAAAGGATGTAAGGCCACTAAAGAGGACATTCTGTTACAGAGGACATGAACCCCTGAAGAGGACATAATTCACTATGGGACACTATCAGCTACAAGGCCACTATCCCCTTCAAGGACACTACTGTCTGCTAAAAGAGGACACAAGCTGCTAGAATGGACACAACCCCACTGCAAAGGATGCATCCTCACTTAAGAGGACAATCTATGATGGAGGACACAAACCACTGAAGAGGACACAATCCACTACAGACTAATGGACACCAACCACTATGGGACACTATCAGCAACAAGGCAACTATCCACCCAAGAACATCACTGTCTGCTAAAGAGGACACAAGCTGCTACATCAGAGACCATAATCGGTTGCAAAGGAGCAGATTATACCTGCTGAATGACATATTAGATCAGAAAAATGCATATGCAAAACAATCCTACAGTACATAGCTTTGTTAAGCACTGCCACCATTAAAATGAGCATTAACAAAAACAACAGATTTGGACAAGAAGAAAAAATTTCAGGCATGAACTATCATAAAGAAAAAGAAAACAAAAGCATGAAAGCGCAGGGAAAAATTAATCACACCACCTTCCATAAATTCTTTTGCAGTATGACACAAAGACGCCACCTCTTTGACGCTGTACTTTCGACCTGCTGCCCACTGTGCTCTGCACAAGGTTAAATGAAGTTGATTATAACTGGTATTGGAATTAACTGAACCTTGTACATAAATAAATCTTAATGGCAGACAAAGCTAGACAGGAGACCAACTCACTGTACCATTCTATCTCTTTAAACTACTACCAGTTCTGTCAACTGAGTCTTACACGGTGTCTCCCGTGCAATAGTCCCCAAGACAGGGTCAACAACCTACTCGGGTCAGGGGTGAACATTCCTGTCTTTGACAAGGATGAAACCATTGTCAGTTACAGGGTAGAAGAAACTTTACAGCTATACATCCATTAAAACAGGCAGTAGCCTACCATGGAAAGATACCAATATCAGTTGAATGGGGACAACTGAACTTGCTTAAATGTTAGAGGCAGTCAAAACAGTTTTATAATTCAAATCTCCTTTCCTCGTACACACTATACTTCTTTTCAACTAATTCATTAATGAAGCATTTTGAGGCGACTCTCCCTTTAGTTTTAATTTAAGAATGGTAGCAAATCTGACTGCATACAAAATTCCAGAGACATGGTGGTAATATGCAATTTCAATAAAGTCTTGCTTCTGTGTGCATGCAATACTGTATACCATTAATAATAACAATCTTGTTATATATCATCAATTGCACGTTCTTTTTTCTTTCCCCAGTCATTTTACATTGGTGGCGTGCGTAAATTAATGTTAAGTACCACAAAAAGCTTCCCAGTACTTGCATCCCATAGCTATCCATTGGTGACCACTTCACCCCTGTCGACACAATGCATACAACAACTCGGGTGGAACACAAGACAGGAGGCAGGGGGAGGTATGAACGTGGGTAGGGAAGTGGGTAAACCACAAATGGTTGATCCTTTACAAAGATCACTGGTAAAATCTGGCGCTGGAGGACACACTGATTGGTTGAGCAAGTGCGCATGGCTTACGGTGAAACAAGCACAAAATACAACAGAATCTCCCCCAACAACAACTTCTTGGTTTGGGAAGTAACTAGCGACAATACATTAATGCACAGGTCACAGTGAGGTGAAGGGAGTAAGCGCTGTGAAAACGAGGTATTCAAAGCTCTTGGCACTGTAGAGGGAAGTGCATTTGTTGTGTTGAGACAGGTGAGTGAAAAGTGAAGAAAATGAATCCACTATTCTGAGGTGTGGATACAACTGACGAGAGGAAATTCCGAATCCCAAAGCAATCAACATATCACACGTTGCAAAAATAGATACTTCGAAAAATAGAACGTTTTTTTAATCAATACAGTTTTTTCAAGGAGGCGGGTAAGCTTTGGCGACAGTCAAATGGGCTTTGGAAGAGATTAAAGACAACTGGTTGGAGATACCACATGTGAGCCTGTTTTTGTAGTGTTGCCTTTGGTGAGTTATCCATCATCACCGACCATCTTTTCATGGATAGGAAAAAAAAACAAAACACATACGTGCGTGGGTGCAGCACCAGGCTGTTTAAAACTCGCACTCCAGTTACTGCCACCTCCAGTTTCATTGAGAACATTGCAGTTCCAACCATACTGGGAACGGCAGCTGTAAAAGACAAGACTTTCATCTGAGAAACTTTCTGTCTTGAATAAAGAAGATAAGTTTTCATGAATAAGTTTGCTTGTTTGATGACACATGTATAACTTTCCTGGGGCAAAAATAATCTTTAGTGATATGGTGATAGAGCATTAAAGTAGGTTTATAATACAGGATAAAAATAACTTCTTTTCATGAGATACATACCTACAGAACCGAGAGTTAGATCTTCTCCAAGTATTAAACTAATATAGGTAAAAATGTTCTCATGCTTGAGTTGGGATGTTATTTTTAGTGGCCCATGAATTGCATAGAGTTCAAAGTGGGTTCAGTGACCGTTCATGTAGCAAACCAAACCATGAACTGTGGACGAAATGAACGGCTGCAAGATTTCTGTCGGGTGTGAAATTGTCTGCAAATGAAAAATGAATCATGTATCTAAACAGCTCTCAATCGCTGCATAAACACAAGAAGGGCATGGACTGTGATGGGAGGGGGACGGGGGCAGTGAAATACCACTGACATATCTGATCATCCACGACTGTAGCAAACACTTTGCTTCCTGTCATCCCTCCTACCAAAACCTACCCTAGATCTCAGCAACTGATCAAAATATTCTGATGTAGGCTGTCTTATAATACTAGATATGTTTGTAGTATTTGGAACATAATTAGGACCCAGGCCTCTGATCACTGGCAGATGATTCTTTAACACATTACCAAAATGGTGATGCAAAATGCTTCCTTTTTCTCCGTCCATTCCTGATCATGAATGTTACAAACCCACATTTGTGGAACCCACCCAGATTTTGAGGGCAAACAGATTCTCATAGTAAAGTTCATATAAACCCCATTCTGAGGCCTCAACTGGCAGGACTGTGATTCACTCTCAAAAGGTTCATTATATAGTCCTTTTTACTTTTGAGATCTTGCTGCCTTTGTGTACACCACTTTCACATAATCTGCTGCGAGACAGAGCTGTGATTTCTCCCCACAGCTCTCTCGCCGTCCAAAAGAGGTCAGTGTCTTCATCCGTGAGGAGAAGGGAAACAAAATATCCCAACATAAACCCCATCACTGCGTTGCATTTGCAACAGCAAGGGCTCATATCCTGAAATACCACCACCACCAAACCACGTACGATGGTGCGGAGTCGTACACTTCGTTCCACTTTTCAGCAAGGATGCATGTACACAATAGTGCCAGTCATTGCAATCAAAGAAACCCCTGGTGCTCTTATCGCTTTTCTCTCTCCAATAATGCCGAAAAGGAAAGAAGAAAAACATGCCAATCTGACTGTACTGCAGGAATTACAAGCTTGGGACAATCCAATCCATGGCAGGAGAGAGATATAACCGAGGAAGCAACTACTGTTAGCCTATAAATACAAAGTACACCTTGTGAAAACATTCCAGCAATATTTTATTGCTAACAAAAGACAAGACATAAAGCAGTGATATAAACAGACTGGGTTCAAACCTTTGGCAATGGTGTAATAGGACAGAGGTCTGATTTTTATGCCTGTCTGCTTGTCACATTTTCACAGAGAAAGGGGATAAGGGAAAAAAAATTCTGGAGTGGCATGATGCATCAGTAGTGGGATTAGAACTAGTGAGATAAAGTATTCCCAAAGAAAGGAGCATCATAACAAAAAAAAATGATTAAGTAAGACAAAATAGCAAAATATAAAATAAGGAGAGGAAAAAAAGTAAAAAATGAATCTAAAGAACAAGAGAGGGGTTCAATGGGATGAGTTGAGAAGGTCTGTCACCAGGGCCAAAACAGTTCAGATAAGAGTTCCATGAAAACAAAAAGTTGCAGTCACTGCCTAGCTCAGGTATATTTATGGACAGTTGCTATGGAAACCACTTAAAGAGCTGAGCACATTGAGCTGTTTCCATAAAATTCACAAAGCTTTACCTGAACCTGCATATTTCTTTTACATTCTAATGACAAACTCTCAAAACTAAGAAGATTCCCATGTGTCACATGCAAAGAAACTCCTTGAGTAAGTATAGTTGTAGATTCAATTTCGCTTTTGAAAATTTGTGACCAGACACTTCTCACACTTCTCACATTAGCACTAATTCAAGGGCACACAGCTAGTACAAGTTTGGGTAAGAAAAAAAAATCACAATTTTGGCTTGCTTACTACTGGATGTGAAGCTTGACTAATTAAGTTACTTATGGCCATTGTCATGAGGTAGCTACCCTTTACAAAAATCTTCACAAACCATAACATTGTCTTCTCAATGAGCCCCTTTAAAATGGTTTTACATTTAGATAAAACATGGTCACTGATTAATTCATCACATTGATGCAAAAGTTATGTCCATCTCACATACCCCTAGCTGATTCATTGAGGGACATGAGCTGAACAGTTCTGTTGTCTTTAGTGGGGGTCAAAGCGACGCCGGTCAAACACGGCGGAAGTGAGGTACGAAAAATTAAGATGGGTATGCAAGGATGCATGGGGAGACAAATCAAGGAGAGAAATGGAGTCAGAAAAGGATTAGAGAGAATTGAAGGAGGAAAGGGGTTGGCAGGGAATATGGTAGGACGGAAGACATCGAAAGAGAAGACGAAAGCCGGGATGGTAGGGACGGAGAAAGAGAGAAGATAAAAGTGACAACACAGCCAGGAGAAGAAGATGGAGTCACAAAAAGTTAATTGTTTACCTTGCAAATCTATCACTGATGTGCAATTTTCCAGATAATCCACAACCACTGACCAAATATGACAAATGGTATAAATAATAGTAAGGGTCCTGGAACATTGGATGCACCAGCTGTGCCTTCAATGAATTATGTCTGCCTTACCACAGAAGATCAAACAAAACGCTTTCACTTCTATGTTGATCAGACTTTACCCCAAGCAAGTTCTGTCGGTACGGCGGGGGAGGGAGGGCCTAAACAGCGATGGGGACAAGTCCATCGGCACATGTAACGTAACGTTAAGAACCTTTTAAACCCCCTTGAAATGAATGCATCATTTCATTTTGCATACTTCAAGGGCATTGCTGCAAGGGCTTGAAGCTGGAATATGAGTTGTACTGGTAATCGCCTGGTCATCTACCTTGGTTCTTCATTAGTGTTTCAGGGAAGAGAAAGTAGGGGACAAGATCACCTCCCACAAAAATTGAAAGAGAACTATGCACTCATCTTCCAGCTATATGGAAATTGTCTCGACATTTTTGTTGGCCCTACAAAAATTCAGATCCTCCAAAGAAGCAAAGCGGTCAATCACCGTTACTTGAAATCAAGGAGACCAATGGTAATGGATATGATATTTACGTATGCAAAAATGGGGCTTAAGCTGGTCCTTCTTTTTTTTTTGTGCGGTGGCTGTGACATATTCTGTGAAATTTGACTTTCGCTGACGAATTTTTAACTCGATTCCAGCAGGCATACTCGTCCATGAAGACTCCTGTTTCATTGCTTCTATTTACTACAATAATCCATCATCATTCTTGGGAATGCAGCAACAAGTCCAATCGCATTACACATGACAAACTTTCTCCATGAACTAAATTCACCTTGAGTAAGTTGACGGTCTGGGCTGGTGACTTACATTATTCATGTAGCTGGCACATGGCACAGTTACTTCTTTAGTCATGGGGTATTATTCTTCATATACACACAAATGCTGAGAGGTTTTAATTCTTCACATCAATTTTGCAGCTACTCCTTGAATCAACCTGCAGGACTGGATTGTTAATTTCACTCGTAGCACTTCTTGGTAACACCAAGGAAAGCACAGGTACAAGAAAAGTTAAGGTCTGTGGGAAAGTGAAATTGGCAAAATTATGTTTTAACATTTCCATCACCTAGCTTATTGCTGTATATCTGAATAAGTAAAGGATAGCTTTATTGTAGTAAATTTATTTTTTCCATTTTACAAAATAACAGTTTCTAAAGGTTTCAGATGTTCGACCATTGACAACCCACAAATGACATTTGACCTCTGTGAAAAACAACAGGGATCATTAAATTAGACATGGCAGGGTAAAAATGTGTAACAATTGCAATCTGAAGTTTAATGAAGTTCTGTTCTGAGATGCTTGCGACGGCCAGTTAAGATGGTTTTAACCCTTCACAACTGAGGACCTCAACTGACCGCTTGCTGAGTGTATTTAAGAAAATCAGTGGGGTATGTCTTCAATACATACAGAGCGCTAAGGAAAAATAGTTTGAAATTTAAGTAAGGGGCATTTTTTTCGGCTATAATGCCACCAATGTCCTCTTAATTTTAGAGTTTAATGTATAACAGATTGAGACTTTGTACCAACAGTTACTGAATAATCTTCTACATAAGAGATGAATAACGACAAACTGGAGTTATCGGAACTCTCTGTTGCATCATAATCACAGAAATACCAACTAAGCACCTTCCGTCCTTACAGGCCTATAAGGTGAAGTCCCACTAAAAAAATTCAGTCTCCATTTGGCTTGGTAGCTGGGAGTGCATCTGTTATGCTGAGACAGGTAAGTAAGGCAAGAAGTACATACGACCCCCTGTTTTAATTAAATGAATATTAACAGAATAATCTTCAACACGTCAATGTGAATATCGTGTTAGCACCGGGTACCTGCGTACCGGACCTACAGCGTCAGAACAATGGTTTTTGACATTGCTAACTGAATTCAAAGTTTCACTAATCTACATTTCACTTGTGACAAAGAACTTATAATGCTTTCTTTTTCTCACAGGGGGCTGCTTTTCTCTTCTCTTCTCTTTTTGAAACCCCAAAATTGTATCATTCATTAAACGATGTCATATTCAAAGAGGAAGTGAGCCTATGTACAACTAAGAACGCTAAGAACGCTATGTGTCATGCCTGTACATACAATAACTAACATGTTATTATATGAACTTCCAAAGCAAAACACCTCGATAGGACTTCACACAAAGAACTCACACAGCCTAACATAATCCTCACGTAACATAACCTATGCATTACTGTATTGACCATGGTCTAGCATCTGGCAATTTTCACACAGCTCAACATAATTAAATTTTTAGGGTACCTGACTACCTGACCAATAATGGGACTGTGGGTCCAAATTTTGGCCCCTGAGCAGTGACGTTCTCTCTATTGTTCTCGGGGCAAAAGAAATTTGAAAGGTCTATCCTCTACCGGGGAGGGCTGGCAGACTTTGAATGATAACCAGAAAATCAACAGACCTTACCAAAAAGACAAAAGACTTTGTGATAAGAGGCCAATATTCAGGAAGAACAAAGGGCAACCCACATCACGAAATCTGCTACATGGGGAAAGGAGGGATTTGCCTCCCTCCACAAAGAGAGATGTAAAAATACCCCTTTCCATTTACATAAATGGAGATATCAAATTATCTTGGTTTAATTGTTACTTGGTGAGTACACTTCAGAGCCATGTTTGAAGTTACATAAGTAAAATCCTTCAAATTGCACCTTACACAGGCCTTGATCGCATACACTTCTTGTCCCCACCAAACCTGCTGGTACGTAACTTTCGATGAGGGGAGCATGAATTTGAAATCATGGTTTTGCAATATAATAAATCCCCCTTTCCTCTCCCCTCCCCCACCCTTTTTTTTTATTTCTTGTAGAATCACTGAACGTATGTGACAAAGGATAGGGTTGATTCACTAACGGTGTACAGTTTATACCTTCCATTGTTGCCACACAACTTTCTTTGTACTGTCCAACACCTGAAGGTTTCTACGAGATTTGGAGCGGGGAAAATGGCACTGAGTTGAAAAGCAAAATGTGCAATTCATTGTCAAATGAGAAACAATTGGTCACTAATTCAAAGGAAAAAAAAGAAAATTCACTCTTCACACTACTTGAGAGTTTATTTCTAACTCTTTGTAATCATAAAAAAAGGTTTGCGTGATTACAATTGATACCCATGGAAACCAGGAGACCCTAAAAGAAAGTCACTAATCAGAGACAAACTCATAGATAGCTATCTCAGATAGAATGCCACACACACTGTGGCACTGCACTGTGGCACAAGGCGAACATGCCTACGCAGCAAGCTTCCGACACGTCGCACTTAATATCTCACGGCCTCTGAAAATGATAGAAATCGAGACCCAGATGATCGCCCTGGTATGATATTCAAAAATCCTTCTCAGGAACTGGAGAGGTTCACCGGAAAGACGTGCACTTCGAGGTAGTGTGGCCCTTGGAGGGAATTCCATTTATAACTTGTTCATTAAGCTGTTACATTTATGCAAACATCACTTTTTTTGCCATTTTGTTTTCATCTCAGCTCACATCCATAGCCACTCGCAATAACCTTGAAATCTCATCACAGCGGTGGTAAAACCCGATTCACCTAGGGGCTACTGCCTGCTTCAAGACAGGGAGTTACATGCATAACCTCGTACGAGAATCATCTGCGAGCATGCCTGGCTGCCTGGGAAACCTACGTGTATTGCTCACCTTTTCATCATTGCTTAACAAAATTTTTCTTCGTCATTTTCGCCTTTTGCAGATATACCTCTCAGTCTCTGTTTCCTAGGCTGCTTTGCTAGTCAACTACCGTGGTGACAAAACAAAAAGGCAAAAAATATTTGTAATGCAGTAACTCAATTAGCGAAAGCTTTCTTACCATCTCAGCCACGAGATAATATTCAGCAGCATAGGAGTAAAGGTACAGAAGTAGCCCAAGGCAAGTTTCATATTTACATTTTTTTGTTTCCACTTTTTTTCCTTCTTTCGTTGAAAGTAACTTTTTTCTCTCTATCACTCCCGTTCTTTTTTTTTTTTGCTCCATAGTTTATCCTTTTCCTTTATGTTTGTCGTTTTCTTCTTTCTTTCCCAGTTTCCCGTAGAGTGATCATCCATGGCCCTCAAGGGGAGTGTGTTACACATTACAGTAAGCATGATTGGCAAAATCACTGCCACAACAATAGCGACAAAAAGACGAATAGAAAAAAAAAAAAGAAGACACGGTACAGGCATGAAAGATCTTCCAGAATTTGAAAACAGAATGGTTTTAAACTTCTTTACAAGAGAAGAAAATGTGACTACTCGGCTTGGATGGAGAATTGATAGAAGTAAAAGTATTCAGGGGGAAAAAAATGTTACATTTACATAGCCGTGGAGGTTAATGTCAAAAGATGGTTGATGGCGAAACATAATTAACATGACTTGCATATACTGTACAGTAGTCAAGTCAGCATGTCATTTACAGTACAGTACTTTAAACTCACCAAGGGTGCCCTGCACCTACAGTAAGGCTTATTTTCTTGGAATTATCACTTTATATATATATATATATATATATATATATATATATATATATATATATATATATATATATATATATATATATATATATATATATATATATATATATATCACTATGTATATATATCACATCACTTTATATATATATATATACAGTATATATATCCCTTTATATATATATATCACTTTATATATATTACTTTATATATATATATTACTTTATATATATTACTTTATATATATATATATATATATTACTTTATATATATATCACTTTAACTGATTGCCTCTGAGTTTCTCCTCTACCCTTTATCTTGAGATGGTAGAGGTTACATTAGCTCAATTACTGTACTGATGCAGGCTTGTTGGCACTGCAGCAAGTTACAGATGTTATGTAATCCTAAGAGTTTCAAAAGAATGCTAACTTTCCAACTGCCAAAGATCCAAAATTCTGGTCAGTTCACATGATCTTTGTGTACGACCACTGAGTCCACGCTTAGTCAACCTCTACCAAAATGAAATCCCAGAACAAGCATGTGAGAGATGAGAAGTAAGTGATGTTGAGTTAGTAACAACATATGTGTAGGCTCTACACCAACATCCTTTCCTATCCAACATTACTCCATTTTCACTTCCTAACAACTTACTTCTCTGTAAAATGTGGCAGCCAATGTGTGACATCGAGTTCAGCCGGAAAATGCCGCGGCTAGAAAACATTCTGTTTTAAGTGGTGTTTCCCCCCAAAGAGCTGCTTCTTTACTAAGTTATTTATATCACAGACAACATTTGCATGAGCACCACATTAATGTTTTTAAACTGATGGTTTCCTGCAGGAAGCCATGTTCAGGTTTGCATACAGCTGAACCAGGAAAGCCATTAATGTTTACCAGCTTGCACATGAGGACAAAGTCATGTTCCTCTTTTGAATGAGGGGGAAATGGATGGTTCGACAGGCTTCGTTATCCCATTACCTGATACAGACTCAACCTCAAACAGATTTTAGTCGGGTTTCTTTTCGGTTGTTTGAACGATCGACGGCCTTCCTGTCCATGTATGGCTAAGCTTGGTTGTTTGTATACACATTGAGGAGGCATGAACAGCTCATTTTCCCAACCATCTGAAAGTGGGTAATCCAGAAAAGCACCAGCTTGTACACAGTAAGCAATCATGCTGTTCTGACACTGTGCTTCTAAATTTTCATGAAGTCACATTTTCTGAAAATTTCCTCTTTCATATTTTTCTTCCCCCCCCCCCCCCTTCCCTTTTCTTTGGGCAATGGAACTTCCTTGTGCCGCCTAATGCTATCACCCATTCACTTTAGAGGGGAATTCTGGGCAAGGAACATGTCTCTTATTTAAGCCATCCTAAACGATTTTCTTTCACGTTCTGAAATTAACTTCCCATAGACAACACGATATGTTCAAATTCCCCATCCAACAGTTTCTAGCACTATGCATGGATACGAAGGGTGCGACCATTATAATGTAATTGACCGTGGTATCTGTGATTTGTGACCTAGTCGACACCCTGCTCTGATCCATGAAAACTAACCTGACTGTCCGAGATAATGAGCAATTAGATGATTGATTGCCCTGTCTTTGGAAAGGATTACGTTCAAATCCTTTGTACTTAATGAAGATCACCTTTTCCTTGTCATCGTGCTGTTGTTCACAGCGGCCTAAGCTGCAGAATATGGAGACTTTTGATGAGAAATTCTTCTTCTCACGTGTCCAATTGACCCTTTCAATCTCACGACAGCCACATTCATGTTCTGCACTAATTATTTAGGGCAATCAGGGTGGTCGCCGTGAATCAGAACTGGGCCTCAACTTCATCACAAATCACAGAGATCACAGTCAATAACATAATAATGGCCGCATCCTTTGTGTACATGCATGGTGTTAGTTAATCAGTTAGGAGGGAAGTTTAAACATTTCATGTTGTCTATAATAAGTTCACTTTGAAACGTCAAGAATATGAATGAAAATGGTTTGAAATGGGGTAAATAAGTCAGAAGACATAGCAAAAAAAAAAAAAATTTAAGAAAATTCCCCTTTAATTCAAGCTTGAAAAGTTGGAGACACAAAAATTTCATACATCCAAAGTATTGTCACAATTCCATTTAAAATTACTAGTCTCATATTTTGCAACTCCTGAGGCCTGGTCCCCATCTGAGTACAAGAAAGAGCGGTAGCAAGTGCAATCAAATTTCATCTGTGATCAGATCCAGCAACTTTGGGTTCTCCCTTTCCTGTTCCTGTGAGGGTGGTGGAGGGGTTGTGAAGTATACTGTAGCACAGCATGCAACAAGGAGGATCACACTAAGATTAATACCAAAGTTAATACGGCTTGACTGAATTGACACAGTGACCTTAGCGAGAGCACACAAAAATCATCGCAACAAACAAACAGACAGATGTCTTGATCCACCTTGCTTACAGCATGTGTAGAAAGCACAAGAACGAACAGGGTTTGATCAGGTGGATCCCAATGGGTTATAACATATTAACTTTGAATTCACTCTTCAAACATGAAAATTACATAGACCTTGTCTCGTTTCGCACAGCTAGCTCACTGTTGTGGGTATTTACGAGTGATTTTACTGACCTAACGTTCCAGCATCGTACCAACTATGCCTTGAATCAAGTCTAAAAAGGAAAAGCAAATGTGGCTCATTTAGGGCATAGAGGGCACACTGTGCTAGAACTTTGTTTCAGGGTGCTTTGTGCAGAGTGGACCATGCATGAAGTGTCCCACAGATGAAAGTTATACATGGTGGCCTACAAAGTACAATTGCTTAACATCAAGATGAAAACCTTCAAGGGGCCTGAGCTGAGAGGGTTATTTCTCAACACTGCATGAACTCCCTTCTGTCGTGTCCTCAGGAGAGCCATACTCATCATCGGGTAGCCACGTCTGATATCAATACCAACAGATGTGAACAATCTACTCCATGTAGGAATCATCTACAGTAGATGGCAATGAATTTCATGTCTTTAAAGTTTTTCTGTCTCCGATGGCCAATCTTTCGTTGTTTGAGGGCATCCATCCAGGTGATGCTGCCCTTTGCACAAACAGACATATTGAAATGCAGTCACTAATTTACAAACATACGCCGCCAAGTGTTCAAAGGTGGTACCCATGCATGTGGTGAGTACTGCCTAAGGTTCTCAACCACTTAGCGATCAATAAAACTTGAAATGAACATCTTGATTACTTTAAACTTTGTAGATCTGCCTTTTCTTCTTAAATATGCACAGTACTTCAAACATATACAAGAGTTTGCAACGAGCAAACTTCCCACAACTTACTGGTGTGGGTATTCACGAGTAACTATACTTACCCCTCGCTCATACTTATGCATTGCTAGACAAGCTCAAATACACTTTCGAATAATTTGTTCTCGCACCTCGCCCTCTGTGCTCTAGCTCTTCCCTTGAGCGTGAGCAATCGTAAGTGAATGACGTGGAACAAAAACCTCACAAATTATTCCAAAGTGTATCTGAGCTTATCTCCTCCCAATGCATCAATATGAGTGAGGAGTAAGGATGTGTCTATGATGTGAATCTCTTTCAAAACTGTGTCAGTTCAGCTGGCCCCGATTTTGACCCCAACCATCCCTCTCACTGCCCAGCCATCTACCCCCTCTCCTTGCCCCCAGGGGTACTGATGAACTGAATACTTCATCTCCACAATCTATACCACCCAAATACTACAATGCACTCCTTCCATGCAAGCTGTTGGACGCCTTGCAGTTCTCAGTGGCTCGCGTAGCGCAATTGTGACGCGTCGAGGCAGAACGGGGCAAGTGAGCTTAATTTAGCACACAAAAAGTGAAGGAAAGTCAGAAAAAATTCCCCAGGTCTCACACTCCATTTATGACAAAATTTGACGTGACAGCATCAAGTTCCAGCGTTACGCCCCATAGCTCAACAAATAACCACAACGTTCTTTTCACATGGAGTACATACATATGTACCCCATGTGCAGTCATTTACTGCATGTTGCACATTCATGCACCGTACAGCCACCACGCATCGTCTGTGATTGCCCGGGATTCTCCCAACATCCATTAGGACTAATTGATCGGCATTTTTGTGTCTGAACAAACGTTTTACTCTCAGATTTTTTTTTTTCCGTACCGCTGCCTGTCATCGACATGTTCATTAGCACTCAATGCCACTAGACTTAATTAGAAAGCTGTCATCACCAAACACCAAAAACCATTTGATAACTTCACCATCGAAGCCTAATGCATTCTTAAAGCAGCATTTTGCATAGATTATTAACATTTTATTCCTTTTGTTTTTCATTCGCTATATTTCCATACGGGCGCTACACTGGCTCTCCTTGTTACGCTTCATCATCAATACAATCTCATAGAACATGCCAGGTTGAGGAGGTTTGACAGAATGGGGATGCTATACCAGTATTAATTTATTTTCATGTAATGTGTACAAAATTAATACTAATTTGGCAACTCGGAGAAAAAGGTACGTCATCCGTATCCAACGACATGAAAATCTGACTCACATCATTGAGTGATACTTGCTGAGAAGAATGGAAAATCTGGAGAAATTGACAAAAACCAATTGAGTTACTTTAAAGTAAAACTTGGCAACCAAATGTTCCTTTTTCCTTGTTTATTTCTTGCTTTTCCTCCATTCTTTATTAATTATAAGACATACCACAGACCCATTAAAAACATGAGAACTTCCTCATTATCATCTCTACCGGGAAGACGTTTCCTTCATCAAATCTGCACGAAAAATGAACAACTAAAAGAAATATTCATTACATGATGACCAATTCAAATGTACGCTATCAGAACAACTTATTGGATAACTCAGGAAGTAGTGTAACTTAGTGTAACTGAGCAAGAACATTCAAGTAGTGTTGAGCACTGAGGTACCCTAACACAGTACTGTAGGGACAACAGCTGCTTTGTGTTTCCCATTATCGCGACATGGTTCAACCAATAACAGCAACAAGAACCAATTAAGTCTTTTGATGCACTGAGGAAGCATCATACGGTAATGATTATTTGTAACATTCGACAATGACAGAACACCACATGATGACAAGGTCTTTTCGTGTGTGTGTGTGTTCTTTAAACTGAAAGGACTGTAGCGACAACTTCACCGAGCTGCTCGTCCTTTTCCTCCCTCGGCATCCCACGTTTTATTTTCCACTTTCCAGCATCTCAAAACAAGACAACAAACGTATCCAACGATGACACATTTTGCAGCTTTAACGATTATTAGACCATTCACCAAGAAACTACTGGACTGTTTTGTTTGCTCATCTTTTTCTTGTTCTCCAAAGTTATTTACGCCACATATTTTTTTTTTCTTCTTCTTCAGAATGAGCAAAAAAAAAAAATAAGGGAGGGAGGGAGGGAGGAAGCTAGCACACCGTGAGAGACAGAGATGACGAGGATGGAAAGAGAGAAAGAGAAAAAAAAAAGCACTGATGGAAATATTTTCCAGTCAGGTGAATCTACAGCAATAACAAAACATGCAAATTACTGTGCGGTATACGACTGCACATCATTAAAGGACCGGCTGCATCTTGCCTCAGGTGTTTCTCTCGATAATTGCATTAATATGACAATGCTGCCTTGATCGATGGTTTAGTGCCGTTCAGCTGGTAATGACGTTCGGTTGAGTAATGTGTATGTGCTACAAACACACCATCATAAGATACATACGTATTATCTAATACATGTTATACGAATGCTTAGTTATGCATGTATGTTTCTGCCGCAGCGGTTAGTTTTTCCCGGCTGACACAGAATGCAGATTCTGCCACAGCAGCACGGGCGTGCACGCGTATATGGAGCAGTAAATGGCGAGGAAGAACGACAACGGGAAAAAAAAAAAAAAAGAGAGAGAAGATGGAGCAGCAAGAACGCGCAAAGAGAACATTTTCTGAAGCGGTGAAGAGAAAAAGAGGAGCATATGAACAACTTTTGTATGACTGATGAGGAATCATCCATTAATTGACAATGACACTAAAATAAAATGGCAAAAAATGGCAAACGGTGATAAAAGGTAAAAAAGGAGAGAAAAAAAAAAGGAAGGAAATGTCACACAGAGGGCAGCAGCGTTCAATACTTTTTTTTCTTGTCAAAGTGGATACTTGTTTGTTTGTTTTTTTTAATTCCTTCTTTTTCTTCATTACATTTTCCTTATTTGGTCATTTGTTGTTAGTAAAATTAGAAGCAGACAGAGAACGAAACCATCTAATTTCTACTTAGCGAAAAAAAATAATCATTATAATAATTTCTACTGAGCTACAGTACTTGCAGTTTGCTGTTTCTAAATGTGCCTAATAACTTTATATGTTTTACCGGCGCTGGACGCCGGTGAAACGTGCCCCTTAAGAGTTGGAGGGCAGCGCTGGTTCCAACAGTGGGCCGTCGGCGAGGGTGCGATGCACCGCCACGATAACTGACCGATAGTTGCAAATGGTGCTGACCTGCTTTCCCTCCCGGAGGAGACAGAAGAAGCTAGCTAAGTCCCGGGCTGACATTTCCAAGGGATCGAGAGCGCTCTCGGACACCCAGGCGTAGTAGCGTTCCAAACAAGTCTTAACCATGGGGGTACGTCTCACTGCGGCTGCAAGGTCTGCATAGGTTATATGAGGTGAGGGAGTACACACGGTGAATTTTAGTTTCTCCACTGTTTTCCATTTTCTTCCTTCATCTGCCTTTCTTCATTTACTTCAGATCCACCAAACTTTGCAGGACACGACGTGGATACGTCGACAGCTCATAAAATTGGGCATCTTATCTTTTGCACACAAAAGGTTGCTGTTTGACACTTCACAAAATCTTACCAAGTTCAATTAAAAGTGTTTCATGTTTTGAAACATAAACTAGCTTAGCATTTCTAAAATCTTTGCACTGAGTCGTATGTTTTACAAACCTTTTCACCACATTTTGACCATCAAAGATTCAGCGATGAGCCGATGACACACAATTCGAGGAGGAGAGAGGAGGATGGGCACCCCTCCAAACCAAACAAATTAAACCAGAAAAAGACAAGAGCAAACAAATTGACTGTGTTGGTGAAACCTGTCTCCATCCTCCTGTTTTGGGCACAGAGGCAGGGAAGTAGCAACCAGAAAAGGTTTTTTTTTTTTGACTGTTGATCCAAATCCATCTGCTGTCCAAGTCATGACCAAATTTTAAACATACTCATTACATTGCTACTAGCGAAGCAGTAATGATCTTCATTAAGAATTCATATCCTTGACTAACCCGGCAAGCCAATTTGTCACCGTCAGGATACAGAAAAAGTTCTCTTCAAGGTTAGCGAGAAGCCAGGGTGATCGATGACGCACTCTGCACTTTCGTGCAAAACAGAATCTGGCAAAGTCTCCATTGCCGAACTCCTGCTCCAGGGCTCCATCAGGAGTCGGAATCACTCATAAGGAGAATGGCCGCCAGACAGGATTAATGGTGGAACCCAGATTGCAGAAAATTGCACCGAGAAAAAAAAAAAAAAAAGAAGGAAAAACAGAGGAAGAAGAAGGTATCGGCACGTCACCCAAACTTTTCCTAAAATATGATACATCAAAGTGGGGAAAAATAAGGAAGCTCCTTATAAAGCAGTGGTGTTCGACAATAATGCTACTCCTTCAAAGACATTTATAGAACTGGACACTACGACTGGCGTGAAATGTTTTGCATCATATTTGTTTGGGGTAGCAAACAGTTCGATTTGAGACACCTTACGTCAATCCTGACAGCACAATTAAAACTTTGGACTTTGCTGCCACTCCATTTTACCGAGGATAAATGAGCAACATGGCACAAGTAAGAGACACCTCAATTTACGCCTGACTCCAATCTCCGATCACTTTAATGCCCAAGTGGTCAGCATGTTCACCCGTACAGTATTTAGTATATTAATTACAGTAGTTGCTTTGACCTTCATTGCTTCAAGTGACGTCATCGATACTGTATTTCACGGCCACGTCTGCAGGCTACCCGACATTAACATTACTTTCTGGATGTAACTTTTGTCTACAAACTCGGTGTCACATCTGAGTGTTTGACCTTTGACCCTCGGGTGCGATATGTCCCGACATTTTTGCAGATCTTTTCCTTTCTATTAAAGTCTACAACTTGAAATTCTAGTGGAGCCATTAACAACCGCTTGGGAAAGTGCATTGCCTCTGTTACACATAGATGTCATACAAACATAGATGTCACTTTGTACTATATCGTGATCAAGTCACCTTCCACTTCCTCAGTCACAGCTGTCACAAACGGTTGCAAAGTTTTTGAAATTTTGCAGAGTCTCACCTGCACGGAACGTGTTTAGCATGAAAGTCATGACAGTTTTTCAAGCACTGTTCGAAAATTCAGTGAAACGGTTAATTGCTAGTCACCATTTAACCGAAATTCTGTTTTGTATGAAACTGCTACCAAAGGTGTTTCTACAGTGAATCGAATATATCATCTACCTTCGAGAAAGATCTGGCGAGCTAGCACACAGAAACATTCTGGGGAAAGTGGACGATTAAATTCAAGTGCAGCATTTAAATAATGATAAATGTGTCACCAAAAGTTACCTAATGACATTTATGCCAGATGCAAGTGAAATGTGAACGATATTCAACCTTCAAAACATGATATATACAGTATGTTACAGAATGCAATGACATAAACATGGCTGTAAATCTTTAATGGAGAAAGATGTTTTTACTTTTACCAAACTTTTATTTACGGTGTTCAACCAATGTCAGGGAGTATGCTGCAACAGTCATTCTCCCTTTTACAAGCTGAACCTTTTTGGTTCATTTAATGGGTGCTGTGAAAGGGAGTGAGTGAACTGGGTCACATATCGCAAAGGTGAACACAACCCCACCACTATTTGGGTTTCTTTCTCTTCTTCATCAAAAAACGCCACCAGGCACAACCTACTTTACAGCTCAGTCAGAATTTGTTCCACCCAACCACCAGCTGCTAAAATAGCCTGGCCCTACAACTACAAGAGGTCAGAGGTTTAGAAAGTCAGAAAAAAAATATGGCTGGTGATATTGTTCAGTCACAGGCTAGGGGGAGAAAGCACAGCTTGCACATCCTAAGTACTTGGCAGGTACTTTTGAGGTGTTGTTACAGAACAAAAAAGAAAATCAAGAGACATTGGCATGTGCTAACTGTACTGGCTGGCCTGACCTACATTTTGCGATGAGTGGTAACCACCTGTTACCCGCTTCTCTTTCCTTACGGAATCATCTCCTCACTTAATTTCCGAGACTTCCATGAAACAAAATGCGGGGAAATCAACTCAAGTGATTTTCCCCTATTAGGGTCACCTTAACTTTTAGGATCAACTTTAGATCGAGAGTAGCGAAGGTGCATCATCGGCCGTCTATTATTGACTTCCTTGTGAAATGAAGACTCTTATCTCTCCTTCGTTCCCTTCTGATTGATTCCCAATGTGTATTTAAAATCAAAGTGACTGCCACGCTCTCCTTGCTCGGAAGACACCCGCTGTGTTTGTGGAGCTTGTGAAGACTGCAGACTGCTCCAGCTACACAGTAACGACACCGCTTGGATGGAACATGTGAAACTACGGTACAAATTACCACTTGGAAGCTTTTCCAGGCCCTGAAAGTACTGGCAAATCTTGAGACAGCTGATCTTATTCAAAAAAAATATCTTATTCAAAAATCTTTTACAACCCTAACAATGAATTAGTACCCCAATCCCCTTCTCATCCTCCTGTTGCTCCTCCACCTCACCTGCACCAGTTTATACTCCTGCCGATTTCACCACTTTCCCATAAATTTGCCATCCAAAAACTTTTATGAGTATCCACCATTGGAGGAAAGTTCCAACGAACAGACGAAAAATAAATTTAGCCAAGTAGCAAATGTGACCACCCGATCATATCCCAAAATGTATCAGAGCTGTAAATCAATTATGGTAGAAAATTGATGTAATGGATGACTGCATTTCCAAAGGGGAAAAAAAATGTGAACTGGAGATTGGAAAAGGGGGTTGGGTAAGGGAAAATCTAACAATTATGTGCCCTCGAAGACAACTATGGCTACCTGCATAGTCTTGAAAGAAACAAATTAAAGAAAACAATGACGCTTTGATTATTGTAACTTCTTCCATAACATACCCACAAAAGTCCATTTTCCGGGAAATGTGAAAAACCGGGCGATGGGCGAACGCTTTCGTGGGCCGGAAAAATCAGAAAGCATTCCTGATGACCACGAGGAAAGCTAATTGACCCACAAGATGGATCAAGCATTCCTTTTGCCTTTAGAAGGCTTTTTTTTTTTCACTCACTATTAATTCCAACATCATATACCAACAAAATCGATGTTAGAGGTGAGAGTGCGAGAGGAAATACTGAAATTGAAACCGGACGAAGGAAGTAGATGTTTGGACGATTTTGACGTCGTCAACTGCAGAATGTATGTATACCAATCCTCTCAACGAGTTCTGTCGTTGCAGGACACCGACTAGACCCATTCCTTTAAGTACTGTACATGTGACATAAAAAAATCCCATTTTGGAGAATGGACTGAATTAATCACTAAAAAATGATGAAAACAGCCACTATTTCCATCAAAATACATAAAAAGCTGACCATTTTACAATTGCATTGCAGGGCCTGATGTATCAAATTAATGACATCAAGGGAGGGACTCACATGACATGCCTTACATTTTCCTTTGTTTACTTTTCTTTCATGGGCAATTGAAAATTTATTAATACACTCTGATTTTTACTTTGGAAGAATGCATTGCCTTCTTTAAAACTACTAATATCACTTACCAATGAGAAACCTAGGAATTAATTACAGGGAAATAAGGCATTTAGAAAATACCAACATGGCATACAAAGCAAACAGCCTTAATCATTGTCAATCCATTCAGTCTCATCAATAAACATCTGCAAAAGCTTCATCTCCTCAAAACACTATGTATGTGTTGAGAAACCGAAGATGTGTCATTTGAATTTTGAAAAGTTTGGTGAACAAATTATTGTTGAGCAACAAACAACTGAATTTTTATCTGTGACAAACGTAGTTCTTGAAAAGAAGACTACTGTCCTTCCTTATTTTGAATAACCTCTCATTCTATGTCCACAAACATTGGTTTTGAAAAGATGTTTGTTTTCCATGAAACAAACGCCTTATTTCCCTTTAACAGACAGTATATAAAGGACTAACAAGAAACAATACTGACAGTGTGCAACATTCGACATCATCAATCTTCCATTTTCATCAAACTTTAAAAATCCACACAACTCCCTGGTATGGGTATTCACGAGTGACTACCGTTACCCCTTTCTTTACTAATTGCTACGTTAGTGAAGCAAGGGGTACTTGTGTATGCAATGTGAATTGCATATCTCACAATCATTGATATACATAGGAAAAAAAAAGGAATTCCAAGGGATTGAATGTCATTCAGGGTTTGACTCTAAAACTTCTGAATGAACGGCCGGCTCTTTTCTAGATGTACATGTATGTCACTTGATCTATGCCACTATGCAAAGCAAAGCTTACATTCACTCCTTACGATTACCTGGCACGTTTTTCAATGTTAAGCCCCAGACGGGCTTCTCATGACCCAATTAAGAGCTTAAAATAACAAGAGACTGGCTGATCCATCCATTAGAGGGACATGAACCCGGACAGCCTGCACTTTTGATTTTCACCCCCAATTATGAACTACGGTAGAAGTTGTCTGTTTACTTGAAGGAGGAGAAACATTGAGAATTATCTCACCCAACCCAACAACTCAATTGCTGACACTGACATTAAAAATTTTCATTTTTAAGTAGCATTTCACCTGCCCATTAACAATCCATGTCTTGGTTTAATCAACAGTAGTATAACAATTTTGCAGCACTAAGGAAAAGGTTTCCAAGATTTTGTAACAACTAGACAAGCCCTTCCAACTTCAAAGGAAGGTGGCTTGACTGATGTGCTAACATTGGTGAAGTATAGTGCTACTTGGCCAAAGTGTTTTGAAAGGTGAAATGTTCCACTGATTTTGGTCCCTTCTTTTGCTTCCATTCTTTTCTCTTATATTTTTTTTTTTTTACTTTCTCATCTTCTCTTTTCCATACTGCATTTCTCTTCCCATACTGCACTTCTCTCTGAATGGAAAAAAGAAAAATTCTACAGCGGCATCACAAGGGCTACAAGTAACTGCTTCATTTGTCTCAAAAGTTGGATGTACCAAGAAAGGAGAGATGGAATTTTCTCCCTGCCTGTTTCGTCTCTCTGCATGCACCATAGCTTTTTTGTCCCACAGACAGAAAATGTCACTATAAGTAGGTTACGTGGACTTGAGCCACTCATGAGGTACAGCAGTGCACACCACCAAGTAGGATTACTATAACAAGGTTGTACGGTTAGAGAAGCCAAAAAGCTCTTATAACGAGGGGAATGACACACTAAAAAAGGGGTTGACATTATATAACACAGAACTTAATTCCACATAGTATGCTATTGTTTGTTTACCTCGTCCTAAATTCTCCGTGTAGAATATATATACAAAAGAGGCGATGCAGAGCTGAGAGCACAAAGAGAACGGACAGGGATAATATGGAGATTAAAGTGACACCATTTCAAAGAGAACATGGAAAACAAACATTAAATATGGAGGATTCCAGGCAAAAGAGATGTCAACGCAATTTTTGGTGTTTCTTTACTGCTCAAACGGCCTACAGTGGGTTTTTCAACAAAAAAACCACAACACTCTTGTGGTTTCTTATGTATTTGGGGGAATAGAGAGGGTTGAAAGGTGAAAGCTGGGCTAGAGAAGAATTACATGACCTAAATCCCCTTTAACGCTTCAAAAACAAAATATGTTCCCCTAACAAAGATGCAATGACAGCGGTGAGGTGACACGGTATTCTCTTGCAGCAGGACATAAAAAGACGTTAGAAAGAGAGTTGGGGGGGGGGATTTGCAACATCCCAGGAAATTCTTCTCCTAACAAGTCCCAGACAGTCAACAATGAGAAGCATTTTCACAATTGAAAGAAGATCTGCAAGAGTTGTGTCTTTTAATTTGAATTTTAGTATGAGAAGCAAAGATTCACAAATAATGAAGAAACCACTGTTTATTCTCAGAAATTTTAGTTTGCAACTGCACAGAAGTTTTTCTTAGGTTAGCACGCATATTTTGGGGAGGAAGGGGGGGTGAGGTTGGGGGGCAGAGGACGGTGCACGATGAGCAACATTGACGTCAGGGATGACTGAAGTTGTCAGACGGACTGTTGGTCGTGACAGGGATGCCAATGCTATGGTGCACCAATCTTGCGATAACTCTTACAAAATTATACTAAACTGTATGAAAATTGCATAATAATTATCCAGTCACATGAAGAAATGCTTGTGTAACATAATTGCTCAAGTTACGATAGAGAATAACTGTGCATTTGTTTTCTGGTCTTTATGGGTTTTTGTGGGTTTTTATGGGTTTATAAAGAATTGAGACTTTTTTTTTGAAACTGAGTCTCATTTAAAACATTCTAACCAGTGAATGTCATTATGAGTCCTGCACAATAACAGCTGCCACAATTGTCACACGTGTTGTCTCAGACTACGACAGTGACGACAGGTAGAGAGTGGAATCACCCGACCGTCCTGACGGTAGATCTACGATCCCCCAGCACATTGTGATTGGAAAAGTACAGTGCAACATGCTACAAAAGAGATCTAGAAATTAAAAAGCAACGTGTCATTCATAGCCTTTAATCCTTGAGATAATGTCGGCATAAAAGTCCCGACGTACAGGTAAGTGTGTGGGACAAATTCCCCAAAACTTACTGGTTTGAGAATTCTCAAGCGACGTACTCACCTCATGCAACCTATGCATTACCATATTGACCATGGTCTAGCATTTGGCAATTTGTGTGTGTGTGTATCTGGCCACCGCCCTTCCGTAATTGCCAGCCTTTTGGTCTGCCAGCGAAGTACCATGCTGCTTTTGCATCCATTGCTATCTACTTTGAGTTTTCTTCCTCTGTCGAAATCCAAGCGATCCTCATCCTTCCCAACCTTTCCAGGACAGTTTGGATGAGTATCCTTTTCCTTTTGTGTTTTTTGACACGTTTTTCGACACTTGTGTGTTGGGTCTTGACTAGGCCTCGTACCCATCATTGTAGTTACGTTATGTGTATCATTGTACTATATGGCCTTTAATCCTTGAGATAATGTCGGCCTAAAAGTCGCGACGCAAGTGTGTGGGACAAATTGATGTCGAACAGACTGGAAAACAGCTCTACTTGAAACAGAGATGGACCTTCTGCATTTTATAGTTTTTCATCATTTTTAAAGTTAATAATTTGCACCAATTTTACAAACTTTGAAATGTATGATGGGGTGACCGTTGAATGCGCTTTTAGCGAAATTTATCATTCCAAGTTTGTGACCAGTTCCACCAACAAAAGTCAGAACGTTTTCTTATAAATTAGTATTGCCTCAAATGAATATATATTCATTGCAAGAAGAAAGTATATCACCGAAGGTTAAATTATCCCACCTTCTTTACTACAATCCAAACAAAATTAACTTTCCCCAAGGTGCCCGTTGAGTGCGCCTGCCGTTGACTTAGTGTAGAAATGACAAAAAATGGTGGCGTGCTTCACTATTTCAATCTGCCTAACCTAAGCATTCCAATTTGTGATTTGGGAATGTTAGGCTAGAGGTGGGTTCGACGGGCCCGCGCAGTCCATGGCTACCTTATAATACATCAACAATCTGTGTTAATGTAGAATGAGCTCTGTGGATGTGCAATGGAAAGTGAATCTGAATAAGAAAATACATTGCGCAACATCGTTTTAAAGGAGAAAATTCTCTGTGCAAATTGCAAAGTTTTGTTTGACCCCTTTTTAATCAGACACATTTTTTTTTTCTTCTGTCTTTTAATATTGTCACGGAAACGGGAATCAACATCCGTACAGCATGATATTAAGGTGAGGAAGAGAGAGAAAGACCATTTTCATGGGTCTGCATTTGAAGGTGTCCTCGTTTTATGGTCTCGACCATAAATGTCTACATGAGGTATTGCCACTGCTTTCGGTTCTGCAACGCGACCTTTTAGCATTCGAGAGAGCCACCACGGTCCATCAGACGTTTCCTAAGATAATTAATTGCCTAGTCGGCCAATTGCCGAGAGGAAAGTTACAATGAAGGTGTTATTTTTATTATTGGATGACAGAGAGTGATTGCAAAATGGGAGGGCAATGCAAAGGGGTTAGAGGGGGGGAATGTTTCAAAAAGAAAGTGGGTTCACATACAGTCATTAATGCGAAAAGGGGGACACAGAAATATCAATTAAGGTTCATAGCAAAGATGAATCACTCCGAATTGAGACCGCCGAAGAGAGCCATAAATTGTAAATGATTTCGAACGAGAGCAATATTCTTGCCAGAGGCCTTGAGCAGAAAGGTCAGCGGAAATTCCCCGCTAAACTCAACAACTGCAAAAAAGGAGTTCTATTTACGGCAAATGCCATGAATAGGATGACAATCTACAGCAGACATTGGGCACCAGGCGACCGGGATGGCGCGGGAAACAGTTACCTGCAGACAGTACGTACCTAATGGAAGCAGTACTTAAAGGTATTCGCATCCTCTTTGAAAGGTACAAAGGAAGTTTACATTATACTATTATACAAAAAGAAAAATGTACATATATATTCACAACAGACTACATGGATGATGCTTTTCTTCTTCCAAATGTGAAGGTCATTACAAAACAGTCTAATACAAGAAGAACATGTCCTGATTGCAGCACATTTTGGTGTTTCTTAACTTTCTTTTCATTCATGAAAACTTGCTGGTCACTCAGTCCTCTCCAACTGAAAAAAAAGAAGATAGTCACCACCTGCATGATGCAGACAATCACACACAACCATACACACGGAAATTTTTCAAGACGAGACAGCTCTACAAGTTTTGAATAAACTTTGGTTTTTTCGTAACCATTGACTATTTGCATGCATTGAACTACCTCCATCACAAGTGTGAGGTTTCAAGAACTAAATTTTTGGAGTTTGCATAAGATTGCAACTACGTATTTGCAGGAACAACGGGCAAATTACGGACTCCGTTATTCCCAGGAGCTTAACCTCTAACCCCAAACATGTCATCATTTATAGCTATCGCTGATTGGCTAAAAGGTCATTTGTATGAATTATTTGTTTCACTGTCACATATTTGTGGGTGAATAGCCACAATCTTTACACAAAGGGGTCGCACTCCGATACCGCTGAATGCACACGCAGTTATATAGTAATAACATGGATATCTCTGGCATTCAGAAGTGAATGTTTATAAAGACAAAAAATCATCACCCCAGAGTTTCAATTCTCCCAACCACCAACATCTAGTCCCTCCCTCAGCCTGTCTTAGATTCCTCTACATGTGAAATCAAAACAATGGACCCCTGTGTACACTTTGTAATATGAGCTACTCTGCATCTTTTGAATTTGCTGTCAATCAAAGAGTACTGTAACTTAGAACCAGTTGAGAGTTTTGCGTTCCGGAAATTAAAAATATAGCTTAGGGTGATGAGTTACGGCCTTTAAGTTGCATAATCTTGGCAGATGGGGTGATACCACAATGAAGAGGTTGCCTGCAGATGGGGCTATGCCACACTGGTATGTAGAGAAGGACCCCACAGAATATTAACAATTAACCCCTTAATAGTATTCAGAGAGGTAACTTTATGGTTGTGTGACAAGAAAATGGCACTTTGGACTATTGACTATATATTTGAACATCATGAAAATTGCAACAAATTCCATTAAAATCCATCAAATCTTGACAATTTTACAGGCAAATACTTGTCTTACAATCGCATCAAGAACAGACCTTGGTTACGTACATGCAAATTTGTGGCATCAAGGGAGGGACTCGCTTGATAAGTCTTATGTTATCTTTTGCTTACTTAGCCTTTATTTCAAGGAAAATTTCTTTTGGGAGCATGTATTTTCCTCTTTCAAAAATATTGAAATCACTTATCAGTGGGTTAAAATTCAGATAGCAAGAGGCAAAGGGGCAAGGGGCAAAATATACGAAGGCCTAACAATTTGAAGGAAATACTAACACAAGCAACACTCCACCGAATCATATTTGCATTTTCATCATCAAACTTTGGAAAGTGATGAATACTTATGCAAGAAGATGCTTCAACGGCAGTTTATAAACTTGAAGGGAAATGGGGCGTTTAGAATACACCAACAGGACATACAAAAGAAATGGCTTTGGTCATTGTTAAACCATTCAGTCTCATCAATAAACACCTGCCAAAGCTTCATCTCCTCAAAATATTATGCATGTGATGAGTAACGGAAAATGAATCATTTGAATTTTGAAAAGTTTCGGTGAACAATTTAGTGTTCAGCAACAAATAACTGAGTCTCTATCTGTGAGAAAGTTATTTCTTGAAAAGAAGGCTACTGTCCTTCCTTATTTTGAATAACCTATCATTCTGCATCCACAAACATTGGTTTTAATAACATGGATGTTTTCTGCAAAACAAACGCCCTATTTCCCTTTAAAGGAAGGATTAGCCACATGAGAGCTGAACAAAAAGGCAATCACCTGAAGATGTGAAACGTGATCTTAGGATCTGCAGATGCTTTCACTGGATTCGGCCATAAAGTTGACAAGTTATATTCAAAGAGCAAACTTTGTATTGATGATGCTAAAATGGGTTTTAGCCACTTAATTGGTTTATCTTCATCACGTAAACTGAAAGATTCTTAAGCCAGCGATGAAAACCTTGCCAACTGTTACAAGGTTATTGCGAAAACACTTTTGTCCTAAAGCCAGTGTTCCCTTTGAAAGGAACATCACAAACTGTTTAAAATGTATTCCAGCTCAATCTATTCTAGCTTCTCCATCTTATTCTGAGTTAGTGTGTACCACTTTGGTTTCCACATTTCAAATTCTAAGATGCAGTATTTAGGAGGAATATTGTACTAAGCGACTACTTCACCCCAATACAGCACAAACACCACTCTCCCTGAATTCCTTGAAAAGTCTCCTGGCCACTTTTCGTGACTTTTTGGTGGGTAATATTCTAATATTCTTTGCACCCTCTGTGTTTGTGCGCTTTGGTTCGATGGACACAGATATTAAAGCAACCGTTTCGTTCTATCTGGGAGTGAATAATTGTGTCAACACCTCGCGGAACTGGAGCTAATAATATAACCGTTTTAGCTCCCAGACTGTAAACATCCCACGAAGGAAGGCACAACTGCCGCGAAATTGCTCCCAGACACGGGGAGTTCTTCTGCCGATGAACTTACGTAAGGAGACGTCCAACGATATTGGGAATGAATGATGCATTTCATAATCAATTGCGAAATCTGACAGCAATTTTCTGCCGAGTGTGGTCCAGGAGAGCATATCAAGAACTGACAGGGTGGACAATGGTGAGGATATACGTTCGTGGATCTGACGTAAGTGGTGATGGGGCTTAACCATCACCAGTCTATCTGGGTGTGATGTAGGTTTAAAAAAAAAAGAATATGAAATGCCATATTTTTTTCTTTTTTGCTATCAAATTTCTAACCTGAACTGGTGGAGTCCACGTCGATGTTCTCTGGAGAGGCCATGTTCCACTCCCGGTGACCATACAGATTTCCCTGATTAGAACAAAATCAGCCGAAAGAAGAGTTAACTGGCCGAAGACTATGGCAAATGCAATTTTTCTCTTTTTCTTTTTCCTTTTTTTTTTTCCTGTCCTCCCTTGCAAGAATTTCCCTTTAAATGAATGGTGCTGACTTCCGCATCAACATTTAATTTCCGCGTTCACTTCACCTGGAGGTGAAAGGAAGAAGAGAAAACATTTGGTCAAACAAGGAGATGGGGGAGACTGGGCTTGCTGATGCAAGACTCAAGTTATGGAAAATAATGATCAAACAGGAGGTAGAGGGGAAAACAAAAAAATAAGAAGAGAAACGGGACTTGCCAGCAAATTAACCCTCATTTCTCGGTCGGTAATTGGCACTCTGGTTACAATTTCCTTTGTAGGTCAATGACTTTGTTGCCGAGTGTATATGCCAACAAACAGTATAGTACACACAGTTTTCAAAGTCTGTGCACTATACTGTAAGTGACCTTTTGGGGACCTGAGGTGTGGTACGTGAAAATCACGGATCCGACCATGTGGCGATATGAGCATCGTGGACGACAACACGGATTTTACACCTTAATTCTAAAATGGGAAAAGACCAAATTGGAGGGGAACTGTATTTCTACAGTGTGGTTACCATCCAGGGCAAAGGAAGGTAAAAACTACCTAACTTGTCACAAACTTGCGCATGTGAAACTTGTTGCATACCAGTACATGGTCCTGGGTGCACGTATGAAGACCAGTATGGGGCCTGCGGGAAAGTAAAAGTTCCTGATTTTAAAGGTATATTCCAAGTATAAGTACAATGTTACAGCAAGAGTACTGAGACATATATGAGAACAGTATGAGTACAATCTAACCTGAGGGCAGTTATATGCAGGAGGCCTGGATGATTGTGAAAACCATGTATAAAATATGTAACTGTTCTGAGAACATAGTACAAACCGATACTGTAACTACGGGAGTACAGAAAAATGTACTCGAGTCCATACTCGAGTACTACCTGTCCGAAGGACACCGTAAATCAGACATATACAGGATGGGTGGCATCCTTTTTCTCTATATGAGTTTCAAAATACTAGTTTTTTTATTTAAGTTTTTCTTACTTTTCACTCATCTCTCCTTTTTCCTAAACACACCTTCTGTCTATACCACATACATTTCATTCAGTTTGCTTTGTCACTTTTGCTGCATGAGCCAATGCATTTACTTTTCAAGCGAAGTTGGATCGCTCTAAAATAGCACTGATCAGAAAATGGTCTCTGATAAGGAGGATGACGATGACGATGACGATGACGATGACGATGACGATGATGACGACGATCATGGTCTCCTTTTCACTTCCGACGTGCAGCCTATCATCCTCTTAAGATCCAGAACAGTTAACAATTACTTTCCATATCTTGCAGCATTTCACATTGGGTGGACTTGGTCAATGGTGCAAACTTCCGACCCACTGCACGAGCTTAATGTGCATGACTGAAGCTACATGAATACAATGATCGGCACCTTGCGTTCACTCTAGTAGTGAATGCAGTCACGATCGCCCTCGAAGATTCAGACTTTCCCACAAAGAGCATTCACAAAAATGTATCCGGATCGGATCCTGAATGCAGCTTCATACTTGCACACTGATCCCCCCTTGCAGGGTCAGATCCTCCCCACCCACTCCTCACACCCCCCACCGGGTGCTCATCACCTCTGTACCAGAGTATTGCAAGCTTCAGACTAGCATCCTGATCTCTTACACACAGAATCCGGCCTTCTCGTGCCTTCTTACGTCCAAACTCCAGCAAATGAAACAAAGGGACCACAGTGGGTGGTCTAATATCATTTGTGAAGCACTAATACCTCATAAGGCTCTACACCTTTTCATGAAACTCATGCTCGGCTCTGACTTTTTTTTTTTTTTTGGTAATTTCCATAAAAGAAGAATTACATTATCTTTCACCACCGATACAGCACGATAACAGTCTGTGAATTGCACTGGCGGGATGAAGGCACGATCACTTGACTGATGTGACGGCACGGCGTTGTTAGGACACCTCTGAGAAAAATTGCAAAAACTTTATTGATTCATATCACTGAGATAAAACATGCAATTAGGATGTGGCTTTCTGTGACAGTAGCGGTGCAGAAAATTTAGATCAAGTTATTGAGTAAATCAACGCAGCAACCCAGAGGTTCAAATAAGTGGGCCCACGGGTGCTATTTGTGCCACTCAGTGAGCAAATAACACCTGGCTCGAGAATTCCATGCCTGCATGGGTGAGGGCTCTTTTCATCTTTGTTTGTGCCAAAGCCAATGCGGTTGTCGGATGAACCGTATTCTTCAAATGCTGTACCACCATTGATCAGAATCACAAGACACAATTTTTTTTTACGCTGTCATGAAGCACCTGATTGGATGATGCAGAGAACTGTGATACAGCTTGCTTTCCACACGTTCTAGTTAAGTACAAGTACGCTACTGCATGACATACTGTAGGCCACCCTCACCAGAGTAACATTTTGTAGTGATGGCCCATTGTTCTCCATGAGGGGTTCTAGAGGGGGCAGCTAACCCCTGGGTGAATACTGCTGTTCTCCTGAAATAGTGACCTCATAAAAAATCCCACCCTCAACATAATCTCCATTCTGCTGTTGTAAAGAGGTTGACAATAGGACAATGGTATTTTAACTGGAGCAAGAAACTGCCTCCAAGTGGCATTATTGAGCATCTTGACAAAACTCAAAAATTTTTGGCATCCCCTTCCCTTGGCCCATCCTCAAGGGGATCACTTGGTGATTATGTGCATGCTTCCTATGTGGCCATCACCACCATTCTCCCCCCCCCCCCCCCCCCCCCTCTCTCTCTGTCTCTCAATATCTTGAAAATCTGTTAAGGATGCTGCACGACCCTGTTGGCAAAATTGGGAAAGTAGAGGAGACACATGTGCGAACTGTGGCTGTAGTGCATTTAGTCAATACTTCTATACTGAAGTCACAAGTTCATAGAATTTTAAAGACTATCAGACGAGAATTATGCTGACTGCCAGATGAAGTCACTACCAACAAATCTCATCTGTTTCTGGAAGGTAACAGACACTGAACATTGATTTACAATTGTTGTTCTTCTTTTCCCAAAATAACTGCTGCTTCATAAAAATCTTGGAGCAAACTTGCAGTATCGTTCATGTTCCTAACACCCCATCGTCATGCGTTGTAACTCACACAAAGCCATTTTGTGTTCTTCAATGGTTTGCACATTGATTGGAGGGCTACTGTGCATATACATACGGTGCAAAATGAAGACTACCAGCTAAAATAACCACACTGCAGCCAAAGTAATTACAAGACAGACTCCTTAACTGACAACACAAACAATCCTACAAAATTGTGAATTTCACGATGGTTGTAGCGATGTGGTGCTTTAAAGGGACACCATGGAAATACCAGGTGGCAAATGGCTTTGAAACCTGGAGGGCCTCCCCGATAATTAAGAACGTTCAGCAAAGGACCATTTCCGACAGCTAGTGACAAGGTTCGCATACAGCTTCAATTCTGAATTTTCTACACCAAGGTTGCAATACAACCTGGCGAGTCTGCGGGGTCTCAATACCGATCAGCGTGAAAAACTCTTAACGGTGGAGGAGACAGAAGTGCGTTTCTTTACAGCCAGAGCAGCTGGTAATTTAAGTAAAGATCATTCAGGTGGAAGTTTCAAGCCTGCAGACGGACTTGGTTTATCACTGTGTATTTGCCACATGAGAGCCAAGAAAATTGTGAGACCATGTCCAGTCACACGACATGGATAAGGTGAGGCTCTAGACTTGACCACGGATTAGACTCGACACTGTGATGTAATATACCATCAATTCTGTGAGTCACACATAACCACAGCACTGTTTGCTACAATGTTGACACAAGTTGTGACACAAAATATCACAATGCCAAGAGAATAAGGTTGGAATGGTTTACATATTTGTGTTGAGCAACATCATGATCACCCCGTGCAGACATCACCCCAACCCCCTACCTCCCACCCCCCGGAGTATGTGGGCAGCATTATGTCATTCTCCCTTTGAAGTATTGAAGTTTCTATGGTTACGAGTGAAGCAGATGCAAAAGAAAAAAAACAAGAAAAAAAGTTTTCAACAGACACTCACACAGAACTGCTCACACTAAACCACCCACCCAGCGATAATTCTCGGTCATAATTACCCCTGCATCCGCCTTCTCCCCTTCTCTCTCATCTCCCTACATAGGGGATATCTTCCTTTTCTGCTACACATTCACTACCGACTTGGAACACGCCCTCACACCCATTCGAACCCTACGGTTAAAACGTAATCGCAAAAAGCCAACATTACACTGACACATTGGATACAGAATACTGCATCTTCACTGACAAACTAATGATATGTACAGCTTAAGTTTACACCATAACCCTGTTTATCCAGAGCACAATATGTCGGTTCATTTCCGACATTTTCCCCGGATATCTTTCTTTTCTCCACAAGCATCTTTCCTCTTTTTTTTTTTTAACCAACCTGTTCACATCAATGTCGTTTATCTATCAATCAGAAGAAGAGCTACCCAGGAATGCTTGATATAAACGAGCTGCGAGCGTATCGCCCAAAGCCATATTTGTTTCTTATCTTCCCGTTCTCTCTGGAGGAGACTCGGTTTTTGTTTCCTTGATGTTCGACACAAATTCAAATTGATTTCATGTTAATGACTATGGGTGCACGAGAGAAAAGAAAATGCCATCCGTTCCATGCGAATGTCCCTCTCGACAGCTCTATTCGACGGGGGGAGAAAAAAACCGTGAGGTATATCGATCACTAAAGGTCTGGAACCACCGAATGTAGGTTTGAAAGTGCACAGTCTCGATATGTGTCACAAAATAACAGAATTAAAAAGATTCCAAATGAGTATATGGCTAAAAATGTAACAAATCTTTTCCCTCTCACAAACAGAAGAAAAAAAAAATAAAATATTTACAAGCTGGGTGACAGAAACCAGGACGATCATTTAACTGAACCACATCTGGGGCATCCAGAACAGACATCACCAAAAAGTTGCTTTTGTTGAAATCAATTATTTCCTGTCTTGTAAAGTGCAACCAAGCTATTAGACTCCAAAAACACTGTCCCAACCTTGAAGAGATGTTTTGCCTCGTAAAACAAACCCCGTTACTAAGTCTGCTACTGTGAACTATTTCAAGGTGAAGTTTTTTTTTTTTTGGCAAAGCGAAGGAGGCAACGACGAACGATAGGGGTTGTTAAAGCTATTACCACTGAAACTGACAAGCGGTGAATGAGACGGCCGGTCATACCCACGTCCAGCAGGTGTAACAACCATCTGGTCATACCGGAGGATCTCAGCTAGGAAACGAAGGTTGATGACTGTTTGTCGATAGCCTCACACGTGCGTATGACGAAGAACACGGTGCAAAAGGGGGAAAGAAAAATACCTCAAATGTTTGAAAGGAAGGAGTGACCCTCGAAAAGTGCACAGATGCCCGATTCTGAAGCGAAGGAACTAGGGCAGGAAAATTAATTATTCTAACCAGTTAGGAAGGTTGAAAAAAGTGCATATCCTTCCATAATCAAAGCTGTGCAAACATGAATCCTTCTAAATTGAGACTGGCACTGGATCCACAAATGGTGGCAGATGGCACAGCGGTCACGATCGTTCATGGACTAGTCATTTGCTGCACTGCCACCACGCCTTTCCTCTGTGTATCGATTATCGACATACCTTTGCCTTCCGCAGAATTCTTTAAAGACTTCCATTTCATTTCAGAATGTCAGCCAAAAGAATGGTGCAATCGAGGATGTGCGGGCTGACAGGCTCCCACATGAAAAACGTACTCTGATCTTAGCTTCTACGTGGCAAATTTCTGGCTACACGGAGATCAAGCTACACCTCCTGAAACTGATTTTCAGTGAGTTTTATTCCACGTAGCGAACGAAAACGAGAGCACGACGGCATCAGGCTAAGAAGACAGGCATACAGCGTGCTACCACTCTGAGTCCCCCGTAGTTACTGCACCCTGAGGATGAGACAATGCCCATGGCATTAGAAGCAACAACATATAAGACCGGTGCACCCTTAGAGACTGGTGGAGATTACTGTAGCGGATGACACCACCTTCGCAATTTTGGTATTTCTCTGGTAATGAATCGAAGTCACCTCTCCCTTAATTTTCCCTCCTAATACCACATTCCCCTCCCTATGCCATATCCTCTCCCTCCCTATACCATATCCCCCTCCCTATGAAACATCTCCTTGTCCCTATGCCACAAACTCCTCATACCATACCCTTCCCCGACACAAACCAAACAATGTCCCCATACCACACCCTCCCCTCTACATACCACATGGGGTATCCTTCTGTAGGGACAAACAAACAACTTCAGCAAACTTTTGGACAAAGAAGAAACGTCACCTGTCCGCCAAAATGTTTCATGTTAAACTGCACATGCAGCATGTACTCTCAGCAAAATCCACCATGCCAGAAGATTCACATCTGTTTTGTGATTGGTCCATGCCATGCCATTAATCGACAGTGCTGGTGTATAGGAACGGACCCATACACTGTATCTATTCTAGAAACGCTGAAAGTCATCTGGTTTGGACATTTACAAATGACAAACTTACCTGAACCCACACAACTATTTGCACATCTCACTACCATGCCAAAAACAGATAGTTACCATCAAGGTTGTAGCTAGACAAAATGTTGGTGCTCAGCTCCAAGCCAGTTAATCAGCCACTTCTGGCTGACTTCAAGAGCTCACACCATGGCCCCTCAAAGAGTCCAGGGCAATGCACCAGTGGGGTCCAAGGACAAGCTCCCCAGAGTGCTCTGTGTCTTGTATAAAGCAGTGTCTTACAATTTGGAAAAGTACTTACAAATGCTTTGCATGTTAATTCAAAGGGCTGCTTCTCCCATCATATTTACTACATTTTGTAAAGTTTGTGAAATAAAGTGTGTAAACTGATCGTGAATGTCTAAGGGGAATTACTAGTCCCAGGCGGGGTCACCTGGTACTGCCCACTGCAGTTACAACCCTGGTTACCATTAACATCACCTGTAACTTTGTCCAAACCTAATAATGACTAGCAGCTATTTCCTAAACACCCAGAACGTGTTAGTTGCTGAAGTTACCTTACTTTTTGGATTGTATTTTGATTGCAAGAATTTCTAAATTGCTCTCCTTTTTCTTGTCTTTGTCTGGATTGATGGTGTTTAGGACACATCCATAGCCCTTCAGAAGACCTAGCAGGATGTGTTGTTTGCTGGAAAAAATTGACCTTTATCATAAATTTTCCACCTCTCTTCCATTTGATACCAACCTGAAGAACATCTGTGCCGTATTTCTCTTAGGAGAAATTCAGTAATTGAGTATTAATTACTGGGGAGAGATTCTCTTTGGACTAAAGCCATGTGCCTTCAAGGATGAAATGTGGTAAGTTCCCATTGAAGTTCTGTTCATTTACCAAAGGACCTGGTTCTGCTAAAATTATTGTGTGGCCTAATTTTTGGCAATTTTTATTCAGTTTCAGACAAATAGACCACGGTGGTTTTTGTGGTATTTTTCAACTGTCAGAAGTATAGCCAGTATTTTGGTGTACCTTGGAAAATGCAGGAACAACAGTTCATCTTTCTAATCAACTTTCCATATTACAACGCCGAGAAAGACGGTGTAAAAAAGTCACCAGCTTTTCACACGCTCTTGATTTCAACATCCTGATGAGCGAAGCTGTAGGGAAACATCATCGACAAAGCAATGCCATCTACAATGGCATGTTTGTGTTGATGGTAGGCAGAGTAATTAAGAGTCCTTACCATCATTCCTTGTACTCTGTGATCAAGGAGTCCGTGCCCGTAACATTACGCCGCAGAGCAGTTTACCGCTGAGGTACTATCTCTCAATCAATCTCACAGGCATTGGCCATGAACAATATCACTTGATAAACTTACATATCTTCAAGAGTAATGAGGCATGCTGTGAAACCATCCCAACATCTTTGAGCAAAGAAAAAAAAGAAGGGTACACCGTCTTACAAGATAAGAGACTGTTTAAAGAATGCCGTACAGGATGCCTGAAGTACTGACATGTAGAATCATTCCTTGCTGGGAAGTTCTATCTAGTAGAGCGGTGAGATGTGGCTGCTGGAGGATAAGACAAAAAAGGAATTACTGAAAAAAGGAAAGTGATCTGAAATTGAAAAAGGAATGAGAGCAACTTTGAGGCATTCCATGCTTGCTGCAAGTCTCCAAGAGTTTGGACATACAAGTGAACCCAGCTAAATTGATCTGCAAAACAGATGCATAGCTCCCAAAGTTCAGAGATGCTAGAGGCTACCCAAGTCCAGAGATGCAAGAAGCTAGCAAGTCCAGAGATGCAAGAAGCTAGCAAGTCCAGAGATGCAAGAAGCTAGCAAGAGATGAGTCTAGAGAAGTCCAGAGATACGAGAAACTAGCAAGTCCAGAGAGGCAAGAAGCTCCCCAAGTCCAGAGATGCAAGAAGCTCACAAGACCAAATTCAAGAAGCTCCCAAGTCCAGAGATGCAAGAAGCTAGCAAGTCCAGAGATGCAAGAAGCTAGCAAGTCCAGAGATGCATGATGCATGATCTCATCTGTCCTCTGAATTCTAAAAGGAACTTCATGCAAAACAGCAACACTTTGTAAGCAAATCAGTCAACATAACTGGCCTGGATTTTTTGTTTTAAAACTTGACACCATTGAACTGAGAATATCTCTAAGCATTTGACAGTAATTTGATGAATTTTGTGAGTGATGGTTTGCTTTACAACTCTCCATGCAGATAACAAAAAGAAAAAAAACAGTCTTACAGAGGGTTAGCCAGGACAGCCGGTTTGCGTGTTCACATGTAGATCAAACCAACGAAATGCTGGTCATTTGTGCGGTCTGGCAATGGGTAATCAAAGTGACTGAGGTAAACATTGAAGCACTGTAGAAGGGTGAAGGATGAATCTCGAAAAGAAAAAAAAAGGTCCAACAGCAGCTTCTCCAATTCTGTAAAAGTTATAAAACGACCCTGAAAAACTACAATCACCGAACAAATGTTGAGACGAGCGATGCTCTTTGAAAGTCAGAGGATTACTAAGACATGAACAATGAAATAAATACTGTACTGGTCTCCACAATATTCAATATAATAAGGTACATATCTCAGTAACAATCTAAAAATAGATCAAATTTCAACAATGCACTTCACTATCTCCTACTGAGTGACCTCCGGTAAGCACCGAAACTGCAAACAACATCCTTATTTCGCAAAAATTTTCCCCAAAAGTTTCATATGGTTTTGTCAAATTTGACAAATGTCATGCTGGTAATTAACTCCCGAGAACGCTTTGCGACCATTGACGCAATTTCCTGATTCAGCGTGATAAAAAAAACTACATAATAATGCGTAAGTTATGAATATATATCCCACTGCAGTTGTATCAAGTGCAATATATGAATTTCATGAGCTGAAGTACTGGAAAAAATTTTTCACATGCACTAGTTATGGGGTAACAGCCATTTAATAGTAAATTTTAAGAAAGACAAATGAGAAATGCTCACCAACTGAAATATCCTCTGCAGAGCATGCATAGAAAAGAATTTTGGCTTCTTGCTACTAGAGCTTAGAAATGGAACCAGAATTCACTGCACCACACTGTAGATCAACTACTTCTGATGTACTGTTGCAGGTCAATTCCTGAAGGTCAGCTAACCATCTCAGCTCTTTCATTTGTTGATCTTTATAGATCTATGGTAGTTCAACACACCATATTCAATATATGTCACTGTCAAACCTGTGCTGCTCAACAAACCACATGGCTCAACAAAACATAAGGCTCAACAAACTGTATGATATGGATCTCAAGTTTGGAAACTGATATTTTGACTCCTGCCCTCAAGAAAACTCTCTTTAATTGTTGATTTTTGCTGTGGTTGAGATTCAACACAGTACACAATGTTATTCAATTGCCACATTTGTATTGCTCAACAAACCATATGGCAAAACAAACTGTCTGATATGAACTGAATCTGACTGCTGACTCTGTACATCCATGCAGTTCAGAAAACCACATTATCCATGCCAGAGATGATGTTTACTGGAGGAAGTTCAACACACATTTTTTGAGATTGGAAGGTGTTTTTGTTTTTTTTTGTTTTTTCTTTTTAACAAGATTATGAGCAATGTGAAAGGTCGTCTCCTTAAAATCACAAGACTTAACAATGTGAAGGACTCACTAGAAGGAAAAGAAAAAAGCTTACATACGTAAAAGAATTAAGTCACTGCCAAATCTGTCTTACAAATGTCACCACCAAATTTGTGTTCCTCAACAAACCGTATGACTCAACAAACTGTATAGTATGAACTGAATCTGACTGCTATTCTGTGCATTCCTGCACAGTTCAGTAAACCACACTATCCCTGTCAGTGATGATGAATAACAGAGGAAGTTCACCACACCACAATTAATGTCACTGCAAAATCTGTGTTCCTCAACAACTCATATGGCTCAACAAGCTGTATGATATGAAATGAATTTGGCTGCTGCTACTTACATTCCTGCAGTACAGTGAACCACATTAATTATCTCTGCCAGCGGTAACAAGTGCTGGAGAAAGTCCAGCACACGTCACCAAACATGCCACTGCATGCCGTATTCATGTCCAGCACTGCATGCCGTATTCATGTGGCTCAACAAAGAATAAAAAATACAAACTGGGCTCAGGAAAGTGTAGAAACTTGCAAATTTGTCATATCTATTATTGAAAATTTCTGGTTTATCAAAGACAAACTTTCAACGTCCATGATTAGAGTATGCACTTTCAGTCTCTGAATATGAACTCAACATTGAAGGCAACGGTCACATGTTCACCACTGATGACCAAGACTACCATCCAACTTTCCTACTCCCTGCTTTAGTCCCCTCTCCCCCCCCCCCCCCCCCCCCACATCACCTAGTTAAATCTCTTCCCATTATTATATAACCACTACTGGCTCTAACTTCGCATTCATCAGAAGTACACACAAATGCAACGTACTGTAACTTCTGAAATTTATCTTCCAGAATTTTTAGTTAAATCTGTGCACTGAGTCTGGGCTCACAACCCCAGAGTGCATGCATTCATAGGTTCACTGATGGTGATGAGAATGATGACCCCCCCCTCCACCACTCACAGCCACTGCACATATTTCCTCCTACAGGTCAGAAGTGTAAACAGGATCATATATGACCCACATTTCACATTTAATGAGAGTGCGAAGAAAAGACAAATACACAAAGAGATCGTAGGTCCTTCATGGATCACTAGTCCCCCTTGCCATAGGTGGACAGGACATCTATCTAAGGTTTTATAAAACTTGGAGACATTCACAAAATGGGAGGGACAGAAAATGTGTCTCAATGTTTTCTTTAAACATACAGGTAATACAAACATTTTACCTCTATGACGGGCAAACATTTAGCAGGCATGTTGGCTCTTTCAATTTTTCTAAACTTAGATATACATGCTGTATTCATACTAAGTATTATGAGAGAGTGTGGTACGCTCAAAGGGTATAAGCCTACGGCTAAACTAGCGCCGGCAAATGCTGCTGACGTTAGTTTTTTTGTTTTTTTTTGCACCTTCTGACCATCTTCTCCCCCTCTATTACCCCTCATCTTATCTCCAACAAACACACAACTGCAGTCAACTCTACTCTTAAAAGGTAATGCCATACCACAAAATATATTTAAAATTGAACTTGCCTAAAGACATGCAATTAGTGAAGGATTAGCCTATTTATTTGCTGTAAATGGCAACTAATTCTTCAACAGACCTAGAGGCCAACCCCCCCGACTTTCCATTCACTTCAGTAGCAGCAGGGAAAATCTTTCAACAAAACTGCAACAATCACACAAGCTTTTATTTGATTAATATGTCACAAAAACACCTTCCAATTCACAACTTAATTTGGTGCACAAAGAAGTTGCAGTAACCGACTTGCTTGCAGTGTATTAGCGTACATACCTACATGTATGTGTGCCTTTCAAATCCGATCTTACGATCTGATCTTGCGGCAAATCATGACCGGGTCATTCTGCCTTATCTGTATTCTGAGGCAAACGAAATCCAGAATACAGGTGCATATTACAAGGCACCGTGCTGTACACACAAAAGTGGAGGCCAAAGTACACACCACACCAACAGAGTAGCCCTACGATCAATCGACACAGTGAACTGTTTATGTTGTTGACCTTTTTCCATCTACAAAATTTCTTCTTGAACTATGGCTGGCTGACAGACAGACCATTAAAATGGTCCAAGTGTTTATTTCCAGAAGATATTGCAAAAGCTGGACAAAGCTACGGGTATTAACAAATTATCAGTGATGTATTCACATCGCACCAGAACTTCTTTTTTTTTTGTGCAGCCTAACCATCCTCCCTTGGTCCAGTCTAAACACCCAACACATGATCATTCCCTTCATGTGTCTTTCATTACTCTAGATATAACTGAGCGCAATCCCATTTAAAGCTTATTTATGCTGCATGTACTTGTAACTGTTCTACTTCGTATTTCCTCCATTAGCATACAAACAAGTCCCTTCACTAGCCTGTAACCCCTGTCACTATGTCTACCTCCCTTCCACCATTACACCATCCAGCCATTACCCCATCTACCCTATATATATATATATCCATCCATCCATCTATCCATCCATCAATCCATCCCTCTATCTATCTATCCATCTATCCATCCATCCATGCATTCATCTATCCATCACACTTGTCTCCCATATTGCGCTTTTTTTGAAGTCTATCTTTCAATATTTTAAGCATCCCTGACATCAAAATTCAGTTATTTCCTGAACATGTACAGTCAGACCTTCACAAGCTTTAAACGGCTTCAACAACATGAAAAGTGTTTGAGTTTGTCAGCGGGTTCTATCATTTGTTGCAAACTTTCTTTGCATTACAGTTCCAAATAGCTGTTAGGAAATTTAGCCGAATGTGGCAAAACATCATTTTTGTAACATCTCCGATGGAACCTTTGCTAACAGTTTCCATATTGATTTATTCATTGAATGGTTAAAAACATATGGTTCAAAATGACATTAAATTGCAACTAAAAAATACCTCATGAATGATGCTCAACTATGTGTTCACATGGGATAACATGCTTCGCGACCATTCAAAACCAAAGAGGGCCCCTAGATGGAGCTGAACGAAATAAGTGAGGCGATAGTCCCGTCCGTTCACGTGCTCTGCTCTCCGCTGTTTGTGAATGTGAGTGTGAGCTTGATCCTCGCAATCAAGTACTCTGTCCGCATATGTTTAGAACTTAGCCGAGGGCTGAAGTGAACTCTGGTGAACTATAGTGAGCAATGTGAAGGCTACAGACAGACAGACAGACATACCCCCATAAACTAGTTACCATGGTAATGTGATGTAATCTGATGACATACCATGTACATGTATGTTGTATCTTGGTGAACACCACCAAGGATTTAAAAACCGTGACAGTTATCACACCAGAGCAAAATGCACTATTACCTTCAGAGCACACAATTTACAGAAAATTCAAGGTCTGCTACACGTAAAGACAAAGATGTGCATGGATAGTATACATGTTTGTAAGTGTACTAAATGAACCTGTCTTAAACTTAAACTGTACACCAGGGAAGGGATGAACAGAACTGGTTTACTAAGACATGTGAACAAGTAATTAGTCTTGCATATAGATTTGAAAAATAGGTCAAGCATGTGCTTCAATAACTAGAAGCCATCAAATTTTCATGGCTGCTCCAACCAAGAGCGCATATGCAGTCGATTCCCATCTTACACTACACTGTTGTGGAACAAATGCCAATTTGGTTACGGCGGCACGCAATGGGTTATGAGTACACAGTAGCTCAACTTGACTTAGCATGGCATGCCATGTACTAGACACAAAAACGAGGGAATACAGTATGGTAAGAACCGATGGTAAGAATGTATGGTAAGAATGAGTGAGGAGAGTGGGGAGGGAGGTTGGGGACAGGGGAGAAGAAAGGAGGGCAGTGCAGAGGGAGAGTGGGCGAAAAGCACACCAACAAAGTCTGTGGGAACAGATCTTGATTACTGCTTTACCTAGATATGCTTTGGGGACCGTCAAAACTGTTCCTGTGCTCCCAAGCTAATCCCTGGATCAGCAGGGATGAGCCAAAGATATACAATCGATGCAAAGTTTAAGGTTTTGCTGCAGAACCTTGTTTTGGATTTGACACACTACAGTGAAGGTAATGTATGTACAATAAGCCCCCTTTGTAACATTTACCTCCAACGACATCATGAAAATTTATTCGATATGATCTCACACAACTACATGAAACTACGTTCACTTGACCAGTTTGTTCACCTGTGTAATACGTAGTATGTACAGGTAACACATTTTGAACTTCACAATGTATGCACTGCAACCTTCGTGATAAAACTGTACAGTGCGTCCATAGTACCCGGTGATGTAAATACGTGCTACACTAAGGAGATACCTGAAGACACACTAAACAACCAGATAAATATTTCAACTTAACCAGCTTATTAGTCTATGCGGTACTACGTATCTAATCTCAGGATAAATGTCACAAATCAAACTTAATCAAGCACGGAGTAACCGATGGTGCGCACATTATGTTTGCAGTATGTGTACATTAATGGCAGTTCACTAGTGGCATCTGGTGGCACTATTAACCCATTAAGTTCACAGTTTGATTAGTCTGTGTCACATACCTATGCAATGTTGGGCTCTGTGTCACAAACGGCTACTGTAAAATCTGTTACAGTATGAAAAACAATGAATGAGAATGCAGATTTAGGCCTTCATTGTAATCTATCTGTGATTATTTTCAAATACCATCCATCCTTCAATTTATCAAACACTGTGATCCATTATGACTGTGGCAATAGACGATACCCAACATGAAACATGTAAACGACGGACTTCAACGACTAGGAACGCCGTTGCATTGTTTCGGTCATTAAAAAATGCGGCTCAAAATGACCATTACTTGGATATCATTTAAAACGACTGGCCACTGGAGATGATCGGAATTTTGTAAAAAATTACACTTTCTCTATCTTTACTGGTGAAACCACAATCTCGATAGAATGTTCTCTTTACAAGTTATGAATTTTTTATACAAATGACTGTTTCAAAATGGTACATTGCATTATGGTAAGTCTGTTATGACCCACAGAGATACAATTACTGGGATATATCTTTATTCCTTTATAATCTTGACTGTCACCAAAGAGACGGAGTAAAATACACATACAAGATGTGACCTTGACTCCCATCACATAAAAGGAAATCTGCAAATTTTAACCCAATGCAAATTTTTCACTGGCATCATATTTCAAGGTCAAATAAGCGGAAGCTTCTTTCAAAGCACGAATATGACTTCTTGTAGTAATTGCCTGAGCACTGTTACGAGGCATTTTATTATGCTGACATGACTGGAAATCTTTCTTGACTAGAGACGTCTTTCTTGGCCAAACAGCAGTATCTTCACTTGGTGCGGAATCTGACCTGCTCACAGTGAAATGTCTATCTCTTTTATTTGAGAACCCCACTCTTCCCTCATCAGAGGACTGGAATATTCCTTTAATCCTCTGATGGCGTAAGCTCCTTCAGAACTCTTTCATTGGTTCATGTCGTCAGCTGCACATGCCAATATCCACAATAACCTTAAAAATTGAGGACGTGGCATAACTTATCTTTTCATAAATTTATTATCTTCAAAGCTGGAGCAAACATCTGTCAGTGTGGACCTGGCACCCTCCTGTGGCTCTCTAACCTTTGCAAATACCCATCATGTACAATGCTACAACATTATCATCTTGTGAAGGTTGCCAAGGTAGTTTCACAATAATCGGTGTCTCTCGTTCATAGAATTGATCACCGCACGATATCAGGTTTTGGTTTTCCAGGAAGCCTTGGCCTGCGTTGCTTTCCCAAAAGCACACCACAATCATCAGAACGGTGCATCCACTAACTTTTAATCTCGTCTTTGGGAGAATCTTCAGGTCCTTCAGTTCTCAACATCATTGAAAAAAGAAGACTGGGTTAAGTATTTTTCCACAGACTGCAGACTGTGGGAGAGAGATCTCAGCTATGGGACAGACTTGTGATGACGGCATTGTTACGATGAGCTCATGAACACAACGAAGTACATACCTTGATGGAGGACTGCTGTTCACGCTGCTTCAAATAAAAAATAGTCTGTACTTCAAACTTGCACACCAGGTTCCCTAATGTGTCATTTGTTTTAAAGTCTTTATGATTACATACAAGTTTACTAAAACACAACATTTAAGGTTAATCATCACGTTTCTTTCCACATGTAACAGTTTGAAAATGGGCTGTTCTCCCTCAACATTACTGTTTTTTTCTGTTTTTTTCTGTTTTTTCTTCTTTTCTTTTTTTTTACATGCTTCATTTTCTCTGATGTGTGAATCATCAGGCCTGCTCACAGGTACATCTCCCAAATCATTAACGATGATTCTCTCCTTGTCTTACCGCACAGTCAGCAGGTCTCCCTCAAGAATACAATCCTTGTGTGCCATTAATCTGTGGGAAAGATCTCTGCCTTACAACGCGAGTGCTCCATGCTCACTACGTCAGCCTTTGAACGTGGCTCGGATGTACACATAACAGGTAGACTCATTTTTTGCAAAACTTTCCAATAACAAGCAGAGGTCATCAGGTGACCGAAATATTAAGTCCGGAATCCCGGTCCCAGATCTGAATAGGGTAATTAAGAGACTTTGGATGTAGCAGAAAGATAGAAATGGCAGTAAACATCAATGGATAATGGCTTGGTGACTGCAGGTACTGTACAATGGATGTCAGTCTGCAAAATTATGTTGATCATGTATGAACACAGGCAAAATTCACCTCCTCTTTCTGATAAATTTTCGGAAGGTAACGAGGCAGGGGTGAACCAGCAACCCCAAACGAACCCAAACCTGCTCCCAGGACTGCCATTTAACATCCCCATCTGATGGACGATAGTGTAACCCCAGTCTTTGGCCACTTTCCCCAAGTCTGGGGTGGGTGGAGGGTTTGCCCAGCTCAGCAGCTAACTAGCTGTACCAAGCAACCTGAAGTGAAATGAGCTTTGAGTCATACAATAAGAACAAAAATAAAATTAAAAAACAACCCTCTCAGCACCACTGTAAACAGTTTTGATAACAAATACTGTTGAGTTCAAGGAAAATTAGAGGGAGGTACTATTCCAGATCAGTTACAGGGGAAGTGTAAGGGAAGTGGTCAAGGCAGGGGCAGTCCGATGGGGCTAGAGTAGGGTTGTTGATTTTTTTTTTAACTTCTAAAAAAAAAAAAAACATGATTTAAATCAAATAAATCAATTTAAATCAAATAAAATCAATTTAAATCATATTTTAATAAAATTCATGATTTGAATCATGATTTTAATCAGCTTGATTTAAATCAAACAAACCTGGGCTAGGGCCCCAAAACTTTAGCTAGCCCCCACCCCCTCCGCCCCCAAAAAAAGAAATTAGCAAATGATTTATATAAACTATCGTTTACCTTGATCCATTTAGGAAGACTAAGCTTTCGTAACACAAGGTCTCATAATAAAGAATGTCTGGATGCATTTCACAAGGCCTGAGAAGTGTTATTTCTTGCAACCTAGGAGGCTTTTTTGGGGCATAAAATTTTGGTAGACTACAAGTCAACCATGGGCATCCATTTGGGAGAGACCCCTGGAGACAAGTCCAGACACATTTTGAGAGGATTGAACAATAACATACGTCCCCTTACTTTTTGTACTGTGAAATTGAAAACCAGAAAGCCAAAAGGCTTTGTGATTCCATGCCATATATGGATATACAAACATTAATTATCCACGTGACAAGTTTGAGATCAACTTTAGTTATTGTTCTTGAAACACCACATTAGTAAGCATTTAACCCAAAATGACCTTTCACCTCCTCCTAAAACATAAAGGTGCAAAAATTGATAGAAATCATCTATTCAACATGGGCAAGAAACATACTCGGTATGAATCCATAACAATTAACGTTCTTGAGATAAGTGCTAATTTTGACTACTAAATACTGAACGACTGAATATGGGTGATACACATGCAAAGTATGAGATCACCACTGTTTCTATTTTTGAAATACAGGAGTTAACATGATTTTGACCCTTAGACCTCTGGTGACTCCAAATGACTTTTGCCCTCCACCAAATCAGTGGGTGTCACCTACTCAACATGGGCAATCCACATGCTAAATATCAGGTGCACCCACTGTTACCCTTCCCGAGATATAGTGTTTACAAGGTTTGACCAGTCTGACTCAACCCACACATCAAGTATGACATCAGTCAACATCACCCTTCTGGATATAATGGTTTACAACGTTTTCACAGTTTGACCTCTGCTGACCTCAAATGACCTTTGACTTCCACTGAATACAAAGGGAATCTTCTACTCAGTATATACAATCCACACATGACATATGACAGTCAAGGTTACCCTCCTGGAGATATTGTGTTTACAAGGATTTTAGAGTTTGACCTCTGGTGACCTCAAATGACCTTTGACCTCCATCAAATATCATCTCCTCAATATGACCAACCCACATGCCCAGTATGACATCAGTCACAGTTACCCTTTTGAGGATATTGTGTTTACAAGATTTTTAGTTTGACCTCTGGTGACCTCAAATGACCTTTGACCTCCATCAAAAGCAATAGGTATCATCTACTCAATATGACCAACCAACACCCCACGTATAAGATCAATCATGGTTACCCTTCTTGAAATGTCATGTTTACAAGAAGTGTCCATACACACATCTATACACACACATCACCATCCCATAGATTCCCTCTACCTTTGGCAAGGAATCAAAAAACTACATTAACTGTATTACTTAGTGAAAGTGCAAATTTCATAACTTGTGCTGTAAAACAAAAATTGCCTTAAATAAAAAAGGTGAGAAAGACTGGGAAGTGCCATTTCCAGCAATCTGAAAGGTATTTTATCAAAAATTTCTTTGGTATGCTACGCGGCAACCAATGGTGGCGCTCCACATTGATGGAGTCTACATGTAGAGGAAACACCATGATGGAATCATTACTGCTTCTCCTATTTCAACCCTTTGTTCAAAGTCAGCTTACACCAAGTGGCAACAGAAAGGTGGGAGAGGGGGTATCATAAGCCCCCAATATTTGCCAAGTTCTTCAGAGATAAATGAAAGACATGATTCAATTATGGTTCTTGCATCATCTTAACTCACCTGATACATATGTAATTACTATTTTTTTTTTTTCTTTTCGTCATTACTGCAAAAATGCAGAGATGAGATTCGTACAGAGGCTAGATAAACACAGCTTAGGACACCCAGAAAGTGCTGCTTCTGGCCATCTGGACGAATTAATGACGCTCTGCTTAGATAGCCCTGCTGGCACCCCACCACAGTCCAAACTATTTTTTCTCCACCATGTCTAGATTGTACAACATTTTCAGGAGAAAGGTTTACGCCAGATATATTCCCCCTCTCACCGCCCCTTACACTTCCAATAAAAAGTCAAGAGCCCATGGCACCAACTGATGGTGACACTCTGCTTATATGGTAAACCATGAATCAGTCCCCCCCCAAAAAAAAAATCCTGTAATGTCCCGAGAAACCTGACATTGTCAAGGGTTTCCTGTCAGTTGCTGCATGTAATAGGAGGGGCAATGGTTGCTGAAGGCAGTTAAGTCAGGAGCCACGTAAGCTGATGTAATGTCAACCACTGAGATTGACCAGCTATAGGTCTATAGGTTGTTGAAAACCAATAAATGCACTTCAATGTGAAACATCTTCAGGACTGAGCAAATCCTTTGAAAAAATGCTACCAAACCTTTACCTTTGAATCAGACTACAACACCCTAATAAAAACTTGCAAACATCAATTTTGTGCGAGAGAAAAAAAAAAAAGAAGGGGCAGGGAAATTAAACATATTTCCATACGCTCTCTCCCAGTAAAACAATGTAATGATGAAACACAGTTCGAACAACAAGGCGCAATCTTCATCTTCACACTTTGCACTTGGGACAACACAAAAAAAGGAAAAACAGAGAGACACCATGTTTCCCTTAAACCAGATGTGATATGTGGACTGAAACGACACTGTTCCACTGAACAATGTGGGTAAGAAATCACCACCTCTACTCTAAATAAGCTTGAGAAATACAAGTCCCACATTACTCACAAAATATCGTTAAAGGTCACATCACTTTTCCATTTTCGCTCCAGGTGACACTTGGACGTCTCTACAGCTGAGAAGACCCTCTTCAGGAGGCTGAAAATAGATACGTCCTCCAAACAGTTTGCTTAGTATCTGACGAAAGAAAGAGAACGGGGAAAAACGACTGATGAAAGGTGCTGAAAAGCGAATCATTTTTTTTTTTTTCAAACACGAATAGTCCGCACGACCCGATCAACTTGATCTGGAAGAACCTTCCGCATATCCGAAAATTACCATTGCAAAGAGAATAGTCGTGCCTCTGAGCAAGAAGATAGATTGACTTTATTTCCAATATTGCTTCCATCTTTTGCCTCTCTTTCCCCTTTTTTTCTTCTTTTTGCTTTATTTGAAAATGTTGTTCCTCCATGATGAACTTCATTAACTCCCCCTGATCAATTTTCCATTTTGTACGAACAACCGAAAATTCAAAGGATTCTACAGCAAAATCGGCTCTGATAAATCAGCATTTCAACCCTCCGGGGTTGAACTTTAAAAAGATCAAAAAGATGACTACGATATATGCTACCTAAATCTTCAAAGCCAAGCGAATACAGTTAATCATGTGCAGAAAACATAAGCCGGCTACTTGGTACTATGCAAATGCCACTGTGTACGGACGGCACGACGCTGTGCACTGTACTGTGTGATGACAGAACAGTTTTAAAATGTAACTACTGGTTGCAAAATGCAGAGCTCAAGATTACCGACGGCACCGACAGCACAAAGCCGTCGTCCCCACAGTGCTCGTTGCCACTGACCCCCTTTAACTACACACCTTCAGCGCCGAATGCTTACAGGTTGCAAAGAGCCACTATTTTTTCACATCGAAATTAAGCAAATTCGGCTGATGTCTTTGGCTCTTCATTTTGCCATTCTTAATGAACAGGATTTTACAGCTTAGTTCCAAGTTCTGCAGCACATTTCAGGATCTGCAGACATGTGTGTATTCAGCAGTATCTGTTATGGACCGATACTTTTGGGGGAAAAAAATGCTGCCTTTCTTCTTTTTCTTTCTTTTTTTTTGGATAATTTTACTGCACATACACCCTTTTAAGCCTATTTTCAGCAATGAAAAATGATATGTAAATATGTATGGTAGGGACAGCAGACAGTCATGCAAACTAGTGCTGCTTACACACAATGCAATGGCGTACAGATGAACCTGTAAACATAAGCCAAGTACGGGTGAGTACGATGTTACTATGTATGGAAGGCGTCTGCTTTGAATTACTGGTACTTGAATAACTTTCTACTTGAAACTTAATGTACACAACTTAACACGGTTCGCACACGTTCAAATTGGCAGAATTCCCTGACTTTTCCCTTACTTTCAAGGACATCAGCTATAAGAAAAAAGGTAGTCAGGATTTGTGCAATACATGCCGCTTTCTTTTTTTCTTCCTTTTTTTTTTTTCTTGAAAATGTCAAATGCACTTTAGTGATTACTCTGTAGCCTGGGGCAATCTGCTATTTCAGACGGTAAGCTCTGTTACTGCAAGGTACGATCCATAGTAATAAGCATGCGGGTAAACACAGTACCACTAATTAGATGTAACAAAATATTCCACAATTTTTGCCATGATTTTCTACACTGAATGAATACGGATGGAAGAGATGCTTTCTTCAAATTGCCTGACTATTCCAAGACTCTGACTTGTGGCAAAAAATAAATAATAATGATTTTCCCTAACTTTCCAAGCACGGAACTTTGTAATTGAATTTTTCCTGATTTTCCAGAAATCCCTGGACCAGTATCAAAAATGAAGTAATATTGCAAAAAAAAGTAACTTTCATTTCTTATTGCAACCTCACACAGTGTTGAACTCACAATATTCTGTTTCCTTTACATCTCTCTCCTCTTCCTCTCCTCTGCAGAGGATGAAAAGACCAGAGAAAGGCAAACGGTTACCATGACAACCAACTTGCTGCATCAGGCTATAGGGATAAGTTTCATTGTACCACCAATTGTATGCAACTCCCTAAATTGCTTTTGCACTGGTAGTCTGGTTTGAGGCTGTGCAACTCCCTAAATTGCTTTTGCACTGGTAGTCTGGTTTGACGCTGGACCTTACCAAAGCAGGTGATAAAGGTTACCATAACTCTTTGCACGGTAGACTGGAGTGCATTTGTTGGGTTGAGACAGATAAATGGGGCGGAACTAAAGAAATACTACTATAAAGAGCACAACACAAAGTGTGGATAGGTCAGACCAAAGTCTGCGTAGAAAAGCAGCCTTACTTCTACTGCCTGTGATTTGTGGGGCATGTGGAAACATACCTCAAGGGTAGAGGGAAAAGGTCTTGGAAGAAAGTGTTTGTCAACCTTTCCAGCATTCTAATGACATTCAATGCTCTGAAACAATAAACTACCCTCCTTACAACTTCCTGGTGTGGGTATTCACCAGTGACTATACTTGCCCCTTGCCTCACTAATGCATACATTGGACCCATGCTCAAATTGTCCTCAAAACTACTTCTAGCACTGTGCCCTCATACGAGGGCGCAGTGCTAGAATTAGTTACCATTTAAGCATGAGTCCGATGTATGAATTAGTGAGGCAAGGGGTAAGTATATGTCTACCATGTAAATGCACTGACCGTGACTTTCATCTGCACTGTACAGCTATTACCACTAAAAATATCTATGCAAGAGTGTAATCTCTCATTCATTGCATCACCAGTGATAGTTTATAGCAACGATTTCCTGTTAAAACAACTGAGGATGAAAATTTCTGTATTTTCAAAAGTACCTACATTATTATGGACACCAAACAGCTGCTCACCCTACAAGACATACATGTGGTGGACGAGAGTGCTCTAACCATGCATCGACGACTATGATCAAAATTGGACGAATTTACTCCAATTTACTCCAAGCACAAATTAACACAAAATTAAATGTTTAATCCTTACCACTTAATTGGCACAGATCGAGAAAACAAATTAACCTTGGCCAGTACTCTGGTTAATGACTGAACAGTAATTACCACAACGAAATAAAAGAGCAAATGTGCAGGAGAAAAAAAGAAATAGTATGCTGATTATAAAGCAATTACTTTTGTAAAATGGGTGACAGCACTCTTTCAAAACTCACAATTTTTACAACAGCAGATTACTGGTTACTTCCATGCTGATCACACACATCACACATTTAAGGTTACTTCGGGCTCAGGATTACGGTAACTTTTGTTCATTTGGCAAGGTTGTAATTTCTGTGAACGGCTCTATCAACATAAGAAAGCATTCCCAGATATGTGCCCACGTCATGTTTAGTTCTTGAGATATGTGCATCCGTAACTAACTCGTGATTTTCCGTGTTTGGAACTATTGCAAACCTCGTTACAAATCTATGATAATTTTAGCTCACCATTTTGCTGCCGTTTGCTGTTCCCCGAACTTAATTGGGAATTAACCAGCTGACTGAACTGTATTCACTTCATATAACCAGATGTGCACTGCCAGTGGATGTCTAAGATAAAGCATCTGGCAACTATTTGAGTACGTATCTGGTCACATTCATTCTGTAATGTGCCAGCCCAAAAAGTTACACCAGGGAGATTCAATTGCAAATCCATGGTATAGTTACACAAACATCACCTAAAGTCTGCAACAGTTTGACGTTTGTATCATCTTCACAATCCCACGTTTGGTCTTTCAAATAGCATGGACCACAACTTTTTTTCTTTTCTCAGAATTTTTTGTTTCCTTTCAAACAATGTACACACAAACAACAGAATGATCCTCGATTTATATGGGGAATGATTATTTCAGAAGAGGAAGTATGCGACTCCCATCAACATGAAGATAACCTCTAAATGGCTTCACAAGAACTCGGTGGATGCTGCGGCTTGTTTGATTGTGTTGCTACTGTCTCTTTCTTATGGGGAACTAAACCTAACAGTCTGTCTGCTAGAACGATCTGTCCAGCCGCTTTCATTAATATACTGTAGCTCCCATCTTAAAGGAGACATCTTCAAAGAAATATACACCTGACTTTGATTTACATGATTTTTGTAGAAATCTCTTCAAAGTGAGTGCACCACTAAAAAAAAAAATTTCTTCGCTTTGGTGGAATTACGAGAAGGGATTGATCTAACTTGAGAGCTGGGTCAAGTTGGATCTGCTGAAGGACATGAAATTCTCTCTGGATCACCAGGCAGACAGTTTGCAGACCATACAGCTGGTTTAAATGGATAGGTACTGTACCAGTGTTGTAGTTTAATCTGGGGAAGACCATGGCAGAAGCCAGCCTTGAACAGAGGCTTATATCAACACTATGTATATGACAGCCTCTAGACTTCCAGGGTGCTTGAGGCCGCTCAAGGCCTGAAACTTTGAGGCCAAGGCCAGCCTTACTTACAATCCTGATATATATTGCTTAAATTGTTTTCAGGTACCACAATATAATTCTGAGGGACTGCTTAGATGGTCTTTCAGTGCAACCATATAATTCTGGGGGATTGCCTCTACAGATGGTCTGGCAGTATCCAGCCATATAAGTCTGAGGGACTGCTTGGATGGTCTGGCAGTATCCAACCATATAAGTCTGAGGGACTGCTTAGATGGTCTGGCAATATCCAATCATATAATTCTGGGGGATAACCTAGACAGTCTTGCAGTATCCAACCATATCATCCTCAGGTATTGTCTAGCTGCAAATTTCATTGATTGTACAAAATGGAAGCTGTGGGTTGACCTTTCCCAATTTTACATTCTCAAAATATAATCTGCCTTTTTTGATGTCCAAGTGATTTGGTTGTACAAAGGATGGCCCTGCCATGTTGCAGAAATTGGTTGTTCCTAGGAAAGTTTTAGGCATCTCGGATGCAGGGACTTCCACATAACTTCACCGCTAGTTCAGCACAAACGAGGAACAAATTCAACCCCAAATGACCGACTTTTTCTCCTCCTCCTTCCTTTGCACACAACTTTTCAGGACCTGCCTTTTAATTTCTCATTCAGCCTCCAAATCCCCCTTATTCAAGATCTTGCCCATTATTCCGTACCATTGAGGCTTTCACCACCCACACAATCATTGCATAACACTGGTTTTATGGAGAGTACAATTGGGTGCTTTGAAATATGAAAATCAAATCATGGGAAGTATAAATACTTAGGAAGTATAAATACAAGGGACTTTGTTACAGGCCCTGTAATGCATCAGCTCCAATTGGAAATAGGATTTCCATTTTATGGCCACAGGGAATATTTATTATTTTTAATAGGTACAAAAATAAACTGTCAATTGTGAGTACTTTAAAATATCGAACCTCACAATAGCAACTCTATGTTTAATAATGCCACTGTGTTAATTGCTTCAGCAGCGACTCTTGTCACCACCCGACAGAAAGCAGGATATATACTGCCCTCCTTTTCCCTATTCTCCTTCCACCCCCCTCACCAGTTCCAAAGAAATATAGCAGAAAACAACATGTGGAGGAAGATACATATAAACACCTAATTGATTTCAAAGATTCCTGGCACAGTCTTACAATGCACTGCAGGGACTAAGCAGAACTGTGCACATCACTTTCAGGGCTAGTACCAAAAATCACCTTCGCATTTTTCACATTTCAAACAAGTTTGGTTTTAAGTTCTCAGTGAAGGAAATCACACCGCAGATAACAGAGCTGCATACTGCCCTTCAGAGCACACGGTAAGAAATCTTGTTCTTCAAAAACTTCAAGACGGTTCACGGAGACGTACAGATGAATACCAATGTACATGAAACACATTTGTTTGGCATGTGACACTTTTTAAGCGGTTAACTTTGAGATGTAAAGCCAAAGACTTGATCACGTCATCCACGCAAGTCTGACGGAGAGCGCTAATGTATTGTACGGGTCATAGCTTTCTGCTGATTTTCAACCAATGTATACATATACTAATAACTATGCTAAAACGATGGGATTACCTGATTACCTAATGATATTGAAAAATTTCACTGTTAAAATCAAAGTTTTAATCTTGGGGCATGTAAGTGAATCCATACAACATTGTTTTATGTGTGTTCATCCCACCCCCTAAAAAGTTCATGTCCGACTGAAATTCCGAAATCCACTGGAAACGATACCGTTGCATTAATTCGACAGACATTCATTTGCATTATTTATGGCAGAGGGAGGGGAAACCGTTTGGGACTAAAGCCCCCACACACCGCTGCCTTAACAAAAAGGCTTTTGAAGTAAATGCTGTACATACAGTAACTCTACATCACAGATTGAACATACAGGAATACAGTACAGCAACAGAAGCAGTGTTACAAGGTCATGTACTCTAAACTGAAACTATCGTCCCACTCAAGATCCTTTGTTTTAAAGACTATTCTTTGAATGAAAATTTCAAGAGGAGTAAAGTGCATGAGGCAACATCAACACAGAATTTAACATAATAAAACATATCATCACAACGCCCCCATCCCAGTTTGTCAGAGGTATCATTCATTCCCTGCCAAAACTACAGCTTCGTGGCGACAAGATCTCCAAGAAAAACAACTCCGACTTTCTTGCGGACCGCTATTGTCACGTGAACGTCTGAAGGAGATCTTTCTGCATGTACTTCAACAACTTTGCACATTCGATTTGAAGCATCTGTCTGGCCATCATCGGTACAACTTTTCCTCTCTTTTGCTTCTTTTCCTTCTGTGGCGGCTGGTATGATTTTTAAAACCCATCCTCTTTGGGAGCGCCTCCGATCCCGCTCGTTTCAGCTGATGTAATTTTGAAGGATCCAATCTCGTTACGGTGCAGTAACAGGATTGAAAGGCAACATAGTAGGCCTATTAAAAACAAACGTCTAGCGCTCTCGCCCCTCCGCGTCTCCAAAAAGCCCCTCCAATTTACAGCAAAGGTGATATGGTGTGAAAGCACTTTGTGTGTCCTTCCAGCGATGAGAAAACAGACAAGTATGTTGTGATAATAACCCCAAGGATGCATCTGAGTCACTTACCGACTAATTGAGGAGCGTAGCTCTCACTGGCTCTCCTTCAGAGGTTGACAGCTCGGAGAGAACAGGCAGGCAAAATTAGGGACTGGTTTTATGGCGAGGTGACAACGAAAAACTAATGTAGCTGAGTCTAAAGCAGAATGAATTCAGAGCCACGCTTCACTCGTGGTGGCAACATAAAACTCGGCGTTCATATCGACATCATTTGTCAGCAAATAAAAAAAAAAAGTGCGGTCACCGTGCGAGAAAGACGCTCAATATTTCAATATTTGCGGAGGTCTGCTTCCCTTGTCCCCTGGAATTGTAACTCACGGTGCCATGTTTCATCCTGTCGGTGAAAGACTGATAACTTGTGAGATTCGTATCAACATGTATGCCTAACGTGACCTTGCCACTTCAGCGACCTTGTGTAACATGACGGGGGGGAGGAAAAAATAAAAAAAAAAAAACAGGATGCGTATTGCTGCTCATCACTGAAGTTTCTCAACACGCTCCTGCGCCTCCTTTCACACTGAGGCCGGGGTTCAGTTAATGGATGTGTTAACATATCAAAATATCACCAATGGCTTTGTCAAATACGATTCCTTTCTAAGAATTTTGCGCCCTACAGGAGGCTAAAGAACACCACTTCCATCCAACCAGTCACTCTGCCTGCACAAACACACACACTGTAGATTATTAAGGGACAGTACTTTGGTTGCAACCTGTACACCCTAACAGAAGGATCTTTTCAAAGGACCACAAGTAAGATGTAAAGGTAAAAACCAGTGATTTGCACTAAAGTGGAACTCTCAGCAAGCTGAGAAGTGTTTAGAGAGTTAAAAGTTGTGATACTAGCACAGCAGTTCAGCGACCGGTGTTACATTTGTGTGGGGACAGGTAAGTCAGGAGAGAGGTTAATAATTGTGTTCAGTGAAGCAGTTTCTGACAAATTCCTCTCCTGCAACTATTTTTAAGTCTGACAGAGCAGATATGACTTGGCAGAGCTCTGAAATTTTCTTTCAGGCGACAGTGCTCAGTCGCTGACTAGTTCACTTTCCACGCACTTTTCCAGTGCTGAGGCTGTCCCATTTTTGGATTCTGTTCCACCATGGGTTTCATTGAATCGTGTTCTGCTCCGTCACGAATTTCACGGGAATTCACCGCTCCACTGGAGGGCAAATGCACAAGGTTCAGGGTACATGCTAGCCACAGAAATTTGCTCAATACACTACTGTCGATATATAACCACATCTGATTTCACCATGCATGGTGGGGACAGACAAACAAGCTGCTCACTTTCAATGTGACTTCAACAATGTCGCAAAACCAATAACGAGAACGTTGTGAAGAAAATTCACTTCCAAAATCATAAACTAGGAGAGAGCTGGCGTATCATGACTGTAGATATGAAAGTGATACATCTGATGTAAATATCCCCTTGACATCTGTGACACATGTGATATGAGATTGGAAAGGAATCGCTAGAACAGAACATGCTTATGTTAAAAGACCTGTCACCATCAGAATGTGCCAACTTTGACATCAAAGTCACCAACAAACGAATTCAAGATTATGAAGTTAAATGGAGTAAGGTAGTAATAGATAACAAAGTTTGAGCTCCTGAGCGTTCCTGAATGTTTCTTGGAAATACCAACATTTTCTGCGGTTTAGTTCATGTTCGCCATTCATGAAAATACTGTATTATGGTGCCTACCTATGAACATTTGGAAGAATGGGTATGCCAGTTGAAAGTGAGAACAAGCAACATTGCAGGGACAGGAAGTTTCAACTTTCAGAGAACTTCTCTGATCCTTGTCATCTACAGCGTACAAAAAGCGTTAGAATTAAACTGAGCAATCACGGATGGGGAATTAAGGCCGCAACAAACACCTGTGCTGAAATCACTAGACGGAAATGGTACACACTCAGACACCGCATTCTCCACAGATTTTCAAGAAGGGAAGGGGGGAGCCACATGTGAAGCACGTATATGATCGCAAAGAGATCTTTAGGGAGGGGTTTTGAGGGGGGATTTCAACCTCAATTTCTACAAAACTCCCTTCTTTAGGAATCCCCGATAGTCAAAATGCTTAATGATGCAAAATATTGCCATGAACTTAGAGACGATTCCTTAGGAAATTGCAACAGCCTACTGTCAACAACTTTTTTTTTGGCCAATTGGAGATTTTGTGGGGAGGGACTCATTTTTAAGGGGGGTGGGACTTATTTTTAGTGGGTGGGACTTTTTTTAAGTGGGTGGTAGCTATTTCAGGAGGCAGCAATTTTCAGTCATCTGTGGGTCACCTCCCTTAAATCCCTGCAGAGAACACTGGGACACATACAGTACACTTCACACATTTCACTGGCTCATTTGCTCTCCTAAAGCTTTGATTCATTTTTTCTTTCTTACAGCACTAAGCAAATCCTTTGCTCTACATGAGATCACTTTCAATTATCCTTGATGATTTTCAGGGAAAATGCTGGGCAAATAACGGCAAAAGAGCGAAACATGTCCATCAGTTCGGCCACAAACTTCTGCATAAATTCATCTTCGCAGTGTGTGCCGATTTGAACAATATAACTTTTAATTTCCTAGTCCAGACAAACCAATCATGGAAGGACGGTAATTCCCCCACAACTTCCTGGTCTGAGTTTTCGAGAGTGACTTTACTTACCCCTTGCCTCACTAATGCATACATTTGACCCATGCCCATAAGGGACAGTAAAATTTTGCCATGTGTTCATGTTCTCAAAATTTGTACAAGAAGTTCGACCACTGACCTGACCAATCCGCACAATATCCCACAACCAATACAAGGTTTGCTCTTGTGAAGTACATAGAATTTTTATCACCCGACTGATTGCATAATTAAGCATTCACCCAGGGGTTTTGCATGGTACTTTAGGTATTATAAAGTTACTTTGGCAAGTTTTTGTAACCTGCTACAGAGCCTGCCATATCTGACAGGAATCTCAAAGCTCATCCCGTTTCAGTATTTACAATCCACAAACTTTACACTTACCTCTAACGAACCAGTTCACCATTTAACAGTATTACCATTCATTATTGGTGAATTCTGTCATTGCCGAATATGCACTGGGATGTACTGTCTCAAGACAAAAGCTAACCAATGCTGTGTGTAGAGTTCAATACTAGGAGGGTGCAGATTTGTGGAGTATCTGTTTTCCCAAGCATAACTTTCGTTTTTTTTTTTTTTTGCAAATTATGTATTGAAATGGTGAAAACTTACTGAAATGGTAACATGGTGAAACTGTGACTAGTGTTATTGCACAGAATGGTAGAATGTATTCCATTTTCACAAATTTTAAGTTTTAAAAAAGAGATCGTCCACCTCCGATTTAACAAATTTACCCCAACTGGGCATTTTTCCTCGACTAGCTCCATACATGTAGGTGGGGGCATTGGAGAACCCTGGTCTCCCATTTAGGCATGCCACTTGGTATAACCAGAGTATAACCAGACACTTTGTAGATTACAATAAGTGTCAGGCAGCACTTTTGGACGTACGAAAGGCTGAATCATACTCCATATTGCGAGTGCTATACAGCCGCCGGTTGCTACAAACTATCCATACATGGCAAAAATACATTATTCCCCGAACGATAATTTCAGCGCAGTACACAGCTGAACTCTGTTCAAATTTTATAGTGTATAGTGCACTATAAACATCTCTGACTGGCTGATGGGAAGTTGCACGATTGTTACAGACTAAAACAAAACAAGCACTGCATAATGCTTGTGCTTGATGACAACTAGGAGTAACCTACTGATTACGAATGGGCCAAATTTTACCGCACTGTAAGATCGCGGAGGACAGGACCACACAGATATCACGAAGAAGGCGAATACTTGGACCGGTGTGGTGTCTCAAGTGGCGTGTTACGGTAAACAGATAGTTAATATGATCAAAAATTGTGTGACTGAAAATTACCATGGTAGCAGTTCATCATGGTCGTCGAAGCTATACAATGGTACACACTGTAGCTGCCATTGTATTAGCAGGCATACACACTGTAGCTCTCTGTACTGTACGTACAGTATATATGCTACACTGCACTGTCTTCGTTTTCACAGAAATAACGTTGTCGGGCAAGAGTATACAACCTAGCCTTATTACTAGTATTAGGAGCCATCTTAAGGATCATAGTTCATTCCAACAACAATTAAGCCCCTAGCAATAATAAATTAAAACTTATACTGCAGTTTTGTCTTGCTACAGAGCAGCAAGTATGAATCGATTTCATAGCAGCAAAGCACGAGACTGCTATATTCTCCAATCTAGCTATGGTGCATTATAGTAGAGAATGACGCGGCTTTAAAGGAGTGGCACTATTCCAGATCAGGTTTCTGAGAGGTGTAAGGTAAGTGTCAAAGGTTATGAGTCAGTTGCACACTGCAATAAAATGTGCAATAGTTGTGGCAGACAGGTTAAATTGGAAGTGTCGTAAATGATACACTTTTCCTGCTATCACAAGATTGCAGAGTACAGTGAACGCAACAAGCATTTATACTGCAGCACATCAGCAGCTGCGTGAGAACTGGTGAAAAAGGAATGACACACTCCTAAATTCTCATCATACAACGGTTGCTGTAGAGTACAGAGAACTGTAACCTGGATACAAAAAAAAATCAATGTACTCTCAGATAACCTCACCTCAAGACAAAGTAGGAAAGATCACTGATATAAAACAAATGTTTAGGTTTTGACAGAAATTAAAACAAATGTGTAACATAACAACACAGTTCAGCGCACCTCTATTTTGTGTGTGCCGGAACAAGACATTTTCTCTTTTGATCCAACCTTGCCTTTAATTAACTGCAAGTCTACCATTCAGTTTCTTTGTTGGTTTAAATGAAGCTTTACTCTTTTCCAGCGGTCTGTCTATTGACTGGATATGAAGTAAGTCACAATTGTTGCCACATAATAAAAAGGTCTGGTAACCCACACATGTAGCCCTAAGGAAAGCACGTCAGAAAAGGCTAATTTGCCATTAAACCTCACAACACCAGCTAGTACTTAGGAGATTGGGTTAATTGTGAAATATTTGACATGTCCCTTAAAGGGATAGTTTCCCAGACTTTGGCTTAACTTTATCTTCCTCCAACAATTATGCTTAAAGTTTCAAGAATAGAGGGGGGAGGAGAAATAAGTTACAAAGGAAAAAGATGCATGCGTTAAAATCAATGCCATTCAATCTACACAATTGGAACATCCTAAATACCAGCAGTGATTGCACTCCCCTGCCCCACCCCTTTTTTTTTTTGACTGAAAAATGAGACCAGCTCTGTGCTGTGCTTCATGCAGACCTGGAAAAAAGTGTTCAAGGGAAGTATGCCAATGGGAAAATCCAAGCTAAATACAAGCAAACTAGCTACAAGTTAGTGATGCTATCCATGTGATACCACAACTACAAAGCACCGTGAGTCTATCTTGAAAAGATAACATGCATAGTGCTGGAAAAAAGTCGGGAAGCTGGAGGAAGAACTCCTTCCCTGGAAATTTGTGTATACATACATACACGCATACACGCATACACGCATACACGCATACACGCATACACGCATACACGCATACACGCATACACGCATACACGCATACACGCATACACGCATACACGCATACACGCATACACGCATACACGCATACACGCATACACGCATACACGCATACACGCATACACGCATACACGCATACATACATACATACATACATACATACATACATACATACATACATACATACATACATACATACATACATACATACATACATACATACATACATACATACATACATACATACATACATACATACATACGGGGAAAATTTTAGAACGTAGGGAACTTTGCCTTTCTTTGGTAAAGATGTATCGTAAGAAATTGTGAAATGTAGACTCCCTTCCCAGGAAACGAACAGACTTTTCCAGCCCGTACAGGATTCATGTATCTTATTTTTTCTGTTTTTTGGGGGGGATCGTTCCTTGATTGCAGTGTCGGTCAACATTTTAAACACAATTAAATCCTTCCAAGAGAGACAGAGTCCCTTTACAGCTCTTTCTCTCAAGGATGGAATTCTTCAAACTGTTCACAATATTGCTTGCCCCGTGACAACCTGCTCTTATCTGTCTTAACAGTCTCTCTCTGGTGTTGCTAGTCTGTGAAGAGATCTCAAGACCTTGATCAGATGGCTTTGAGATTAATTTTTGGTGACCTTGAAAATTGTCTGAGCCTTTTCTCTTGATCCATATGAAGAAGATGGCTTTGCAAAAAGAAATCTAGACAAAAGTTGACATGTTGTGAGTGAAGATGAAATACAGGAGGTATTGCTGAAGTTTTTTCACCGTCAGACAAAAGTCGGGAGTGATGTCATAGAAACTCTCCTTAGCAACCGCTCTCCTTGACAACCACTTTCATAGCCATGTTCAAATCTGTCAGTTACATAACTGACTAATTTTTTTTTTTATCAAAGAGGGATCTGAAAAGTCAGAGCAGTGAAGCATGCATGGTACAAAGAAAGAAAAAGTCGTACATAAAGTCAGAAACATATGATGACATTGATATACAACCTGTACACAGAAGTGAGATCAATAGCAGTATTGGCGGTGGGAGGTTGCAAGAAGAGGGGGAGCGGAAAAGAGGAGGGAGAGAGGAGGGAAAGAGGATGAAAAAGAATGTCGAAGGGAGGGGTAGAAAGAGGAGGAAGCTAGAGAAGGGTGCAAGTGCAGTTCAAGGTCAGAATTTGCCGAAGACATACTGCAACAATTCCATCAGCTTTTATAACAAGTTAACAACTACTAGTTAGATCTCCACAGTTTACTTACTGTACTTGAGTGCACATTGAGGTTCAAGGTTTACAATGAACATTGCAAATGGTAAGGAAGCTAGTTACTGCACCACCTAGAGGTAGTTTTTGGCCAAATGTGCAATACACACATACAGTAACTTAAATGCGCACATTCAGAAGCATCCGCACACTATTTCTTCACATCACTGAATAACCAAACCATGACCACGTCGTCCATTTTCTTCTTTAAACAAATCATGCAACTTGAACTGTTGGTGTAATCTTCACAAACAATCACTTGTCACAGTCAATCCTGAGATGATGAATCATTCATGTTTGCGCCCTCTCAAGAGGACATTCTCTGACCCTCTAGTACAGTCTGTCTGGTAATCACGTCATATTTTACCACGCAGGAAAAGTCTTCTCCAGAAATGACTTTCACCTAAGTGGAAACTTCTGTGAGGATTTTAAGTAGAGCATTATATTTCATCTTCATATATCTGTTCATGATAGACTTTGGATGCAGAGAGAATAACTTCACGCCTTCATCCTAGGTGCCCTACAGAGTAGCTCTGTATCAGAAGCTATGCTATCTCGCTAAAATCTTGAAATCAAAAGTGCATGTGACTATACTTATCCTAGTTTCTCACAGGGAATGTGAACAAGCAAAATCTCTCCTTCATACCGTCCATTCCCACAATTCATAGCAGTTTCAATAGGATGATAGGATTGTCTGCACTCAATAAAAAAGACTCAATTGCTTCACTTCCCTTCGGGGAACTTTGGCATTTGTTCACTGTGCCGTCTCAACTACTGAGTACACACACTCAGCATTCAAATCAACTCTTAACGAATAAATTCTGGGACTGCACGCTGGCTGGCAGCAAGCTGAAATATTATCAAATGGCCTGATATTGTAATTCCCACGACAGCAAGATTGTCTCTAATCTTCGGCCGCGGTCGATGCGTAAAGTTTATGAGCAGATACTTCAAAAATCCATTTCAAACAAAACGGGAGTCCATCCAAAACCTTTTCTGGCGACCCAAAGTATTCTTGGAGTCATCCCGCGTTTTCTGAACACTGCTTGACATTTCAAGCTATCGTGCAGAATTGAAAACCTCCTCGATAACTGCGTAACATCAATTTAAGTTACAACAGATGCACAGCCTGTATCTTTTTTACCGAGCATCAACCTCACCTATAGCACACCCATCCCCTCTCTGTAATCCACCCCACCATGCACCAGAGAGTGCAGTATTTCTACATGTATACTGCATACAGCATATATGACATTATTATATATTACATTATTATATATTACATTATTATATTATATATTACATTAAATTTTTTTTTTTTGCAAAAAGTCACATATATGGACGTCGTAAATCGATTATATCTTAAACATGCACAGTGCTGTGTGAACGTTACATATATCCTTCGAGATACCTGTGTTTCCTGTTCCAATTACACATTCTGAATGATAACGAACTGTAATAATGAGCTAACACTTCTCAACAATCAGGATACTGCCCAACAGTAAGCACATATACCGATACCAAGTGAACCATCACACGCGCACGCACAACACAGTACGGGAGCAGAACCATATATAGGTCAGGCATGTGCAATTATGTATGTGAAATACGGTCCCACATCTTCTCAATAATGAAGGCATTCATTCACGACACTGTATAAGCACTCTGCACCAGGTGCTCAGGCACAGACTTTTATGTATTCAGCGCTCCAATTTATGTATTCAGCAAAGAATACTGCATTCAGTGAGATAACAAATCCACTTGACTGCACAGTCTGACATATATGCATACATATTCAAGTAGACACACACCTGCGACGCCAAAAAACAACCAAAAGTGCATCAAACTCGTGCACTATTCCGGTTCAAACTGCAAATTCACATTAACCTTCAAGTGGTTTGCACTTAACAAAAGAAACCTCAGTTGCATGTTTTCTTTCTAGCCATCGAGTGCCGACTACTTGGGAATCGCACTCCTTTTTATTTTAATCTTAAACCACTTTCAGCTTCAAACCCTCCCAATTTACGGATTAATGCATGCATGTTTTTGTCGTGTTCTTTACATACAAGTCAGCACCACTGAATCGTAATGGTGCGTACAGTGGCAGCTCCCCGGCAATCAAAAATTGCATTGCCAGGTATCCACTTTGGCTATGTCACTGAGTGAATAGCGCATTTGGCTGTATACATATGGACAAAAAGAACATGTCACATACTGTACGTGAGAGTACCAAAATCATGCAGCATAATTCAACAATAAGGTGTCATTGATATTTACAAAACTGTACAATTACTGTAAGTGCTGACCAAGCATAATGTATAGTACTGCATTGACACAGAACAGAGAAGGGCAAATTGTGCACTGTGTTCTGTGGTGAAACAAAGCTCAGTAGACCGATTTATGGTATTTCTCCCCGTCAGTTTTATTCACGATACAGACTACCTCGACGACAATTATCCAGACCGTTGTGCCAGCAAATCATCCAGTTAGGTCTCTAGTCGAACCTCTAACCCCCCCCCACCCCCACCCTCCTGCCTCCGATAACCGCCTTCCACAAAATGTTACAAGTACACAACAGTCTGTATGGATGAGGTCACATCAGACCTAAGATTGCTGTAGCCAATGGTGTGGGGTCTGGACTACCTGCACAGTGTTTCACTACTTCTACCCATATCATGCCCCCATTTCAAGTTTCTCAACACCTCCTCTCCCCCCCCCCCACACACACATCACGGCAACCAAAGATGGTACCTGGCGGTCGCTGCCTGATACACTGTACACAATTGCATAGCTCCATGCAATTTAGTTGTGCGGATACAGGTAAGAGATGAGTAAGCAAAGTAACTTTAATGCCTCCTGCACTTTTTCTTTTGGGCCAGGATTTCTTTCCGGTGCAAATTTGTTAAGCCTTTAGAGACAGCAAAATTTTTGCAAGCGTAATATATTGCAAATTTTGAAGCACCAAACTGCTCACTTTAGCTCCTCTGCTAGCATGAAAGCCGAACACATCAATGTCACTAAATTTCCTCCACGATGGAAACGATAATGTCGAATCAATCATGTTTACGACATGAAACACAAGATCGTCCATGCTTCACAAGTTGTTTTATTGAACTGTACAGTAAAGTGTACACATGCATGCACGTGAAGCAATGACTTCATTTTCATCAAAGCAGTCAATAATTGTGGATGGGAAGCTCAGTTTGGCTACAGTGATGTATACATTAGAATTAACAGTAAAATGGCAAAATGCCATTAAAGTAAACCTTATGCACATTACCGACAGTTTTGTTTCATGTAAACTGCGTGAACTGTATGAACATTAAAATGTATACAATATGTATAGCTTTCCATCCACCGACAGAGCTGCGCATGTACACAAAGTGCTAATGATATACAACTTCGCACATGAAATGGCTTCAGGGTGAGGCTCAATTCCCTCTCCATGTTTATTTTCAAGAAAGTAACAATGAACTTTTGAAAAGCGATGTGTGTGTTCATGCAACAGTCACCGACCTTGATGATTCTTGGTAATTGTCACTGCTGTGCTTCCTAACAATGGTGACCTCCTTTGATACCTTTGTATGTAAGAATCATTTAACTTTTTTTTTTTGATTACTTTGTTCTTAAATCTAAGTCTCAAGTTTAACCTTCCAAGTAGTAGACAAAAAGGAGGGCAGTAGACTGGAAGTGGCTGTCCAAGTAGAGAGACTGTGCGTTACTGATCAGAGGCTACAAGACTGTCATCATACCGATGAGCTGCAAACACTTACAGGACCCACACAAGGATATCGCAGTAGAATGCGACCAAACCTCACAAAACTCCTGCACCAAAAGTTCGCTGGAAGGCTCTTACGAATCAAGTGTTTCCGGTGGTACAAGTGGGAACTGCAAAATTGTTCTTTTAAGTACCTAAATGATCACAACTTACAACCTGAAATTGTTCTTTTAAGTACCTAAATGATCGTAACTTACAACCTGAAATGAGTTTAAACTCACAGGCAAACTACAGGAGCTACAGTGTGAAGAGAGAACTAAGAGCTTCAAAGCTGCAACATAAAGGGCAGCATTACCAGGACAAAAGAGGGCAGTATTTACCAGGATTAAAGAGAGCAGTGTTAACCAGGATAAAAGTGGGGTTCTGGCATGGTTGGGTGAAAGCATTGTGAAGTTGAGTCTAGATGGTAACAGACAGGGTTAAAAGATAATCTACACAAGAAAAACGTTCTCATTTTAAGTTTGTTTTTTTACTTCCTTTTTGGATGTTAATCTTCTTTTTGTTTTTTTACGTTTTTTTCTTTTTAATTCCTTTTTAAGTTCATCTTGACATTCTTTAATGCAAAATCAAATGTCATAATTACATAAACACAAGGTGAATAAAAAGTATTGAAAGAAGAACGACCTGAACCTTCCGTCTCCTTTCAATTAGTTTTCATGAAAGAATATTCTACTGGGTTGAAAAAAATCTGAAAGCACCACTTGATACTTGTGGTCACTTTTAGACGGGCGCCTGGTGAAATGCTTAAGTGACCAGTAGCAGCACCAAGGGAGGGCATGGCAGTTGGGGTAGGTGACGAGAATTCTTCCTGTCCAGCAGCTGCCCTCCACTCAGCTGAAGTTTACACAACCTAACGCATTCACTTTTTAAGAGGTCCTGAGTTTCCAGGACTTCCCCCTCCCTTGGACCACCATGGAAATTTTTTTCCCTGGGCCTCACCAGGGGACCTAATCTTTGATGTTTGTTCTCAACTTAGAGGAATAACACAACATATAAACTTTCTAGATACTTTGCATCGGATGAGGCATTATGAACCAAAATATACCCATACTGAGACATAATTTCTCATCTACTGTAGTGAAGGATATAGAGAAATATGCAATGAATATTCGAATGGTTTCCAAGGGTGCACAAAAGTTATATACCAAGGACACTTCTGCTTGGCACAAAACAGAAATTTAGGACACACAGAGAAAAAAAATTATCTGAGTTTAAAAAGTCAAGCACCTATGCTTTGCCAAGTTTCTCAGGTTTGGAATCCCCACTGATGTTGAACATTATTTCCCTTGACAATTCGTCTGGCTTGGCAAATGGAAAACTGCAACTGCAAGGTGTTACCCACATTTGTGAAGTGGGTCAGGGTGACATACAATACATTGCATGAGTAGAAAGTTGAGCTCGCAAGCTCAATAGGACATGTTTTCCTTTTTGTCTCCCCACAACTTGCTGGTGTGGGTACTCACTGGTGACTATACTCGCCCCTTGCCTCACTAATGCATACACTTGACCCCATGCTCAAATTGTCCTCGAAACAAATTCTAGCACTGCGCCCTCAAAGACCTAGCGTGCCCGCCTGCCCTCATTAGTGAGGCAAGGTGTAAGTATATATGTCTACAATGTGAATTTGGGCTGTTAAACATTCCTAAAAAGATACCAGCTGATGCCAAAAATAATTCGCACCAGTCGCATAGCTGACCTCTGACATGAGTGACACTTACATTCATGATCGCATTTTTATTGAACAAAACACGAATTAAAGTTGCGTACAGGTTCAACTCGATACAAGGGCTTTTTTTGGTAGGAGTTAACTGAGCTAGGAGAACGGGATCGGCGTTAAATAATGGAAGGAATCACTGGCAGTCATTCTGTACTTTGACATTTGAACGAGCGTGTATGTAAGTTCACCTCAACTTTTCCCTCAACCTTCTAACACTAAGTGAGTATGTGTAAGGTGCATTCCATGGTACATTTGAAACCTGACTGAACAATGAAGAAATGCATTTACTCTATCTGACAAAGTTTTTCCAGAGATATTAATACAAACAGAAGATGACTTTGTCCTTTCTCTTGCATTTTGGACCAGTATATATTTTTTTTTTTCGTTCTTCCCAGTTCAAAGACTGATCAAAATGCCAACGACACAAAGAGCCTTCAAAGTGATCTGTTAATTTGCAACAAAATGGACAACAAACGAGGGTTGCTGATTTTTGTTTTTTTAATTCTTTAAAAAAATCATGATTTAAATCTATTTAAATCATTACTATTTTTAACAATGTGTGTGGGAAAATGTGTGTGGGTGACATCCCGTCCATTAATTAATAAATACATAATTTAATAATTAATCAATTATGAGCTGCAATTTATACAACATACATACAGTGACCTATAAATACACTCCCTTTCTCTACCTTTATTTCCTCTAAAGGAGGGTAGAGCGCTGTAATCATGTGAGAGAATATACAAATTGCTTCCATGATACAGTCACAAAGTTTTCACAAAAAGTTCACTTATTTGACAGAAAAGTTCAACTTTTCCAATAGCTATGAAGTACACAGTACTGTATGCCCCACGACCAAGAAAATCAGCTTTAAATATTTCCGACTTCAGTTCTGCCACATTTAGGGTTTCTTCGATTTAACTTTGGATGTCAAGAGAGATTCCATTCTTGAGGAATGCTGTGCAGAATATTTGAGCGGTAAAGCCTCTGGATCACGACTTCAATATTCTGCACCCACTGTAAGCATCCCTCCTTCTTCAGGAAACCAGCAATTGAAATGATTTCATTCAATCTGCATCCAACTGTTTGTTTGGTTACAATATATCTGGATCAAATGGTTCATTAGGATGCAATTTCCGGGATACAGAAGTTCTGACACTGAACACCAAAGAAGGAAAACAGAGAGACTGCAATCCAAGATGCCATGGCAACTCGTGGGGTGCGTTGAAAAACCAGCACGGTGATGAGTACGGACTTGAAAGGAGTAGAGCTGAGATTCGAATGCAGGTCACTGCATGACATACTGTGACGGGTTTGCAAAAAGCAGGTCAGTGATTGCCAGCAATTTTTTTTTTTTTTTGTTTTTAGACTTTTCTTTTGCTGCTGTCTTTTTTCATCAGAGCCAGCTTTCGAGCTAAAGGTACTCAGACAACATTGTCGAGGTGGCCCTAAGGCCTTGAACATTGATCGTAAAAAGCACCATATTCACCCATCTCTTTTCTTTCGCATCACTTTGCTTGCTTGCTGTATGCCGGGGCCAAGGTTACAAGAATAGCACGTGAAAACTTGTGTATTGTCACCCTTGTACTGCAAAGATTTAAAAGAAATATCCCACTGACAAGTGTAAGGGGTTCTAAAATCATTTTTCAATGCAGGCTACTGAAAATCCCACACTAATATTATCTTGTTCATAACTCAAAGATAAATTGTGGGATGAAGAAATATTTAACTCTGGTCAAGAGAGATTTCCAATTTCATCAAGATTAAAAGATCCCATGTGACACCGACAAGTTACTGTTAAAAGTCTTCTGTTGTGGCATTCAAATTGAAGTGCTTATTATTTCAACCTTGTAATTGACAATGTCAGTGAAAAAAAATTTATATTAGGTTTACCAGGGGGGTTGCTAAGTGCTACCTGGTTTTAATGTGGATTGACCTCACAATGCTGTGGAAATTAAGGTCACATCTGTTAAACTGTCATGTATACCCGTTTTCTTCTTCAGACAGTCAAGATTATGAAGAAATACAAATGACACTCAAGTTGTGATTGTCGTCTGTCAACAGATTTCCCATCATGCAATGCACCATAATGTACCACATTTTGAAAAACAAATTAGTACTTCACAAATTCCTTACTTCCAAATGCAACGTGCTACCTGAGATATGGAATTTTCCAGGATTTTTGTGAACCATCAATCTTCTTCAATCCTGTCAATCCCTTTAAGGAAAGAGACCCTGGAACATCTGCATGAACCCAATTTTTTTAATATTCAGCAAGCATCAGTCGGAATGTTCTCTGAAAATTCCAAAAGAAGCAGTACTTCACAAACATCGTTTTCAGCGATTAACCTGTGTCTGATTCTATACTTTAAAATCCAGGAAGTGATTTGGACATTTAAAATGTAGATGTCTTTCTAAACTTGTCTGTGACATTTAAGTAATTAACTCTCTCATCAATTGATATCAAACCTTTGTCAATCACCAATGCACACAATCTATCATTTGCTGTAATATCACAACATTTGCTTACATTTTCTTACACCAATTCATCATTTCAACATGCTGTTGCAGTCCATCACACATTCAGCTCTAATTTTAACATATGACTCTGCTAAAGGCTTTCATGCTTCTCAACAGTTTCTCTAATTCCTCATGACCATTTGTCCCCCACAAAGGGACAGTTAAACCCACATTTAAGCCACTTAAAGGCATGATATCTCTCTTATTCTAGGTACGATGAAACACCTTCATAACTCCTGTATACCATTCTTGTTTATTCCAACAAATATGATATTAACACTTAAAGTGATTGCGTGTGTACTGAAAAACCAAAAAGATAAGATTATGTTTGATCCTTTTTCTTTACTTTTAAATGTACACACGAGGTTGTACATGAATGGACTATATCTTTCAATGAAGGAAAATGACAGTAACTACTTCAAAAAGCAACGGGATTGGCATAAAAACAGTAAAAACAGAAATCATATTTGAAAATTAACGGTTCTTACTATAACCGCTTACATACTGAATATGCAACAGTACAGGTCTCACTAGTGTATCAAAAACATACTACTCAAGTCGTCGCTCCTTGGTAGGTATCGGGAATTGTAGTATTGGGTGAAAGGAAACACTGTATTTACAAGTAACCTACGAACTGAACACAACCTTGCCCGCGGCGTCGGTGACACTGAGTTGTAACTAAATATTAAACACTAGTATACTTCCCATTGGCTTGCTCAAAGAAGCACAGCGTTGATTTGAAATGAAAACTGTCAACCACTACATTATCGTATTCTACACTTTTTGTCGTTATGTTAGAAGAATTTGAAATCATGTGGCAGAATTACCCATCTGAAACCTATTTAGTTTCCCAGATTGTCTGAATGGTGTAATTAACAGCCTTACCAAATTTTTGGAGATGAAATTTCAATGTTTTTACTTTTTGCCTATGCACGCAATCACTTTAACTCCTGCTCTAACAGAGCAACCAATTGTTTCAGCAAGTTTACCTTCAAGAAAGGAGGATGGCAGATACAAGAGTGAGGTGAGGCTTTTGTCTGGAACGTTAATATCTGAACAAACTGCAAGGGACCACTTAGTGTCCATTGTGCACAATAATAATCTTTTTTTACACAGCGCACGAACCCAAGAGCGACACTGCACAGTACAACATTACCCCATAAAAACAGTACCTCTGCAAAGACCTGTTTCCTTGCACCACAGATAACTGTCATACAACAGATTGACAATGTTTCATTCTTCCTTGAAGGAACAGAATATGAGACCCACACCACAAAACCATCACGTCACCAAGTGACGTGAAGTTTTTTTATGTAAATTTACGAACTGACAACATGAATGACCATTCTAACGAAAGAATAGTTCTTTGTATTTGGTGCTGGTAGTCTTTTCTGTCCTGAGCTGTGAGGCCAGCTTTAAAAACTACAAACATGAAACAAAAACAGGCCTATTACACCACAGAATGACAGTGTGAACAGACATAGAAGACTGCTGAATCTAAGGTGTTCTATGATGACGGGGATTAAAGACCGAGTAACGTGTACCTAGAAAAGAGATGGTTTCATTCAGAAGTTGCAGATTGGAACCCAGAATGATAATCCGTCGATACTGCCCTTTTATCTATTACCATTTTGGGGATATGTGCTTTCCAAAGTTTGATGGCAGATGCAACACAGGTGATACACAGCAGAGTGTCGCACAGTGTTAGCGTTTGTTTTGTTTCGCTTTCATATTTTATCTATCAATTACTGGGTTTCACGTTCGTAAGTGATATCTATGTTTTTAAAAATGAAAATAATGCTTTCAAAATAAAACCCTCGGGGCATATAAAATTTTCCATTGTCCTTGAAATGTAAACTAAACAAATGATAACAAAAGGCATATTTGGCTTAAATGTTTTTTCATGATGCAATTGTAAAAGAGAAATTTGTTTGTAAAATGGTCAATGTTTCATGGATTTTCATGTGATCTTTTTTTTTCAAAATTTTTAGTGCAAAATTCAGTCAATTCTCCAAAATATGTTTTTCATGCCACATGTACTTTGAATGATACATGGTGTAATAATGGATTAATTCCTACATCAAGTCTTGAAGAGTAAATTAATTCTTAACAGCATTGCATACATATACCAAAGAGATTGTAACAAGAAGACAAGGGTACACCCTACACCATTAATATTCCTTTTTTTCAACACTTGCTGATGTTGGACTTACAAATTGGAAGGGATGTTTTACTGGTTTCTCCACATAAGAAACAGTCCCTCATAAATCATTATTACTTGCATACCCCACTTCATGAGCATGCACCACACCGTCTGTATGTGCCTTCTCTTCTCACGAAGTAAAACTGTATCTTTACTTAAGAATCATATCAGGCTTAGCGTCATAAGCTCAGAGTAGGCTTTAAAACAATTCCAAAAGGCCGAGAAGAAACTGTGGCATCGACCGCCGCAGGTGCAGTGTCGGGGAGAGGTACGGAGAAAGCGCAAGGAAAAAAAAAATTAGTCACATTCTGCATATCAACCAAACCCGAGGCAGCATGAGCGGATTAAAAAAAAAATAATAATATTCAAGAGGGTGGCACAGGGTTTTAAACCCTCAATCAGCTAAAAGTCTAAAAGGAGATGATGAATCTGAAGCAAACCCTCAGAGTTTAGAGGGACAACGGCACGACCAAAGCAGAGGAAAAAGTATTTCACATTTTCCACTGCTGAATCAGCGCAGTTTCCAGTCGTACCGCACGTACGTCAGGTAGGAAAGTTTGACCGGTTTTCCACACTCCGAACGTAACAGTAATAATTCAAGCCTTGAAGGACAGTTACTTTATGACGCTAAGCAAGCAAACCGCAAAAGTGTAGACGAAGACTGTGGCTTGCGTTCTCCGCATCAGGTGTCTACAGACAATTTTTGTAACAAATTCAACACTATCTTTTTTTTCGCAAGGTCATATGCCAGACAGGAAAACCTTAGACTACTGTTGGATGAACGTGTAGCTACTTCGTAAGCTACGTGTGGTGATATCAGCAGTCGAAACGCGCAAAACAGACAACGACCAACAATGTTCTTCTGCTCGTTAATGTTTATTGGATTATACGTGTCTCAACTCAGCAACATTTGCGGAATCAAACGGTTTACTGCAAACATAAAAATTAAGAATAAAGAAAGTAAACATAGCAACTGCACGCATTCCATGAATATCACAGACTACTTTTAAGACATTCTGCAACAGCCCCCTCTTTAGGGAAATCCCCCTGATCGTGACCCGATCGTGACCCCTGTGCCCTCCGGCTGCCTAACACAAAATGTCCTACAACCATAACACGCCTTATTTAGCCACAGGGCTCGAACACCTCTCATGTCGCTTGCAAATGCAACCCTTCTTTGTGACTGATTACTGCCCTTAACATACTTATACATGAACGAACAGGAGCGTACACATGGGCGCTGTTCGTTTAACTACACGGTAATACATATAACTCATTCATGCCGAACAATTTAGCCAAGAAACAGGCCAAGAAAACATGCATGAAACTCAGAATATAAATGGGCCTCCCTACATGCTTAATAGATTACGTACAAATATCTGATAACAATATGAACTGTCTATGAGGGCCCCGCATGAATGTCAGACTTTTTACTTCGAAGTTTAAGAGTAATAACATGCAGTAGTGAGCTAATCATTTGTAGGTAATCAAGTTAGAAACATTGGTAGACTCACCAACTGTCTGATAACCAAGGAGGCAAGGTAAAATCAGGTGAAATCTTCAAACTAGTTTAGAACTTCTTTTGACGTGACTTATGTCGTAATCGTTCTTATCGAGAGAAACAAAAATGGTGGCGCTGCGCGAACTATCATGCCGCTATATAACCGGCCCCAATGTCTTAGCCCCTTTAAGACATTATCCTACAAAGCGGCATTCGCACGCTGAAAGCGTAACCCAAGTAATACTAAACACGCAATCACTGGTAACATAATATCAACATTTAAACTTGTCGAACTAGAGTTAAACTTCTGATAACAAGGTATCGCCTTCAAACAGAACAATACATGAACTAGACAAAAAATCGCTTTAGGCATAGCCCTTATCTAAGCCTCACGCGACGAGCGCACTAAGAGCGCGATACATTTGCCTCCAATAAGCAAAGTTTGGAGATGGGTCTCTTAAAATACTTGGCACCAATTTTTACCTCTACCTGTCTGACATACCCCCGTTTGTCTGGATAAATAGTCACAATCAACCCCAAAGGCCAGTGACCTCTCGGCGAGTGGTCATCAGCGACGAGAACTAGATCGCCAACTGCAAAATTTTTCCTTGGTCTTGTCCAGCGCTGCCTGGTCTGTAGAAGAGGAAGGTATTCCTTAACCCAGCGCTTCCAGAACTGGTCCGATAGGTACTGGACTTGCCGCCATCGTTTGTGATTGTAGACATCTTCCTTTGTAAAGATTCCTGGAGACACGTTAGGATTGCCTCGTAGCAACAGCAAATGGTTGGGAGTTAATGGTTCTTCATCCATAGGATCCATCCTCAGGGGTGTCAGGGGCCTTCCATTGAGTACAGCTTCTACCTCCGTCATTAAAGTTGATAGGGCTTCATCCGTTATGGTCTGCTGACTCAGCAAGCTTCCTAGAATCTTTCTCACTGACCGAATCACCCTCTCCCAGATTCCTCCCATATGGCTCGCCCCGGGTGGGTTAAATTCCCACTCAATTCCTCTCTGAACCAGGAAGCGTCCTACCTTGTCTTCCTTCAAGGTCGCTAGGTTCTGCTTCAGCTCCTTGTTAGCACTCTTAAAGTTGGACCCGTTGTCACTGAATATTTTCTGTGGGTGGCCTCGCCTATTAATAAATCTTCGAAGGGCGTGGATGAAGGAGTCGGTGTCCAATGAATGAGATATTTCAAGGTGCACTGCTCTACTTGCCAAACAAGTGAAAATACACCCATATCTTTTTACCATACTTCGGCCGACTTTGACCAAAAATGGTCCAAAATAATCTACACCCGTGACAGTAAATGGAGGGTTGTCGGGGGTTACTCTCTCTTTTGGCAAATCAGCCATGAACTGTTCGCCTCGAGCAGAATTACGTTTTTTGCACTTGAAACAGTTTCCAACTGTCTTGCGTACAACTGCTCCACCTCTGATTATCCAGTACTTTCCTCTCAAGGCATTCCACGTCATTCCAGCTCCGGAGTGTCCTACGTTTTGATGGTGGTGAACAATCAGCAACTTCGTAACGTGATGATCACTGGGTAGGATCAGTGGATGCTTTGCGTCATCTGGAATAGGAGCCTTACTCAATCTCCCACCCACTCGTAACAGTCCATCTCGGATCGCCGGGTCTAGCTTCTGCAATGAACTCTGGTTTCTTTTGCCCTTGGATTCACCTAAGAACTCAACTTCGAAGGACTGCCTTTGAACATGGGCAATAATTGCATTTTCCGCCATTTGGAGTTCCTTTGCGGTGAGATCCTTCCTGTCAGTCATTGTGGTCCCCTTTGTCTTCGACATCAGAAATTTCTTAAATCGGAGTATCCATGCAACTCCTCTTTTCAGGTGATCCCATGACGAATATCGCAAGAACATTTCACTGACGATGTCGGCTAAGACTGTTACATACACTTGCCTTTCTTTTACTTCAGGATCATCTTTCAAGTCGGCTTTCATCGCATCTTTGCTTAGAATTGTTGGCCCAGTGGGCCATTCGGCTTCGTCCATTTCCAGAAATGTTGGTCCCTTCAGCCAACGTCCAAGGCTGTTTGCTGAAAGCCCACGTGACCCATCGTCAGCCGGGTTGTTTGAAGTATCAATGTGCCTCCACTGTGACTTCTGGCTCAACTCATGAATCTTAGCGATTCTGTTTGCCACAAAGGTTCGAAATCTCCTGCATTCGTTGTTTATGTACTGAAGCACTGACGTTGAATCAGACCAGTAAGTAGTATTATGACTTGGTATCTTCATTTCTTCTTGAATGATCTGTCCTAACTTCACGGCCAACACGGCTGCGCAAAGCTCTAATCTGGGAATCGTAAGCTTCTTTAGCGGACATAACCTTGTCTTGCCCATTACAAATGAGCAATAGAATTGTCCATCATCTGTACCATTTCTGATATACGCACATGCCGCGTATGCTCTTTCCGAAGCATCACAGAATACGTGGAGTTCAACCTTTTCCTCTTTGATTCCTGCTACCTTATAGCACCTATCTATCTGAACTGATGTCAACATTGGCAGTTCAAGGTTCCAGTCCTGCCAGCGTCTGAGCTCTTCGTCTTCCACGGGTTCATCCCAACCCCTGCCAGCAGCGCATAAATCTTGGAGCAGTATTTTTGCTCTTAAGACGAAAGGAGCTACGAAACCTAACGGATCGTACAAGGAGCTAGTTGCTGACAAAATACCTCTTCTTGTTAGGGGAACATCCTTAGGGAACACCTTGAAGCGAAACACATCTGCATCCATGTCCCACCAAACTCCGAGAGTCCGCTCGATTGGTAAGTGATCCAAGTCGAGGTCGATGAACGATGCGGCTCTCTCCGACGGCGGTAGCACTGTTAGGACATCTTTGTTGTTGCTCACCCACTTAGTAAGTCTGAAGCCACCCTTCTTCAGTAGCTTGCACAACTGGTGGATAATTCGTTTCCCTTCTTCTACGCTTGCAACGGATTTCAGACAGTCATCCACATAAAAATTATCGAGCACTGTCTGCTTAACATCTGCTGGAAATTCTTCCGCATTGTCGTCTACTGTTTTACGGAGCGCATAGCCTGCACAGCTGGGCGAAGATGTGGCCCCGAACAGGTGAACTTGCATCTTGTATACCTCGGGTGGGTTGCTTATGTCGCCATTCTTCCACCAAAGGAATCTCAATGCGTCTGCATCTCTAGGTAGCACTTTGACTTGATGAAACATGCCTTCAATGTCTGCTGCAATGGCGACTGTTTCTTGGCGGAAACGCATCAAGACTCCTACTAGCTTGTTCGTAAAATCGGGCCCTTGCAATAGTTGGCTATTGAGAGACACCCCTTTGAATTTTGCAGCACAGTCAAATACTACTCGAACCTTTTCAGGCTTCATCGGGTGCTTGACAGGATGGTGAGGCAGATACCATACTGGTCCTACTTCGGTCTTCTGCTGGTCTTCTACCTCCTTCGCGTATCCTTTGTCTATGTAGTCGTTCATTGTCTTCTTGTACTGTTCATAGAGTATTTCATCTCTCTGCAGTCTTCCTTTAAGTTGACGGAGCCTTGAGTGGGCGAACTGGTAGTTGTCAGGAAGTGTCGGAGGGCTATGGCGCCATGGCAACCCTATCTGATAGTGACCTTCAACCAGTCTCGCTGTTTCATCCATAATAGTAATGGCTTTCTTGTCCTCTACTGAAAGACCAAATCCTTCCTTACATTCTTCAACATCGTAGTCCAATTCCCAAAATCTTCTCACCTGAGAGTGGAGTTCATCGTCTAACGAGATGTTATTCACCTGAAAGGTGTCTTGTTTGGCCTTTGACATGGGACCCATTACTGTCCATCCGAGAGGAGTTCGTATGGCATATGGTTCCTTCCTACGTCCTCTTCTTTCCTCTAACGCCCAAAAGGCTTCAGGCGTATCGCTGCCCACTAGAAGTCTTATATCTGCTTTGTCCGTTGTGTGGAGATCGATCCCCTTTAAATGGGGCCACAAATCGATATCCTCCCTTTGGGGAATACTTCTGTCAGAAATGGGTAAACGGTTTACTGTCAAGGCCCTTGGAATGACGATCTCTTCGTCATCGGTCATAGCCTTCACAGTTATGCTGGCTTCCATGCCCTTCATATTTGCCCCAGGATTAGTAACTGTATTTAAACTGAATGGTTTCAACCTTTTCTTGACACCTAAATCATCTGCCAGGCTTTGCTCACAGAGAGATACATCGCTACCGTCATCAAGCATAGCCCAAGTTGTTATCTCTTTGTTTCGATATTTCACTCTTACCTGCAAAACCCTGAGACTTACTTGACGTTTCGTTGTAATAGTCTCGCACTCTATTTGGTTAGAGTTGACCACTGTCGCTTCTGGTTGACCGGCCCCATTTTGCTGACCAGGCGTCGGTTGAGTGGACTCAGAGCTTGACTTTCTTTCTGAATGTAGCAATGTGTGGTGTTTACCGTTACAGTCTTCTTTCTTACATCGCACTTGCGACCTGCAGGCCCTAGCAGTGTGTGATTTCTTCAGACAATTGAAGCAAAGGCCCTTCTGCTTTACAAGTGCAAGCCTTTGTACTAAAGATTTCCGCTTGAAATCCTGACAATCCTCTAAGTTGTGCTCTGCGTCGCACAACTGGCACGTCTTCTTGTTTAGTGTTTCACAGGTGTCTTGCGTAGAAAATGTGGCCCTAATTTCCTTGCTCTTCCTGGACATTGCTGTTGACTTGGGTGGCTTCTGAGATCTGCCCACATGTTTACCATATACATTGCCGGCTACCTTTGCCTGTTCTTCAACGAATTCTGTCATGTGGGAAAAGTTAGGCCTCGTCTGGGCTTCCATCAGGTCGTAAGCCACCTTGGCCCATTTGGATTGTACATGTACAGGTAACAACTCTTGAACCTTCAGCAAGTTATCAGTGGCACTCATGTCTGCCGTGTAGCCCATCTGCGATAGTGTCATTTGGCAGCGTCTCATGTCTCTTGCTAAGTCCCACAGGCCGTCGGAGTCACTGGACCTAAGGGGGTTGCGATTTATTACTTTGTTAATGTGTGCCTGAGCGACAACATAGCTGCGGCCGAACTGATCATACAAAATTTCTCTAGCACGCCTATATCCCAAAGCTGGGTCTAGCAGGATGCAATTCTCAATGGCAGCACGTGCTTTACCTGTGCAAAACTGAATCAGATATGATAATGTTAAACGGTCATCATTTAAACGCTTAGCAATGTTTACTTCAAAATTATTAACAAAACCCCAATAGTCTATCGGGTCCCCAGAAAACCTGGGAATATCTGGTTTGGGAAGGTTCATAGACATTAACATTGCATCTTGCAGTAAGGGCTGATAATTAAGACTAGGCCTGTTATCATTCACTTGCACCACATTATTATTATTATTAATGTGCGTCTCGCCAGGCACTCGCGGATCGGTTACAGTACCAGCTTCTGGAAAATTGTTTCCAATGTTCTGGCACCATTCTTCAGTTCTCCCGAGTAGGTCAAGTTGTTCTTGTACTTCGGCTGGTATTGCTTGTGCATCGGTGGGACCGTTGTCTTGGGCACTGACTTCCTCTTGCCACATAGCAGCTTCAATGTTCGCATTTTCCACCTCGCTGTCTATTTTCAACTGTTCAATTTCTTCATTGAGCTCGAACTGCTTTCTTCGTAACTCCCTTTCTTTCATGGCTTGATCCTTCTTTCGTTTCGCCAGCTCTTGTTTCACCCTTGCTTCTCTGAGTCGTACACTTGATGCTCTACTTTTTCCAGATGAGTGGGACAACAAAGAAGACTTCGATTCATCATCCCCTGGTAGCTTGGTCTTAGATGCTTCAAGTAGCCTGGACTCCTGGCCTTGCTCCATTAGAGTTGTAAACTGATGTAGCTACTTCGTAAGCTACGTGTGGTGATATCAGCAGTCGAAACGCGCAAAACAGACAACGACCAACAATGTTCTTCTGCTCGTTAATGTTTATTGGATTATACGTGTCTCAACTCAGCAACATTTGCGGAATCAAACGGTTTACTGCAAACATAAAAATTAAGAATAAAGAAAGTAAACATAGCAACTGCACGCATTCCATGAATATCACAGACTACTTTTAAGACATTCTGCAACAGCCCCCTCTTTAGGGAAATCCCCCTGATCGTGACCCGATCGTGACCCCTGTGCCCTCCGGCTGCCTAACACAAAATGTCCTACAACCATAACACGCCTTATTTAGCCACAGGGCTCGAACACCTCTCATGTCGCTTGCAAATGCAACCCTTCTTTGTGACTGATTACTGCCCTTAACATACTTATACATGAACGAACAGGAGCGTACACATGGGCGCTGTTCGTTTAACTACACGGTAATACATATAACTCATTCATGCCGAACAATTTAGCCAAGAAACAGGCCAAGAAAACATGCATGAAACTCAGAATATAAATGGGCCTCCCTACATGCTTAATAGATTACGTACAAATATCTGATAACAATATGAACTGTCTATGAGGGCCCCGCATGAATGTCAGACTTTTTACTTCGAAGTTTAAGAGTAATAACATGCAGTAGTGAGCTAATCATTTGTAGGTAATCAAGTTAGAAACATTGGTAGACTCACCAACTGTCTGATAACCAAGGAGGCAAGGTAAAATCAGGTGAAATCTTCAAACTAGTTTAGAACTTCTTTTGACGTGACTTATGTCGTAATCGTTCTTATCGAGAGAAACAAAAATGGTGGCGCTGCGCGAACTATCATGCCGCTATAGAACGCACCGATATTGCTGCAACCTGGGCGGGAATCGAACTCAGAGCCTCCCGATCCTTCAGTTCCATTGCTACAAATGCCACCACCTTATCCTTATGCCACTTTATCCAATCACCTGCAACAAAAGGCACTAACAAAGAACACCAAGAAGAATTCATAACTTATTATCAGTTGCAGGAGTTGCTGTCTTGGCATGTGTGGAAAAAGTTGGGAAGCTGGGAGGCTCCTTCCCTGGAAATTTGGGCATCTGGAGGGAAATTTTGGCTTTTGGAGGGAAATTTCCCATTTCTGTACATGAGAATATAGCGAGAATTGTGGGAAATCCTACTCCCTTCCAGGCAAATAATTTTACTCCCTTCCAGGGAAATAAACATTTTTTCCAGCCCCGCTGTCTTGGCCTAGAAGATTGTTTCTACTGGTTTTCAGACTGCCACCCCAAGATAATAGCCCCCCCATTTTCCAACTGGACGACTTCCCCTGGGCAAATCCCACTTGGACAATTCCCATCTCAGATAATGTCCCTCCACCCCCCCCCCCCCCCCCCTTGGATGATTCCCACCTGTCCCACTGTAAACTTAACCCTCATACCTTTCCATGAAGGAATTTGTCAGGAAGTTGTCTGAGCTGGGGAATTCTCTGGGTTGGAAATTCCACTGTTGAGAATTTTCTGGGGAGATGGTTCCGTGAGGGGAAATCGTCCCTGTGGGAATTGTCCAGTCATGGTTCCTACCTGTTGCAATGGCCATTATTCCTGTTGGACACACTGGCATATTCAACAATTGTTTCCACAGGTGGGGTGAGTTGTTTTTTTTAGTTTTTTTTTTTTTGTAGTGAACCATACAGACAAGCGTAGACATTTTTTAATAGTGGGTATGGGAACTGTTTACTTTTACAGTGTGGTAAAAATTAAAAATATCAGTTCAGCCTAAGTTTGCCAAGCAGAAACAGGCATGAATCTGAGTTGTTAAAGAGGGTTTGTTACATAATTTACCAAAGACTGTTGCCATTGCCAAGAGATATTGTGATCAGCCAACCAGAGTGGAGATAGAGTTGGCTGCCAAATGTATTGTTATCAGACTAAGGAACTTGAATTCTCATTGAAACTGTGACTGCTCTCAGTTGGTTAATTGTTTCACTTTCATTAACCAGCACAAAATGATGCACTTTTGGAAGTCTTCTATCATGTTTGTTTACCATAGCAGACAGTATGTTTCATTTTCAGTGACAGACTGCAACCATGTTTGAAACTGAGCAACAGTCAATCTCCAGAGCAATAAATGTCTCAAGCTTCCACTGCGATGTCAATAAGCAGTTTGCGCCGGTACGACTGTCCTCGTGACCAAACAATTCCGATGATGACAATTTTACGTCATCTGATCCTTCTTCACCTCTTGGTTATGATATCTGCAGAGGTTTAAATATTCGCTGATAAAATGTTTCTTCTGACAAAACATTGACTTGGAGACCAACTTGTGAGCCAACATGCTAATGGCACTCTCACTTTGTCTGAAGTGCTGCTCAAGTGGACACAACTTCATGCTAGTGAAGAGACTGTATGCCAACATGAAGGGGAATGACACAGATGTAGGGATAGAAAGAAAGCCAATTCTATAACAAAACATTGAACTTTCCTCAGATAAGTCAGACAATAACACCTGATGGGCTGTTAAGACTTGAAACAAGTCTGTTGCTATGTCACATGATTGTGAAATTTGTTTCTTACAACACATACTGCACACTACTGTACTTTGGACTTAAAAATCTTCCATTGAACTCTGTTAAGGAATAGCAGCTTCATGTGTACAGGGTTAGAAAAATTTGTAGGTTTCTAACTTTTAACCACTTTTTGAAAGAGGGCTGACAATCAAAACCAGGGTGTATGCACAGTAATGGTGATATCAAATGAAAACTTGTCCCTTAAATTAAGCTAAAGTATTGTAAAGTACGACATGTACCACAACTTTAAGCACTGGAATACTGATCAATGCAGAATAAAGTTCTACACACACAATCTTGAAAAACATTGTTGCAAAGATTCTCCAAAGAGTTAAATTTTAGCAAATTCAAGTTATTTTTGAGTTATTGTATACAAAAGACAAACTGTCCCAATCAGTTTCTTCTGTATACAGAGTTCGCGAGGACAGACTCACGCGAAAACCTGTTAACAAAATGACAGTGCTCACATGACAGAAGCATTAAGAACTAAATCTAATAGCTGCTTAAATACATTATGCATCGAGTATTACATACACACACATCATCAATTAATATTACAGAAGTCTCAGCTGTCAGCATTTAACAGCATAATGAGCAAATGAGAATCCAATATCCTTAAAAACTGCGAGCACCGAGCATATCATTATGAGGTTTACCGCAACCTGCACTCGTACTTGTGTGGTCTTACTTTACACGTTCAATTACTTCACGCACAGGGACTCCAGCTAGTGCGCCGAATGACGATTGAATCCTCGCCAAACTCACAGAAATTGCATTCAAAATTTTATCAAAAGTTCGATCGACACTTTTTCGGCCTTCTTTTGAGATTATGACACGAAAGTGTCCCATTCACTCCAATTTTAATGCAGAGGATGATGACAAAAACAGTAATTTAAGGTTCTACAAAGTTAAGTGCTACTGTACTTCTGCTTTGTGCATATATCATTCATTTCAAGGTCATCTCTGTGCACACTTGTCAAAAAATTAAAAAAAATCTAGCTTTTTACACAAAAAAAAAAAAACAGGGTGCTATAGGGAATAATTTAACAAGTTTAGGTTTAGCATCCCCCTTTATGACTCATGTTACTTCTAGGCTACTGTAGCTTTATAGCATCCTCTGCAAATCAGCTTGATATGCAGGGTGACATTAAAACCGGAATTGGTGTTCGTTTACAATGTTATCGGCAGCAGAATAACTCATGGCAATAGCAACGTATGACAGAGAACATGGTTTGCTACAAAAGTTACGGAAAATCTTCTGACAGACCAAAAAGAGCAAGACGAACCTTTCATTCTGCTGCGTGAAATCTATAGACTATTTCCGTGAAAGGACAACTCCCCCCCCCGACAATTTACCCAGGGCTGCAAACTTCCCCCTCATGCAGAATTTCCTCACCCCGTCAATTCCCACACGAACAATTCCCGACCCAGAGAATTCCACCGAGGACGACTTGCTCCAAATAATTCCTTCAGGAAAAGGGTTAGGGTTAAGGAAAGAGTTAGGGGAATTGTCCAAGGGGTTAATTGTCCGGAAACGCTGCCTTTCACAGACCGGTTCTCAGAACAATTTCAATTACTAGGACAATCACAGTCTAAATTCTTCATAAGGATGAATTATAATACCAAAGAATTATGCAGATATCCAACAAGACATACACATAGCAAGATCAAATTTTGGAAGAGAGCAGTAATTTAGGGGCCTCAAGCTCAGTATATCCCATTTTAAAATCAAAATTCCATTCCATTTTCAAGGCAACTTTGTGTCAGAATAGTGGAAATGCAGAATAATGGTGTTTTCATCAGTTCCTAAAAATCGACACTCGGTTAATTTTTACTCATACCAATCATCTGCCAGGTGCCCAACCAAAATACTGACTGGCTGTACCATCAACATTGGGGTACTCTTTCATTAGATTTGCACCAATCTACACTATAATTTCTATCTGACAGCAAGCCGCTTATTTTGAAGTTGAAAGGCTATTAATGAGGATGCATCAACCTAGACGAGTCTGACGTCCCAACGTCATGCCAACTTGGGACCACTGGTTGATGGTGTTGTTCTGAATTTGATCGTAACATTTGTCTTAAAGGGAAATAGGGCGTTTAGAATACACCAACATGACATACATAAGAAATAGCTTTAGTCATTGTTAAACCATCCAGTTTCATCAATAAACACCTGCCAAAGCTTCATCTCCTCAAAACATTATGCATGTGATGGGTAACGGTAGATGCATCATTTGAATTTTGAAAAGTTTGGGTGAACAAATTAGTGTTGAGCAACACATAACTGAGTTTCTATCTGTGAGGAACTTATTTCTTGAAAAGAAGGCTACTATTCTTCCTTATTTTGAATAATCTATCTTTCTGCGTCCACAAACTTTGGTTTTAATAGTATGGATGTTTTCTGTAAAACAAACGCCCTATTTCCCTTTAAGTGCATTTTCTTACTCACCTGGTTATTTGCGAAGGATTCAGTTACCTGTCTCAACACAGCAAAAGCACTCCCATAACCGTGCCAAGAGTACTGGTAACCGTTAACACCACTCTTGGCACCATCCCGTCTGACACCCGGCTAGAGCCTCCTTCCCATTCTGTGGTAGATGGGAGTGCACTTGTTGTGTGGAGACAGGCAAGTGAGCAGCGAAGTAAATACTTGTACACGTGAAGTTGGCTGATTTGAAGGAAATTGAAAAGAGCATGAAAAAAAAAAATTAAAGTCATCAAGGCGAATGACACATACTACCCAGGGATGACGGCACACATCTAACCATTGATATGGCTAGAGGGGGATGGTGCACAATACTAACACTGCGTTCACGTAAGTGAAACTAAATCAGGGAGTTGCTACTTTAATGTTTGGAGTAGCCGCTCGCTGTCCACACCACTAAAGATTTTCTTTTTTTGCATTGCATTCCCCACTTGGTGTCAAAATCGACAAATTTTATGAAGCAAGCAGATGACGGAGGTGCATTACAGTAATAATGCACACCGTACAGAGGGTATAATGCAGACCTACATGTTATACCGGTTCCAGTTGCTGAAGTGCCCACTTATTTTCTGAACATTGCTCTTGGCTTCACCAGACAAACACATCCCCAGATACATAGAAGAATTAGCAGTCTTCTTGAACATTCCTTATTTTCTATGGTACATGTACAGGTACAGTAAAATGTGTAGATGTCTGACAGTTTGTGAGCTTCTTAAGGACAACATGCATGCTGTGACTTAAAGTATGAAACTTTTAAAGGTCATGGGACACTTTGGAGTTTGGACTATTGGGTGCATTAAGCATTGAAAATGTTGAAAAAAAGCCACAATTTTCATCCAAATTTGTTAAAGATTGACAAATTTACAGACAAATTAGTATCTCACAGCTGTATCATGAATAAACATTAGCTAAGTATTCAAATTTAAGACGTCACGAGATGGACTCCCATGACATGTCTTATGTTAATCCTTTGTTTAGGGGTTTTACTTTGGAAGCATGTAATTTTTTCTTCAAAAATATCGACATCACTTACCGAGGTGAACCTCGGTAATTAAGAAATTAAGAGGCAAAATATGTGCTTAACAAAAGAAAAACTGTGACACTGTGCAACACTCCACTTTGTCTGTTTTGCTTCTTTTTTTTTCAAACTTTGAAAAGTCACATCTCAAAAATGGTAATAGATATAAACAAAATTCCAATGAATTTGCACTCAAGATTTTACTTTGCAACTTTTGCATGAAGGGTGCTCTTTACTAGCATGTCACACAACCTTTAACTACTGTAGCCTATGGTGAGATAAGAGTAAAATCCCCTTGTTCAAAACACTCCAAAGTGTCGATACCAAACAAACGATACTCGAGGAAAACTCCCATCGACTTTCAGTGCTTAAAAAAAGCATGAAAATGAGGCCACACTTTTACCTAAGTACGCATACAGCACGCAACAGCTGTCGCAGTGAGCTTTAGTAATTAATACATCTTTAATGCGAGCGTTTCATGAAATTAACTACATATCGTGCAGTTGTCAAAGTGATGTGGTACACAACAGAAAAACACTAATTACCGCGCAGTTTTGAAATGATACAGGAGCGCTGCTTCAGTTTTGTGGGGCAACGGATCAATCACCCACAACTGATGGTAAAGTAACTTTGTGACAAAAAGGTCTCTTTTACCAACGTCTGTCGAAAGTGACAACCAAAGTCATTCTCAGATGTCCTTGTCTCAAAAAGACACAAATTGGACTTGTTCAAAGAGATAAAGAAGGTGAAGGTGGGGAGAAGAGGGTTGATAACTTGACAAGCAAGGTGCTTGGTAGATCTGGTAGAGACATCTACTGTACATTTGCCAACTTTTCGCTGCAAGAATCTGCCCATTTTCCGTCTGGATATTCTCAAAGTTAAAATGAACAAAACTTTAAAATGTGATCCAAATCGGTGATGTACAAATCAGCATTCACGCACATCTAAAACTGATCGTGTTAACCACTTTGAGACCTTACATACAGGGCACTTCTTAAACACCATGATTTTTTTTTTTTTTTTCAAATGTGAGAGAGGTAGATGGTCTTGATTACAAGGCAAATTGACTTAATTCAAGAAATTCACCAAATTTTCCCTAAAACCTGTAGAGTTTCGTTGGCGTACTGATGACAAATGGTCTGACTGAAAGAATCTTCATGTGTCATGTACAAAGGGATATTGACGGGCCAGTAATTGACGATTCAATTGGTTTTCGAAAATGAATGGCCGGACACTTTTTCACATCCGTACTCATTTATACGTGTGCACATAGCCAGTATGAGACAGGGTGAAAAATAATGACATTTTGAGTTTTCATAACTACTGGATGCAAATAAAGTGACTGCACTACTTTGCAAGTTGTAAGCATTGTCATGTGTCTGTACCTCACAAACTTACTGTATCGATGTCAAACTCTCAACAAGCCCCTTTGAAATTTTGAAACGAAGATGGATGGTTCAGGTTTTTTACTTCTGCTCATTGCAACTACAACGTTTTTCAGGATTAATACCAATTCTCATTAATTCTGTATGTAGCTCAGACAGTGTCATGTCTACTGTAAGCATCACCATCTTACCCCAACTTCTTCCCTCCCCATTCTTTCCCCCCCCCCCCCACACCAAGATTTTGAGTGGAACCTGGCTTGTTGGGAGCAATTTTGAAGACAAAATTCCATTCTTCAGGTAATATTTATTTGAATATTTTATTTCGAGGAAGATCAACAATTAATAAGAACTTCAAACTTAAATCTGTATTTTGTATTGACTTGAAAACATAAAAAAAAAAAAATTGACATAATTTTAGCCATCGACAGACCTTTGAACCTTGTCGCCCCACTGTTGACCCAGCGGTGACCCACCGTCGACCTACCAACTTTGCAGGACCTATGGAAATTATGCAATACAGAGGATGAATGACCATGAAACTCTTTCTCCCAAAGTTTCCCGAGATCCTCTGCAAGGGGGTATACGGTAAATGCCAGCGCACGTAGCACAAATGACACAAATTTGCTACTGATCTTAAGATCACGATCTAAGTTGAGCCATCCTCGACTATTAATCGACATAACTTCAATTTGTCTATGAAAAAGAAGGCTCCATCCCAGTCACTCGGTATCGTGCCTGTCAATGATTTGACTTTGTCAATACTGTGGGACATATAACACTCTAACAAATCGCATCCTGACACATCATCTGCACTAACCAGCGTTGGTGCGATAAAATGTAAATTGAATTTCAATGAGCGTGTATACTACATAAGTATTTTACACGACGTTATCAAAATTTATCTCTCCTCGCTATTCTCTGAGCTTGCCTTGATTATTATCCATAAAATAATCTTGCCGTAAAAGTTTGCACAAGTGACCTGTTTTGAATGTTTGCTCCTTGGTTACCGATACATAATAAGACCTTCTCTTCACACATTCGCCACCGAGATCTCTTTTCGACCGACCATTTGGCAATTTTGCTCCGAATGTGGTATTAATCAGCCAGGCTTCGCTGAATTTTAAGAACAAAGTAGGTCCAAGGTGAGCAATCACTATCAACCAATTCAACCTAGATACATGCACTTCCAAAGCAGAAGAGCAGTTGGTCTTATCCACTTTGAAACCTAATTTTTCCTTACCGCTTCATGTGTCAGGTCTCTCCGTTAACCCACATTTCTATGCTCCCTATGTGTGTCAATTATCTGAACGGACGGCAAAGCGAGGTGAGAGGCACTATGTGCACTTCCCCGTGCGCGTGAGGGCGAACACATTTCACAGCTCGTCTTTTTCAGTCTTCGTCCGTCGGTCTGCTCTTACGAGAGCTTCGAAAAAGCCCAGCGGAAGAGAGAGCCTTACAGATAAGAGGAAAAACAAAGTAGGAAAAGCAGGACAGAAAGAAACCAGACTTTAGGAAACAGTTCAAGGACAGAGCAACTGGAGCATGACACAATTACCACTTTACAGAACTTTAAAGAGATTCCACCTCCGCCTGGGCAGCGGATTTGAGACAAATCTTAATTGGTTTTAAGGTTAGATAGCTTATTAATCAGGTTGTAACAAGTCTGGCATGTTCCTGACTAGGGGCCTACAGAAGGTGAAAGGAATGCCGCAAGTGCCATGTGCAAAGGAAGTGTTGTCACTGGTCAGCTTGAAGCGTTCTGAAGGAGTGCAACCCAAAAGGTCTCAAAAAGCGGTGGTCGGTCACAAAAAGTTCCAAACTAGTCTCCTACCCCTTTAATAATCAATGCAGACAGGATGTACTGTATCCATAGGATATGGGAAGGATTGAGTGTGAAAAGGATCAACTTCATTATTAAAATAGACCCACTTCAAACTTCTGATTGCACATTACATTTATGTGCTCGCTGCTGGACCTGGCAATGAAAGGGAAGCATGACATACACATCAAACAATTTACCGGCGTGCTGAACGTGCATTGCTAGGGAATATTGTTGTGGAGAACTCTCATTCGGTGTACACAGTATCGACAGCACGAAGGAGGAACACCGCAGGGTGAAGATGACTTGAACGATACAACCTTTACATTGCTAAAGGACAACTCCCTTTTCTCACTAATAGTTATACTTTCTTTTACCATCAAAGAAACAACAGGTCATACAATTGTCTACCTAATTTGGTATATTTTATTCAGATAATACTGTCAGCACATACGACAATAGTGAAGAACTAACCGGGCATCCACTGGGGGACCATGTCCCAAGTTGTAAGTGCTTAATGGTTAGTATGCCAAAGAGGTGCTGTATGAATGGAGTTTAGCAAGTGGGGAGAAAAATAAATAATTGGTCTGCAAGGTTAAAGTGATTGCGTGTGTACTGAAAAACCAAAAAGATAAGATTATGTTTGATCTTAACTTTTTCTTTATTTTTAAATGTTCGCGCGAGTTTGTACATGAACAGACTATGTCTTTCAATGAAGGAAAATGACAGTAACTACTTCGAAAAGCAACGGGATTGGCATAAAAACAGTAAAAAACAGAAATCATATATTTGAAAATTAACGGTTCTTACTACCCTGTATAACCGCCCACATAATGAATATGCAACAGTACAGGTCTCACTAGTGTATCAAAAACATACTACTCAAGTCGTCGTTCCTTGGTAGGCATCAGGAATTGTAGTATTTGGTGAAAGGAAACACTGTGCCTGCGAACTGAGCACAACCTTGCCCACGGCGTCAGTGATCCTGAGTTGTTAACTGAATATTCAATACTAGGATACTTCCCATTGGCTTGATCAAAGAAGTACTCCGCTGATTTGAATGAAAACTGTCAACCTCTACACCTCTACATTATCATATTCTACACTTTTTGACGTTATGTTAGAAGAATTTGAAATCATATGGGAAAATTAACCAACTGAAACCTATTTACTTTCCCAGATTGTCTGACAGGTTGTAATTAAAAGCCTTACCAAACTTTTGGAGATGAAATTTGAATGTTTTCACTTTTTGCCTACGCACGCAATCACTTTAACTTGTAGAAGTTATCCAAACTTCTGACACAACATTCCCATAAACTACACAAATACCAATTCATTACACAACTACCCATTAACTACACAACAACCTATTAGTTATTTGACTGATGGGAAAATATCACGGGTATAAAATAATATTTACTGGCCACCATGCCGTGAACGTTAAGCACTGTAAACAAATGCACACTCGTCACCTGGGTAAGTGGACTCATTTCAGAAGGGAACTGACCCCGCTCCCTCACCACCTAGAAGCCTTAAAATTCATACTCATGTTAGACAAAGGCTACAGACATGAATACTGTAGTCTTGCAGTTATTAAGTTATCCTGTGACCTACAGTGACAGGTCATACAAGTTGAATTTGGTTTTCTTTGGTGTGAACTGGTTTTAAAAAAACTTTCAATTTTGAGTCCTTCAAACAAAGAACCTTCTACACAGATCCCACCATACACGGTTCTTGATCTGTAAGGTTTTACAAGTTACAAAACCAAGGTTTCACTTTGACACAAAAAGTCAGAACAAAGCCATCACATAGAAGTTACCACATACACGACATGGACCACATAGCGTGTCAAATGTTATGTGTCCACTTTAAATAATGCTAAAGATCCTGTAACAAGGTTTGCATACATGTAGGTACATGGCTGGATGTTTCATAGTGAAACTTCAAGTCTGAGAAACACTGTACTGTACGTGCGTACGCATTCAAAATCAGTGGGCAGTCTTTGTACTGCATCAGGGACAGAATGAGAAAAAATGCATCAATTACATGTGTGAAGCAGGTCTAAAAAAAAGCACAAACTTGTACAGGCAGATCCTCATAAATAACAAATGAAAGAACAACAGAAATCGACTCAATAAGCCACAGGAAAAAAAAAAATTTAGTTCAACTGGCCTGCCTTCATTTAATATCAACTTTAAAACTCATGCCATGAAACAATATTAAAGGATACCTTCCTAGGTTTTCACCCTCTTGAAAAGTATATTGCCCTGGCAGAGGAGTGGACACACAAAGTGCAACAATATTCCACAGAAGGTGTTTGATGATGTACACTACTCAGAGTCTAATGGTCACAACAGACAGCTAGGGCATGATTTGAAGAACTTCATGATCTCCAAACAAGACATTTAACGACGTACTGTAGACATATATATACAGTAACCTTCCTCCTGTGAACAATTATTCTGCAAGGGGCACTGTACAGTACTTCCACTTTGAGATGAACATGCTGCACCAATTAGGGCATACATACTTTTTTCTTTTTGGAGGGTCAGTCATTTACAGGTAGGAATTCTGCAATGCCATCCTTGGGCATTATTACCTACTGAAAACCTGCCCGTCCTCATGAGAGAGAAGTACCAGTGTCACAAAATTTACACTGAAAACGGAAAGATGTCACCTTTGCCGTGGAATCGATGGGCGGTACAGTATGACCGCTTTACTGACATTAACAGTACTGCCGTTAGGGTCTACAACATATGAAATGTTTGGTCCATGTGTTCCCGACACTTATCACAATCACTGTAATGTGTAATCAGAGTTGTAATGGATACGTAACAGATCAGATCAGACATTTTCCCTATAAATGAATTTAAGAAATTTAACAGCAAAGAAAGAACACCCTCATTACAGTTGCTTTAGTACAACTGCAGTGTACATTTAGCACAAAGCAGAATGTACCTTGTCAGTCATATACAGTACATACATAGTTATCAAAATGCTCATAAAACACTACAATGTAGGTAGATAAATGATGGTAACTTTGGGACTTCAGTTTTTCATTTCATCCGCTTCCTTGACTGCTTTCATTTCAACATACAGAGCAGTGTCAATAGATTTCTGCTTTGCGGATTTTCTGCAACACAGAAATTTCACAATTACAGAAGAGGATGCAAGAAAATGATTAAAAGAAAGGGGAACAAACTCTGACATAAAAATGTTAGTTAAAAGCATTAACGATAGTTGATCAATTTACACTTACTCGCTATTGCATAAGTGTACACAAATTTATCTTAAATATTTACTAATCTTTAACATTTACAAACATTCTGTGGAAATTTGAAATTAAACCATCATATTGCTTTTTTTTTTGTGAGTGTTATGGGTGTTTTTGTCCAAATATTTCATGCAGTAAAATATGCAGAGTCAGATAAAAATGACCGTGCAAAAGAACTACATACAATTCTGGAAGCAGAAATATCTGACGTTTATAATGTATGCAATTCTTGCCACAAGCCATTATTCACATTCTTGGTAGATGGGAATGCACTGTTATGCTGAGACAGGTAAGTGAGGAGTGAAGTAAAAAGCATCTTCCACTAACATGTTTTCGACCACGGAATGCACAACCCACACAAACTGCCAGATGCTAGACCATGGTCAATGCGGTAATGCATAGGTTATATGAGGTGAGGGAGTAGTACGGGCTGTGAATTTTATAATCTACAGTACCTAATGATGTTAGTCCGGGGGGGGGCTACTATTTGAATAGCAACTCCCTGGTTAGTCGCAGTTACAGTTCTGGTGCTGCAGGACACGTTTTTAAATTTCATCCGACTGCTGCATCCCAAAAAAAATTTCATCACAGGTCTCTCTGAAATACACCGTGCAATCAGGAAGTGGTTATTCGAATTAAATGATGCAGAAAAAGTTCAGGGCAAACATGCTCAATTATTCTCCAGCGTCCTTTCAACGGTTGCTGTTTGTTTGACCATTTCACTCAGGTTTTACCTACAACCACTGTACTCAGGTATATATGACAATTGTACTCAGGTCTAGCATGCAACAACTGTACCAAGGTTCTGTATATAAATAACAATTTAACTAAGGTTTAATGTACTATATGACAATATTTGTGCTAAGGTTTAATGTTGGAAATTGTACTTTACTACAAAAAAAGAAATGCATAATACACAAAAACTGCACTCAGGGTAAACATACTGTATTCCACTTGTACTCAGACCTGTTTAATATGCAACACTTGGACTATGGTTTAACGCCGACAAGGGTCCTCACATTTTACAGTATATCTTTAAAATTGCACTCAATTGTACTCAGGTTTTATTTACAGCAATTGCACTCAAGTTTAATAATGTACAGTAGCTTTGTGATAAAGAAGTAAATTTGGCAAAAAGATGCAGCCCCAAGAATGTAGGACCCATTCACTTACACCTCCAGTTTTATCACAGAAATTCACAGGGTTATTTTTTGTGTCAACATCAAACTAAATTGTTAAACACTCACAATACTGGCAGCATCGCGACAACAACACTGAAAACGTAAGAAGGCACAGTTGTGTTAGCAGTGCCTGCTCAGTGAATTTCAAACATACAGTAAGATGGCACTGCAAAGGAATAGATTGCAGTTACTTAACAAGATTTTGTCATTAAATCTGTAATATCACAATACCCTACAATCGCTGCGATACGAACCTACTGCACTGACACAGCATTAATGTTTCGACTTTCACAATTTCATTTGACAGCCAACATTTGACGGACTTGAAACATCAAAAATACTGTTTGAGCCAAAGGATTTGGGTCACCCTGGAGCCATGTACATCTGCATGTTGGGAACCTTTACTATTCACTTCTTAGGAAAACAAAAAGGGATGTAGGATAGATCTTTGTAATGAGAAAAAGGATGTTTTCTGTCATGGGAGACGTGCAGAGTATGATCTGAGAGTCCTTGGACATGGAGGAAACATCTTTTTTGCATCTGCTTACTGCTTTTTTTTTTTTTTTGGAATGACTTGTTCTCATGGTCTGACACACTTTACTGTAAGTTACTGCTGTTACACTTCTGGCATGGAGGAATTGCCATTAATCAAAATGTTAAGGACTTACAGTAGTCATACACATTGATCTCTTCAACTGCTGTTTGCTTCAAGAAAATTTATTGTCTCAATTTGTGGGCCAGGGCAACAATTTTCGCTAAATTCCTAAAGTTAATGTTTGCTTCAAATCACAGTGTCCTCCCCGCCTCAGCGCTGTGCTGTTGTTCCTTCACACTTTCTTAACTACATGCCATCCATTTATGGCGCAGGGGGTCCTGGGATGCATTCACATTCAGGGTTTGGTGGGATACATCCATGGTCGTGATCTTGAGACATTTCAAGGGATTGATTTCATACATCATTGTCCCAATCATTGCCTGTGCCACAGTCCACAGGTGGTTGCTATTGTGTCGACAAAGGGATTATTACACCAGTCTTTGTCACATCGTTTCATTAAAGGAGAGCTTACTACAATTGTAAACGACCTATCGTAGAGATGACACCTTTTGAACCGTGAACATTTCGCTCCTATTCCTCCCTCGCTTTGCGTCATTACTTTCAGATGCTGATAGTATCTTCAAAACTCGTTTGAAGAGAAATAGCAGAAGAGAAAATGTATCTTGTCTTGACAATAAGTATCTCTGTCACTTTGAAAGGCAAGGTCAACATTATTGTATGCAAGCTTATAGAATAAATTTCTTAGAAAAGCTCAGAGAAAAGGATAAGTTATCTCACGTAATTCAATATAAATTGTTTGCAATCTTCAGAGTTTTTTTCTTTCATTTTTTTTCAACAATATTACACTGAAACCTTTCCAATAAATTTGTTTATTAAGTCATAAATATTCTTGCATTAATTTACAGTAAACTACTTTGATGTGCTTCTGTCTTGTTATTCTGAACACTTTGGTGACACAAAATACAATTTTCCCAAGTACAGCATTATACTCTATGCTGTTGGCATGCCCGTATGCATAGAAATTTAGCACATCTAATCACTGGATGATGTATTTTTTGGACATATTTGTATAAAATATGTGTAAAGGTGAGCAAAAGGGAGTGTTTTAATGTCCTTCCTACAAAGACAGAAATTTCTTCATTCTGTCAAACTGTCATGTCAAATCTTGCCTTACAGAATGCTGGACAAATATCGCCCATCCAAACAGTGGGCTACATGCAAAGTGTTTACTAGACATAGAGCGTAGAGCTCTCGCTGTCTCTCTTGTTGAATAATTTTTATGCAAATTAATCTTTATCATCAGTGTTAATTACAATCTGTTTGATAAATGTGCTTGGAGTGTGCACTCAAATTTACAAAATCTATGAACAGATCAAAAAGACACTGCAGGCTGCAAAATTAAGCATAAATCTATCTTCTCCCCAGCTCAAAGCTGACATGAATTTCAGTCACTTTTCAGCTTTCCTGTGGGGAAACCATCATAACACAAAACCATGCACATCATTGACGTTCGCGGAAGCATGTTTACAGCGCGCACAGTCGTCGGAGCTTCGTGGCTCGACCGGTCGACAAGATGTCTTCTTGCAGGGACCGCCGATGAGGACAGAGTTCCACAGAACTGATCGATCTCACGTGAAAATGTTCCCCATCGACAAGTCCATGAATTTACCTTGCCACACATTTGAAATTTTTACCTGCAGCAATGATGCTATATCAATCTGATATGGTTCAGAGAAGCTCCATCAAACTGTACATAAAATATGTACAGTTCATGTACAGCACACTGTATCCTTAAGCTTTCCTGAACGGTTAAATGCGAGTCCAGGTGGAAAAAGAGCACGCATGGGGGTCTGTTGAATAGTTCTGCATAACTACTGTATGTATGCTGTGTTGCACACAGGTTGTAAAACTTACTAATAAAACCTGTTCCCAATGACCTGTGAATCATTTGTTATTGACACTGCATGTTTCCTTACTACAGTATTTATATACTGTATGCATATTTTGAAAGCAGTTACTACAGTATAACCTGTATGTCGGTAATCAACTGCAAAATTCAGGGGATGATTCGTGAACTCCATATTGTTGCAGAGCACTTTTTGAAGGAATTTGAGTTTTCTGAAGTAGTTTTTGAAAAATCCCCAAACACAGAATTACAGATTACCACACTTTGACAGGGTAGACTGGAGTGCGGTTGTTGTGATGATACATGTTAGTAAGGCATGAGGTAAGATCACATAGAAGCAGACATCTTCATACTCTGCAAGTACTCTGATCACTAAATTAGGTCGCAAAATGTGGAGGAATAGCAGATAAATCGTTCCCTAAAATTGATGGCAATTAATAGTGCAGTGCTATTACTGCATAAGAGTCACGGGACCGGGATGCAAATTTGTAGCAAACAGCTGTACTTCAAGCTTCAACAGTTCTTGCACATTACACTTTGTGAGCCTCAGCCTAGCTTAGTGAGTGATGAGCTTTCATGGTGAACTGGTTATGAATGGTTTCTCTTGGATACTATTGCACGTGCAAAACTCATGGAATACCCAAAAAAAATCATGGATAATACGTGAATAACAGGGGAAGTACTCGAAGGAAAGGTAGCAAAACATTTGAAGTTGATTAGCTGCAGTTGAGTCCTAACCCATGGCACAGCCCCCACAGTCCTTACATGATACAGTGGTATTCTAATTTTAGATGCATATGGAGTGTCAAACATGGGTTACAACCAAAAAATTATTATTGGGGGTCCTTATCCACCAGTTGTCTTGTTTTATCTGTTCATGGTAACACCGCAGAAGCTTTGTGAGTACTATGCAGATTTCTTTCCACACTTTTCTATCAACTGTTCCATGATAGAGACGGCATACCGAGATCAACTCCTCAACGAAGTTCCTCCTCCTGAGCTTGGAACTACTGCACCAAGTGGAGACTGGAGAGACTAGAAGCACTTTTGCAAAAGGAGCACTGTCTTTCCAAGGACTTAAAGGAAAATATGGTAGGGCGTTTGCTTTACAGAAAACATCCATATATTTTTAAAACCAATGTTTGTGGATGCAGAATGATAGATTACTCAAAATAAGGAAGGGGAGTAGTCTTTTTTTCAAGAAATAAGTTTCTCACAGATAGAAACTCAGTTATTTGTAGCTCAACACTAATTTGTTCACCCAAACTTTTCAAAATTCAAATGATGCATCTTCCGTTACTGATCACATGCACAATGTTTTGGGGAGATGAAGCTTTGGCAGATGTTTATTGATGATACTGAATGGTTTAATAATGACTAAAGGTATTTCTTTTGTATGTCATGTTGGTGTATTCTAAACACCCTATTTCCCTTTAAAGGATTGCATAGAGCAAATAATTTCCGAGTTGTGTCTCATCGCAATCCACGAGATGACGTTGCACGTACCCGATGGACAAACAACACAAGCTGAACCACAAGGGTTTGAGCCAATTGCACCCACATTACGTACAATGACAGCAAACGGGCCTGCGGTACGGTAGTTGCTGCGGCTTCCCCCCCCCCCCAAGCAGGATGAGTAAATCATACCAATTGATTGATTCTGATTAAACAATTTCCTATTCTTCGAATAACTCCAACACATAATATCAAATCCTCACCACGTACAGTACCAGTCTACTTTCATGTAATCCAGTAATTAGCACATGTGCTTCCATAAGTACGTACTGTACTGCAGCACTTGCTGTGCAAGACACAGCACTGTGCAAATATTGAACACTCTGAGGAGGGGTCTTCATCCAAAATTTTGACCTCCACAGCCAACAGTGTTCGTGCTAAGGGATTGAACCTGGGAGGGAAATCCCTCTCTGAAAAAAAAAATTTGGGAGGGATTTTCAAAATCGAGGAGGGAGTTGTAACTTGGTAAAGATTCTATTGCACTTGATTGAGCGTATTTGTAAATGCAGCCGTGATCTCAGCTGCAGAAATGTGCGCAGGATTTTCACGCATAAGATTCATCTTTGTGCAGGATTCAGGAGACAAATATGGGATTCACACAATCCCGGGCCTCAGCTCCAACACGGGTGGTCACACCGACAGCTAGCGATGACCTGCCGTCATCACGATTCCACCGCATCCTACCCAAACTTCCATCCTACCTCCACTCCTCTTAATCCCCACTCCCAATGACTGTCCTTCTCCTCTCACCATTTCCCATCTCCCTCCCCTGCTTCCTTCTGTCCACTTTTTCTTTCTCTTCTTTCTCCACAGTCTTTGTTCTTCATCATCTAAAATTATGTCATAATAAACACAGCAAAGCTTCTTTTTTTTTCCATCCAGACACTCCTTTCAGGGGGTCCAGTCATACAGCAGATATAAGGTATGAAAACTTATAAGATCATGACTGGAAGCTTGGAGAGTTTAAACCAAAAATGGCATCACTACTCTCCAAATCGCGAGATGTCAAAAATCACCTCCTAACTGTATTATCAACGATTAAAGGCGGTAAATATTGCTATATAAAGCTGCAGCTTAAATGCAACTTTATCTTTGTTGCTAGCTACATTCACATTTTGAGATCATGTCAAAATAAAAGCTTATGCTGTCATTCCATGTACTATGACATGAATTTCCAAGAGCTCAGTAGGCCAATTTCTGTACATGCACAATGTATGGTAACATAACTGTACGGGCAATTGAGGACCAGAGGAGATATATTTTTCCAAAATAAAACTGAGCCGCCGATATGGAATTTGGTACCAAATTGAAGCTACTGTAAAAGTATGAATTTATTGGAAATGTAATTTTCATTTTCCCAAACTTTTGACATAAAAACAACCCAAAATTACGGATTTTGCGAAAAAAGGTGTATTTCAGAAAAAATTAAACTGAAGATAGCCTAAAATTACATCCCCACATATAGTGGGTTTGAGATTGATAGTTTGAGACTTATGTACAAAGCTCTTTTATATGTTTTTTGTGTTTTCGTGAATCAGTGGACACACAGTCATGTTGATGTGTTGAAAAAGCGTCACACTGTTACCGAAGAAATGCATTTTTTTGCCAATATTTTACAAACTGAAATTGAAATCAACAGCTACTTTTTGTTTCAATCGACTATGTGCTGCAGGCATCTATTAAAATCACACAACAGTTCCACTGTAGTAGCTTTTGTGTGGGGAAAAATGAAAAATTGAAATTTGTCTTACTGTTTCTCTTTGGTAACAGTGTGACAGATTTCTGGTAACAGTGTGACATCAACAATGTGTTTCTATAGGGGAAACCAGCATACAATTATAAAGAAACTGTCCCAGATTATGTGGATGCATATATGTGACATAGAGTTCATAAACTTGGGTCCACCATTAAACTTGGTTGGCATGGTGATTGATTTATTGACACCTTAATCTCAAGGAAGGCCAAGGTAATTTCTATGGTCTGCAATTATAGACAATCACTGCACTGAAGTGACCATTCTACAGTATCAACTCCAATGTGCGTAACGTGTTGTTGTGTGTGTGTACTGTAGTGTGTACCAGAATAGCCAACCTCAAGAATGTCAAACCTCGAGTTTCTCGCACAAAAATCTGAAAATCACGTTCCAAACTTGGGAATTTCTAAAAGGCTCATACTTTCTTATGAAAAGTGTTTCCTGAGGTAGGAAGATTTTGACTTTTTTTTCTTCATCCTCTTAATACGGGATCTCCTGGAATGTATTTCGCTAAATTAGTCACTTGTTTGGCAACAGTACACCTGCGATTCGATAATGACTTAAATTTTAAAACAGCGAGGGAATGCAGTAACCATGGTCTTAATGAGGCTACATCTCACATTGCATTTAAGTGATTTCCAAATTGAGATCTGACATTTTCACCTTAAGGAGATACTGTATCCGAAACCGTGAGACTCACTGTGAAGCTGTGAGAGTTGGCAAGTCGGGTCACAGTGTAGGCTACTAAGGAGGAACATATATGTTGAGCATATGTCCACAATGTTTCATACATGTAGTTCCCTACATGTTACCCGCTTACCTAAATTGGAGCAACTCTTCTACAGTATGAACATAGATCAGTTTTATTAAATGTACCTGCATGCATTGTTTCATGTAAACTGAGGTAATGATATTGTACAGTAGCACAGTATGGCGACTATAGATCCTACTAGTCAGCAAGAGCATTCAGAATCTATAGGTCTACTAACTATGATGAATTCACATAAAAGGGCACTGGAAGCACGTGAAAGCTACAGTACTACTGTAGCTGTATACTCTTTTGGCTAGCTATCAAACATCCACTTAGGAACATTAAGAATAGCACATCATCAATCCTGAATCAGGCATGCGTCGTACCAACTACACTGGCATGTTCGAAGACCATGTTTGCAGGGGGGGCAGACATCGATATCCGAGAATGCTCCTGGCATTTTGACTTTGTGTCTTCCACACACCATTTTTGTCATGAACCCAGAAAGTGAGATGACTTTGTGATTCCTAGCCAATATCTCACTTTTTTCATACGCACACAATCACAATACAAACGAGAGCAACCCAGTGAAGAAGGGAAGGGACCATATCCAAATGAAAAATAAAATGCAAGAATGGCAACTACATTCCATATCACTAATGGGTTTGATGTTACCATGTGCTAATAATGTCATTCACTCAGCATCGATGAAAATTGTGGTCATGAAGGAGGTAATTCACAAGTTGATATACTGTAACGTTCGTGACACCAAAGCGTGGTTACAGACCGAAGACTGTGCAGTCAACAAAGGCTATCTGGAACAGTCTTGCCTCCCAAGGGAGTGTTTACTCTGATTAAAACAACAAAGTACTTTGTAAATCGTGACAGGCACTTTCTGGCAATGGGGATAGTCTCTGAAGTCTTAGCAAAAGTGATAAGAGCCAGGTTAAGTGGTTGTTTGGCACAGAAAATGCACTTTAATATATCCACATATTGAAAGAGATATAATGATCTATATAAAGATAATAATGCTTTTACCCACAGTTCTGGGCCGATCCACCTATACATTCTGATTCTGCCCAGTGTTCTCCTGCTTCCAGGCCAACCTGCAGACCTGTCATGTTAACGTTGCATACAGTAGCTCCGTTGCAAATACACACTGTACCTGCTATTTGCCTTTATAGGGAAGTCTGCTGATTGGCATAGCATTCTGACTTTGAAAGATCATTGAAGGAATTGAAAACGAGTGAAAACAATTTCAAAAGTTGTAAAAGCGATTTTTCAATTATTTAGTGCTGTGCAGAATTTACGTAGAGAGGATGTACAGTAACAGTTCCATCTTTTCCCTTTTTTTTACGATTGTATTTTTTTTTACAGTCCCGTGGATTTACCACGAGACGCAACATTTCCCACAAAGGAGCCTCCCGGCTTTCTGACTTTTTCCACCCCTGCACATCTTTGGGTCCATCTTACAGCATGCACCTTAAACACCACAGGTAGCAATAGCCCATGCAGTTGACATTCTGTGAACATTACAGTACCCTCTATCCCTCCTTTTAACTGCACATGTGGGTCTGTTACAAACATTCTCATACCTTCCACTAATCATCTTCGAACCTCTTGCTGAAATCTTTAGATTCCTCAAGACAGATAAACCGAGTCTGGTACAGAATAGGCTACAATACCAAACTACACAAAATCTTACAGCTAGGTCATGGACACATTTTTTTGAAAGAGCTTTCGTTTCCAGTGTGCTTTGTTATTCAAAATAATTTGTACTTTATTGAGGTTGCGGTTATCTTTCTCGTCTCCCCGAGCAGAAACCAGGTGACTAACATACCACGGCCAAAACAATTTCTTTGCTGTTTGGCATATTTGAACTCTTGTTTACAAACAAGGGAATGTTTAATTTCGCACTGCAGATGGTCCCTGTACAGCTCTATTACTGTCAACAACATATACCTTACAGTACTTTTACAAACATTTCTACAGGCAATGTTGTTTTCTTTCTACCTTAAAATTGGAATAAGCCAGTCTGTTTCCTCACAATACAGATGGTAACTACTAAAGTTTGTTGGCACAGACAACATGTGGGCCACATGACAGTATTAATACAACAAATCATTTTTTCTGAATAACTTGTTTTTTTCTTTCTTCCCTTTCGAAACACGTGCCGGAGGTATGCAGTTTACATTGCAAATCTATTGGCTTAACCTGGAACATAACAGCTGTGCCATGAATGATAAACAGCGATGCCACAAATGAACACTTACCTGTAACACACTACATGTTTGTTCCTCACAATTAACAAAAGGTATGGGTCTGCCAAATGTACATTTAAAAGTAATCTGTGCTTACAGTTAGTCTTCACTGTCTGCATACAACATGTACATACAGTGGCAGTGGCGACAACTGGCTATCTGCATTACAACAAACACTTTTCCAAGCCAGTACAGACAAGCCAACACACCGTACTTGTACGTTCTACATTCCAGTGCTTAAGTACGAAGAGCTGTAAATGACAAATTTGTAAACAAGGTACAATACAACCCACTTTGTGACAAGTTAGTTAACATTCTTCCTTATGGTATCTTACCATTCTCCTCTTAAAAATTATTCCATTAAAGTATTTAACTACTGTCTCCAGACTTCCACCCCCATTTCTACAAAATTCAGGCCATCCTTGATAAACTGGATGTTTCAAAGTGTAATTTTTAAGGAAAAAGAGCTGACAACGAATTCACAAGGGGATGCAGGCCAGTAGTTATGGCCGGGAGGGGGAGGGCACCAGCCAGTCATTTTTTACCCCTTGCTTGGGTGGAAAAAAAAAGATAAACATTGTTACATGTGATAGTGGGGCAGGCCAACCTACTTCTATTTTGTTCATGCCCCGACCCCCCTCCCCAGAATGTGACATGGCTATATGCCCTTAGGTCATGACATTTTTATGAATTTTGCAATTTTTGCTGGAAAAGATTACATTCCCTGTCAGTGTTCTCCATGGAAGGTTTTGGGGGTCCCAAGGGCAAATTAAACCCCCCCCTCCCAAGATTGGGAACACTTCCCTTCGGAAAAACCTTACTTATTTCATCACGACAAACACCTGGTGCATTATGGTCTATGTTAACGTTACATGGAATCTTGGCTTTATTTTGGCAAGGTCGAACATGCATCTGAGTCATGTTGTACGACGTGGTGAGGTAATGTACTTTTCTAAACTTTGTTTTGCTTTTCTTAACACTTTCACCTTCTTTGACAAAGAAGTAGAACCTCTGTTCCTTCATAACAATGCTCCATACATACATTCTTTTACAACGACAGAATACAGTTATGATGCCCATTCTGTGATTCTGCATGTTAGTTTATCACTTTCATCTTGTTGGATTCATGACAACATCAATTTGTTCACTCAGAAAATTTTGAGAGCATACCTGTACAAATTTGCTCAGCATTCAGTCAATCAAACATTACCACTGACACTATACATTATATCACATGCCCACCAGTCATCAAATGTTACAGAGTACATACAACTCATTCATCACATTTGCTGTAGTAAGAAATCCATTGGCATAATGCCATCTTGGCTTTCTAAGGCAAAACAATCCCCCCTCCCCTTTCACCCCCCCCCCCACATGTCTTCTGTGTGTATGCACCAGAACACGTGTATACATACAAACGATGCGCTGCATTTCAAAAACAGCAACATGGCTTCCAGCAAATTAAGATTCAGAGAGTTTGTTTCACATTATCCTGGCAGCGATTCCAGAGAGACCTGAAGACTCTTTCCACATGTACACCTTCACATGGACGATAACTATCGAGTGACTCATGTTCCCCGCTCGATTCACGGCACATTCTGACACTTTTAAAGCATAGACCACGTGGTTAAGTGTAACGACCTTAAGCCGAAGCAAAAGCTGTGACCAAAACCAGTCGCCTGTGGCTTGCAGCCTGTGCACTATGTATGAATGGTGTACTGCCCACTCTGTCTGTATTTGAAAGAGATGGTCCTCTATCACAGACTGAAAGTTTACAGAAATTTGTGTCATTCACATCGACAAAATTTAAAAGAAAGAGTTTACAACATTACTGTAGTAGAGTAGATTCAGGTCTGACTATATCACGTAATCTGTTTCTGAGAAATTTAAGAGAAGGCATATTGTCATTTTCATGTATATTCATTTTCATTACATATTAATATTTTGGAAACTTCAAGTGTACACCTCTCTCCTGGAGTCAAACCAACTTCCAGCAAGTTAGAAATTACAGTATATATTGCCCCTTTCACCTGCCTCCCCTCAGCCACCCACCCATTCCCAACCTTAAATCCTTTTTGTTCTATCCGACAGTACCACAAGGGATCAATGGAAGATTAGAATTGACATTTTCATCTGGACCTAAAGATAAGACACCAATGGTAGAATTGTTTTTGTAACCTTCACATTTTCTCTACCGCCACCCTACCCCCAAACAAAGACAGCCCATCTCCAACAAAAGACAGCCCGCCTCCAACAAAAGACAACCCGTCTCCAACAAAAGACAATTTTGAATATTCATAAATTAAATGCTGGATTGGGATCTGCATGATCTGATCTGCATGGCCCGATGAGTTGTGTGCATCCACTAAGCCTTCAATTTCCAGTGAATGTGTTGTAATCCTCAGTGAATATTTAATCTGGCATACCATCTCATTTTTTGTGTACAAAACAACAAAATGGCAACACCAAGTTCCTATGGTGTAACAGTTTCTGTTTAAGTATGTACACAAAACAGTATGGTTTTCTCTAATTTTCCAACACAATGCCATAGAAACACGAAAACTGCGATAAGAAATTTTCAACACTTAATTACTCCCTGCAATCCTTTCAAACCTCTTAACATCTGCAATGTTTACAAAGGTTGCCAAAGGTTTCACATCAAGTCTTTTTTTTTTTTTTTTTTTTTTTTTTTTTTACTGGTACTGCATGGCTCCTAACTTCAAGCACTCAGCGATCACCAAGGCGAATTTGGCTAAAAATTCTGAAAGTAGGCTACACATCTTGAGGTTAACAATTTTCAACTAGCAGCTCTCGAAGACTGAAGAGAAACAACACGTCACGAAGATGAAACCCCACATGAATGAACTCAGAGCACTGAGAGCACCTACTACATGAAGTGCAAAAAAAGTTCATCGAGTGAATGACAGTTACATACATCAAGTATAAATTTGAGGGTACTGTAAGCCATCAATGGACAGTATTTCTGCTGCTTTCCATTTTCGTTCAGCTGAAAAATATAGATCTGTTTCAAAACCACTTACTTTTTTGACCACCAATCATACAAATATTCATTCACCCTCAATCGTTCACGTAAATGAATTTATAATAAGAAAACGCAATCCACGAAACCATGGTACAACGTTAATTTCTCTTTGAAAGGAACGCAGCGCCTCCAAGCTAACAAAGTGTATGCACTGCATGTCTCCAATACTACCATCTACTTTTAAAGAAAACATCATTATGTGATGTCTAGAGAGAAGTGATATTTTTTTTTTTTACATGCTCAACCTATTTCTAATCAATGCCCTAAAATCAACACTGGAAAGCGATTGAACTAAGAACAACGGAAGTCCCTACATAATGCGCATTGTGCACACGTACAATGCTGCATCCAGATCTTGGAAGGAGCAGTTATTTTTAAGACGATAAGCAACGAGGCACGTGTGGAGGAAGCCCGTTTCTTTACATCAGTACCTCACACGGGGTGACTACCGACTACCAACTCAACGATTATACAGTATGATGAAAATTTGGCTCTTTTCACACAAGGTCCGTTCAAGATCGAGGAAAACCTCAAAGTGCTCATGGATGAAAAAATCCATCTCACTGAAACTGGGTCATGACCCTCCCGGTTGCTAAGCTTCATCGCTTCAAATGCCACCACCAGGCCAAAGCATATATGCTGACATCTTGTTGGTCATGTGCTGTTCCCCTCATGCAGCAGTACCACCAAGTTGTCTGTCAACCATTCATTGACACGTGTAACCTGGCTGATGATTCCAGCTGCGTCAAGTCACAGTATGACGTCATTCTGTTGTGTTTGAGCTACACATGCAGTGACTATTTTCTACCGTTTGCACAGTATATGAGCCTAGCCTACTTTCTATGTTCTATTAACTTATTTTTAACAGTCCACTTTCTCAGGAGGTGAATTGATAAACTCGTAACGGAGTCAAGACTACTGCGGAGGGGATGACTTATCCGGTATCCCATCACGGTTTGCGACACGAACAGGCCAAATTGCTACACAAAGGAAACAAGGTGTGGCACATTTTTTTTTTGTATGCGTAACCCTTGTATTTTCACCAATGGTTTCCTACAGTCTTCAAAAAATCCCCAAAACTACTAGACGAAATTTAAACACTACATTACTCCCTGCTCCCCTTCTAAGTTTGAGGTCATTTGCTTCAAGTTTGTCAACGGTTAAATTCTTATCACAATGTTAAGAAAAAAAAAAATGAAAAAATTTGATATGAACTTACTTTCTCTAAACTATCGTCAGTGCTTGGAATTCTCATGGTGACAGTGCACTACAGTAGGATGTTTCTCAGGTGTGTAAATTTGCATAGCATTCGGTTTGGTAGTTTAAACTGGAACTGATCGACTTACCACAGGAATGTACTCTCAGTTAAACATTTACAGTTCTAATACCAATCAAGTAATATTCTCTTCAAGCAAATGAAACTTGGTTTTTGTCTGAAGTACAGTAGTCATAAAAATGCTGTGTGTGACAGAATACACTGCGCTGTAAGCTGCTTAATTACATACAGTGCATGTGTAAACTATTCTATCTTTACATTGCCCATCTCTGCAGCCATTCTCGACGGATCCGAAAGTGCGTTCACAGGGATAAAAATTGTGAGCCGCTAATTTCATTATCCGCAGTGAGGAATTCCAGATTAAACGAGACTTTATAGGCTACATGTGAGACTAAGTACAGAAATGGGGATGGGAAAAAATACAGGCTCTAAGAGAAGCAGTGGATGCAACCACAATTTGACTTCTCAGCAAATTTGAAGAAAATGATGAAGATGAAGAAAGATTCAGTATGAGAGAGCAGAACTGATACAGTAGGCTTTTATTTTTTTCCATTTTGTACATTTTTGATCAACACTACCACATAGAGAAGTGTATGTAATTCATGCCATATTGGCAAAAAAAGACTGGTGTGATGCAGGCAGAAAAAAGCAAATGGGTACAAGCAAATTTGACGAGAGGATGTGCGAATAGTTTGGCATGGTGCCAATGCCAAAGGCATCTTGTCAGGGATAATGAGAGGTGGTGGCTCACAGCACGTATGAGATACATTGGGAGAAGACTTGACCAAAATTCAAGTTTTCACTTTGAAGGACTTGTGACATGGAAAAGAAATTTTGGAGTACCGTGTGTAGTTGGTGTATAATCTCTGAAATGTTGAAAATAGCCACAAATTCCATAAACATGAATCAATAACTGAAAGTTTCACACAAAAATTCCTGTCTCACACCTGCAATTTAAACTAGAAAGCCAAAAGGCTTAGTGATTCCTTGCCTCAGGATATATATTGTAACAAACATGAATCGCCCACATGACAAGCATGAGATCTCACACAGTTATCCTGCTTGAGATACCATCTTAGTAAGGTCAAAACCTTTTGAATTCTCATGACCCAAAATGACCTTTCACCTCCACTTAAAACGATAGGGATCACCTACCCTATATGGCCATCAACACGCTAAATATGAACAATTCACAAACTAAGTATAAGATCCCTCACATTTATCACCCTTAAAATATCATGCATACAAGGTTTTGACCTTTTGTCACCCAAATAACCTTTGACCTACACAAACATGAGAAAACTCCCAAACAGATATGATGCTGCAGGGGAACAAATTATATTTTGTCGTGTCTAATAACTTGATAAAAAGGTAAACATGTTTATTTAATCAAAATTATAGCACTTTATTTTGTCGAGTTACAGCTGTTGGTGGCAGTTCTTTCGTATTTGATTTTTTGGCGTGATGCCCTTCCCAATGGCTATGAGGTCCTTGAAAATTAGCAAAAACTGATAACCCTATTACACCAGAATCTAGCATGACTTGCAATTTTGCCTTTAGTCTCAACACACAGTACAAGTTTCCTTGGTTTGATACACAGTAGTCATTTGTTTAAAGCTTAGCTGAACTACTGTAAAGTGAAATAGGGCATTTAGAATACACCAACATGGCGTACAAAGAAATTCGCTTTAACCATTGTTAAACCATTCAGTCTCATCAATAAATATCTGTCAAAGCTTCATCTCCTCAAAACATTATGCATGTGATGAGTAACGGATGCATCATTTGAATTTTAAAAAGTTTGGGTGCACAAATTATTGTTGAGCAACAAATAAGTAAATTTCTGATCTGTGAGAATCTTATTTCTTGAAAACAAGGCTACTGTAATTGGTTATTCTGAATAATCTATCATTTTATGTCCAAAAATAATGGTTTTAAAAATATGGTTGTTTTCTGTAAAACAAATGCCCTATTTCCCTTTAAGGGCTAAACAGAGACACTGTTTATACAGTAAATGGTTAAGTCCATTGTGCACCTGGCTCAACAGACTGTATGATTTATTCTGGACATTGTGGTTTCTACTGGCAGTCAACTGTGATCAATTATGTCAGATAACAGTGGCCAATTTGAACAGAGGTGGGTCAGTTACAATTTGATTCATTCAATTAAGCAATCACAGTTCATGCACGCTCAAGGGTATTTGATCCAAATTATCAGTAATTTAGTTCTTTTTATAAAGCTAATAACCCGTGGAATATTTAATCCCAATTTACAATTCATGCATGCTCACATGTCCTTATAAGGACAGTGGCATAAGGTTTGCCAAATAATAATCTTTGATACCAAATTTAATGTTGGCTTCATCTTTTCTTTATGGTTATCGAAGAGACAATGTTGGTATATACTAAAAGAAGTTCTCAAATCAACAAGAGGATTCTACATTACAAGTATAAAATTCACTAGAAAGACCGTTCTTTAAATATTGTAGATTTTCACATTTTGACCTCCCATTTTCACCTCTGCCAAAAAAAATAGGGATCATCTACTCGATATGGGCAATCCACACCCTATGAGATCTCTCACATTTATCGTTCTGGAGATATTTTGTTTACAAGCAATTTTCAAGGTATTTTCCTTCTGACCTCTGGTGACCCTTGTACTCAATAAGATACACCTACACACTTCGTATGACATCTGCTCAAGCTTCTCTTCTTGAGATATCGTGTTTACACGGTTTTCACAGTTTGACCCCTGTTGACCCCAAATGACCTTTGACCTCCACTGAAAACGATAGGGTTCCTCTACTCAACATGGTACAACTACATACTACACATGAGATTTCTACAAGCTTCCTTTCTTGAGATATCGTGTTTACAAGGTTTTCACAATTTGACCCCTGTTGACCCCAAATGACCTTTGACCTCCACCAAAAACAATAGGGATCATCTACTCAATAAGGGCAACCATCATGCCAAGTATGAGATCACTCAGAGTTACGCTTCTGGAGATATCATGTTTACAAGCAATTTTCAAGATATTTACCATCTGACCTCTAGTGACCCCAAATGACCTTTGACCTCCACCAAAAACAATAGGGATCATCTACTCAATAAGGGCAATCTACATGCCAAGTATGAGATCACTCAGAGTTACACTTCTTTAGATATCGTGTTTACAAGCAGGTGTCACACAAGCACATACATACATACACACACACACGACATCACCATCGCATAGATTCCTCTGCCTTCGGCAAGGAATCAATAAGCATTGGCTAAGAATAAGAATTTGTGAAGTTTAGAGATAGATTACTGTGATTTGTTGAATGTTATGCTTTGTTTATGTACAAAAATGTTTCTTTCAAGGACAATCCAGAATTTTCTATGCCCAGAAAGTTTTTTGTTGGAATGGAAGCACATATTTTCTTCTTCAAAAATATTGATATCACTCACCAATCTGAAACCCAGTCATTAAGTAATCAAGAAGCAATATATGCCCAACAAAAGAAATACTGACACTATGCAACAATCCACGTCATCTGTTTTGCCCTTTCATCAAACTTCGAAAAGTCGCATCTCAAAATCGGGTATTTACGTGAACATAAATGTTCCAACAGACTTTCATTCAGCGTTTGCTCTGCAGCTTCTCAGTGAAGACATCTCTTTTTCTAGATGCATGTCACATGCATGTTATGGCACTCAACTTGTGATTTTGGCGAAATAGTTCGGGCCTCCAAACCCACTGCCAGATCTCACTTCTTCATCTTGTACCATCAACCCTCAAAGAAAAGTCCAGACAGAGACAAAATAGTTGGTGGCATAACACCCACGTTCCGGAGCTTTGTTCATTACATTACGATAACCCTCGGTCAAAACCTGAGGTTCCTGATGTCTGCGCTTGTTACGGTCCATCTAACGGTAATTGGTGAGTGATCAGCTATAGGGTGTTCCTTTGTCTTCTGACAGTTAACTCTTTTCACTTTTTTAATGCTCTTCCCCTTTTAATTAAGGCCCCTTGAAAAGCAGTTACCTGCAATGAGTCTAAACAACTGGTCACACAAGTGTGAAGGAAGCAGTAACAGTAGAGAAAGTATGTAAATATGTCATAAACTGTGCTGTAAAATATACTACTGTGCTGTAAAATACAACACATAGGTGCTCAGGCCATACTGCTATAATCAGGGTATGCTTTATGAAGTACTGGCAAGGTACAGTAGTTCTAAGGTCTTCCAACTTTCATGAAAAATTGCACTGACACATTAATGTTCTCTGTTCGTTCTTTGAACGTTGAAAGTTTTCTCTTTTTTTTTTCCTGCATGACTGTGGATGGAAATTCTGTTGTTTCCAACAACTAAGGAGAGCTTACTAAAGTTGCAATAGTTATAACAACTACTGTAGTGTCCAGAACTTAAAGGGAAATAAGGCATTTGTTTTACAGAAAAAAAACATATATTTAAAAGCAATGTTTGTGGACACAGAATGATAGATTATTCAAAATAAGGAAGGACAGTAGCCTTTTTTTCAAGAAATAAGTTTCTCACAGATAGAAATTCAGTTATTTTTTGCTCAACTGTTTTTTGCTCAACAATAATTTGTTCACCCAAACTTTTCAAAATTCAAATGATGCATCTTCCGTTACTCATCACATGTATGCATAATGCTTTGAGGAGATGAAGCTCTTGTAGAAGTTTATCGGTGAGACCAAATAGTTTAACAATGATTAAAGCTAAATTTTCGTTGGTATGTTCTAAATGCCCTATTTTCCCTTTACATTGTAATGACCATTTTTCCCCCTGGGGTTCTTCTATAATAGAGAGTGCTCTTTCACTTTCAAGTTTTTTATTTTTTCTCGCATTCATGTTTGAAGTTTTTTTTTTCGTTCATGTATTATCCGATGGAAATTACAGAGACCCTGCAGGCGTGGAAAAACCTGCTTTATTTTTTTTTTTTTGTTTACTTATTACAGGTACAGTAAGTTCAAGTGATAATAGTGTACCCACTGTAACATTTTTTATTTGGTTCAGAGAGGTCAGGAAGTTGAATCACATATTAACATTGGCCTACATTGAGTACATTATATTTCATTGTAATTGTGTTTAGATACCTTTGCATATAGAGGCATGATATAGGTACCAGCAGCTCCATCATCCTTTTGACAATGGCATGTAGATGGTTAATGAACCATCTATTGGGGAATTGGGTACTCCCATATTCCTAAAATGACAATCTGCTTTCTCTGAAAGTTTTAAAACGCCTAGTCACATAATACCACAGGCCAAAGGGGGTAATAATGAGGGTTTGTACGGGGCCCAATATTCGGACCCAAGGATCTGTCGGGTAATACCCGAAAATACAACTGCTTTCAGCGTACAAGTCTGTTGGGGAGTTTCAATAGATTCTGAATACAAAACCTTACATATTGGGCATGACATAAAGTGTTCTTGGTTAGGCCATACCAGCTACGTTTTGTCACAAGTACAATGCATGTAGTGTATATGTCTAAAAGTAATTACTACTTTGAGCAAACATGTCATTTGCATCATTTAAGAACTATGTTGATTACAAATGCTGTTTGCATCAACACTACTCTGAGTTTATTGCAAGTGTTTTCACACTTGGTGTTGAGATGTCGACCTGTTGACCCTTTGTCTTTTCTGTCATCTTTTGTGTCGTGGGTGGTACCATCACAGCAATCAGTGAACCTTCCGATCCAGGCAGCAATGTCAAATCCTACTGTACGTATGTATGCCACGGTCTTTGTTGTGCAGAAGCTGTGCCCTGATTACAATACAGTATTTCAGCAACATCTATTGATCCTAGTACAATCCTCAAAATTCAAGGCCTGTCTAACAGTAATCCTTTAAAATGAAGTAAATCCAGGGCTTATCTGTGCTCAGTCCATACTATAGTGATCCACTTATCATTAACTGTAAGGGTATTATTGCACTAGTAGTTATTCCTGATCTGCCATTGTGTCAGTCTCAAGAAGTTTATTAGCGTATTGTAATGATCTTCGATCCAGGCAAGGGTGCCATACACACGCACGGGTACAATGATCAATGGTTAGATCTATGAAAGACAACTTCCAGTTAAAGTTCTAGAGCATACTGCACAATGTGAGATTGGAAAGCCAAGTCATTCTTTTAAAGAAGCATTGGTAAGCCAGGACTGTGCATTATTAGTATCGAACGCCAGTTCAGTTTTCAAGGGTGTGTGGAGCTTCAGTGGACAATCAATACAATACAATATTTCATGCCACTCATGGTGAACTGCAGTTCATTTCAAGAATGTTTAGCTTGACGCTGCTGTATCCAGAGAAAAGTAGAACAAGGTGAGGAGAACCAAACAAATGAAAACAGAGGATAGAGTGAACATTTGTAATTTTCATTATTCCCAAGTACTCTAGTGATTCCATGCCAGCACTGTACGTATAAGGTAGAACTTCAATGCGGTACTTCTATCATGGAAGATATTAAAGGCTACCAGATAACTGTCAGCATCTGTTGTTACAATAGAGTAGGTTAAAATTGGTAAGTTTCTAAGTTAGCATCCGAATTTACAGTAGTTAGTTGTCATGACAAGGGAGAGCAGAGGATAGAGATGCTAAACCTTCAGACTCCAGACCTGCCAAAGTGTCTCACCCCCAAAAATAGGGAGATTTACATTTTTCAGAGCCAAAAAATTGGGAGATGAGTAAAAATTAGGGAGATTGGTAATTCTCTACAGAAAACAGTGCCATGAAGGGAACCATCACCCACATGCAAAGCACAAGATGTCCTTGTAGGCCGATTTCCACCTATGTTGCGGCTACATATATGCCCTTCTGTATGCACTGTCCCTCACAAACTAAAGACTTACAAACAAACCTTCTAAATCAGTACTAATCTATCATATGACAAATGAAAATTTTGTAAACATCTGATTTTCCATGCATTTATGGTCTATTACTCCAATTAGTCTTGTACTTACTGTTTTTGCTAAATTCAGAAATGTGACAAATGGACTGAAAAAACCGGGAGATCAGAATATGAAACCGGGAGGGCGGGAGATGTGGATAAAAGCCAGGAGACTCCCGGTAAAAGCATGAGCATTGACAGGTCTGAAACTCTGTCCACCTTCTAAGATTTTAAGAAAAGGTCTTTGGCACATTGCTGTAATGTAATATATCTTACATGAAAGTGTTACTACACTGTCACATGTATGGCAGTAGCATGTTTAAAGGGGATCGATGGGCACAGGCAGCCCCACCTCTGAAGTCAGTTGGGAGAAATCACTCAGTCTGGGGATTTATGGGTTAGAGGAAGAGTAAAAGTTTGAAGAGACACACTGAACACTCAAACCTCTTAGTATTGACAAGGTTTTATATTTACCTTGACATTTCAGAGTGTATTCAGCTAACTAGTGTAATGTAAGTACAACCCCAGCCTAAAAGACTTTTTCAATTTGTTTTAGGTCTGCACCACAATGACATCACATGCATGATTCAAACTTGGAGACCTCATCAATAGTGCCTTAAGGACCAATTTACTGCTGCCATATCACCTTACATTGCATGAGCTGCCAAGGACTTTGCCACTTGGACACCCACCAGGGACTCCATCTGGACCTTACCCGAGGCCCAAACGCAGGCCCCTAGACCCCACACATTCAAGCCCACACTTCTTGCTCATAATGTGTATTGGATGCACTTGTAATTCTTTTCCGTGTGAGTCTAGGGAATCAAAGGTTGTGCTCCCCACCTCTGAAATTCTGCATATGCCACTGATATGGGCCTACGGCCTACTGGTTCATGTTGTATCTTGTAATGTTAACAGTGTAGGCTAGAACTAGTACGTACCCTTGATCAAAAGACAGAATAAAACAGATAACAATACTCAATGGATCACCAGCAAGCTACAGTAAGAAATTATTTGTGTACACCCTTTATGATGTTGTGTCTGTGCTGACATTTGTCACATCCTTTGGTTGCAGGATTCAAACATGATTTGTGTAACTAGCAAACATGCACCCAAGGGTTCTGCTGTAAAAAGTATTTTTATGCACTTTAATTGACACATTGTGACTTTGGTGGATTTGGAAGCAATTGAGTCAAATGACAAGAATTAGCTTAGCCTATGTCACTTTGCTTAAACTAGGTTCGGGGCCTAGCCAAAGTTGTCTTGGAAGTAATGCAGTTTTGGCAATAGCTAGCAGTGTATCATCCTAGGGGATGTGTCATTCTCGGCGCACTTGCTCTACTGTAACTATATAGGCCTAGACCTAGAAACAGTTACAGTAACTTACACTCAGTGCTCTCTTCGTTCAGTGCTCAAGTTACACTACAGTAAATGAGTAGGCTACTGTGGCTAGGCCTTGATAGCCTTGTAATTTGCGCGGTGTAGCTTAGGCTCACATAGAAAAGCATTGCATTTGAACGAAGTTATCCTCCACTCAAGACCAATTTTAAACCTAGTAGGTTGCTTGCATATGACCTATCACACGACAATTGAGGTATAAAAAGCAAATCTGTGTATCATTTCGTGAAACTCTCCACGAGCTTTGTTTTCTACTCACCTCTGGATCTGTCGCAAAACAGTAGGATCGACCTTGTAGATGAAACACTCGAAATAGTAACTACAATATACTGATATCGATGATAGCAAGATCATATCAAGAGCAAAGATATTGCTATTAGACTCAACCAGTCAGCCGTTCCAACCGATCGATGAACGTTCAGTTACTGTAGAAACGCTGGTACCCATAGGCAAGAAAAACGTTTTTCTAAACGCAGTCCATTCATCTGCTCACGCTTAAAGTGTAGGCTATCTCTCGCTCTCTTGTTACAAAGCTGCCAGAAATCCGCCTAAAGTACCTACGTATCTCTAGCTTCTTGTTACTAAGCTGCCAGCAAAAGTTAAACTGGGAAGTTAATTGCAACAAAAGGACATAACTTTAAACAGTCTTGAAGAAATTTGCCGTTAAGAAAAGTTTTTTTTTCTTTTTCGTAAAAACTTTTACAACAAAATTGACAAGGTTTACTTCTAATTCAGGATAGCCTCAAACCATCCTATTTCGTTAGTAGCAACCCGAATTAGTCACTAATATGTATGGTGGGCAGTACGTTTTGTTGATTTTCGAACCTCACGTACTTATAAGACAAACTGCAATCTAATCCAAGGTCAAGATAAAAAAAAACATGAATAGAAAAAGTCTACCTAAAGAAAGCAGAAAATACAGTTTAGCCTATAGGCTACTGTCAAGTTTGATAAAACCGTGACGAAACGTGTGGCAACTGGCATATAATTCCCTCTACGTAATACCATTTATTTCACGAATAAGGTTTTAGAATAAGGTTTTAGTATGGTAATAATTATGCCAAGGAAATAAAGAAAGAGAAGCTACACGATGTATCAAGGATTAGAGAAGAGGCAAAACCACTTTACTGCAGAAGACCTGTAGCCTACAGGAGAAAAGGTGAGCTCGACACCAACCTTCGCACATGTTGCAAATTTTAATGTAACAATTTTCATTCTGTCTCTACAGACTAGATTGCCTTTGGAATCGTAGAAGTTTCACTTGTCATCCCTACCCCCCACCCCGCAGTCGGTGGCAGTGAAGGTTTGGGGGCGCAGCTCCTCCAGTGAAGAAAAGTTAGGTGGTTACAGCCGTTTATAGAAAAACTTCCCGGTATACTAATACTAACAAACCGTGGACAATCTAATACTAGCCCCATGATATATAATACTGATGATATATAATTCTGTAAAGCTTCTTTAAATTACTGCACATGTCCATAGGCACCGTAGCACAATCAAGTGCTTGCCCTGCACTTCTAAAAAAAAACGACAGCTCTTTGTTATTATCATTATAATTTATACATTAGGCCTATTATCGCTGTTGCTTTTCATTGTACCAGTTTATCGAGAAGTACCGTACCTGTTGCTTCAAGATGCTTATTATTTTAATTTTTGGAGGCAAATTTCTGAACTTGTACCCTTAGTAGATCTTGGCATCATTGTGCCACTTAGGCCTATAAGTATAAAAAAAAGAATCAGGACCGCAAACGATTTTTTTTTTTTTTTTGCCTTGCGCACATATCTGACTGTGGTTCATGATGACTGATTTATGCTGTGGTAACTTTTTAAGTGTAGTCCAGAAAACTATAGTGCCATTTTACTTCCTCCCTAACTCCCTCGCTCTCTCTCTCTCTCTCTCTGTTTATAAGTTCTGACACTTAACTTTTAAAATTAAGTCATTATTACATCATCATGGAAACATTGCCAGATTGATGATAACTTACCGTATCTAACCAATAGCTTGTGGGCACACTTCTGAACGGCCTCACCAAGTCCCCCCCCCCCCCCTTCAAAATATGTACACTGTCTATAGAGATGTCTGATAGCCTTAAGCTTTTCGGATATATTTCTAAATTCTAAATGAGTGGTATAAGACAGAAATATTTTCCTGTTGGTTACATTGACCATTTGTTACCGAATTGTGCAGCAGGAGTCTTTATTTTCTAATTTAACTTTATCCATACTCTTCGGGTGTTAGTTCCGTCTAAGGATACAATAGAAGGGTCATGAACGGATCTAGGATTTTTTTCTTTTTTTTCTAGGGGGGGGGGGACTGGGGGGACACTTGTATTACCCATTATGGAAGGGCATAAAGATGACCAGCCTAAAGGTGATTGCATACGGAAGATGCAATTGATCACTGTTCATTTTTAAACAAAACTGGATGGAGTCAACGTGTTTTTTTTTTCCGGATCCTCAATAGACGATTTATATAATCTGGTTTAAACGTATATTGTGTGGTAACATTAAACATGCCGGGCAATGAGAATTTTGACGTCACTGTTTTCAAGCCCGACCGCGTACTTGCGATATGACTTTCTGGTGCTCGTTTCCCTGTCCTTGGACAACACACTTAATCTTCTACAGCAATTTTGGAGGTTCCTTGGTTTTGCTAGAGATCAATTCATTTCTTAACATACCATATCCTTATCATCACCATTATCATTAAGGGAAAGGGAAAATCAGTAGGGTTTACTATAGAAAAAAAGTTGTCAAAAGTAATTAGTTTATTTCGTACTGAGTTTGTCCTGCTCCAGATACAGAGGTGAAAAAGGAAAACAGCGCTTACATGACTCGATTCCCAGTGCTGAAAAGTTTTGATAAGATCGTCTTAACGTGGATTTACAACATTCATAGATAGTAAGCTAAGTTACAACACATACATTAGAACCTTTGATACATCTATATATGATACAACAGTTACATAGATAGGCCTAATACGGCCCAACGGGTCACAGGTAAGTAATCACCATTCATTCATTCATTGTCACAGCCTGACTCGTTAAGTCCAATGAGGCGAACGACTCTTGTTTATGAGGGCAATGTCATTTCTGACCCTTTACTAACTAAACTAAACTTACTTCTACCTCGTACACTGATCTTAGAGGCAGGGGGGCACCAGGGGGATGGGGGCAAATGCCTTTGCCCCCCAGTTTACCCCCACTCAGCTCCTGAAGTGTAGTGTCCTTTCAGGAGTTTTCAAGGCAAAATAATTCACAAATTATTTTCCTCCCTGTTAGAATCATTCCCAAATTTTTCAAAGTAATTGTTGCTGTAGTTGTGAACACATCCCTGTAACACATTATGTACCACCTGGTATGCTCGATGTATAAACTTAAAGTGTAACAGATACATATGTATATATCTATTCCCTGTTAAAATATACTGTACATATTGCATTCACCTTTCTGTTTTGAGAAAAGTGTAAAAAGTGTCAAGAGCTTGCTAGTAAGTAGCTAAACATATTGTCGCTTTCCAACTTTTCATGTTGTCAGCTAAGAAGAGTAATAGCCAAATAAGCCTAGCTTGCATTAAAACCTCAGTGCTTCCGGGGGCTTTGCCCCTGGACCCCACCCGGTAAGTTCGTGTTTCGCGCTCGATTTCGCGTTGCGCACCAAAATTTTTTGCCCCCCCAACATTTTCTTTTGCCCTCCATTTGCCCCCCCCCCCCCCCACTTTTAAAATGCTGGTGCCACCACTGCTTAGAGAAACCTTCAACTTGAGTAATTTGCTATATTTAGCTAGCATGGCTGGTAAGGAAGATTTCGTACCTAACGAACACACTCCTCAATAGTTACACATGAGATTTTTTTTTCCCGTGTATTTTCATTTGCTCTCATATTTAAAACATATAAAAAAAAACCTGTTGTGGTTTGCAGTATCTACTGTGTAGCCCAGTTACGATGTCACGTGACCACTATTGTCATTCTTGCGGGTGAGCAAATTTATAGCAGTGTCTAACGTTATCATTGAGCTGACAGGTTAATTTGTGACAAACATTTGTCTAGGATGGAAACGATAAATACATACTACGAAGAGTCATGGCACATGTGTTTCCATGGGAACTGCGGTTACTACGTATGCAAGACGTCTAAAGCGTGTACCCGGGTGTGCACATTATACTGATAAAAACAGGGGATTTAAATATCCATACATCGCAACTGACGGAAACTTTGACCGGTTCCAGTATCCAACTGAACTATGACTTAAAAATATACCTTTGACAATTCCCCTAACCCTTTTCTTAACCCTAACCCTTTCCCTGCATAGGAAATGTCAGGGGGAGGGGGAGTTGTCCCAGCCGGGGAATTCTCCGGGTCACTGGGAATTGTCGGGGGGGGGGTGGAAGTTGGAGAGTTGTCCGGTCTCGGTTAAGCACTCTTTCCATGCAAGCCCCCAATCCCACCCACATTGAAATCTCTATGTAACCATTCCTCTTCAAAGTTTAATCACGTGAATGAACGCATATCCATAGGAGGGGTCAGGGGATGGCCGGCAACTTGTAGAAGCAGCGGTGAAAGTATGTTTTCGGTGGTGGGGTGATAAGTGTGTGCCATGGTTGGCAAAAACAAATATTTCAATAGATATTTAAATGTACACTTTCATATGTGAACATGATGTGTATGGCATGCAATTGTTCATGTTGACTTCTTTTTAAATGGCTCCTTAGTTCTTGGTAGAAAAGGACAAAAAAAATTAGCATCAAAAACATATGTTTTGGTCTACTGGGTGAGGTGAGGTACATTCCTAAATTTATGCCCCCCCCCCCCCACTTTGCTCTTACGACGTCGTATCTTATACGAAGGACACAGGGATATGCTAACATTTAAAATAATCAAGCCATTCTAACTTTCCAATTCCCATTTCTCGATTTCTTGACATTACTTTCTACAACGCTTGCTGTTGTTCCATGTTGAATTAATTTTACGTGAAAAGTACGATATCGAACACATAAGAGGAATGGTCCTCCGTATACTTCAGAGAACACAATAGCCCGCTATCCATAGAACAGTTATGACAAGACTGAGCTTATGGAAAGAAACTAGATGATGCACGAGTAACGACAATTTTCTATCGCGTGGAAGTCGCAAAATTTGTCCAATTATAATGCCATCCCCTCAACATCCCTAACACTTTCATCGGAACATGTCATATTAATGGTGACTTAATTAATTCAATGCAAGAGAAAGCTCATGAGTGTTACCACATACTTCTCATCAACTTCCGAGAGTCCTTATTCACGTGACGTGTGATATCACCGTCTATAACTTCTATCAATATACGATATCACTATTATATTCACGATGACATACTAAAGTAAAAAAAAAAAAGGAGAAAGAGAAAGAAAATCGTGGTGTATCTGAAGTTTTATGAAATACGACCTGTCCTCTTGAACAAATTTTTTGACATTGTAAACCCTAATTCATTCCTTTCCCGCTCATCGCACATTATATGTGCATGACGACACATCGGCACGAAAACGTCTGATGTGTATATGGTGAGAATTTATTGTCTTATCGTTTTTATTGTAAGATTTATATGTTTTGTGTTTCATTTGAAAACATCAAAGTGGTTTATTAGTATTTACTGTGTCAGATGAAGAAATGAGATAGGTGGAGAGGCAGAGAAAGAGAGAGAGAGAGGGGGGAAGAAAACAAAAAGAGAGAAATGTTCATCTTTAGAAGTGCAAGTTACATAGCATCCTGATAAATATTCATAAGCCACTCGAATTTTAGACATTGATGGATCGGTAGCTAGCCATGATTCAAGGTTGCAGTTAGTCAAAATGAGTCAGTCGCGTGAGGACTGATTAGCAGAGTAGATGAAATCCAGGGGTTTCACTAAATTGATGTTAAATTGTCTCGGCAAGCCAACTTAAATCTCAACGGATGATGACGGCGATGATGTGCGGTTTGATAAGGAAGCATTTTCTACCCTATGTAAGGATTTTTACCTTGAGTCAAGAAGGGAGTAAAGGATAAACAAAACAAGTAAAAAAAAAGAAAAAAAAAAACGAAATGTTCAAACACACCTTAAAACGATTCTTCTTCATCAACAAGAAGTGTCGTATTTAGTCATCTGCCTTGCTTGTTGCCACTTTTTGAATGTAACATGTAATAAATATATTAATAGGTCCGCGGTACCGTACCATAACAAGTTCAAGTTGCTTCTTAGATAGTTCGCCTCTATCATGGCGGTTGTTCATTACAAAAGTTGACGATAAATCGGTCATATCTCCGAAAGCAGTAATAACGGGTTTCTATTCCGCCGTTTGATTACTGCATTGAAGAAAAATTGAAAATGAAAAAAAAAAAAAAAATCGGTAATATCGGGAAATATAGAAAACATATCGAAGTAAATAGGGACAAAATTGGTAATTGTGGAAACATTAGTCAAAATGGAAAAGAAAAACACTTTAACTACTGCTGAGCTGCTCTGTCCTCTCAGGCACAAACTATGGCAACTTATGCGTATGATAAGTGTGTGTGTGTGTTTCTGTTGTTATACTTTGCGAGGACCTGAACAAATGAGTTTCATTTTCTCAGAGAGGATTTCAATAGTTTTCTCAAGTTCTCGGAAAAACAAGAATAGGGAGTGTATTACTAAGGTTAGGGTTCAGAAAACAACAACATAGCAAAATTCAATGAAATCCTCACTCCATCACTCAATGAGGAATGAGGACGTGTGTTTGTGTGCGTCTGTGTGCGTGTGTGGAGGAGACAGATAACAATCAATGTATGATTATTTTGCGTCCAGTTATACACTTTGCTTCTGTTTTTTCTTAATATACCGTGAAAGCTAAGTTTCTTATGCGTTTGCTTATTGGAAAACTGCAAGCGTTCGGGATATGTGCACAATGAGTTTAGAAACTTGAAACGATATATTATCTTTTCATATGTACTATTTTTTAAGAGTCCATTGATTCTCTAAGCATTATTTAAAGTGAATCGTAAGAACCACCCAACAGTGCAAGTTTTATCTATGTGAACAGTGACGACCCGTAAACACCACCGTCGTTCCCAATTTCAATAGCTGATCTTTGAATAAACAATACTTTGAAATGGGTGGTCTTAGTAGTCGGGGGGGGGTCACGGGAGACTGATTTCACCCACACGTCCTTCCCGCCCCACTTGTCAGACATGCTAGAACCATTGCGTACCGTAGAGATCTGTGTGGGAGGTGAGATGAGCGGGTTAGGGGTGCCACATTTATCTAAGCCAGAGGTGGAACGTAACTTTTCAAGACTTCGCTTGGGAGGAGTCGTCTTTGCTAAAGTCCCATAACGTCTCTGGAAAAAAAAAATGAGATCTATTGAAGACCATGTTGCTGAAGGGAAGTGCCCAATTTATGATGCAGGTACGGTAATCGTGTCAGTGCAAATGAACTTTTACCGCATGTGAATTTAAAAATCATACATACAGAATATAACAGCTATTGCAAGCATTTTGCTTTGTTAAAATCATATTGAAAGCATATTGAAAGCATTTTGAAAGCATTTTGCTTACGAGGAAATCAGGATGATTCATCTCAAAGGAGGATAGTTAGTTGTGACATGATACACTTTACATGACGTTTTTGCGCTTTCTTCTTCCAAATCAGGCACAAGCATACTATTTGTAGTAAAAATGATCCATCAATGACAAACTTTATCAGAAAGTACCCCAGTAGAGAGCTAAAAACCTTGATTTTTTTTTTAAATTATTCCTATGTTTACCTCTCATAGATAATACCCATGGGTATGTGTTTCAAACTTGTTTTAAATTGTTAATCGGTAGGTCACTTTTCATCACAAATCTATTAAGGAGACATGCCTATGCCTGATTTGCCAGTGGGAGAAGAAAGTGCAAATAGTTATGTAAGGTGTACGTCACAACTTACCCATCTTCCTTTAACAACCGGAACGTCCACTTATCCTTTCACAAACGGGACAATCCCAACTAATCGGGACAGGTGGTAACCCTATAGGTACGTTAGGTACACGTTCCCTAACGTTGTAACCCTTTCCAGTAACCACGGCCTAGCTTATGTGTTTTTGTGTACACATTTTCGTAATCTTTTCAATATCTTGAAAAGCAAAAGAGCTCGACTCATCAGTAACCACCCTCTCATCGTCAGGTGCGATCTCTCACTCTGCGCATGCACAAAACGGTGAGTTTCATCGGTTTCGTGAAATCTAACATGGTTAACGCAACTCAACATACTTTTAATTTATGAGACCCATTGTACCGTGATAAACTCTCGGAAGACATCAATTCAAACACTCGATGGCATTCTCTAAACGTGTGGACAATGTTTTTGAAAGAGATAAAAAATGTGATGTAAGACTGCTGGCTGGTTCACATATAGGCCTAGTACAGGTTTATTTTCAAATAACCTTTTGACTTACTTTACGATCTTGAATGCTGATTTCGTGAAACAATTTATTGTCAGTGTGAGGTATATAGCTTTGTTTGTATCAATTCAACTGAAGGTTTTCTCTTTTTTATATTTCTTGTTTTCAGCAAGAAACGTAGGGATTTTCGAAATATGTTTGTCAATTTGCTGTTGGACCTTACTTAAATGCGCGCTAACAGGAACATAAAGTAACACGCTCTCATAGTCAGGCGCGATCTCTCACTCTGCGCATGCTCAAAACGGTGACTTTCGTGGGTTTCGTGAAATCAAAAATGGTTACCTAAAATGTTAAACATAACATATATATATTTTTCCTGGCACCCTCCGAGCCAACTAACTGTGGGGCTTCGCTTCGATAGTATATGCAGCAAAGAGTCCATCATAAAACTGTTTTAGACGGTGACATACAGCCTAGAGAACGAGATTTGATAGGTCCAAATATTACAGATAAACGTCATCCACATTATTACCAGTTTTTCATCGATTGGCGTTTTTATCCTCATGATTGAGAAAATGCAGACATAAGATCCCTTCCTAAAGGGTGGGTGCACGGAGCTTTAAGTCAACCTAGAAGTGTCGTTTCCGACAAACTGGGGGATTTGTAAGCCAAACTTTTCTTGCACGATCCGTCCCAACCGATGGTGGCACTTCGCTTAGATAGTCCTGCTCGCGGAATCTCCTCAGGTCAACCCCACCCCTGCTAAAAATCCCGGACGCACACCGGTTATGTTCTTTCACAGACGTTTGTCGATATGTGCCTCCCCCCGTCCCAAGACCCAAGATGGCCGCCCCTGCGTTTGGAGACTGCTCTCCCGTGGGTTGCCATTGGTTCAAACGCATTTGAACAATTAAAAGAAAGAATAAAAAGTTGAAAATAAATGCTAAAACACAAATCAAAACATACAGCAACAAGAGCGAAATCGATCCTCGATTTGGAAGTCAACCTCATCATGAATGGGTAAATCGAAGATGTCATAACTAACAGAGATTAAGCTGCCGATATCTGGTTCGTGGGTGACATTGGCACAGTGTTATTGTATAATGATTCAGTGACACGTTGCACTGACTTTCTACACGGGATGAAAATACTATCGAGTGGAAGCAAACGGGTTGTCTATCGAAAGTTAAACTGTAATTGGCCTCAAAACCTAATCATTTGCTGTGGAGTAAGTTCACGTTCGTCCTAACGTTCTGTTCCACCTTCGAAGTAAGGAGAATTCTGCTACAAACGCAGTGACTGGATTTACAAACACATATAACTACACGAGACGGCAAAGTTTGAATTTAGAGGGCGCTACAACTGAACGATGACATTCAGAAACACGGCTCTGGCGAGTTTCCCCAGCACTGTTCGTTTCTTTTTTGCATGTGATGGTTGAAGGTTGGTGGAGGAATGAGAAATTACTGAGGCATGGCCCTTTGCAGATCAGGATCTTATCAATGGAAGGCAGAGTGATAATATGGTATGTGTCTGGTACAAATGGTGGATGGACCCAGGGGTAGGGTTCTGGATTTTCGGCTCTTCACGTGAGATGTACAATTTTGATATAGGCCTGTTTAGTGACGAAACTGTCCACGAGTTAGGTTTTCCTTAATATGCTTTTCGAACACCAAGGGAGGATGGGTGGAAGGGGGTGTGGGGGGGGGGGAGGGCGGAAGTATGAAGGTGGGAGCAAGGGTGGAGTCGTTTGGACAAGAATGTGACTGGCCAACCCTAAATTACAAAATATACCAACTGATTAAAAGAATTGCACAGATTTTAGACTTCAAGTTTTCCATTTACAAACTAGGGATATTCAGCGTGTGTGTGTGTGTGTGGGGGGGGGGGGGGTGTAAAGGTTTTATTGCTCTGCAAAATCGAAGTGTGCCAGCCTTTAGGAACAACTAGGATTAACATAAAAGGCCCGTCTCTCATTTTGGCCATGAAGATAATGCTTATTTCTTTCTATACCTTTATGCTACATGATTAAGCTTATTTCTTCCTATTGTTTTATTTTAGTTTTTTCTTTAGTTCAAAACTTATGAGTTCTGTCAAAAAATATTAAGACTTTTGGTCATAGTAATTTATAATACGTGTTTTCATTGTTTTGCCCTGCAAAACTTACATTTTTGTCATGCCATAGTCACATTTTGAGTGAGAGGGAAGGATATCCCCCCATGGAAAATTTTCTATGACTGAATGCCCTCATGCAATTTGGTGCAACTAAAGTTTCCGTTTGTTATTACTTCAATTTTCAATCATTTGGGGGTTGTAGGATAGGAATAAACTAACACATTTTGACTTTTACTGACAAATAAAAAGTCTCCATTTAATATATCTACCTTAATAACTGACTCAGCTTATGCTGCGTCCATTATTTAGTTTTTTTTTTTTAGAGTGCAAAATATTAAGGTCTTCTGTCATGGAGGCGTATGGGAATTTTTTTGTTAGACTATCAGACGAAAGAAGAAACATTGAACGAAGATTTAAGCAGTATAGCAACATCTTAATTTATAAGGTCTTTCAATTCTTTCATTTTTACATAAACGTTAATAACCTTCAAATATTTACATCATAACTGTTCAAGCACTTTCCTCTCCTGTATAGGCTGGGGATCATAATTCAAATTTGCATAGATTGACTATGTACACAACCAAAGAGGGAGAAAAAAATACATTATATACATATATATATATGTATGTATGTATGTATGTATATATATATATATATATATTAAAATAACCCAGAACCAGGCTTTAGTTATGAAAATCTGCCGCTGGTTTTCAGAACCTTGCCGTAGCTGCGCTCTTGAACGTACACAGGGGCATCCAACCATGTTCGCCTGCATTTCATGAACACTGTGATTTATTGAACAAAGGAGTGACTCCAGGTGGTTCACTGAATTTTGCAAATTTAAAATTTCAACTTTTCTTTTGACAATGGGAGAATATGATGGGACAAAACAAAGAGTAACAGCATCATTGTCTGAATGAATAAGGTGTGGTGTCCGCACCACTGTTGGTATAGGAGGTATCAAACCACAAAAACTTCTTGATGCAATGCCCTTGTTGCCAAAAATGCCCTTTTTGAGAGAAATGCCCTTTTTCACAAAAATTACCCCTAACGATATTACACTGCAGTGCCCTTTTCGGTGCAATTTCAGACATTTACCCTGTCACTCACCCCCCCCCCCCCCTGCAACTGTTAGAGGTTGCACCGGCTGTGCAGCTGGAGAGATGATGGGCTATGGAATAGATGAAATAGGAAATGATACACAAAATAGCTTCATTATGGAAATGAAAAAAAAAATAGAATGAAAACTAAAGAGCGCTTAATGTCGATCACTTTCCATGCTCCATTCTCCAAAAGAAAATTTTGTTTCACGGTGCTATCGAATTATTAAACTATTGAGAACTGGCACCTTCCTTAAGAAACTGCACGCTGATGTATACAAAAATTTGACAAACAGTTCGACTAACAGCTTTTTAGTTTTCATCTGCCACGATCGATCCAAATGATGAGGGCAACTATTGAAGTCTTCCTGCAAGTGCTGAGCAAAATTAGCAAAGTTTGAAATTTTTTTTGGGGGGGTGAGGGGGTGTTGTGGGTAGGGGGTCAGAATCATCTTGATCAGTGATGCAAACTGCAGGTCTCTATATTCACATGAGGAACTGGGGGGGTTGGTCAAAATGGATCAAGGTTGGATCAGATGGGCTGGGCTGATGAAAGTGGCAGGTGTTGGTCAGAGTGGGTGGGCTAAGGATGAATGGATGGAGGATGAACGAACCTTGAAGCATGGGAAATGGGAATGAATGCTTTTGTTGGTACAGTAGAGGGTTGTTTTGGTGATAGAAGATTAGCCTAAACACAGTTGATAACCTTGACATATTTAGTTTCAATTTAAGTAGTCAGGTCCTGCAGTTTAATATGCACCCCCCTCCTCCCACCCCTCCAGTAATTTAGCCAATGACATCTGTTGTGGGTTAAGTTCATTCGTTCAGGCAGTGACATATTCACACCTTAGGATGCTCACTGATAGGAAACATATTTCTGTGTTCAAGGACTCCAGGCAATGTATATCCAACTCTTTACCGTCTCCAGAATGTACAATTTCAACAGCTTTTAAGCAAGAAATGAAACAAATAAAATTGCTGCGGGCAGTTACTCACATCTGAATATTCATGAATGAATAATATTTCCATTCACAGCACAATCCCATCCATTTAAATTTCCTTATTGGTTTTTTGTTTTGAAGAAAACACATCGCCACAAATGCTTTCACACAGAGAAGTCACACAAAATGGATTTCTGCACCTTTTAAAATCTTTAGAGTAAGTCGTTCACATGAATCATTTGTCCAGGGACCGAACGAGTGAATTAAGAGGATGAATATACAAGTATTGTATTTGTGGTAATTTATGGCAATGAATTCCAATATTTTCTTCACACGGATTCTAACGAAACTGTTTAAATAAACTAGGAGAACACCAAAGTGCATTGTGACATCCATTTTTTTTTTTCATTTTTATCTAGGCCATAGGAGACAGCTAACCGAAACTAGCGAGTCAACTGTTGATAAAATTTTGAACCAATTTCATCCATCCAAGTTTGAAAAGTTCATCCAATTTTGCATGTGATTTGTATTCAATTCCTGATTTATTGATTCTGCACAATGCCATCTTGGCCACAAAATAACTTTTTGCTTTTGTGACGATAGTGAAATCACATGACAATGTCTGCTGCCTACAGTATCTTTATGGGTTTTATGGGTTTGACTTGCTGCCTTTGAAATAATTTTTCTGATGTCTGAAGAAGATGAAATAGCACAGTGCCAGACACCTGCCACAAAATATCTCTTGCATTGGGACTCCAAATATGATAGGATTTTAACTTACGGTTGCATTTGATCAAGATTTCTGCATCATTTGCAGTGCCACTAGTGAAAGCTCCCCCCCCCCCCTTCCCTTGCAACACCCACTGATCCATAAAGTTCTCATGTGTGTTCATTACCAGTATCCTACAACAACCTAACCCACACAGCAGACAAGTTTTTCTTTCAGCTCATCGCGGAGAAAAGAACCGACATCCACAGGCTTTGGAACCAAATTCCTCTCAACTCAGCTGATATCCCACGCAAACTTCACCTCTAAGGTGATTGGCTGAAGCAGGGCTTTTCATTAGCGGAGGGACTCTATGGGTGGCACATAGGGGTGGCAGTCACAGAGATGCTACGCAGTCTAACAACAACCAGGAAAGTAAACTTTCTTTAAGATGAAATGTTTGAAAACTTCTTACAAGTATGAGAATGCTAAACTCTGGGGCTGATTACGAATATCAAAAAAGCCTAACTTTTGAGCAAGATTTATTTTCTCCACATTTCATCACTTTTATCAATTAGTCAGAGGTTTTTGGGGGAAAAAAATGCTGGGGAAAAAAAAGAGAGTCAGAAATTTGATGTGGGAGATCAACCTGTAAGAGTTTCAATGACCTTTGACACGTTCACGTTGGCTGGTTCTGCTCTGATGATGAGAACTTAAAACAATTGCCCACTACCAATTTTCACCGAACCTCAAGCTGGTCAAAATCATCAGATATGCACCGCTGACAAAATCAACGCAATCGAAGATGGTTGGCTAAAACGAAGAAAGAACCAGGAGAAGCAATTGTACAAGTCACTCCTTGCTCTTGTTTCTTTTCTTTTTTAAGTTTGTTTTCTCAATCGATCCGTGCCCTCAGAGTCATGTTATCTTGAAAAGATTATTGAATACATACGACAAGAGGTGCAACAGATGGAGGAGACACAGGCCGGGCCCGGCTGCGACGAGGGATGTAACAGACAGAGGAGAGCACCGGTGGGCCGGGCTACAATGGGAGATGCAACAGACAAACACTGGTGGGTTCAGCGCTCATGCCAAAGAAAAAAAAAAACAAACCAAGTTACAGCATGGAAAACAAACATAATGATAACATACGAAAATATAACAGTTGTATGACCATTAACAGTCATTTTCTATAGAGACATTTTGGGGGTGGGCAGGAGAAGAGCTCATACATCTTCCTGACACTTTAGCAACATACCTCTGTTTCAAGTCCACAAGTGTAATTAATTCTTGGAGTACGAATGCTTAATGACTTTATATCGATAATCACCCTTGAGTTCTTAAATGTTAATCATGGTGTACCCCACCTCGGAGGATGAAGAATTCAATCGGCCAAAAACACGCCTGTGACGAAGGGAACTCCGTACAAATCCCACAACGGTCTAACAGTTAAAGTAGATATATTCCACACTTGAGGTCAGTCGTTTATCTCCTTTTATGGCAAAGAAAAGAGCAGAAAATGCACAAAAGAGAGAAAACGTTGAAGTAATTATGACTTAACGACACAGGTTATAGATTAAACAACTGACAGTGACGCTATCACTAAATAGTGACAGATTCACTTCTTTTAACATTGTTGGTTACAATTGTTTATACTGACTCTTTCAAAATGCATTACCACCATAATTCATACAAAAAGAAAAAAGTGAAAAAGCTAGGAAAAAAAAAGAAAAAGGAAGAAGGAAAGAAGTATTCTGAATAGTTTAAGTTTCTACTTCTATCCACGACAGGTTATCACTGATGTGTTTTTATCCCGCACAAAAGAGAAATGATGGATAGACTATACTCTGGCCAGACAATCCTGGTTGCAGTATACTGTCAAGGTGAACATGACATGACCACATCATTTCATACATGGAACCTGCTTGTTACCACACATACACGTAAAAGGTTTTTACAAATGTTGAAATATTTGCACGTATCTGTAATTTGTAGAAACCTTATCATCATTTCAAAAAGTGGTACATTTCTGTCACTGGACTTCTAATTCATTGAATTTAAGTTGATGTCAACAATTACATTTTTTTACTTCATCTATTGTGCTTCCATGTAGTACCTTTAATCAACTTCAACTGAGCCATTCCAAAACACAGATAAAGATACTTTAACGAGACAGAGCATTAAACATTTCCATCTTTTGCTCCAGAATGGATGGAGAAAGGGAATGGGGTTGGCCAATCTTCATGAAACAAAATAGCCACATTGTAGTGATCAACAATGATAGTGATAAGCACTTTAAATATATGGCTAATGTACGAACTCATTCAATTCCTGGCTGACCTCCACCAGTTGCGGAAAATGGCAGACCTATAGACCAGCTGCAGAAAGACAATGAAGCTTGGCCACTTGGTTGGCCACTCTGACGTAGAGAACAGCCGTCGTTTCAAGATTCTGCGTTTGATGTAATCCTGCTGAAGGGTGAAACCTGTAAACAGTTAATTAAATGATCTATCCAAAGGCATCTGGGTGCCTGTCTACCAGCCCCCCTCACGCAAAACTTAACCAATTGAAAAACAAATTCTTAGGCAGTTCATGAACTTCATGTTATTCTGCCAAAAGGGTGAGCCACCAATAGCACTGCGACCTTTCAAAAAGGAATTTAAAAAGGAAACTGGCTTAAAATGAGAGGTGGAATGATTCGGTATCATGGAGGTGCAAAAGCTTGCACAATTTTAATTTAGAGGACGAATAGCTGCCTCAAGTATTTTAAATTTATATTATTTTACTTGCAAACCTACGATAAATCTCCTCTTTTTTTTCCCCACACAGGAATACTTTCAATGCTTCATCCCCACAACATCTTTCTTGCAGGCCTATGAGTCAAGGTGTTTCTTGACATATGTGCCTACACACTCACCTCCGCCTCCTCGGTGCTTCGTAAGCTTCCCCCCCCCCCCGTACAATGAACTTCGAATGTAACATTAATGCTGTAGGGGGCTTTGATGTAACAGTAATGACGCTGTTTCTACCGATCAGATACACTGTAAATTCAAATTTTTTGATATAAATTTAAAAGAATAGGTCAGACAATGTTCAAAATTATTCTTTTAAAATCCATAGTAATACAAAACAACATGTCAGCAAACTTTCATTCTCCTTCGAGCCTTCATATTTAGATGCAAAATAGTCTGTATTTCGTCAATAATTTTTATAGGTCTCAAGTTGACACGGTGGCAATAGCAAACAGAACCATTGAGCAGCTTTCACATTATCATGCTGTGGTTTTGAATTATGTATGAGGCTGTCGTGAAGGTTAATTTATTGTAAAATGCATTACAATTTAAATATTTTGTGGAGCAAGTGGGTGTTTTTTTCATGAGAAAATGCCTTGTATGATTGTTACCATTTCTTTATTTATGACAGAAGTTTGGGGATAGTCTGGATTTTTCTTTTGAAGTGGAAAGAACTGTGACGAAGAAATCAGTGACGACGTTTGCTGAATGCGATGTAAACATCACATGACCATCATGTGACCATCACATGACCATCATGTGATGACTACTGACAGGATTCTTGGACTAATATATCAGCAAATCAAAATGATAGTTTTTTTTCTCTTCCTTCATGCGTCCTGATCTTGAGATTCCCTGTTTACAAGCTTGATTTTCTTCCCTACTGTAACTGACACCATTAACCATCCATAAGCTAAAAGTAACATGTTCTAATACTCAGTATGGTCTACTACCATGTACTTGATTTAATATTTTGTCCAAGTTAGATGCTCTATAGTTATCAGGTTTAAAGGTAACCCTTCTTGATACCGTACATGTTTTCTGGAATGACTTTCAACCTCTTGCACTCATTGCGGAGCAAGATATTACCTAATTGTTACCCACTCCTCAGACCCCTGGTGAATCAAACTGAACTTTGACCTACATTGAAATACAATACCTATTCATCGCACTCATTGTGGTGCACACACATACCAATCATTACGTCTGTGAAGGCTTCTCTTTATGATGCTCACAATGTTTTTACAAGTTGACCCCTGTTGACTAGAAATGATTTTCAATTTCCACTAACAAAAAAAAGGCTTCTCAACCACCAAGTGAAGGTTTGACCTTCATACAACATACCAAGTAAAAGATCATCAAAGTTTCTGCTTCTGAGATACTGTACTCACAAGGAAAGTGTCACAAAAACAAACACACACACACACAAACACGAGGCTCATTATGAGCAAAACATCTCCAGTCAGCCATTTAGTGTAGAAACTACCACAAACATAAAACGAGTCAGAAAAAAATGCAAACAAAAAGAAACAAATGCAAAACAAATGCCTGGAAAACCAGACTCACTAGTTTTTTTTTTCTTGAGGGGTTGGGGAGGAGAATTCCATAAATGAAACATTCTCTGACTGTTTCGCGAAGAGCAGAAGCACAAGAGTCCTCTCTGAGTTAACTTCTACATGCTTCCAAATGGTTGCAGGGGATGGAAAGATGCATCGGAGAGATGGGAAAGCCACTTCTCCAGCTCCCTCTGAAGACGTCACAGTGAAGAATGATACACTCACCGTATCAGAAAGATCGCGTCTGCCAGCTGTCAACGAGACTGATTATTTTCCGTTCTGTCTGTCTGTCTGTCTGTTTGTTTCGAGCGTAAATTATTGACATTTCGATATCGAGTTGCTTGTAATCAAAGGAAAAACATACAGTGCTTCTGATAGAAATCCAATTTCAGAAGCCAACTCTTCGAGGGACACGTCCATGCTCTGGATCGAATCCCTTGCTCCTGGAGAGAAAGTCAAATACCCTTCAATACATTTTTGGAAAGCACACGGAGTGCCGATTGAAAGTTTTCAAGTGTTATTTTGCATAAGCTAATTATCTTTAATTTTTGGTAAAAGCATAAGAGCTTTTAGTATCTGCCGTAACTGATGTGTAATCAAAGCAATTGATGAATGCACTAGAAACTTCTCCTGTCCACCAAGTTTTTCCCCACAACTCTGTGTATCTCCTCAAACTGTATTTTAGATCAATCTCGACATTTAAGTGGTTTGGAAATTCCATCCAAAGCAAATGTGTTCTGAGACTTCAACACACCTTTTGTTACCACAAAACAAACAATAAAACGTACTAGCGGTGCTCCATTTAGCATAAACTCTGGCATGATGACGAGTCACGTAATTGGTCACCAGATTAATGATTACTATGAACAAATAATAATGTCAAGACAATTACTGATTACAAAAAAAAATACATCAACAGAAATATAGTCTTCTCTAGCAAACAATTCCTGAAGGTATCGTGATCAAGAATCCCAACCTTGAAAGTACAATATGAAATCCTACAAAATTTGAGGACGTTGCCCCCTTTCAATAACCGACCTACATAAAAGTTCTGCCTGAATGGGAGGGTGTGTTCCAGTCCACAAAATCCATTTTTTTTGGGCTGTTTGTATTTTTCACAGCAGTGAAAACAACAATTGCTTTTGTCATTTAGAGATTACATATCCTACTTTTAAGCTTCGGTGTTAACATAATGAAGATTGCCCTGTCAGAATTTCCCTACCATTTCCTTTCCCTACCATGTGCAGTGAGATGTGTGTGAAGAGGCATGTGTGGAGAGGCACCCAGTAATTAAACTGCTACTGTGCCACCACAAGTAACAGCTATTAATCACTATTAATCTGTATATCTGCAACCAGGACTGCACGACTGATGGCTGGGTCAATTTAACAGCATATAGCTGGCGTGTGGATTACCCTGGGGTCATGTGATACAGTCACATGACCATTTGGGAGAAGAAGGAGCTCTAAGATCGCTCTATCATCGAGTCATGCATCCTTTGTGAAACATGACAGTTATAAGCAATGTTATTTTAATATTATTTAGGGAGGTCAGGGGTCATCTACCAAGAGACAGGACCCTTCATTGGTCCTGTTCATCACCAACAATGTCAGTGGTTTCTTTTCATCCCACTCTCACATCGATATCTCTACCGTTTCTGCATCCATCACTAGCACACCAATCTCCGGACAATTCCGGCTGCACATCGGACAGCGATGCTACCCACGTTCTCACAGACAGAAGGACCGGTCGTTTTCTCGTTTTACCCGACGACGCCAGAGAGCGTAGTCCATGACCTGTTTGCGAGGACCAACGTGAAGCTACTAGGAATTATTCAGAAGCCTACCAGAGGCTTTACATAGCACCATTCTCCGCCCCATCTGTTGCGCTGAGGTAGGAGTAGCGTATTGGTTTCCGCCTCCCATGGGGGCCGTGCGCTCTGCGATATGCCTTCAGAGGTCTTTGACCGGAGATCTAGGAAAAAGGAGAAGTGTAAATATATTGAAATGGTGGCAAATTTAATTTATCGATGATAGCATAATGATAGTAATCCCCCTGAATTTCCTAATCCCTCACAAAAGGAAAAATAAGGTAAAAATGTGAATGTGCATTGGATGCTTTAAGAACGACAGCGTTTAATACCTATGGCTGGATTTTCAGACTGAAAGGTATGGAATGCCTCTGAATGATGTATTTTACAAGAGAGTTTGGGCGATGTTTTGAATGTACCAATTACGCTTTGGAGAAAATTTTCACATAAAAGCTGAGGACGAACTGGAGTGATCGATCTACCTCCATCTTGTCTGAAATCGACAATACAGCGTACAATAGACTCTAATTTTTTTTTCTTGGGAGAATTCATACCAAAATACTTTTTTTTAATAATCAAAATCGTAAAATGAAACGATTTAAAACACAAACTCTGGAAACTCAGAAAAATGAATCTGTAGATTACGATTACAAACTGGACCACAGCAACACACATGATGGATTACAACTTTTCAAATGTTCTAATATCTCCTCTGCCTTCATCAAAGTGACAAATTCCAGCGACATCTTCTTTAAAGAGGCCGCTTCAGTGCTTATCCCTAATATCACAAATTCATGCCACTGGAAGATGGGTTATGAGTCACTCTGCCAAGGCTAGAGGAAATGTGAAATTAAATTACTTAAAGGGTACAAGGAGAGGGTAGGACATTTTGGTTTATTACGAGGCTTAAAACCAGATTACATTCCCTGACCCAGAGGAACTAGAAAGATAGGAAGAGTTGTCTATCTAGAGCAGATATAAGAAGAACAGAGCTTTGAGCTTTGGCTGAAGCCTGCAGCCTTGAAGTCATGAGTTTTCCACCGAGGAACCAAACCTTTGAAGTGGTTGTATCAGCAGAATCAGGGTGAATCCAATGTGTATATATTTATACTGTATATATATATATATAATAATATGTGAAAATCCACATATGCTCCATGTGATATAAATTTATATATGTAAGTAAAACACTTCACAAACATGACAATTTTGAAGCACAATTAAGTTAACAGGAAAAAGTGTATATTTCGGACACTCCTGTGTCCTTCTTCGGCACAAACAATTTAATGTTGAAAACAATTTTCAAAAACACCAGACTGCACACGCTCGGAAAACGCAACAATATACAATTAGTGTGTTATGCGTCTCAGTTCAGTGTGCATTAATTATTACTATCACCCCGCCCCACCCCAAACAGAGGGGAAATCACTCAACAAGTCAAGATCTTTGATTAGGCCACTGGAATGAGCAGATAATTTAATTATCCACTTACTCTCCGCTTTCAACCTTCTTGTCACCGAAGAGTAGCAATTACCAAGCAAAATACATTCCAAGTTGGAAAGCGAATGATTACGTTCACCGCTGTAGTGCTTGGGTACAGGGTAGCCCAAAGACCCATTCTGTAATGTTTTTTTGTGATTGTAAAATCTTAGTCTAAATTTGTTGCCTGTCTGGCCAACATAGTTACCTTTATTACATATGTTGCAGCATAATAAGTAGACTACATTAGGTGTATCACAATCAAGGGGAGGGGCCCGAATGTTATATGTATATATATGTATACATATATATGTAATAAAACTGAAAATAGCGATGAGTTTGAAATTCATGATGAATAAAATATATTACGCCAATATTTCAGTAAGAATACACCTGACATCGTCACGGCGAAATAGCAAACTGATGATACAAGTCAATACATTACAATAACAGCTGTTACAGAAGTAAGTGAGTGAGTAATATCAGCTCAAAATAGCTGAAGATTAAAACTCTGGACATTTCTATTCAGGGTAGGTTGTAAGTCCTTAATGAAAAGGGACCATGATCTTACGTTTATAGCAGTCATTCTCTACATGGAGAACTTTAATATCACCTGGGTTTGGAAGTTTATGGGACGCCGTTTTACAGTGATCGTGTATGGAACTGAATTCCTTGAAGTAGTCAGCATTTACATGTTTTTTAAATCTATCACAAAGCCTCCCCAATGTAATTATCCCCACAAATTTTGTCACCACAAGGAATATGATATATACAACCACTGTTTTTAAGATCAGGAATTTTGTCTTTAACTTTGAAAAATGAACCAATTTTAGAACGACTGAAAGAAATCTGTAGTTCTGCATTAGAGCAATGTTTGAAAGTCTTAGAGATAGATCTAGCAATTTTGTTAGACATATTACCACAGTATGCATAACTTAAGATAGAATTTAGATAAGTTTTCATTCTCGTCCACAGTGCAGGGGACAGGACCCATCAGTAATCTCAATCTTAAATTACAGGTATATTTCTCAAAGCTCTTGATGAGTTAAAGAGATACAATTTTATTAAAGTGACAAAAGAGTAAAGTCGGGCGGGGTGACAGGGTGAGGAGATGAAGTTGAAGGGTAAGGGAGCCATTGCATCATGGTTTTGAGAAGGTCCAAGGGTAGCAAAGAGGTCATGAGCAGAGAGAACTTGTAGTAAATTATATATAAAAGCAAATTGTAGGAGAGCAAATGAATAATGATAGGGGGTTGGAGGGTGAAGTATACATGGGCTCCTATGGGAAAGGATTATGGAATTTGGAGGAGGGGGGTGGGTGGGTGTAACAAGGAAGAGGTTTTAGTTAGCAGAGAGAGGGAATGGGAGGAGATGTCCGAGGAATTATTGCACGAGATGAGGAGTTTACAACATCAGTGGTGTTGAACAAAGAAGACAAGAAAAAAAACTGAAAAGAAAAGATATCAAATTTCCATCATCTCATGCTTTCTTTTATACTGACAAACAATCAGGTTGAAACTTTTCCACTGGTATGTGACAAAGTTGTGACATAGTTGTGACACAGTTGTGACATAGTTGTGACATAGTTGCTAAGAATGCCAGAGAGAGAGAGAGAGAGAGAGAGAGTCAATTTGGTACAGCTGTGAGCTTTTTTTAAAACGTCGAGGAGGCGGAAAGTAGCACACAAGAGAAGATATCCAGAATTACCAGTTAATACAGCTTCACATAAAAGCAAAGCTGCGAGCAGAGCACTCTGGGAAACGCCATAGATCCAATGTAGTTGTCGTGCGATCTTGCTTTTTCCAAACTCCCATTGCCACTCAATTATTCATGTGCCAAATGCAGCTTGATTGCCTTCTCGACTCGTGGGGGACCCGACGAACTTCTCGAACCTCATTAACGAGTCAGATTGTTCAGCGATACGAAAACAGGATTCTCGAATCTCGAAATTAAAGGGGTCACAATCGTTTTTGCCAAGTGAAGATCGCGAGTTTGACGATGACACGATTATTATACCGGAGCTGCTGATTGACTTTGTGTGAATGTGCATTACGCTTCCATGTGAATGTGTTTTTCTCTTTGTGATGATAAAATAACACCACTGTGGTGATAAAATCTAAAGTCATCATTTTCGAAATACTTTAATAAGTAACTCAAGGTAAGGCTTTCACTTTGGCATGCTACACATGAACAAGGATCTATGTAATGTAGCTTAATTTCAAGTCAAAGTTGAAGTGATCTGATTTCAAAGGGTGAACCAATTTGAAGAAAACAGTAGTGTTGTCATGGTTACTTCTTAATTTTCAGCAGCTGGCACTGTTTTTGTATTTGCTGTGTAAGGGCAGGATTCCGGTGGGTGCGGCAATTTCTAAGAAGGGGAGGGGTAGGGGGTGGGGTGTGAAGGGCACAAAATGCCACTGGGGGTACTTACTTTTGGATGACTATCACAAGACTTACACACGAAGCTAGATCCAAATATCGACCGTAAGAAAGTTCGCTGACCTGTGACATTGTCAGCTGTCAGCTGATCAGACCCAAAAACATGAACAATTGAATGCAACTTCCCATCTTGCAGGCTACTCGTATTCCACATTTTTGTTAATGCAAACAAACATTAGCCAGGACTACACCCTTCGGTATCAAATGGTCAATGTTACAGTCTCAGAAGTGGCATCGGTGACTAAATGCCGTTTTCTGGAAGTTTCTGCCATTCAAAATTGCCAATACTTTCTCGCTCTAGACATGAGTGAACAGCGATGAAACAGAGTACTGAAAGCCTGTATATGCTGGTTAGCCACTAAATACATACCAATATAGTAATGTTTCCATCTATTCCTGACATCAAGAATTTGGTAATTTCTTGCTTGTTCACGTCAGGCACGGTATGCTGGTACCCGAAACGCGGCTTCCATTGCAAAAAGATAGATCAACGATGTTTTTAAATTAGTTTTCACGAGGATTTGACAGAGAAATCATATGGACTATAGGATGAAATGAAAATTTCATATTTTGCTTCAAATCGAACCTGGTACATATTTCTTCACACTTTCATTTGATTGACATAATTTATAATAAATCAGATAAGACAGATAAAGATCCGATTTGAGATAAAGAAGTGTTGCTGTTCAGTTGATTACCCCGGTTATTACTTAAAAACACTAAGACATAGTCACTACTTCTTTTTTTCATTGTAAAAAAAAAAAATGTCATATGCCTATGATTTCTGGTTCACTAAGTGAACTTGTAGCAAAGTGCCAGGTTTTATTAAATGTAAAAAAAAAATCCACTGAAAAAAATGGTTTCTTTCGTTTGGTTCGCCATTATATTTGATGGCACCGTTGTTTTGAGAGTTGGTGAGTAAAATGAAAGCTGGTAATCAAGCAACTGTCGAACACACTTGAAAAAAAAGAAAAAGCTCTTTCCAATTTTCACACATCGTGACCATTTCAGCACTTCTGGAATATTGTGCAGTCGCCACACATCGCACTACTCCCACTCAATTGATGTAATGCACTTTCCAAAAGTCCTTCATTACAAGTCAAGCTGTTGCTGAGTTAAGATGCTAACTTTTTGCATATCAAAAAATGAGTGCCTTTCTCTTGGGGGCTTCATATTTGGTTCTGCAATTTGAATGTGGCTTCCCATGTAACACCATTTTTGTCTCTAAAAAGGGGGGGGGGGGGCAGGGATTCATGTTTATGAGAAGAAATTTCTAGGCATCCTTTAAGAAGGTTGTCAAGTGCTCATCTGGTGCCACACAAAGTCTGATCGTCTTTTCTGCTTGGAAACATCAAAAGTGCAAATGTGGGTCACCAGTTAATAAAATCTGGGCCTTTTTTATGTTCTTCTTTTATATGCAACAGGATGCTCCCTGGCTACTTAGATGATATATTACACAAAGAGTTGCTGGTCTTCAAAATGAGGAGAATAAAACACAAGGCAGTCACTATATAATGAGGTATTTTGTTTCCCCACTCACTTTGAGATCCACACTTTTCCTAAGAAGAGAAGAAAAAAAGATGGCGTCCAAAGGGAGGCAAATCCAAATGTCAGAGAATGAGAGTGACAACATCTAGAAAAACAGCATTGACTCTGTGGTCAATGGAGTGGAAAAATGAGCTCTTTACATTGGTCCTTGATAAAAAGTTGCAGAGATTCCTGATCAGCAAAAAGGGTGTTTATGTCACATTCATAGAGCAAGGAAAACATCATAAACACATGCAAACCTGGAGGAGGTAATGTATGCTAGAGACAAACAAATGAAAGAAAGTATCACAGTGGTTAGAGAGGGCAGCATACCAGTTTACCATCTGGTGAGACTGCGAGGGTGGATTGCATTGGCAGGATTTTCATTCTGCAGTTGCTATGATAGTAGTCTTTTAAGATATAAAGATAGTATGGTTACCTCAACAAATTAAAACAAGAAGTGACACAACTTCTACAACTTCTATTCCTTGAAACAAAAAGTATGAACTTCTTCTCGAAGGACTTTTCAAAGCCAATATATGCAAATGAAGATTTCATTTGACACTTTTCAAGTTTGCAGTAAGTTTTTTTCCTTTAAAAAAAAAAAAAACACTGATGGAGACTATCTGCAACAAATGCTTGACATTTCCTGTTGCAGCTTCAGCTTTAGCAATCAAATTTTGCCCCCTTGCAACCACTATGAGATGCTCTGAAGGTTTTGTGGCTAGACCATTAATGTTTGGGGGGAAAAAACCTTGTCAAGGTAAAACATTTATCAAAACAAAGTGTAGAAAGTGTGTCGAAGCTCCTGTCCAGCCATTAGCTTTAATGGGTATATCAAGTGGGCATGTGAGGGTTACTTTACTTTTCTCCAGAGTCGCCACTCCTCCCCCGGAGTCATGACTCGATTTCAATTTTCTTGAAGTCACAACTCCTGCAGCATTTTCAAACCTACTAAAAAACATTCACCTGAGATCATTTTATTGTGTGCTTAACAGTTTGATTAAGTGCTCCTCTGCTACTTGAATAAAATACAACATTTAACACAAGTGGGGCCATTTTTTGTATTTCTTGTTCCCCAATCAGGCCAAGCCTATGTTTGAAACTGTAGGATTACTATTTCTGACCCAACAACACTAATTTGAGCCCTACATTGTTTAAATGATAATTCCTGTTTAAACTATAATATATATGTGCAGATTGCAGTTACGACGTCATTGAACCAATGCCAAATATGAACGTAGTAGGATCATGACTGGGCAGGTAGCCACAGGGGGGGCATGTGCACCCAAAGTTTTTTTTTTTTAATTTTTCAACAAAATGTCCTGCTTTGTTGGAATACAAATAAAAGAAGAAAAGATGGAAATCTCGCATCCATTTTGCATCCAGAACCCTCGAAAAGGGCAAAGATGTTTGAAAGAGGCTGGGGATTTTCACAAATGCAAACACACTGATGACTTTATCTTGAGATTACCCGTCGATGCTAGCCAGTGACTTATAGGAAGATATCAGTCTGTGGAATTCATCTTAGGAGAGACTGAGGGGGTTATTGATGAGGAGACTCAGCGACTGTTTCATCTTTAGATTGAAGAGAGATTGTCACTGATGATCAATTTCACTGTAAAACTTTGAATCTAAACTCTTTTAATTTAGTTCATAATCAATTTATGGAACTTTCAAATAAAAGTACAACTTAAAGGAGAATGAAAGTCAGAACGTTTTACACTAAAACATCATTGTCAAATGAAAGACTAACATGTGGTGATCACCATCACCAAATTTCATGTGCATATGTTGTTTACTTTTCAAGATATTGCAATTTAAAAGTTCATAAAAATTAATCAGGATGCTGCCACGCTGAGATTGTGATGTTTATAATCTGACCACTTGTCACTGAAAAGCTTTTGTTTTTCTTTATAATTTATTGACAAATAGTTTTAACAGGTATGTATCTATTTAAATCAAAGTATGAATAATTTGATCATTGCATGATACACCTCAGTAATTCAACACAAAGTTGTGTACAGTGTACATGCATTCATGGAAATTACGAGAAACAAAAACAAAGAAATACATTAAACTCCTGCCATCAAGGGTTATGTGACATCATAGTTTGACTTACTCAAGTCTGTTCACATTCAACTGAGACAAAGATGGCAACACCCTTGTCTAGATTTCAAAAGTGCATAACTTGGGAAGGGAAGAATATTTTTTAATGAAACTCTGACAAGTGTTTTGTCAAACCCTTCTGCTTCATATTTTATAAAGATATTCCCAGGGTTTCATTCTCCTTTAAAGACCTGTCACTTTTCTTTTGTACCCAACATTCTTACAATCCTTTGTTCAGAGGAAGGTTATGACGTTTACATACATATTGAACTGGGAAATGGGAACTTAATTCCCCCCCCCCCCCTTGTTTTTGCTTTTGTCAGGGAAACACTTACTATGCCACCAATTGTGAAACGAAGATGTTACAAGAAAAGTAAGAGTGAGCTAGGTCTGTGAAGACAGGTACATAACAAAGACAGAAAATTTTATATCTTGTCAACCTAAATAAAAAGAACTAAGATTGAACAAGCATTTGCTCACATTCCTCTCCTTATTTTCATCCATTCTCTTTAGTTTCCGTTCTCTTTTTTTTTTAGTATTTCAATCTACTGCCCTCTTTTTCAGGATTAACTTTTTTTTATTAGTATTTCTTCTTCTGATATTAACAACCTTTTGACAGTTCAGTTTCTTCGGTTTTCTCCTCCCTTACCCGGGTTCAGGTATATCTGTCATCCACTGTCTTACATATATCCTCACAACCACTGCACTCTTGGCTTGACAAAGTTTCATATTGTTTTCACTGTTATGTACATCACATTTGGCACAACCATTTGGGCAAGCTGTGAAGTCTCAATGACACCACAGGGAGATTAAAGCCTACAGCTTACCAAATAGCTTTGTAAAATAAAATGTCTGAGGTAACGACTTCAAACATCAGTGCTTAACTCTAAACTTTATTCTGATAAAGTGACATGCAGCTCATTGTTTGCCGACTTACTGTGTTGCTTTTCATCAAACATTCTCAAAGTTCTCTCAAACAACTACCCACGTACAATGGACTATATGAATCCTGCAAGTCCAGACAAGGTCAATTGTGGTTACTACAATATCTTCAGACTGCACATTTTGGCACTTTCTACTCATAAACACAATGTGGGCTGGGTGTGACAATGTGTTTGCGTTAACGTCCAGGCTTGAGTGTGGCAAATCTCACGAGAATTATTTGACTCCCAGTCACCCCCTCCTTAAAAGGGGAAAAAAAAACAGTCACAGCTTCTCAAACAAGTCACAGGCACATGAAAGTTCATGAGGTAGCCTTTTCCCGATTTTTTACTTCTCTTCCACATCTTTCAAGGATTCAGTATTAAGATTATTCAAGTCATAACACACATAATTCAGTGATAGAGAGAGTGTTGTCTTATTGATGCTAAGCAGCCACACGAGTGTATATTACAACTTAAAGGCCTGGTGGCTACCAACTCATCCAATTTTAGATCAAATTTGGGTATCTTTTATTTACAAGGTCAGTTAAGGTTGGACAACCTACTCTTGGATGAAGAGGTCATCTCACTCTAATATGAGACCAGGGATCAAACCTCCAAGTTGCTGAACTTCACCCCTTTAAACGCCACCACCATTGTCCACTTGTCCACACCGTCGGTCTAAATGACCTCACTTCAGATGAAGATCATCTTTTAAACCGTTGGTAACCCTTAGCAGCATCGGCATGGACTTGCAGTGTCTGTCTGATAGTGCTTACAAACACCTTCCCTACTTTTTGTTTCCCCCTCACTTCAGATGTGAAGCTCTCCAAATAAAAACAATCACTAAAAAAATTAAAATTCATTACAGTACCATTCACATTTCCTCCCTGTAAAGTTTTACCTTCTGCCTTCAATTTACAAAAATTTTTCCTGTTGAATCATGGATGCCATAGTTTCCTTTCAGACTTACTTCGTCAAAGGTTGATGGATTGAGGATCTTATCGTCGCTGTTCGTGGGACTGGATGGCGGAGTGAGACTGACGTTGCTGACCGACGTGGATGGATTCTTAGGTTTCGGCGCAACTGGAGGAGGTATGTCTTTCCTGATGGAGAAAGAGAGGACGAACACAAAGAGACCTTTACGAGACGAAAGCAAGAACTGTCGCGATGTCACCTCCGGGGTCATAGTGAAGGTCTAAATGTTCATTGCTCTTGGAAAAGCTTATTATTACGTTGCAAATTTAAGTGTAATTAAAAATGCAATATAATGAGAATCAGTTTGAAAGTGACCGTACAACGTCACATAGCCTAGCTACAATCACCACATTCCCTTGCCCCTTCCCCCACCCCAATCCCAAATTCTGGATGTTTTGCAAAGTTTGCAAGCTTCAAGTTAGGGTCAATATTAAACACAATAAGAACCTCAGCTGCCAAGATCTTATCAATGTATATGAACGGTAGATTTCTCCAGGCTGGAGGGGTGGACATTGTCGAAGGGTTTGTTGTGGTTTCTGCCGACATTTTCATGTAAACAGACAATGGCAACAATGGCTCTCATTTTAACTCGTTGATGCTTAAATTTTGCACATACTTAGTAGAAAGCAGAGTAATTATGCATCTGATGAGAAGGAGGTGATTACAGATCATAATCAGTGCAGGGTGGAATGAGCTTATCTGATATGCTGTATCAGATACGTTGTATCAAGTTTCCATCGGTCCAAAGCAAAACTTCAAATGACAGCCGTAATCACAGCGTTTACTCCCTGGAGACACCATGATTTGCTCTGTCGATGATGCTAACAGCTGTAGAGCATACACTTCTACGTGAGATCATTAAGACCGATATAACGTGGCAACAGGGTATATCTTTGTACAACTCTCTCTCATCTGTTTAGGGTAAGTTATTAATTGATAGGTCATTACCAATCGATCAATAATGGCAACCACTCTCTGTGGATGCAGGAATCTGTGTTTTTTTTTTTTAATACATCTTTATGGTCAACAGTATACTCCAACATGATACAACGTAAAAGGTAAGACAAATTCATGTTAAACTAATAAGTCATTAATAATCTTCTTAAAGGCAAACACTATAACAGTATGAGTATTCTTTGCTGCTTCATATTACGATTGCTTACACTTACGACCAAGTGTGACAGACAAGTTCAGTAGGCCTCTAGCCCAGTTCTGGCCTGCATTGCTCTCCTTCTTTGGGAAGATTTATGATGTAAAAAGATTATGGAGGCTTTTTAATACATCTCAACAGGATGGCAGGATTTAGTTGAAGAAAAAAACTACAGGATAATTCAAAGGGTAAAAACTCCAATTATCGGGTTAATCTCGAATGAGAATAACTTCTCTTCGGTGATTGACAGATGTTGCAGTCGCCTAGAGACAGAGAACTGAATCTCACCACAAGACAGGGTTAAGCATCTAGCGAATCCTCTGGAGGCAAACTTTAGGTGATTCATTCTTTGTATTAAAGAAAACCTCCAGCATTTTATTGGCATACCAACGACAGGTTTGTGGCATCTCTCACATCTCACGACTCAAAGGGTAAGGTTACAGTCAGTAAACTCTGGGGGATGGTAGCCAAAACCACTCAGAACTTTGGCAGTCCTATCTAACCAGCGAGATGATTTTCATAACTTTAATGTCTGAATTGTCACTTTCAGAACTCTAATGCCGACTTTTGCAAAATACCTACGAATGAAGTGAACATTCAGGAGGCAGTCCATGCCAGGATTTCTCATCAATTTCTCGTATCTCAACTAAGCACGTACAGCTGCATTCCAATTCGCTATCTTACGGCAACTGTTCATTAATCAAACTGCTTAAAATTTTTATGTTTCCCGTGTTGTTGTAATTGTTGTAATCAATTAAAAAAGATGCCTAAAATGAGGATTAAAACTACAAGAATTTTACCTTAACGGACTACTCAATCACAATTCCTGCTTGATCTAAGCGATGCGTTTGTCGAGAACATGATTTATGATATGCCTCTAATCAGACGTACGTCACAAGCAAGCTCAGATATGTGTTACCTGAAACACCACCAATAGATAAACATATTAGATTACAAACTCATAAAACATGAAGTAAAATCCAGGCATTATGTGGAAGGGAGTTTTCTGTCCTCAGTTAAAAATAGAGGGTGCTATATACAACTTCTGACAAGCTCTGGTTGTATGCTCGATCTCTTATTTTGGATCCTTTTTGGTATGCATTAAATTTTCCCATTGTTAAGGTCTGCCTGCAAAAATACTTGCCTCAAACTTCCATCAAGTCTATCAGAATGAACAAGTGACAGGAAGTGGCTTGTTAAAATTTTATGCCCATGTGAGCAATTTTGGCTACATGAAGCATTAATAAACATTAGCATGCTGCTGTCCGTAGGCTCAACATGGCAAACACATTTGCAACATTTTCCAATGCATTCTCAACTTATTCATCACATTTCCCGTGGCCAACGACAATTCCTCGTTGTATATGCAACAACACGGTGATAACTACTGGCTTGAAAAAACAGCGCCACCACCTCACAAAAAAAAAATCCTGTACATTTGCGTTGCATGCTACGGAACGTGGCAGAATTTGAGACCTCGAAGATGGAATTTTCTGATGTCTGAAGAGGGAAATTTGTGACCCAACATAAACAGCCAAAGCCCACAAAAAGTGGACCTTGGTTGATGATGTTCCAGTGATAATACATTACTGTTGCTCTGTTATATCAAAAGAGACTCCCACCGCAGACTGCATCGGGTAGTAATTTACAAGGTTCGTCAATCGTTCTTTAATCTGAGCACGAATGACACATTACAGCTCACGAGCCACTTGCACATGTGTACTCCACATTCATGTAAAGCTTCGCACATTTCACTGCGAGTGTGCAACACAGTACCTCCACACAATGTGATTCCGATTCGGACGAAAATTCGTCCGATTTTCTGGTAGGTTACCAAGATGCACACAGCAAACGTGCACCAAACCTGTCAAGGTGCACACAGCTGTGACAATCAAAGCGTCATGAGCTCATCAACGAGAATTATGCATCATCAATTTACATGCAAATGTATCGTTGCAAGTGATTCCCTTCATGACTGTTTTATTATATAAAACCTGAGAGACGTTGCGTGTATCGATCTTTGGACGTAGCTTGATTCTGTGTTTAAATGGACTCATGCATCCATTAAACTCAATTCAAGACCAACACTCCAGAAGAAGAGGAGATACTCTGAAACAAATATTTTCCACTCTGTCATGCGTAAGTCTGACACCATCGATAGACATGTTTATGGTAATTTTCTGAAATTGTAGATAAATTGTAGTGTGATTATTCCTTTAAGACAATTAGGTAATACACATTTAAGTTGTCTGAGAGTAATAAGGGCTTAATTTGGGTATGTACATGGCCGTAGTGTGATTGTACAGGCACTTATAGCTGGAATATGAGTTGTACTGGCAATTGCCTGGTCATCTATCTTTGTACTTCATCAAAGTTCCAGTGAAGAGAAAGTATAGGAGAAAAGATCACCTGTCACAAAATCCAAAAGAGAACTACGTGTTCATCTTTCAAATATTTAAATATGAAAATTGTCATTTTTTGTGGCCCCACAAAATTCAGACTCTCTAAAAAAGCATAGTCGTCAATTACTGTTACTTAAAATCAAACAGACCAATGGGAATGGGTATGAATATTCATGCATGCAAAATAAAAATGGGGCTTAAACAATATTTTTTTGAAGTGGCTATAACATATCTGACTTCCAGTGGCAATGTATGACAAATTTCCAACTCATATTCCAGGTTTAAAACAGATTTGCGAACCTTAAATTTGTATTTACCATAGGATGATGGACAATTAGTTAAATTCACAACACTTTATATAGGGATCTTGTTGGTGAAAGTGCTTTTTCTTTAATCATCAGTAAGAAATGAATCTGACAGAGGGAGGGGGGAGTTGGGACACAAGAGAGATGGTGGGGGCACTATAAATAAATCACCAGGGAGATTGGAAAGAACTTCACGTGACACACTATACTGTACATGGTGAGCCAATTTTGTCATGGATCTTTACGTGCACAGGAGGAAATTGTGAAGCCAAAAGTGTGAAGACGGGAATTAAAGTTATTATGGATCTTAGGTTCCTCGACTCAATTTTTTTTTGGGGGGATGGCCTCAAGTGAGGTTGTTAATATATCAGTTGCTGGGAGAACTTTTGAATATTAAGTTGTTATATATAGTTTTGTGGATAGCATTGTAGGTAAATTGTTTTATTTTGTCTGGGGTTGTCGTCTTTTATCTGATCTTGTATTGCTATTTTTTGAAAAGACATCATAATCACTTCTTTAGAAATCTTTAATAAAGAACAAAACCACAAAAAAGCCATTTTTTTTTACCATACCATTTCTTCCTTTTTATTAACCATCTTCACTGCATCTACAGTAAGTCCACAATTCAGAGATTTTCTGAAATAATCGTGCACAGAAACACGGAACTAATACAGGAAATGGCTCAACCCAGTCTCTCATAGTTTCTCCTATACCTTGCTCTCCACTATAAAATCTTTAAATCACCCACCAAAAAGTATAATATCAATTGTTCAAATCACATTGTCAAGAATCAGGTGAAAGCCTGAGTTAAAGTGATGGTTTAATATGGAATTTTATGCATTTGCCGTCACTATATATGGGACTAAACAGCAGCGGTGGATTAGTATTTAACTATCACTCATTATACAAAAACACTCCACATTATGACGTATCAACATTCATACTTGGAATAATGGAGAAATCTTTATGTTTTCTTTCAATAAATGTACATAAGCCTAAATTACCATTGGGAGCAGTCCATCAACTACTTGTTTGTTAATTAGCATTCACGTACAGTGAACCATCAACTCGGCAAGTGATAAGAGCTGAACAGATATAGGCCTACAGCAGAATTTGTGAGAGAGGACAGTACATGCCAATTGAAGATTCATATTATAAATATGTTAAAGCTACACAGATGCATGACTCATTACAAGAAAAAAAATTACCAAACAAAAAGGCAGATCTTAATTGAAAGGTCGTTCACCAAGAGGCCTAATTCAAACAGTAATATGCAAACAGTTGGTGAGTCAAATTAAAGGGCGCTTTCATCTAAACCGCAGGTTTTAAGTAATGAAAGTCACTCCCAGTAAACATTCCTTATGTTTGCAGGTGGTAAATAAGGACCCCGTTCTGATGTGTTAAGTACATATGCAAGCATTGAAACCAATCTTTTCAACAATAAATGGAAATATTCTGTACCCCAGCAGGGTCCAAGCCACGTTTTTCCTCAAACCAGGAGGATCAATTTTATGGATGTCACAAGGACACCACTTAGGTATGGGGTCAAGGGGCCTACCTTAGGGCCACTTGAGGAGTCTGGCTTGTGTGTAGGTCATTTGTTCTTCTAAGGCTGATTACACCAATGTTTCAATTGTGTGAATTATTCATTCCACCAGTTAAAACTAAGCAGTGCTTTTTGAACACAGCATCATTCTCAACCGTGGCAAACTATTTCAGTCTCAAACAGGGCACTAAATTTTCAAACTGGATGGAAAGAAGAAAAATGAAAATCAAAGTGGGCTTAAACTGTTCATTTAAAATGCCTCAGAAAGAGCCCCGGGTAGAGAAGCTATACGAATGTCAAAAAAAAAAATGGATTCAAAACTGTGTAGCAGTCTGAGATTGATTTGTTACTCAGGCTCTTGTAACCAGACGAACTTTCAAATTAAATGCATAAGGGTGGTTTTTTGAGGGGTCCTAAAATCTGAGAGGGCCCTGTTTCTTACATCGCACATCACGGCTGCTGATTCTAAGTTGCCTACTGTTGTTCAACTGGATCTCTGCATTATACACAAATATTTATTGTTCAACAGATTTGTTCCAAGTATGGGTAGACTGGTCGAAAAAAATGACCAGAGGGGACGAAAGTCCCCATCACTGGCCATTAATGCAGTGAAGAAAGATCACGAAACCCAAACTGTCAAATCCTATTGCTGTAGCCCAGCTTGCTGAGAGTACCAGTATCGGTATCCCTGGTCCCACAGTTGGTAGGTAGCCCATATGTCACTTTTGTTAGGCTATGAGATCGAGTCACAATACAAGATTTTGCTTTCCACATTATTGTATTACACCATGTATCTTACCTATGGGCATGACAATGAAATGCTCCTAGGCACACATGCTGACTTTTGTTTACTGAATGACGCATGATGGACTAAATTAATTAAGAAAACAAAAAAACAGTGTTTCAAAAAGTTGCAACACGTATAACGTACAGCACAGCATAGTAAAATTTTGGATCTGGACAGCAGTTTCAGAAAAGGTTCTGACACATGGTCGGTCAGGTACCTCTTGCAAACACTACAAAGTGGTACTTGTCCATGGTATTCTAAACAAACTTTACAATACTAGAAAGTACGACGTCCTGAGACGGGAGATTTCAGTGACTTATCATCCTCTAGGAACAAAAACTTTCAGCTGAAGTTTGAAGCAGTGACCAATATTACTGATACAGAAAACTGAAGAGTCTGTCAATGACAAATTACCGCAGCCATCGACAATTTTACGTGACCAGAAAGTCTTCGTCAAGTTCCAGTGAAGCGAGATGGTATGGGACATCTTTCCCTGCAATAACCAACCTCTTAGCCCTCCTCTGCACTCTCTCTCTACGAACTCACTACATTTTGAAAAGTACAGGTTCCACACCTGACAGTACATACTTTATGTGGGCCTACTGTGTACACTGGTTACATTGTGCAGCCTTAGTCTAATGTTCTGACAAGACACTTCAATACAGCCATATTCATCAAACTGAAAAAAAAAAAACAATTCAAATGTTCCAAATCCCATCTGTATACGACGTTGCTACATCGGACTACAAAATGTTGAAATTTATTCACTCAAACTGAAATGTAGGTTGTGTAATAATTCGTGATGTCACTCTAGTCCAATTCAAATTACTTTCTTTCATTTTTCTTTCTCCTTTCAAAAGCCATTGCAACTTGCCATAAAATGTGATCCCTGTCTTGCTGTTACATCGTGACTTGACTACACAAGTTCTCTACATACACGCTATGCAAGAAAACAGTAAAATTGTCAAGGTTGTATAAACAGTTTAATCTCAGAAGCAGGTAATGTGAGTTGCGTACAAGAAGGACGTTAAAAAGTATCGTGCAATTGACTATTCCATATTAAGTGCATATCTTTCAACATTTCATATCTCAGCTGCCATGAAGATGGAAGCTGAGTGAAAAGCAATTTGTCTCCTAACTTCTGTATGTTCTTATATTTCTGGATTTTATAGGTACACTGCAAGTGTAGGTCTGATTTCTTGTTTCCATGTATGTCATTTGCTAGTGATATGTGATCTAAATCCGCTCCAAGAAACTTTCATTTTTTTTTTTCCATAAGTCATTTAACGAATGACATCACGAGCAAAAGTCTCTTATTGACGTTGTTTGCCGATATCGCACTATTGCAACAACAATATAATCACACATGTCATCACAAAGTGTCGTAGCAAACAAAAAACAAGGATAGTTACAAACAGAAACATCTTGAACTATCACCAACATATCAAATGGCCGACTCCACTGATAATACGACGTTTGATATTTACACCCACTTCTCAGTGCACCCACTGATACAACATTCCTGTCTACAGTGTGCAACTTAAGAAAAACGTTCATAACAATGACAGCAATATCGGCAGCCTGATATTTTCACATTATGGTTGAAATTTGGCAATTTGTTACGGTACCATATTGTTCATGACATTTTCATACATGCACAGTACTGTCTTCATGTTAATAAAACGATGTGGCTTTCACATTGTGGCTGGTACACTAAGACAACCCCGTAAATGCCATTAAATTGTTACCCTGGTTACAAGTGGCTTTGTTACTCATGCAAAACTGAAATGCAACGTTTATCGCCGTAATTGCATTGGATGTGTGCGCCATATTTGGGTCGACCTCTTCAGGGAAATATGCTAAGTCGGCAGCTGACAGTTCGAATTGGCAATCGCACTCTGAGGCAACTTTCAAAATTGCCAATAAAGCCACCAAATTTACACTGATAGGTGAAGATGATCATCGGGCGATACATGTCCTTGCTCTGGATGTGACAGATACAACAAACAGGTGATGACAAATGCTAAAAAGGGGTCATCACTTGCCATTTCTCTCCCAGTGTCCTCCCCCAATCCCCCTTTCCATCTACTTTCTCTGATTTTTCATGCACAACTGAAATGTGTGCTATGCTTAACAACAGTGACTGCATGTTACCAATGATCAGAAAATCAAACATGCAGCTTTCAACAGTTACAAACATTTGTATGGTGATTAAAAAAAAAGCAGCAGTAGTTGAAATTAATGAGCCTACCCAAACAACAGATGTACTAAGAAACAGTTAACCTATCCAGGTTTCAGTATCTTAAACTTGATTATATACTTGATTGTATCAGAAAAGCAAACAATGCTCAGCAGACCAACGGAAACTTACAAGAAACCATTCCAATGGGCAGACGCAAAGAGTTCTAACGGAAAACCAGATCGCGCCGTAAAAAATTCAGAAATTGAAAGAGATCAATTGTCTCCACATCCCAAACTCATAATGATGGACGAGTGGGAAGGAGGTGCCATTTTATAGTCTGGACGACCATAATGGCAGTGTCAAAGATCACTGTTACTCTTGGCATGGTATGGTAGATTAGAGTGCGATTGTTGTGTTGAGACATAGTGAGGAGTGAAGACAGTCATAAAGAAAATAAAAACAAGCTTATCAAATCAGCCTGGGTGCAGAGAAAAGGCTAGGGGGTGGTTAGCTCTTTTTCAAAAACTTGTTTCTTAATTCCATAAGCTGCCATCACTTGCATCAAGTTGCCAAATAACTTGCATCAAGTTGCTATATAACTTGCATCAAGTTGCCATCACTTTCATCAGGTTGCCATCACTTGCATCAAGTTGCCATATAGTTACCATTACTTGCATCAAGTTGCCATATAGTTACCATTACTTGCATCAAGTTGCCATCACTTGCATCAAGTTGCCATCATGTGCATCAAGTTGCCATCATGTGCATCAAGTTGCCATCACTTGCATCAAAAGGGATCTCTCTTTGGATCAGAGGTGAACAGCACACATTTTTATAATAACAACCGCAATCACCAATTACAATGAAAATTGGAATAGAATTGATATCAAAGCAACGTCTGGTCAAATGCTCCTCGCTGAAAGTAGACCGGTCAAATCAAGAACAGCAGGAGATTCATGAATATTCATTAATGTAGGTAGGAGACTGCAGTCATCGAAAACTCACTACAGTGTCAAAGTTTCTACAATCTTTTGATATTGCCCGACATACTCTTCCCTGGGATGCATAATTTATTCAGAGGTTCCTCAAAAGATAATTGCTGAATGACACAGATTATGGGTGTGACCAACAGAGATGACTCGTGGAATCGAACTGGGTTATCTACCACACTTGCAGACACCAAACAGGTCCATAATAAAACCTCATGAAAACACACAAAATCGATCGATGAAAGACCTCACATTTCTCAACCAATTACGACGACGTAGCTTGGTAGTCCTGGGGATAGTTCAAAATACATTCAGGGTAGTGGCATTTTACAGCTAAATGCCCAAAGGGCATCTGGGGTAGTACAATTTTCCCCACTAAGTTGTAAGATTAGTACGATGCAATGACCTGGAGCTAGTGAAAATGTCATTTGGGCTGGTAAATTGTAACTGCCGAACATCCAACCGTCTAGTGATTAACATACCGAAATGTGGAGGTCCTGTACAGACATAGTTGTCCTATAATGTGTCGCACAAAAGGCAGGAATGTTTTAAAGAGGCTCATTGGGTTGTCTCATGAAAATTCACCAAATTTTCCCAAACTTGTCAAGTTTTCTTCACATACTAATGATCAAAGTAAAAGGATCCCCATGTGCCACATACAAAAGAACATTTAATGAGCGAGTAATTAACGATTCTTTTTGGCTTTAGAAAATTCATGACCAGACACTCCTCATCATCTGTACTGATTCATATGAACTCAACCGGTACTGGTTGGGACACTCAAACATTTTTACAGTTGTCATTACTACTGAATGTGAACCATGAATAATTATGCTAATTGTATTAGTATTGGTGTTTGTAGCCTTTCAAATCATCACAAACTTAATGATATCAACTCAATGAGCCCTTTTAATACTTTTCTGTTTGCATTTTGGTGTAAGCTAAAGGTTGTCTACATGGCATGAAAATGACGTTTTGGACTGTTGGGTGGATTGAGCATTGAAACTGTCAGAAATGGCCACAAATTCCATCAAAATCCATCAAAGATTGACCAACTTACAGGAAAATTTGTGTGTCGGAGGCTGCATCATGAATAAACATTCACGAAGTATGCAAATTTGTGACGTCAACAGATGGACTCCTATGATATATCATACGTTAATCCTTCCTTTACATAACCTTTATTTCAAGGACATTTGAGAATTATATATACCCAGAGGGTTCTACTTTAGAAGCATGTATTTTCTTTTTCAAAAATATAGATCTATAGGCATAGTGAAAGAAATACTGACACTGCACAACACTCCCCATCGATCCCTGTTTTGTTTGCATACTTACACCTGTAATCTGTCTTATTCTCTGGAATGCAGTTACATTCACTTTTTCAGAGGTTACTGACGGTTACCAATGGAATACTCTTTGATGCCTCTGACTACCTACTTGTTCTTCTTCTGTATGCTATGTGAATTTCGAAACATATTTCCGTAACAACAAAACTGTGAGTAGATCACATCTATGATACCAAATATTAACAATATTAGCTCTATCAATTAGGTACTCATCCACAGATGCATCCATTATTATCACAGTGCACCCTCAATTGACACATGATGTCAATTTATCTTGGCTCGAGCAAGGGTCCTTGTCATAAATGACACACATAAATTTGTTCTTTTTGCGACCAGCCACCAATTTGAACTACTTGCTAAATTTAGCAGGGTATCAATGAACATCTGGCTGCTTTATTAATCAAACATTCAATCGAGGCATTAGAACCATTGGTCAGGTCATTAGGGTCAGGTAACTAGGGTCAATTGAGAACCGCTATCTTAAGAGGTGAATTGCCAAAAGCGTGATGGGTCTCAACAAAGGGAAAAATAAGTGTAGCATACAGAACATGTATACACCGTGTAACGGCATTGCAATTTTTTCGTCACAGATGTGGCAACTACGGAAACCATGGCAATTTCTCTTTTGTTTTATCACTGGCTCATACTGTGACTTCACAATCAGTCAATGATCACTGACTCCCGGCAACTTCAAAGATGGTGTTATTGTCCATGACGGCATGGACAGTACCTAGGCAAGCTTCTCATTTCAGGAGGCAGTTCTTTCGTTCAATGTTCCTCGATTCACAGTGAGTGGTTTGCATCACAACTGATCTCATTGTGTCGAGTGAATTATATAGATGGGAACAACATTCTTGGTAAATTTTGGTTGGGATATTGGCTTAATAAGACCAGCTTTTATTTTGGCAGTTATGCATCTTATATTGTTTTGCAAATAAAGTACTTGAGTAAGTCAAACTCCTGACCGTATATTGTACATGTAAGCATTATAATTGCTGCTTCCCTGTATCGCATGTACCTCTGTTTATGGTCGCAGTCCCTTTGGAGGATTATAGATGCTCTGCATATATACAATACGCATTTTTACATTACCATACTTTAGAACCATAGCCTACAGTTGTACTGTTAATCAGGAAACTGTTAGAAAGTTCCAAGTAATCTGGCACAGGAGGCAATCATAGACTGAAGGTGGTTGTGATTTTTGAAACCGCATTTGTTAGTTTTACCAACTTATGTCTTCGTAACAACAAGGTTAGACCAAATAAAGATACAATAAAAACACCAATACATCCTGATATTTCTGATTTTAATAAACTTGATTTACGACATACAGCTTAAGTAAACTTCAGAGCCTTCAACAATTTACCAATAGGAACACGGGTTAATTTCTTTTACAGTCCTTGACATATTCTTTGGGCTTTTCTTTCAAAAACAAATTTTTTAGCTTACTGTTACATCATTTCCATATGAAACTTATGCCCTACAACATCAGTGCAATATGATTTATGCCCTATGGGGAGAGCACCTAATCAATACTGGTTGGCTACAATATCTCAGAGATGAGTGCCCTTCAAGGTCTGTTTCTATCAGCTTCATGAATGAGCACATGTATAGAAAATGCATGTCAGCGAACATAACATTTTATCATATTTCAATTTCTCGGCGATAGGGAACTTTTGACTCGCAGTGTCAACACCAGGTGCGTTCAGTGTCACCGATGGATGCTAGAAACCAAGCAATTATGATCTGTAATAATGACATGCGTTCAGTCCCCTGTACAGGACAACTACTCCACGACAATGAGTTTGACTCTCGAAAAACGATACACGTTCATGCGTAGGAGGCCACAATTTACGTCACTTCGGAGGAGACGGTTTTCGAGAGATGTTTGAAAGAGTTCGTTTTGTTTGCAAGCAAACACGATGCGACACACACATACTTTTCTTCTGTAAATTTCAATCATTAACGTTTTGAGTGATGGTTCTATCAATCTGCAGAGATCTGGGATGATGGTTGGAACTGAGGATTGGGGGGGGTCCTGCTTGACCCTTACAATGAGGGCTATGATTTGATCACTGCAGTTATTGCAAAGAAGCAAGAGATTTCTTCTTATGTGAAGTGGTTAAAAATTAACTTCATGATAGAAAAAAAAATTTTCAAAGGATTTTACAGTGTGTTTGAACGAGAGATACAACTCGTTTGAACGAGAGCACCAGAGGTGCAGAGGCATACACATGAATGCCATGAAGGCACCATTTAGATACCACAGTGACAAATCACAGGAACCATTATCAGATTATAAACCAAGCATCATTTTGACAGGCCTTCAACCCTGTTAAACATGAACTGGAGGAGTTAACATTCTGCAGAATCTCACAAAATAGGCCCTATGCATAACCGTGTGTCTTGGGCCTTGACCCAACAATTTTGTATGCACCGTGAAGGTACCAGTGAGTATCGTTATGACATATCATCGACATTGTACGAAAGAATTAAGTAGATGTATTTTAAACAGAATTTTACAACAGAATGCATGAATGCATTGTGGTGGCAATGATTTCATTATTAGGATTTTTATGAATCTCATATGTATCATGTCTCAACCAGCAACACTGCATACCACAGATGTAAGTCCAAGAGCTTCATGTCTTGAGATGTCAAGATATAGTTCACAAAAACAGACTCTTGTTGCCCAAAATGGTCTCCACCAAATATAATAGGTACGCACCCTATTTGTGGCCACTGTGGTACAACACTACCCCCACATAGCAAATATGAGATCAATGAAAGCTTTCCTTTTTGAGATATCATGTTTACAAGGTTTTCACTATTTGACCCCGTTGATCCCACATGACATCTGACCTCTGTTAAAAGCTACAGGGGTCTTGTACTTAATAGGGCCACCTACATATTCAATACAACATCTTCGGAAGCTTCCCTTTCTGAGATGTCATACTTACAAAGTTTGATAATTTGTCTTCTGATGATACAAAATGACTTTCACCTCCATAAAAAAAAAACAGGATTCTTGTACTTCACGTGGGACACATAAAAATACCAAATCTGTTCAAGCTTTCCATACCCTTGCAAGGGGCTTAATAAACCAAAAGCCATGAATATCATGAAAGTACCATGAACAGAGCATTATTGTGACAAACCATCAACATTGTACAAGAGAATCTGTGGGAGAAGCATTTTGCAGAATCTCATGAAATAGACACTAGGGCCCATATGGGTCCTTAATTACACTAAAAATTTCTGAACATTCCAAATGCCCCACCCCTCCCGAAGAATATTGTGTCCAAGTTTCAAACAAATGCACAGAAGCATACGGGTGGAGAAGCATTTTGAATGATTGTGGTCAGACAGACAGGCAGGCAGGCAGACAGACAGAAAGACAGACAGACAGACAGATGGACAATTGGATGGTTGGATGGATGGATGGAAGGACAGACTGAAAGACAGATAAATTGATAGATAGACAAACAGACGGACAGACAGATAGGTAAAATGTGCCTTATAATCACAATACTGTAGCTCATACCGAAATTCTAAGTTGTTCAGCATACTTGTAGGTAAGGTACTGAAATTATTTCAGTTCATTCCAGGTTTGATATCAAAATGAGTACAAAAAATTCACCAAACCTATGAAGCAAGAAAATACTGTACATTCAGTTTACCTGATGTTAACCACTGACTCAACAAATTGTTTTTCCATCGATTCCCAAGATCAGAACAGGGTAATAATTCTGGCCAGTACCAGTCAGGTACTGAGGCGCCCTACGAAAATGCAGAAACTATTCAACATGTGTGATTCAAAGTACCTTACCTTATGGAGGTATGAGGGGTCTCAATACAGTGACTGTGTTTTATGTACACTTATTTTCTAATTGGATCCTTTTGCCACAATATCTTTCAGTTTAATTCACTAATGTAGCAGTGAAAAACTGTCACAACCAAGGTAATAATTTTAATACTGGGTAGTAAATGTAGAGCAGTTACCTGGGTTACCTGATCAACCATGTAAACACTTCTATAAACATTAAACTTTGTCCTCCAAAAAGATATGTTTGCAGTCAGACTGATCACACTTTAACTCTAACATTGAACTCACTTGGATGTTTTGACTTTCTTGTTTGCTTTCTTTTCCGGTTTAGCTTTCATCTTTCTTGTCTGTTTCAGGGTGCCTCCCCTCTCCTCTTCTTCGCTGGTGGACCAGCCACTGTCTTCCTCACTCGCATCCTCTGCCACTGTCAGAACAAGTTGGAGAGAATAAGAGCATGAGGTGATTAAGAGGTACTCAAACGCAAAGATCGATGCTGTTAATAGATCTCCAGAAAATGTTAGCCTGGCATCATCTTCGCAGATGCTTACACCTCATTCATGTCGCTCCAGAATCCATTAGCTTGCAGCTATCTCTTCTCTCACCTCTAATTAAATCTCTTAAGCAACCTCCCACGGCACTATTGACCACAAGTTCCTTATCAGAAAGTTGTCAGAGGTAAAACCACAAATGCATTGTGGTTACAATGATGCAATTATGAAGACTTTTCTCTGAATCTGACATAGTGCTCATTAGGTTGAGTCTCAAGCTACAGTTCTTATGCTTCATGTGAAATATGAAATCTGTACAAGTTTCCTTCCTTGAGATTTATCATGATTACAAAGTTTTCACAAATTGACCCTTGCCAATCTCAAATAACAGTTGACCAAAATTAAACACAATAGGGTTCTTGAACTCAAATGAGATAGACCTACATACTAAATATGAAATTGGCCCAAGCTTCCCTTGTTGACATATGATGGTCACAAGAATTTCATGTGACCCCTGTCGACCTCAAATAACCTTTGACCTTCTCCAAAGGCTACAGGATTCCTGTACTCAATAAAATACACCTACAAACTAAATATGAGATCAGTCCAAGCATTTCTTCTTCAGATATCATGCTTACAAAGTTTTCACAATTTGACCCCTGTTGACCTCAAATGATCTTTCACCTCAACCAAAATCAAAAGTGATGTTGCACTCAATGTGGTACTCCTTCACGGAGTATATGAGATTTGCCCAAGTTTCCCTGCTTGAAATATCATGTTTACAAGGTTTTCACATTTTGACCACTGTTGATCCCACATGACATTTGACCTCTACTAAAAGCTACAGGGGCCGGGCCGGTCTTTTACTTGATTGGGCCAAATGACCTCAAATGACCTTGAACTCCACTTAAAACAATAGGGTACTTGTGCTTAATGAGGTACAGCTACTAAATATGAGAGCTGTCTGAGCTTTTCTCCTTGAGATATTGTGACTACAAGTCTATCACAATTCACCCTGTTGACCTTAAACAACATTTCACCTGAATAAAACCCAAGGGACATTGAACTCAAAGTGGTACACCTACACACCAAATATGAGATTTGTCCAAGTTTCCCTTCTTGAGATATCACGTTCACAAGGTTTTCACATTTTGACCTCCGTTGATCTAAAATGACCCTTAACCTCCACCAAAATCAATGGGGATCTTATACCTTATATCAGATTTGTCCAAGTTTTCCCTTCTTGAGATATCGTATTTTCAAGGTAGACATCACATACATACATACATACATACATACATACATACATACATACATACATACATACATACATACATACATACATACATACATACATACATACATACATACATACATACATACATACATACATACATACATACATACATACATACATACATACATACACACTCATGCAAATACAACTCTACATAATTATAAAGGTTACGATTATCATCGAGAACCAGAAAAACCACAGAGACACACAACCAGACAGGTTTTTCAGTTTCCATTAGGTGCACCACCGTAAAACTGATGGGAAATTCAGCGGCATGTTTGTCGATAAAATTTCACCTACTTTGTTCAGTGGAAACTGCATCCACTATAGGGAAGATTCCATGACAAATTCAGATGTCTGAGGTTTACTTCAGTATTCCTCTTCACTGAGATTTCCGTGATTGACATGAATTAATGCATAGCCCCTTTCTAACCAAAATCTCTTATTCAATCATCACCAATCGGTATTGAATGATCAATGCAAGATGAAGCTCACACCCAGGCAACTAAATCCAACAATACAGCTAAGTCTGTCATTTAAAAGACAAGAACTGATCAAACAGAATATGTACGACTACAGGATGCTATGAATTTGAAACACCTTCTTCACTCCAAAATGGCTGCTTTGATACCATCCCTCCCCCCCAATTTCACGTTTGTATCCCATGCAGCGATAATAATGGAGATGAGATACTGGACACAACAACACACCAACACGGTGCAGGTTCTGGGCATTAATCCAATGCCTTGCTACGTTGTCTTAATCATTAACTGAGTTCGTATCACTCGTGGCAACCACACATCACTTATTCAAACACTCAAAGTTTTTATCTGCAGTTGCCCTTCCACATGGATGATTCCCTGATGCAAGAATATAATCACAATAGCTCAAGCGCATGATAATTTCTACAAAGGAGATTACGATCACAATTAGCTGGTATGTATTTCTAACGACGAAGTAGGACAATGTGTAGAAAAGGTTATACCAACTAAAATGGGATTGCTTTTACATCATGTCATACAAAGGCTGCACGGCAGTGCAATGCAACTGTGTGAAGTGTATATACATCAAATAAAGCATATTTACTGTACTGGTTGAAATATGAAAAAAAAAATCAGCTGAAATAAAAACAGAAGCAGGGTTAAATTCCTGTGAAAAAGAATGAAGAGGCACTGTGCAAGTTATTATTTGGTACAGTAGTGAACAGAAAATAATGAAGTTATGAGAAATGTTAATAGGACAAAACGGAAAATGTTACGATTAAAGTAAAGTAATCGAAGATTTGCTGGCAAAATTGCCTTCAACTATCACAAAAAAAATTAAAGGCAAACAACTGAGAAGTAAAAAAGAAGACATCCTCCTTAAATTTGTGAAAAATAGATAATATCACCCTTTTCAGGACAAAATTTACACATCAAACTGACAGCATGTAATAACTGTTGGTGACAACTAGCACCAAATAAGGCAAAGAAATTTGAGAGGCTCATTTGAAACCACGTGTGAGAGACTTTCCATAATTGTATGAGAGCATATTTTCATCTCAAGCTTCCTCTCACTGATGTGCATTTGGAAGAAAGCGAGAAGGCACAGCTTCCTGTTTCAATTTTACCTCCGGTCAGCTGTATATATCTGCAGGGAGGAATCAGAAATATGTTGGGGAGATAATAATCCTCAACCCGCCCCCTGTCTCTAAGTTGAAGGGTTGACCAAGGAGGTCAACTTCTGGAAAAGCATTGAGAGGAAAATGGAAGAAAGATAGGAGAGAACGAAAAGAGCAACTTGAAAGAACAGAGAAAAGGAGAGAAAACAGAGAAAGTGAAAGAGAGGAAGAACAGAAAGAAGAGACGGTATAAGAGATGTGTAAAGGATACAGCAGTTTCCATTCAGTTCCAAGAGGGGGTGGTCACTGACAAGCAAGTATGTAGTGTCAAAGTTATAATCAGGGAGGAGCTTGGAGGATGCTGTTAAAATTTTTGATAATTGAGATGCTTCACAGTGCACAATGGTGCTTGATAAGACAATTCCTGGTTCCATTAGCAGTAGCCTGTTGTCAATTCTTTTTTTTCTTTCTTGGGGGGCCAAATGGGGACTTTGTATGGGGTGGGTCTTTCTAGCAGTGGAGTCGCTATATATTTAAAATCGATAAATCGTGGTGACCACGAGAAGAGTTCAATGAGTAATCTACACCCGAAAAACCTTTCCGACTATCAGCGCTTACCATTGGCAAACTCTGAAAACATAATAAACATTCCTGGGAGTGGAAATTGACCTTCTCATGTGATGGATCAGTGAGAATCCACCCTCAGTAATTGGTCTCTTATTTCCCAGGATATTGAGGTATAAGCATAAGGTGTCTCAGGTACAGAATGGGGCAAACAGCAACAACTCCTTACCACTGCTGGTCTACAGTAGGAAAGAAACCTATTTTAAAATTCACTCTTGAACACTTTTAAAAAATTCAACGTTGCCAATTCAGAAACCCATAGACAAACAAGGTGGAAGGAGTTTCCTCGTTACCATGGCGATGCTGAGGTGTACGTGAATCAAAGCCCGCGATATTATGAGATGCATCTAATTAATTACTAGTATTAAGCGGACTGTTGCTAGGCATCAGTGAGGATGTCCTCACGCTGTGGAGGACAGAGAAGGGACCATGAGCGGAGGGAAAAGAAGGGAAGGGACAAGAGAGCATGAGATGTACAGAGTGTAGGGAGAGGGGGTTTGCAAACTTGAAGAGGATAACACTGAATGGATACTGAGAAGGAGATGAAGAGACGGATGAAGAGAAGGACAGGGAAAAAAAATAGTTTGGGAAATGCTGGAGCTGAGAATCAAGCTTTTCAATTTTCAAGGAGAGAGAGACAAAATCAAGGGACATGGAAAGGGTAAGAGAACATGAGGAAAATTTAATGGGGCCCAATTTGGTAGGGGATGGTTGGAGGGTGAGGCAGTAGCGATGAGCACACTAAGCCACACAGTGAGGTCTGAGGAGGTGCCAAGGAAAAGAAAATGAGAACACTATTATCCGGGTTGTGGGTGATGTAGCCGTCCGACCATGTACCCACTACTATAGCTCAAAGAAACTTCCTCTGGTTCTTCACTGACATGGCAGACGTTGCAAAAAATCTGACCACCGATGCTGATGGACCACTGTTGTGAAGGTTTGAGCTGCGGCAGCATGAGAACGACTGAATTTGAGCCACCTCGCGGTGACGTCAGGACGTCTCACCCGATTCAACACGTGCGGTATCACACTTAACAGCTAGACAACTTGTGGGAAGCAGTAAATCTTTTGCAGGGATCTACGACAAAAGACCACAGATGAGCAGGATATCTGTCTTTGTTTCCTTGAAACCCTTCAACTCCCAGAAAGAAAAACAATTACTAAGACATGCTTTTCTGTGATAAAATTTACAATATCAAAGTCCTGTTTTCACCTTGTCTGCACACTGCTCATTTGACCAATCCCAATACCACCCAAAAAAACCTGTTGTGATCCTTTTTTAAGTTTCCTATGGCCAGAAATTTACAAACATTCCAATTTCATGACTCCCAGGTACCCTTGAATCCGTGGCACGCAGACGCTGCAATCACGCTTAAATACGATTGACTGGGTGGGTCGGCATTTCTACAAAGATGTATCACGAGTAAAGACAATTAACATGCAACATTTATTGTTTCTGTATCTGATGCATATAAAAATGAACCAATTTAAGGACAGATGGAACAAACAACTTCACACACATTCTTTTTTGGGGGGCTTCTTTTTTTTTTTCTCAAAAGTTGTCAAAGTATTGCCACATACCTTCAGTATATGTCACAACTATCAGAAGCTATAATAGAAAGACCACTCGGCAGCTTCATTCTGGCGAAAAATTTTCCTTCGATTGAAAACCTGCATATTGCTTTTTGCCATCCAACCACATCTGGGAATATCCGATAAAGTACTTGATGTGAAATGATAAAGATCGAAATACTACGAATTAACATTTTTCATTAACTTCAGCAAAACATTTTTACTGTATGTGCAATCGACATCAAATGTCAGAACTACACTACTCATGTTTTAGCCTCGATGTGACTTTCGATGACATTCAAGGGCTCGTTAAACACAAAATCTGGTGATTCATCGACGAGCTGTATCCACCAAATGAGCAGGCCTTAAGCCTCCTGTAACAGTCATTATAAATTCCTAATTTCCAGTCGTATTCAGAGTGTCGGCTGCACCTATTTATGCAAATTAATGGTTAACTTCATATGAGGCATCATTAATTCACTAGTAGGAAAGAAACTCCATGTCCAAATTCTGTTGTTATGCCAACCCTTCACATTCAAATAACCTCTCCTGTCCTAATGTGTACATGTCAGTGCCTCTAATTCATGTTCCTCCAATCCCTCCCCCATCCCTCCCCCCAAAACTGTGTTCACTGAAAGCAAGGCTAACAGGATATGAAGGTTAGGATTGGTTTCAGCCGATCTGAAAGAAGCAGCCGGCTACGTTACTATCGCTGCAGCATGAGACAGAGAATTCATCAACATGTTAACACAGGTTGTACAGTTCAATAGTGTATATGCTCACCCTACAGTATATAGCTCATGGAAATACACAGTAGGTAACGGCAAAAGTTAACCATGAATGAAACTGTGCTATGTGGACTTGAGAGTCAGACCCGAAGAGAGAGACGAAGAAGGGAGATCCAGAGGGGGGGGGGGCACTGGGGTCACACAGACAGAGCAACTCACCCGTGGACCACACGTGGCCTTCCCCGTACACGACCTCTCGCAGGTACAGGTAGAGGCGCCTCGGCAGGTTGACCAAAAACGACATCATCTGGATGGGGTCTCTGGTGCGTCAGTCGTTGCATTACGATGTTGAAATGATGAAGGCTCCTTGCTATGCTGCTGCTGTTGGGCTGCAGAGCTGAGAGTGAGTGTTGAAGAAGATATACCCACAGAACTGAACAAACACTACGTCCTTATCAACACATGCATACCAGTCTACACGCCGACATCTACACACACACACACACGGTGGGAGGTGATTGTCGTCATTCATTCATAGCAAATTATGAGAAGAGTGAAAGCTTTCGAGTGACATCATCAGACCAGATCAGGCCTGAGTCAGGTTTGACATTGGGAGGAATTCCCAACACTCCGGTGAGATGCTTTCATCGAGAGCAAAACGAGTGACAATCCAGGGGATATTAAAGGATTCAAAGATGTTATTGTCGGTGCCAGGGGATACAGACACCGTTAATGATTTGAAAGTGCTTTAAATCAAATTTAACAGTCATCATCTGGAAACAGGACAAACAAGTTCGCTAAGAGTTGATGGAGAGTTAATTTCTGGTCAATATTTACAGACCAATTTGAAGTAGAAGTCTAGTAAATCTATCATGGAACATGAGGGATATGTTTGTGATGTTAATATTAAAGTATCAATACTTGAAGGAAGAAAAAAGGAATAAAAACATCTTATTCATTTAAAGAATAAGAAAAGTTAAAAAAGGTAGACAAGGAAGGTAGGGTCAGTATTGCTAACAATCAACTACTGTTTACGTATCACATGTAGTTGAGAAACATTGATGAAGTTCTATTATTTTGAGAAGAATATGAAGCAGAGGTCACCAAGGGTTCAGTAACCTTCCTTTTTACTTACTATACTCATGGATGGACTTACATCTGATGATTAGAAATGCTAAATAAAGTAGAACATAAAGTGACTCATTATATAATCCTGTCTACTTCAGAAACCACACAAAATACTACAAAATATTACAGTTAGCACTATGAGTGAAACTCACTTCTAGAGGGTGGTGCTAAAAGATACATTAACGATTCAATTGCAACTAGCGAAGAAAAATACAAAGGCCAGGTATACGTGCAGGATAGGCACACGTTGATCCCGTAAGTTGCAGTGGGGAGGGGGTCAACTTGAATTTGAAGAAGTCTGCCTCTAAATAAAGCCGGTGATTCAGTTTAAGAAACCATCAGTAACATACTCATGATCAAAGATATTGTTTGCATTCATGAAGTTTACGACTGGGGGGCTTGATATATTTGAACAGGAGATTTGCGGCGTCTCCTGTGTGTAGGTCAATGTTGTCACCAACTTGAAGTGTGATGTCCACCAAGGAGGAACATGGCGACATAAATACACGGTGGAGCAGGAATAAACGTGACATGATCACACCAAACGTCCGGGACACCTGCGAACTGGCTGGAGAAACGGAGACAAGATTGAAGATGAGAGAGGGGTAGGGATGCAATTGAAATCGTCTCTCTCCCAAAAGTGTAACCAAAACTTCCAAAGACATATTCCCAAATGACTCTTTAATTTTAATTTCATTATAATACTGGTCTACATCTATGAATTTATTTTAACCAAATTTTCTGAAAGTTTTTTTTTTCCCAGAGGGAGGGGGGAGAGACCTCTCTTCATACCCTTCTTTTGGTCACACACAGGAACCACTGATCAACCAAAGTTAAAACTCTTCGAGCAGTCTTTGTTAGCTGAAAAGGTTGTGACTTTATGACATAGATGAAAATGTTGTGAATTTATGACATAGATGAAAAGGTTGTGAATTTATGACATAGATGAAAAGGTTGTGAATTTATGACATAGATGAAAAGGTTGTGAATTTATGACGTAGAGGAAAGGTTGTGAATTTATGACATAGATGAAAAGGTTTTGAATTTATGATGTAGATGGAAATGTTATGAATTTATGACATAGATGAAAAGGCTGTGAATTTACGACATAGATTAAACAAGGTTGTGAATTTATTACATAGATGAAAATGCTGTGAATTTAGACTAAGATGGAAAGGTTTTGAATTTATGACATAGATGAAAAGGTTGTGAATTTATGACGTAGATGAAAATGTTGTGAATTTATGATGTAGATGAAAATGTTGTGAATTTATGACATAGATGAAAATGTTGTGAATTTATGACATAGATGAAAATGCTGTGAATTTAGACTAAGATGAAAAGGTTTTGAATTTATGACATAGATGAAAAGGTTGTGAATTATTCTTCGGTTACCGTAATGAGAAGTCTCACCCATATAATTTTCTTATCTTGCATTTTAAGTATTATATTTTTTGTAAACAAAGACAAAAGTCTCTACCCAATATAGAAGAGTTCTATTACAAATTTAAGTTTGCCTTACAAGTTGAAAGGCACAATCATTACTTTTCGAGCAAAGATTACAGAAGTAAAGGTATTAATTATTACAAATTCGAAGAAGTATTTAGGATGTTCTAGTCTTGAGTGTATAGTTTCATATTTTATTTCCAAGATTCATATATTCCAAGATTCATATATTCCAATATTCATATTTATTTCAGTTATCATCTCTGCGAAATGAAAACTTGTAAATATTGTAACTATGCTGACCATGAAACTCAAATACAGAAATGGAGGAAAAAAAAAGAAAAGGTTGTGAATTTATGACATAGATGAAAATGTTGTGAATTTATGATGTAGATGAAAATGTTGTGAATTTATGACATAGATGAAAATGTTGTGAATTTATGACACAGATGAAAATGTTGTGAATTTATGACATAGATGAAAAGGTTGTGAATTTATGACATAGATGAAAATGTTGTGAATTTATGATGTAGATGAAAATGTTCTGAATTTATGACATAGATGAAAATGTTGTGAATTTATGACACAGATGAAAATGTTGTGAATTTATGACATAGATGAAAAGGTTGTGAATTTATGACAGATGAAAATGTTGTGACTTTATGACGTAGATGAAAATGTTGTGAATTTATGACATAGATGAAAATGTTGTGACTTTATGACGTAGATGAAAATGTTGTAAATTTATGACGTAGATGAAAATGCTGTGAATTTATGACACAGATGAAAATGTTGTGAGTTTATGACATAGATGAAAATTTTGTGAATTTATGACATCGCTGAAAATGTTGTGATTCCTGAATTAACAGACTAAAAACAGCAAAGCAAAACTACAGACAAAAATAATCAAAAATCTTTCAAGTTACAGCCGCAGTCCAAATAACCAACGTTTGTCGTATGCAGCACTTAACGACCCAGTCAGAGCACCTTCCAGTTTCAACAGTCGCAACACATGTGCAATCTCTTTCAAGCTTCTCTTTCTCCGACAGCGCACCCCTCTGCTATCACACCTGGAGATCACATTTTTCGGATGTGCCACATCCACGGAAGACAAAAAAGTGCAGATCGTTCCTGGGCCGTAGACCTCCTCGAGAAAAGATCGAGCATGTGTTGTACATTTGAGTGTGGCAGTGCACCTGAAAACATCACTGGCATTTGCTAGAACTTTTATTATTTGACCAGGGGCATAGTTTAGATGGTGCTGGTTACTCCCCACAGTTAGGTTTCATTTTCTTGATACATGTGATGGTCCGACAAAAGGCAATGCTACCGTAGCAGATGGTAGGGTTGGGGAGGACTTGCTGTACAATGAGGAGAGGATGTGGAAGCAAATGTTATTGTTTCTATAAGATATAAAGGGATAAAGTGAATATATTTGTTGGCGTTGCTACATTTATTGTCATCGCTACTTTCTTAGTTCTAAGCATCACATGAAACAAGATGAACTTTGGATAAACGAGGCTCATCGATATGATATTAATAAGTTCTTTTTAGGATTTTGAAGCATGCAGACACATGACAATTCCTATAATTAGCATAATGAGAATATGAAAACTGTCAAAATTTTTAGATTTTTGACTGTGACTACTGTAATTCTAGTGGTGTGTATATACTAGTATTAGTACTAACGCAAAAAGTGTCTGGTCACAAATTTTCAAAGACCACATTGAATCGTTATTTACTCACTCATTAATATTCCTTTGTACGTGACACATGGGGATCCTGGTATGTCGAGGAATCTCGACAGGTTTATTAAAAGTTAGGAAAGTTCACCGAACAAGTCAATGTGCCTATTTAAGAGACAATAGAAAAGAATCACCGACGGTAACGATAGTCGGCTTTACACGAAGATGTGGCCAGATGGTGATGATAGGCGTACAGCTAGAACATTGTGAGGATACAAATACAACTAGATTGTGAGGTTACAAATGCAACTAGATTGTGAGGCAGGGATATCACTAGATTGTGAGGAAAGGAATATAACTAGAATCGTGAGGATAGGAATATAACTAAAATTGTGAGGAAAGGAATATAAGTAGAATGTGAGGATAGGAACATAACTAAAATTGTGAGGATAGAGATATAACTAGAATTGTGAGGATAGGAATTTAACTAGAATTGTGAGGACAGGAATATAACTACAATGTGAGGATAGGAATATAATTAGATTGTGAGGATAGGAATTTAACTAGAATTGTGCAGATATGAATATAACTAGATTGTGAGGAAAGGAATATGGCTAGACTTGTGAGGATAGAAATATCTAGATTTTGAGGATAAGAAATATAACTAGATTGTGAGGATACAGTAGGTCATATAAGTAGAATGTGAGGAAAATACATTGTGAGGATAGGATTATACAGTAGATAGATTGTAAGGACTGGAGTGTAGTAAAATTGTGAGAAAAGGACTGTATCCAGATTGTTGAGCACGTACTGTAGCCACATTGTGGGGAGAAGTTCAGCCAAACTGTGAAGATAAAAAATGTAGCTAGATAGCTAGATCATGAGAACAGGAGTGCAGGTAGGTGTGCAACAAGATTATCTATGTCAGTTCAGCTGTGAAAGGAGTGTAGCCAGAGCAAGAGAACAGAGGTGTAGCTTCATTGAGAGAACAGCTGTGCATAGGAGCATACCTGGATTATAAAGCTAACACTGTGAGGATAGATTTCAGAAGAAGCACGGAGGTAGTGCCAGGTAAGACTAGGATTATAGCTAATGACAGGTGTGTAGCTTCACTGTAAAGATAGGAATGTAGTTTTTTATTGTTAGAATAGCAGTATAACTAGATTTAGAAGATAGGTTTGCAATTAGATTGTGAGGACTGGATTGTTACTAGATAGTAAACAGAGAAATGAAGCCAGGGCATGAAGCTACAATCTTGGACAAAATACCTCGGGACACCCCGCGCCCCAGTTCAATGTTGGCTGTAGGATTGCTGTTCAAAGGGTACATTCACTTCTATAGCGCAACATTGGAAAGGGCCGCGGGGTTTCATGTTATCCCCTCACCTCAAATTCAGTATTACATTTGCAACGTACGACATAGTGTCCCAACAATTTTGTCCAAGATTGTCTGAGAATTTGGACGGGTCAGAAGCATGCACAGGGTACAGGAAAAATCGTCAATTTGAAATAAGTTAAACAGCAAAATGGGGGTTGATATTCCTTGGAACAAGAAAAATCAGCATGTTCGGCATGTTTGGGGCCTACATTAAAGTTGGTTTACTGTAATAATATTATTGTGTGAATGTTGTCAATGTTATTACGGAGTAAAGTGAGGAATAAGTCAGTCAAATCCATGTATTTGCACTAAATGTGCTGAATAAAATGCGGTCATTGGGGAGGTAACATCATAAGTCCAATGCATCTTGTCGACCAAGAAACTACTTTAAAACATTTTTAATGTTACAAATGACGTACTTTAGGCTCAAACTCTGATATTGAGAAAGGTACCAAAGAAAAAAAAAAAAAAAAAAAAAAGCTAACATGTTAGTGGTCAGTTGAAGAAGATCGATGTATATGTGTTATTTATTCAAATTGTTCACAGTGATGACGTGATGTTTGTTATAATGTCACTACGCTTAATGACTATTATGCCTGACTTGCAGGTTAATCTGAGTAAAAAGTGTACTATCATTATACATAAGAGACCCCCAAAATGCAAATTTAATAGATGTGATGCTTGTTCATATTCACATAACAGTGACACCCATTCTATTGTACCGTACATGATGCACTATAATATGGTAGTCATTTTAAGCAGTTTCAACGGACTTCAGAGTACAGTTTTGTTGTTAGAGCTATATATTATATTAATATATAGATGTATATATATTACCTTATGTAATATATCAGTGAATAGAAGTTGACAGACATTTGAGCTTATAAATGGATAATTGAGCAGTGAAAAACACTGTGGTCATGCCGTGAATCGAACCCCGGCCTCCCCATCCAAGCTGACTTAGACCTAACAACAGCTTCTGACAGTATAGGTTAATGAAACCCATGTTCTACCAAATGTTTTGAAAGGAAAATTTAAGCAACCAGTGAGAAAATTGCGTAGATTACAAGATTGAAGATTAGATATGATACCAGCTTCATACAACGTAAAAAGTGCAGTCACAAATCTTGATTTAGCGGCAAAAAATGTAAAAAAACCAGCCTTTACTAACGTTCTACCATTATTTTAATATTAAGCTGAATCAACAGTTCTGACTTTTATGCATTTTGGTAGAACGTGAAGCTACTTCAGTCTTATAACCGGGATTCCTACCAGCATTCTACAATTGCAGTAACACTTCTCTTGCAACACAATGCAACAGGTGCCCATCAATGTTATTTCTAAACGCAACCATTTCTGTCCACATACAAAACCATACAACAATCTATTCATTCATGATCACTCGTTTTCAACAAAACATACACAACTAAACCCCCAAATTAAAATTAAACTTGTTACGTTCATAGTCGAAGTTCAGAATACTTTAATTTGAAAATCTCCAGTCCCATAGGCGTTGATAATATTCAATTTTCTTTCAACATTTTGCTCCAAAATTGCTCCAAAAAACTCAGACAATCTTGGACAAAATACCTTGGGACACCACGCGCCCCATTCAGTGTTGGCTGTAGGATTGCTGTTCAAAGGGTACATTCACTTCTATAGCGCAACATTGGAAAGGGGCGCAGGGTTTCATGTTATCCCCTCACCTAAAATTCAGTATTATATTTGCAATGCACCACAAAGTGTCCCAACAATTTTGGCCAAGATTGTAGATTAAGGGGGATTACATTGTGAGGATTGGCATATAGCTAGATTGTAATACGGTAAGGATTGTACCTGATAGGAATGTAGCTACAGTAGATTGTGAGGCAATGAGAATCGCCTGGTTGTGAGGATGCAAGTGTAGCAAGATATCCTGAGGAGTATACAGATTATGAGGATAGGAGGAGTGCAGCTAGAATGAGAGGACAGGTGAGCAGCAAGATCGGGAGGATACGACTGAACTAGATTGCGAGGATTGAAATTTTGTGGTCAGATTATGGCAGGAGCATAGCTGGATAATGAAGCCAGGTGAGAGGCAAACTGAGAGTTAATATGAGGACAGACTGTAGGTTGTAAGACCAGGAGTACAGCTACAGTGGTACAAATGTAGCATCTAGTAGTCATTGTGAGAATATATAGGAAGTCAGCTATAGATTAAAGAAAATAGGTGTGCAGCTAGGTTATGAGGACAGGAGTGCAGATGTGTTGTGAGGATACGTATTAAAGTTTAGCAAAATTACAAAGGCAGGAGTGTCGTTAGGTCATGAGGGTAGAGAGCATCCGTTACATATATTATACATGCTTCTCTACGATAACAAATTAATGAACACAACACCGTACATCAATATTGAAAGTTGTACATACAGTAGAGTAAACAGCATAAGGCCTTCCCAGAGGTCATTACATTTAATGAGCCCTCTAGCATGAATTCCGTCGGCTGTCATGTGATAATAAAACACGTTGATCTTTATTGAAAGAGGTAACCGTTGACCTGCTCAGGTTGTAAACATTATTTATGCATGTCATGTTCTGGGAATAGGAAACCATTAATCAGTAGGTGGCTGCGAATAGGTACGACACTATTACACACGTGACTTAACCGATGCGGGAAATGAGTGCTCCATCACAAACACGAAAGCCCACGCTGATGACATACGGAGGCACGATTACTGTGTGTGATCACATGTTGGAGAAATGCACAGTTACACTCAGCAAGCTTCCAATTTCACCAGCATGTTTATATGATGTTGCAAGACCAATGGCAACCAGACACAATCTTTGAACCTCTATCTTACTACGTTACTGTGTTTGGAAAAACAAAAACACATCTGGCAAATTGGCTGATTAATTTAACGTCCTCGTGAATGTTATTTCTAAAAATGAGACACTGACAAAAGGGTGCTCTCTTCAAAAAAAAAAAAAACGTGATGATGTAAAAACCAAATTAAAATCCCTCCAAATAGGCCACAAGCTGTCCTTAATATGCTTGATTATGAACTGGAAGTGACTGACAAGTGAAAATATTTGCAACACATATTTTCCCATTTCACATGAAGACCCCATTTTTTTCAGGTGCTCACTTTTGATGAGTACAAGTTCCACTCCTGATGAAAAATTTAATTTAAACTTAATCTGCTATTTAAATCAATGATGTAAATGGTGAAAATTCGACCAATTAAGTAAGTTTTCAGTGTAATCTTTGGCAAAGTGGCATGAATCTTGACTAATTTGGTGAAGGACTCCACAGAAATGTTATTTAAGCTCTTATTCATGACTGTCTGCTCGGTATTGTCCTTTACTGCATAAAAAATTTACCATAGGTTGTCATGGAAACAAGTTTCACAGGAATGGTGCCAAATTACGTTCACATCCATACAGTGTACTCAAAGAAAACATGATGTTATTGTCATGATTGGTACATAAGGAGACTTGGAAGGTACGGGGGAAACTTGAGTCTCCGGAGGTTATGCATCTAGTACTCTCTCAAAATACTGTGGCATCGAGCCCGAATAGCTGAAACTTTCATAAGCATGCAGGACTTAAAATGGTGATATGCAAGCGATGAACATGACTGTGGAACATCTTAAAAGAATGAGGACTTAAAATTAAGGTGACAGCAAAAGTACCATGGTAACCTTTTATGCAGGGTAACCATGGTGATGATACTTGGCAACTTTATCGTGATTGGAAGCAATGCAGAAAATTTAAGGTCTTTGCACGAAACTGTAAAAAATCTTTGGCAAATGTATGACCAACAGGAAATTTTTTTCCAATAACTCAGCACCATTAAACTGCAACTTACAAAATGTTTTCTTTAAACAACACTCTGTGAACATTTTAATCCTTGCAATTGGGTAATTCTCTCAGAGGATTATTATTTTTTTCTTCTTAAATTACTCAGAACTGTAAAGTTCATTGGCCATAGGAATGATTGGTTCAGTGATTATTGGAAAGACAATGAGTGAGTTTCCTTTCCCAGGAAGCAACAAAAATCTACTTGCAACTGTTAAAATGTGTGGTGTATGGTCTTGACAATAGACCAGGAAATTTTTGTGACACACTGAACGTGCATAGCCAAACTTTTCAACTTCTGCGATGCTCCCTCCAACAGGATAATTTGTGGAGGGACTTTTCTTTTGGGGCAGATGAGTTGGAGTCTCGAAGGTCCTCGAACAAAGAAATGATCGGCTCTGACATTGTCAGAGAGACAGCAAAGGATCCGAGTTTCCTTTGTGAGACAAGACAGTCTCTGTCTGGAGTCAACAGCTATGAGACACCAGACAGAAGCAGCTGTGAGACACACTGTTTCACACTCTGCTTCTAACCCAAACTGCAAACGAGGACGGTGGTGTGAATGTGTTACCACACAGGAAACCCCCTTCTGGTGTCACAGGTGACATACGTAGCAGAGAGACGACATAATCTTAATTTGCTCTGACAGAACCGTAAAGTATTTCGCACAAGACCAGAGGAAGCTTGTGAGTGTATCTCTTTGGGGGACATCCTGGGATGTTTCCGTCCAGATGTTTTGACGACATAAATGAAGCATCAGAAACTCGCACAGCAGTGTATCAAAACACGACTGATTAGTTTGTCTCTAATTAGTCAGCTTGGCTCAGTTAAAAACCAGTCCCTTCTTGGGCAATAAATTTCATTGGAAGGAAATGATGCAGAAAAAGCAAAATGCTGGTACTGGTAATCAGTTCCTCACAGGGAAGCTGAACATGGCGTTACTGTACAGCTGATGTAAACAGATGAAAATAATCAAGACACTACCCATGATATGTCCGATGCTTGACGATACTTCTTCTCAAAGATGAGAAAAAAAAAGTATTTTCGGGGTAAGTTGCAGCAGGACTAAATACTGGATGCAGTAAATCATACTATCTTAACCCTACTAATCACATGACTACAGTCTCGTGACACTCGACGCACCCACCTATGAAGGAATGATTACTTCTGAGTGTAGGAACAAGCATGGACATTGAAGCATCTAAAAGCAAAGTTTTTCCAAACTTTTGGTTTGGGAAACCATGGCCTCACAGACTAAAGTGTAAAAAAAAAGAAAGAAAATGCTACATTCCAGACAAGATTTCATTTTAAGTGACGAAAAAAAAAACAACACAGCAGACATCAAATATCACATCGGCTAATTTGATGCATCTGTTGGCTGTACAAATTAGTCAGACACAACATACAAAAAATACGGACAGTCGGCGATGCGCGGGCTAAAATCGCTGTACCAAGACTACATTAAATATTCGTAAAGTCTCGGAGTAATGAGTGCACCAGTGTACCCAATGCACCACCAATGTACACTCTGATTAGCGGAAGTCATGTCCAATAAAATCGTTGGCTTATATATCCTGCATACGACAAATGCAGCACTGGGCCTTCTCTTGGTGTTGTTCGACCTTCACTACCATTTTTTACTGACACCTTTTCATCAGCAATACGTGGTACGGATCTGATCAACAAAGACTGTTCTTGATGCACTCCATGGGCTCGTAGTCACGGTAACGGTAATACCTGAAAAAAGGGTCCTACAAGAAAAAAAGTTCAGGGCATCCCTGATCTAAATACAAATTACATCCACGGGAAAACTTTCTTTGAAACCCCATGACATGCATCTTTTCACGTCAGTATCTTTCAAAGAAGATTTAAGTGCTAATATTCCTTTGAAGAAGACAACAAAATGGAAGAAGAAAAAATGAGAGACCTACCTATCAACGGGGTCTTCTCAAAACGATGGAAGCACTCTCTGGGAGTCTCGTACTCCTTCGTGAAATTGCAATCGGCGAGGTTTGAAAGGTCTGGCAGGTCGTAGATGCTTCTCAACTTCTTCCTCTTGCTGAAGAAGCGGGTGTGGACCCTCATCAGCAAGGACTGCCGGTGGTGGGAGGGGTTCTTTGAGGGGGCGGCCAACCGTGGTTTGTCTGAGTGGTCCCTTGTGGAATTGTCCTTACCATGTACCTTTGCTTTGTGTCCATTGGATTTCAACATGCGGGATAGCAGAGTTCTGTGACGTTTGGATTCCTTGGCAGTTAGCTGGCCGTTTCTGCCAGTTCATGCTAATTTGCAAGTTCTTCTTGAGCGATTTCCTTCTCCTTTTGGTGGACACTTTCTTGGAGGTTACGGACCCGCTAGACATACGTCTCAAATCTGACCCAAAGTCGTTTCTCCCCTTCACAGACATTCTCCGATGAAATCGAGGTGAGGCCCTGGGGGAGTGCTTGCCATTTGGGGGCCGGCCTTTGGGAACTACCCTGGGCAGGGTCGGGATGTCCGGAGCCATGTCTTCTGGCTCAGAAAATCTGTTGCCCGTGTCTGAGACAATGGGTGAGCTCTTATACATACCATTCAAATGCTGCTGATTCAGCTGGGAAGAAAGAAAAAAAGGAGGGAAGTTAAATGGCTCTTTCAATTATGAAATCAGGCCATTTAATTTGTTTAGTTACTCTTTTATTTTTTAACATTTTACAAAAAAATAAGTTGAAGTAAAAGCAAGATTAACATGGAGCAATGCAGAAAGGAAAGAGTGTGGAGAACTTGAACAAGCAAAGCTTGTGCAAATCAGATCTACTGTAAAAACAATATCAAAACAAAAACAAAAAAATGATGAGCGTGACAAACCATGATTTCACACACCCTCCGAGGGGTGAACACCTTGAATAAGATCACAGTCATGCCACAACACTGTACATGGCACCAAAGTGAAAAAAAAAGAGAAGAATTAAAGTCACATCCTCAGGAAACAGTGATAAACATAAACAAAGAAATCCACTTTAAAGCACGAATTCAGTGTACTGACATAAAAAAATTGGATCAATCAAGAACAGATAGCAAAGAGATAGCACTGTATCCACGAAGCGGAAATTTGACTAGCTTTTATCTCTTCCTACAGGTCTCTCAGTCAGCATATTAAGAAAGGGGAAATTTATAGCTGAGCTGTCAGCTTCAAAGTTCAGTTGATCCTAGTGGACAGTGAACAAAGGCTGAGACTCTTGACGGCACCAGCATGCTGGTGTTCAATGGCAAATATTCTTGACGAAATATCGTCTTCCTCAGCCCCCCGCTTTCACCATCCCAATAACCTACAATCTTGGACAAAATTGTTGGGACACTTTGCCGTACGTTGCAAATATAATACTGAATTTTAGGTGAGAGGATAACATGAAACCCCACGCCACTTTCCAATGTTGCGCTATAGAAGTGAATGTTCCCTTTGAACAGCAATCCTATAGGCAACATTGAATGGGGGGCGCAGGGTGTCCCAAGGTATTTTGTCCAAGATTGTCTGAGTTTTTTTGGGAGCAATTTTGGAGCGAAATTTTGAAAGAAAATTGAACATTTTTGGACAAGGTGCATCATAAAAATTAGTTATCGGGGCCCATGGGTCTGGGGATTTTCAAATGAAAGTATTCTGAATTTTGACTATGAACATAACAAGTTTAATTTTAATTTTGAGGGTTTATTCGTGTATGTTTTGTTGGAAAGGAGTGATCATGAATGGACAGATTGTTTTATGGTTTTGTATGCGGACAGAAATAGTTGCGTTTAGAAATAACATTGATGGGCAGCTGTTGCATTGCGTTGCAACAGGAGTGTTACTGCAATTGTAGAATGCTGGTAGGAATCCAGGTTATAATATATTCTGAAGTAGCTCCACGATCTACCAAAATGCGGTAAAGTCAGAACTGTAGATTCAGCTTAATATTAAAATAATGGTAGAACGTTAGTAAAGGCTGGTTTTTTACATTTTTGGCCGCTAAATCAAGATTTGTGACTGCAATTTTTACATTGCATGAAGCTGGTAACATATGTAATCTTCAGTCTTGTGATCTACGCAATTTTCCCTTGGGTTGCTTAAATTTTCCTGTCAAAACATTTGGTAGAACGTGGGTTTCATTAACCTAATATACTGTCGGACGCTGTTGTTAGGTCTAAGTCAGCTTGGATGGGGAGGCTGGGGTTCGATTCACGGCATGACCATAGTGTTTTTCACTGCTCAATTATCCATTTATAAACTCAAATATCTGTCAACTTCTCATTTTTCATTCATTCATATATAACATAAGGTAATATATGTATGTATATTAATATAATGATATAGCTCTAACAACAAATATGTACTCTGAAGTCCATTGAAACTGCTTAAAATGACTGACATATTACAGTGCTCCATGTACGGTGCAATAGAATGGGTGCCACAATGTCACTGTTATGTGAATATGAGCAAATGTCACATTTATTAAATTTGCATTTTAGGGGTTTCTTTTGTACAATGATAGTACACTTTTTTACCCAGATTAACCTGCAAGACAGTCATAACAGTCATTAAGCGTAGTTACTTTAATACCAGACACCACGTCATCACTGTAAACAATTTGAATAAATAACACATATACATCCATCTTCAACGGACCACAGGGACTAACATGTTAGTTGTTGTTGTTGTTGTTGTTTTTTTGGGGGGGTGTTTTTTGTTTTTTTTCTTCTCTACCTGTCTCAATACCAGAGTTTGAGCCGAAAGTACGTCATTTGTATCATACAAAATGTTTTAAAGTAGTTTCCTGGTCGACAAGATGCATTTTAGTTATGATGTTACCTCCCCAATGACTGCATTTTATTCAGCACATTTAGTGCAAATACATGGATTTGACTGACTTATTCCTCCCTTTACTCCGTAATAACATTGACAACATTCACACAATAATATTATTACAGTAAACCAACTTCAATATAGGCCCAAAACATGCCAAACTTGCACTGCTGATGTTTCTTGTTGCAAGGAATATCACCCCCATTTGGTCGTGTAACTTATTTCAAATTGACGATTTTTCCTGTGCCCCGCGCATGCCTCTAAACCGTCAAAATTCTCAGACAATCTTGGACAAAATTGTTGGGACACTTTGCCGTACGTTGCAAATATAATACTGAATTTTAGGTGAGAGGATAACATGAAACCCCGCGGCCCTTTCCACTGTTGCTCTATAGAAGTGAATGTTCCCTTTGAACAGCAATCCTATAGCCAACATTGAACGGGGGCGCTGGGTGTCCCAAGGTATTTTGTCCAAGATTGTAGCATCTTCAAATTTCCAATGTGACAGCACTGAGAACTGAATTATTAAGTCACAAATACAGGCAAAAAACCCACAGCTTATTTTCAAGGTCTGGAAACATTAAATGACAACTAGCTACTTGCTGTCAGAGTCACTACGTTCATTCAATTATTTTTTCTTTCCCGTTGTAAAACCGAGATTATTAAAAGGAGATCTCTGCAAGGGTTGTTTAAAAATCATCTCTCTCAACTCTTCAAATTGATAAAGGTTGGGGACATGAAAGGAATAAACGGTAGCTAAAATTTTTACAACGGAAGAAGGGTTCTAGGTCGCTACATACAGCAGGGGAGAGTTACGATAACTTCATGTGGTCCCATTTGATGAAATGCAATTACTGGTGTTAGATACAAAGACAGGTCATGTGACACTCGTTTCTACACCCTTGTATAAGCCGGCAATGAGAACGTGGTACGTTATTCTTAAAAGAGGAAGTCTCTTTGCTTTGCTCAAATCATCAACAGCCAATTGCAACTAGAATATGCATTGTCACAAAATTTTGTTTTTACAAAGAATTAAAAATGTTCCAGAACAAAGCTTTTGGAGCAATTCCGAACTTTCTCCATTTTGATTTGACTATTTACGCTTCATTTCTGAGGGAAGCCGATGTCGAACTGACCTCCGATTCAAATGCCAAAGCCTTCATCTCTGCCCTGGTCGCCCGCTCCTCCGCTCTCTGTAACAGCTCCTGGTGTTCGCTGATCGGTATCAGACGGTCCCTGGGTGAGAAAGAAGGTTGGATATTTTGACCATGTGACAAAGGAATTTTGTGGCTGGTGATGCAGATGATTTAAGCTTTCAGAAATTTTGTGTAAAAAAACACTTCAACTTTTGAATCATTTGAGGCAAATGTTCTGCCAGAAGTTTGATAACGTCTCCCAAAAGATACAAATACAGTACAATTTTCTGACACTCCAACAGATTCCCACATCTGATATTATTACATCACTAGGGCTATGTCACGAGGACTGTGCTGTGCATGTAATCTGTCTTTTTTCAAGGAAGGAACTTTAATAAATGATTGCAGTAAATTTACCCAGACCTGGACTGTCTGGTGTTTTAGTAAGCTCGGTCTATGCACAAAATTTTATCAAACATGTCTGGAATTGTTCAATTTGTCAAAATTTCAACATTTTTTCTTATTTTTTTAAATCAGCTTTCCATTTGCTGCACATGAGCATACTTCTGTCCATTCAATCAAATACTTCACCTGATTTTGAGGGCAAAGAAATAACAAAGTGGAACAATGAGTTTGATTGTGATGGCATTAAATGTTTAAAGAGCTAGACTGTGTCATGTTGATTTGATCTAAAATATTTTATAGTCTGTCTCAAAACTTGTGTTGCAATGATCATAGTGAAGTATTTTTTTAATACGGTTCTTTGACTTCCTCTTTTTATGTCCTGGAAACAATAAATGGTAACTTCTTTGTTGTTTTCCTTTATTTTTGCTATTAAACATTTGATGCTTCAATTGTTTTCATATCAAATTACGCTTTGAAATTTTACCAAAATGAATGACCAAAACATAAAATCGTTTAATTTGTTAAAAAAAAAATAACCAACTGCCAAACCTAATAATCCATTTTCTTAGTGTGAGTGCAACAAGGGGAAATCTTCATGAGCAGCCTGAAAATGTACTGAAATGGACTACCAGGACAAGTCATTCGCTAAATGTCAAACCTTAACTGCAGGCCAAGACATGACAGCAAGCAAAACATTTTAGGAACGAGACTATAGCTTACACTTTTGACATTAATTTCTTAAATGGATGTTACAATGACAGTAGCCATGCAAGATTCGAACACTACTGTGGTTAAAAAGATCTAGTTACATTTCCATTTTATTCTCAAACAGATTTTGTGAGGACGGACTAGTTCAGCTGACTGGATTTATGGTTAGTCTCATTGTGATACCAAAAACAATGCCCATTGTTCTTGCAAACTGCAAACTTTGATTTATTCCCTCATCAAACAAACACATTAAGCTATTGCATTCAGACATTCACAGAAACAGCCAAACAAGCCAGCCTAACCTGCCCACTAAAGTTGTGCATCATTTACTGGGGGTCTGGTCAGAGAAGATCTCTCTTCATCCTTCCCAAGTACAGTTTTGTGAAGCTATATAACTAACAGACCACAAACTTTCCACTTGAAAAGGCGACTGAAGACCTTTGTGGGGGTTCCTGTTTACTATCTAAGTGGAGATCAGAGCACACCTACAAGTCTTCTTAGATCCCCAGAAATGGCACTTGCCAGAACTTGATTGCCCATTTTTGGTGAAAAAAAATGTAAATTAAAGGAGTGGGGTTAATCCCATTTTAATACACAAACAATGCAGTGGTTCTTGCAACCACAAACTTACGATTGACCTTCATCAAACAAAATATCACAAGGTATTGCGTTCAATAAATGATGGTGTTTGTGCCCTGAATAATGAAGCGCAACAACAGCTATTCCACGGTGAATCACCTTTCTTAGAAACAAGGATTTTCTCTAATTAACTCTAATCAATTGGAGCACTCTTCGAAACAAGTGCTTGTTTGGTAGAGGTATAAGTTTGAATTACTGATTACACCTTTTTAACAGAATGTTGAATGCAGGGGGTTGCCAAATTTGATTCTCATTGAAATCGACGATCAATGAACAAATTTTCAAATGTTTCAACTGCTCAGATTCAAATTTTGATTTTCCACAGTCAGAGCTTAGCATGATCAAGGTGAGTAGTCCAGTCAAATTTTATTTGCCTAAATTGCCCGTGGGGGGGGGGGGTGCTTGGGGAAATGCAGGACTAGCAACCTCCAAGCAACCCCCCCAACATTGATCTCATAAACAGTTTCATTGAAGAAACTTAACTGCGGACAAGAAAGACCGTTCTTTGAAACTCCTATGGTGAAAGAATGTCATATCTGAGAAGTGTTCAAAACCAAGTGAATCTTTACCACTGGAATGAATAAATGAATGAATGAACAAATAAATCAATGAATGAATGAACAAATGAATGAATGACTGTATGTGTGTGTTTTGTAGTCATCATCGACCTTCATCTGAAAGTATGTACTACTCTGCTACAAAAAGTAAAAATGTTCCTTTGAACTCTTGCGTGAAATTGTCCAGGACTGACTCTCAATGTGTCACAAACTGCACGCGTTTCCATCATCAAATGCCTCGCCGATTCCGTTGGCGCGGCATTTGGGAAATAAATTGGTCAGCGGCACAGTTGATGATAAGTGCATATCAAAATGCTTAACACATCTATAAAAATCGAGTTTTGGGACCGCTGAACAACTCTCGCTTTTATGAAAATGAACATCACCTCTTGCCATTCACTTGTCTTATTTGAACATCACAGTGAACCCTGTGCACCACAATCTGCCCCATTTTTGGAGAATTTAGGCCATCACTTTGTTTATACTGAATGTTGTAGCCAATTTCTTGTTCGTGGCAACTGTACTCATACATGAAGACACATATTGTTTTCTGATGATCGGTAGTCTGATGACAAATGCATTTTTTTTTAAGACAAACACTGATTCTGTGTCTATGGAAATTGGAGCAACACCGCTGGGACGACTGATGTAAGAAGGTAAGCCATGTAAAGTATCTCATTCCCTGTAAATTCTGACCACAGGTGAATCATATGACATTTACATATCATTTACGTATCGCAAAATGGAATGCCAAAAAATGCCGTAATTCAATGGAGCTCACCATGCCATGCAATAAAAGATCCTGGGTGTTTATAGGAATATTTTTGGATGTGCAATACAGTTCACTTTCGTACCTCAGCTACAGTAGTTCCCTTCGAGTTCTCCTTTTGCTCTCTTGGGTTTTTAGTTCACTCATGTCTACTCTACACCAGTGATGCTGCTACACTGATGCCATTGGAGGTGTCAGCAGATCTAAACTGTCTTTGAGAAGAGGCCTTTGCATTATATACTTCGAAAACAAACGAAACAATTAATACCTTTCCAGTACTTCAGTGGGTTTTAGGATCTGGCATTGTGTTAAGTGCTGCACACAGGGAAAACTCTCTATAAAAAGCATAGGCAAACATGATTTATTCCAAGTTAGCTTCACACTCGAAAATTAATTTGCTAATTTACGAAGATGAAATCTCATGGTTCCATTTTCGGTGGTTTCCTTGTTCCAGGTCAAAGAACGTTTGGAGCATTTCTTAATCAATGATCGCGTTGCTCAATCTTGTCAACATATTTATGAAGAAACGAGTGTCTCCATGGAAATTGTCTTCATCAGTCACCAGAATTTAAAGGCAGACACTGCATGACCATAACCAGGTAAGATTCACAGGTGGTAGGGCCAACATAGAAATAGAGGGGGGTATTACCCACAGGCACATGTGACTTGAGATTGATCTCGTTTTTTTTTTTGCCCAAAAAGTTCTGGAGGAGGGGCAAAAGAAATGTTTGGGGGGGTTTTCCCAATGCCCAATCACAAATACAAGGCTGCACTGCTCTTCTATTTTACTGGTCAGTCTGGTCTTCATGTTATCATTGATTGTCTTGGGAAGAAAACTGCAGGACACAAATGAGAAGCGAAGACAAAGAAAAATTAAACGGAAAAGAACTTACTGTCCTTTTTTCAAATCTTGAATGACTTTCTTTAATTTTGTTATTTCCTTGTTAGCCTTGTTGAGATCAGTCTGTAACTCTGCAAAAAAAAAAATGAAGAAAATAAACAAACGGCTGACTATCACAGAAGAAAAATATCCACAAGTGACACAGGGGGAGGGGGAGGCTGATGTTGGGGGAACATTTCTGAATGACAGTTGTAATGGCAAACACTGTACAGGTTCTTACGTGGGCCCACAGGAAAAAAAAGGAGGAAAAAATTATGAAAAAAAGTAGGATAAAAGTAGGATGAATACTCTCAATAAAAAATAGGAAGAAGGAAGTAAGGATTATGCAGATCAAAAGAAGAGTGAGAGTAGGTCTTTCAGGCTTACTGGAGTGGTTTTCATTATAGCTACCACTAGGTGCTGAGGGTGTCACAAAGTTTTGCAGTTTTTACATAATCACAGACTATAACATCATCTCCCCCTGTTCACCTACCATAATTGGCAATAATGTACTATTTGAAGAATAAAATATACATTTTGTGTTGTTATTCTTTTCTTTAAGTCATTTCAAGTAAAAAGGGAGGACTAAAAGGCAGGCTCAAGTAGAATTTTGTAAATTACCAAATTTATTGTAATTTTGGGGCAAACGGCATTGTTTCAGCATTATGGAAGCGATAGAACATCCATCCTGCTTTGACCTCACATGCAAAATTTATCTTCTCATTGCTCTTTCCCCCAACCACCAGAATGCAAGACTATATCAAAGATCCAATGATGTGAGGAGAGTCTACACCCCTTCTACAACTTTAAGTCCATATCGATTAATTTTGTGGCGAGTTCGAAGGACACCATTGCATGCCGAGTCTTCCATTTGGCTTTATTAGTCATGTATCCATTCGTGCACTTTACAGAAAATGTGAGAAATTGTAGTGTTTTACGAGCATGCATTGCCTGCACTTGGTAGCTTATAGTAAACTGTGTCTGGTCACATATTTGTAATGTGTGATTTGATTGTTAATTACCCTACCATTGTTGCTTCAGTTGGGGGGCCAAATCTTCAAAATTTGTGTATTAACCATGATCTAATGATAACTCTTCAACAGGTGTGATAAAATTTCACAGATTTTGTAAATGAACTCAGCAAGCCTCTTTAAGTCATAGCAAAGTGTGCAATGGGTATGAATCAATCTTAAGTCTAAGTCGATTTTAGATTTTGTTGATTGATTTGATATTAAAATGTATCAAACTGATTTAAAATATAAATCCTGTCTCTAGAGAGAATAGACCAGGCAAGAATTTTTTGAACTGCAGGTCATGCTCAGTCCTGCCTTAATTTCTACACCAGCACACTAGGTAGAAAGAAAAAAATCTGATTTATTCCCTGGTTGAATAAAAAACATTACAGTACTTGACCTTCTTTAAATTCCAGGATCACTTCTAGATTATTTCTGACTTATACTTTTGACCTAACATGACCTTTGACCTCCAAGAGGTTATGTACTCATCATTTGCTACCACTGTTCACAGCTTGAAGTCCAAGGAACATTCAGTTGCTAAGATATTTATTAAGGAGGTTTTTGATAACCTCAAATGACCTTTGACCTCCATGAAAATCAAAAGCAAATGACCTTTAACCTCCATGAAATCAAAAGGGATCATTCTACTCACTATGGACTACCAACACACCAACTTTGAAGTTTGAGTACCTTTCCCTTCTCGAGATACTGTGTTCACAAGGCTCTCAGACTATGATCTCTATTGACCTCACATGACCTTTGACCATCATAAAATACAATAGAGATCATTACTCACCGTCTGGTACCAATGTTATGAGTTTGAGGTTACGGTAACATTCAGCTTATGAAATATCTTGTTTAATAGGTATTCATACTTTATGTTCTGGTGACTGCAATGACCTTTGACTTCCATTAAAAACAATAATGATTATCTACTCATTATCTGCTACAAACACACCACCCTTGAAGTTCAAGTACCTTTCCCTTATTTGAGATAGTGTTAAACAATGACTTCAACTGACTTCACATGACCTTTGACCCTTATAAAATGACAAAGACCATCTATGCATCATGGGCCACCAAGTTTTGAAGGGTTTGAAGTTACAGCAACATTCAGGTACTGAGATATCTTTCTCAACATGTTTTCACACTTTACACTCTAGTGACCTCGAATGACCTTTGACCTCCATGAAAAGCATGGGATCTTCTACTGATGATGGACTACCAACACAAAGTTCAAGTAAGGATATCAAAGCAATCTGATCCGAGTGAAAGACTGCAACCTTTGCAAGCAAGGTCCATCTTAATATGACCTGTCTATAATTTTTCTTTTCCTTCTTGAAAATATCATGTTGAATGAGCATTCTGTATTCTGACCCACAGTGACCCAAATGACCTGTGACCTTTAGGAAAGGACGATTAACTTTTAGTATACTCAATGTGGTACACCTAGTTACTATTACTCTCTGATTGCTTGTGATATACTGTATAATGTTTACAAACAAAGCCTCAATCATATGAACATTCACACACAAATCATCAACTGTATGACATGTTAACGACCTAGCTTCACAATTTCATCAAAACTAGGAACGCATATGTTTAAACCTGCCTTTACCTCCCCTGTTAAATGTTTGTGCCATCTTTATTTTTACCCAGTTTCTTTTCCTGAATGCTTCCTCAGCTGAAACAAAGTACCTCCCACAAAATCTGACAGAGTGAGACAGGCTTCCTGTTCCAATTATAATTTCTCATTTTTGGGGCAAAGGCCTGATGACCTACTTGGCTTCCAATAGATCTTCCATCACGAAAGACTGTATTTGGCATCGTCTGCCAAAAGCAAGCACGAAAGACTTTGGCAATGGAAGCCACAATGTACTGTGAGCGGAACTTTCCCACAACTTTAAACAAGAATGCCTCGTGAATGCATACGCTTTAACAAATCAGATGCATCTATTGCAATATCGTCTTTATTTTGTCACCATGGAAACAGTGTGAGAGGCTGTATGAAGACTAATTCATGGAGTGTTTACTCAAGGCCACCTTGACAAGGTTTCACTTGGATCAAAAGTGCACTTGGAGTTATCAGTGGTTTTGATTTTAATGGATTAATCTAAAATGGTTGAAAGTGGAACAAAGTGGAATCCTGAAGCCATAGATGAACACAGATGCAAATACATTTTGTGAACCATTTACCTACATGCCTATCATTCCATGGAACATGCCACTAATATAAAACAAACACCATACCAGTTCTACCTTTTCTTTCAGGTCAAGGTTGCTATGTACCTAGAGAAGCAAATTCAGATTTTTTTTTTTGGTAAAAGAATATCAATAATTTGTTGATGTGAATCGGCAACTTCACATCCTGTTTGTTTTGAAATTCTACTGTGTTGGTCCCATGTATGAAATGCCTATAACGCTAGGAGTGAGACGAACTTTGACAGTAACATGCACTTTTCAGGACCAATACCATAAATCCTTTAAAAGTGGTCGAAATTTTAATTGCTGTGATCCTCAGAATAAGAGGCATGCAAATTCGTACGTGTACCGATATATTAGAAGTGATCTTTTTCTGGACTGCATCTTCATGGCTCCAATCTGTACCCCCCTCCACTCCACTCCCCCCCTAAAATCACAAAGACAAGGATGTTCAGAGACCATGACCAAAAAGATGCCAGAAAGTTCAGTTGGCAGAGAACTTGAAAAGAGACCCTAAGGTGGCCCAGACAACTATTCCCACATTCACTCACTGGCAATGACTTTGCGGGGATTTTCCCGGCCACCCATCTTGCTGTAGGTACAGTATCAGCATATCAGGACCTAAAAATGGATTCTGAAAAAGAAAAGAAGAAAGAAACATTTCAATATAATTATACAAAATATTCATCCCAATTGCATAGATCAAATTGGGAAATTGTTACGTTAAGATGTTAAATACGGCAAATGTCTTAAAACTAGACAAAATAAATTAGACAAGTGGTTACAAGCGAAAATTAGACAAATAGAAAAAAATAAGACAAATGTGTTAAAAGTGCACAAATTACAATTACACAAATTAGACAAAATTGGACATTTTGGACAAAATTAGATATATTTAATAAGCAAATGCATTAAATTAGACCAAAGAAAATAAGATGAAAAAGTTCAATTAGACAAAGGTTAAAATCAAATGTTAAAGTAGACAAATTATACAACAAAGCAATGTCCAAATTATGCAAAACAGTGTACCCTTCACACTGAAAGAGTAAGCCAACAACTGGACTTCAGTCCGGGGATAAAAAGAAGAAATGTATCGCAAATTGGTTTAAGAGATAAACACATTCCTCTGCAGCATGGCATAAGGCAGGAGTGGGCAACTTACAGCCCAAGGACCACATGCAGCCCGTCAGTGATGTTTTTGCAGCTCCTGAGATGCCTCAAGAAAAACAAAAAAATCGTCAGTACCAGATGGCTCATTGAATGCTGTCAGGTAGGCCAATATTTCCCCATTACTTATCAACAATACTTTATTATTTTTGTGAATGAGCATTGCTTGAAAGACCTCAGAAATAAAGGTTTGAAAACGGTAGCAAGTCGTCGGTCATCCAGTCAGAAAGGTTGCTCACCCCCTGGCATACGGTATCATTACTTTGCATTGCAAACTAACAATGCATGAATCCATCAAGGGAAACCTCAAGAAAGTTTCACTGTGCAAGAATCTAACAAGGCAGGCCTGTAAAGACAACAACATCTTTGATCAATGCTACAAATTCTGGCATACTTGCCTTCCAGTCTGAGTGCTTTTGGAATTGCCATAAACAATTTTGACACAAAAGTGCCAAAAAACCTCAAACGAGCAAAGTTTGATAGGGTGTAAATATGGAACACAGCTTCACGTTTGTACATCGGTCCCCTCGACATGTAATGACTAATTTAAAGGTCCCGAACCCCTTGGTGTGTGTTCACACCTTCCTGTGGGATCTCCAGTAGGTCATTGACTGTTTCCTGGATTTTACAAATCCCCAAAAATGATGAATTCAAGGCCACCGGCTGTCATTTTTACGAACTCTGTGAGACTCTGCTTGAGTGACAAACAATCCTGAAACTATAAAAGCGACATTTAAGGCAACATTTTAGATGTCGGAAGGGGGTGCGGGTGAGATGACAGAGGGGATGAGAGAGAATGCAGGTTATCACATCAGCATGTGTCACTGTCAGATCTATGGGACAGTGGTCAGATTTCATTATAATTGAAAGGAAGGTCACTTCATTCATGGAAGTCTTTGCATCTAAAGAACTAAGTCATTTGGCATCGACGTTCGAAACTTCAAGGGAAAAAATGACAGACTTTCACATGTGAAACACCGCCGTAATTAATCAGTGGGATGGTGGCACTATGCAGACGAGGAACAAAATTATGGCTAATTACTCTAACTCCTTGAACCCAAGCTTTTCAAAAGCCGGGATTCATTTTGATAATATTCTGACAACTGTCAGTGCTAACCTGTCAAAAGTTTGTACGAAATGTCCAATCCTAGAATTTAAAGGAACAAATTTATGAAGTAGTCTATGATACCCTGCCCCCTCTGTCTAAACGTTTCCCTCGCTGAGATTTTTATGTACAGTGTCACCTGGTGTAAGAGAATTAGCTCCATTATCATTGTTGTAATATCCATGTGTAATCTAACTTCAGACAAACTTAGTACGCAAGGGATGATTTCATTTGTGGTTTCTGACGAGCGTAGCTAACTGGCACCAGAAGTTTGCACCAGGTATCCAGGTGCTAAGCCGATGGTGTCCGAAGGTGGTTCTGAGAGTGTCGCCAATATCCAAAGTTTCATGAACATACATTTCACATGTAAAAAAATTCAGCATTCATACGTCACGAAGTACATTTTGTTGTTAATGTACTTACCTGAGATACACTGAGATATGTTAACATGCAAAACAAAATGTCCTATTGTGACTTCACGACAAACTTGTCGCTTAACAGGTGATATGATTTCAGGCACCTGAATACACGACTAACTACGGACTGCAGGCACCAGGGGTTGGAATTTTGGAAGCGGTGCAAACGCCCCTCCTCCCAGTTCAGTGGCAGTCTGAATGTATTACACATGGCATTATACGTAGTAGGATTTCTAGCTGTGTAAAAAGAAAACAACAACAAACTGCCTCCCCCCCAGTTCAGTGGCAGTCTGAATGTATTACACATGACACTATACGTAGTAGGATTTCTAGCTGTGTAACAAGAAACCTACAACAAACTGCTCGGCTCAAAATGTAATAGCCTCCACCATCCTACCGTATTGCTGGGACACAGCGTCACCTATAAACATGCACTCCGTTAGTGTGACCGACTTGCCAAAGTTTACCGCGCACCTGATTTTCTGTTTAAAATGTCCTATCACACCGGCAGCAAAATGCTTCCAAACATGACATCATTGACTTAAAAGTAGTAGTTTCACCACAGTACTGTGTGTGTTTCCCTTTTTGTTTTTGAGTATGTGTGTGTTGGCTGCCTTCCTTTGTGAAATGGTGTGGAATACGATATAAAGCACTGCACACATTTATTCATCATTGGTACGATTTATCAATATGTTAATCAGGGCTGTTTGATCAAGATCAAGCCAATTAAAATCACAAATAAAATCATGCTTTTCACTGAATGAGTCATTCATTGAATTGATTTATTTGCTTTAAATCACCATCTTTTGATTTAAATCATAACTTCAAATAATGATTTTCACAAAAAAATGAAAAAAAAAAAAATCATCAACCCCAGTTTTAATACAGAAAAGGAGCAGAAAGATGGACATGTGATGGGGGCATAAAAGGGCGAGAGAAGATGGGGGAGGGAGAGAAATATAGTGCCCCCTGATGACCAGAAACTGCAAAACAAACAACAATATGTGGATAAGTTGTGTGGGTTTGTGTTGTGGCCTTATCAAGTTGGCTGGTCCCACTTAATGCAAAATCAGGGTACTGTAGGCCACATAGCACCTGTTTGGTATTACATTGTCATCTGGAATGCAATTTGAATTTCCTCCTGAAATTCCAAAGAACAGCGACATCAGCGACGGCTGAAAGCCGTATCATCGGAAGTTAATGTCGTTGAAATCAGATCTGTGCAGCCATGTGCAAATTTAACTGATGAGATTACTAAACATGATATTTGCAGGGGGATGCCAAAATTCAGAAACATTGTCCAACACCCAAGACAGGAAATTGAAAGGGACAAAAAGTGAAGACAACTGAGACAATGAATGAATACCGATGACACGTGAGCAAAACGAAAAGTGAAATTTTGACAAAAACAGCGGAAATAGCTGCGGCCGTGAAAAATTGTTTTCAAATTTCATTGCCGTCCGTTCAGGGTAGCGACAGGTACTTGTAACAGGCCGGGAGCATGAACCAACGTCGCTGCGAACACACGGAAGCTACTGTATCGCGTTTCGTCGTAGTAACTGCTTATGCTCCACTATTGTCACATAACATGATCCCCAGTTTAAAGAATCTATTCCTGCTATGTTTTAACTATGCAGCTGTGATGACGTTACCGTAGTGACGGGATTAGATTATGACCCAAGATGGGGGGGAAATTTTATCAGAGTCAATGCAACTTTTTAACCACAACATTTATTTTTTGAGCAGAGAGATGAATAATTGCAATAATTTAAAAATCTTGCCTTAATTAAGCAATAATTAAGCAATTAACTTATAAACTGGGATTTGAAAAGCATCCAAAATTTTAGACCTTTTGAATCATTTAACGGTGTCAGAGGCACAAAACTATGTCACATAACCCCTAGCCAGTACGCCCTTGTGCACACACACACTCACACATACACACCATCCTGGCTGTATTTTCTTCTCGCTATTGCCATGAGGACAGACATATTCATCTCCAAATTGCACATTGATCGAATAAGTAGAGTCCAGAAGTGTTCTTGAGTTTGTGGTGGTGGTTAACATTTATCTCTGCACCCACATGGACATATTTCCTTTCCATTTTAATATTGCAATGTCCCCCTCTTTTCTTCTTTTTTTTTTGTTTAAGAAAAAAGGAGGATTCTTGAACTAAAAAGCTTTGCAGTGTTAATTGATTAAAACTTTGGGTCAGATAGTGACTAAGAAAATGAGGAAGAGGAAGGACTTTTGCATAGGACTTGTGATTAGAAAAAAAACCAACAAACAAAGATACTGCCTTTGGCAAGTATTTGCTTCAAAAAAAAAAGAAAAAGAAGGTACTGACATACTTTGTGTTAAATATTTGTAATGCATCATCTTACCAATGTTACGTCGAAAATTGCAAAAATGGACATTTTTGCGAAAAATCAATTCCGCGACAGGACGAGTTACGTTATTCAGTTCTGCGGTCAATTGGTCAAATGAAACTCTGATTTATACATCTTCAATGAGATATTTTAATAGAAATGACCAAAGTATTTGAGAAAAAAAAAAACAGCAATTACTCATTTTCCCATACTTTCATACAATCAGCTGTCTATGAAGTGCACAGTTAATTAAATTGCCTTTCAAAAGCTTAACTGGTTTCCAAACTTTTTTTATTTAAGTTGAAATATGGAAAAAGAAGAATGAGACAAGGAAACAGGTATCCATGAAATATCTTTCAAGTATGTAGGTAAGTTTATATTCAGTTGGATTTTTTGATATGATGATTGAAATCTGGAAGTAAAAGCTACTGTTCAGCTTCTCGCAGCGATGCAGTACGGCGCTTCGATCCGATACATCAAACTTGCCCTTCACGTCTCGCGGACAGCGCTTTCTTTTAAGTCACGCTTCAGTATCCTTTGACCTCTCTTTGACCCTTTGTTTTCTATCACCTGTACTGCTAGTGGTACTGCTTCTACATACGCTGTCGATTCTAAGTCAGTCAGCGGCAGTTAAATGATTGTGAAAACCAATTTAGGAAGAAACCGGTTGTACATCATTCCGAATATTTCTGATACGGATTACATTACTTTCAAACAAGAAGACACCGTCCTTTCAGTATAACAAATGAAAATCGACGTTTTTTACAGATGCACCTCTTCACTCACTCTCTCATGAGAGCGAGGGAAGAGGCATCATTATCCAGAAATTATCATCATTATCCAGAAATCGCCTGACTCGTGACATCACACATGCACCTCCCCGAGTGATGTGATATCACAGTTGCAGGTTCCACGTCATGTTCTACTTTTCGAAAACATGGCGCCATGCTGCACAACAGCAGCGGGAGATTTGAGGTGATATGTGGAAAGAAGTTATTATGAATGTCACATCATTACGGTCGTGACTGCTTGTGACTAGACGTACAGTACATTTAATAGAAATTGGAATTGAAACAGTCCACTGCGGTCTCCCTTTAAAAGAAGATGTCTACCTTTGACACAACTTACGCTCAAAGCTGTCAATGTTGATGACACTAAGAGTTTTCCACAGAGAGGGGTTGAGGGAGGGGACTGGCATCTCCCATGTGAAAATAACCATCCCCTAAAGTAGTGACCCCCCTCAAAAAAGACACCTACCTGCCGTAAAATAGCTCCACTTGGCTGAGAAAAAAATGTTGGCAATAGGTGACAGCCAATTCAAATGGTGCCTTGCCTTATATGGCCGTCACCCTTAAGGGCCTGCCAGTGATGGTCAAACATTACTTTCACAGACCCCTAAAAACTTGATAACTCAACATTAATGGCCACTGGGCCATTGGTCACACCATGGAGTGCCAGGAGGGTGTCCAGTCCAGTGGTGGTCCCAGGATGTCAGACTTGGGGGGGGCAAAGTGAGGGCAGAGGAAAATGTTGGGGGGGCCAAGATTTTCACGCGCAGCGCGAAACCGAGCGCGAAGCGCGAGGCCTTGCGGGTGGGGTCCAGGGGTCCGTCTTAGGGCCCCGGGTGGGGTCCAGGGGGTGAAGCCCCGTGAAGCTCTGAGGTTTTAGCACATCTCTGGGTGGAAAATTAAGCCCCAAGAGAGGTATATTATTTATTTTTATATTACTTATTTTTCGGTTGACCGTACTCCAAGGTTCCCAACTTTTTTCTTTGGGAGTACCATTTCACATTTACGCGGTACAACCGAGTACACACACATACACACACACACATAGGCTACATACACTTCCATTCCATTCCTATATTTAGGAAAACAACGACATTTCTATATTTAGGAAAACAACCACCTACCCGACCTTCCCTTATGCTGGACGGTAAACATGCCAGAGAAAATTTGTCTGACCAGGCTGGCCTACTGTTGAAGTGGCTACGGGCATGATATTAAAACTGGCAGCCTGTGTAACATAAATTAGGCATTAATTAATCATGGTGCCCCGGAAGCTGTTCTTATTCAGTCCAATGCCAATACATACTTTTGTGATTAATTTTGGATGAGTACACGATCTGATTGGGAAGGGTGAGAGCAACTGGGGGGGGGCACCTGGGGGCAAGGAAAAAATCTGGAGGGGCAAATGCCCCCTCATGCCCCCCGTAGTGCCGTCACTGGTCCAGTCACATGTTTCTTCACAGTCGATCTACACAGCTATGTGTGATGGTTCTTTGCTTTTAATTTAAAGCCCTGCTTCAGCCTCAGAGTTTTGAAACTAAGGTTTGCGTATGATTTTTGAGGAACTGAAAGGAATTTGTCTCCAAAGCCGGCGGTGGTTAGTTTTTCATAGCGAATAATTGAGCTAAACAATTCGTCCGCCCTACAGGACAAGGGTGAAAAGGGTGAAAAAAACATACAAGCAAGTCAAGTAGTGGATCCCATTACACTGATTTCTACCGCTGCTTGTGTGCACCTTTAACTTCAATGACAAAAAGTTTCTAAATTGTTTTAAATTGTCAGACATGAGCAGAACCATCATTATTTACTTGGTATCTGTCAGTTGCTGTGGATACAGAGAATGTTTCTTACCTTCTCATACGTTCAGTTTATACTATGTGCAACTACAAAGCAACAGTTACAAGTGGCAGGTTGTATGGCCAGGTTAGAGATTAAATTATCAAAAACTTACTGTACAGTACGCTATAAGTTGCATTAAGATAATGTAGTGTTGGTACTTGCCTCAGAAAACTGCTGTCACCACAGACACAACATTAGATAGTATAAAATAGATTTAGTAAAATGGGCTAGTCACCTGCAAGCACTTGTTACTTTAAATCCCCTGTCTGGTCCAAAGGTGTTGTAAGCCAAGAGATAAAGCCCTTTTTTCACCATCAAAATTGAAATGCGATCCTTGATATTCAAATAACACATGAAAGTTACAAGTTGTAGTCAAGAAGGATGATCAGCCATTTTGTTTTCTTTCAGGAGCTGAAGACACAAGAATGGTTAATTGTATTGTTTTGTTAAATGCGCACTGAGACGCAAACAGCCTGTTAATCCGTTTCCTCCCAATGAATCCAGGCTGCTGTATTAGATCTCCCAGAAGCACATTTCACGCCATGCATAGTTATGACAGCTAGCTGTAACAAGGCACAATCACAAAACCTCTCAAACAGGAAACCACAATTTACTTAAATTAGCAGTCCATTGGCAGGGATGAGCTGTCATGTTAGGATGTCAGACCTATACAAAGCAACGGAAGAGATGACTCACCTTCACCCTGGGCCAAGTCAGGAGTGGCCACTGTTGGCTAACTCCTAAAAGAAATGAAGAAGACATTGATTAAATAACTTTTGACCATGGGGAAAAGTGTAGGTCAATAAACAAGGCCATTGATTCCTTAATGAAATGGTATGTAAGAAAACAAACTCCATTGCAATTTTCAGTAGTGGTCCCCATGTGAAAATGCCAAAAAGAAAGTTGTAATCAAATGGACAAGCAACATTTTATAGTATTGTCCTTCAGTCAAGCAAATTAGTTGGGATTTTTAAGTGAATTCATATACATTCACACTTCATGGAACGTCATTTTGGAGTCTGGCAACGAAATATGCCATACACAGTGTGAATGATTAAGCAGTGCCTGTGGTGCAGTAACACTAGAAATTTAGTTCACAAACTGCATTATAGAAATAAAAAAGCAAAAATTAATGTTGGAAAGGACGACCAAATGTATGCATGTTAATTTTCAACATTTTTTTTTCAATACTTTTTGGTTTATTATGTATTTTCTTTATTTTATTTACCTTACTTTTATTCAACTCTGCCCCAAATCATCACCCTCAATCCAAATGCTTTGCAGTGTTTCATTGCACAATAAAATGACCCACTGACTGCTATCATTGCGTTAAAGTTTCATCATTTACCATTTCATGTCTCTGGTAGCTATGAGACACACATGTACACACGCAACAAAATAAAGTTACAACTCGGAGGTAATACAACGGGCATCAAATGGCCAAGATTATTCATGCACAAATGAGACAGTTATTTTTGAGGAAGTAAAATAAACCATAGGCCTACACAGTTGAGAAGGGAGAGAGCATGATATTGCAATTACATGTAGTTCATACTAGCAATTCCGAAAGACAACAAGAGCCTTAATGAAGAAGCCCAAAAAAATCCTCTACCTCAGACGGACAAAAATCTGTCCATTTCACAGGCTGAAATGCAGGATTTTTGTCTGAGTTTTTTCCTTATTTTTCACACATACTGTCGCAAAATAATTTGCCAAGAAATGTGCAAATATCTATTACTTGGGACTTTTGTGTTTGCTTGATTAGAAAATGAAAGTGAAGGAAACTAAGTTGAACTGGCCAAACTTTGCAACGAAGCAAACGCCAATTACCTTAGCCAGCTGACAAGATATTTTCTGCACAGACAGACAGCTTATTAAACAAATGATCCACAACAATTGAAGGCGAATTACTTTGACATCCGTCACCACCAGCTTCACGCTCCTGAATCGATTTGGCGTACCTAACGAAAACGGTGCTCCGATGCCATCACTCTATTTAATGTTTTCTGCCAACTGGAAAAGCATTGTTACAATTGAACCACTGGTGACTATAATCAATTTATCTTGACCTGATAAACTGGAAGAGTGCACAGAGACAATTCATGTGGCAGAATACACACGAGAGGGCATTGACATTGGCTTAATTATTTAATTCCTGAGAAGAAATCTGGGAGACCTTCTCAGTTGGAAATCATCTGAGAAAATCTAGAATGTGCATTGACACATTATTAATAATCACCCTCTAATATGCCAACGTAATTACACTCAGTAACGCACAATTTTCCTTAGGATGTAAATATTCATGCCTTGTTGAGCCAATCATCAAACATGAAAAAAGACTCATAAAGGTAGAGATCTCCTTGGATCATAGATAAGACAAACCTGCTATTGTTTGCAGGTGTTACAGCCTTCATCAAGACAGTACATACCAACACCTGCTTGGAAGGTTACCCCTCCAGCTAAAGTGTGAAAACGGTTGATTAGTCCTCGTTTTTACCTTTATTTTTATACAGACCAAAGGCAAATGTGGACATTTTCTGTGTCATAATCGAACTGATTTACCTGTTAGATAGTGGCTGTTCCATAACAGATTGGTGAGTTCTTTTAAAGTTGATCTGTGGGCCTTGACATCTCCTTCCTGTTTTAATCTTCCTCTTTGTCTGCATTCTGACAAGGTACTGTAGCCACAGTGGCAAAAAGTAAAGGAAACAAGATGATGTTAAACATGTGTCCTGGGAGAAAATCAATTAGTCAAAGGAGAAATTATGGTCAAAAGTTCAGACTTTTCAGACTGCCTCAGACATGAGAGAAAGCTTAGGTGTTTAAACATCATCCTGCGTTGGTGTTTAGGGACGTAAAAACACCATCTGAGGGAGGGACTTCCCCTCCCATCACGGCTGCGTTTGCTCAGTGAAGCAACTACAATATAAAGTGAAGTGACGTATGCTATTTACCAATGTAATGATTACACCCTATGCTTCATGTTTACTCGTGGAACACACATTGAAAAGTGCATTTAAGTACTCTATCTGCGACCAACTTAATCGTGCTGCATCATCTTACAATCGGTATCGTTCACCAGGTCATCTCCGTCTGTTGTTTGGTGCACTTTTGTGTTGTCACTTGGCTGTCACACAGTATTGCAAGTTTAATAAAAATGAAAATACTTACGCTGCGTTGATAGTGGATCGGAGACCAACTGGGTTTATCTGTTCAAAGGAGAATGAAGCATCCTCGATTGAAGTACTGTAGCCTGTTAACGACTGACAGCATTTGAGGGGTGACTCACCTCCACGGATCACTTCTACATTCTCAATGGCTTGCATGTACCAGAGGATGCTAGGGGTAAGGAGTTATTTCAAGTGAATTAAATTAAAGCCAATCAAACATACCTAACGACCATTTCCTGCATCGATTATTAAGCTAGCAGAGAGATTGCCCGCCGGTGACTCATCGTTGAAACAAACTGATCGATCAAAGGTGTGGACAATAGTCCACGTCTTCGAACGTGGAAACCTCGTTACCTAGGTGGACGGCGGAATCCCTTTTCAAAGGCAGGGTACAATTCATGTTACACTTCAGGATGCTTTTAGGAAACACCAACCTGTGATCAAACTGTGAATACACACATGCTTCAACAGAAGACTCCAGAGGCAGGGGTTTCCGAGGGAAGTCTGGACTTCCATTTCCATAATGCATAAACTGTACCATGAACACCAGCTAAGCTGAAACTACTATATGCTTGTTACTGCATTCCAGTTGGAACTGTGGTTTCTATACCAGTTGTTTGTTGGTGTTCAACTGTTGTCAATTTGAAGCTACCCTAGTTCACACCTTTTCTAGAAACTACCGTGAAAGGCTACTTAATTAATCTGCAAAAGTAAACTTGCAAACAGTGCCATATTCAGCTAGAGGTATTCAGCAAAGGCAGGAGGAGAGAAGGAGGCCTGGGAGAAAGAGAGGTGTGTATGGAAAAAGAGAAGTGGTGGGGGTGGGAGAAGACAATCTTATTGCAGAATATGACAGGGTGCACTGCGTAAGAAGTATCACCCTGGCAAATTCTGGTTGCCTTTAATTCACATGTAGATCATAGTACATATCAGCAATTTACATATAATTTACATACTAAAACATAAAATACCAACCAGAGGCAATTCCATGGAACCCACCCAGCCGTGCAATAGAAGATCCTGGGTGAAACTATTTCAAATGTGCAATACAGTTCGCTTTCGCACCTCAGCCTGCACACCTTGTTTTCTCTCTGATCTCCCTCATTTTTAACGTACAATTTATACCTACCTTGGTAACGTTACTACATTTGGTGGCAGAGGAGTCCAAACCTAAGTTTTGCTGCTTTTTTTGGAAGTGCTGTCAATGCTGTATTTGATTTTCATCAGGGAGAACTACAGATATTTCACATCAGGCAAAACATTACACAATCCGACGATTAAACGATGGCTTTATAAAACGTCACATTCGGGCAATTGACATCCTTCGAGGGACAATAACTATTGGAGAAGAAACGATTCCAACGCTGAGGAAAAAGGAGAATCACCTGTTTGCTGTAATTTAACGTAGGAGCAATCAGTGACTATTCCTCCTCCAAAACAGATTCACGTTCAGGCAAAACTTGAGACAAATACCCATAAGATTCTTTGTGATTCCTATGTAGGTCATGGCGAGTCCAGATACTGTACTTTGAAGATCCTGATATTCTAATACAATGGACCCTGTCAAAGTTAAAACATGGATACACAATTGCCACCATAGTGAACCCAACCGAAGAACCTCTAAAAGTTGGCAGAAACCATCTTCTGGGAGGGGTTTGTGAGACTGAAAATACCAAAGGTGCCGAATACATGGTCTCAGAAAATGATTATGACACTCAGGTAGAATCCGAGTGCAAAGAGGGAAAATCAGAAGCAGATGTCAATCCAGACAACCAAAACTTAACAGAACTGACTCAGGTAATGAATTTACTGCTCGAGACTTGGTGAGACACACTACCGAGAAGAGGACTGAAGGTGGACTCCAACTGGTTAGGCACTAAGTGGCACAATGGAAACAATAAACTTGTTTATGAGATGGAATATTTGGAAAGTCAACCAGTGTCCGCTACAACCGTCTCAAACCATTCTACAATAATGATCGAAAAGATTCGTGTTTACCGGAAACTCCAAAAGATGTATCCCGTGCTGACAGTCCTCAAATTAACATCCAGACGCACCCAGCTGTTGACACCACAGAATCTCCTGTTACATCGTTGGGATAACCGGGCGATCTCCACCTGGCCCCCGTGGTGTATTAAGCACAAGGTCAGGAAGGGTGGTGGGCGATGTAGATCGCTATGGTTACGAAGGTGATGCCTTTCTGCCAGTAAGTGTGAGGTGTATACAGTACGAAAGCTGACAAGATATGTGCATTTCCAAGTTTTATGTGTTTCTTTGGAATTGTATTCACACTTTTGATTTGTTATTACAGTATGTTACTGTATGTGTTGTTTTCCAGTTATTTAGAACGAATGATATGCTCGTTTCTTGCACTATTACTGAAAAGAAATAGTGAAAGTAATATTGTCTTATCAAAATATTACATACAAAATTATATTTTCCTACAACAAACATTTCCAAGAACTGTCAATTACAATAAATTAAAAATTATCATAAAAGAATATTATATCATGTATCATATATGTGTAAAGTATGTAATATATACTTTACACATAACTTAGAGATATTTTCTTGTGTTTAGGAACGGGTATACATACAACTGAGCAAATCTTTTTTTGTATAGAAATCTATTTGTGTCAGTTTGAATAGTTCGTCTGAGTGTTTCAATGTAGAAAATATCAATTGTTTTGTTTGAATGTGGTTGTATTGTATTTGAGAGTTAGTTTTTTTATTTTGCTTAAATGGTACATATTGCATTAATAAAATCAAGGGCAATGTTAACGTAAGGGGGGAAAGAGTGCAAGAAGTATCAATCCGACAAACTTTCCACCACCTGTAATTCACCACATAGTTCACAATACACAATACGCATAATTTACTTTTAAAACATAGTTATACTAACCAGGAGCGGTTCAATGGAGCTCACCCAACCATGCAACAGAATGATCCTGGGTGTAGCTAACTATTTCAAATGTGCAATACAGTTCGCTTTCGTACCTCAGCCCACACAACTCAGTTTTTGTCAGTTCTCCCTTGCTTTTAACGTATATACTTTACACACCCGCCTACGCCGGTCACGCTAACAAACTACTGTACTGTAAAGTTTGGCCAAACACTCAACAGGCTAAACACCTAGTATAAAGAGCCCCTGCCACAAGTCTTGTTTCTTCTAGGCCAAAGGGAAGAGATTGTGATAGGCATAAATAAGACTTATAGTGTAACAGACTCAGCATACAATACATGGGGAATAATTTATCCAGAGTCACATCACAATTTGCAACACAAACTCGCCAAATTGCTATGCAAATGAAAAAGCGTAAGGCACTTTTTTGTATGCACAACCTTTGCATTTTTACAAATAGTTTCCCATGGACCTCAAAAAGTCAAAATGTCCCAAAACTACAGCCCTGGTACACATGCATGTAACACATATGAAAATAGTGTATAAGGAACGTCATTCAGTGTGCAAATGTCTTGAAAGCGACACTTTTCTCTTCATCTCGCTCCAAGTTTGACATTGTTAAACTTAAGCACGAGATTTAACATGTCCGTCTAACACTGCATATGCAGTATATTCCTTTCGTAACTATCGTACAGTAGTTCACACAAAGCTAATTTCAGGTCACATCGCGACAGAAATTCACGAATTTTACTGCTAGATCTGAGACATGTATCAAGCGATATTGGACATACAGTACAGTACTGTACAGTCCGTACCTATGGGAGGAAAATACTGTACACCCACCTTGAACCGTCCACACCTGGCTCTAATTTCTACCGTGGAAGAACTTTACTGTTGGTCACAGTGAGATGGGATGGACTGCGCTCTACTGTACACTATATATGTCAAAAGCTTGATTCCTACAAGAAATGAGAATTCAGCCCCGAAAGAATGAACACATTCATGAACTACTGTAACTTCTAGTGTGCTACATTATGTTTCTAAATTTGCTTGTCTGTAAGTTTCCAAATTTTGAAAGTAACATCACTGACACCATGTAATCGCATCTGGGAGGCATGAGGAGTATGAGATTTCAGGGGGTTGCCTTCAACTCTTTTGTTGGTACTGGTACACAAAACTGGCAAACTTGAAACATACTGTATTCGATACCATGGCAATATTAATGCTAGAGGGGGTGAGTACACAATTAAGGTAAACCAGAATATGTTAATCACTACCGTACAAGGTAACCTACTTGTAAGTAACAATAGTCAGTCGGTACATTTTCTCCCACTCAAGTCGTTCCAGGAGCTTGAAGACACCCTTCAGATGTTTTGAGTACCTTGAAATGGCAAATTGAAAGTTCTCTACTTACTTGCAGTTTGTAGCACTGTCAGAAAAGTGACTAAACTAGCAGAGATTATATACATATGAGAAACTAAAAGACATACTCTGAACTTTAAAAATGTGAAGAAAGAATTACTAAATCTTCCTAGTTTTTAGAAACACTTTACATAAATCCTTCCAGTTTCAAATCTGACTACCATGTTTTCTGGCAAGAACATTAAGTTAAAGGTTTGCCATTTTGAAGGTTGTCAAAGTCTGCAAGGAGAATCCACTGTTCTACAACTGTATTAAATTCTGTCACAGGGCCAGCTATGGCATGTTTGAATAAATAAATATTAGATCTATTGAAGTCAATATGGAAAATCTTTACTTAGATATGGCTCACTCAGTATTAGGCAGTATGCTAAGGAGTAACTATATTTTGCATATACCGCCACAGCTGGAAAATGGCTTTTTGAAACTCACTCAAAATTTGTACAGTCACAGTCACAGTGACTGTTAATTCTGAGCACTAAGCCTCCAATCAAGTGTGGTTACACAATCGCAGAATGAGATAATCTCATCTAAGTCCACTGGTTCTGATAGGCTTCCTATCTGGGGTGGATGCAGCAAGGCACACTTGGAATCGGACTACAACTACACCTGGAACTAGGGTGCAAGTTTCAGCTCCGAGAGATAAAAGCTCCAGCGCGTCCAGAATCAATATTATTGACAGTGGCATGCGTACAGATTCAAAGGGACATGTTGCTACTGTAATTTGTAGTACAACTGAGCACTGTTTTATGCACCCCTACCAACCATTTCCACATGGATCTACTGCAGCCAATGCGAAAGCAACGTTAAAGGCAAAGAGGGTGTTTGGAATACACCAACATGGCACACAAGAAAGTAGCTTTGATCATTGCTAAACCGCTCGGTCTCATTAATAAACATCTGCAAATGCTTCATCTCCTCAAAACATGTGTGTGATGGGTAACAGAAGAGGCATCACTTGAATTTTGAAAAGTCTGTGTGAACAAATTGTTGTTGAGCAACAAATAACTGAATTTATATAAGTGGGAAACTTATTTCTTGAAAAGGAGGCTACTGTCCTCCCTTATTTTCATATATCATTCTATATCCAGTATGATGGGGTGACCGTCGAATGTGCCTTAAGGAAATCAGCTATCACTGCAAGATTGAGACAGTCCCAATTACGAAAGTCCAAACACTTTATTATGAATCAGTATTTTCTTACATGAAGATATACCTGTACTCACCCAGTGAAAAATTGTGTAACCGAGGGCAAACTTAATGTGTCTTCTTTATGCCAACCCAAAATACAATTCACTTTAGCCAAAGTTCCCGTCAAGTGCACTGTCAGTGACTTGCTGTAGAAAGGACAAAAATGATGGCGTGCTTATAACTATTACAAAACATACAAAGTGTATGCTGTTACTACAACATTAAAGAAACACAGCAAAGTGTGATTTCAAACATTGTGATAATTCCATATTTCAACGTTTTCTTTCATTTCTGATGTAAATTTCAATTTTGTTTAACTCTCCCACATAAGGGGAAACATCTGCATGAGATTTCCCAATTACATGCATACAAGTAGGTAGAGCCTTTACCTACTTTTTTGTAGAAAGAACTAGTCCAGTGAATTAGGGTGGCAAAGACTTAAGGGAACGTGGAGGGGGGAGGGTGAAATTAGAGATGAATTGGTCGATTTCATTAGACAACTTTGTATGAAATCTGAGGACTGTTTATGGGTCTGGGAGACTTATGAGTGGCAAGTGCTTACCACGTGGGTCACAAAACCGAGCATGGGGACCCTAGCTGAGAGGAGCATGAAATCCTCAACCAAATTACATTCCTCTAAGACTAAGCCCACTCCCCATCTTTTGAATGTTATGGAAGGACTCACTGTACTCTTCATCGCCGCAGTGTGTGCAAAGGTACTCTGCACTTCACACATCATCCTTCCTAAAAGGGATACAGAAATCCAAGTGCACCCAGTGTTCACAGTTCCCGCATTGGATCCAGTCAGCAAATTTTACAGCCAGACAGAGTATGTCTCTGAGATTTTGTGGGGAAAATCTTTCACAGATGCAACACACTTCTTCTTCAGTCGCTTGATGAGGCCAAAGGGTCTGCTGCCGGTGGAGAGCATGGTTTGCTTGATTCGGGTCTGTTGCAGTCATCGTCCTTGTTTTGGGCCACTTTCCTTAACCTCAGGATGACCTTGTTTCACTTTCAGTTATGGCTCCTTCCGGCCTGCAGGTGTATTTTTGTCTTCTTTTGGTGCGTGGGAATCTGGATTGTAAGGAAGTCACCAAGCGTGGTTGTACTTGCAGCAATGGGTTCAGGAACTGTTCGAGGAATGCTAGGAATTTTGCAGGGAGGAAGTTGTCTTTATTGACTGTGGTGGGATTGAATGGGTATACTCCAGTTTTCCTGAAGGCACTGATTTGGTTCTGGCTAGTGAGAGACTTCTAGTAGGCACAAGAGATGAGCTCCCCAACCTGGTAGTGGGTGATGCGTTCTAAAACATTTTGGAGCATGTATACAAACATTGGTTTCAAAAATATGATTGTTTTCTGTAAAACAAACACCTTATTTCTCCGTAACTTGGAATTGTGTCAGTCTAGGCTTATACATTGGTTGGCTAGTTATCGTTTTTGGAGAAAACCTCATCATTTCAAGTATCAAAATGTTTCCTATAGTACGTGCAAGTTGTACAACATGCACACACCCAAAAAAACACACGTCATACTCATAGTATGACTCTGCGGGAGGGTCTTCATTGAAACATTGACAAGTAAATTGACAAGTGGGTATGTGAGGTCTAAATTATCTTCCTAATCTGCATGTCTGCCCTGGCACACCCGGCACAGCAAGTTGTGATTGTGGGCCCAACTAGGCCTAGAGGGTTTATACAGTTGGAACTCTAGGGCTAGGCCCAACGTGTAAATAGAGCCTTACCTTGCTGCTTCGTACGCGATCCCATTCTGCGATATGACAACATGAACTTCTGTCAGATAATCACTGGCTTTCAAATCCACAGAGTGATGCAAATAAATAGAAGTTATTGGGAAAGTCGTTTTATTCATTTCAGCTGCAAGCAAGGTGAAAGCACCTCAACAAACGACCACACTAAATAAATTATTACGGAAAAGTTATTCACAATTTCAATAATACGGCTGTCCCTTTTAGAGGGATCATCAAACTATAATCTTACACCAAGACGGACAGTAGGCGCCGGCATTTACAGATGCTACCAAAGCTAGTGCCATGAAAAAAAATCAATCGTCAAGGAGAGATTATTACGGAAGACTAATACAGCCATGAAGAAAAAAAGGAAAAAAATATCTATAGAAATGCACTCAAGATAAAAAAAATTCAAAAACCAAAAACAAATTTGTGTCTTTCGTTTTTAAACTTTGTAATTTTTTTAAAACAGAAAACAAATTTTCGTTTTCGTTTTTCAAATTTTTGATAATTAAAAAATCAACGAAGTGAAAAATGGTTGTAGGTAACGGATGGGTTGAGATGATATAAACCATAGTCAGTGATGGATCCTTTTACGTTTAATTATTCTTGGAGTACTTGGCAAATATTTGGGAGATAGCAAACATATCTTAGATACATCTTTAGTCCCCATTTTTTTTTTCTCTTGGGGTTAAATCGCCTGGGTTTCGAGGCTAGTGCTACCTACGACTATAAGACAATCTGTGCCATAGTGGCCTCTAATAGTACCACTGGAAGTCTTCTAAACAGTGCGCAGGTGCTGCTGCCAGGGCGAACAGGGTGCTCGGATTGATCAAGAGGAATTTTAGTAATTTATTAAGATGTTGTGTTGAGTCTGTATAAGCAGTTGGTTAGGTCGCATCTTGACTATGCTGTGCAGGCATGGAGTCCCTATTGTGAAAAGGACAAGTTTTTTTTAGAGCAGGTTCAGAGGAGGGCCACTCGGCTTATTCCCCATGTACGTCATCTCCCTTATCATAATAGGCTTAAATGTCTGGGACTTACTACTCTTGAGTTAAGAAGCTCAGGGCCCTGGAATATGTTGCAGGTTTTCAAATTCCTATCTGGTAGGAATTCTCTGTCTAATTGTGATTACTTAGAGGTTTGTCCTAATTCCCGTGTTCGTGGTCATTGTAACAAGCTGGTGAAATGCTTCTCTAGGCTTGATGTGAGAAAGTTTAGCTTCTCACATAGCGTTGTCAATGAGTGGAATAGTCTCCCTGATTGGGTTGTAAATTCCACTTCAAATAGCTTCAAAGGTAACATTGATATGTTTTCTTTAGTGTGGCTGTGGCAGAATCTATATGCTGGGATATATTGGATATTAGTTTAATTAGGGGTTTTTTGAGGGGGTTCTGGATTACAGGGCATCGTATGGGGCTTTTGCCCTCCTTTGCCCTTAAACTTGTTATGTTATGTTAATGAAGAAGTTTGTCACCATGGTACATTTGAGCTGAGGAACTGAACTTTAAAATGTAAGTGTGAACATAAATGTAAAGCGAAACATCGCCCTCTATCGTCGAACTTTATCTGTCTAAAGAACAGATCATAAAAAAGGACAAATGTAACGAACAGAGAAAATGCTCTCATTGTAACTGAAAAACAGCGACCTGCAAATCATTGACAGAAAACTCGAGGGCAGGGAGGTCAGGTGCGATAAAAAAAAATGAATTTTTCAATAAATAAAATGTGAACTACGCTAGGTTTCGTTACTAATGTTTGTGTGTGTGACAACGGACAGACCTGGCATTGGATATGGCAGTGAGGGGGTGGGAATAATTTGATTTTCGATGACAAACTCAATCTAATTTATTGGGTGATAATCGTCTCAAAAAAAAAAACAGTTTAAATGAGTTCAGTTTCAATGTAATCTGACAAAATGAGAATGAGGTTGCTTAAGTAAAGGAGGATCATTCGAAGTGTCAAAAAAAAAAAAAAATTCTAACGTCTGTAGACAACATTAGATATGTTTTTTTTTTGTTTCTTCAAAATTAGCAAAGAGACTTATCCATGTGCCTCCTGTTGTAATTTGACCTCAATTCAAACTACACAAGTAATGAGAAGAAAATAGTCGTAAGTAATTTCACATTTTTGGAAATAATTACAATTGAAGAGAGAAATTGAATTTTCATCAAGACTGGGATGCTATAGCCTTGCAATTCTATCATATGCAGAACACTTAATCCATATCAAACTGTTAATTGTTTTAGTATGGACAAGTCGTAACAACAACAACAAAAGCAAACCATTTAGAATGCATTTGAAGTATCATTTACCCTTATAATATTTATAATAATTTGTCCTCCTTTAAGAAACGTGCGTTTTTAACTTTATAGTGGGACTTCTTGTTACCGATTGTGTTTCAGATTGTGTTTGGTTTAATAAATTGTACCAGGTTTGGTTAGGCCTTTATGTGTTGTCATTGCTAACGAAATGTCCCTTTTCGCGTTCCATACTAGATGGTCGGTTCAGCCAAATTAATCCGTGTGAGATTTCATTCATCGCGCTGGAAGAAGGCGGTCATAAATCATTCTGTCACCCAAAGCAGCCCGCCCAAGAACTGCAATGGATGTCGGATTACTCGACACTGAAAAGATGCTTGCTGAGTCTGAGACCTAGTTTTAACCTTAGGCTCTGGAAACCGATTCCAGGTTTTGAGGACGTTGTCGTGATAAAAACATACAAGTGAATGGTTGATGAACTTGGGGCTTCAAGTTCACAGATCTGTTTCATAACCTCTGAGAATCAGTTCGTTCAACTCTTTGTTTAATATTGTTTATTTACTATTGCTTACGTTGAATTGATGATAACTCAACCACATTGTCATATGCATAGTCTAACGGAGTGGAACACATTCGTAACAAATGCATCTGCATTCGTATTAATTTGAACATAACGTCACCAATGACGTAGCTCTCACCCCCCCCCACCCTTTCCCCATCGTTATCCATGTCTGCTGAAAGTCCAAAACACAATTTTGTAGCCACATAGGTCTAGTGTAGACTCAAACCACAACTCTCCTTCACGGTAATTTTATTTGTATTTTTGTGTATGTCAAATTAATCGTAACCATGTCTTCCGAAATTCCAGTACTCTTAGTCAAATAGACATACCCAAAAGTTCTGGATTTTGGAAATTTTCGCACGTAGCGATATGACAGTAAAGGACGTGGTTGCGAGCGAAAGACTGGGCCTGACTCTGCAGCAAAACTTATCAAACACTAATGGCCGCTCATGACTTATACAAGTTGCTATCAAACAGAAGTTGCGGCAAATTTGACTGCAATCACTGACCACCGAAAGTCATAACTGGGCCCTCAATCGATGTCAGCGCACGTTTACGATGAGCGATATGAAAGGATTTGTCTGTAAACAAACTTCTGAAGTAACTTAGTGATAGCAGCGTTCCTCCCTGTCTCATATTACAATTCATGCCACTAAACTGCTCCATCCACATTGGTCAGGAGACAAAGAATGTCCCAATTTCATTATGAGTTGAAAGTCAGGTTCAAAGTCAGGTGAAAGGTGAATTTAATTGTCTAGTAAGAAAGGGTATGATGGCAGAAATAGTTAAGTTAACAATGTATGGATTCTTGCCTACTTGGAAAAGAACAGTTCCGAAACCGAAACTCACCCTTTGGGGGATTTGCTTACACACACACACACACACACACACACACACATATATATATATATATATATATATATATATATATATATATATATATATATATATATATATATATATATATATATATATATATATATATATATATTAGTATATATGGCCTTTGTATATAGGCCTTTAGTATATAGGCCTTTGGTTCCTCGCTTTGCACTATAGTGTACCCATGAAGTGGTTCGAAGAAGTGGGGTAAAGGAAAATTCTGAACCATGGAGTTTTCACATGAATTACTTCCTGATTGGTTGACATCTGCTAAATGTTGTAGTGATTTGGTGAAAATGTTGCAAAGAGTACCATGGATAATAGACCGATCAGAAACTACCCCCTCATTTGAAGCGTTAAGTTCTGCGGATCGGCAGTTCTTTTAAATTATTTTTTATTATGCACAGTAACCGACAAAGGGCCAATAAATGAAGGAAATTTTGACATAGTATCTCAAAATCGTGACCTCTTATCCCAAAATGTTAACTTACATTTCATAAAATTGTGACATAATTTCTGCTATTTTTTCTCGGTCTTTGTCAGCCACCGTAATTATGTTCCTATACAGTATTGCTATTTCTATACCTCTGTCATCACACTTGTAAGAAGTCAATTATGTAAAAAGATATTCGAAATGAGAAAACAAACTCCCACACGCATACTTACGAAGCGTTTCGGTCACATTCGCCGAATCCAGATGGCTCACTACGGTACCTGTATAGACCTCGCATGGCCCATGATCGAATCACATTTGAAAACGTACATACGTTACCCTGAGTCCCTGTGTCTTGTATCAGAAGAGTTGCTACACCGAGTCATGTGACTTGGACTCAAACCGGAATGGGGGGTAGGGAGGGTGGGTGGGTCGTGTTGGGTGGGTTGGTGGGTCTTGTTTATGTCCCTTGTAAAGTGGAGAGAATTTGCGTGTCAACAATTTGCAACTTGAGTTTACTTGTGACTCTGAGATTATATTTTAGTAAATTAACTATCCGGATGGTACTCTGTATAAGAACATTCACTATTGCGCAATGCTGGATCATGTCATGTGACAACGACATCTCCAAGATTGCGCAGCTCCGCATATATCACCGTGCTGCCGACCTTACACTGAGGGCAGCATTTTCTTTCTCAGAAAATAATTAAGTCGGATGATTCACTCATCAGTGCACCCTCGAGAAAAGTATCTAAAAAATCGAAGTTTCAAGCACATTTTTAGAAAGGTTACCGGTAAATATTAAATGTAAAGTGGATTCTTTCATAATATAAACAGAAGGACGTGGGTGAGGGAAAGGTCAACAATTACAGTTCCCCCCCCCTCCCCGCCCTCACTTTTTGTGACAGGAAACTAAACCCTGAGATAACAAGAAAACTCACTCCAGGTCGTGGAAGTTATTTTCCATGACACTGGTCAACAGGATACCCACAATAAGTAAACATGGACACTGTTTGCATCCGCAAGGGGCAAGGGAGAAGTTTTAGACCAAATGTTCCCCGCTTTCAAAATCGACCTCCCCCCTCCCCATGGCACAGGAAGCTCTCTCCTCCCTGATTATGTGAAACACAGTGTACAACTGATCACTTTCAAAAGAAACCTCAAGTCCCCCGTTAAATTGTGAACAAGATTAATTCTTAGTAGTTTTTCTCTCTTCTCCTTCTTGTCCTGCCAGTGTTTTATTCAACGTTTCTCTTTCCACCTCTTCCTCTTTTTGTATTTTCGATTTTGTTTTATCTGTGTTTGTGTCGTTTTTTTTTTTTTCAGGGGTGATTCCCCGATAAGAGCTTCGGAGCTTCCCCGATAAGAGCTTCTTACTGTAATCACTCCTCGGTCTTTTTAACTAAATATAAATTATCGTAATTTTTTTTTCAACTGTTCATTTGCTAACCAAAGACTGAAATAAAGTTATATCAGAGCTGAACTGATTACGTGTCATCCTAAACCAAGTGAACGATGGACCGATATGTCTTCGGTAAATATGTATTTAATGTTGACATGTCCTGGCTTTAGAAATTCTGACCAGAAAGTCCCATCATACTTACACATTTAAATTTGAATTTTCCATCACAGGGAGCCTTCCGGGGGAGGTGGGGGGGGGGGAGAGGACGAGACACGTGGATTCCATCATCAACCTATATGATAGCTAAAATTATGGGAAGACTCTCTAAGCGGAGCGCCACAGTAGGTTACGCGGAGCGCAACAGAATTTTATTGAGTTAAAATGCACCCTAGATTACCTGAATCAGCTCCCATTGAACTTTTGCGATCTCCGGAAAAAAAAAAAACAAAACACTGCTTTGCTGGCTGTGGCTTGCCCAACACCCGATCATGTCCCCTACCTTTGTCTTTCAGGCACGCCGCCACTAAGTGAGTGTGACACACACGCAGCAAATGTAAAGTACGTTCCTAAGTCAACTGAAAGAATTCCATGCCAAACGCTTTTTTTAAATATATGTGTTTGACTATGAAATTTGCGCACTACATAGAGTATAGGACCATGTACAGATGTAAAGTCTTTTTCTCAACTACCCTTAGGAAAACGTACATATATGAAGGGAAATTTCTAGCCGTGATTAAGTAATGTTTGAATTAACTTTGTGGCCTAGCAGTTTGGCTTGTGAAAAGGGCACCTCACCCGATACCACATGTAGAAGTCTCACCACACCCCATTACTTAAGAACTTCTTCCTACATGATAAACGAAACTTGGTACCGACGCCAAGGCGTCAACCAAAATTTTATAAGTTGTTTTCATCATTAAAGTGTGCAGTACGTGCTGTCTGATAAAAACAATAGACTTAATCGTTAATATTCCACTATGATGTTTCTCTTCCATTTTGAAATCAACCTGGAAAGCAACATCTACGCCACGTTTCTTTCGGGACAAATTCGACTAAGTAACTAGACTGTTATTTACGGCAGAAAGAGGATAAGTACAGGTACTCTGCTAAACTCTTAAATCGTGATAAATTTCGTACACTTACCACTGGTACCCGTGTTCTGCTAAACTTAAACTCTTTGGAAATTTTGCGATTTCCTTATTTTCGGGCAAATAGACCACAATTCGGTAGTTTTTACATCTTTTTTTTACAACGGTATGTAGCAACGCTGGTCATTTGGTGCGTTTTTTTGAAAGCGCAGGAATAACAGCACATCCTGCTTTCAAGGGCCCATATGGGTGACCGGAGAATCCGGGGACACCCTCTGAGGATATTTCTGGCGTCGATGATGGATGACTTTCTCAAGGAGCGTACATATACCGACAACATCGTGGAACGACTTTCTGCTGCTGCTGTTGTTATTATTGTATATCACGTGATTTCATTTAACGACAGAGTGCTTCTGACAATTCATCACGTATCATCCCTTCTATTTTTGGAGTCTCACAGACTGGGGAGTAGGCTACTTATAATAAATGATCCATGACTTGAATCTAAGTTTCAGCAGAGTGCTTAAACCTTTCACCTTTTTACTATATTTAAAAAATGTCGGTCGTTTTAATGAATCTCAGAGAGAAAGTTTACAATGAGGATGATTCGAAACCTGGTGACTGAAGCGCGTACACGCGAGCTGGGAAAAGTCGCTGAGAGGCTAAAGAGCAAACTCTCAATTGGAAAAAGAATGGTCCCCGCCTCATCTCCGCCTCTTTCGTCAAAGTGTCTTCAGTTTTCTGAAAGAAGAGGTTAGATAGAGCCTGAGGAGACTGTTTTGTCTGTAGCGGGATAGGTGGGGGGATCAGATCCGGGAGGCGGGGGGATGCTCTTGATGTTGTGATCAATTTCTTTTCACGGTTGTGGTGTAGAAACTCGCGTACATGCATTCAGAGTGCTATTTTTAGTGCTATTTTTACGTAAATACTTCAGATAAACGACACTCTCCCCCACAACGCGTGAACCTACTGCACTCCCCTAAAAATTCCGGGACCCGCCGATGTTTAGGATATGTGTTAAGGTTGAGTAATATACGTTAGGCTAGGGGGTATGGAGTTATTTAGATCTTTTTATTCGTTTGTCTCTCTTACACATGATTATGTCAAGTGAACAAGTTAACGAAACATTTCATACCATAAATCGTTCCAGTTAGGACAAGTTTAGACCATACAGGCGCTTTTTCACACTAGGCGTGACGGGACGCGCGGACAATATAAACATGTCGCAAATCGCTGTCTTCACACTACAGGCAGCTTTTTCTTTATCTCTCGGCGACTTTTTCATTGTTCATTTCATTTCCATTTGTGCGATAAAATAGCTTAAACAACGTTAGTACTCAGACCTTTCAACACCAACAATTTCAACGGCGATATTTTTTTTTTGTTACCAATCGCTGCCGTCCTTAAAATCACGTGATTAACAGGAAAATGAACGAAAAAAGTCGCTGAGGGATAAAAGAAAAGTCACAAAAAGTCACCATAGTCTGGCAGCGTGAAAGCAAACATTTTAACTGTGAGACATTTTACCTGTCTCATCGTATCTTGTCGTATTTCTTAACGTTCATTTTCCCTCCTGTGAAAGGAACCTATAGCTGTGCCATTCATGAACGAGAAGACTTTACGCAGAACTAAAAACCGTCTGTGCGATCGCGAGGTATAGGACGCAGGCGCAGATGCAGCTTCATTTTTTCCCCTTTTTCCAGCTCTTTAGAAGATCACAGTCAAGTTGAAAATTGCCAATGTGTGATACATTTATAATCGGCCATATTTTTTTTTTATTTCATGGCGATGGAGAATTCTTCTGAAGAAAACGTCGCGATTAACCGTGGAATCTGCTTGGACTATCATCCGAATTAACTCGATATACTAGTGTCAGTGTTTGTTTTACAGAAAAAGTCATATTTTGAATTCATGTTTGTGGATGCAAAATGACAGATTAAGTTTCAAAATTTAAAAGATGCAACTTTCGAAATTCTGCTAACGCATTATGTACTGACAAGACTAAGCTACCTTCTGATGTTAATTGGTGAGACTGGCAATTTTTAAATAAAAAACAGTATAATAATATTAATAATCAATAAAGGTGTTCTTTTTATGTTATTTTTGTGCATTGTAAACGCAGCATTTCCTTGTAAGGACTGGATCAGCTGGTTCGACGGGCCATGGTACATTTTTACAATTCTAATCAGAGACTTCAGGTTCGATACAGAGACTCTCAGTCAAGCAATTATCACACTTTGCAACTCAATACAATTCAACATACCTTTTACGAATGTAAAACATTGTACAATATATATATATATAGGACCCTTGAGTTACAAGACAAGGACAACACACCCCGTCTGCTAACGTATGATAGTGTGTAAGTGGGCCAACTATGTCTGTGTGTCAGGCAGTGTGTCAGGCAGTCTGTCTGTCTATCTGTCTGCTTGTCTGTCTGTCGATAAATCATTTTGGGAGTTTAAAAAAGGCCGCACTCGCATTCGGGACACGAAAGATTTCAAACCTACGGTCATTTCGAACGACGATGGCTGTGTGGCGGATATGCACTGAAGGGATTGAACTTTGGGGGCGTGCATATGGAGAAAGCTGTTTTCTACAACGAATGTGTTGTGGATTCAGGATATATGCACATATATATATAGACCTAGATATAAAATACACGTATTAAAACAACGAAAGCGGTAGAGGTCAAACAATTAAGGCGGCTTTCAGGACATTGACCTCATGACGTCATTTGATATGCGGCGGACAGATTTTTGGGCACTTTTCCTTCACAACATCGATTTACAGTTTCATATACATGCCTGTGTCTATGTGGGATTTCTTCTCGCAAACATTCCTTTATTAAAACAGAAATTAATACCACTTTCGTGACTCTGTTTGTTGACTAACTCAGCGTGATTGGTGTTAATAGCTCAAGTCAAACACTACACCCGGTCTGTGTGGCTGTATTTTTTAGGGTACCGTTCCAGGGCGACGACGGGTGCACGGGAAAATTTAAGGAGAAGATAATCCAGTGAAACATGATGACTGTAAGGGATCGATACGCCATCGTGAAGTTTGAAATGGCATGTTCCTTATAGACGGTGTAATGAAGTGTAGGATACTATACTGCAGGACCACGGTATGTATGCCCCTAAAGTCAAGGAAGTTGAAAAATATGATCATCTTTTTGGACTAATTGAACTTCACTGGTTTATCAGCCCTTACAGTGAAGTCCCACGAACCGCTAAAAGATTTCGTATTATCTCAGTCATGAGACACATTGATGGCGCATTTCATGTCCGAAAAAACTCTGAAATATTCTTCCCAGAGAAGGGGTTAAAGATTTTTACATTTCTTTTTTTTTTCCCAGTATGACTATACTTTTACAGATATTGCGGCATCAGTTTTCGAACAAAAAGTTAAATTAGCCGTAAACACTTGGTATTTCAACAACTGGAGTTGGAGAGTCAGCAACAGGACACCAGAATTCACGTGTCTGTCACCCCGAATTCAGGCCCGCAGTCACGGGGTGGGTGAGGGGGTGAAGCAGCTGCCCGTGAGTATATTTTTGGTATTTATTTTAACGTTTTTTTTTATATTGCTTGAATTAACCCTATTTCTCATGCGGTGCGATAACATTTTTATTTTTGGCCTATAAGATCCTATGAAGTGCCATTTTCAGCGATCTAAGCGGCATATGTTGTAGACAAGTTCTGGCAGACCAAGGCCAAGCCTGACCGACCTTGCTAAAGGCTTGTAGCAAAAAAAAAAAAAAAAAAGGCCACTCTGGATACTGTTGGGAGGTAGTTAGTTTGTTCCAAATCTTTCTTCTATACATTTGGCTTCACCAGTGATGGCGCTATGCTTCATATAGTCCTCCACAGGCTTCGCCCCCTACCCCTTCCCCTTCCCTCCTTGACAAATTTCAGGCTACATCCCTGATTGTCCACTTATGTTGGTTCATAACAACATCCCACATCCTTTGGTGGCTTATTGTGTACAAACAAGTACATATTATTAGTATCCGTCCGGTCTGTACGTATATTCCATAAGTCCTATGATGAGAGGTCCTATAGGGGACCACCGTTTCCGCTTTTTTTCCCTTGTTGATCATTGTTGGTCTCTTAAACTAATAAGATCCGTTTGTTTTATCAACCAATCTTCAGTCTTTTATATTCCCGGAAGGAAAAAAAAAGAGATCAACCCGACAACGTGAGATGAAGGATATAATAGGTCGATCGTGACCAACAGTCATCACATAACACCACATTAATGTACCATGTTGCCAGGTGGTAGGAAGATCTGTTCCTCGTTGGGATGACAGATTTCCCCCCTCTCCATTCCCTCCTTCCCTCCCATCCACCCCCTCTCTCCTCCCATATCCCTCCCTCCTGCGCCATCGTATCACGGGGTCGCTGACAGCTGTATAGTGGATTCGGATATCGCAGTAAATGCAGGCATGCACCAACGACACATTCCAAACTATTCGACTTAACTTTCACGTTTTCGTTTGTGGATTTGTGAAGGCTTGATTCGTCTAAAGTCACCCATGTGTCGCACGAGGCAGGCGACCTTACCAGGAGAGGCAGCCTAAAGTCAACCCCCAATGTCAGTCATCCTTATATATTTCAACTTTAAAGGAAAAAGTTTTCTTTTCATGTATTTTAGAGAAAAGAGGAAGGATTTAAAATGTTCGAGAGAAGTAATCCATAAAAGAGAAGAAGCCTGAAGAAAAAAAAATAACATTTTGTGGTGAGTTTATCTTTCATAAGAGAGACTGACCATGAGTTCATTGAAGTCCAATAGCAAAGAGAACGTTTTCCTTTAAAGCTCCTTTGGCTTGCCTTGTCTAAACGGACCCGTCGGAGGTCACAGAGCCGGCATCCGCCTGTTCGATAAACCCATCTTGCCGCGCGTCTTACTAATAGACGGAAACATCGTCTGCGGCCGTTATACTGACACAATTACGTCACTTCGAAGTTAACGAGTGAGCGTGGCGACTACTGGATGTGCAATTAGAAAGATAAACCGTGAGTTCCCTGACATTTATTATAACTTAGTCAACATGTCCCCTTCGCAAAAAGGAAGAAATTAAAAAAAAAATTTAACATCACCTCCTGATAAAATCGGCTGACAGTACAACATTATGGTCTCATAAAACCCGCCTACTGATACGGATTGCGTGCACTCTCCTCGTCTGCCAGCTTCCTGAGTACGAAGTGTAAAAGTGCTTGCTCGCCCCGGTGTTATGAGTTATGAACAAGGGGGCCGCCTCGTCCGTTCACAGTTATGCTTCCCGAATTGGACGTGAGGGGCTAAATGGAGGAGATGTCTATTTACATGGGGTCCATATAAAAAATTATATATATATCCGCGACCCGAAAAAATCAATTATGCGTCTGACTCATATCACTTTACTGATACGAGCGGGACGGTTTTAAAGAGATCTAAATGTCACGTCATTTTGAATTGAAGTCAGTTTAAATGAAGTTTATCCACAAAACCTCTATACACTTTCAGAATTACCGAAGTATGTAATAAGAACTATATATATATGCCCCATAAAAGACAATTAAAACTTGTACAAGACGCCACAATATAATGACATACATACTTGGAGCACAGATCGGACAATATATACGGAAATATACGCCATGTGTATCAACGTAATATATGCTTTATCATTACTGTGGTGTTTCTACATTTACTCTCGTATTAATGAATATACTTTCTTTTAGTTATAACCTCTTTCCTGCAATAACACTGACCCCCCCTCCCCGTCCCCACACCCTCTCTGCCCGTTATTAAGCTCAAATGGCAAAACTTCTCGAAATGCACCGGCTATAAGTCAACCGATCACGTCATAACTAGACGACAAATGTGTCTCACGATACAATCCCATATACCACATGAGCCACCAGATCTAGGCTAGCCACTAAGATGCAGGTAATCACATCTCCAGAGGATGGGAGGATAGCACCAGCTTATCTCATTTCGTGCAATCATGCTGTTAAAATAATTGCCATATCTAAGATTGAGATTCCTTTTCATTTCCATATGACGTAATCCCACCGTAAGTTACGCAACACTGCTGGTGTAACATAGTCGTGAAAGGTCTTAAATGTTAGGAACAAACTGTCTTTAGGTTAACTTGCCGTTGGGATTTGTTTAACTTGGGATTTGTTATTCTTGGAATTTGTTGGGATTTGTTACACTTAAAGTTGGGATTTGTTACACTTAAAGTTGGGATTTGTTACTCTTACAGACACGGGAAGGGGATGTCAAGGAACTGGGGGGGGGGGTGGTAGAAAGTTAAAATACCATTTCAAACGGCTTTGGAACTTCCAGTCGGAACTGGAGAACTATCGTTAAAGGAACCCCCGCCCCCAAGTTCATTCTTTCTCCCTTTTTATTGGGTTGCACAGTTTGCGGTTGATAGTAACATACATTTCGTTAACATCCATGTGGCGCCAAGTTTAACTTTACTGTCAACATGTTATTTATTATTAACATATTATCCGTACAGTTAAGTATTCATTCCTTCAACCGCTACAGCGAATGACTACAAAGTATATTATAGTCAACGACACCATATTCGATCCACGGCATGGGCGAGATACGTAACAGGGTAAGAACGTCATTCGTTTTTTTTGTTGTTATTTTTGTGGAAAATAAAAAAAGGAAAACAGCTACACATTCCAGACAACTTACAAGACGAAATATGTGAGTTTTGTCCATTTTATTTAGACCTTTTTCATGGAGCAAATAGGAATATAAAATCAATTGTTTTATAAAACATCTGGGTTCTTTTAATCTTTTAAACCAAAAAAAAATCCCTCGGTAAGTACGTGTTCCCTACGTCATCAATTAGAATCTTTTAAAATAAATAAAACCAAATTCTTCGTCTGGTCGAGTCGTTGCTGTTTTTTTTTTTTTTTTTTGTTCGTTTTCATATACCATTACCACCAATTTTAGCGTCCCTTAAAGGAAGGAAAAAAATGAAGAGAGAGAGAGGGATATATATAGTTAAATTACCAGAGGATATATCAGGACGAGAAACAAATCTTGAGATTCATTTTGAAATTCATCTCGAGTCGAAGGTAATACGGTAACGTCCTAACGGTTTACGTAATAGCTATTCATCAAAAGCGAATTATCGTCGTCATTGCCAGGTCATAAAATTAACTTACGTAAATAATTAATGTCCAATATGCGGAAATATATATATATGTTATATATATTTATATATATAAGCCTACAGTTACAGGTATTTATAGTGATGTAAAAAAAAAAACAAACCCAGAGCAAGTTGCTACTGGGCTACGTAGCTACGGAGCCTTCACCTCTCTGCAAATATGGAACCGCCACGAAAATAACAAAATTAATTTGTTTTTGTTGTTTTTAATTGCATTTGTTGCATTCACATCCGACAAAAACAACAATTAAGTTCTTTTTGCTGACTGAAATAAAAGAGTCTTCGGCTACATCAATTTGCCTTCAGATGGGCTTGAATGCATGGATTCGATGTAACTACGTCATAGGATTTGGTTTCGTTCATTAAGGAGAAATGTATGTGCTTTCTCAGTTCTTGGTCACAATCGTGAAAGCCGTTTCTCAAGCGTTTCTTCGGCTCCTTTCGTTCCTGTTACTAAACGATTTTTTTTTCTTGGCTATCAGGACGTCTAGATGAAAATAGGTTGCAGTGAGCCTTTGCTATTACAAACAATAAACTGGGCTTTTCATACTTTTTTCATCCCTTTCTCAGACAACAAATGCGGTGTTCTGAACACATTTGGTTTAAACGATGACAAAACTAAATATCACTAAAAATTAGCAGTAATTTAATGGCAGCATCAGGGTTGCGCACAGACATCGACTACGAAAAAAAAGAAAAGAAATTAAGATCGTCCCGAGGTTGGGAAGATCTAAGGTTGACATGAAGACAGGGAGGGCCCCTCGTGGGTGCGCTTGGTTGAGGTTGGGGTAGGATGGGCGATGGATAGAAAGACTTGAAATAAAGAAGACAATAATCTGTACACCCACAGAGGTCCCAGAACAACCAGCCGTCACTGCCCCTACTCAGGAACAAATAATCGTCTCACCCCCCCCCCCCCCCTCCAGGTTCTACGCTGAGAAGTCACATGACACCCACGCGGTAGCTAATCATGAGTAACGTGTAAACGAGGGTGTATAGGTAGGAAAACTTGACACTTGAAGGGCACATCACACGACGACAAATTTGTAAGAAAATATTTGATACATTTATTTGCCAATTCATTTCACGAAATGTGAAGAAGTTGCATGAAATCTCTTCGTGGAACTGGTACCTGTTAAATCTCAACCAGACGACCAGACCGATGAGTACAAAGTACACATAGCCTAACCTATATAGGCTACAAATATAGTATCATATCATTGTTCATCCTTGTGGCAACGAGAGTAAATGGCTTAAACATTCAACACGTAATTCGTCCTCATTTAGGCATTAAAAGCGGTTTTCTTTTCATGTAACGTTTTCTTTTTTCCCCCTTACCCTGTTTTTTGTCTTCTTCTTTCTTTGCACATTTTCAGGCTGATGACCTAGATTTCGCTTTTTTAATAATGAGTTCTCTTTCATCAGTCCGTACCCCCCGAAGAACAGGGTCACACCTACGTTTAACCCCATCACTGACGGTCCCCTTGGTGAGAACTGAAATAAATATTTCCCCTCGAAAATAAATAGACGCATAGAACAAACATGTGTTTACGCATAACATCGCACAAGGTGCGAAATAGGAAATTAGGGTCAAAGGTCACTAGATTATGCGAGGCCGTGAATTGCTTGTGTCTCGAATCACTCAGCGAAGGCAAACCACGGGGGTAGTGCAGGAATCGGCCCATATATCAAACACGAACATCGACAAATTTACAAGCTAATGTTACCAAAGGAAAATGGGTCTGGATTCCTAAATTACGTAGAACTTGAAAATCTCAGGCGAATGTGTCCTATACCGGACAATACAGAGGATAACGGCGGCCTGATGGATATATTATTTTCGTATTAAATTTCCCTGGCGATACGGAAAGTCCTTCATTTAAAGTCATTCAAAGTAAAACCCGACTAGGACTCAGCTGAAAACGAGTAGGCAATTTAAATTTAAATTTTGGGTATCTCACGATCACCGAGTCAACACAGAATTTCCATAATGTGCTAAAATCATGTCTCGAGAAAACCCTCCTCTGCATGATAGAACATGAGGTGTGATATCGAGTCATACCATCATGGTTAGGGTTTGTTAATTCGATGAAAACTATCTCGTATCTCGTATGATATCATGTGAAGATTTGCTGCTAATGATCTGCATTTTCTACATCATTACGTGGCTTCCACAGTGAACCACGACTTCCACAAAAGGGAGTTTGGTCAATCGTTACGTTTCGTGTTGCACACTTGTCAAAAAGGTTGTAAAGGATGTAACTACTGTATATATATATATATATTACTACTTGTATAGCTGAGCTATGTTCTCATTCAAGGCTTTTTTTTTAACTTTTACTTTCAAAAGAATAAGAAGAGAAATAAAACGATAAATAGAATTAAGTCAGGCCTGCTGACGTCATCAGTTGAGAATGGAGTAAAATGCATTGCATGCAGCCTGGCATTTCTCCGTAAATTATTTTCAATAAATTATATATACTTCGACTCTGAAGCCAACCAGATACCCAGGTTAGAAAACTGTTCACCATTCCACAAATTTTAAGCGGGAACGGGCATGGCCTCAATCTCATTAGCAACTGAACGTCCGGGCATTTCCTTCGTAGAAACCTCCACTCACCACCCAAATTTTTCACAAAGCGCTTTGACGTTCAGAGAAAGGCTGCTGACCGAAAATAGCCCGGAAAAACGTGAGTCAAATTGAAAACATAAAACGTATGATCTCGACATTTTGGTGACAGATAATGAAAAACAGTCACAGAAATACAGACGGTAGAAATAAGTTAATTGTAAAGAGAGGAAAAGAAAAAGAAAGAGATATTTAAAAGGTTCAAATCAGCACTCTTCTCAAGATTGCTTTGGTCTTAAAAAAGTAAGCACACTATCGTCTGTCTGTCTGTTTGTTTGTATGTTAGTTTTCCTCGTCAGCAAAGGTATGATTGTTAAGTGTATGTGGTTCCTGTCCGAAAGTATCATCATGTCAAAAGAAAAATCAAAATACCGAAATCGTCGAACGTCAGACATTTTGTCATACATTTTAGTACAATTATTTGACTCGTTCAATACCATAGCGATACAGCACTCAGTGACAAACGGTATGATAGTCCCGCAGTCTTATTACATTGACTTTCGACTTAGATCTTGGCTTAATTTTTGATATTCCGAGTAAATATGCAGGTTTTCCATCAGGCATGCACAAAAAACATAAACCAGTGAGTCTAATTTACCATTATCACTCTGAGATCGAACGTTTTACTCGCATGGTATTATACATTATGTGGTTTTCACGACAGCCTTTCCGATTTCCCTATGATAGAGGCTACCAGCTGGATGGTGATATTAGAAATGCAATTACTTGACTTTTTTTTTTAATTGAAAGGAAACAAGGAAACAATAAATATGAACTTACAACCAATTCTTCTCCACATGACTATTCAAGCCGAAAGCTACTGGAGGAAGAGGGGGTGGGCTGATCAAATCTATAAGACGCATGTAATTCCACTTGAAAGTTAACGATTTAGAAAACATATTCATCGATCCTAACATGTTAATTAGTACGTGACAGCCGAGCCTAAGCTTCAAACGCCATCCCATGTTCACACTCCATACACTTTTCGGCTCTTCTTTCGTGTACAGTCCCCATCACCAATGTATACATGTCACGTGACGCGGTGATTCATTGCTATGATTATGCTATCATAACCATGAGAGAGAAAGAGAGACTTTTGCTTTCTGTTTAACAATATCTGACAATAACCTTAAACTATTTCGAAATAGATATACACTCCCTATGTGACTTTCATCGGACTAAGTTACATCTGATAGAAGAAAATCCCGACAAAGTTTCTCACTTTTCGCTCATCTGAATACCATCGTTTACGAAAACACACAAACGAAAAGAAAAAAAGAAAAAAAACATCTTTCTCTACTAATGCAGTATATCCACACAACCTTGCGGATAAAAATAAGTACTTTTTTCACATCTGAATACATAAAATTTGAATTGAATACGTTATGCCATGGTCGGCATCCAATCCGTTACGTTTTTTTTTTTCGCGAAGGACGATTTCAAACAGTAACTAGAAGAATCGACCAGACGTTTATCCGACAAACACACTCAGTACCAAATTGACCACGTTGTTTTTCTCATCGTGTGGTGTTGCAGTTTGCAAAAACCGCCGCAAATTTCTGCTATTCACATCAGCACACGACGCACTATTTCAAACACGATAACCAAATATACATACACACGACTGTCCCACCTGTATGTAAAATCGTTCAATCCCAAAATTGGCTCAAAGGGCCACAGCAGTCACCAGATAGAGACCAATTCCGGGCGACTGAATTGTTTTTAGGTACAACAAAACATGGGGGTTTGGGGAGATCTAAACTGACCTATGATCTAGAACTCTAGATATATATATGTATAAATGTATCTTTACATAACGATGCTAGGTAAATCACATTTATCTATGTGATACAAATCAAGGCCTGGTTTACTTTGGCGTTGTTTTGGCTCTTCCTCTGGGGTTCTCTCTTTTCCTTTTTTTTCCCTTCTTTCTTGTGGTACTGTGTTTCAAATCCATCACAAGCTGCGTGTGGAAGGCTTCATCGACGACGAAAATAAAAACTTTCCTTTTTTTTTCCCCCTCTTCTTCAATTTCTCTCTCTCTCTCTCTCTCTGGAGATTGGTTTCGTGAACCCTTTTGGGTGAGCACAAGACCCATAGCGGCATCCGTAATATGCGCGTCATCTCAAGGTGCGTCTAACGCTGTGACGTCATATCCGCTCAATCGATGTCAGACGCAAGACTTCTTCCGAGATCTTGCAGAGGGGGCAGGTTTTGTAGTTTTCGAGCGAGTTTCTCGATGCGGTCCATTTCTTGACCGGCGCCGTTTGTGTGTCTTTGTGACTCGTTCGCCTGTGGAAGACAATGTCAAAGGGGGAAAAAAATAAAGAGCAAAAAGAGTTAGTCAAGAGCTTTCGTTTTGCAACTCAAAGGATAAAACCATGTTGTTCCTCGTTAGAAGCTATCGGGCCTAAGCTGCTATGGGAGCGATATTTTCCAACACAACACCAAAGACCAAATTGCTTACCACAAAGTAACAGAATTTTCCAATATTCATTAACGTGTGACCAGAGCCGGGTGGAACAAGGCGTATTGAAGCCCTTCGATCCTGCAGACACTCAAGGCTTAAGAAGTTTAAGCAGTTTTTTTCTTCTCAAATAGATAAAGTCACTTTTTAAAATGTGACTACTGTACAAGACCAATCAGCTGCCAGTCAGTGTCAGTTTATCTAAAGTATAGTCAGAGGTCACTGACAAATCCATCTCGTCACCGACATTCGGTGACTTATTTTCTGACTCTCTTCTTGTCCTCTGAGTTTGTGTCGTTTCTATTGTTTCTTTTGTTTCTAATTAAATTCCCTTTGTTTCCGTCCAAGTCGGTGAGTGCTGTTGAACCATGCATGCTTGAGCTATAATAACTAATTCGTTTTTTTTTCTTCTCAATTTGCCTGCGCAAGTTAGTTGACTCTCATCATCAAGTTTACACTGCGTGGAAATCTAGGGGACCGTATTACATATATATTTTCAAGCAGGGGACAAGGTCAGTCACCGTGCTTTTGATTCGTTTCTTCACTGTTGAAATATCGACTTCTAGTCATCAGTATTCGAAAATGGAACATTGCCGGTTCGATTGAAGGAAATTTTACAAAAACCAGGTTTATCGTTTAAGCAGCTGGCGGATGTCGTGTTGCTCTATTTTGGGAAGAACTCATCTAGAAGCAACCTGCGTACTAATTACATATATACATAGAAATGTACATTATTAAACCATGATATGACAATAATGGCTTAACACAGTAGCAACTCAAACAACAAAGGGATGGGTTAAAGTATAATAACTATGTGATTGTGCCGGTTGGGGAAGGAATGGCGGTGCCTAGTAACATTTAAATGTTAATTGGGAAACTGGAAGATCACAACTGAAAGAGGGCTCTTGAACATCCAAAACATGGCTTCACGTCGAACAGATAAGGAAGGGGTTAAGAGAAGAGAGATGGCGTGAGGTCTTCAAGACGGGATTATCAGAACCATGCGAGATGAAAAGTGGGGGCCCCCCAAATGTTGTTCACCTCTTCCTGCAAATATCAGCAACATGTGTTTGCAGATAGATTTTCCACCGTGGAGACTGAAAGACCTCTGCATATTGTCACACTCTATACAAAGGTTCACTAGCTTCTTTTTTTTTTTGCACGGTGTTAAAATACCACTCATATCTGGAAACAGGCCACGGATAAGACTCGGTGACGTTAATGTGATAAGATGCCTTGTTGCACGTAAGGTCGAAACAAAACAAGCTACTAATTACTACGAAACGACTTCCATCTTTAATTTACTAAGCTGGGATATAAATAGACATGTACCGTATACGTACACTCAAGTGCACCTGGTACATGCAACGTGGGGTTCGTAAACCGTCAAAGAGAGGTGCTAATGGCGGAGAAATGTCACCAGAGGGTAAGATGAATAAATTCCTGTCTACAAGATTGGCGGACAACGTAAATGCGTTAACGTGTAGTCTGCATGGCGTCTACTACAATCGGTGTTTGAAATACATGTGCGTACCTTCAAATACGTACGTTGTGATATCAACGTTGAACGTAATCGATGCGAGTGTTTGCACCTTTCAGATCACGTGCAGTCACGATCTCTCTGACGTCATGAATGCATTGAACACACATGCGCTCATTGACGTAATCGGGAAATAAACTTGTCTAATCAACAGTAGGCTTAAGCATGCACGTTTCGTCTACTGAATGTTTGTGGCACGTAATTTTGACGTCACAAAATGTTCAGGAAGTCTGCAGGCAGGGGTAAGTGGTAAGGGTCGGTACTGCTCGAAATCACAAAATGAGTGTACAAATTTCGTTCACAGTTCAGTCACCAACTGTCTGATGCGTGTCCTAAATTTCCCCACAATGTTTTTTTTTTTTCAGAGAGGACAACTAACTACCTCCAACAGTAGCCACGCCACTTCCAGATGCCTAGTGTTATGGTTTTAACATGTTTCTTTGTAGTAGTCTGGCATAGATGTGCTCACGTTCGAATCCTGGATGTGCACGTTCAGTGACGTGCGGTACTAGCTTATATCAATGCACACTTTCACTGTTAGCGTGCCTTCAGATGTCATTTAATGTAATGAAAAACGGTGCCAGAGAATGTTATCACCAATCAATTCCTCATTTAGAAAAGAAGGGTAGGTTCAACCAATCACGGTGACGCTTCAATAAACGACACCTGTGTGGCGATCTGACAGCATATACTTCTAATGGTAGACACCACAGAATATAACGATAGGCTACACAACATTCTATGCTAACGTCACCCTTGTAACAAACGTGAATTAAGTTGTGCGCGAGGAATTTGGTGAACTTGGACAGCCAGCGTGAGTAGTAATTGTATGTTGCATCTCTCGAGGCATATAAGAGCTTGATAAACTTTACACGTGTAGGCCTATTTACCACATAGCCTTCTCATAAACTAAATCAGCCTATCCTAAGTAGTATATTACCTGAAATAGCAGCAGCTTGCGTTATAAATTTTGAGCTCATCATTATCAGAATCTGTGCGAGATTCGAAAAAGAAATTAAATGTAAAAGCCGCGTTCGTTCGCACACACGTTCATACAGTTGCGTTTGGACCATAACGAACAATGTATTGTCTTCATTGTAGGCCTACCAATATTCTATGGGGCCACACTATTCAAGTGGAATTCCAGGCAAGGAAACATTAATTCTGACTTAAGCCGTTTCAAACCATTTTCATTCATACACTTGACGTTTCGAAATGAACTTCTCATGGACAGAACGAGCGGGAAGTTTGAACGTATCGTGTTGGCCATAAGAAGTTCATTATGAATGAAAATGTATAAATGAAAATGGTTTAAAACGGCTTATGTCGGGAGAGATGCTCCTTGCCTGGAATTCCCCTTTAAGGTCGGGATCATGTTGAACCCACTTGGTCATTACCATACGTTACTTGAGGGACAACTACGTGGACCCAACTCTTCTAAGTGAATTGTTGAGTGGCTACTATTTCTAATACTACATAGACATATGTGCAACGGGGGGATGGGGGGGGGGACACAAGCAAGGAATACTACGTAATGAAGGGAAAGGTTAAAAAAAAGAAAAGATTATACAAAACCATCGACATGCACGCACCTTACCACGATTGTTTCGTGACTGATCTGAGTTACTCTGAGCTCCTCCCTGAGTGGGACTCAAATTGCTGCCGCCACCTCCACGTTCTTCACTCCTGTGTTTTTTGGAATTTGTTCTCTGCTGCCTTTCCCGCCTCTCCTTTTCTTTCTTCTTCTTCCTTTCTCTTCTCTCTTTGCTGGTCTTTCTGTTTCTTTTGGGAGATTTCGTCTTTGGTCTTCTAGAGGGTTTCCTCCTCTCGTTCCCCGTGGCTCTGGTGGGCGCCTCGCTCTCGCTGTTGACGTCCTCCAGGGAAGACTGTTGATCCGAGCTCTCCGCGAGGTGGGCGCCCTGCGTGTTAGCGCCCTCAGTAGAACTAATTCGAGTGCTGTTGACAGTCCTGGTTAGGAGGTCCGAACTGGACGAGTTCGAAGGTGCCCGTAAACCGTTACTTATTCTATTCTCTGTAGGGGTCGGTTCCCCACTCGTTAGAGGTCCCTCCTTTGTCGGATGTTCATAATCCTCCCTCAGCGTATTGTCTGTCATTGTGAATCCGTCGGCGTTGCCAGAAACGGTCCCTGGCTCCGATGGCGGGGACTTTGTCTTCAGTGACGTCACAAAAGGTTCCAAAGCTAAAGTAGGCGTAACGTGAGGATTACAATAGGTTTCTAATATTTCTCTATCGCAAGAATTTTCACAGCACTCCGTAACGATTTGCCCAGTTCTCCTGCGTAACCTACGAGGGTGATTTTCAGAATCGGTAGTTAAAAACGAGGACGCCCTTTGTCGAGGTATCATCGGAGAGTAGGCCCCTGGAGAAAAAGGACAAAAAAAATTAGAGGAGAAAACTAAAAATTCACGATCGAGGAAGGTTTGATGGCTTATGCGGCTGTCACATTTGTTACATCACTCAAGCTGTATCTCGGAAAGAAAGGTTTAGTCTTTCTACAAGAAATATCTACAAGCACTCGTCCAGTAACCGAAGTGTCTATTGCGGGGTCACTCAAGGCGATGAGGTGCGAGTGAAGCTCCCTGCTGTAAGTTACCGTCCGTCAGCCCTGTATGATTTCGTGTGAAGACTAAACGTAAGTTAGACACATGGAGGCACGTACATTGTGGAGTGATATGAGGAACCTATACTGAAAATGAGCTACCCTCTCGTCTTGTTGGTTTGTCTTCTTCTAGTTGTACATGATGTCCAAATCAGAGATAAACGAAACTGACCATACTTGACCTAGCGACTGGTAGCACAATGTGCGAGGATCACTAGTGAGATCTTTGAGGAAGCCAGGCGGGGAGGGGGGTGGTGGTTAAGTACAGCATAGTACAGAATAACAAGATCAGTTTTTACGTCAGTATCTTCCATAAATGATGAAAAGTGTAACTAACAAATAAGACAGTCGGGGTAGAAAAACACGATTCCTCTAAATTCTAACTCACAGTTGGGGCGGGGGTGGGGGGGGGGGGGGAATCCGGACGTGATAAATCTATAAACCTTCATTCTTCAAAGTTTGCATACGACTTTTAGGCAGACTTTTTGGCTAATTAGGAGGGGCGGTGGAGTGCGGGAACCAGTATTTCCGCTAGCGTGCAACAACTTGGTACTCATGACTTCGTATAATGCATGTTTGGGTGAGGCTAAAGATCATTAGCGCATTCTGGGCACTACGCAACATGTTAGTGCCCAGAAAAATTTCTAACAACTAGCAATTGGTTGAATGACAGCGTACTGCACCACATGACGTGGAGCTCATCAAGTTGACGGATGGTAAATGCAAATATCGATTTGAATTACGGGTCGAGTTCACAGTCTAACTTCATTACATTACCGTTTTGAGTATAGTACCCTCTGTCGGCGCAGACGATTCGGAGAGCGTCCGCTAAAGTCGTACCACAGTAACGTTGTGCTGCCATGACTGGATTCAGGAGGTATAACGTATAAATATGAAAATAAAACAGCAAGACTTTTACGTCCATTTTCTTTGGTTTGTTATCTGTGAAAGAGAGGGACAGAAAAAAAAACGAGTAAATCAACAAAATCCAATATAACCACTCCTAACCTTTCTGAAACAAAATAGACAAAATAACTCATTTTCTTATGACAATAATAAGAGATTACGAAAGACTGAATACGACGCTCGTAACAAACATTGTAATAAATATAACACCCTGTTAAAATAAATTAGTCAAAAACAGTTTCAATTATTTCTGTGAAACATCATTTTGACTAAAAACTTATCAAATGACGTCTCGTAGAACCAACAAAGGGTGTGTTTTGAGATTAAGTTGTTTTAAGAGCATATTGAATTTTCACAGATTCATCATTGCGGCTATTTTTCAAGTTCCTCAGACGCCCGATGTCTGTTCCAAAATTCCGAACCGTAAAATCCAAACTGGTGTATCATTGCCATCTGTTTTGTAAAAAAACAGTAATAAATAACATTTAATGTGCAAAGTTAAGGCTGTTTGTTCAATATTCACAATTGTAGCGAATTTCCATACTTGAAAGAGGAAAACAACAGAGAGAGGGGGGCACAAGGGTAAGGTGAGGCAGGATGAGATGGGGGGGGGGGACTTAAACTGAGAGGAAAGAAAAACAACAACAAAATGTTTTATTGTATGTTGAATACCTAAATTGTATTCAGCAGCACAATATATGCGTCACTGACGAATGACTCAGCGATAATTCTGACTGGGATACAACCAGTTTCCTCGCTTCGTTCAACTATACCATAAGGACATGTTGGATGGTAAAGGCAAATCATTTTTGGGAAACTACGAACGGATGCCGTATGATAAGGTAATTAAAACAATACGGGCACAACCATCAGGTCACTGCACTTCTTGACGCACGCCAAGTACCAGAGGCGCGTATACGGCAACAGTTATTGGGTTTTCACAACGATACCGCATTTACATAGCAGTACATTTCTTTTAAGTAACGATACAGTTGATATACCGGTACGCAAAACATTCCCACATTTCATGTTGATGAATATTTACACGCTTGTACTTTTTTTTCATTTTCACAAGTTTATTTCAACCCCAAGAGAAGTTGCAGGCGTGCTCTGGAAAGTCATTCCTCGTCCAGTGCGAGAATTAAACAGAAAGCTAACGGCTGACGTTTTCTTTCTCCTTTTACAAAACCCACCCGACCATAGCAACGACCATCAAAATAAATTAATGAACTTAAAACACCGCTGCCTTATTTCTCCGGTACATACGTGTTGTTGTACAGTATCACCGTCCTCCTGCGTCAAGTCTTCATAACAAAACAATTTGGCACCACTTGACATTCGCCAGGCGTTTTTTTTTTTTTTCTCCCAGCAAGTCCATGTCTGAATCCAGTTTGCTTTTCATTTTAAGGCTCATTACTACCAAGCCGCCTAAAATTATGACGTCATGGATTCGATCGTTTGGTGCGTTGAACCATGGTCGAACACAGTATTCTATAATGACGCTAGCAGTACGCAAAGGCCTAACAGCCCGGGTGAACGAGCGGTGTAGTGCCGTGTATATCCAAACATTGTAGGATACGTGTTGGCAGTTACAGAGACAGAAAGCTTACACCATTCATGGTAATTGGTAGAAATATCCAAGCTCTGCGATTCTCGTACTCTTGCTGTTTTCATCTTTTTGAACGTCTGGAGTTAACCTCCCTCTTTTTTTCGTGCCAAATGATCACAATATTGACAATTGCCAGGCCAGGCCAGGCCGAAAGAGATACAGTAGCCAAGAGAGGTAAAAAAAAAAATACATATCTTTGGAATGCGGCCTGGTTCCCCCGGGCCTTGTCACGTCAGTTATCATCTCAATACCCACAAACTTTACACTTGGGTTTATGGGTGGCCTACTGCCTCTCAGTAATAAGTATATATGTATACTTGGAAAGAAAGAAAAAAGAAGAAAAAGCGTCGAGGCCTGACATTATCGGACAAAACCTCTCATTCGCTAACTGCTGTCTGCCTTATACGGATGACATGCGTTCAAGAACATTAAAATAAAGATACTATTTTTTTTTCTTTTCTTTGGTGGTTTTTTTTGTATTGTGACCGAGTGAAAACTCTTAAATCAAGTGATTAAAGTTGGCTAAATAGCTAGAAAACAAAATATTCAAGCCTACAGTTGATCAAAACAACATTTTTAGTAAATTTAAGGAGGTATGGAGAAGCAAATATGGCACGAACGTGGCATTTTTTGTGGTTAACAAGTATTCATAAGAAGAGAGTGAATATACAGGGGTACAATTAAGGTACGACAACAGAAAAAAGAAAATTGTGAAAAATGGAGAGCAAAATTTCCGGGTAAGATAGGGATGTTTGCTGGTTATTTTGATATACCCCCAAGTTCTTCAAATAGCATGATCGTAAATAAAACACAATTACTAATGAATATCAAACCAAGCAACTGTTGCTTGTCTTACAGTTTGCCTAACATCGAACAACCTTTTAGGGGGTTGGAAACGTCCATTTATTATGGATGTAAAAAGTTAAAAAACATAAGAACAAAAGGTGTTGTAACGTAGAAGTTCTGCGCAATTTTAAACGGACAAAAGTTGTTTGAATTACGCTCTTCAGATGCAACCCGATCTTATTTGTAAGCGCGCTCACTCACCAAGGGATTTTTTAAAACCGTTCTACACGCTAATTTACTAAAGTCAAGGGAAGAATCGATACGCACAATAGCTACACATGCATTAGGCTAGGCCTACGCCTGATTTGTAAGCTTGACACATACTGTGAGTTCTCCTTACGAAATAGTCCCGAGTAAGAAAATAAACATCGGGTTCTCTGCTCTTTCTATGACAACTAAACTTTCCACAGAAGTCACGTGAGATGAAAGGACGAATCAGTCGCTTCGATCTGGCCGTCTGGTTCACTCTACCACCATGTCAAAGTACACATCGTAAAACATATTGAGCGATCTCTAATCCTCATGATTGGGCAGGTCTCTCGAATAAATACCGCTTGTATTGACCAAATTTCTATATGAATGTACCAACGAAGCACGTGGTCTAACGTTATCTGCTAATCGATCGTGTATTAAAATGATATGACTTCATAGTAAGCGTGGAGGACGGTTTACAATACAGGAAATGTATAGTTTCCCTTCCAGATACCTGTGTGGGTATTAAGCCAGACAAAATGGTCGAAGTGGGTTACGGGTTTAGTAGGACACGCCAAATAGGTATTTCACGAAGAGCAGGAGTTCTAGAAACTCCAGTGACCCCACATTCGGTGTTTGTTTTCCTTTATTTCTCATTTCCTTATTATTACACATTGCGCTGATAAACCAAATGTGTCAGTGAGAAGTAGGCGAATGTGATGGAAGTTTTGATTACACGATGAATAAGCACAACATATATAGTTTCCTCTCAGTGAATATGAATATACCGAAAAACGAAAACAAGGCGGACATCTAAGTCACGATCGGAGGCTAAGATCATAGCATGCGACAATTTTTACCGAATATTATTTCCATCTTGCGTACACATGTCGGCCAACTTTTTTCAGCTTTAACTGAAAACGAGATTTTAAACTGTTGACAAGGTAACCTTCGCTGACGCTTACCCAGCGTAATCAATAGAGAATACACACTCAATACCAGTGTTAGGCTTTACGAACCTATACAGAGACTGTTCCACCATCCCCAGGCCCTTCCTCTTGCAAATGTCAAGACAGTCTATGCAATATCGTCGTTATCTTGGATATGGATGTTTCCATACCTCGATCAGGATTCGTACCCCCGAAGAGTTTTACCTTTTACAAGGGGACTAAATGGAATCTCGACCGTTCGCGCTTTTTCTTTCGGGCATGCTTCGATCAGATCGTTTGGAGCGAGCGTCTCAGTTGATACTGATATCATTGTTTCAGTCTGACCTTTATTTTGTAGCTCACAAGTTGTAAAAAAAAAGGCTTCGAGGTTTCTTATCCTCTCCCGAACGTGAGCGAGATTTCCAAGTCAAGTCTTGTATGTACTATGTGCAGTTAAAATTGTTTATTCAAAATCTAACTTTTTTTTTCTTCTATTTCTTCCACTTCGGCTAAAGATGGTTTAGCTCCCATGAAAAAAAAAGAAAAGAAAAAGAAATAGTCTTTCGCGCGGTTTGTGATGTCAGAAAAGCAAATGTTTTCGGAAAACCTCTCGTTTAAAATTTGCATTTATTTTTTTCGGGTGTTTACTTTTCCTTGAAAGGTGATAGCGTATCCAGCCCGTCAAGGTTTTCACTCAGGGTTCTTTGAAACTGTTGGCTTATACACATATCAAACAAAAAATACTTCCTCCCCGAGCTCCCTTTCGGTCGCAATGACCAGCAATGTATATCTTTAACCTAAAACAAACCAAAAAACAACGTCTTTGCGTGACCCTTTATGACCTTACCCGTTTCTATTGTGAACCGAATGTTGGTTTATTCCGCAAGAGTCGTACAGGATTACGAGGAATCATCAACGAAAAATTAAAAACAAGCAGAGGTTGATGAAGAGGCAGTTCCAACGAAAATTGGAAACTTGCAAAATATTGCTAATTAGATTGTAGCTATGTCTGTGGTTGCGGAGTCGTTCAGAATATCTTTATCTGCAAATTGTCACATCGAAGTTGATTACTAGTGCGTCGCCCACAAATATGTCGCATGCAAGAGCTTGAAAAGTGTTGCACTTGCCAAGGGGCCAAGGGTCGATGTAATGGCCAGTCTCAAAATCGAAAGTTTGAATGTACATGATTTTTTAAGTTTCAAAAGAGGAAAGAGAACACGAAGGAGCAAAATCTAAAACTGAAAGGGGAAGAAAGACGATTGCTTTGAGGAAAACAACCATATTTTTAAAAGCAATGTTTGTGGACGTAGAAAGATAGATTCAAGTTAGAAACCGCAGAACCCTTCTTTTCAAGAAATAACTTTCTTACAGACAAAAATTCAGTAGTTTGTCGCTCCACAATAATTTGTCCACCCAAACTTTTCAAAATTCAAAAGATGCATCTTCCGTTACTCTTCGCATGCATAATGTTTTGAGGGGATAAAGCTTTTACAACATAGATGTTTCCTGACGAGATTTGATGGTTTAGCAATGATAAAAAGCTATTTTCTTTGGATGTCATGTAGCATGTTGTTATATTCTAAACGCCCGATTTTCCTTTAAGGAAACAAAGGTTTACTGGGACTCTTGTAATATTATCTTTCAAACGTTATCGGCAGTGGAGAGATGGCTTAGTTGAGGGGGAACAGATAGGGAAGGGGGTAAGGCCCTCATAGAGGAGTGGAAGGAAAAGGGGGGTAGAGTGAATGTTTAGGTTTGAAAGATGTAAAGGGTGGGTGAGTGTGAGGTAGTTTATATGATACTGTGCTCGACAGCCAGATTAAGGGTCCAGTACAGCTGTCAATACAGCGATCAGCCATGCGCACAGGCTACTTGGGTGTTATGCATGCATAGCGCTTACACCGATTACCAGGAATTTAGCTGAGCTAAAATGGCGATGGGAAATAAAAAATACTACAAAAGTGAGAAAGTATAGCAAAGGTTCAGAATCTTCAAAGGTCAAGTACACATGCAGTGTGTGTGAGTTAACAACAAGTTAATGGTGATATGAATCATCCCGTAAATGTGTATCAAATATCAATATAGAACGACGCCTCACGGTCTTCAAACGACAAATAAAAGTTACATAAACAATAGGTGGGTTCCATTAATTTCAAAACAGGATACACATCCACGTTAAATAACAAGCGAGGAAGAACATGCCGATATCATACGCCCAGTCATCTAGCACGGTTCACTGACACAAAACAGAAGGGGGAAAAGACATCATCTTTCGAGATATCCGGAAGTATTCCAGGTGTGAATCATAATTTCCGGATCTGTAAATTTGTAATACAGTGAACAAAGGTCACGAGCAGGTCAATTATTCATACATTATACAGTAGTTCTAACTTTTGATAGTCACCGGGTTTACGGTATATATTATATTATATTATATTATATATTATATTATATTATATATATATATATATATATATATATATATATATATATATACACAAACAAAGAGTCATGAATATGAATACTGAAGAGCAAGTGACGTACTTCCATCATTGGCTAATTCACAATCCCACCCTATCACAGTAAAAATCCCTCCTAACTCCGTCACAGATCACTTGATCATATGATGTCACAATCGGTTGCCCATATTGACACTAAACTTGTGGAGGAGGGGACGTGAAAATTTGTAGGGCTGCAACTGTCAAGTAACAAATGTTCCGTTTCATCTCCCCATGACCCCATCCCATGGACAGGATATTTGTACTTCATCTACTGTAACTTGGATCATATTTGGCGCGTTCTTTGGCCCACTCGGAAGTCCTAGTGGGCCTATAACCCACCCAAACTGATCACCTTCAAATTATTGTCTCCTACTCATCACCTCGACCAGAGCCACATGTGTGGCTCTGCACCGAAACTAAAAAGCAGGTATGGTAATGTATCTCAATTCTGCCGTTTGCAGGTGGCGATAAAATTTTACGAAGATGATGCCATGAAAAGGCGCGCAACTATGTACAATTTTGAATTAGTTTGTGTCGCGGTTGTTTAGCTTATGGTGAAAAAGCGTAGTCGAAATCGAGACCTGTTCGGTAATTTAAAATGTTTCTCAGTTCGTCCTCACTTAAATTTGTTTGATTTCGGCATCGTATTCTTCACGATAGTCTTTGCTACGTCACGTGTGACGTCAGTCCCTCCTTGATGAATCTCTGCAAACGCCACAAAAGTTTAGGGTCACTTTCTGCAAGTATCAATGAAAAGTCGGAATAGAGTGATTCTATGTAAACTGCTTTGCTAGTCAAAAGCAGTATATCATTCACTATACATGAGTAACTGATAGAATATCAGAAGACAAGGACGCGTTTGCAGGGAGTTTTCAAGTTAAGACTAACGGCACTGGATATTGACGACCGATCACCTTTAATACCACATATTGTATTGATTTATAGATAATAATTGATAATTCGGAGTTTTTATGGTCAAAACGTGAAGGCAATGTGGCGGTTAAAACGTTATCTAACCTAACGCAGTGAAAAATGTGTGTAAAACTATTTATGTGGTCACATTTTTAGTATCTCGCTACAGTCCTAACATGGGGTTCCTTTATAAACATCACATGACGCCCATGGACACTGGAAATTTACAAACGAAGACATAAAAGTGGGTTTTTCTCGACCAATGCACGAATTTCGTGATACTCTCTCGGGTGATCTTAGATCATGTTAGATCTTATATCAGCAGTGACGTCAGTTTTTCTTTAGTTATTGGCTGGAAGGGAAACTGAGAAAGAAAAAAAAAGACGAGAAAAAAGGTTTCTGTTTTGTCTTCCCTGTTCCAATAAATTTCTAGTCAGAGCGAATGACCGTTTGTGAAAGTATGAGGTAGTACAAAAAGTACATACACCATGCGGGTTGTTTGATTTCAATCAAGCTGCTTAAAGGGAAATAGGGCGTTTGTTTTAGAGAAAACATCCATATTTTTAAAACCAATGTTTCAGGACGTATGATGATAGATTATTCAAAATAAGGAAGGACAGTAGTCTTCTTTTCAAGAAATACGATTCCCACACATAGAAATTCAGTCATTTGTTGCTCAACACTAATTTGTTCACCCAAACTTTTCAAAATTCAAATGATGCATCTTCCATTACTCATGACATGCATAATGTTTTGAGGAGATGAAGCTTTGGTAGATGTTTATTGATGAGACAGAATGGTTTAACAATGATTAAAGCTATTTTCTTTTGTATGTCATGTTGGTGTATTCAAAACGCCCTATTTCCCTTTACAATCATGACCTTTATTAAAAAATCATGATTTTTCAACGAAAAAAATTAATCGAAACAGTCAACAACATTGATATACATACTTCAGTGACAAAAACAGAATTAATCTTTCACCTTCCTTCCTTCCTCCCCTGGTGATTTCAAAATTATTTTCACATTCGACAGACGGATGACGAAGCTCTTAAGACAAATGGAATACACTGGATTGTATGTTTCATTTACTGGTTATGTAGTCCAGTTTTATTTTTATAAACTAGCACTGAGTAACTGATTTAATTGTGAAACCTGTGGCGGGGCTGCATGCTCCAACAGCGTCAGAAGGCCTACAACGTGTCCAATAGGTACAGGTAGGTCACTAATTGAGGGATCCTCCTTTTATTCACACTTGTGCTAGACGAATACCTAAACTGCGAAACACTACCCACCCAATCAATGTCACACATCCCTACACTAACATCTCCCTTACAGACTCACCTCTACGCTACTCACATACACCCGTTACTCATCTTCGCTACCCTCCCACCCCTACTACCCACCACCCATCCACCCTTTACATGCACACACACAAGCACAGGAGGCAAATCGTAACCAAAGAAACCAACCATATCTCATGAACCTAACAGCACATTTGTGATCATTTGGGTACAGTAGCTTACTAGACTACAGTGCACAGTAGTGTAGTTAGTATTACGGCGCCGTAGAGTATGCATTGCGTCATATTGACAGGACCTTTGATCAGTGTCCTTGTGGTATGTTGCGTCAGAGGCTTGACGAGCAGAATTGAGTAACACTGCTTTGGAGCTGACACACACACACAGCTTTACATTACGTACAGAGTGAGGACTCCATTGAATTTTCCTGTGATGTTCCTTCCTGAACCCTAACTTTAACAATACACTCCCTATTGTTGTTTTTCTGAGGACTTCAGAATTCAATAGAATTCTCTCCGAGGACATGAAATTCTTTTGTTCAGGTCCTCGGAAAGTACTTCAATACAAAGGCACAAAAACTTTGTCATAAAACACATGTGTAATTTCATATCCCTCAGCTCCATAACAATATTATATAAACGATTTGCGATACCACTTTTTCCTAAAGTTCCAAACTTTCTGGTAATAGGCTACTATTAACCTACAAACTTCTGCGGTCACATTTTCGGGTGAATTTTCAGATTCAGTGTTGTGCCTGGAAGTTTGCATTACATATTGTGACCATTTTAAGAACCATGGAGATTAGGATGAGTAGGCCTAACGTTTTCTCTCATACAGAGCATAGCCTAAACAGCCGAATGACGTTAATCGCCAAGTTCCTTCAACTCTCAATATTGCACAGTATGGACTCACCCGAAGCCAACTGACGCTTTGTGTTTTCAAAGTTGCTAAATATGCGAGTTAGAACTCTTTTCGCAACCGAGGCTGTCCCCTGCCATGGCCCTGTAGTCGACGGAGCGATCATGGCCCGCAGAAGTAGGTCGTTACAATTTTCACGACAGGGAGTCAACATATATGGAGACGGAGTTTAACCACAGTGTGTGTATACCTAAAAATCCGTGCCAAAAAAAAAAAAAAAACACAAAAAAACAGGAATGGTACGTATACACAAAATGCACCATGGACGCGGAGGACTTCTGTTGCCATCACATGGTTCTCAAGAACTGCTTATGATTCTCAGTCTTCGGATGGGTGAAAAAGGAGGGAAAGAAAAAGAAGAAAAAAAAAATACTTACCACAATACATGTCTCACCGACGAGAAACATTTTCGAGATTTGACGCGTGGTTAATTCGATTCAAAAGTTGAACACAAAATAATCATTCAGATCCTTCCAAGTTTCTTGTTTCTTGAGGACCGAAATTCGTGTTTTTAAAAGAACTTACGCTCCTGTGCATCTCTCGGTGCATTTCTCTACTACGGGTGATTGTGAGTGATCTAACTACAAAGCTGGCTTTTACAGGAAGGACTATCTCCTAATGTAAATCAGTGCACCACACGCGTTACCCGACATTGTTCATTACAGGTGAAAATCACTTAAATCCTCCAAAACATTTACTTTATCCGACGAGCCATTGAAAGACCCTGGAGAAAACACAATTCCATTCTTGTACAAATCCCTAATGTAATCACTAACCCACTCATTATCCAGTAATGACTAACAACAATACACTGCATCGTCTCTTACTAACCAGCATGTCCGCGAAAGGAGAGAGAGGGCAAAAAAAAAAAAACAAGACCAAAACGATAGATGGACAAACAGGAGGGCGAGGTGTGATTAGCCGAGCCTTCTGAATAATACGACTTAATTACCCCACTGGTTTCTATAACTTGTTTACTCCAAAACAGGGCCAAAAGATCAATAGCCGGTGTTATGTTGTCCGGTGTTCCGTCTGTATCAACCCAAGTTCAAATATCCTGGTGCCGTATGTGGACGTGCAACCTTGGGTTGTGTAGGGGAAAATTTGGTTCATGAAGAGGGTCAGACTATATATATTTAAGTGGGATATGTTAAAGATCAAACGATGACAGAGCCATCAGCAGTAATTCTGAAAACGCAGAGAGACAGAAAGATACACAGACACAGACAGACGGACAAACAAATAGACTTGGAGACACAAGAAGAAATAATTAACCTGAAAACCACATTACAACATTCTGAGAACTGCTTTCCTTGAATTGATTTTTTTTCTTGGTATGTTTGTGTGTTTGCGTGTTTGTTTTTTTTTTCTTTTTCTTCTTTGTACTTTTTTGCGTTGAATGATATACACGGGTTAGCCCAGACTTGATTAAGGTGCTTGCATAATGCCTTGAATTACTAAACGGCGACACAGGATGAAGTGTGATACAGTAGTTATGGCAGGCACATACAAATGAGAGCAGCGAGAGTGACGTCATTAGAGCTATTAGACGTCACAAATCCAACTACATGCCATACAGTACATTGTGTGTCAAATTTGCCAGGAAGTGACTATACTGCTTGCTTCACTTCAAACCTTTGTCTGCGACCCGCATCAATCCCCCCCCCCCCCCTCACCGGACGAAAAATCCAGTTATGTCACTGATAAGAGAGGATCTTTGCGTCAGATCCCATACTGTCAAACTCTAATCTACGTCCATGTAGGGAAGGGGAAGACATAATCCATGATATGGGAAAGGGATGGAGTCTTGCTTGTGAAGCCAAACTAATTCGGTGGTAACGAAATACATAACCGACGGACTACATCATAACACAGTGTCGAGGAAAAATCACTCGCGAGAGAAAATTGGTCGACTGTGAGGTGAAAGTGGAGTGTCGCCGCCATAAAACTGACCAGCCTTCAAAACAGACAACTTAGCCTGACACAGGATGACAACTTAGTTGCTTCCGGATCACTAAAAGGCCTAAAATTTTTAATAGTGAGATGACACCTGGCACAGACGTTCTACAGAAGACTGAATGTGAAGCCAAGTACCATTTCAAGACCATGCATGCGAACAGAATTTTCTAATTTTTTTCCCCTTTTTTAACATAAAATTCACTCGGCAAAGCTCTTCCGAATGTTGCTGTAGAAAATCTTATCAGTTACTTGCTTGGCAGGAGGTATAATAGAAACAACAGGTGTACATATACTTACGTCATTATGAATTGCAAGAATTGTCCAATAGGCCACCAGGGTGAAGTTATCTGAATATTCATGACAGACTTGAAGGAAATGCCATCTTCATACACGGGAATATCATGATTTCCGGATTTTATTAGCTTTCGTAACTTTATACAAAGCAGTGATTGTTACCCAGGTCGGAAGAAAAAAAAAGTGTTACATATTGCTCGTTAAGGTCACATGCAATGCCAGTTCATTCAACTGCTCGTGGCAGTAAATACTGACGGAAAAAGAAGTAAAGAAATTGAAGGAAAAAAAGAGATACCGGCAGGTCTGGATGAGAAACAAGGTAAATATAACAACCTTGAATTAGCCAACGCGGCTCCCCGAGGTGAGAATGACATAGGTACGAAGTTAGCACTACCTACGCGTCCTACGAGGTAACTATGTTTTTTTTTTTCTTACTGTGGTTTAGGGTTTGATGGGTATCGTTGAATGGAAGTTACCCATTCTTATCTGATCCAAGATAAACGAAACCCTTCATTTTTTTCTTTTTTCTTTCTTTCTTTAGTAAAGTCAAACTTCTAAACCAAGTGAACGATGAAACGATCATTTTTTTTTTTAAAGTGACGACCAACAACTGCGCATGTCCAAATATTGTCCTAGATCCAACCCAAAGGTCAGTCGAGGTGACGGGTCGTAACGATAACTTCATAACACACAAGGTCCGCATCTCTCTCTCTTTTGTTTACTCAATCAATTTGACAGTATCTATTTCCCCGATCATCTTAAACAAGCAACAACAAGTCTATCGGTGTCCCACGAGAAGATAACGATGGAGAGTCAGTAGCCAGGTGTGTCCAATTAGGCCACATACGGTGTCCTGGCTGGTCTAGGCCACTACACACCAGGTGTGGTCTGAATGCGTCGCCCCGCTTCCACGTACGGTGGATGTTACAAGCCATCAGTATATTTATACCATGGAAATGTAACACTTATTCTTCAATTTCCTGATGTGTACTGGAGAAACTGAACTTTATATATTTTATGTATATATATTTTTTTTTTTATTTGTTGATTTATTTATTTAACATTTACATGAGTCTGGGCAACTCGTTTAGCTCACAATAGGCTAATCTTGCCCGTAAAAGGTAAGAAGAATAACAACAACAAAAAAATCCACAAAATTTGACATACTGACATAAAAAAAAAACAAATGAAAAGGTATAACATAAAGAAAAAAGTGGTGAAAGGAAAGATTAACAGAAATACTGTACACATTAAAACAAAATTTAGAATTAAAAAAATGATAATAGCGCCATGCAAAAAAATCCTAAATAGGAGTTAATAAGACTTTTAAAGTGGTTCAGTGACTTGGCTGTGCTACGTTCCTACATTCATCAGGTAGCTCATTCCATCAGCCAATCCTCACATGATATCATACATGTTTATGCCTTCTCGAGAGAAACATACCCTAACCATTATGGCATATATGGATATCACGTCATGCTCTATCATGCAGAAAAGCTCTTCTCGAGATATGATTTTAGCACATGATGTGTATGTTGTAAGGACTAAGCAAAACGTCTCTTGTCGTATTATCGAATCGCCCCCATTAACAAATAAGTGATCAGATGTTTTAGATCGAAGGCAAGACGTGTGGACATTGTGAGTAAACTGGAAAAGATCATGGAGATAGCGCGAGGTGCTAACCCATTCAAACATTTGTAGAGCATGAACACTTTCCTAGGTACGGCATGTTGGAGAATTGTAACCTCAAACATTTCCCTAGTAGCTGTTTAAAGAGGCTCATTGAGTTGTTTTGTGAAATTCACTCAATTTTTTCTAAACCGGTCAAGTTTCCTTCTAATACTATTGACAAACAGTCAAACTAAAAGGATCCCAAAGTTTTACATACGCTGGAACATTAATGAGTGAGTAACCAACGATTAAATTTGGTTTTTGAAACTTTGTGACCAGACATTTTCGCATTAGTACATTCACATGCACACAATCAGAGCAAGTAACGGTCAAAAATTCAAAAAAATTGACAGTTTTCATATAACTATTGGATGTGAAACTTGATTAATTATGCTGATTGTGAGTATTGTCGTGTGTTTGTGTACTTCAAAATCACCGCAATCTTTACTGATATCAACTCAATGAGCCCCTTTAAAGTTTCTCGTTTTACACCAATTGTCAACACAGGCGTTACATAAACGTCTTACCGTTTGAGGTGATAATCAGGGTTTCGGGCAGAGTTGGTGAGTTTTATTTTTTTTTTCTTGAATCGTGATTAAATTGAACTAATTGATGTAAATCAACTCATAGTTTTTCTTGATTGAAATCACGATATTAATCAACCATGGTTTCGGGCCTCTGAATTACCTCTTCTTTCACCAGAATTAGATATAGATATATTACACGTGATAACAGCAAACGTCTCCATAATTCATCTCTCAGCATAGATCGTCCTATTTTAAATACTGGAATCTATATCATATCTGTGCCAATATTAATAATAAATTAATGTTTACTTCATTCAGACCTGGAAGCCACAGGAGGCCTGTGACTTACAATTTTTTCAAACTCACGTCGGGAAACTACCAATTTGACAAATTTGGTCAAATTTGACCGACTTTTTCACAAGGTCTGGTTAGTTGAGAAAACCTCAGATCCCTCGTGGACGAAAAAAACCATCCTACTGTGACCCGCCGGGGATCGAACCCGGAACGTCCCGGTTGCTAGGCTTCATTTCACCACCGCCTTCATAATCCACTCCCCTGCACAGTAACGCTCTAATGAAACAGCGCGAACATTTTTTTCGCAGAACTGGTACCTATGCACAGGAAGGTTCATTCTGTCGAGAAGATTTTTATTTTGCACAGAGTGTTTTAGTAATACGCTGCTACATTACATACTAAATTGTTTATGCCTATTGCATATGACATTGCAACATTACGAATGACAATGGCAAGGGCTACATTTAGTTACATTGCCAACATTAAGGTACTTGTAGACATTGAAATGAGGTATTATTGTAAACATAGACGAAGTAACACTGATTTGGCATTGAAAAAATGGCATTTTAAGCGCAATGGCAGGCTCTTTTTTGCACTACCAAAATCGCATCTGACGGAGGACTGCGTTGGTTAGGGGCGCACTAGGGGGTCAAGTGGTGGCGTCCTGACCATTGTTCGACGGGGACTTTCAAAATAGACAAAACGGATTCACTCGGGACTTCGTGACGGACACTCGTGACCTGCCAATAATAGACACTCAGGATTTGACAGAGTGGACAGTCCTAACTCAATTTAGAACTCGGGACTTGGTTGAGGATGGATATGAACTATTAAGTATAATATACGTCCGGCTGGGGTAGGGGGCAAGAAATTGATATTTTCACGATGGCTTCAGTTTACAGAGTTGTGTTTGTTTTGTCCATTATTCTGACCAATATGAATTACATAATTTTCGTCACGCATATTAATTTAATTTTAAGGAGATCCAGCGCATCGCATTTTAAGACCGATTGAAAGTCTTCCTACACGCCTGTATTCAGAACTTTCTTGAAGCGTTCAGCCTTATCTATCCCAGCGGTGACTGTGACAATAGTGGTTGGCGTTCTGCGCCAAATGTCACAGGTCTTCGGTCTCGTGGGCCTTCGATCTCGCTAGCTGTAACCAGGTTTGTTTGATTTAAATCACCCCCTGGCTGCGACAGTTTAGTTCATCTGCAGTATCGACTTCTGAATAAAGTTAGGTGAAGGCCTTTCTCGCGAATCACTCTTTGAAGTTGGCCACAAGTCGGCACACTTGTGGGATGCACTTTTGCTATTTTGAGTCCATTAAAGGTATCCGTAGTGCCTTCGGTTTACCTTGCCGGTCCTGTCATCATTGCAGTATGTTTACCGGAAACACTTAACGACAATTTAAGTAGCAGTAGGATGTTTATCTAATGACCATGAAACAATAGATTTATTTTACTGTTTCTAAACCCCCGCTTCAGAGGCGTGAATTAGTCTAAAATTAGAGAGAAGAAACAAAACAAAAGATACTGAAAGGTGTTGGCACACAGACACAATTGTTTGTTTTGCTCTCCGATTACGGCTCTGTCCCCGAAGTTGTCCTGAGGTAATGGGGTGTCATCCGTAACACCTCGGGGTAATCATAAAGGAGGTCTCTATCCACCAAAATTCAAGGTTCCGTGACAAAGTTACCTTTTCCTTTTAGAATATGGATTGATACGAAAGAAAGAGAAAACAGTTTTCTCCCGAAATTTATTTCAGTAGTCTTGGCCATCCAACAATAGGTTTATCAGAACGTATTCACATATACCGTACCTTACGCAACGAACAATTTCAATCGTTGGCATAACGTTTGCCAACTGAGACAGAACTATGTCTGCTCCAAAGTACCACAGCCCCACCCACAGTGGTGGAGCAACCCGCTCCCCCCCCCCCCCATCTTCCCTACCCCATCCTGCTTAGCCCCTTAAGATGGTTCAACCCATATTCCTTGAAGGATATGCATTGGACAGTATTCAAAAAGACGTACGCATCAGCCCGTGCGTTATGTTAGAGTAACGCGTTGCAACGTCAAGATCTGTGGCCTGCGTGCTTGAGAGCTTTGTCACTTTGAAGTGGAGATTTAAAAAGATTTGCCGACGTTTGGACGTGTAAAACCCCCGAGAAGGAAAAACGAGTCACCTATGGAGATTATGAGTTTGTTTCCATAGCAGAACCAGCACTCATTTGTCATTCATCGTTACCGCACTGTTTACATGAACGAAATCAAAACCCGGGCGATATTGTCTCTTTCGGACGAGTTGACACAACTTCTTTCGATATCTTTTAGGAAGAGAAAAAAAAAGGAGGGTAAGTGGATATCCCAAGGGTCGTTATCGCACCCCTCTATCGTGACACTGGCCAATGGCAAAAGATCTTTCCGAGATAATATGAAACGGAGAGGTAGACCGGGAAAGCGATCCTGCGCCAATGACTTTCAAAAAGTTTAAAAGAGAGAACAGGTATTCTGAAGAAAGGACGGGCGCAAAGCATTGGTGTACTGGAATGGAACTATTGTCAGGAGTTGTACTTATATGATATCTGCTGTAGACAGCATGACACATGCAACAGTCCAATGTAATCTATTGGAATAGACAGATAGTGGACGATATCTACGTTTCCACCAATAGGTCCATGGTCCACCAATTCGATGGACCATTTAGAAGGACATAAAAGTGGAAACATGCCACATGACGATTTCGAAAAAAAAGACAGAGAAGAGAGAGAGAGAGAGAGAGGTGGAGAGAGAGGTGGAGAGAGAGAGAGAGAGAGAGAGAGAGAGAGAGAGAGAAATGTACAGTTTCATTTATACCAAGAAGAGTACCGGTCACTCATCTAAAAGAGGGAAGGCAAAAGCTTTGATTTGATTGCCTTTCAGTATGACCGATATATTTCAAATTCTAGATTAAAATCGACACCCAATGTTTAATGTTAAGTGCCTAGTCAACGGAATGCCTTACCATGACAACGCAATGTATTATGTGACCGATTCACGAATTGTAACATAAGTTTACCTGGCAACTGAACTTTAAAAGATGAAATGGCGATTTGGACAGGTCTGTCTTCCGGAATCGTATACCATATTGCTTCTATATATGTACCAGTTCTGCGATGAAGTGACATGCCTGTTTCATTCTAGCATGCAGTTACAGTATACCCGTATATTAGTTTAAATTTACCTTAAATGGAACGATTGGAGAGACATTCAACCATGTTTGACAAGACATTTATAGAATGACAGAATTTCATTTTTCGTGAATGGAGAGTACATTCGGAAGCATCGAGCCCCGCGGATGACAACTTAAATTCTATTAGCTAATAACTTCAGCAACACGAAACACATCAGTAGGAAAAGGGAGACAAAGAATGGAGGAATTTCACGAGAAACACGTAACCGCCATAGAGGATTGAATTTGAACGATGAGTCACAGGTCTAGCTCTCCGTGGAACAGCTAATATATGCGGTCATTTGCCTAACCCAACAAAATTAAAGCAATTAGTGGAGGAATTAATTATCCAATACTCTGATGGCAAGGTGAATTGTGTCAACCACATTTCCACCCCCCCCCCCTCCCCAGTAAGTTCGCCAACTTTATTGAACCTCTTTGGTCGTGCCCGCAAGGCCCAGCACCTTCTTCTGGAATTGCTCGGTCTGAAGGTGGACAATGCTATAGGTCTATCACAATATGACGATCAAATTATCATGTCATTTATCCAAAATGACGTATAAAATTTCTTCACCGACGTCACCGACTGCGTTTCAATTTGGCGGCATACTGGTCGTCACTGCCCATGCGCAGAAGTTGCGTTATCGATAAGCGAGCCCTACACGACCTTTTAAGGGAGCTCATTGAGTTGATGTGCATACGTTTGTGAGGATTTTGAAGGGTGCAAACACATGGCAATACCTGTGATGTAATTACCATAACTAATCAAGTTTCACATCCACTATTTATGAAAAGTGTTGTGATGTTTGAATTTTTTCAGCTCATGACTCGTACAGCACTGGCTCGCTGCGTCTGAACTGCGCAGCCCCTCCAACCCCTCCCCACCCACCACATGAGAGCATAAGAATTCACTCTGCGATAATTTTGAACTACAGAAACTGAGAATTGACTACGGCAGAAACTTAGACTAAGATGCCACAGTTTCAAATTTTATTTTTTGTTTACTTTGAATCGCGGAATCATGATCACATATACTGGAATAATATTTGACATCATAACTGTGTTTTGTCAGCGCCACCTGCGGGGAAAACTAAAAGTATTGACAATTTTTGGCTGAGGGGTTAAGCTTTTCATTCAAAGTATGTTCAGACCCTAGCATGCATGTTGGATTATTTGTGTTCACTTTTATAGAGAAATATTATGAACAAAAGAAGAATGTCATGTCTGAATGTAGTTACACGGTATGGTCCTTCTTTACTTGGATCGTTTTCTCGTCAATGCACACAGGAGTTTTAGGTCGAAGGCAATGCCTGGCGATAAGATATTTGTCATCAACTGAATGTTTTCTCGATAACATACCAAAGACTCAAGGGGTGCTCCTTAGTTCGGGTGGCGTTGACGGAGTCACGATATCGCCTTTAATGACTTCCTTAAGCTTTAAGTGTCAAACTAGTTACTACCCGAGTTGTTTTGTTTCCATTTTTTTTTGCCCGTCACTGAAAGTGAACAAGCAAACACTTTGCTAGTAAAATGCAAGTACAAACAAACACGTGTTGCCGTTGACCCACCGAAGAGGCGCCGACGACTTGAGGCAAATAGTTGTAAGCACGTTTCGCGTAACATGAATGAAAAGTTTTCCGACTCCCAATGGGGATTTTAAAACTTCTTTTATTCACGTATCTCTTCATTTGAAGTGGTGGATCATTCACTTGTCAAATTTGGTGCAGAATATTTACAATAAAGCAGGTATAATACCAACAAAAATGGTACTTCGAGATCGCTGTGGTTCGTCTTTATGAATTTATCAAAGGCCTTTACCTGCTTTTTCAGGAAAACAGAATTGTTGTAAAAAAAAACTAAGTACTCGCCTGTTTGGCGGCCGTCCCTACATGGCTGCCACCCGAGTAGCTGCAAGAAGAAGCTCTTCCGCTCCGAGGGGTAAACTAGTACGATTCGGTGGTATGGTATACACAAAGGCTGGATAAGGGAGCTTCTCCCTAAAAACGATGGCTCAACTGGCAACTGTTACAACTGCACAACCTCCTGGTTATATTCGTATCGTCTTTTTTAAACTGCGAGTACAGGCAATGGTTGTCGATGCCTTTAGCTCTATAGAATAGAGATATGTTTGAACCAAGTGAATGGTTCCCGTTCCATGCGACAGTTAATTATGGAGTAGGCTGCCACTTTATTTTCCTGGCCTTACAAGTACAAATGGAGGTTTTTTGGACAAGTAAACAACTGAGCACAAAGGAACCGTGTAACAGTCATTATTGCAAGCCACGCAACACGCGCGAAAACCACACGCAAACTCAAACACGCGGACGCAAACACGAGCGCTGCGATATCTGCAATAACATAGGCCGTGTTCCCCGTGCGAACTTCAGAATGAAATCACAGAAAGGAAAGTAATGATAAATCGATCACTAATCTATAACGCATGTTTATGATTTATAGACTGGATCATCGACCACTTAGAATGGTGGCGATCGAATCAACTTGTGCATAAAAATCAGTGGAATTAATTGAAAGACGAGATGTTCGACCCTCTAGAGGATCAAATCTTTTCAGTGAGACATTCTGCATTTTTTTTTTTTTTTCATCAAGATCAGACAGTAGTGCATCCATGACAGCATTTCCATTTGAGTAGCAAACCTTGTTCGTAGTTAGTGCATGCTACCTGCTAGGTAAATTAGCAACCATTTTTTTTTATCAATCGGTGAAAATCAAATTCCCATGGAATATATCATAATCACGTCCAAAAACATTGTTTAAAGCCCAATTTTTGCATACATCAATATTCATATCCATTCCCGTTGATCTGTTTGATTTCAAGTAACGGTGATTGACTGCCATGCTTTCTCAGGGAGTCTGAATTTTGTAGGGCCAACAAATATGTCAAGACAATTTTCATATTCAAATATCTGGAAGATGAGTGCATAGTTCTCTTTCAGATTTTGTGGCAGGGTATCTTTTCCCATACTGTCTCTTCCCTGAAACAATGACGAAGAACAATGGTAGATGACCAGGCGATTGCCAGTATACGACTCGTATTTCAGGCTTTTCGAGCGTTAATTGAAATTTGAAGTTTGTCCAGCCATGGCGCTAGTCCCTCACTCACTACAGGAGATGAATGAATATATTCGGGGAACATTTCATGATGCAAAACTCAAGTAGATTGGAAAAGAAGTGTCTTGCACTACGCATGCGTCAATTGCTGCAGCTTTACCTTAATTTTTATCGGTGCAAAATTTCAAGTAGAAATCTCAGAACATTTTGTTTTCGAAATTTCTTTTCAACACGCAGTAACAATTTTGTAATCATTCGATAACCTTATCCCCTCACAGGAAATTTCAGAAAACTTAGAGGCAGATCATGTCTCAAGAAGGCTTACCCTGTTCATTAAATATGGTATGAGAAGAAGACTTTAACTGTATGGCAGGACTTGAGTTTGTTTGACAGGTATATATATATATACGTAGACTAAATCAAGAGTAGATAAATCCAAAACGTATAAAAATCAAGAGACGATAAACTCCAATGCGAATCGAGATACAAACGATGTGCGATGTAAACAGGAGTGAATGTATAATTAAAACAATATCCGACTTCAGTTCTAGGTCTATGTTTTACAAATCATCTCTTTCTATCCTTTATTTGGTTTCATTTTTTTTTTTTTTTTCGCTTTTTAGTCTGTCTGATATTTTTTTTTTTTTTTGGAGAACGAAGTTTCCAGTGAACTCCACAGTTTTCGGCTAGCCCGGTTTGTGTCATCGTCGGCATGTGGAGGTTAAGGGCAAAGAGGCAGATGACAATAGGGGTAAAGAGTGGCTCATCAAATTAGAACCAGGACGGATGTTTTGGGTTTTATGTTGCGGTCGAGTCAAAAATAGATAGCAACGCTAAATGGCTTGTTGTGGTCGTGTATTTTCAAACGATTTCTCTATGGGGGTCTCGATGTTAAGTACAAAGTACCTCGTTTCCGTCGCTATATGTTACCACTGTGTCCCCCACGAGTTAAAACATGTAGGCGTGTGACACATATGGATGGTAATAGCAATACATACACGGTAAGCAGATGTGATCGCATTATTCCCGAGTGAAATATGTAATTGTTTATTTTTTTTTAATTTGATGACTGATTAACCTCATGATATAATCTCATTCAGGCGGCTTATGGAATCAATCCTTAGTGTGATGACTAAACGCTTCTCACGACCAATTAGTTCGGTCTGTGGTGTGATCACGTGACCTTCTCCCGACACTGAATCCAGGAATCCACCGTTCACACTAAATGACTTACAATCGAGACGGTAAATTGCGCATGCTCAGAAACGTAAGTCATTCAAGTGAATGCTTAGGTACCTCTTTTACCACTTGACTAGGGTTTTCTGTTAAATTCTTTTCTTTTTTTTTGAGAAAAAAGCATTTGATTTTCCCAAAGACGTCAGAAGCAGTTGTGTCCTAACATTTCGAATTTCGATTTTCGTCACTTCGATTTGGCGAGGTACGCGGTACTCTTTTTGAGAAGTGCAACTCACGAATCCTTTCGACAACGTTGCAGGTGACGGATTACCCAGTGAGATATTTTCTTTGTCATGTGACCTTTGACATGCACATCGTCATAAGTTCATTATCGATCATTGAGAAGAATCATACTCGTAAAGATCACGCCTAACATGATTTAAGAAGCCCTTATAGCCTCTCCTCTCGGAAGTGAAAAAGAGTCACATTTTTTTTAATCGTCAAAGTCCCTGTACAAAAGCAAAATTTCAAGCTTTTTTCACGGTCTCTGATTATTCATCATACAACCTCACTGTGTCTTCCTCCCGTTAATCATCAAGTTGTTTTACACAGGTCGTGGTCGTACTTGACCGTATAGGTGAGTCACTAATGAATGAATTATGACGTCAGCAGACGTCAAAATTTTAACCGTCCCGCCATTTTTCGTTATTGCTAATGTAACACATGCAAAAATCGTGCATCTAGCAAAATTACCGTCAGAAACTAGAACTTTACTAGTCAAATTTTGGCCAGTATTGTCTCGAGCAATGCAAAATAGTTTCAAGTTTTTACACAGTGCCTTAGTTCGTTCAAGCAGTTATTTTCGTCGTCGAAAGTTCGAATTCCAACCCAGTTTCTGTCGCAAAGTCTCTGCAGGATGTATGTAAGGCCTGTAGGCCTAAATGTTTCACACAATTTTCTCTCTCTCTCTCTGTCTCCCTTATATACACTGTAAATGAAACTCTTTTCCAGTCTTTCGTCACAAAACGGAACAATTTTACCAAACTTTCGATTGTTCGATTCGGAAAAAAAAATCTACGAGGAAAAAAGTATAAGTAAGCATTTGGGTAATCATCCCTAAATAAAAAGAAATGCCGCAAACAAACAAAACTGGAGCTAATTAGAAAAGATGAATACAGAAAAGAGGAAAATGAACATCAAAGAAAAACAATACAATCAACTGGGGACAAAAGACCAACAACATTTGAATTATTCATGCTTATGCAAATGAAGAAATTGAAGTTTACAGCTCAATTGGACTTCGTAGGACTGCGTAGGAGAAAGTATGCCAAACAGTTCCATAAAGCGCAGTTCTGAAAGTGTGATCCGTCTGCAGGTATGCACACGGTGTATAGCTACGAGAACATGATATACTATCACGGGGATTCTCCTTTGTTTGCATTGGTCTACGTGTTTAATTTTTTAATCAGCGCAGTCTCAAAGTGACGTGTGAGATGCGTCACTTTCCCATTCACGTAGGCCTAATATTATTAGAAATGTTGTTTTCATCGAGTTTTGGATGTTATACCATGGTTGTTAGATATATCAACATGTCTATTTGAGGACTTTCTGTCCCCCTTTAAACTGCTTTAAAAAGCTTCGAAACCATACTAAGCAATGGGTAGTTAGTTGTTTGTGTCGTTCTAGAGCCGGTTCGATTTTTCAAATGTGCAAAGACCTTACAGGAATGATGTAATAAATCTACGGTTTTCGTCTTTTCTTGACAAATACTGCGACGCAAGGAAAAAAATGTAGAAAAAAAAGAAACAAAATGCATGAAAAATAACAGATAGAAAAAAAAAAAAGTGGAAAAAAAAGTGAAAAAATGGAAAGATCCCTTAATTTGACGAACTTGAACAAGTGTGTAAGGACAAAAGTAGTAAACAACTGAAAATTCCCTAGATGTACGAATGACGTAATGAGCAGGCGGCTTGGTGAGGTTGTGAGAGGGGTAATCAAAGAAAACGGCTATTTGCTTATTTACTTCAAAACTACCAGTTGCTCAATTCATTTGGATATTAATTACAGACACAAGGGGGGGGGGGGGTATAATACATGGGAGGACCCTCAAGAGGTTAAGTACCGTACACTCATACTGAGGGCGGTTGCAATGCGCAGGTTTAAAGGGAAAAAAACTGAATTTTTGTGTAAAAAATATGCTAATTCATGAATGAATTATTCATGAATTCATGAATGAATTATGCTAATGCATTATTAATTGTTATTTAGCCTATGCTAATTCATGAATGATTGAATGGCTTTTATTTCAGTTACGTGATATCATTTTTGCTGTTCCATTGCTTAATTTTGCAGCCTAGCTTACTTTCCTTGCTCATGCAGTAGTAGGCCTACTGATACTCAGCAATGTCATGAAAAATACTTATAATAGAAATGAGAAAAGAATTGCGAGTTAGTGATGATTTTTCTTTTCAAAATAAAGTAGCGACGACTTCTTATTCCCGTTTATATTGTTTAAGCACACTAGGTGGGGGGGGGGGTCGGGTAGGGAGAGAGGGAGGTTAAGGGGGGGGGGTAAATGTCACCACTTCAAACTATTGTGCAATAATTAAAGATTACAATAGCCACATAAATAGACATTTTGTCATCGTTGATGCAATCGCTTTCGACATCATCCCTATGACGCAATCTAGTTGCAATGACTATTTCAAACAAATACCCCAAAATGTATTTCCAAATTAGTCACCATACATACCCACAGATGCGGTCATTTGTTTATTTTTGTAGTTTTTTTCTCATTCCATTAACATTACAGACATTTTAATATCATTTCATTAACTTTTTAACTGGCATAGTTTTACGTGTTGTTTTCTATCATGGGACTTTTCAAGGTGGCTACGAACACGTACGTCGGAATATAATCGAAACGTTGAAGTGGCAGAGGGCGTTAGGAATTTTAATTATTTACGGTTTGTCCGCTTTTTGTGCTTTTTTGGGTTCTTGTTTTGTTTTTTTTCCCTTAGATGCGTGGGACGGCGGTAAATGGTGTTCATTTCACGGGTAGCACTCGGCTGATACATAATCGAACAACCGGAACTCACCCGAACTGGGTTTTCAAGAGGCCGTCACTCTAGAATATGCTGCAACTTTGTGCTTGGATGTATCTCTTTACCAATGCAAGGTTGAACGTTTCTCGAATTCGACTTGGGAAAGTGGAACTAGCTTTCCTCGTGATCCGCCCACACATCCACAAATCAGTCAGACTGGCACTGATCACAAATATGTGCATATTGTTCCAGATAATATTTCCAAAGCTTATATGCGACATTTCAGCCTCTGCAAAAACAGACCTGCAAAGTGACAAAACGCTGCCTCTTTCGGTCAAAATTTATTTTTAAAATTTCCTACTAACAATGATCTATCGATCCTTATAACGGAGATGGTACGGTACGGTATGTAACCGGGGGGGGGGGGGAACTTGAGCTCCAGAGAAGTAAGGGGCCCCTAATAGAAGAAGAGATTCACAGAGTAAAACTGATTTGAAAATTAAGGGCCTTGAAAGGACGAGAAAGTGTCTTTCTCAAGACTTGTTTGGTCGATACTGGGACAACTTGCAGAGTAAAAGCATTTCTGATTAACTGTTTACTTCCTAAGTCTTCTGGTCCTAGACATGTAATTTACAACCTACCGGACTTAATGCTGGCAATTTACGATACACTTTTAAAGCATAGTTGAAAGTCGGTAATGACATTTTCTCACAGGCTTTGAGAAACAGACACACCCAGCCACGCATGCACACACACACACACGCGCGCACGCACACACACACGCATAGAACTAAGCACTCTAATGCATTGGCACCCCTCCGCCTTGTTATGCGACAATACTTTTGCAACGACTTTGACGCCTTCCGAACAGAAATTTTCTTATTTTCTTCAAATTTATGAAATAACATTTGCAAGTTGCAACAAAAGTTCAGCCTGGGAAACGGGCAAACCCAATCAAAATTAAATCTACTCATTCCTTTTGCCAAGCATTTACCAGGTACAAAATCTTACTCGGCAATTTATTTGCTGCAGCGACTGACAAAACCCCCAAAGAACAAAACAAAACAAACAAACAAAATCAGTGGTACCGTAGGAGAGATGATTTTCAGAAATTGAATGAAAGACGAATAACAGGAATGTAACATATTTTGGCATTGGTAGACATCTGTGTATAACATGCTCACATGGGTAATAAACTTTCAATACCAAGAAAGAGAAATTTTATTGGTTCACACACAAACAAGCGTTGAGCGTGCATGGAACCGAAGCATGTTCAAAAACATGGATTTGAAGTCATACAGTCAGTGATACACAAATACCGCCATCATTTTAAATTAATTATCCCTCGGTAACCGCATCAATGTCGGTTGTATGAGGCTTCACACGTGGGCCTTGCCTCTAGACAGTCTATTCTCTATGTAACAACTACCTATAACATTCCACCACGTAACATTAAATGTTCCCTCGGTTCTTCAGAAGGGTTTCCCCTAAGTTATATCCATGTTCTTGTTTAAGACCGGAGGGTCCCGAAAAAAAGTGCTGCTATCGCCATCATCGTGTGACCAAGTCTACTGTCATCACCGGGGAGAGGAAAGTGCTGTGAGAGGAAATACTGAGCGTGCGAAGTGTTCCGATGTGATTGTGTCTGCAGTTTCACCATTAGTCTTTCTTCGATTCGACAAAACAAAGTAAAATCTTACCTCTGCACCACACTCGATACAAGGCAGATATGCTGTATACGTCAGTGAACCAAAGAAGTTTTTTGCCAAGTGCAATGACTCTGAAAATACGGCAGGAACCGCTCGATATTGTTCATCCTTCTGGCTTGTAGCAAATCTCTACCCTAACCTTTAACCCCCACCCCCAACAAGCCCCCTTCGACTCGCAGATAAGGAAGTGCACAATATCATCTACATCGCAAGATCGGTATTGAGACTAAACAGCTAACGAACGCTAATGGCAGAACTCTGGATCGAAGGAAAAGAAACAATATTAACACCCATGGGTTCAGTGCTGATGACCTTACTTCTCTAGGGGTTAGGCGAGTCTGAACATGAAACGGTCGGTTCGATCCAACACCCGATGCTTTTCAACACTATACTAGACAAGCATACAGAACTACTTTCTGGATTATGTGACATCGGAAAGGAGGGGTAGGGTGGGGTGTGGGCAAGGGAAAATTGGTGAGTGAGAAGAGAGTGGGTGTAAAGGGTCAAGGAAGGCGGTAGACTTTCCAATTATTAGCAAATTAATAACAAATATATCAAGGAGGAAAAGAAAGGAAAAGAGAGAAGAAAAAGAACGAAAATTTGGAACTTACCGATAAAAAAAATGTGTAACTTCTATGAAAGGAAATGGCGAGACGGTAAAGGCCCATCCGAAGTCCCCAGGCCCATTGTAAGACTGAGGACAAAATCAATACACAAGTCCCTTTAAATGGAGAAAAAGAAAGAACCACTCAAGATTCCGCATAAATTTCGATAATGATGAGGCTAATACGTCATTGCAGTGCGTCTCCAAAAACAAAAAAAAGCAAGTCACAAAAATGTGTTTTTACTTTGGTTCTTTGACTTCCTCCTCTTCTCTCTCAGATTTAACCTAACGGAAGCTTCTTCTCCCTCCTCCGTCCATCCCCTCTTCAAACTTGTTTGGCTTGTAGTAACTTTGCCCACTTTTTCTAACGTTTCACCAAACACCGACGGATGTATGTATGTCTTTTCCGAACGACGACGAATTTCGGGAAATAAGTGACAAAATAGGGTGAAATTGCTACACGACCGAGGAGGAGACGAGGAAAAGACGGAAGGAAGGCAGCACCGAAGAGATAAACAGTTGGCTAATGGTAGATTAGACCATGTAATTAGTTACGATCGCTACATCTGAATGATCAAGCCTCGTCACGGAATGTTTCATTTGTACTTTGCTTGGCATTTTATTATTTTCCCTTCTGAATCTTGTGAGGAAAATGAAACAATATTCGTAGAGGAAAGAAAAAAGAAATGTAATGAACTTCTCCGTAAACAAGAAAGTCACTACTTTGTACGCTGGTATCAGGTAATACGTGAGGCGTGAATAAAGCGGTTGATACTGACAGAGTAGGAGTCTGCTCAGACAAAGCTCACATTTTGAGATGGCAATCTTAGTCCGTCCAGTAACAACTAATATATTTTTTTCCCCGTCTCTTGCTACTACAACAACGACGACCCACCAAAGCGCAGACGGTAACGGCGCGTATACGAACGAAAATACGGTTGCCTTTCGTCGTGTAGGTTAACCTCCGGGCTAACCATTCAAGGAAAACATCTGTTTCGTGATTGGTCAATCCGATGGAGCGGCGCCTTGTTATTGGTTTAAGTTTAGTAGTGAAAGTTCAGTCTCACGCGGTCTAAAAATAGCGTTCTGGGGGATCTTGTCGGGAGGAAAAAAGAAAAAAAAAAGATTCCGGAAGATGCGTGGGGAAAATAAATATGTACGTTGGAGCGAAGGCCGAGGAAGTAGAGTCGGGTAGAATCTGGAGGGCAAAGGAAAAGAAAGAAAGGGAAGGAAAAGGCGAGAAGCATTGACGGGGAGATGCTTCTCTGGATCTGAGGGTTTCACCCGTCAGCCCAACGATGACTTCCTTGGCGAGAGTCTTCACATATGACACGAGGCACCTGTGTCTAATTTCTGCGACAACTGATTTGACGTACTTTATGGGGTTGTTTTGGCCTACCCTGCACTGGTAAACATAGTCCATTTTTTATTTGGTTTCAATGAACGGCCATTAATTCGGACGTGAATATTATCACGTAAAGATGAGACATATTTGGACAGTGAGTGGTAGTCAAAGTAGTTTTGATTTATGTATATAGAGGCAAGGAAAATGGCTTGGGGGGGGGGGGAGGGGAACCGAAGGAGGGACAAACGTAAGTTTTGAAAGTATGGATCGTCAATACCTGCAGACATCGGGATTCCCTCGCACAGTGGCATCGGTGTAAATAAATGCCTAAGTTAAGTGCGAAGGAATAAAAAAATAATAATAATAATAAGCGGCAGGGGAAAATAGAAAGAGGGTCTTAAGGGATTATCAAGCGAATTACTTTATGGTACATATATGGAACATTCCTCAAACTAGGAAGCTGCTACTCTAGCTCCGCGTTCAAAGAAGACGAGAAAAGCTTAACAAAATTCGTAGAGAATTCTGGAAGGTAAAAAGGGAGGATATTTCCATACCGTACTGCTGTCAAAAAAATAACTAAATAAAACATACAGCAAAAAAAAAAGGGCAAAAAAAAAAAAATATCGGGGAAGGGACGGGTGCATGAGGCTGTTCGAAGGCTGACTTTTTCCCCAGTCTACAACCGGAAGTTACACATCAGCCTTTTCACTCATGCGGTGGTAATGTAAAATTCCGCTCCTTGATCATGTAGAAGTGAGGCCAAGATAACTGTTAATGTCCATTAGTTGACGGTGATGCAAGTGATTGGCACGTGACAAACGTCACCTTCCACTAACCAATCAGCCGCCGATATTTAGCGTGGTATGTCCTTAAGTAGAAAACTCCCCGTTGATGTAAGTTCATGGACAATCAAAAGGTTTGTTTACTATTTGACTTTTGTACAGCGTGGATTTGGAAGAAGATGGTATTTGCATGTCTATGGCAAGTCTAATGTGCAATAATTCGATAAGTTCATGTTCTTCGACAGGAAACAAGGTTTCCATCGACCGAAAAGAGAGTTTATCGATCAACAGTTTCTTTTTTCGCGAGAAACACTGTTTTTGGACAAAAAGCAGTTTTCTTTTGCAAAACTCTGTTCTCGACCGATAACACGGTTTATCGGGTAAATTACTATTTTTTTTTTTTTACGTACGCCCAAACTGACTTAATCCAGGGAGCGTTTTCGAATTATTGAACATCACAGGCATGCCATTATACGTGTCCGTAATGACTTGCTACGTTATGGCATACAACTGCGTAACATCGTGGCGAATACACAAGGCGGTTCAAATATTATAGCTATGCTACGCAGGCAAACATCACCTTGACTTAGAAACAATATCGATACGTTAGATTACACTTGTTTGCGACAAATGACGTCACAGAAACTATTTAAAGTATGTCTAACTTGACCTAGTTTTCTTCAACTTTTAGGGTAGAAATTCTACTCGTTTTTTGCTCGTACTTGATAATTGGTATTGCATTCATTACGGTATCTATGTGGCGGCGCACTGTTTAATTACCGTTAGTTCCACATTAACACGCGCGAGTGCATGGAGAGAAGAATAGGCTATCTAAATGCCTTTAGTTGGTCTCAAATTGAGAAACAGCTGTTCCATTCTCTTAATACTACTTTCTCATAAACGTACAAACGTAGAAAACGTTATTTTACTGTGCAGTGGGCAGGCCCCACAGGCAGAAAATGTATACGAGTCAGTTGGTAGGATATTTGCAAAGCTTATCTTGGCCCCTGCTGTAAAAAAAATGACATTCTATGAAATTTGCTTTCTGTCTATCGAGCTGCTCTTTGCCTTCCGCACGTTACTAAGCATATTGTATTTTGTATTAATTAGGGCAACAACCAATGTCACGTAATAAGGCTGAAGAAATCACAGTTTTGTACTTAACAGAACAAAGTAAGTTGAACTTGACTTCAGATACCACGACAGAAGTTTTATTTTCTTACATACTTTCAGTAACTACACCCATAGTGAAGATGCGAGGACAGCTCAGAAAGAGTTTGGCTGTTCATTTAACCCACTGTCTAACCGAGTGAGTCCTTGCCAGTATAAGATTCAACTTTCGACGATGCGAGTTGACAAGTCTACAAGCCCCATGGCAAACCAAATTGAAAGGTCATTTATAAATAAATGAATCCCTGCTCATTAATTACAATAATTCTTTTAAGATGCCCTTCGCGTGTTTGCCGCCGCGCCATCGAGAAGGATAGGCTTCTCTGTGTGTCGCGCCTATGATTCCGTGACGTCATGAAAGCCATTTGGGAGCCATTTGAAGCTGTGATCTCTACCTTTTAAGAGTTACTTGTACTTTAACCCGCATGTGTAACATGACGGAAATGTTTCTTGTGTCGTTGGGTCCATACTTGCGCGCGCATGCGTTCGCACATCTGCGTGGTTGCCTGAGTGCATATATGCACACCTCTTTCAGGCTTGCAAGCCCTGCTATAGAGCCCTAGCTGCTGTTGTTCAGTCGATATGCTGTGAACAACCTTATTGATGTATTTAAGTGAAAGTCTCAAATTAAAGGTGGAATATGAGTTCCACTGATGGCACTCGGCTGGTTATCTTTCTTTGTTCTTCGTCAGTGTTTCAGGGAAGAGAAAGTAAGGGAGAAGATCACCTGTCACAAAATCTGAAAACTATGCACTCATCTTCCAGATATTTGAATCTGAAAATTGCCTAGACGTATTTGTTGGCCCTACAAAATTCAGACTCTCCAAGAAACTAGTCGAGCCCTCAATCACCGTTACTCGAAATCAAAAAGCCCAATGGGAATGGATATGAATGTATTCATGTATGCAAACATGGGGCTTAAATAATGCTTTTTGTAGTGGCTATACCATATGTGACTTTCAGTGGCAGAATATGACAAATTTTCAACTCACATTTCAGGTTTTAAATCTATCTCAGCGGCAGATCTTCACTGAAATTCGACTTTATGGATGTTAAACTAGTCAAATTTATCAGGGAATTTTTTAGTGGTCCTGCATCCCAATTCTCTCAAACACCAAACGTTCAATCATTTTTCCTAAAGCATTTCTATATGTTTTCCGTATTTTTTCCCATTGGGACGTCTCAAGCTAAATAGACCCCACGCAATATTGCAAATAAAGAGACAATGTGCATACAGTAGACATATAGCCGGATTAACAGAAAGTCGGGGTAGCCAAGCTAATCAACAAATTACAAACATCAGGCATTCTATATGCGGCTTACGTAGCTGGAAGGCATGAGGAGCAAAAAGAAAAAAAAAATACACAGACCAATGGTTATCTGAAAAAAATAATCTGACAAACACGGATAGAGACTCATTGAGTTCTATCGCCAGTGCGTGCGCATGGTGTAGCTTTGAAATATAGGACGTTGGTCACGTTACTTACTTGTGAATTACTTACGTCACTATATTTACATGTTGCCGCCATCATCATGCAAAGAAGAATGAAAGGGAACAGTATTTGCTTTTGCTTACGTATATACATATACATATATATATATATATACATATATATATATATATATATATATATATATATATATATATATATATATATATATATATATATATATATATATATATATAAAGTGCCGTCATGATGATAAAATGATGGAATGAGTTGATTGCACTCTGCTTGACGTTCCTGCATCGATAATGTCGTCATCCGTCACGCGTCCTTCAACGTCTGGTCACAGTTGTTTGTTAAGAGTCTTTTACTTATCGATCGTGTTTTCATTCCTCGTCTCTTCCTTTCTTTTATTTATTATTTTTTCTTTTTTTTTTGTTCTCTGTTTTATCTACTGAAGATCGCAAATTCATCCAAGCAGGTGCGTCTTCTCGAGATAGGAGAAAAAGGGGAAAAATGATGTTTAGTGGATATCTGTCGTGTTTTTTTTTTTTTTCTTCCTTCTTTTTCTTTGAGAGCATTTTTGTTAACTACATATAGTGTACAAAACACATAGCAAAAGACCAGTGAAATCATTGTGTATGGCGACATATAACAGAAGAACCCTTCGAAATTTCACGGCGTCTCTGTTTCTGTTGTTTCACGTGCCACCAGAGCTTAAGATAATTTACATATGTATCCCGTTTGGGATTTTTTTTTTCATCCATTGGATAGGCCTAATTTGACGAGCGATTTTAAACAGACGAATGCGGCGGATACACACTGGTTAGACCGGGTTGGGTTATGTATTTAAAAACAAAACCAAAAGTTGAGTGTGTGAATGATTTGCCCTGATTTTGTTTTCTACGTCTAACGATTTCATCCAGCAAAGCTCTGTCGTTGTGTTTGATCTTACCATATCTGCCACGCTGAATAAATTCAATAACATTTCCTAAGGAAAGATGGATATGATATAATTGTCACAAAAACAAAAAAAAATTGAGATGAAAAGCAAACCTCTCATATTGATGAAGCCTAAATATTCATTCTTCTGTAGGACCACAAAATAACAACATGCTTCTCAAACAAGATCCCAAAGTCTGTTTTCAGAGGTATATCTGCCCCCCCCCCCCCTCCCATCGCTTCAACTTCACAAAGACAATTTTCAAGACATGAACTGTCCAAGAACATAGTGCACGATAAGATGGTCCAACTTTAGTTAGTCACTACCGGAAAAGATGTGTGGTAAAAAAAAGGTAACCAGAGTTAGGAGCAACAAGTAGTAGTGTTCAAGTAGGTTATGACGTTCAAAGCCAGTACAAACGGTAAAACCTATTTAATTTTAAAAGGAATTAATTAAAACTGGCATGATTTTGCTGTTATAAAAAAAAAATGAAAAGGATATCTGAGGCATCGTTATTGATATTCTCGGAATACCTTTCTGGAAAGGCCTACCAGTATAAGTAAATCAATGAATCTTGGCCTACATCCTAAAAGTGGCAACGAATCGCACTAGTGAGAAGTTCAACGCTCTGTATGTAACAGAGTATGTATGTGTGTACAAGTCGACTGTTAATGGTTGTTCCGGTGGATCCGCAGTGAACGGTACAGTAAAACTGAAAAATGAGGATGTGACGTCACGAATTCTGAGACGGTCGATTCCTGGGACGATCCGTTGTCTTTAAAGGAAATAAGGCTTTTTTATTTTTAAAGAGAAAAAATCACGACTTTTAATCCAATATTTGTGGACACAGAATATAGTGGCGCATTGAAAATATGGAAGAACGTTAGCCTTCCTTACGAGAAATGAGTTTCTCACAGATTGTTCCTCAAGAATAAATTGTTCACCTAAACTTTCAAAATTGCAAATGATGCATTTTTCTTAACTCATCTTAATACGTATAATATTTTGAGGAGATGGTCTTATGATGATTAAAGCTATTTTCTTTGTATCCCATGCTTGATGCATTGCAAACAACCTTTTTTCACTTTATGCCCGAAACAAGATGTGTACGTATGGATTTCAACAGTCATTGCGAAATGTTTGCAACATTTCTGTGAACGTCAGACGCATATATACCTTAGACTATAGGTCAATAGCGAGGGAATGCCGAATGAACGGGGCAAGTCACATGATCCATTCGGTATTTAAACCATGCATGACTATTCAAAGTCTTCCAGTGGCTACACAAAAAGTAGGTCAATTAATAAGTATGTTAATCACAATAACAAACAGCCTAAGAATTTTTTATGGGGGGTTGGTAGTACGGTGTGGTTTAAGTGGTTATAAGTAATAGTACCGGTAAACAAAATCATACAGATGTCATTGGCTGAGTGACCCAAAAAGAATAGACACAGACAGTTATATTAATCGCAAAAATACTGCATTATTATTAAGTGACTAAAGTGACTGAGGTTGGAGGAGGAGGGGGGGGGGGGTGTAGCTTGATGATATTATATGTTGGTAAATTAGATTTATCCGAAAATACATTCAGCTTATTTACCTTGTTTTGCTCGTACTAGTTGATGTGTCATCATTTGCGGAAATTTTGTTCTAATATCATTATAATATTTCTTGCCCCACCCCCACCCCTTAGCAGAAGAGAACCCTATGGGCATGAGTGGGGCCAACTCTGATACGGCTAAACGGTGTAGGTGTAGGCCTACTCCTGTTTCCTGTATCGATAAACGGCTTACATTCAGTGTATATCCATAAGGTGAAATTGCTTGAAGTATTTCTCAAATCATGAACTACACGCTTGAACAAAACCGTTTTTGATACTTTTCCTATAACATGCTTGAACCTCAGATCCGATGTAATTTGAAGGATAACATGAACCCCGCTCCTATTCCCGATATTGTGCACAAGGAGTAAATGTTTGCTGCAGCCAACATTGTAAGGCTGTGTCCCAACAAGTTTTATCCTACATTCAAGGTGTATACAGAACTATGCTTACAGGAGTGAGTCCAGAAGTATGGTCTGACTCACTGAAGTGACAACTATGTATGGCCCGCCGTGATTGCGCCATGGTATATGCTTAGTCAACCGTTGCAGGCAATGATTGAGGCTTAATATGAGTGTGTGATAAGTGACTTAACAGTAAATGGACTTGTTTATGTCACTCACAATGAACTGATGTATAACACGAACTTAGGTCATAAAGTCACTAGACTGACTTGCTGCTCTAAAGTGCACCTTTACACGACGAGAAACGAAAACGCAACAGGCTATAGTGGATTGCAGTATTTGATGGATTTACGGGTGTGCAGCCTTTGTACGTACGTCATCTCCACAGCCCACGCAGCTTCGCAATTTTAAAACTATATGGTACGTGTTTGTATTTACGCACACCACACAGATGATGTTAATAATATTAAGAAACTAGGCCCGAATCGATTTAACTCCAAACAGGTAGAGACGGACTGTCTGCACCGCTCATCGATTCGCTATATGCTTCTGAAATCGTACCAACAGGAAAAAAAAAAAAAAATTAATAAGATAAACCTGAAGAAACAGAAGAAGGAAAAAAAAACAACATCTTTTTAAATATTTTTCTCATTTGAGGGGGGTCAACATCGTTTTGGGAAGAGAAGAATGATGAAAATAAGCTTCTCTTTGGGCTAATGAGGGCAGACGATATTAGCATGTCCAACTCATGTCACATAAAGGCATTTTGGCCCAAGGTATCGAGGATTGCAAAATACCCTTAAAAGTGATATCGAAAGAATATACGGTTACAGTGATGTACACAAAATAGTATCGAATTTTATCTAGTACAATAATAAACCGTAAAAAAAATGCATGTGTATTTGTTGTTGCTTCTAAAAACTTTCTACAAGATGATGTTTTTTAAAAGGATTACAAGAAATGTAAATATATGTATATATTTCATGGTAAGTACTAATTTATGTTTTAATGTTCGCATGTATATAGAGATGCGTGCGAAGTCGCCTTGCACTTTGCCATTGTTTGAGCTGTAAAGCACAGTGGCGGAGCTATCACGATCATATTCAGGAAGGCGATCCCCACCCCCCCCCCCCTTCCACTCCTTAAATGAGAGTTATTTTTCATTCAAGAAATACTTCAGGCTTTCTCTGTAGCTTACTTGCTGAGCCTGGGAGTACCGATTTCCAATACAATCTGGGAGAGGGGGAGGGAGGAATTTCATGTATTTTTTGTTTTCGTTCGGGCGTTTCGCTCCAAACGATGCCGGAGACCCTCTTAAAACAGTTACTTGTAGTTCACCCCTAATCGAAAATACTGGCTGCGGAAATTCAAAAGGCGCATACCGCATTTCCGTGTCACACTATATCACACTCGCTGATGTCCCCTCATCCATGTCCCAGGCTCAGCAAAAAAAAAAGACAAAACAAATCTAGCTACATTAAGTGGGCGCATGCAACCAATCACTGTGACTCCACTGCCCAATCAAAAAAAGTGTGGGACTAAAGATTTGTCCATCCAAACCCAAATATTTTCTATGTTTTCCAAGATATATATCAAAGAGAACGCATAATTTATGATTCTTGCATCGTCCCCCCCCCCCCATATGATATGTATTAGCATGTTCATAGATTTACTTTTGCTCATTTGAGAAATTGAAAACATGAGATCCCTGTACCAAGACTGTGCATATGCAGCTGATAACACCCAGGAAGTGCCGTTTCCGTCCATCAGGGGAGTTTGAAAAGCCAACATTTTCTTGTAACGCCCGGAGCCAACCGATGATGGTGCTCCGCTTAGATAGTCCTTTAGGGTTTCTACATAGGAAGGGATGCGACAACTGGTTAATCGTTGCCATTTACTATCAAACTGTACGACCTTGTTGACCTTGATGATCATGCGCAGTTGGCAGTTGGAGGCAAAATGGCGCCTAAAGATCGCAACCCTCTCTATATTGGAAACCTAATATTTATGCCGGCCCCCTCCCTACCCCCTCTAATATCTTTAAAAGAGCAGTGGATATCAGGGAATAATTTATCTAGTATCGCATCTCCTTTGGCTACACAAAATGATTCACTTTGCTACACAAATGGAGTATTATGTAGCAGTTTTTTTTGTACATGTAACATATATATATGGGCTTCCACAGATTTTACCACAAAATACCCAAAAAGCCTGAAAACTGCTATGCAAATTTTGAAAACTAAATTATTCCATGGGTATTTATATTATACAGCGTTCCTAAAAGCCATCTTCGCCCCCTCTGACTGAAACTGCTAACTCCGCCACTGGTAAAGCAGTAGGGGGAAGGGGGTGGGCATGGTAACAGGGGGAGTGAGTTAATGAAATAATGAATTAATAAGCCATCTTACTCTTAGGGTAGAGGTAGATTTCAACGATGCAGCTGGCGAATGTGAAAGAGTGTTCTAGTTCTAACGCAAACTTTTATTTTATTCAATTGTTCTGTTAAAACGTGTTGTTTTTTTCTTATAATATTTTTTCTTTCACCCAGCCCTGGAATATCTGACTATTCTTCCCCCCGAGTATGTGAATCACTTTGTTGTGACTGACTCATACCTCCGAATATAAAGAAACCCTCCCTCATTCAATAAATTCCTCTGCATCTCCACGATTCGTTTTTTATGCAAAGTGGAAAATTCGTCGTCCATGGACAAATAAAAATTGTTTGTTTGGAAAATAAAACAAAAAGGCTTATTCACTGGCGAATCTAAAAACAAAAAGAAATTGACCTGCTTATCAGTCCGAAGTACATCACTGATGAAAATAAACAAAAAAAAAAAGCTTCCTTCTCACTGCATCAACGAGTGCGCATGCATGGTGTGTCCATAAATTTATCGAAGAAAATTACGTCATATTTTTGTCCTTTTTTTTTTAAATCACCGTGTAACAGTTACTTTAAAGAATTTAAGAAAGTGACAATTTGATTAATTAAATGAGAGTTCAGATGCGGCATGGTGGTAATAGCTATATGAGGTTGCATGGGTGAAGGGTTAGGGGTCAGTGTTTGGGAAGAAAAGGGGGGAGGGAAGGAAGATTATTCCATATAGATCTTAACCACAATGAACTTTCAAAGAAGCTGGTCATAGAACTGCAGCCCTCCCCCTCCCCTAGGGACTCCTTCTCTGATAGATGTTATCACCGTTATCGACAAGGATTCATTGGATTCGGTGGGTTAAGCGCTACGATTCATGAAGTTTTCATTTCACCACAAAGAAAAAAAAACGCTTGTGTAACATAACGACAGTCTCACTATTAGTGTAAAAACAAAGGCGAAATTACCTAATTGCTCATATAGCAAACTGCTGAAACAATATTTTGCTGAAACAATAGTTTTGTGGAAAATGTATGCGTTGCATTCAATAACCATGTACTGTATTGCAATAGATCACGTATATGTCTTCTGTAGTATACTGTTGTGTAAAAGAAGACGTTACTTGCTTAATCACATTTCACGTCAACTCACGGAACTCTGATTTATAAACGTAGACAATAGGACATGTGAAGGACAACCAGGTCTTTCGAAATCAAGGGGGGGGGGGGGGGGCGGTGACAATCAGGCCCACAAAAAAGGAACAAAGAAGTTAGGAACAAAACTGACGGGGGGGGGGGGGGAGGTGAACAGCAAAAGAAACAGAATTACAACTGCACTACATGTCTGTGAAATGTTTCTTAGTGATAATACATCTGTCGCGTCACAAAGCAGAAAGCGTCTCGTCTTACCTCTTTGCAACCTATTATGATTTATAGACCGTTCATGATCGATAAAAGGTCAATTCCGTTATATTTCTTAAACCGAACGAACAACACCCCGGCCTTAGCTCAGCACGACGAGACTCGCACCTAGTTCACACGGATATTTGTAAATAAAGCTAGAGGACACCTTTTTGGAGGTATAGCACCGACATTATTCACTATTTCTGAATTATGATCCATCAAAATCGGGAAGAAAAACGGGGTTGAGGGAGTTCACGAAAGATTACCAGTTTTGACAATAAGATCCTGCTGCGTTGGGCCCCAAATTCAGGCGTTGCTGTATCCCAGGCTAGGAAAAGTTTCCCGTGATAGTAAGGAATCCACCAGTGAGGGTCGTAAAACTTCACTTACCTGCCCGCGATAAGGCTGAGGCTAGTTTGCTCAGTCTCTCTGTGGGTTGAATTATTTGCAGGAGCCCTACGCCTTGGCATTATACCCAGCCGGTTCAATGACATGAAGTTATTGTATATATCGAATATATTAGGTCAGTGACATCAATGAAAAGGCAACTGCTGTATATAGCGTTATCTTTCTTTGGGAACTTTTGAATTTTAAGTTATCAAGTTATTCTTATTATAAGTGTCCCTTTTATATCCCGCCATGGTAGGGCTGGGGTTCTTAAGTGGCGCTTCTTCCGTTACGTCGTATATACATGTGATCAGCTGAGGGTTTCATAGACAACTAAATACAAACACATATCAACGGCAAGCACACTTCATCTTTGACTTTCATTATGAGTGGGACACTCATTTTGCTTATCAACTGTGTTCTCTATCCAGTTAACTCATTGAGCGGATGAAACCAGCGTTTTCGTCAGTTTTTGCAGGCAATCATCTCACTGATTATGAACTGGATGAACGGTCGGGTGATCACAGTTCCCCAACAGAGGTTTTATTATTTTCTTGGGGGGGGGGGGCGCTCCAAGAATGAAAGGCCACCTGTGGCGTCTGGGAAGACAGCTCCTGCGATTAGGGGATAAGCTTCCCTCTAACTGATGGTGACGCCCCTCTTAGACAGTCTTCCTCAATTTAAGCTATCAAGGAGGCGATAATGGGGGTCATTTATCTTCTCGCGCCCCCCCCCCCCCTCCGTACAATGCAAACGACTCAATGTTTTTATGGCTCATCCTTCTTAGACAGACTGCTTATTTTAGTAATTTTTTTCCCTACAATTATTACTTTTTCCTCTTTCGTCTTATTTTTTTTTTCGTTTTAAACATAAAAAACGCGGAAAACATGTCAACTCCGAAATACCCGTTACGAGTAAATGTAGAGATAGAGACAACTAGAGATATCGCTTTTTTCTGTCATGAGATATTTCAACATTTTTATTTTTTGTGTGTAATAGGACAGTTTCAGAAACCGTCCCGTTGTTTTTCATCTCTTTTTCGATTTGTGTGATGGGAACATAGAAAACCAAGACAATGGAAACGCTTTGTCTTTTTGAAGACTTCCATTGGCGTATAGGTGTCAGGGTACGGTAACTTCTTTGTAGCTGATGTATGATAACTTTACACCGCATTTTGCCGAAAAATCGAAGACCACCAGTCTCGTGTCTTCCTCTTATCGCGACCGTGTGAGGCTACATCACAAGGAACCATACCTTACCAGACAAAAACCATTAAAAACAATAGACCAACAAAAAACAAAATTTAAAAAAAATATTATATAGGCAGATACATCCCAAACCTATCGACAAAAGAAAAAAAAACTTTGGTTTGACTCGAAAATATTTGTTCCACGAAATACGATTCTCTAGATTTTTGTTACCTCTCATGAGATACGAAGAAGATCCCAAGAAGAAAGAAAGGGGTTTTTGGTGCCATCTTCACAGTTTATTGATTTTGTGTTTATTAGCAACCAAACTATCAGGAATTTGAAAACCCATGAGCCAGGAGAACCTCCTGGCCTGCAGGGGAAGCGGTCGTCGAATCCCTTCTAGAATCCAACGAAAGGACCACCCCGCAATCTCGGGGCGAATGGTGTCTCTTTTTTTTTTTTTTAGTTTTCCGCCAGACGTGCCTGGGTGATAATGATTCCCCTATCAAAGTATCGAATTGGTTTGATCGTGACGCTGATAAAAATCTATATCGCCCTGAAACTGTCTCATCTCCAAAGTGTGTGTGTGTTTTGTTTCCTTAAAACAAAGGCAATTTTCTTTTTAAAAGAAAATATATTTGTTGTTCGTTGGGATTTGGAGAGGCCCCGAGGACGTTATAATATATATAAAATATATATACATGACATAGCCTGTGGAACGTTGAACTGCCGTGACGAACACGGATCTTTGCGAAAAAGAAAAATACAACGAAATTGAAAACAAATAAAAAAAAAAAAAAAGAAGAAGTCGAAAGAACAAAGGAAAAGGAGACGTATACTTGAAAACTGTTGATGAAAAGTCTGTAACAAGTAGTGACAACCAAGGTTTCTTGTGGTGAAACAATGGGGGTCGGGAATGTCTCGAGAGACGGCGAAAGGGGGATGGGGCTAGACACTGAGACTGTATATATATATATATATATATATATATATATATCATATATATATACATATATATATATGTATATATATATGTATATATATATATATAATGTGTTTGTGTCTGTATTGTGTAACGTCTTTCACGGGTAGCCAGGAAATTAAACACGCTTCCCCCCTAATTTTTCAGTGTCTGCAAGCTCGTTAGCGTCTAGACCATGAACTAAGAGCTGTTTCTTCTTTTGTTTATGGTGCTGAACTTTAGTGAGTTAAATACCCTATCAGACAAATCACTAGGTCAACCTACACAGGAAGGATTAAAGGAAATAGAGGCATACAGTTGAACCCAGAGCCCACCGGTCCCGTGGGATCTGGGGTGGGGCCTTCGGGTCGCGTTTCATGCGTGTACTTGAATGTGTCCTACGACGCTCGCACTGTGAGCAATGCGGCACCTATATCGTACATGTAGAGAGTGGTCGCGTGTGCACTCCCACGGAATTCCTCCACACAATGGCGGCGGCGCGGAAGAGTTGTAAATTAAACCGGAAAACAGGACGTTTGACAAATTATTACATTTTAATGCAACAGCCAATTGCCAATTAACCGACTTGTAGCAGAAAGAATCACCCCGGGGCGATTATTATTCTTGTAGCGAATAAAACGACTGACAATGAGACTATGATTAAAAATATGTTTTCTTAGAATTCGAAGACCTTTTTGTTTTTCGTTTTTCGTTTTTTTTTTTATTTTTACTGAATCGTATCCTTTGCTTGTAGAATTATTGTTTGTTGGTTTGCTTTGTTTTGCTTCTATTTTTTCTTGATAGTGCTTAGTCCAAACTCTCGGGAGGCAGTTCAAGTTATTTATCATCAAAATATGGCGTCTATCTTTGTTGTTTTTCAAGACTCTGAATAACCACTCCGCCAATGAGTTTAATTGTAACAGCATCTAAAATCAGCCAAAAAAAGAAAAGAAAAAGAAAGCAGAATCGATCTGGGCCTATAAACATATACATGCACGTATTTTCATGACATCACACTCATGTTAAGTCCCACTTTAGAATTACACAAAAATGTGTTTCTTAGGTATTCAGCCTCTGATCATACATAACAGCGTTAGTAGTCCAGTAGTCATCCTGGTTTACAGCCGAAAAAGTAACACAATCCTAAGGTCCCAATTGCACAATTAAATATTTATCATTTACCACATCCAGTGTTATGGCTTTTGTAAAGTCTTAAATAACTGCTTTGACAAATAATAAAACAAAAATCGTTAGGGATGATGTAATTATTGCCATAGCTTTCGCAGTTCGCTTGTTTCTTTCTTAGTTAATCGTAGATGTAAAAGATTGTCTTTTTTTTTCTTCGACAAGAAAATTTTGTTTTGACACAATGATGTTGACAAGCACAGGGCAAATTAAGATATTCATTACTAATATAAAGCAAGAGTTTTCTTTATAAAAATCCATCAAATATTGCCGATTTTACTGTCAGATTCCTGCAGCATGAAAAAAACATTAGCTAAGTATGCAAATCCATGACAACAAGAGATGGAATCGCTTGAATTGCTTTGTATTATCCTTTGTTCACTCAACCTTTATTTCAAGGACATGTGACAATTTTATATGCCCAGAGGGCTTTGTCTTGCAAGCAGCATGTTTTTAGCAAGTAATTAAAATATAATATACAGGCCAACCAAAAGAAATACTGACACTGGGCAACTCTTCACGTCATCATATTTTGATTTTCATCAAACTTTGAATAGTCATTCCTTGTAAACGGTAACAAAATTCCAACCCAAACCAATGGGTTTTCATTCACGGTTTCAATCTACAACTTTTAAATAATGCCAGCTCTTTTCTAGATTTCGAAAAAACTTTTTAAGTACAAGTGCCATGAACAACACATTACGGAGTATGTCAAATTAATCATTTAAAACTTTGAAAATAGCCAGAATTTTCATCCAAATTCATCAAACATAGACCATTTTGTAAACAAATTTATGTCTCACAATTGCATCAAGAATAAACTTGAGTCAAATATGCAAATTCGTGATGTCAAGGGAGGGACTCACGTGGTATGCCTTATGTTATCCTTTCTTTAACTAACCTTTGTTTTCAAGGACAATGGAAAAATGTGTTATGCCTCTGGGGTTTATTTTGGAAGCATGTATTGTCGTCTTTAAAGGTTGTGTGACATGCTTCTAGAAAAGAGCACACTTAATTCAGAAGTTGCAAAGTAAAACCCCGAGTGAATAGCTGGAATTTTGTTTTTATCTTTTACCCATTTTGAAATTATGACTTTTCAAAGTTTGAGAAAGATGCAAAGCAGATGACGTGGAGTGTTGCACAGTGTGGATATTTCTTTTGTTAAGCCTATATATTTTGCCCTTTAATTACTGTGTTTCACATTGGCAAGTGATATCGATATTTTTTAAGAAGAAAATGCATTCTTCCAACATAAAAGCCTCCGGGCATACAAAATTCTCAAATGTCCTTGAAATAAAGGTTACACAAACAAAGGAATAGCATAAGACATATCATAGAACTCCATCTCTTGACGTCACAAATTTGCATACTTAGTCAATGTTTATTCATGATTCAGCCGTGAGACACTAATTTTCCTGTAAATTGGTCAATCTTTGACGGAGTTTGATGGAATGTGTGGCTACTTTTAATATTTTAATATTTAATGCACCCAATACTCCAAAATGTCATTTTCATGTCACACGACCTTTAAACAAAATATTGATATCAATTACTACTATGTAACGCAATAATTACTTAATAAAGAAACAATATATGGGCCTAACAAACGAAATACTCTCATTGTACAACACTCCACGTCTTGGAAATAGCAACCCCCTGCTTGGACTTTGCAAACATGCCGTTTTGGATAACTTTTACAAACAGACTGTTGAGTATCAATCTCTGCAACCCCTCCCCCTCAGATAAAGCAAATACAACAAAACCCTCTGGACTAAAAACCACTACTCACAGCGTCGACAAATCAGGGTCATAGGTCAAAAACGGACAGAATGGTTAGCTCATCTTCACTGGATGTTCGTAACACGAATTTAACCCCCCCCCCCCCCTTGTCAAGGTAACGTTTTCGGAACTCGTCCGTACCCTCTTTTTCTCATACACTGGCACTCATTTACAAGCGTGCATGTTGACTGGCAAATTGTGTCAGCCACGTCGACAGAGGGTGAGCAAGACAGAGTGGGAGGGTGGGGGTCGAGGTGGGGGGGGGTAGGAGAGAGGAAGAGAAAGGTTTTTGATAGATGATGGAACCCACAAACTGAGGAAGATGGATGAACATATTCATTCGAATGTACGTAATTAAGTTTCGCTCCTTCAACATCTTTTCCTTGTTCGTTCCTACGTTCGTGCGTGCGTGCGTCCATTCGTTTGTGCTTTCGTTCTTTGCCGCTTTCGTCCGTTCGTGCTTTCGTTCGTTCGCGCTTTGGTTCAATGGTTCCTTAGTGCTTATAGTTCGGTTGGTTGTTGTTCGTTGGCTCTTTAGGTCTTTCGTTATTTCGCTCATTCTTTACCTCGAACCGACGTTCATTGGTCCCCTCCCTCATCCCATCTTTCTTTCTTTCGTTCGTTCGTTCATTCCTTCCTTCGTTCTTAATTTCATCCTTCTTTCTCGGTTGTTGTGCTTATTTTCTCGTTGGTTGGGTCTTCTTCTTCTTCTTTTTTTTAATTTTATTAATATTTTTCAGTCATTCATAATCGATCCAATGAAGTTAGAGGACGAAAGCAGCCACTGGCACTGACAGGAGTGTTTGAAGTGATCGGCTGCATATGACGTCATGACGATCTGACGACATGAGGCACTCATTGTATACCGTATAAATTTAGACATGTATATATAGATATACAGTGAGAAAGACAGAAGGGGGGGGGGGGGGCGGGATGCAGACAGGCAGTTGTTCGGGTCATATCCGTTTACTTAAACGAAACATGCCATAAATAACTCTGCCTCTTGTATAAAGGGACTTGTCCTTTGGCTGGATTTCGACATGGTTTTTTTTTTTCTTTCTTAGGCGGCCAACTTTTATACTTTTGGAAAGGAGAAAGAAATGTAATTAAAAATAGAAAGAGAATGAGAATACGAAAGAAACGAGGAAAGAATACCAATGGAGTAATAAAAGAAAGGAACCAAGTGAATATATTGTACTTGTCTGCTTGTAAAAAAAAAATATATTCCAAGATTAGCAAATGGTAAACAAATATATCTGTGGCCGGAAGGTTTTTGTTTGAAGTCCTTGTTGTTTGGTAAGACACCTAAATTTATTTTTAGCTGAATGGGATGACTTATTACCCGTGGTGAGATAATGCAAGGCTGAACAGAGCAATATATATATATATATATATATATATATATATATATATATATATATATATATATATATATATATATATATATATATATATATATATATATATATATTTAAGCTAAACCAACACAGTGTTACTCCAGTCAGAGCCGTAATTTATCTCAGACTTTTCCACCAGCAGCTTATTACATCTTTTTGCGGGAAGGGGCATTTCGACATAAGGATGTATTTGTTCAAAAGTTTGAATGTAAATGGGGTGTCCCCTTGTCGTTTATTCAGAATCAAAATATATAGCTGTATATTAGCTTAATACTCGTCCTGCATGTGGAAGGAGATTCACATTTAGTTTAAAATAATATGAAACGCTTGAGGGAGCTTTCACATAATACTGTTTACATGTTCATTCTCTGTTTACGTAAATACATATATATTTTCAAACGATGACAGATTTCGACGGTCTACCCCCAACCTTTACCAATATTCCTTGGTTATGTAGCAGGGTCTGGAACTGGGGGGTGGGGAAGGGATTCAAGGAAACTCTTTTAGAACGAATTCGAAAGGGGTATGTATCTGCAGTGGTCTAGATGATACGGACTAAGTACTACAATTTCAATCATTACGAAAACAAAGAGAGGCAAGAACATATCTCCTTTTCTAACTCCTGTCTCTACAGATCAATCCATGATAATAAAAAGAACATTTTTTCTCTGTGATGAGTATTGTATTCCCGCTGAACATCCCCCCCCCCCCCCCACCTTATGACGCCTCCTTCCTAGCAGACCGTCCCGTCCTAAATGTGCTCTCTATGAAGAAAACAAAAATAGAAGACACCGTGCAGGCAGGAAGAAATAAAAAAAAAAATAATGATAATAATCATGAAATGAACTGGAAAGAAAATAATAAAAGATTCTAGCGAAAAGAAAAAGAAACATTTTAAAGACGAGACACCGCGTCAAGGACTCAACACATCTTCACGCCTTTAGGACTGGTGTTTACCTTGAGACATTTAGGTTCTGTCAGAATTATCTATATTGTTTCTTTTTCTTTCTTTCTTTTTTCGTCGTCTTCTCTCCCTTTTCTTATTCTTCCCCTCTATTTTTTTGGAAATGGCGTAATGCGACGCCAAACATTAGAGCATAATAAAGTCACAAGCGGCGCCCGATAGGGCCGCCAAGTGTGTATATCCATTTATCTTTTTTTTTTCTTCAATGATAGCACGCGGTGAACACGTTCGAATCAGAACCGTTTTACGGTAATCATATTTGAAGCCAGTTGGCCGACTTATAGTTACTAACAATTAGTCGATGTTGTCAAAGAGATGACTGGGGAAAAAAAAAATAATAAGTGTGAAGACATAAATAGCTATGTGGGAAGATAAAGGAGGACGGGAATGATATCATGTTTTCAGACACCAGTGTCAGCAGTCATTTTAAGCGACCCGTGGGAAAGGACCGGGCGACGAATGAAGTAAATACAAGTTATGGCTATAAGCAATAGCAAACAGTTACAACAGAAACAATAAAATGAGATTATTTCAAGACGGCAAGACCAAAAAAGAGAGAAAAGATGTCTTGTACTCTGACCAGAAACTGAGTGAGATAACGAGAAGAGATTTAAAAAAAATGTATAATGAAAGAGCAGAAGAAAAATATAATGAAAACCCATAAAACATGCTAGAACGGAAGTCGGAGTTTCCAAATACGTCAAATTTAGTGTAGATCAAATCAATGATCGTCGTATAGTTACGAATCCTTTTTTTACTTCCATGTGAAACAAAAAGGACGACATAAGTTCGTATGTAGAGAATGAATGCTTTTTCCATCTAAAAATAGTATTTACAGCCTTAAAGGGAATCGGACTTGAGTGTTATCCATCGCGACAAGAGAAGAAACTAAGAGGACGGGAGTTTCAAAGGTTACCGTTATCAAAGCTTTCAAGAAAGTTGGTCATGGATTTAAGAAACCTTTCTGTGATTCCGTCATATTCTGTCGGTGACTTCGGTGGAGATAAATAGCATTTTATGGAAACGGTGAAAAATGTACCAACTAAATATCATTCTGTTCCCCGTTTCGGAACGTACTGAAAAAAAGACCTTTGACGTAAGGACGTTCGTAGTGTTTTCCCTGCATTCACAAAAGTTTGATTTGGAGGTTCCCTAACGTCATGCGACAACGTATGCAGCCGATGTGTGCTTTTTATGACACTTTGTTGACACCACCAATGAAAATTTTCAGCAACCGTGGTGCCTGTTTTCACCATGGCTTCCACATATATTCCTAGCAAAGCACGGTGCTTTTCACCAGCTTCACACACGCAGTTTCCCACTGTGGATCGAATTTTTGTACTGTACATATCACAACAAATTGTTGTGATTCGTGGCAATAACTGATTTATGAAAAAAAAAAAAGCAAGCAACTGTAACACGAATGAACAGAAGCTTTCTTTTTACATGACGTCATCAACAGATGACGTAAACAGAAGGTACTAATACCAGAAGGAGTTCGTCATCAGTTTGTAATCTTACGATATTGTCAACACCCTCTAAAACCCTCCTTCACCCCGCACCTCCTCTTCCCTGCAATTTCCACCTCCTCCTACCCAGTATACCCTGCAATTTCCCCTTACTCTCCTCGGTGTGTTCTGCAATTCATTAGATCCAAAAATTCCACAAAAAAAAAAGAAAAAAAAGAGTAAGACATTTTAGACATTTTTTACTTAATTGCCTGATCGATTGAGGATATTGACATATACAATACATACACACGTGTACATATATCATGGTACAATGTACTTCACTTTGGTGCGCGTAGACGTCAATCGTAAATGAATGAGAGAGCGGGAAAACATTGGCGTAAGTTCAAATGCTTTGCATGGTTGCCTCTCTATCGTCTGCTTGTCTAGACGTGTACATGGTGTCAGCCAACTCGTATACCGGCCTATAAATCTTACGAAATCTCTTTGCTCCCGTCTCCAGTCCTTGTCGCTCCATCTTCCTTTCATTTCCTCAGTCTCTCGTCTTTCCTTTTCCTCCTAATGAGTGATATCGCCTTATTGCCTCCATAAAGCATCCGATGCTCGATTAACCGTAAGTTCATCAAAACCGTCGGATACATCAAACAAAAACTCCGTCAACGGGAAAAGTGTCTTTATTTGCATATTCATACGTATATTTAAACGAACACACACGCTCGCACACACACGTACATGATGTAAACAAACAAACAAACAAACAGTGACGCCTGTTGTAGAACCAACAAATTTTATTTTTTATAATATTTCGGACAGCTCAGTCCCTCCTCAGATGAGACCAAGATAGCACTGAATGACGCAAAGTATTACTACGAAATATTTTGTGTCTTACTATCCTTGTCCCATCCACTTTGGATGAATACAAAGTGGCTGTCTTATTAATACAAATTAGTCTGACAAAATGAGATTTTTTTTCAAATTTTGGTTTAAAATGAGTTAATTTCAAAATCTAAATGTCATATTCTTATAACGCAGGCGTGCGGAATTTCGTTAGTTGGGTGGGGGGTGAGAGGTGGGAGTGGAATTGGCACTCGTCAACGTTAAGTTACTGGGAAAAAGCAGATTCCATCTACACGTACAATTGCCTTTGTCTATATTCAGTGTATGTTTCCAAAGTGGACCCAACGACCAGATGTGTACCAAATGACAGTGTCGACAAGGGAATACTTCGTTCGTCTAAAGGAGATGGCCGCGACCACCTACATACCGCGACTCCCATGAGCTTAAAGTAATAGTGCAGTAACAGTTTCAAGAATTTAATTGCTATATCTTAAAGAAGTTGCCGCCGGACCTCACATAACTTACGGCAACTAGGCTGAGGGGTAATTAAAGAACGACAACATTTTGAGATAAAGGCAAAGTTACCCTATCTCTCCAGCATTCTCCACACACACACACACACACTGTCTCCTCGTATGTACGTATACAACGTTAAGAAGAAAAATATAGATGTAGGCCCACTGGGAAGAGGGGTGTAAGCCGATGGACATTTTTGTCATTCGATAAGTGAGTGAATATATCATAATTACGTGTATGATGTTTTATTTCACAATGATGTTGATATAATATTACACAGTTATTTAAACTGCACAAGAAATTTTTGGTTCAGTGTAGAAACATTTGGCTTACGTGAGTTGTTTAGGTCATTATCTATTTCCAAGCATTCTCTCTCTCATTTTCAAGTGTTCCCCGGTGTGGGGGAATAGGAGAGGTAATTGTAGACTTGAAATATAAGGCATAAGCTTTTGTAACAACAGTCATACATATCGATCTGAAATTTGTGGATATATCTTGTAAACGCGTTTGTTTGTTTATTTATCTTTTTTTAAACAGTTTATTCTACGTTTGGTAGTTCGATGAAGAAAGAATGAGGGAAGAGGCAGTAAGAAAGCAAACTTTGGGTAGACAAGGGAACTGCTCAATAATATAGCAAACAACATTTTTTCCCCGGAACTTCACCGATATTTATACACCAACAGCTGGTAAGGAATTATCTACCACCATCGAAGGAACATTGCAAGCGAACATTTACAAACAAAGAGGAGGAAGATATGGGTCCTCAGACGTCCTACCCCCCCCCCCCCTCTCCGAAATTATGCTTCTCAGGTTTTGATCTCCAAAGCATTGGTTTAATTGGGCAATCACCATTATGACCATATTACCCAACGTCTTTCACGAGACGAAAACGTCTCCTCGGAGGGAACAGTCCACCCCTGCTGTTGGAAAGACTCTAGGTTACGCCTTGAGACTTGATCAAACCCACTTTGAAACGTTGACAAGAGTATTGACCTGTTGGCAGCGAGGTCCTGCTGTGAGGAAGTACACACATACGAACTCATCCTTGACCCATCTATTCCACACGCTAATGAGTATACTTCTAGCCATACAAAGCACAAAGTGACGTAATGTTTAGTGTGTGTGTGTGTGTGTGTGTTTTTTTTTTTCTTATTGTGTTTGTCTGTTGTTTAGCTTTGTCTTGCTCAATTTTAATCCTTCATCTGTAGCTTTAAGCTCAGTTTGTCTAGACGAAATCTTTCGAGCGAACACCAAAATGGCGTCATATCTTTTCGACACGCCATTTCATCAAGCCACTTACTGTTGTGAGCAACAACAAGTTGAAAAGGAATTCTTAGCATATCACACACGGGGTCAATTAGGCCTATGATATAACAAGCCACGTTCACTCATCTTCCGAAGATCACAGTTCACTCCAAAATGGCGGAGACGAGTGACACCGAACAGATTAATTATTCTTGTTTCCCCCCATTTTTTTTCTTTACATAGAGCCCCGGGGTCGGTGACCAACTAAGTAGAGGAAATTCCAGCATTGGTCACGTGTCCATTATTTCCTAGTCAGGCATTTTGGGTTTCCACTCGGTCGATCGAAGTCAGCCTGCATGCAAAGCTGTAACCGATGGTCGCAAAATGGAGGGTTCATTGTGGTGTAGAAAGGCGTTACAGAAAATGGTCTGTAATTATTGAACGATGTAAAAAAAAAAAAAACTTACTTTTAATGTGATCTCTACCTGGTAGACGTTCATATTTTCGACTTATCAATGGAGATATTATTGACTAAAGAATTATTCGTTGCTCTGTTGCGCATGTCATGAACCGTGATAAATAAACTGCAAGTGTCTCAGGTTCGCATTGCATCTGGCGTATCGAATAACTATTCCTCGTGAAAACCAGCTTTCTCTTTCCGTTTTATCATCAAAACTTTGTCAAAAGGCTATATTTTTTTTCATTGTATACGAAAAGCCTATATGTAGCTTACATTAAAAACCTCAAAAACAAATAGTAATGTTTTGGTCAGGGTACTTTTTCAGCGACAATATCCTTTGGAACTTTAGAAGCAACGAAGACTGCGGTATGTCTCTCAGGATAGTGCATTCCATACATCCAACAAAATGATCCAAGGGCACGTGATACGGTCTCTTGTAAGGGAAATTCCCTTCCCTTACCTACATCTGTTCGTTATGTTAGGTTCGTTCAAATATGCCCTATATACCCAATACGCCATATAGCTCATCTGGAAATAGCGGGGTAGCCTATACCCCAATACAGGCTAACGTTAATTACGCTGTGACATGACCGTATGAAGCATTCTTAAAGTACTAGCGCTGGTTAAACAGTTGTCAATCGTTGGAAGCTATATACACACGACGTACTCGCGACTGAACCGGTGTGCTGATTTGCAAGAGGCATATGGAGTAAATGCACGAAAAGAGCCGCACCGATATGTGTAGTTTAGTATTCTTTGTGACCCATTGAAAAGTGCCCTCAATCAACCTACTGACTACAAGTCGGAAGATCGAAATGGCTGGCTGTTCGTTAGCATTATTGGAAGGGATGAAAATTGCTTCCAGTATTTGACAAATCTAAGGTAATCTGAAATTCTCTGCGACTCAGACAAACTGCTCTTGAAGAGCAGTAGCTATAACTTCACGTGACTGCAGGTTACCAATCATGTTCTTTCTCTCTTTTCTTTGGAAAAGGTAGGAGGGAGTTTGACATACTTCACGCTGTTGTAGTTATCATCGGCAGTAAACTCTCATGAGTTTAACTGTGGAACGCATAATGGGACTTCAATGCAAAGCGTATCGCCAATGTTCTTTCGAGATTTCTTCATTCCTGTCGTTTACAAGTCGTAATCTTTCCTACGATACATCTGTGTCCTGGCCTTTGTTCATTCCCGTTTTCCCGCCCGTCACAGTCGTCGTCTGCACGCTGCAAACTCCGCTCCAATTTCGGTCCAGGTCACTCTGGAACATTCTATTTCTCTCAGGGGTGAAACTAATTTGGTAAAGGGTAAGAACACTCTGACAGCTTCACCGATGTTTGATTAACAAGGCGTAAAAGCGGGACGTGGCTATATAGACATCGTGTGGTAGGCAACACATCATCTACGGACATTGCAGTCAGAAGTAACTGGGTTTATAGCTCCCCGAAGAAGAGTTCAAAGCAGAAAATCAAGTTCGTCGAGTACAGCGAACCTCACGGGAAAAATTAAAGACATCACTTCCAAAGCGAAATTACTAATAAATTGAATGACATTACAGGGGGTATCCGTGTCTATCTTCCTATATGTCTGTTTTTCTTTCTGTCTCTCTGCAAGGCTGTCCGTGTGTCTGTCCATCATTCTGTCGAACAGCATGTCAGGGCCAACCAGAATAAGCAGGGCCATCAATGGTCGAGTTATGTGAAGGGCCCTCATTGCAGGCGTGAAAATATGTGGAGGACCCCCTCACTAGAGACCTGACCATATGTGAGGGCGATCTTGTAGAAGCAAGTTTACCTTTTCTTTGTAAAGGAAGTCTAAGCAAGTTCAGAGCCTTATATATAAATAAATAAATATATATCTGAGCAACTTATACAAGCAGCAATATAAGAGACCTTTGTATACATTTTGCGCCTCCCAGCCTCCTTTAGATGGTGTAAGGAAAACGCCCTCTGTATTCATTCTATCAAACGCAATCAAATTTAGATAAGCATCTAACAGGAGACCAAAGATGGCTAAGGAACGACTTCATATTTTAATCACTAAGATGGGCGCTTCTGGAAGGTGGAGGGGCAGGGGTGTGGAGAAACACAGGAGGCAGGCAGGCAGGGAGAATGGTAGAAGTATTGGAGAAAGAGTGCAGTAGACATACAGTGAATGGGTATGGAATGCTGTGAGGACAAAAATAGGATTGTAATAATTAATAGGAACGAAAATGGTACTCGATTGGTCTTCGCCATGGAAATGGAATTAATAAGAGGGCATGACGTCATTGACCTATACTGACGTCACACATCAGATCATTTGTATACCGCGCAATAGTGGCCGTGCGTGATACATTCACTGCTCCTGCTCCATATGCATTCTGAATTAGTAGTTGGGGATTATCATATTATGCGTCACAAAATGAAGCACGCAGGAGTTAGTTCTTTGATTAGGAAAACCGATACTGTAGAAAGCGACGAGGTTTCGATTCCATACGATATGTTCAGTAGGATACTTAGACTGTCAGATCAACACAAGGATGTCCTCAATTGAAGCGAAGTTGTGATTGGCCAACGCTTAACCTTCCTTTTTTTGTATAAAAAGATGAAATGATTGATTGATTAAAAGATGAATTGATTGGTAATAACATTCAGTGCCACCGTCGTAGAGGGAGCTATCTTTACGCAAATCTTTGTTCAGCGTGCTCAGTATACGACAGTGCTGAACAGAAAAGACGCCTAGCCTATCTTGACACATATAGTCCTAACACGACTTGAACAGTCCGCTTCACTTTTGTAAACTTTGACAATGGCGGAAGTATACCGTACTTTGGTTAATTTGTACAAGTGTAACAAATTCTTCGAACTTTGGAAACTGCTATTCTGACCCAACGGTCCGCTTTCGACAAGTTCCAAAGCCTGACTTGTTTACACGGTATGACGCGCTTTAGAAAACTTGCCTTAGCATTATCTATCAACATGTAAACATGAAGCAATATTCTCATGACGACAAAAAATAATAACAATAACAATAGTCCTGTCAATAAAGTTGTGCACAGAATGTATATTCTAAAATGTTTCTTACTCACAGTTTGTCCACTTTTTCCTTCTTCCCACCCGGATGTAACAAACCCTCGTCCTAGCTAAAACCAATCCAACTCAATTACTGGGCCAAATTCCACGTTTAGATGTTATCCAACTGTTTCATACATTTCTTGTACATATATGTGTGTGTGTGTGTGTGTGTGTGTGTGTGTGCGTGCTTGCGTGTTCTTATTGAGATACCGGTGCGAGGGTCGGTACATATTACTCAAAGCGCTGAACACCGTTTAACTTGTTAACACGAAATATTGGTTTTTCAAACTGTTAATTACACGTTTGGTAAAGTAGATGTGACAACTCATTTAATGTGAGCTACAGGCGCATTTATCATGCTCCTTGTAGACTTGCAAACCTTTCTTCATTTGGGTTTTTGCTGCCGAGGGGAAGTCTGACACCATTTATGAACAGAATACAATATTTTAAAGAGGCGGTCTAACTTCTGGTTTACTGTTGGTTTGAAAATATTCTCAGGAACAACGATCGCATGACGTCCTTTATTCACACGAACCTCACCCCCCCCCCACCCCCACCCCCCAAAAAAAGTAACACTAATAGGCCTATCTATTGCAGATTGGCGAAAACCTCGTTCTTGACAATATTTTGTTTTATTTGCATGAATCTGATCGAGCGAGTAGCGGTAATCTTTTAATCTTTTCGGTAAATCATACACCAAGGGTTTTGGTCCGAGATGGACCCTAAAGTCCCTATAACTAATTGAGGTATAACAATATATGTTCCATATTCATTCGCGTATACTGTCAATGTGTACATATTAATCAATAGGTCCTACTACCTGTGCGAACAAAACAGCTCCCGAAGTAGTACTTTCTATCAACGCAGATACCAATGTTATGACCACTATAGGTCCGGACAAACCTTTGGCGGCTTAACCTCCATGTCCGAAAATTAGCAATACCCTCAGAGCCCTACTGGCGTACATATCCTATCCACAGCCGCATCGTACGTTCGTACGCATGCAAGGGACAATGAAAGCTCTTAACCTTTGAAAATGTATATATATATATATATATATATATATATATATATATATATATATATATATATATATATATATATATATATATATATATATACATATATATATATATATATATATATATATACATATACATATACATATATATATGTACATTTTCATCTTTCGACATGCAGAGTCAAGAACCAGGAGGGGGACCGTTTGCAGGCAAATTTTTATCATAAATTGTTTATGTTAAACAGTGTCTGAGGAATCTCCCACCCCCCACTCCACCCACCTCTCCGTTTACTCAGTTCTTCCACCTGGGTTACAATTTATGAGATAACTGTACAAAAAAAAAAAGATGTCATTTTTTGATCACGTCATTGGTTCTCACCCTAGAAAAGTTCCATCCTTTGATCTTCAATGAATAAACAAATCTCTAAAACACATATTAATGTTTTCTTGGCTTTCTTTCAACAAACATACAATATAACGATCGTTTAGTCCCTGTTCGACTCAACCAGGTCAGGCGGTCCCCTTTAAAGTCCAACTGCAGGAAGAAGGAAGAAAGTTGGGGTGAAAAAAAAAAATTTCATAAAAAGTTTTAGAATAAGGGAATCAAAATCAAAAGGGAAAAGCTGGAAAGTCACGATCGGGCGTGTTACGGGTGGTGACTAAACCTTTTCCGTCACGAGACGGCTCGACTGCTACAGTTAACGATGACAGGGTATCTATGAGGCTTTTGAATGTACACAATATTAGTAATATATATAAAATCAACCCCATAAGGGATGAACAAGTTTGGTTATCTAGAAACTATTTGTACCTATACGGTGACTGATTTGTGTGGTAGTACGGTCAGCAAGCAGCCCTGTAGTCGTTCATACGTAGACCACGGGACAAGGGCCACTACGACAAGGGCCACTGAGACAGACGACGGGATACATATCTTAACTAAACGGTTTACTCCAATTAATGTAATTATTGTATATATGTATGTATGTATGCAAATATGTATGATGTGAAAAACAAATAAATGAAATGAAATGCTGCCACAGGCGAGGCCAGGAGGACATTGTCTTCTATTTTATTTTATTGTTTTATTATATCTGACTCTTTTTTTTCTTTGGCTTTTGCCAAAAACGTCGACATTGGTAGGAATGCTGACATAACCTTATACCTTGTCTTTGGGAAGGTACCATAAAACTAAGCAATTGAGAGCAAAATATGATACCTCACACATATTCCATGAGAAAAGTTCAAACTATAAACTATTCGTGATAAAGTTCACAAAAAGGGAGAATGACATACTTGGCTGCAGACTCACAGACTACTGTTTCTTTTTAAAATGTTTATGGTTAATCTTTCGTTACTCAGCAAGGGGTGTTTCCACAAGATGCTCACGAAGTCGCCCCTCCTAACACCCTCCAGAAATTACTCTTCGTGTTTTGATACACTCACAGATTCCCGTCAAAAAAAATTTAATTTTTTTCCCCAGCTTTTATCTTCTTGGTATCTTAAACTTAAGTAACAAAATATTTATTATTTAGAGCAAAGATCAGAACATAGAGTTAAAAAAACTCCTTGGGATATTCTTGACATCGCTGCACCATCACAGTGCAACGGTACGTTGACATAAGCGACACTTGCACGTGTGTTTGTGTATTCTTCTCATGATACATTTCCTCTGAAAAAGTCAACTTTTCTCTTTTTTGAGGGGGGGGGGGGGGGGGAGGATTACCCATTTTTATATTCCGCATATATATATATATATATATATATATATATATATATATATATATATATATATATATATATATATATATAACAAAGTTTTCTTACAATTGTGTGTATATGGGGTAAAAAACAAGCGAATAACTTTAGAGCAGTCATATTACTGTATTTTGAAATGATCACCAGTCATCATCCATCATCTTATCTGTAAGGACCACATATCCGTTGGTATAGGTTTTTTTGATATCCCTGACTGTTACATCACATAAAGCGTAACTTTGACCTTAACATTGAGCTAGGAAAAAAAAAAGCTTATCGCGTCCAGATCTATTTCTGGAGGACAAGTTAGGCTTGTTAGAAAACGTGAACCCTGACGAAAAGTGCAAAGGACTCGAGCACGTTTCTTTCCTCCGCTTTTGCCTGTCCTTTCCCCGTATGGTGTTTGCAAAGTCAAGCTTCGTGGTGAGCAACCACTTGAACATATCAGAAAGTGCATCCCCTTTTCGTTCGATAGACATACGACTGCAGTGCAGTTAGATGGAAACTGGAAGACAAAAGTCAATTGTTCCTTCAGATGTAGCCGTTGTGTTCGTGATAGGAGGTCTTTGTCATCAGTAATAATTGGTACTGGTGCCATATTCACCGTTCCCGCCCCCCCCCCCCACTCCATTTCTAAAATTAGACTCTGTTCTTGCGCACTTTGCATAATAAGACCCAGTCCATATTTTACATATTCAGTTCTTGCTCAACCTTGGATTGAACGATACCCGTATATGCTACCCCTATGTACTCCACATCTTGACCTCTATGGTTATCGAAAAAAAGAACTTTATTGGGGAAGGCATGAAGCAATGTTAACAACGCATTAATGCAAGCAAGTTGTAAGAACTGTTAGTATACGATGTGAATACTTTGTTACCAGAAAAGTACATCAACCGCCCAGATTATTATATGCAGATTACAAAAATGTTTCGTAGCTGAAACCTGTCTATTTATACAACTTTCAAATTACTGATCTACGACGAACAATAAACACATTACATGGTTGGAAAGGATGATATGCATATACGGACATATGTCCATGTGTGGGTATGAAATGTACGGTAGTGCGTTAGGTTTGTTACAAAATTGTGGCAAGTATTGTCAAACGTTAGATAGAGTTACGAAAATCGGCAGCAACTTTTTTTTCACTCTCTGCTGGAGAACCAACATTAAAAAGCCTTGGGTAATTCAAGAACGAAACCGCCCCTACCCATGCAGATAGAAAGACGCAACAGTGATCCCTGGCTAAGACTTGTAGATTTTTGTAGTCTTACATCTACCACAGGTAGGACGTTTATTACCCTCAAACTCCCAACTCCAGACTCCCCCTCCATTTACCCCACCCAGTCCATATTCGCCTTACGACCTCCACCCTTCTCAACCCCCCAGGTATCATAAGCAACTCTGTACCCATCTAACCCGACGAAACTCACATATTGCAGAGGTTTCAGCACAACTTATCGCGGATATCTTGCTCCACCCCACCATATTTGTCCTTCTAAGGACCTTGTCAAGTCCGTTTCTCTATTTCTTTCTTTACATTCCTTTTTTTTCTAGGAACTATCAAAATATGAATGTCATTAAGTAGTCTCGTTTAAGCGGGTGTCAGTAAACCTACTTCACAGTGGAAAACATGTCCACCAAAAGTACACTTATCCTTAGTTATTGTTCCTGGAGATGAGGAATTTTCTGTCTTCAACACTCCCTGCTTAGAGGCTGCCAATTGTCAGAAGTTTACCAGAAACTGGAGCAGACAAGAAACGCTTTTGAGCTTTACAACAACAAAAAAGTACCGACGGTGAACGGTGATGTCTTTGATAATCGAGCCAAGATTTTAAGGTTAAGTTCAAATGGACATGATGCATTGTCTCATTCGGCCTTCCATACGAAGTCTAAATATGTTAATTGCTATTTTTATTTTTGTAAAATTACAACACTTAAACGTCATCCTGTATTTTGTGTTATATCAATGCAAATTGTATTCAAAGGAAGAAAAATAAAAAGAAACTTGCAGCGGCAGCCGTGAGAAAATCGGCGGGCGAAGAAACGATTTGTGAAATTGATGGGCCAAAAAGAGACCCTCGGCTGGTAACAAGAAAATAATTTGGGTGGTGTGGTAGATGTTCCATATCCGGCGAAGGTCTGGGACGCAATTTGACATGACCGTAGCCGAATTGCATTTATTTATCGATACCTGAATAAAATCGTGTTTGTGGCCATGTTTGCGAGATAGGTACTAACCTGATATCTGCAATTAAAATGAATTCATTACCGTTGAGGTAAAAGTGGCTCTTACGCTCTGAGTGCACTCAGTCCATGCATTGATTTTTCCATGTTACATGTTCGTTCCCTACTATTTACGGCAGTAAGAATGGACGACTTGACGAACACGTTACCATGAGGATGAACATTAACAGCAGTAGCGGCGTGACCACTGTGAGGGGGGGGGGTGCAGGGTTCCCCATCGGGGGAAGGAGTGCGCCGCAAAGATGGAGGTGCGTCTGTGGAGCCCTGAAAAGGCGATCTTTTTTCTTATCGAAACATTTTCTGGTAGGTGGACTAAAATGGTGGCGCTACGCTTAGATATAGTCTTCCCACATTTTCAAATATCACGTAACGGATGATGGGATCAACTTGTGCCTCGTCGAAACCCTCCCCCCCCCCCCTCTCTCTCTCTCGTATCCACGCTGCCACCGTCAATACCTTATTACGAGATACCATCATTACTGTCAGTCCCCGTACATAAAAGGGAGTTGTAAAGATGTTATGAATCGGTCGGAGTTTAGATGCGTGCTGTAGGATGGAAAAGTTCTACCTGATACCGTAAATCGCGATGTCGGTGTGGTCGACCGGCACCGAATCCTACCGGAGCGACGACGTTAGGTTCTGAAATTGCGACCCGGATCCAACGTCACGATAACGGCCAATGTTAAGTGCACCAAATTTCAGCTCGTATTCAAATAAGTACACTCTACTTCATGCCCCTACCTGTGGTGTTATACTAACATGCAGGGGGCAAAAATTGCCATAGTTTGACTTCACAGCGAACTCGCAGTCAGACGGAAGGTATACGTCGGGTACCGGTCGTGGGTACCCTACCGACTAGATGGACTACAATTTTGGACAAATTACCTTGGGACACCCCGCGCCCCCGTTCAATGTTGGCTATTGGATTGGTGTTCAAAGGGTACATTCACTTCTATAGCGCAACATTGGAAAGGGGCGAGGGGTTTCACGTTATCCTCTCACCTAAAATTCAGTATTATATTTGCAACGTACGACAGAGTGTCCCAACAATTTTGTCCAAGATTGTAGGTGGGCTCACTCTGGTCCGAATTTCGGACCTGGATGCAGGCACTGCAAATAACCCTGCACTGATCCATTCTCGCTTGAGCCTTTTTTTGTTTTCTAAACAGTGCATTTCATTGTGAGTACAACTGAACCTTGTACCAAGATGCATGAGTTCCTCGGTTTGTATGGAGCGTTCAGATCTGTGCTAGAAAAAAAACAAGTACTCAAGATATCATTCTGCCGCTGGAACTTCAAGGCAAAAAGTATTCTGTAAATTTGACACCAAATATATTTGTAGGATTTTAAAGGTGAATATTTCTACATCTTTTACATGATTCTACTGTTATTCAATTATACCGCATCCCTAAATAAAGTTGTTTTTTTTTACTTTCTTTTTGCTCACCGTAGCACTTTAAAGTTGGCCTTACCCTGAAACAAAGCACATTTATTTGCTCAGTAAGCTGTCATTCATCGGTATGTACTAAGCTTTTATTTCAGAATAACATTTGTAAACAAAGGGGCGAGGGAGGAGTTTCTCTTATCTTTCGACATATTCTTTTTATAATGTCCTTGATCCCTCGTGAATGCAAGAAATTACACTATATCTCAAAGTATGAGATTTTTCCCAACTATTTTCGGCGGAATTTCGATCTCCGCGCTCCTACGTATAGGCGACTTCAAAGTTCATTTAACCTCCTATAAACGAGGGAAAACACCCCGCAGACTTCGGGAAAAGAATTGGCTGGATTTCGACGGCCGAGTAACACGCTGGTAAATGTGGCATTCATTTTGATGTATGGTATTCCCGAGACGGTCCTTAGCGGGCGAGATGTTAAGGATATACGTCCGTGATGCGTTAAAAAAGAAAGAAAGAAGAGAACGGAACAGAGTAAAAAAAAAAGACAGGAGAAAAATAGTTGTATCTGAGTATGTACGGCTGTGATATGGATGACTGCTTCCGAATCCTCCCATGTGACTCCCTCAAGTACACACAAAACTCTGTAAGAGGGCGCGCGGGACAAACCGAGCACAAGACGAAGTTTAAGACAATGTAAGGATCGGGGCTATTTGTTCGAGGAAAAAAACAATGTAGGAAATGGCGAAGATAGGCTGAGAGGGGAGGAAAAAAAAGTCAAAATCAATGTGTATCCCTCGAGGTTAATGTCTATACTACCCTCGTACGTGACCAGTGACCAGGATTTTGTCGAGACAACAAACAGTGCAGCGTTTTTACTGGACGACACTGAAAAAAAAAGTAAAAAGAAAAAAAGAAACAGGATGCGACGTCATCATGTTTGTAAATATTAGTTTCCAACTGTGACACACACACGCACACATACAGCTTTGTTTTCCATTCATTCCGAGGACCTCATTGTGCTTTCCTTTGTTTTTTCTTCCTCAACCCTAACCTCGACGATAGACTCTCTATTGTTAATTTTGAGAGGACCGAAGAAATCTATTGAATTTTCTACAGAGAACCTAAAATCTATTGTTTCGGTCCTCGATCCCACCCGAAAACAAGGGCACGCACACACACAGTGGCAATTTTATCGCAGTTGGCCACGCATTTTTCTTTGAAGCGGGAATTACATAGCAAACTAAGCAAAGCAATATATATACATATTAAGGCCTAAGTTGGTAATGCAAGAGAGTCAAAGATCCTTATAATTTGGCGAAAAAAAGTTACTGATAATTTTCTAAAAGGTCAAAAATGAAAAAAAAAAAAAAAAAAACAGTCTATCTGCTCTGTAGTGTACAAAGAATTCTGGTGTTGACGAACCAATTCTGTGAGGCAAAAAGTTCGATGACCAAGTTCAGTAAAAACGAACAGTTATCGATCGCGGTGATTTGTTTTAGTTGGTGTCACATGACACCATCTAAGCGTTCACCTCTCACACTGTAAAACCATATTTTAAGAACCGATTTTGCTGACGTATTCGTCACCAATATTCACACACACACAGACATACGCAGACACACCTGGTGGTACCGATAGTGAGTATTCCGATTTGGCGTTCCAACGATATCTCTTGAGAAAATTTACTTGTAAATCATCATCATAATCAGAAGAAAAAAAAATCAAACACACACAAGACAAAAAAATACACACGGCGGGTGGATTGACCTATTTCTGCCATTTCCAGTGGTTTGTTTGCGACTTCTTTTTTTAAATTGTTTTTGTTACTAAAATATATTCCATGATCGAAACACATGTGTTTTGTAACAAATACATGTTTAGAAACAAACAACATTGCTAATGTAGGCATCCAAACGTGCCTTATCACATCCAAACGAGGACAGACACGTCAAAGACAAGACCCAAGCTGACTTCCATGAAAAATCGACATCATAATTACAAAACAATTTGTCCCCTGCTATAGACATGGGAATCATTACCGCCTTTCAAAAATTTTTTTTTTTATTTTTATTTTTACAACACTCCAGAATTTCGATTCCAACCCCCTGAACGATTTTGGGGCTTCTTGTGGGGTCTGGAACCAGTGTCATATCCCTTTTCATTGCCTGTGAAAAATGTAAGTTCACCCGACATAGCATGACCAGCACACACTTCGTCAAAATCTATTTATTGGCCGACTTTTTTTTTTTCTTTTTGACACTTTACTTCTACGGAAAAGTTTAAATGACGTTTGTTCTTTGCAAGATCTTCTGGCCTCTTTCTCTCTTGCACAGTACAGTAATAAAACTGCTCTTCGACCTTTGCCTGTGTTTGATGTTTGGAAAGGAACGGAGCCGTTAGCGAATGGAAAGTATTTCGACCCAGTGAAACCGCTACACACAGTCTGTTGTATATGATAGAATACAGTGGTCCTTTGCAAAATGAAGAGAAGGAAGTACACTTGCAAAAAAAAAAAAGAAAGTATGTCCGCGCAGAGATCACCCACCTCTAACAAACCGAGGGAGACTTGAATATCCTAGTGAATGGGCATATTTACCGATCGTGGGACAAATAATACCGACCAACAACATAAAGCAATCCTCATTTGCAGCTGAGCTGTCCCTTCAATACCTTACCATACCACAGAATGGAACGCACAGTAAAGTTAGCACCATTACGGTGCCCATCTACAGTTCCTCAGTCGAGTCCGTCAGATCTCCAGTAAGGGGGGGGGGGGGGAGATAGGAAAGAGATAGTGGGCTCAGGGGCACATGTGGCCTAATGCCGATAATTTTTTTCACCCCCAAAAAATTCTAGGGTGGAGTTTTTAGGGGCGGGACCAACTTCCTACTTTGACTATCGTGTTGTCCTTGCCTCATCAGTTCTTCAAGGTCCCTTCCGCTCAGTCCTTAAATGCACTTAGCTTCCCACGCTTTTGTTAACCATCGTACTTTAAAACTTTATCAGACACGTCTTTATATACGGTACATATCATAACCGGTATAGCTGTCTTCCAGTTCCCTGACCATATACTATTATCTTCTAGTTTTACTTTTGTGATGCGATCTGTGGAAAGGTCGGCCAAAGATACCGTACTTCTTTTTCTTCGCCGGGGCTGAAACAACTTGGCAAGAAGCGCGTTATTAGCAGAAAAGACCGGTGAAAGTTTTTAGGGAGAAAGTAAGGGTTGATGAGTTTGTTTGTCAAATGCCTTTGTCCTTAAGTGGTCCCTTGGGGTACAAACGACCCTGACTGAACTTGAAGTTAGGCACGACCGAGCTAGACTTGACTCAAGTCGATTGACATCCGCCTGAGTTGCTGGCGGAGGGTAAATACTACATTGTAAGTGATGATCACCAATAGAATGTCAGCGGAGAACGAGAATCTGGGTGAGGATCGAAGACAAGAAAAAAGCATTGCGTTGCCCAGCATTGCGTTGCCCGCCCCACCTGTTTTCACTGATCTATATCGAGCAACTGGAGGAAGAATACAAATAAATATATGCATAGATTTAGTTTTACTCGTGTTTATTTTTAGGAGATCCAGTGACTTAAATTCGAATCACCTCCTCATGTATACATATTTTTGGCAAAAGGGCAAATATGAATCATCTTTCTCAGAAAAGTGGAGAGGAGGGTTTTGCTGTTTTGCTGTCATTTTCCGAACACAAAATCGAACGGTACCGCGAAGCAGAAATTTCGATTGCTGTTACAGGCTCAGTTGCAGAGATGATCGGATATTCGGATTACACGAATACACGTAACAGTTCTGAAGAAGGTTATGCGAGTAATGCGTCAACGATGGTCATTACAAAGAAAAAGAAATATCTCTGCGAAACATTAATGCGTGCATGTATCTGATGTTAAATTATGTGTACTGTGGTATGATTTTTCTGTTTTGGATTGTTTTGCGTTGACGAAAAAAAAAAGAAAGATATTGTAATTGTATGTAAGCCTATTTCGTAATACATCATGATAATAAATTGCCACCTCGCCCCCCCCCCCCCCCCATTAATACTAGCAATATCAGTACATCACTTCATTGAGGGTCTTATATGACACATCTCACATCGTTAACGAGGGAAGATGCCGTGAGAAAACCATAGAGAGGAAACGATATTCGCGCACGAGCAACATGGTCGAGAATTCTGGATAAGCTTGCTTCCTGATAACGACACTTCGTAAAAGTATCACCATGGACCTCAGCTATTCCATCGAATGCACCATGTGGACCAAAAGTTTTCCTTTCCAAAGCCCGCATTCAACAAATCAACATTACACTACATACGGTCCGGTGAAACTTATTTTTCAATCTTTTTTGTCTTTCCTTTTCTTTCCCTCTTTCTGTTGTATTACATCATGTCAAAGATATTGAACATGTATAGAAATCAATTTGACAAAATCTGGTAGTTTTGAAGTAACCCCTTGAAAAAAAAATGCGATGCTATTGACAAACAGCTGTCAAATGTGGATGAATCACTTCTAACTTTAGTTAAAATACTATACTTCAGTTTAAATTAGTATAGCCGGAGTATAGCACACATGGGCCTGCCTGTAGATGTGATATTATTCTACAGCAAAGGGTCACGAATCAAAGTGACCCTAGTCTACAATTACTACCATACGTCGTCTGCTCTGTCATGTTTAGTATTGGCTTATGTGCGAACATGAGGCACCGAAGAGGAACGTAAATAAGAGGGTACATACAAGTTTGATGTAGAAATGAATTTAATCTTGGCCTCCGTATTATTATGGAAATTACTTTGCATACTGCACCTCAAGTAGTGTCAATGATGTTACTATCGTCAATGACTACATTAATGTATTCATCATTTTGTCGTTGGGGGCACTTGTCTAGACAACTCACATCTACAAGAACGAAAAAAAAAATAGAGTAAAGAAGCAAAAACAAAAAGCATTCGAAATATGACGACTCAGAGAAAATCACCCTCTCCAGTGAGTCGTTTTGTTTGCCCTACTTCTGCAGATGCGTATCAACCGACACAGGCCTGTTACACAAAAACGTTCAGTTTAAAAAAAAAAGTCTGGTAAGTAATACACAAATAACAATCGATGGTAAATATTAAAGAACCATGAACTGAGGGGATTTGCCGGGATTTGGAGAGGATAAACTTTTTCCTTGGTATTGCTCTCTGACTCCCACATCTCTCTCCGAGAGAACCCCCCCCCCCCCCTCCACATTCTTTTTCTCTCTCTTTTTTTTTGTTCTTGTTTTGAGGTATCGATGAAGCGATAACATCTTTTTGTCTCAATTAAAGCATCGTGGTAGTCTTGTCACAGGTTATTCAACTCGAGTTGGTGGTAGAACCGAGTAGGGCCCGACCATCGATTAGGGCAAACTGTAAGAAACGGCTGGGAGTTTATTTTTCATGGTTTCATTATTTTGACGGATGAGTATAGAGGAGACAGTGAGAGGTTTATCACCACGATTGAGTGAGTTTCTGATTTTGAAGAAGATTGGTGCAAATACCTGAGTGCAAGGATGGCGCGTAGTCATATCGGCCACTTAACTTCACGACGACTTACACCGAAATTGTCCAACGTTTATAAAAACTCAATCCCTTACTTTTAATTTTAAAGGGATCGACCATTGAAGGAAATTGATACGTCATAAAAGTTAGGAATATATTTCTCTCTTTATTGGTAAAAACTGTATCTCAATAGCTCGTTCAGTTCAGAAGTTATGATTTTTTTTTTAATTATTTACTTTAAAATAGTACAGTGCATAATGCTGAGCTTATGACGTCATCCAGACACAACTACTTGAATATCTTTCGCATTTCTTCATAACCTAATTGGCTATCTTAAAAAGAGAAATTACAGTAGTTTCAGGGATGCGACCTTAATTTCCACAATGTTGTAAGGTAAATCGAAAGTATACCCAAACCGATACTTTCTAGTACTGTCAAATTTCAAGGTCAAATAAAGGCTTCAATTTCAGAGAAAATCACAGATTTCTTGAAATAATTTGCCACTGTTATACGTGGCCGTTGGTAACCTTGAGGCAACTGGAAGCCAGTTTCTTAATTGACCAGAGAAGTCTTTCTTCAAGCAGCAATAATATCTTGAGTTAGGAACAAGTTATTGCCATGTTCAAGCATTATAATGCCTACAATGGAAAGTTGGCTAGATGTTTCATTTAAAGACAAAAACTCATCACCCCAGACAGTTTCAATTCTCCCAACCACCTACCTCTAGTCCCTCCCTCAGCCTGTCTTAAATTCCTCCACATGTGTAATCAAAACAATGGATCCCTGTGTAAGCTGTGTAATACGAGCTGCTCTGCATTTTTCGAATTTGCTGTCAATCTAAGAGTACTGTAACTTAGAACCAGTTGAGAATTTTGCTTTCCGTGAGGTAAAAATATAGCTTAGGGTGATGGAATACAGAAATTTAAAAATCCCTTCAATTGCCAGTGAAATATGCCTTTAAAAGAAACCGTCAACAATGTTTAAATCATTTTATGTCATTAAACCAGATCGACGCCATTTTGCACTGCCACGAGCCATATGCTACTGCTTAGACTATTAATGACAGTACCGTGACAATTACATCTGAAGCTCAATGAACAAACAGATAGCCTAATCAAACTAATTAAAGTGTACCTAAAGTAAAGAATTTGCAAGAAAATATATTCTAAAGATTGGAAAAGAACATTTCTGCTCATCCAGTTCCCATCTTCATAGCTTTGTGTTTCATTTGCTGAGATATAACATATTCAAAGATATTCTCTTCTTTCGAAACAGTCAATTGCGCCATACGTTGTGACGGCTTTGCACATTTCCCTCCTCTTGCTTGATTTCGAAAGTTAAAAGGTTTATATAACCTTGAAAAGTTGCACTACTTTCTGCCATAGCGTGTTGTATGGAGAGGTGCAGTTATGTCACCCAATAGCAATACGACAGTACCGTAATCACATACCGTGACAAAGTGCAATGGCTTTTTGAAAAAAAAAGCGAAGAAAGTAAGTTGAGTTTTACAAGAATGACTTCACATATTATTGCGCAACCTACCATTTTAATTTGAGTGAAAAAAAACTTTCCACATCTCATCAGAAATGTCTTGAGAAGATGGGAGTCAGACCATCTGAAGTCATATTTTAAGCTTTGAGACGTTTTTTTTTTTTTTTGCTTCATTAAGTACTTTTTGATATGAGTGGTTGTTACCGAGAAAAAGCAGGTACAGCCTTCACCACAATAACCGGTTTTGGCGATACCGCGGTTATTGACCTCTGACAGTTTATGTGTAATATCGGGTAGCGTCTACCGCGAAGACCTCAAGGTATATCGTCTATGCGAAGTAGATATGAATAAATTACCGAGAATATTCTCGTACAACTGATGCTAAAAAGACTGATGAAAAAAAAAAGTTGTCATCCTATAAAACACAGAAAAGGGAGAAAGGAATAAGCCCAGCAAGGATACAGTCCACCAGAGCGGAGAGAGATTAAGCCTAGTCTAGTCTGGAGGAATGGATGTGTGCCTATATAAAATAAAGAGAATGTGTGTGTGGGGGGGGGGGGAGGGGATTGACAAGATCGGCATGCCTTTTGATGTAGGTTCTTAATCTCCCTGACCCGTGACGAATGTCAAGGGGGAGTAAACAATATTCTCTCACTACCACCCACTCTACGAATCTCCCCGAAAATCTGTCATCTTTTTTTTCCCCCATCTCGTTCCTTTTTACTTTTTGTTTTAGTTGACGTGTCCTTGCATTTATCGATTCGCCTCTCCCTACCAAACACTTTCCATACCGCTAAAGGTGGTATACTTCCATGGCATACTTTCGTTCGATGTAGGCCGATAAACATAATTGCGGTATATACGGTTTACCATTTATTAACAAAACAGAAAAAAAAGGGAAAAGGGGGGGGGGGGGGGTTGAGGAGAAGAAGAAAAAGAGACTAAGTGAAAGTTGTTAATTTGCTTTTGAAAACAAACATTTAGTCTAAAGTTTCACTTTATTTCGCTGCCATAACGTGAGTATTATACCGCCCGGAGAAACGAGGAGTCACCGTCAAGTCTTCGTTTTTTTTTTCCTCAAATTTATTCAGAAATTTTGAAGACAACATCAAAAAGTTGACCAAAAGGAGAAAGCGACCACAAGGTTTATTTTTTTTTTCTGAGAGTTCAAGTATGACTGTGTCCAAGTACGAGTATGGCTTAAAGCTACACTTCCTGCAAGTGGTCACGTGCATGCTGTATATTTTTATTTATATTTTTGTCATTTTTATGGTAAAAATTTCTTCGAAAAAATAAATAAATAACTTGTGCGAACAGGAAGTTACATTTCCGTTATCATGGCGGGAGTGGATAGCACCTTCAGATTATTAATAAATTATTAAACAAGAAAAAAACGTGCACACAAATATTTTTCCTTTTTTTTTTTTGTTGTTGCTTAGAAGCAAGTTACTTATATGTCATTGTAATTTAGTATTGTCTTGTTGCCATGGCGACAAATGCAAACACAAACAAATACAAATAGGACTGACCATTAGTTATGTCGTCATGTTCTTATTTTTAATATTTCTTTCTTTCTTAAGTTAATTGGTTGCTCTAAATATATACAACTTTAACCGATAAGCACCTTAGTCCTCACAAATTACACATCATGTGCTAAATCATGTCTCGAGAAGACCTTTTCTGCATGATAGAGCATGACGTGATGTCCAGCTATACCATAATGGTTAGAGAATGTTCCTCTCGAGAAGGCATAAACATTTATGATATCATGTGAGGATTGACTGCCAATAGGGCATGATGTATGAATATACATGATGTATGAATATACATGATGTATGAATATGAATATATATCATGTGTGTCACCTATACAGAGGTGGCCTACCAACAGACCATCTGGATATACACACTTTACTCAGGATTGAAAGATAAATTACGTAACACTTGATCAAATGATGAGGTCGAAACTGTCCTCTTGGGGACCAGATCAGCGTAACATTTATTCTTTTGTTTGACTTCGGTAAACGAAACCCCGACCAGAGTGTCCATTTGACATTTTTTTTTTCACTCTTCAAAAGGCAAAAAGTGATCTTCAATCAAAAAAGAGGGTGCACAGGGTCCACTCGTATTAAGAGTGAATTTCACCCGGAATGGAGCACAAATTCAATCCAAAAATAACTGACATTACGTTCATTCCATTTCTATGACATATCGCTCCATTTTACGGTGGCTTTTTTTAAATTCCATTTTGGGTGAAATTCTCTCTCACTGCGATGGGGCCCTGCGCACACTCTCTTTTGAATTAATATCACTGTTTTTGTCTTTTAGAGAGGAGACCATATTACGTCATCCGTCACGTGACACTATATTGAACCTACTTGAAAAGTACATCCCCCTTGAACGTTTGTTAATTTAAAACAAAGGTTAATTGATAGGAAAGATGACGTCATAATTGCAAATAATAACAAATGTATCTACGTGTGCAGAACCATGAGCAAATATATACATGTTTCTTACCTAACTATAATCACCTTTAGAACTGCAAAGAAGACACTCCCTACACGTCAACCTTAACATCCATTTAACATAAAGCAAAAACGAAGTAAAAAAAATAGGAGGAGGAGGGGGGGCTGGCTGAGAACTTGAGCAGTGTGACGTTGTTTCTAATTAGGGTAATGAAATCAATTAGGAAAATACGATTACGCGCCCGTAAATATATAAAGACCTCATACAGACAGACAAACAGACAGACAAGCAGATCAGCCGGTGTGGAATTGATTCACCAATGACATGGCGTGTCCTTTCTCCCTCTTAATGTCAAATCTTTTTAATTACCGTACCAAGCAGTTTCGCGGGATCGATATAAATATTATTCACAAATTTTTATAATTAATGGAAATGAAAAAAAATAAAGAGGCAAGAAGTTGAGGGAGGGAATGATATAATAAAGATAATATGCGATGAGCGAAAGAGAAAAAGGAAAAAAAAATGTTTTTCTTTTTTATTGACTTTGTCGGGTGGATGGCCTTTTAAGTATTGCTTTCTTGCCCTTGGCCATGGCTTCCATTAAAGTACACACATCGTATTCGTACTATATAAGAGTAGCGAGTAAACAGGAAGACCTTCACCCCGGTATAGAGTAGACAAGACACACCATAAAATTATCACTAGAATATTTTTCTCACCGAAAGATTTTTTTTTTTAATTCTTTTACTTGAAACCGCTTGGGCGGTGTATTTACGTCGAGGAACTGACAATTTTTTTTTTTGTTATCATTCCGAGAAAGAAATTATAGACTTTATGTTCTTCTTTTTTATCTCTTTTTCAGCATGTTTCTCTGTTAAATGTAAATGTTAATAAAATAACTGTTGTGGCCATTTAAAGGGAACATTTACAATGCACCACACACGGCGTGTAAAGAAAATGCTTTAATCATTGTGAAAAAATTCAAGCTCATCAATTAACATCTACAAAAGCTTCATCTCCTGAAAACATTATGCAATTGATGAATGACGTAAGATGCATCATTCGAATTTTGGAAAGTTTTGGGGACAAAATTATTCTTCAGCAACATGTAACTGAAGTTCTGTCCGACAAAAGAAGGCCGCCGTCCTTCCGTATTTTGAATGATCCTGTGTCCTCAAATATCGGTTTTAAAAATACTATTTTTTTTTAAAACCCCTTAGGTTCCTTTAAATAAAAAAGGAACAAAAAAAAGTCCACCATATCCTGAGTGGGATAAAACTGATAATAGTGCAAAGAATATCTAAGCGATGATGCTAGTTGGTTTATACTCGGTTAGTACAACACATGAATTACCTGATGTATTTTCATGTTTGACTCATTGAATTAAAGAAAATTGACTGTTGACATTATGGAGCCGGACGCACAAATTATCAAACAATTAAATTATAGAGTAATAGGAGGGAGTACAGGAAGACAAAATTCTCGGAAGAGTAAAATCAAATTTTGAAACATCCATTTTGTTTTCTTCTCCCCTCCCAATGGTTTTTTTTTTTTGTCATCAATTACATACGTCATAATTAATCCTACATTTAATTGGGTAACCTGGAAGAACCCATTAAAGTTATGAAAACACAATGGGCTTTTGGTACCATAGTTATACCTTCACTGACTGAAGTACAGGGTGAACTCATTGTTATAATGTAACCCCCCCCCCCCCCATTAAAAAAAGGCACAGGTGGCATACATTTCTCTTGTATAGGCATTACATACACCCACTTATGCATATTCATCGCGATAACTTCTTTTCTTTCTTTACTTTTGTAAAAGATCTAATTTTGGCTATTACGCACAATTTGTGTAAGAGATTGTTACACATCCCAATACGTCAAAGATTACTAAAATTCGAAATAGCCGGTCGTGAGTCGTAGCTTTGTCTGGGAACCTTCAAGAGGAGAAAGTACCGAACAAATTTAAAGCGGAGAACGATTTGAAAATTTGTCATTGAACGTCAACTTCCGAGAAACATGTCATAGCTACCACAAAATAACATTAAGTCCTATTTTTGCATAGATGAATATTCATATCCATTCCCAATTGACGTGTGATGCCAAGTAACGGTGATTGACTGCTATACGTTTTAGAAGGGCCTGAATTTTGCAGGGCCGACAAAAATGACAATTTTCATCTTCAAAGACAATTTTCATATTCAAAAATTTGGAAGGTGAGTGCATAGTTCTCTTTCAGGTTTTGTGACAGGTGATCTTTTCCTTAACTTCCTCTTCCCTGAAATACTCACGAAGAACAAAGGTAGATGACAAGGCGATTACCAGAACAAATCATAAAACATTGCTTTACGGTAACTTGAAGAGGAAAATTTAAATCGAGATGATAAAGTTATGTTCCCGTATCCAATCTACCGCCTCAGTATCCCACATCCTCTCTCCATATTACTATATATACCCCACATTAACCCTCTTTTTCACCTGACACCTGTCTTTACAGCCCCCTCCCCAAAGTGGTTGAAGAGAATGGACGATTGTGAAAGATTTTACCGTGTTGAACCTCCCTCCCCCCACCCCCAGTTTACTGGTAATATGTAGTATTTATCTGATAAGCTCTCACCACAAATAGTGTTGGTAAAAGCAATAAGAAATATCACGGAAGGGGGATCTGGAGTTCCGCTCAGCCTATGATAGTAAGCCTACGTTAGCACCATATATAATGAGTTCTAATTTGTCGGTCATAATTGTCGGGTAAAATGTTCCACTTGAGATAAAATCGAGCCCCCCCCCTCCCCCACTGAAAAAGCTGGATACGGGCCTGGGGATGGTAGAAGGAATGCATCAAGCATCCTCTGTCTTACGTATATCAAACAAGTTACAAAAATTCTTACAGATAAAAATAAACACACACACACACACATGCACACACACGCAAGAAAGACGTATATATTTACAACATGTGATAATTAAAACCAAATGCAAAACCGATTAATTAAAGCGAAAAGACGTTAAAGAGATACGGAAATAGAGATGTGGGTTGCACTGCCAGTGTTGTGCGCCCTCAAAAATGTAATTTACGGCGATAAATCAAAAACCAAAAATGTCGAAATATGTAAGTCGTTCGACCCCCAATCGAAAGTGGTTTGTAAACCTATGTGGTTGATTAGACGGCTGAAACCCTTTGTCACTCCCACAGTGGTCCGACCTGATGGATCACAGTTATTTTTAAAACTCAAAAGCATGAATTTGAGAACGACGATAAACGGAATGTATAAGATAGGATAAAATATAGAAAACAAAATGATTCCAGTACTGTAGTTTGTAAGATTGGCGGTGACCTTGTATGTCGCTGATCTACGCCACCAAACACTGACCGGGCGACCTGGATCTGAGCCCCGTCTTACACTGCATGCAGAACTAGTTCCAGTTTAATCCCTTAAGTAATCAACCTCTTTCTGTTAATCTCAGTGTCTCTTAAAAAAAATCAAAACATAAAACTAGAGGATAAAAATGAATACAAATATGTAAAAATTGAAAACATGAGGAAAAAATGTCACCATATACCCACACAAAAAAATACCCATTTGACGGTTCTCTCCACTTACCCACCACTCACCAAGCCTACTCCTTCCTTTATACTCCTACTTCTGCTACACTGTGTACTTCTCAAATATCATAACCCCATAAAATTAGAAAGTAACTGTGTGCAATGTGATGTATAGGCTATGTATATGTATATAAATGCTGTTCCCCTTTATGACGTGTATATACTGTCTGTGACGACATATGTGCCTGCCAGTTACTTAAAATGTTTCTTATTGCATGGTTTCTTACTTCATTGCACAGTTTGCAATTCCAGCTTGCCTGACCCCCCAGCCCCCTCCCCCCGACTACACTCTTAACATTCCTCTTTCAACCAAACGAGAGACAATTTCCTTTCCGGGGGGGGGGGGGTCATGGGCAGCAAAAATGAAAGGGTTGAAACGATATTAACTGAGGGCGTCAACGACCTTGGAAGCAGGTTTAACCGTTAATGACGTAGGTGATGGTATTAAACTGAGTGACGATGACGTCATCGGTAAACGTTACCTGAGGCTAGTAATATAAGGGTCGCTGTTAGAATACAATTTAAAACATGGTTGCTACAGCAAAACAAAAATGATGAAATCTGTTGAAGCATTTTTCGACAACTATGAAACAATAATTGAATTTTTGAGAATTTGTCTGCCATAGTATGGATGAGTAGAGGGGACGGGTCTTACCTTCGAGAAGAAGCGACGCATAAGAATTTAAAAGTCGGGGTGAGAGGGCAAGGGGGTGGGGTGGGGATAGAAGTGGCTGGGTGATGGAATGGTGTTATCTCCTGTTCCATATCAACACCCAATCCGCGCTTCGTCTTAGTATGAGCACCCTTGTTTGTCCGGCCTTATTACTCTAAATAAACAATATACCGAAACAAATGGACCGTTTTTTTTCTCAATTTCTTTTCCTAAAATATCCACCACTGTTTAATTCACGATCAAACTTGGCCGATTATGCTACCTATGGGCATTCGTAGGTATTTTTCATGCGTTTGTAGAAAACGGGTTTGTAGTGTTATCTTGAAAAAAAGCGGCTCGGTGGATTCTGCCAAGAGTTCATTTTCCAATAAGGATACCAACCCTTACCCATGCGGGTGGAGGAGGGAGGAGGAGGGGGGCGGGGGGCTGGGAGATTTCGTGATAGAGCGAGGAGAACACTATGTATTAAGGATCTCTATAGGTTTGTGTACATGGGAAAGCAGATACCACTGTAATGTTATCACTTACGTGCAATAGATGTATAGGCGCTATGTTGTGCAGAATGTCTTAACTATCAATCGGTAAGTATACCGACAATTGAAGAGGTACTTAAATGAAAGAGAATCTCTTTCCACTGGGGGCATTTCAAACCCACGAGCTAGTGTCTTGTTCCTATCTCAAAGCACTGCTGTTTGGAGAAAGACCTGTCTGGTCAAGAAAGGTTCCCATTAGCCTCATGGTTACCAAAATGCCATGTAACATTGACGAATTATTGCAATAAATTTTTGTTTTTCTTCGAAATTTAAGCCCTCATCTAACCTAGAAATTTGACTGTACGTAGATTGAGTATACTGTTTACCTGACTTAAGGTCACACCCCAAATCTATCAGGCTATTGTGATGTTTCTTTTAACGTAATAAAGACTATGAAGAAATACAACGGGTATTCATTCAGTTGCGCCTGGGTGACGTCACAAGTTCCCGATTACGTAATGTACCGTGTCAAATACATGTTACAATCTTTAAAAATTAACTAGTCTTCCGAAGGGAACATGTTTTGAAATAGGTCTTCCCGGATGGAGAGGGGAAAATATTCCTAATTTTTTATTATGTATAAATTTCCTTCAGTGGACAATAACTTTAATAACACTATGTAGAGTTAAAACAGTGAGGAAAAAATAAAAGTGAGGAAACTAATAGGAAGTGATTACGTAATACAAAGAATCAAGAAATACTCTGCCTGATTTTCATGTAAACTATGCTATATGCTTATTTTAGATGTGGTAAACGATTACTTTTTAATGATCATATTTGAAAAAGTGAGAGAACAACTCCCACCCCGGGAGACAATTTCCCCCTCCCCCCGAGCAATCTCCCCACAAATGGCTCCCCTGGGACAACCTCCCCTAAACAATCCTCACCTGAACACTTCCCAACCAGACGAATTTCACCTCGAAGATCCCCCCCCCCTACAGTTCCTCCAGGAAAAGGGTTAGGGTTAAGGAAAGAGTTAGGGGGATTTGTAGTGGGGGGGGGGGGGATTGTTGGGGAACCCCAAAAAACAATTATTGCTAGCTTTTAAATCCTCACTTCCTCGCTTCATTATTTCATTTTTAATGGTTCATTGGGCAATTTACTTAAAAGCTGGAACATGAGTTGAAAATTTGTCAGTGGGAGTCAAATATTAAATAGCCACTACCAAAAAGCATTGTTTAAGCCCCATTTTGCATTCATGAATATTTATATCCATTGGTCTCTTTGATTTTAAGTAAAGGTAATTGAATGCTATGCTTTCCTGGAGGGTCTTAATTTTGTTGGGCCAAGAAAAATGTCGAGAAAGTATTCATATTCAAATATCTGGAAGATGAATGCATAGTTATTTTTCAGGTTTTGTGATATGTGATCTTTACTCTCCTTTCTCTGCCCTGAAACAATGACGAAGAGCAAAGGTAGATGACCAGGCGATTACCAGTACAACTCATATTCCAGATTGAGGTGATACTTTGTCGTGCGTAAACTTTCCGTCCACTGGTGCAAAGGATCATAATTTGCTGTAGAGAGGTCTGCCGTGTTATAGTGGAGAAAACTAACATATTTTGGTCGATACTGACCTTTAATTTTCTCATGAATGATACCTTTGACAAATATAAATGTATCCCTCCGTTGACTTTTTAGACAGTGGGGTAAAGACCATAAAGATTCCGGGTAAAAAAAAAAAAAAAGGTCGAGTTCGCATGTCCTCTCCTTGAGGCATGAAGTAAACTGCGCATATCGGGGAAGCAATATACTTAGTAATGATAATGACGATTTTATATTCTTCAGGTGTTACGTAAGGGAACCTCCAAAATGTGCAATACGGTGGAGTGTTCAAATGTCATAAAGCAGCTAAACAGTGAATGATGAAATTATTTAAGAGCGAAAGGATAACTTTGGAAGCAGGTACACTTAATCGAGTGAAGACTTAAAAAGGATAAACAAACAAATAAAACAAAAACTGAACTCGAATTGATTTTTAGAGAAATCAGAAAGGGTCCTTTAAACTAAAAGACTCTTTTCTTCATTAAAAGAGAAAAATCATACCTCTCTTTCATTTATGGACACAGATGCATGAAATATTTGTCAGACGCTATGTTATAGTGTTCACAGAGTCCCCTCTACACACATGCACATACACACACAGCTTTGTTTTCCATTCATTCCGAGGACCTCATTGTGCTTTCTTTTCTTTTTTTTTCTTCCTCATCCTCAACCCTAACCTTAACAAAAGACTGTCTATTGTTAATTTTGAGAGGACAGGAGAAATCTATTGAATATTCTACAGAGGACCTAAAATGTATTGTTTCGGTCCTCGATCCCACCCGAAAACAAGAGCACACACACACACACACACACACCAAGAACTGACACATTTATCAGCCAAGTTTGGAAATAAGCGAGACGGATGATGGCGGTATATACCTATGTGGAAATCTGAAATTTTTGGCGCTCTGGATGTGAAGTTTTACTTACCTCCTTTTTTTCTTTTCGTTTTATTTATTCAGTTCGTTATTTAGGCAGTGTACACAGGTTTCAGAATTTTCTCAGTGGAAAACCTTTTCAAAGAGTACAAGTTATATCGCTGTTGCTTCCTAAGTGGTGATGGGTACCCAGAAATATTCGTAGAATTATTTTGAAATATAATGATTATCACTGCTCGGGTGAACATGCTTTGAAATGTCACTACACTGCAGGAACGCAGCTACGAGGTGGGGGGTGACGGGCGGAGGATAGTATTCCTCAAAAAAGAATCATTTTTTTACAATAAAATGTCCTCCTTTTTCGGATTTCAAACAGAGAAAAAAGATGGGAATCTCTCACCATTCTGCATTTACAACCCTTGAAAAGGGCAACTACTTTTCTAAGGGGACCCCTCAGACCCCTCCACCCGGCGAGCAAAACTCCAACATTGATCATTGATGTAACCCCCCTCCCCCCTCCAGTTGGTCAATCTGGCTATTGGCCTGCTATACATACAACAATTCCTTACCGTACCACTGAAACTGCACTATAGTGATGGCAATCCTCACACTTACACAAACAAACAAACACTTACAGTTACTTTACCAGGAAGACTATATGCAATAGTTATAGGATATCGCCATTTTGTGACAATTTTGTTTGTCTGTTTAACACGATAGACACAAAACAGCTGATCACGATTTGATGCTATACGGTTGATGCTATAGTTTAACAGCGACACACCTCATCGAATACGAATTAGTGCAATGTGACCACCAGTCACAACCGAAGACAGGAGAGATCGTATATAGAAACTATGTGACTGACCATAGTTTGGCCACTACACCACTGGCTATGGTTTTGGCACTACGTGGCTGATCGTAGCCCGCAGCAGTTGAACAGGAAACTGTTGAAGAGAAATAAGGCGTTCGTTTCAGGGAAAACAAACATATTTTCAAAACCAATGTCTGTGGACGTAGGATATAAGGTTATTCAAAATAAGGAGGAGAAGTAGCTTTCTTTTCGAGAACTTAGTTTCTCATAGATAGAAATTCAGTTATTTTTTGCTCAACGATAATTTGTTCAACCCAAACTTTTCAAAATTCAAATGATGCATCTTCCGTTACTCAACGTATGCATAATATATTGAGGAAATGAAGCTGTTGCAGACGTTTATAGATGAAACTGAACGGTTTGACAATGATTAAGCCTATTTTCTTCGTAGGCCACGTTGGTATATTCTTAACGCCCTATTTCTCTTTAACAATAGTCAGACACAGTCGGCATTCGGTATTATCAACAATAGTTTCAAAGATGACTGAGTGATGATAGTGTTAGACCACATTGCGATTGATGATACTTCGATCAGCAATGACTGGTTAACGCAATTGAGACCAAATGTAGTCTGACGGTATTCCCCTGGATTGTAACGTGGTATTGTACTTCTGAATATCCACAGTTTCAGCACTACACGTATACGTAGCACAGTATGACATGCTTAAGTTAACCCAATATTCCGACAGACCATCAATACGACTGATCGTAGTTCTAACATGATACAACTGACCAGAGCGGCTGGTCATCATAGTTTAACACGATACGATTGATCATCGCCACTATTACGTCGACACTAGAACGCCGTTTACATTTTGAGTGTAAACCAGAATCAACATGATGGGATTCATGTGTTAAAGGGAAATGAGGCATTTGTTTTACAGAAAACAACCATAGATTTAAAAGAAGTGTTTGTAAAGGTAGAATGGCAGATTATTCAAAATAAGGAAGGACCGTAGCCTTCTTTTCAAGAAATAAGTTTCTCATGGGTAAAAATTCCGTTATTTGTTACTCAGCAATAATTTGTTCACCCAAACTTTTCAAAATTTAAACGATGCATCTTTTGTTACTCACCACATGCATAATATTTTGAATAGATGAAGCACTTGCAGATGTTTACTGGTGAGACTGAATGGTTTAATAATGATTAAAGCTATTTTCTTCGTTTGCCATGTTGGTATATTCTAATCACCCTATTTCGCCTTAAGGCCGTTTGGTTTCATGATAACTACCACATTTCGTTACATCCTATCCTGACAAATAATCTGCACAGGTGAAAATATTTTCCGTCATCACAAGTTAAAATTCTTTTCGTAATCAACCGTAGATGAATTCATCCATCAAGCACTGATTCGGGTGTTGAAAAATGTCACTGCAAATTTAATCCGAATAAAGATAAAGACAAATATGTTAGTATTTACATATGTTGTTCCAAGTTTCATGATAATGTTGACTCCGAGTGAGAAATAACGTTGCTAACCTCTATTTCCGGCAAAAGTGGTGGCAGCAGAAATAAACAAAAACAAAGATGGTATCTTCTTGCGTCTTTCTTTCCCGCCGTCCTTCTTCTTCAAGGAAGACGAATTTCATTTGAGTTAGGCGCCCTCTGTTTGATAACGTTGCCCCTTTTTACATAAGTTTTGGGTTTGGTATACGTTCAATTAATAGCGTACCGTGCACGACGTGTATGGTTGGTCATTCCGGTCATAACGTCGAAGTCTTTACGCGTAAAGAGTTTAGACGTTATGACCGGAACGGCCAACCTGGCTAAACCGGTCATAACGTCTTAGGGAAATGACCAATCACAATTCTTTGAAGGATTACTTTAATAATAATTATTTCTTTTCGCGTAAAGAATTGCAACCTTTCTTTACGCGTAAAGAAATGCACTTCACCTAGCCGAGACGGTCATAACGTGTAAAACTTTACGCGTAAAGAATTGACTGACTTGTTTATGCGTAAAGAAGTGCCAGATGACATGGGATTAAGGCCTAATTAATTATGAAAAATTCTGTGATCACGGACCAGGCGGGAAAACTCGAACAGTTTGCTATGTGGGTACTTTGATAGCCCAACTGGACTGCTGTCGGACTGGGCGGCCATTTGTAGCATTGTAAGAACTTCAAAGGAAAGTTAATGAACATGGAGGAAAGAATTAACACCTTTCAAAGGAGATTACATGCCATTTCAAACAGGCTAATGAACAGAAACGATGAGGTTAATCCAACACAATCGTCCACAATGCGTGTAACACGCCGAAGAAATAATGAATCTTGTCTCCTTCTTTGTAAATTTTCGTTGATTGTGCTTATTCGTCTAGGATTTGTTCTACCCGCCATTTGTGTTGTGGACCAATCATATGAACCGTATCTAATGTTTAGCCTAGGCTTTGTATGTTGGCTTAGGCATGTGGCTAACATGATGAACGGGCCTGTGTAATACGAGTATGAACTTCCACAAGCTAATTTTAGAGTCTTTTCTGTGAGCTCTTAATTGATTTTTTGTTAATATACCTTTCCATCCCAACTAATGTCCTTATTTGTGTGCTTAATTTAATGTATCTAAATAGTGCAATATTCTGTAGGTAGCGATGTTATGGTTCTCTCAATCATGATTCCTTCTGTTAAGTTTAATACTGTTGCTATGTAATGTGGAAGTCTACTTCACTCGTAAATTTTTACACGTTATGACCGTCACGGCGAGGTGAAATGCATTTCTTTACGCGTAAAGAAAGGTTGCGATTCTTTACGCGTAAAGAAATGTCAAGATTACTTTACGCGTAAAGAGTTGCAAGCTTTCTTTAAGCGTAAAGAAATGCCTTTAAAGAATTGTGATTGGTCATTTCCCTAGGACGTCATTGTCATTCTTTACGCGTAAAGATTTAGACGTTATGACCGGTTTCGCCAGGTTGGCCGTTCCGGTCATAACGTCTAAACTCTTTACGCGTAAAGACTTAGACGTTATGACCGGGATGGCCAACCATAGACGTGCGCACTTTCAACACTTAACAAATTCCGTTGTAAAATTCTTCAAGGCATTAAACTTTGTTGAATTTTTCATTTTGGAAATAACTATAAAGTGAGCAATGCCATGTTTTTCCACTACCGAAATTTATATATATTCCACTCTTAAAATACATTTCAGCATATTTTCTCTTTAAGTAAGTCTTCACCATCGTTTCTCGTGTCTGTCTCAAAAAATACAAGCACTTTTGTGTGTAAGTCATCGTTTCTTATTTTCAAGAAGTATCTCACAAAATTACGGAAATGAATTATTTCAGTAAATATTCGAAGTACGAACCTGCAGGCGGCTAGAAATCAATCGATTGTGACGTAGTACAGAAAACACGCGACTGTTGATATTATTCTCTCGCCGTTTTGGAGGAGAATTCAGTTACTTTTGAGACCTTGTTGTCAGATACGACTGCCGACAAGCCAGTTTCTAGTCTGCCTGTAATTTTCATTGATCCCACTCATGTCGACGACAATTACCAAAACAGTTTATAATGCCTAAAGTCTACAAATACTAACCCTCCTTGAAACACTGAATAGTGATCAGTGTTGATAGCCTAAGCTTACTGCAAGCATAATCGAATGACTGTAATTTATCGCAGTTTGCAATTGCAGATATGGAACACTTTGTAACCAATACAACATCAGAGGATTTTTTTTTTATTTTATCATCGAGATATGAGACCCCCTATTGCAAAAGGTGAAATATAATTATCATTAAAGTTAAGTCAAGCAATAGGTTGTGGAAAGTTCGTTTATTACGCTTACACAGAAAAACATAATGCTCTTTATACAATGCGTCTACAATGCTACAGTGTACTTGTTCATGTCTGTGTGTTCAGCTCCCCCCCCCCCCTCAACCGACAAGAAGTTATTCTCCGACAGCCATTGAGTGTAGATAAACTCTTAAACAAGTTCTCCGTGCTGGATATAGGGATCCAAAGTTAACCTTCATTTCTTAAGTAACTCCTGCAAATAATTCTAACTAGAACCTTAAGGATTCTTCATACATGCAGGACAGATAAAAAAAACCCCTCATTACAAAGTTTACTCATTTATCTGCCACAAAATTATCGTACTAACCAATCATGGGAGAGAAGACATATATACAACGTAATTACATGAAACCGTGGAAATGATTGGTCGAAGGAAATTGAAAAAAAAAATACAAACTACGGTAGTCGGTACGTTTGTGAAAGTCTAGCGAGTGAGAGAATGAAGAGTTTAAAATAGCGATAGGTCCAAGATTTCAAAATCATTCTGTTAGGTCATCTATAAAGGTTCCCGCTGAGCAAACTCTCCAATATGTACTCTTTCCAAGGGTACACTTAAAAAACCAAAAGCGTATTTAATGTTCAGAACAGGGAAAAATAAAAAAAAAGAATTTTTGTATTCCGTTTTTTTTCCTCCAAGTTGGAAAAACAGGGAATGAAGTTGCAATCTTGCTGGGAGACGTAGTAAAATATTTCTATTTAGGCAGGTGGCTACAGGTTACCGTAGTTCATCTGACCGAACAAAACAAAACAAAAAAAAAAACAGGAAGAAGGCGGGGAACCTGAGTAGTTAGTTTGTGGTTGGCATAGGGGAATACATTCGGATTTCAAAGCACTTGCTGGTCGTTTACTAACAGTCATGGCTATAGCTACATTGTTAACCATAGGCTATACCGTAAACTTGACGATCCGATCATAGTTTCCTGGACGCATGACTCAACCATCAGTTTTACAAAACCTGTGGCCATCGCTGACCGATCAAATGTTCACCTTCAATTAACGATTATTTTCACGCTCTGCAAAATGTTTGATAACTTTACGTTTTGCAAGCATAACGTCTTCAACAAGCCACTGTAGATGCCAAAGTAGACCGTCTAAACTGTTATACGCTTTCCATAGGTATGACGTTATTATTATATTTTAAAGCATGGCAGCAGTGGTGTACATGATACGGACGAACGCGCCAGGACACGTATTATGTCTTATGTACCTAAAATCTGTTGTCGACACTGATAAACAGGCTATGTGTATGTGTCACATGTGTCGCCGGATATCCGTGTCACACTATTCCCACAATTGGCCCACGATGTGACAGTTGTACTCACGGTATCTCATCATAATGTATCGGACAAGTCCAACGGGGACAGTAATGGTAAAGTGATTCAGTTGTTCATATGACCATAGTTACTTCAAGCCACTGATGGTGGAGTGACTTCAGGTAACTTCTTTCGTACACATCTGTGGACAGAAATTCCCACTAACAGATTCTCATCAGTAGCGCCATATTGTCTACAAACAGTAGATTGTGGATTATTACAGGGACGTCCATCATAGATGCCATTCTAGTAAAACAGGTTAACAACAAACTGGTCAAGCGATTAAGTTCACTGGTTGTTTTTCGTCCATAACTAAAGCATTTACCCACCTCTCACTATACACGTTCGTCCCTGTGAACTGATGCACTCTTAGGCCTACGCACATACAAAGTTTGTACTTTATAGTCTAATATCGTATATTACCTGCGTACCTAACCGCTAACGTAATATCGTAATTATCACCCGTTTGTTTTATTTTTCTTTACTTACGCGTTTATGATTTGGCACGTAAGGCACAAAAGGTGGGATGAACGCGCATGCGTTACTTAAAGGTCTTTGACCTTAGCGTGCGTTTTGTTTTTCAGATGAATTTTGTAGAGACCCGGCCGCATATCTGCTACAAAAGGTTACAGAGAACTACAATTCATCTATTGGAAAGTTCCTTGGATTGTTCTGTCACTGCTTTGAAACAACCCACCCACCCCCCGTTTTTTTTTCTGCCTGTAATAATCACTATCAGAAATCCTGAAAAAATATACTAACCTTTTCTCCAAGTTGTAGTTGGCTACAGAATGAAACGATTCTAAGAACGATTTACTGCAGAATGACTGTGACAGGATAGACAAAGCAACATGGTTAGGCTATGTGTACTCACCTGGTCGACCGACGTCCACAATCACCCGTACGGCATGGATGTGTAATCCGGTGTGTAAACGTATCCGTTAAGACGTCGATACACCTCCACCTTTGTCAGTGATGATTTCATCCTCGGGATATACAGTGTAGTTGGTAAACTTATAATTCCATATTTTATCAATCCCTCCGAACGAAACAAACGTGGTCGTCACCAGGAACACGAAAATACATTTGTTCGCGAGTCACGTGGTACGTTCTTGTCTCGTCTCTTCAGATTCTTCTTTATTTGTCTATCGACTTTTTTTTTATTTATTTCCTTTCTTTTGGTCTTTGAAGAGGTAACAAATCGCCTCTCGATGGTGGCAACCGATTGTAACCTATTGCAACCTTATTATATCAAATATCATAAGACATTCAAAATTTCATAAAAACAAAAAAATGCTCTGTCGTGGATGATTTCAGACAGGACTGACAATGAGAAAGAACAAAAGCCTCATTGTCTTTACTTCAATACTGTTCAGTTGAGCAGAGCGATGCGTGTTTAGTGTAGATATAGGCTAAACACGGTCAAACGGCCATACGTAGATGGCCATTAAAATCGACGACTTCCTTTTGTTTTAACGATATGGAACCAAATTGACTATTCCTTAGATTTTGAAATCCTGAAACAAAAGATCACTACATCATTCAAAGGAAAATATTGTCGAGAAAAGAGAGTGGTAAAAGATCCATAACAGCATCCACTTATTTGTACACAGTCGTCGTAAAGAGTTGTATAACTCCTGTACCTCCGAGAGGTTCGTTCTGGAATATTTTTAACTTACACCGTACAGAATCGAGCAACCTCTAAGGGTTCTTTGAAGATACATTTCCGTGCCATTTTCACAAAAAAAAATCCCATCCTGTTTAAGAAAATAAAAATGAAAGCAAAGGTCTCTCTAGAATAAGATGCACTTCATACCATGGCCATGTACAATTCTACCTCCACGGCGTTCAAAATGGACTCAGCGTGAATAGGAAAAGACAAAACTTCCTGTTTTTGCATTTCCTGGATCCGTAAACAACAGCCAAAAGAAGAAAAAATAAAATAATGATTTTCCTTATAGTGACTTCCGATACACAATTTAAGTATTTACCTTTATCCTCGTGATTTTTTTCTCATTCCATGTTCATTTATACTCAGTAGATCCGTGAATGTTTAAGAGCTGAGAACATCTCGATATGTATTTCAGTCGTATTCCTTCAGATAAGTTTTAGGCCCATCAGGATACTTTTCTCCTGTAGCACTTACCGATAATTCTTCCATAAATACCGTTAAGTTATTCAAAGACGAATTTCCTCGACGGATGTGGAACAACAGTGGATATCTCCTTAATGCGAAATCACTTATGTAATATTCTGTAACACTAGGCACCGTTTTCCAGCTGATAAAACGCGGGCAGCCACAGAGCCCACACGTAAAACGCAGACGACATCACTGCTGCTCGGAGGCCTGTGCATTGACAGTAACGGTTTGCTTTCTAGCCTGGAGGTCCCAGGCGGGAACAGAACACCGAGATGGACTACGATAAATAGTTCTAAATATTTACATAGACCACTGTAGTGTTGGCATTCTGCATTAGACCACACTAAAGGACATTTTAAAGGTCGACTATAGCTTCTCTCACATCGTGTTTCTACACATGATCACTTCATACATTAAATTCTTAGAATCGTTTCCCTTTCTTTTTCTCGTTTTTTTCCCCGATTTCTCGGAAGTAACTTTTGTCATCGTGTAAGTATATTTGTATCTTGGTGGGAGGGTGTATGAGTAAAAACTTGGAAAAATTGTCGTACATGTTTGCGTCTGTTAATTATTTGAGATATGGCATGATAAAATTTGGTAACCATGTTGTCAACAAGGCGAAGACGAACCCCAAACTACCAGCTAATTAATCGGCTATCCGCGCTTTCTTTCAGTGAGTGTGATTTCGTCGTTAAAGGTTTTGAAAACTTTTGCTGTCACGCCATTCTCCCAGTCCCAGAAGGAACAGGGTAATTAACCCTGATTATAGAAATTACACTGATCATTGCTATGAATGTGCACTCGGGATGAAGACAAACATGGTGCGATAGCTCGCGAATAAGGTTAGCAGAGGTTTTGTAGATTGAAGGCTCGCCTTAAGGTTAGCAGTGGAGGTAGCTCAGGAGACCTTTAACCAAAGTCATTAAAACATTAGCCAAAAACAGGTATGGAATTCTTTTTTTATTGGTCCCTTTCCTTTTGTATGTATGTACATAGTTTTCTTTGTTAAGTTTCACCCCCTGCATCAGGCTGCATCCGATCCACGCAGGTAGTCGTCCACATTGTTATTCACTGGACATCATTCCCTTTAAAAAAAAAAAGAAAGAAAAAAAAGGACACTGTGTAGAAATTGTAAGCATTCAAATGGTTTCCTTACAGTGAAGGCAAAACGATGTGTAAATCTTTTAATGGGCCTTTCAGTAAATTATTTGATCACGGTAAACAGTTTGTAACAAAAGTAACATATGTTCTTTAGTTGTAAAGCAATCACCGAAATTGGCTGACGAATAGACTGGTCCGCTTCCACTTGTCAGGAGTCCAACAAGAGACGCACAGGTACGGTATTACGCACTCAAGAGGCAATGTACACATGTTCCGCAATCTGCCTTAATCTAAACACTTAGCCCGAGAAGACCGCCATTATACATATCTCAGGTGAAAAGTTCATGGACCCTGATGTGGTTTATGTAAGGGGGGGGGGGGGGTTCTGTGAGGAGGTAGGATGGTGGGGATGAACAACAGGGAACATATGTTAGTTACCTAAGCGGGTAATGGAATATGAGTTATACTGTCAATCGCCTGATCATCTGCGTTTTTTTTTTTCTATTTAAGTGTTTCAGGTAAGAGAAAGTAGGGGAAAAGATCACCGGTCTGAAAGAGAACAACGCACTCCTCTTTCAAATATTTGAATATGAAAATATGGCAAGGACATTTTTGTGGGCCCTACAAATTTCAGACTCTCCAAGAAAGCATAGCAGTCAATCACCGTTACTCGAAATCAAACAGACCAATGGGAATGGATATGAATATGAACGTATGCAAAAAATGGGGCTTAAACATTTTTTTTTTTAAGTGGCTATGGCATTTAAAAATTTTCAACTTATAGTCCAGCTGTAAGAGCTGTAGCGCCATCTCGAAGAGACAATACAAAAATACACACACACACACACATATGTATATATATATATATATATATATATATATATATATATACATATACACATATACATATACACATATACATATACACATATACATATACACATATACATATACACATATACATATATACAGTACATGTCTGCGTAGCTGACGAGTTTTTTCGTTTAGCTTCTCTCTCGGAGTGGCAGCCATATAGGGGACGCAACCACCACAGAGCCGCTGCATAGGCTTCCCTCTAATACAAGCTCTGTTTGCGTAATAACGCGGTAAAATTTATTCTACGTTGTGGCTCTTTTGGTGGTTATTTCAGCACTGTTTTATAATTGTATATGGAACTTATACTGGCTGACTGGAATGATCTAATTTTCTCAATTGCCTGGTGACCTTTACATATCGAGAAAGGAAAAAGATAAGAAAACGAAACAGACAAATAAAAGATAAAAGAAAAAAATATTGCTTTGAATGTCAAGCAGTAACAATATCAGGACATTCCACGAAATAAAATTAATCTAATTTTGTGTCTTAATGATAAAACAAACAAACAAAGAGATTATAAATCTGCGCCTAATGTGCGATTAAATAATATAAGTAACGGCATTATTTGAATAAAGAATAAGAGGAACCACTAAACTGGCGACTTTACACGGTACTGTACCTCATAGTGGTAATCATCACACCCTGACACCTATAGGGAGTTATAAATAACAAATGATAATTTTATTGAGACTTTTAAGACGATAATTCAGTTTTATCCCCCTTTTTGTCTGTTTTTATTTATTCATTAAATTTCGGGTAAGAGATGTAACTTTATAATTGCCAGTTTGCTGACATCCTGGACACACAAACTGAATTCTTTATCTCCAGCAAAGGATCCGTAATTAATATTTGTTTTTATTACTAGTTTATTATTTATTGATTGAGTTCATTGATTACTTTATTTCTTAATCCGATTTTTCATGAGGACAAATTTATCCGCTCTTAGTATTGATTTGATTTTTATGAATATTTTACGTGGATCTGTCACAGTTTTGCTTTTAGTTCACTGTGATGTATTGATGACACTAACAAAACAACGGAGACAAACTATCCCCAGAAGCAGTGATTGGTATATATTGGTTTCGCTATTTTTACTATTGTGTTTATTTCTTGTTGCGCTACCCTTCAAATACCTCATTCCCATTAAGATATACATATTTAAAATTCTAAAATCAATAAGTTCTGAGGAAAAACTTAAAGCGAAAATCGTAAGCTCATTAAAAAACTGAAAGCTCTCACCCAGTTCACAAGGAAAACCACAAGTGTACACACACATACACACAAATATATATATATATATATACATATATATATACATATATATATACATATATATATACATATATATATATATACATATATATATATACATATGTATATATATACATACATATATATATATATATATATATAGAACGAACCTCCACCTTGAGTAGAAATCAAGACAGGTAACATCAGAAAAAAAATAGACAATACTTTTGGAATTATCTGAAAGGAAAGCTTTTTTCGTTGATATTCTTGTTTCAATCATCCAAATATTTTTGTCTCTCTCTTCGTGAAAGAAGAGCAAATTGACGGAATACTTGCAGCTGTTATCATACACTTGTTTTCGCCGATGCGAAATTATCATTTTTTTTTTGTCTGTGATTCGTAGGCCTGTAGACTTTTATCTATCTGTTTGGTTTAACCATAACCAAGAACAGATATATGAAACGCGCAGAATGACGTAGATCTAAGGTAAAAAAAAGTCCAATATGAGGAAGACGATGGGAACAAAAAGGAAAAGAAAAAAAAAAACTACACTGCCTGATGACTTCGGAAATATGCTATAAAATTGAAAAAAGAAGAAAAAAGCGAACCAAGGTCCTTTTAAATCAAAACAAAGCGCCAAAACACCTGCACTTTAAACAGAAAGCCACAAAGGTAAAAAAAAAGATAATAGTAATAAGAACACAAAATGCAGAGAAAAGAAGTACTTGTAAATAGAGTGTTTCCATAGAAACCGTCAATTAGAGAAATTACATCCTCAAACATGTATGTAAATTTTGCCTTCTCCTTTTTCCCCTTTGTTTTTGCATGATCATAATAGGTCTACACACCAATTAGAGCAGAGATGGAGAGAAAAATAGGAGGAAATAACAGTCGAATAATCACAATTATATTATCGTATTACATCACACGATGCAATCTAACCATTTCCATCGTAAAAGTAGCAAATTACTCTTAAAGAAGTGCCTGTACAATTGTTGTTGTTTTCTTTTCTATCCCCCATTGTGTGCTTTGCTTATAGCCTAGGATATATGTTCTCTGGTATGTTCAATTTGTATATGATGGACAATGTAGAAATACAGTTTTTTTTGTTTTGTTTTTTGTTTTGCTCATGGAACGGTATTCGTATTACACAATGTGGACTTACGGCAAAGTCGACGCAGGTATAAACTTAATAACACAAGAGCAAAGAAAGATGGAAAGAGGCGGAGAGAGATTCATAATTACACAATATCAAAACATCATTCCAAAAAGTTTTGACGAAAGAGATACCAAAGCCACCTGACAACGAGAATTTGCATTTACGCTGATCAATTATTGTTTACTTCAGATTCGGTGTGATTTTGATCTTTTTTGCTCTATACACAACGTCGTTCACAGTAAGATGAGGACGGTAATTTGTAGATCACAGTGGACGCAGATATCTGATATGAGAAGTAATCAAAACTGGGTTCGACGGGGAGGAGTCTATCCAGGCTTGTTGAATATTCATCACCCTTTTGATATCTGGGCCGAGTCTATACCTTATATACATGATATCACGTATATTGACAAGCCTTGAGATTTGAATCCCCTGACTTTTACCACTCTCTCTGACCATTATAACCTATAACCCTGTCAGGTATATCAGGTATGTAAACATGTTTCGATGGGAAACGAACGTGGAACCTTAAAAAACAAAAACTACGTATTTGGTGATACTGAAAAGCATGTTCTTTATATAGTTGTGACTTTTGTTGGTAAATTTCACTTCGTAATTTCAACATTACAGGTTTCTGTAATAATAGTTTGAAAAAAAAAATGATTTCAATTTCATTATTTTTTTCTTTTCATTAACGTATTTTTTATTTCACTTTGTTTATTGTTTTCACTACTATCAATTATTCTCCATTTCTCTTATTTTTTTTTCAATGAAATAATTCACATCAAAGACAATGAGATATTTGTTATTCTCAAACGAAAAGATGTCGTCAGCTTCTCTCTCTCTTTTTTTCTCCGTCGTAAAAGTAACTTCACCTTCTGTGTATTTCTTTACTTGCAATTTTCAATGTGACATTCTCCTTCTTGGTTTCTTTTTTTTCCAGTTGTTTTGTTTTCTTTTGCAAGAAATCCCCCCCTTCATTGACGGTATTACCACGTAATCTCTGTAACTACAGCACGTATTAATTTATCCTCTTCGAAATTTTGTCTTCGTTGAAGGAAACCGAAGAGTAGATACGAAAAGGAGCATGAATACGCGAGTAGACTGAAATTCAACGTTGGTACAGCTGCAAAACGCCGCCAGAGGGTTTCCCCCTTCTTTGGGTTTCTGTAAGCCTTTAAGGTCAGGTGGATAAACGTGACGGACATGTGGTTAGGCAAACTAAAATGTCGAGATTAATAGGCGTAAAAATTATGATTTACAGATTAGCATCTCTGAGCTCCTTTTGCGTTTTTTTTTTAAAAAAGGATTGTTTAAAAAAAATAAAAACAAAAAACCAGAGAATATCGCGTTCGTTGCGTTCAAACGAGATGAAGAAGTAATGTAAAAGCCACAAGTATTTCTTGTGAAAGAAAAAAAACTCAATGAAAGGACAAACGGAAAAAAAGGATAAATTAATTCTGTTCACCACAGAAAAGTTACAAAAATTAAACTCTTTATTAATTACTTTCTTGTCTTGTCTTTTAGATGGTGTGTCCTGTTGATTAGCCTAGCCCATCCGGATTTTCAGAAGCTGGGGAGTGAGTGCAGTCTTACTCTCTGTCGGTGAATTCAAAGAATTTTTATTTAAAGTATATAGGTCTATCTCTCACAGAGGTAAAAGAAAACGAAAAACTCTCTGAAGTGAATTGCTTAAAAAGACAAAAACACATATGCACCCTCACGATATTTGGGATCGTGGTGGCATGAACATATTTGTGAAGGATATCAAATTGTACGGAAACAGAACGACGGGATCAAAAATAGACCACGGCCCACCTGGAAGGGCTTGTACATTTGCTCCTTGATCACGAGTACAATATCGCATCCGGATGTGATCAAATACTCAACAAAATTTTGTTTTCCCCTTTTGACTTGGGTCACAGCGGTGGATCAGACCTTGATAAGGGGGGGGGGGGGGAAATTATCAACAAACAGGACGTTAAGGGATGCGCAAATATTAGTTGAGCATATCCACAACTCATTATATATTTACGCACATCTGCAGAGATCCCCATGATTCCAGGCTATATTAAGTTGCAGCTTTCACAGTTTGATCCATTTTGATCCACTTCACCGCACCTGATTTATCCCCGCTGGTGGATCAGATTCCTTGGGGGGTCAAAAGTCAAGGGGGTGGAGCATCGGCAGAATGACTGTTACATGTTCTTTTTACACCAAGAAAATTCAAGATTAAAATTGTTAGTCGGCACACCCCCCCCCCCTTCCCGGTTCGCCCCACTTGACCGCGGACCTGGACCAGTTTAACAGACTGCGGTTGGCAAGTCATGAGTCCACAGTTGTATTTTTACATACAGATGAAGTTCGCAAGTCATACAATTGATTTTCCATTGATGAAGGAGTCGCCGTAAGTCCTTTGCTTTTTCTGGTCTTGAGTTCCAAAACCGGCGCCTTGAATTATGTCAGTAATGATAGGGAAAAGTTCCTCACGGTGCACCCGGCGTGCTTGTTGTGTAAATGTACTTTTTTTTTGCAGAATTTGCAAAACTGGATCCAAGTGACTAATTGGAAGGAATTCCCCCGCATAGTGGTACCAACACTGACTTGTTCTCCCAGAATTTGTTGTGTAAGATATACCATTGTCGATTCCACGTTCATGAGTCGTTGACTTTCACGAAGAGGAAAATTGCTCAAACGATGGAAATGTGAAGAAATACGTTTGGATAGTGAAATGAAAGATTTTTTTCTAGTTCTTCTTTTTAGTCTTTCTTTCTGACACCGGAGGAAGATAATGAGACTGAAATTAACCGTTTCGCCTTGTCGGACACCATCCCTCCCAGAAATGAGGGATGACTATATTGAAAATTGACGTGGCGAGGGTTGGAGTTTGTGCGAGGTGTGGTTCAGATAAATTGTCTGGTATCTTGGTTCACTAAACATCAGACAAATTCAACGGTTTTTTGTGTCTCTGGGTAAGAGTTTGCTGGTTTAAAGCCAAAAAGGTAGCAATGCATTTAAGGGTTCCAGAACAACTCCAACGGGACAACTTCGTCCTCTGACATTTAACTCCCGGACAATTCCCTACTCGGACATTTCCCCTAGGACATCTTCCACATCTCCTAAACTTAATCCTAACCCTTTCGTATAGGAAGGATTCGTCAGGGGAGGGGTGGGGGTAGGTAGGTGTCTGAGAGGGAACTATCAGGGGGTGGGAATTGTCCGGCTAGGAAATGTCCGGGGGGTGGGGTTGTCCTGTCACGGATTTTAAAATCGTTCAAATCCACGTTGAAAGAGGCTTATTGTGTGCAGCATGATTAGTCTGGCAGTACATGAAATACTTTAGGAGATTTGTGGAAGAATTCTCTTCCATCCCCCTCCCCTTAAACCAAGTTTGGTGAGTGGAAATATTTGTAGAAGGTTATGTTATACGGACACCTGAAGTTGCTCTGCATTGCCATCATCCGGAAGGCTTATCAAGAAGGTAACATCAGGTCAGTAGCCAGATCATATTTCTATCAGGAGTCAAAACAGACTTAGGAGGTCCTCACATGCACGTGTCACCTATAATGGTGATAATCTTTTACATCCCAAAATATCCCCGGGGGTGGACAAAATTTGTTAGGCGGATTTGCATCCCCAGTTCTCCCTTGACCACTAATATGTGTCTGGTCACATCTCTGAAATGTGTTTCTTGCAAATGGTGCGTATGATGTATTTGTGATGTGTATCGAGGTATGCGACTTACACACAAGTTGATCAAAGCAGATTTCTAAAGGGACGAGGAGCACAATCAATAAAGCAAAAAATTGTAAAGATGATGACGACGATGATGATGATGATGACGAAAACGATGATAAATGACGGTGATGATGGTGGTTATGGTGATGATGATAATGGTGATGATGATGATGATAATGATGATGATAACAATGACGGTGAAGATGTTGATGATGATTGTGAGATGATGATGATGATGATGATGATGATAATAATGATGATGATGATAACGATGCTAATGATGATGATGATAATGGGATGATGATTGTGATGATGTTTATGATGATGATGACGATGATGATGATAATGGCGGTGAGGGTAATCATGGAGATGATGATGTTGTTGTTGCTGATGATGGTGGTGCTGATGGATGACGAGGATGATGGTGATGATGATACTGATACGACAATGATGATGATGATGATGATTAGGTCTGTGCCTAGAACTGAAGTTACTTAGATGACTCGTCATGATTAAGTTGTTAATGCTGGCTAAATCTTGAGGATCGCCAAGGTATTGTGGTTGATCTAATGATGACATCGAACTTGGTGATGTTGAACTTGGTGATAATTATCATGGTATTGATGAGGTTTAAGTTAGTAATGATTGAAAATACTGATGGTTATTGATTTTCGGAACTGATGATATTCTTTCGTTTTCTTTTTACTGCTTGTTTCTAATGAATAATTTTTGCAAAATAAGAAGAAAAGACACTGGATGATGAAAACAATTCGGCAGTTTATTGTTAAAGAGTTCTTGGTGACATCACGAATAAAAATGGCACTGAAAATAATTAACTTAACCATTGTTTTTGTTTTTTATGTAGATACGAAACATACTATAGTGACGTATATGTCAAACACCTATGGTGCCCCAAAGCAGCATTGTGACCAGAAATTCGGCAACGACAGAAATGCTAGATTGCTAGATACATTCAGACAGCTGCGGAGGATGAAACTTACCGTTTAACAGTGGCGGAGTAGACTCAAATTTTATAGGAATGTAACGAGAAACAAAACTGGTTTGAAAAGCTATTGTCCTTTCAACCCTTTACCATCCAAAATCGTTTACGACAATGAAATCAATATTACAGCGCTCAAGTAGGACATATCTGCCACCTTTCAAGACAGTCATAAATATTTTGGTAAACAATAAAGCTTCGAGGTAAAATAACAGAATATGCGTGGAACTCTTTTGTTGTAAGATTAACTATAAATTGACAATAACACGCACGTCAACGATATTAAAAAAATATTTCTTAGTTTGCAAACTTAGAAATTTTCAGCTAGGCTCGACAGAATCAGTTACTTGTGATTTTGTGTGATGACTATTGACACGTGGGGTGGTTCCATTGGGAACATTGTCCAGAAAATATTATGTGAGAAGGAGTAATTTGAGGTACTAATGTGAGGTATCATGACCATGTACTCAAATGTCCATCATAGCTAGATACACGCCTATTTCTTCAATACCAGTTACTGACATATAAGTCGCACATTGGTACTCACATATGCATCACGGCAAGGGGACACACATGACTATCATTGCAATTGTACTCACAAACTCAAAAGACAATGGTACTCATGTATATATCATGATAAAGGGTACTCACATTGTCATTTTTACCTAGTCCTCACAGAATTTCCATAATGTGCTAAAATCATTTCTCGAGAAAACTCTTTTCTGCATGATATAACATGACGTGATATCGAGACATACCATTATGGTTAGGGTTCGTTCCTTCGATAATACCTTATAATATATGATATCATGTGTGCATTGACTATTATTTTAACAGGGTGTGTTCAAGTATGTTAAGTTGCTAACAATAGTTTGGCTTCACATACGATGTAATTGACGGATGGGGGGACTTAAAAATGAATTTGATTTCATAGTCAGAAAATCAGTATACTAGTAACAAAAGTAAGTACTCACATATCATAGCTCGGTTCTCTGATTCGGTACCATGACCATGTACTCACATACTTTATCATGGCATAGCCACAGACACATGACGCTAGTTACCCGTGTACGTTATCATTGCGTGATAATCATATGTATTAACATTATACAGGTACCTCAAGTATGATTACATATATAGGTACTTGAATATCGTGTCTTGAGCTAATACCTTTGTCGGACGATATGTTATAAAGTTACGAAGATATATGTATCATGATGCCATATAAGTACTTACATGTAGTATAGCATTCACAATTATACATACAGGTATTAACATGTGGCATCGTAATAATCGTAGGTCTGTAGGTGGCACTATCCTTGAATCTTAACATTTAAAATCATACGCGGTATAGACAAATACGTACGGCATTGTAAAAATAGCAGCTGATCACATCGGGCTTCATTACCCAGGGATCCTACCATAACCACTGAACGCGTGCACATAAGCATAGGCCATGGATATTATCAATCGAAGTCAGATGAATAAAAAAAAAATGGACACGCACATTGACTATAGAAAAGGAAAAACCAGTGACAGAGAGTGTGCTGTCATTTTTTTTTTTGTTTTTTATCCTCTTATCCAATATGAACTGAAACATAATATCACATTACTTGATGCTCTCATGTCGAGAAACATTTCACGACCAGGTGATGTAAATATAACATTCGAGTGGATACTTCCTTATACGTGTTGCGGTATACTCTAACAACGGCAAACGTGACATGTGTGTATATCACTGAATCATGGAACGGTGACTATCATATTACATTGGCCAACCGGCTGAGTTCATTTTGAGAAACTGCCAATCATTGGAATTGAGCAAACACGAGACAGCAAATTCCTCCCACGAGTTTTGCCAGATGCTGTACCTGCAGCGATGAGGACATATCCCACAAAAGTTGTGCTGTTATTCTGCTTTTCCTTCAGTAAGTTTCTTTTTTTTTCGCGCCTTTTTTTTTTTGATTTACTGTTTTCTTGTTTGCTTGTTTGTTTTACTCCCTTCTTAACCTTACTGTCTTGACTGCCATTTTGCGGTAGTATTGTTTACGTATGTACTCGTCCGATTCTGAAAACCTCGGGAAACCTGGCGGCGTAGAACCGTTGCTTCTCCGCACAGCAGTAGAAAATCATTTCATGTACTTCACATTTCTTTTCGCAGCATTCTTCGATAAATCCAGGTCTCCTACCTCTCCGTTTTATCAGACTGGAAGTGCGACTTTGTGGTAGCAAGAAATTCAAGGCATTCGATTTTGTAAGAAATGGATCTGTGGGGTGAAAAAAAAAACACGATAGCACTAACAGTTAAAAAAAGACAAATAAAAAAATCGATTGTATTGACGTCATTTATGATTAGCCTATAGGCCTACACAGTTGTTCTTTGTTTTGTTTGCTCGTGGATTGTAGAGCCACGTTGTAAAATGAACAGGACGAAAACGACTGTTCTAGTAGTCTACGAATATGCTAGTTCAACGCAATCATCTAAGAAATAATATAATTACATTTGATGATTTCACCAAGAAGGTAAACATTGACTTTTCATTGTTCAAATAGTGGTTTGAATGTGGTCTTATAACTTGACACTTATGCCTCGCTTCCTCCACGCGGATACCCCTCCTTCTTTCTACACCCTCGAAAATCTCCCTCTTCTCCCTCTTCTCCTTCATCCCCCCCCCCCCCATCCAATCCTTCTCCCCAGTCACCTTTTTCTTCGCCCTCCTATTTCATCCTCCGGTTTCTTTTTCAAATTAAACATTGCGTTGCCGTTACATTTTTTCTGAGTTGACTGTCACGCAAAGTTTAAATGTCTGTGATTAAGATGAAACTCCATTGCGTAAAGTGTTTGTGGGGGCGCGCGCGCGTGCGCACAAGTGTGTGCGTGTGTTTTTTTTTATTTTCCACAAGTGTTGGTCCTTTGAATCTCAGTGTCGTTGGTTTGCAATAACACTGTTATTTTCATTCAATAGGACGTCACTCAGGGAGTAACAAAATTGACGGCGTAATTTTGGTAATTCTCCTCCTCATAGTTAGGTTTATTAACTACTGTTTCAAGAAGAGAATAGAATGGTGGACAAAGAAATTATGATAAGAATAATGTTAATTGTCTTTCTTAAAATACACACACAAAAAAAGTGTAAGTATTCAAACTATCGTCATTGTGACACAATGACGTCAGTAGGAGAAATATCTGTGGAAAGTGGAAACATTTGTCCACAAGACACTGAATAAATTAAAATGTAAAACCATAAAGTTAATTTGTAATGAAATGCAACTGAGCGGGAAACGCGGTGACGTCAGAAGGCACAACGGTGAAATGTGCAATGCGGGATGTGCTATGCTATTGTAGTTTATGTCATATTGTCTAGTCGTGTAATATTACGTTACCTTGCATTGTATTACATTATCCAAACGGATGGCAATGCATTGCGACGTGGTGCGGCATGAAATGCCATGTCAATATAAAATAATAGCTAACAACAGCATGTGGCAGGGCAGGATAATATCTGAGGCCGGGATTGGTAGACTAGAACAGAATATATAGCAAAGAACAGGGCAGGATGGACAGGGAAATGTTATGCAACGCAAGGCAATGTAACGCAACACGATACTAGACTATATGACATACAATAAAATGTAATGGCATACTATAGCATAGCACATCATAGCATAGGACAGAATAGAACATAGAATAAGACAAAAGGATAGAGCATTACAGGATAGTATAGGACGGAGTAGAATAGCACAGGACAAGAGGTGATGAAAAGGGTATGATATTATAGGACATGATAGGATGCACTAGGCTTGAATAGATCGGAATATGATATAACAGAAATTAATAACGTAGGATAGGCTAAGATAATTGTTAGAAAGAAAAGGGACGGTTCAGGACAGAGAAGGATAATACAATAGGTAAAAATGTGCAAAAGACGTACAGTACATACAATGACCTTTAAAGTTACCTGTATACAGTGATATTCTGTCCATTGAAGACCTCTTTAAAAGGTTCTGTGTATGGATACCCCCTGCGTAGCAACCCCCGCATATACTCCGCACTGTGTCCGCAGCTCTACCGCAGTGCCAAGATCTGTCAGCGGTGACGTAGGAGAGTGACGTAACCACCACGAGCAGCAAAACAGTCGCCCCTACGGTCGGAGAGAGCCATTGGGAGCCTCTTGATTGGACAAGACCCAACTTAGCCATCTGAAAGATGAAAATATCGACATGTTCAAGTTCACGTGTTTTTTTTTTTTTAAACCCACCAGCAGTGCATATAAAGTACTCGACGCGAGTCGCACACAGTAATGCACCGTCAGGGTGTATGCAAGATTCCCGACTTAGAAAGGGCTGAAAGACGCAGTATAGTTAAAGGGGAAATCAGGGTTTATTATCACAACTTATTTCACTACAATTCCACACCGGTATCGTACAATGAGTTATAACTAACAAATATGATCAAGATTATCTCAAAACATGTGGACAATTTCGAGAAACGAGTCAAATTCGCAAAAATCGGTGAAGAACTCGGAAAGTCTGTAACATCCATATTCATCAAATCAAATATGAATATTCAATACTATCCCCTTTTCAAGGTAAGAGGAGGTGTGGCTGAACAGTTTACTTGTGCTGTATGTATCATCAACTATCACTAAACTCTTGCTTACTCAGCATTGCGCAAAGCACAAACAGCATGGGAACCGTACACATTCGGTTATGTTTATTCATATAACGTCATCTCAGTCTAACGCTTTGATTGGTCATCGTATAGAGGAGGCTGTCTTGTCTTGTACATGAACGTTTATTTTTTGTACCCGACAAATATTAAGAGTTCTCATTCAACAGTAATTAATGCAATAATTACCGTTTCTTCTACCTTCAAACACCTCCCCAACGTCTCCATATTTCGGTGAACAATCAGTTTAGAAAGAAAAATCAACTAAAGGTGAATTTTCTCAGTCAAACCCTGATTTCCCCTTTAAGAGATAGTTGTCCTGTTAATGGACTCTACCGGAAATTATTGATAGGAGTTTCTAAATTAACCTTCCTAGCAGGTGTTGGTATGTACCTGTTTTTTAACGTACATACGGTTATTACGAATGTAGTCAGAGCTGATGCATGAGTAATACACGTCCGTTGTGACTGCTACTTCAGTTCAGATGTGATGCAGGACATGTACACTTGGTCCTTCCGCAACTAAGTTCGTGACTCATTAGGGGGAAATAATGTGTGCGGGTATGCACGCGATCTATGTACTCATTCTTTGGAGATTTTTTTTTCTTTTTTAAAATGACATTATTGTCAGAGTTACGATTAGGATATGTAACTCCATCAAATGAGTGTCCTTATACCTCATTTCATTTAAGCAGTTACTAAGCTGGAAAGGCATGCTGCGAATCGGCTGGCTACGACTGTAGCACAGAACGTAGGCGCCAATCAATTCATCGTTTACAAAGAGATGGTTAGGTCTGCGTTGTCTCCTCTCCCGTGCAAGGTATTCGCGATGCCTGGCAGTACTTTGTATCTTCATAACGGTCGTTTAGTCATCTTTATTTTATTTTAGCAATAGCAACATTGTCACCATTAGTCGGCCTTACCCCCCCCTCCCTTGTCTATCACCGAACCCCTTCCCAACCCTCATAGGCTATTCATTTAAATTTATTAACAATAATTGAACAAACCAGATCTCGCTTTAACATTTGCCGTATATAATACACGTACGGCTCGAGAATTCGTTCCTTTGTTGCGTAACTACATCTTTTTTTGGGGGAGGGGGTAAACAAGAAGTAAATGCAACCGTTTGATTTTTTTTTTTGAGGTAACCTGATAATACGCACTATACAGGAAGTTCAGCTGCCTGCAAGTTATATCATCCCAAAATTTCCGTTGGAATTGTGTTAGGCGTTTTCATCAGAATGCCTTTTGCAACGCAGCATTTGGGCGTCCCTTATCGTTCCATGACGTCATATTCGTTTAGGCATTTCTCTCATTTCACTCCCTCTCTACGGAGGGATATCACACTCAGCCGTTTGGTGTGTATACTTACTATGCAGGCAGTGGAGAGCTGATGTTCCTGTGGTAAGCCAAAATCATTCGTTGATTATGGGCCGTCGAGAAGGAGAGACAGAAATTACAGGTTTGCCACCGTTTAGATTTTAACCTGTAACGAATAGAGAATAACAGACATCAAGTAAAAGCAAAATTAACTGGGTAATTAGGTAAATTGATATGTACTGGAATTATGGGAGCTTTGTGCCATCGTCACCCAAAACAAAGGAGAATAAAGACAAAGACCTGAGTATATGTATTTCGTTGGTTTTTAAACTAACATTTTCGGCACACGAAGAAACGACGGAGCATTTGATGCGAATTACACCGGATTAACAGATTTACGGTAAAACGGCTGGTTAAATCCTCTCAAAAAGCGTGAAATTAACAAAGTTGTACGTGTGAAACGAGGTAGTTACACGCATCAATACCCCCCTCACATTGATTCCGTGAAAAGAGATTCGTGCGAATAATCTACTGTGCTGTTGATGTTCTATTCGGTACATTTAAAGACACGAATCCGGTAATGACGAATCAATTGGGATTTAACAGCGGCCCCACTACAGTCATCACATTTTAACTTCTCAACCTATACGTAACCCAGCTGATAGAGGGGAGTAAAGGTGTATTCAGATGTAAAGGGTGAGTTGCACAACACTCAGCTCACAATGGTTGCGGCATTATAGGCCAAAGATTCCACGAAAGCTATGGAATATTGGCTCCATGGTGACAACCTGATTTGCATATAGATAGTCCAATGTTTGGTAAACTAACCGCCGGCGTGATGTTAGTTTAAAAAAAAACACCTGTACTGGGAAGTGCTTTATGGCTCTGTAAAATAGTTCTGTATCTACATTGACTGTTTCAACTTTGCACAGTCATTGTACTACACACATGCAGTGTAAAATAAAAGACGTGGTATTCCACATCGAAAAAAAAAAAATAGTGCAAGTAAATGTTATCACATTGCTATGGATAACATCAACCGGACATTCTATATATGATCGAGAAAATTTTAAAGCAATCGTGTTTTTCACAGAAATAATCAAAATAAAGGTACACAAATCCTGGAATGTCGAGGAATTTTGCTAAATTTGCAGAAATGAAACTTATACTTGATGATTACACAGCGTCATTACGAGATAATCGAGGTACGTTGAAGGACATTAAAAATATGGAGAGCTGGTTTGAGAACTTAAAAAGCATTTTTTTCTTAAGTTTTCTAAACCTGTCAAGTTTCCTTCGCATACCAACAACAAATGGTTAAACACCAGCGCGACTTAACACGCTATTCAATTTTCAACTGAAATTGCACAACTTTGAATTACCGTTAACATATGCGAAATACAAACTACGAAATCGATTTTTTTTTTCTTTCAAGAAATCCAGGATTGAGAGGCATCGTGAGGATATTTTATTCTGAACAACTTTTATGATCAACTCAATTTGCACTAATTTTATTTGAAAGTTGAATTGCGTATTGAATCGCGCTAGTGTGACCCGGTGGGCTTATAAGAGGATCACATGTATCACGTGCAAAGGAACGTCAATGAGTAAATAGTAAACGATTCAAGACGGTTTTTTAAAAAATTTTGACCGGACACTTTTCAAATTAATACTAATTCATATGCACAAGCCACGGTAGCAGATTCAGTTTTTCAATGCGGTTAATTCAAAGTGACGTTTTCATAGCTATTGAGATGTGAAACTTGACTAATTATGCTAATTATAAGCGTTGTCATGTAGTTGTACCCTTCAAAGTCCCCACAAACACATCGATACCGCTTTTAAAAGGTTTCATTTTAAATAAAAGTTAATGAGCAGAAATTCCAGTTAGGCAAATAAGCCTCAAAAATTCTCCAGGAGATACGAGGGAATCACCTTCAAAGGCCCCATTTTTATCTGCTGCAGGATTTTCTGTACGCTTAAAAAGTTTCATAAGTTTTAGTCGTATTTTTCTTCTTTATGAGAATGTTAGTTCACCTCCTTCCCATCTCCTTGAACCGTGGTCTTAACGAGGAAAATGCACGAGAGTGATTCAATTTAAAATCTGCGCGATCCGTCAAGACACATGTGAGTGGACCCTGTGACGGGTGGCATGAACACCTCAATAGCTATATTTCATGTTTAAATTTTCCAAAACACCCCAACAATGTTTAAAAAGACCTATATGCGGCGCCATTGACTGACGGAACAGAAAACAATGTTTATAATCTAAGATAAACAGAGTATTTACAGAAAAAAAAATGAAATGTTGCAAAGATACAACTTGAGGGTTTCACCTACTTGCTGTTTTTCTTCCAGAGTCTCTTTTCTCCACCAGAATCAACAGCATTTACATCAACTGATGAAGTATCCCATATTTTTTAAGCTTCGAAATATTCCTTCTGTCCGTCAAGCAATTGGAAAATTCCTTTAAATTCACGGAATACATCTGTTGTCCTTAATTACGTCACCTATACCCGTTTTTCTCTTTCTCCTACCAGTTCAGTGACAAAATGTGACACAGTTGCAAGGAAGTTATTTTCTGGTCAGGTGATTTTATAGCCTGCGGCTATACGACTGTAGAACCTTTTCTTTATCATTGTTACACAATGTACTAATAATCTATCTGAGGTGACCAAGCTAGCGTTAGCTATGCAATTCTTGTATACGACTTCATTCAACTTCTCATTAAGACATTGTAGCAGTCTAATCGGAATTTTATAGCCAACAGTCTAAAAGAAACATCATTGTTTCCTGTGTGTTCACGATGGGAATGTGAAGAATAGTTTTTGAGCTGTCATTTGCATTGTGAATTTTTTAATCCTTTGATGAAATCATAAGTATTGCTTAGTGTGACACTGTGTGACAGACTTGTGGTAGGCTAATGCATTTACTTGTTACCACAAAAGTTACCTTTTAGAAATTACAAAAAAAAGAAGACAAAATGATACATTATAAACACTTAACGCACACGAACCAGTTCTGCACTGAAAAGCTTTTTGTCACCACATTCATTATCGGAACAAAACCTCATGAATTACGACGGTTTATGGTAAAAGATTTATGGAAACATTTAATCACGTCTGACAAGGCAAACGAATTTCAAGATCTAAATAAGATACATCAACGACTGATGTATCACCTAACCTATCACACGTCCAGAGCGTATGAAATGCCAGCCTAACCCTTCTGAGAAAACAATCACAATTGAAAACCGTAGCACACGTGAGCTGCTCCTGTCGTGTGGAATATTTCCCTATTTTCTTTTTTTTTGGCAAGGTGATGAGGTCACGACGGAATATATTACACTCGGTTAAATTACTTTTGATTATTTTTATATTGCATCCGTATGCATGACTTATCACCGATGTGAGTACACACCCTCGGGCACAGAGGTTGCCAGCGCATGTAACATAGGCCAAGCCTACGTCGTTCGGAAAAGTACCACTCGAGGGTGATGTTGGTAAACTTGTCACGTGATTAAGCATTTTACAAGAGTCGATTGCACGGGAAATGGATACCTCCCAGACGACGAATAAATGGAAGCCAAGCGCTGTTTAACTTTATTAACAAAACAACTAGAAAATTTAGAGAAGACGTTTCATTCCACTTCCAAAAACAATTACGGTAACTACAACATCCTAACATTATCAGGTATATTTACAACACTTGTCGTGATACTCATGACCGTCCTACCCCTCCTGGGAGGGGAATAATGAAATCACACCGATATGTTTAAGCAGAGATGTTTAACATTTCTTTTCCTGTTTAGTATAGCGACAAAAGGAAATCATGCCTAAATCTCCTAAAGTGATGGATGACGCATTTTCAAACTTTTTCAACCGCTGATGATGATGTCATGGGAGGTACATTTTCTCGTTGTATTTCCGTCAAAAAGATAACTCTCGCGTACGCACTGAGCGGGTGTGTGTTTATACATCACATGAATATTCATCATACCAGTAAAAAAAGAAGCCAGTGTTTCATTCAACTTCGAGAATCGCCATGCACAGCGAATACAAGGTCGTCAGCCCACTACATACCATCTTTGAATATTTAGTATTGCTGTAACAGTAGTACCTCTTGCTAGCATCCCCCCCCCCCCTTCCCACCACCGTTTGCATCAAAATCATACATTCCGGAGAAGACTGTTCCTGCATGGTATACAATATGACATGACCGTAAGAGGAATGTTAGAGGGAATTAGAGAGGGCATGCATATTCATGTATGGGACACAAACAAATGATCGGGCATGAGAACATCTTCTAGAACGTTATCTCAAACAACTCGTGGTATACACTTACTTCGGTATAAGGGGAAGTTACAAAACTCTTACAACGAGGGTAGTCCAGGTATAAATGGTGTAATGATATGGATAAACGATATGAGATGACCCTAGAGGTAACCTCTTATCAGTCGTTTTAGTTCATCTGCCACAGCACTTTTAACTGTTTTCTGAATCGGACTGACAATACGTCACAGGATTTTTTTTTGTGCTTTCTGTGTTTTATGTTTTATTAGTGGAGGTGAATTGGCAGTTTGCAATTGTTTTAGTTTATTTTTTTTTATTTATGTCATCACGTGTTGCTTGTGCAACCGCATAAGCCTTACTACCACAAGTCTTGACACATTTCTCAAGACACAAAAAGTTCGTCCACGAAAATTCTCCTCAGGGACTTCAACTCTTCCCACGCATGGCGATATGATGAATCTAATGAGCCCTGGTCTTTTTTTTTTCGTTGTTTTTTTTTCTTTGTTTTACATTGGCGTTATTAAGCAGAAAAGAATAGACAAAGAGTGAAGGAATGAAGGAACAATGAAAGAAAAAGAAAAAAAAAGAAAAGAAAAAAAGATTCATTATACTTGTGAACACTTTGTCACGTTTCATTTATGAGGAGTTTTTATTGATCTTTTTTTGAAAATGTTGGAGATTAATTCGTTTGATTGAGAGTGGCAGGTTTAGATCGTCATCCCGAATTTATGTATATGTTACAGCTTCCAAGTAAACAGGCTATAACCAAAAAAAAAATTATTAAATTGAAAAAGATTTGGAATGACTTTAGCAATGAATATTTCTTCCTGTCGGTTTTTTCCCTTTGTGTCTTTTTTTCTGGTATGAAATAAAAACATAATCGGCTTATACTTTTGCACTGGGTCTATTTGAAAGGTCAGAGGTTAGTTTGATGATGACGGGGTAATAAAATCGTGGGAGAAAAGTAAAATGATGTGTTCAACATTTCCAAGAGAAAAATTATAACTCTATTTGTCTTCAAAAATAACGTTGAACTTAAATGTGTAGAAATTTTGCTGAAACTAAGAAAGAGTTTTGCTCACTACGACGATTCATTACAAAATTCCCCTTTTTTTTCCCTCAAAATTCCCGTTGATAGTGTTCCGATAAAAAAAAAATACATGACGTCACTCGCCTTTTCGATACCCTTAACAATTGGTAACACACACTATGGGGACCAAAAGAAGAGGAATGATAGAAGACATGTTTGTGGTATATTTTCATTTCTAGGCTGGGTTGAAAATGAAAAAGCAACGGCCCAAATGCGGTTCTTCTGATTAATGAGTGTTTGTGACGTCATGTTTGCACACCTGTGTGTCCTGTGCTGCAGGCTTTAGTTATTGATCGGGCAAACACGCTAGTCAAACAGTTTCCGTTGCTGATGATCAAACTGCAGTACAGGGCTCGCCTGATGTATCATCGTGACCACGATTGTTTTTTCAATTTTACTACATTTTCTGCCATTCTCGTTTCGTTTTCTGCTTTACATTCTCGCTTTTCTCGCTGGTTTGATATTTTCTCCCTGATTTCTTTCCGTCCAATATTTTTTAAAACTTTTTTTTTACACCTTTTTCATCCTTGTCGAACAGTTGTTTACAACTGACAATGATGTTCTAGATGACTCACGGCTACTTCTCGCTCCTTACGTAGATTTGACCAAAGACGCTTTTTCTCCCCCCCCCCCCTTTTTTTTTTTTGTCTTTTTCGTTCTTTTCTTTTCCTTTATTTTTTCTTATTTTTATTTTTGGTATAACAAACAGGATGGGAGCACGAACACGTCAGGGGTTGATGTAGACGGAGGTATCCTCCTAACGCCGTCTCTTCTGGTATTGATCCTGTGGATTAGCCCTAATTAAGAGTCATTTGTCATTTTCGCTCCAAATTCTACCCTCTTTTTCTTTTGAAAATTCAGTCGCAGGCAAGCGAGACTCTCTGACTTCTACATACGCGCTAGGCTTTATCTCGGGAAAGGTTATAATATCCAAACTGGGACAAGGTAGTTCACCTCTGATATCAGCAAATTGAGATAACTTTAATCTGGCTTCATGTAAAATGATCTCAATGGTCTGGAAAATTCTGTGAGAATTCTTCTCTACCATACTTCATACCGCGGATATTTCTACTTAGCACTGACTAATTAATGGCGAAGGCAAACTATCGTATGTCCTAAAAGTATAGAAATCCAGCTTTTCAATGAATAGAAGCAGAAAAGAGACCCTAGCTCTCAATAACAATTTATGCTATTACTTCATCCATGAATAGAATAGCCTTCAAAGATTTGTTGTTATCAAATAGTTTTTTTATCAAATTATATTTAGATCGAATTTCTTAAAAGAAAATAATCTCATTTAGCTAGAAAATAAATATATAGGCCTATTATTCCAGTTCGCTTTTTTTCCAGTTCGCTTTTTTTTACACTTTATTTCGGGTTTGTCTTTCGCTGTCTCTTAATTTCTTAGAATGCCAATTAAATTGATGTAGCATCTGTTTCGCAAAATAATAGTAATAATAGTAATAAAATAAAATAACTCACTCTTGAAATATTATAGTCTTATGTGCTGACAAGATCCAAGCTGGTGCAGGCGTATGCCAATATGCGTCTTAGTACATGCCAAAACACACACACATATATATATATATATATATATATATATATATATATATATATATATATATATATATATATATATATATATATATATATATATATATATATATATATATATACATGCATGTGTGAATAGTCTTATGTACCTATATAGGCCTACGCCCTTTCACTTCGTATCGCAACTATGTTACTGTTAGACAAATAAAACAAATGAACATAAAATGCCGAATTTAGTTGCTTGAGAAGAAGGCCCACACGTCAGCATGCACGTGGCGTATAAACGTATTCGTCATTGATTTGGTTTCTTTGCTTCATACTTGGCTCGTTCATCACTGTGATTTTACCAGACCTTGGCATAATGATGGCCGCACCCTTCGCTTCTATGAATAGTGTTAGAAACTCTGTTGGGCACGAAGTTTGTGCATTTCGTGTTGCCTATGAGAAGGTCATTTCAAAACATCAAGAATATGAACGAAAATGGTTTGAAATTGCTTAAATAAGTCAGAAGACATGTCACTTGCCCGGAATCCCCCTTTAAATCCCTAGCGTAAGCAATGCTCTCCCTTTCGACGTGCTTGTTTTCATAAACGGGGAACATGTCAAATGGCAACTCCCTGTTATAAAGGGACTCATTCATTGGAATGCGATGTGAAGTTGCAGTGATCCTACGTTAGGCTTCCGGCCTACACATTTGCTCGTCGCTTATAGGTAGTAAAAGTACTGCATTTCAAGGCTTGAGATCGCGAAAGAGCTTCTGTCATTATTTGATATGAAATTGTCAGGTAGAAGAAGAAATTTGGGAAATCGCCATGAGGTTCAAAGCCAACAGCTTACACGTTCGAGGAAAAAAAAATCATGCAAAAGCAAAACTAATGTTTATAGATTACCTTAATTAAAGGGGCTCATTGAATTGATATTGTTTCGTTTGTGATTAGTTTGAAGGAAACCGTTGCTTGCCAATACTTTTAATTAGCCTCATTTGTCATAAATTGATTCTTACAGAAAATGTGAGAAATTGTATTTTTTTTTTTTTGAGGAGAGATTGTCAGTGGTCAGTACCTACACGGCTGAAGTGTCTGGTCACAGATTTGAAATGAGTGATTTTGACCTTTGATGATTACCCTATCATTGTTGCTTCAGTTGCGTGTCAGATGTTCAGAATCATGACTATACTTACAAAATACGAGAAGTACACAACAGATGTGACACAATATCATGAAGTTTGTGAGCCAACTCAATGAGCGTCTTTGATTAACGGGGTCAATTTTGGGTCAAGTTTTGTCAATTCCGGTCATTTCCTTTTTCTTTTCTAATATTTAATAATTCAACCGACATCTTGATCATATACATTAGGCAAATGAAATTCAATTTATGATCTTCGTGAAAGACACATGTGCAGAAACTTAACGCACTAATTTCTGGCGTCGACGGTTTGTCATGAGACATCGAATGGTGCAACTCCCAGTGCCGAATCTGACCTTGTTTGGTGAAGTTATGACACTTTAAGCTGGAGTATGAGTTGTACTGGGCAATGCCTGGCCATCTACCTTTGTTTCTTAATTCGTCAGTGTTTCACAAAGGAGAAAGTAGAGGAAAAGATCACCTGTCACTGTGACAAAATCTGAAAGAGAAGTATGAACTCATCTTCCAGATATTTGCATGTGAAAACTGACTTGACATTCTCATTGGCCCTACAAAATTCAGCTTTTATGGGCAGAAACTTGTTACATTTTGGTCAGCAGTTGCGACAATGGGCCGTAACAATTGACTTCATCAGCCATAGTCAAATGTCTCGATTTTTAATTTTTTTGTTTACGCGATACCGTACGTCGGTAACTGATAAATTGGAGCATTTACGGATAGGTGGGCGTTATTGGCACGGTAGACTCGTAAAGTGCGTCTGTTCGACTACGCCCCATTGCGTGGTCGTTGACCCTGATGTAATTTTAAGCACTAAAACTAACCCCTAACCACTGACGCTAACATCTTTGTGGGTGGCTCTGCGATCAGAAATTTTTTAAGGCCATGTAACAATTTTAGCAAAGGGGAAGCCTTCCCTTCGGTAAATGTGCTGGAACATCCACGGCAATTAAGAAAACGTTTCGTATAGTAAGAGATGATGCATGGTTATTATGGGCTCTCTCTCTCATTTGTAACAGCAATATTTTGACTCTGCGGTGATGAAACCGTACAATGTCACCAAAGGTATACCATAGGAGGAAGATCGGAAAAGAGGGGGGGGGGGGGCGGGGATAATTGGAAATTTCACTCCATCCTCGTTATCTTTATCGGTGAAATTGTAGATATTTCGGGCAGACAATCTGTATCAACGGATACAACTACACTGGTTAATCAGTCAATTTTAGGAAGATAAGAACTCAACCTTTAAACTCATCCAAACATGAAAGTAGTAGCACTTTAAAGCTTTGCTCCCTCACACGAAAGTGTTACCGTTTGTCTACCTTTGTCAGTACTCATCGACTGTGAAGCGAGAAGGCAGTACAGATACAGGGTTACACGCCTGAATGGGTGCCGTACAGTCAAGTTGACCCCACGTACGTTTTATGATGTCGGGATGCGACCCATTTTTTCTTTTTTTAATTTTTAATGCAGTAGTCAAGAGGGCATGCGCACAGTCCAGAGGGTATATACCGACGAACTTTTTCAGGGACTTTACTAAAATTTTACCAATTTTTTTTTTGTCTCAGTGTTGCATTCATCACGAATTCGTCATAAGAAACTACATTTACGATAAACTCCAATGCGCATGCCCCTAGGAATACACCATCCTCTTACCAATTTTGGTTAATGCGGCCTTTCTCCGGGACCTTCTACCGCTCCCCCCCCCCTCCCTCCCCACTGCCTCCAAATTTTATCCAATTTTCTGGCCTGGCCAATAAGTTGTATCTCTGAAATAAATGTGGAATAAATTTTAAGATTAAAGAACCATGCATAGAAGGCGTCGCCTCATCATTGTAAAGGGAGAAATGCATCAGAAAAAAAATCAACGTTACAGATTTAAAACCATTTTAAATTAAATTTGCTACGATTATATGTAACAATTAAAAATTTCTCGACATTACAAAGCTCAAAGACCAAATAAAAACAAAACAAAACACTCCAGTTTTTTTTTTTTGGGTTGCAGTTTATCTTAAATTTTATTTTAAATATCGAGAGAAGACAGATTTAAAAGTGGCTTGGTCGCATACCGTCGCAAGTCGCAGTCAAGTCACAGTTGGGTGGTGTTAACAGAAATTGCGTGACTATAAATGTATAAAGATACGTATAAACAAATGCCTTCCAATCGTGAAAAAAAGATGGGTGTTTTTTTTAAACCTTATGATGAATTAAAAACTCAGAGGCAGAACGGCCATAAAAGAACATAAGTATGTTTATTGAAGTTAAGAAGATTCAAAGTACGCGTTGTAGCCTACGTATGGACGTAATGTTTTATGAGTTTATTTATGAGCCAAAAGCAATCGCACCTTTTCAGGAACAAAGCAGTGTGTGGTGAACATTTTTCTCTCTTTTTTTTATCTCTATAACAATGAATCTAAAATTCTAGCACCGACTCAGAAACACTTTACGATGTAGCCTGTGCCACGATGCTAATGCATTTAACCGTTCCATGTGTAAGCACTTTAGAGAGTTCACTGAAAAGCAAATATTTTTCCTCCTAGGCTATTACTCAGGAGTCATTTCCCATTTTGAATAATTTCACAATATTCTGCAGAATGCTTTTCTTCGATACACGCATTGTCAAAATCAGCTATGGTTTAGATTACCTATCAACATTATATAGGCTACGAGACAAACTTTGACCTCTTCCAAAGCAAACCAAAACAAAACAAAACAAAAAATTCAGACCATTTTCTGTCTTCTTGCGATTAATGACGTTAACTATGAGTTTGAACCTTGAATCAAAAGTACTTAAAAGGTGTACTTAAAAGTCACGTATCTCCTCTGCTAATTTTCCTTCATGTTTTGCAGTCAGTTTTGCACACGCTATTGAAAGTAAATCATAAATTGAATTTCCTCCACTACTTGTTCAAGAGTCTTGAGATCACCCCCCCCCCCCCTTCCTCATCTGCGGTCAGCCTTGAAGTATAGCTGTCGTCACTGAGTTTTAAATCTACAAATTCCTGAAGACTTACATTCACTATTTCTATTACATTTCAATGTAATCTAGGTGTTTTTGTCTGATTTTTTATTTTATTATTTTTATTTCTTTTATTTTTTTATAAGTTTCTCATTTCCCGTCTGGCATAACCTGAATTTTGTCAGTTTTCACCCACGCCGTCCTTGCCCATTCCCAGTGAGATCGAATTTTTGAGTAGCCTATATGATTTTTGTCGAAGGAAAAAAAAATCGCAATAATTTGTGGTACGTCCTGCGATAAAAATGATTTTATTACGGTCACCATATGACAGAGCACGATCTTCCAGAGGACTTATCACGTCCAATGTTTTTTACCATTATCAATTCAACTTAAGGGTGAGAGGTGGTACTATGACCTCATGGGGCTCAATCTCCTCTTCGTTTTCTCATTCTCCATATGTGACCTCATCATGATTGGATTTTTTTCTTTCTTACTTTTTTTCCCCTTCTTTCTTTTTTTGATTTTAGAGTGAACATCCCCTACACGTTCAAATGGACGACCTTGTCCGTTAAGGTTCATTCCCCACGTAAAACTGACAGAATAATCCCCGCGCTTCGTTCTGACGTAGTTTATGGAAACCCACATACAGAAACAAGCATCGTGCGGATTAGTGCGTAAGGCTTCCCTCGCATCGTTTCAGCGTCGAAATTACGTGCACGTGCGCCCGTTCACGTACAAAGTCCACCCCGAATCGAAATTTTTTACTTCCAACGATGCCGACAAAATGGAAATTAGTTGCGGAAACATCCGCTTCAATTTTGTGACGAACGCTCTTTTTTTTGTGGCTTGCCCCTCTTCCACCTCATATAATCCCAATGATAGCTCTAACTACTGAGCATGTCCAGTTTCCTTCACAACATGTTGCGTTCATTACGTACGAGTGCATAGCTTTGCGATGACTTGCTACAAATGCTTGAGGCTCGTGAGCAGGAAACGGGAAGGAACACTTTCGGGGACTTGAAATTGTGAAACAGTGCATAGATGTGTATCTTTCTATGTGACTTACATCGACAAACAGCTTGAGGCGAGCCAAGACTGACGTCACAATATGGCCTATTAGGTTACATCCAGTAAATTTCGTTACGTAGCTCATTCATGTCTTCTCTAATCAAGTGCATATCATGAACAAAAGTCCAGAAAAGAGAGTATTTAAGTTTTAAAGTCATCTTTTCAAAACCTTTCGCAGATTCGACGATACCATTAGGATAAACTGAGAAGCAAATTGTTGCAATGTAAGTCGCGAAACGTTACACCTATAGACTCTGTAGAATCTGCTTGGGTTGGAAAGTTTTTGTTCCTAGTCTTGGTTCCGCCACCCCTTAAGGAACATCCATATATTTACTGCACCACTCTTCCCGAAGAGTGTTTACTCCCTTCATTGATCGCTGCCCTCGCAGACTCTGGACACTCGTTTTAATTACGCACACAACTTTTAACTAAAACCACTGTTTTTCGCTACCAAAATCGGTAGAAGCCAATCACATCCATCGTGAGGAATGATGGGAGTGATGATGGGGAAAGGACCTACGACTGATTAGTTACGTAACTATCATGGTAATATTCTACTCTCCTTCAACTGTTTGAGGCCTCTCTTAGCGATATCCTATTTCTGCCGTAGGCAAATCTGGTGACAGGGTGAAAGTTAGCCTAGGTACCGTTATTTTCTCTCATTGTTCGATCGCTGCTATTGGCTTATTTCATGAGACCATCGCGTAGTATTTTAATATGTATTAACCGTAACGTCAAACGTGACTATTCATTTGTACATAATTATCTCGAGTGTCAGAAGACTTTCCGGCGGACGGCAATCACAGGGAAACGCGATTACTAGATGGGTATAAGTAGGCTGCAGCTCAAACTGTGAGGAATGTACCAAAGGAGGAGACTTTATTTGCAGAGAAAGACTTTGCAAAGTCTATGTACTGCTGAAGTCCTTAACCTTACGTTTACACTCACAAAGCCAGCTGTTTTAATTATGAGCAATGGTTGTCCTGTAAATAAGCTTTACAAGGACAAAGTATTTGATGAAGGTTACGGTGCCACTTATTTATTTTTCTCTTTCTAGTCACTTGCATTTAATCTCTAGGAACATAGTTAATCTCCAAAATGATATTTTTTTTCTCTCCCCCTCGTAGGATATTACAAATGAACGTCAAACGGAAATGCAAAAAGAAAAAAAAACAAAAAAGAAGTCATTTTAGGAAGCCTTTATTTCAATTATTTTGGCAGAACATCCTGTTTAATTTATTAGCAAAGAACCCTACAGGGAGTGTTAGGTATCACAACACCTGCTTTGATCTTCGAGGTAATGTAGATTGCAAAGTATTGTGCTCGTTCGTACATGTGACTTATTTCCCCTTCGTGTTCTTTGCTCCGATTTAATGAAGGTGCTTTAAAAATCACCAATTGGTGTTTTTGGTGTTATTATTGTTACTGAAGGTGCTATTGGTGTAAATGGTGTTATCGATGTCGCTGGATTCATCAACCGATTTTTCGTAATCCTTTCTTGTCTCCGTGGCGTTTACTTTCTACGTTATTACGTCATATAGGCAAGCCACACCGTCGAAAATAAAAATGTTCAGCTGCAATACTGATTGTCCATCATACAGTGACCATGCGTACCCTGTATACAAAGCTAAACGAATTCGGTCTGTGTAAGCCACGAGTGTAACAAGTAACCATAAATGTGATATACCACCATCAATGTAATAACTTTCCATCTTTCCAGCAATTATGACCTAATTCACCGACCATAAATGTAATAATTTTTCACCATCAATGTAATAATCAAACCCCACCATCAACGAGATAATTTTTAACTATAAATGAAATAAATTCTTCTAAAAACACGGAATTGGGGTTGAATGACCTCTGACCCACATTTCAGAAACTATGTATTCTCAACAAAACATTGCTTTGCACATTCCCCATGCAGTTTAAATTTCAGCCTGTCTTGAGATTCTGGTCAGGGAGGTGCAACTTTAAATTGCGTCTCCCTTTTCGGACAGCTTACGCACCGAATCTTTCGGGATAAAAAACAAGGCGTAATTTTTGTTCTCATGTTCATGATCTCTTAAATCAGTTTTAGTGGATCATCACTGTCACGTTAATTTTAGGTCACGTGGACATGTGATATGCTTCACTCGGATACGTTTGACAGGTCACAAGCGATTGCACTTTATGAAATCACGGTATTATTGTATGATTATATTTATATGGTGAAGAGGGCACGTGTAAGCACGCAAAATAATATATATATATATATATATGTTTGCAAATGCTTCACTCCTCGTAACATGAGTTACAGAATATGAATCATTTGAATTCTTAAACGTTTGGGTGAATAAATTATTCTTGAGAGGCAACTGACGAAATTTCTACCTGTGAGAAGCTTATCTCTTAAAGGTAAGACCACCGTCTTACTTAATTTTCAATGATCTATCATTCTGTGTCCATTAATATTGGTTCTAAAAATGTGACCTTTTTCTGAAAAACAAACGCCTTATTTTCCTTTAAGGCTAATGAATGAAGTGGATTACATACCATATTTGGAACCCTTTTTAACCAGTGCCCATGTCATTGCACTGTGTTTTAATTTTTTTTTCTTGTTAGTCTCATAGCTACTATAAAGTTGAAAGCTGCAATGGTTAAAACCAGTCAGAGGAGGTATTCACAGTTCTAACCAGTCCTTCAAGCAGAGTCTGAGATACAGGATGTCACCAGAAGAACATGAATGCCAGAAACTGCATAACCAGAAACGGGACAACAAAGCTAGGATGATACGTTGTAACGCATATCGCCTTGACAGGATGACCTAAAACATCCCCCCTCCCCTAAGTTCTCTTCTTCATTCGCTGTTGTGATGGAAATGCACGTAAAAACTTGTAGGCAGTGTAATTAACTTCTGTGTACACTTTCTCCATCATTTTACTTTTGATTCAGTCTATACCGTATGCCATTTGGTTAAATCTTCTCCTCACTGTATGTGGATATTGCATAGCATTGGTGGTTTCAATACTCCCAGGGTTACACAAAGAACACCACTGCAGTACATTTTTGTGGACTTTTAGCTGGCGGAGCATTATTATTGAGCCGAAGTGTTTTTCGTCCCCCCTGAACGCAAAGTACGCACAAATTCTACAAGGTTTTATAGATCACTTTACTCTTGCGACTTAGTGGGTGAGCCAATAGAGCAAATTAATAGGGGGGATGCTACCTGACGATCTACGTTTTTATTGCATTCATCCGCCCGTGATTTTCCTCTAAAACTGACCGTGTTTTATCTGCTAAATAATGCACGGTCACCTGACTGAATTGGGCCAATAGGAACTGAGGACTCTTCCTAAGTATGTATCAACTGCAGGACAATGCACGTTAGCGCAATGTTATCGCTAAATGCTCTCGAGCTTCGTCCTCGTGTATCCCTGGCATTTAACCCTGCAATGCATGCATTAACATCAATCTAATGCACAGTCCAACGTTGGTTATCCTTGAATTCAAAATACACTTTTACCGAAAAGCTGTAATCAGGCCGCTGCATCGTGCGGTCAAATACATGACAGTATAAAGTTCACAGTCCAATTAACTAAGATACATGAATAGGCTAGATTGATAATTACGAGCCAAATGTACACGTGATTAATTTTGGTGTAACCAAGTCAACTGAAGAAATATGGAAAAAAAAATACATCGAAAACACTTGCCACACGATCGGTTTATTCAATTTTTAAATTCCACTGAGCTTTCTGAAGAAACAATTATTCAAATACCCTGACGTCAGAGGAAAGCCGTGTGCGCGTTGGTTTAGCAAAGCTTTCAGTTTTTCACAGTCCAAATATGCAGGACATACAATCGCGAATATATCACACACGTGACTTGAGTTCGGAGGTTATTTCGATATCGGTATGAACTTTGATAGATCGCGGTTTTCGTTCTTGCTATTAGCATACTGATTGTTATTTGAAAGCAGAATCGTCACAGTGGTACCACATAGATTTACATTGATCTTTAAACACGGGTGTCTTTTTCTGACAGCACTGAAGGTTTAACGACCAATCGAATATTTACCTGACTTGAGTCACGCAAAACTAAATGCCGTATATGTAAATCGATTGAATACGTTCCACGAAAACATCTGCCGGATTTATTCAAAGAAACGATGACTTAAATACAGACGAACAAAATTTAACTCTAAGCAATCAACAAAATAAAAAAAAAATCGATAAAAAAATATAACAGAACAGCAAGTACACAGGGCTTCTAACAGCAGGCTATACTATTGTACTATGATATTTGTAATATATATAGTAATGGCGTTCTATCTTTCAGTCTTAGACAACCAACATGCAAGGTTAATAAATTACTGCCTGCCCCCATTCCCCTTACCCCCTCCCATACCCCCTCCTCTCCATTGGCGCATTGCAAAACACTGTAAATGTAAGAAGTGACCAATGAAGACAATGAAAGAGGTAAAAGTCGGTGGCTGCAGAGGTAAATTCAGAGGGGACGCAACAGGCGCGCACCTGCGGGCTCTATTGGCAGCCAAGAAAAATTACAAAAAGAAAAAAAAAGAGAGGGGCTGAAGCAAAAATTACAAAAAGAAAAAAAAGAGAGGGGCTGAAGGAAAAATGACTTCATAAAGACAACATGGTAACTTGACATCAAGCAGGTGCAGTCATGAACTTCTCAAGCCAGTGTACGTTCAAGTGCACCGTTACGCAAAGCTATTTCAATTTTCTCCAAAGGGAGGGGGACATCCCTTAAACCCCCCTCGGGGTGGCGATTCATCGGGGCCCCCACTATGGCAAAATCGTGGATACGCCACTGTGGCTGTACAATTCCTTGGAAGTACGGTATACCGCTTGCGTCAGATGAGAAAAAACAGTGGGTCTGAAGAATAATTCGATGTAAATGTATAGCTGTAAATATAACTTAAATTTCATTTTTGTGTAGTCTTAATTGTAGTCATCCAAGTCCAAATAGAGTGCAACAGAATTAATACACAGACCCATGAAGTGCTTGCACACGTTGTAGAACCTATAGGAAGGAGGTTTCACAATCGTATCCCTAAATGTTTTTCTTTTTTTTTTTCAGGTTTTTAAATATTTCAACTTTTTTCCCTAGGTTGATCGTGTTCAACGTGCCTGTTATTTTATCATAGTAAATAGTAAATAATAGCATACATATACCACAAAAGTCATTGATTACGTCGTTCGCCTTGGCCACAAACAGCCGTATTTTACTGATTGCATCTCCTGGAAAGCAATAAACATAATTAAAAAAACAAAGGGGGGGGGGTCGGGAGAACAGTCTAGTTTTTTTTTTTTAGACTTCTTTGTTATACGTACTACATGTTATTCTCTATGAACGCGAGGAATCGCCCCTCGGGACTTCACTAGGGTATTCACTCGAATGGCTTGATTTCGTTGCTGGTAGCAACACGACTTATCTGGGATAATGTACTGTAAGTGATTACAGGACAAGGTCGAGGACGACAAAAAGGACGAAGAAGTTAAATACATTTTAATGAGGCGAGAAATATATGGGAGAATGAGATCGACCAAAAGGAAGACCTTCAATTTGCTCAACAGTCAACATCAAAGTGACGGAGGTTCAATCACCCGCAACTATTATGTAACGATTCCGCATTGTCACCAAAGTACATTCACTCAAGTATAAAGACTGCGAAGAGTATTAGTTCACTCTCTCAAAAGCAGTTTTTCCCTCGTTCTCCAGTTTATCTGAGAACTATATATTTTGTTACAAAGTGAATTCTCGTGAGGGGGACGTTGCTCATACGAAGTATCGAAGTCTTTTTTTTTTTTTTTTGACAAAAGTTTGCGTTTCACCTTCGACAGGATGAGTCGCTCTATGAAATAATTCACCGTCATTTTATTCCCCCCCCCCCTCCTCCTACGACTCAAAATGGGAAATATTTCCAAGTCTTTTAAGGAAAAAAAAATATTTATTTAAGAATCCAAACTTTAAGTCAAACTATAACATGCAAAACAAAAACAAAACAAAACAACAAATCTTCTTGATTAAATGATTTAGCCGAATTTTGAAGATCGAATCTGCATGAGCCAATCCTCTGTGGGTGTGTGACGTAATACAGGTTCGTTGCTCTGAGAGGCTGACCCTAATCACTGATTATCGTGTCATGGCACTCAACTATGCAGGAAAAGTCGCTTCTGTGGGATATCGGTTTTTGAGGCACAGGGAAACTTTTGTTGAGTGTAGCGCATTCTGTCGTGAACTTTCTTGTGAGGGAATAGTCCCTCGGTGTCGCTTACATAACTGTAGGGCACATCTGTGGTGGCGACATGTACATGTCATAATGCAATTTGCAGTAACGTAATCAACGCATGTGATCGTGATCAAAATGCACAGTAATGTAATAGTCCCACCCACTGTACAATAATGTAATCATCTCAACCTAGGGTGAATTTAAGCAACGATCACACTGTGAAGTTAATGTGCAGTAATCATGACAACGTACTGTATAATGTATCCCCTGTCATCTACGGTAATGTAATCATCGCAATGTACTGTAGTATAGTGATATTGCAATGAAGAGTAATGTACCCTAGTCATAACAATGCGCAGTGTAATGTAATAATCGCAATGTACAGTAATCTACTCATCGCAATCATGTGCAGTATGTAACCATCTCACCGCACAGTTATGTAATAATCGCATTATACAGTAATGTAATTATCGTACACTGTACAATAATGGATAGGATAATCATGGTCCTATACTATTTTAATATTATATACGGCCCCAGGCTTTGTCTATAGCTTCGTTGTATTGTTGTATGCCGTATGCCGTACGATAGCTATAGGACGTTACGATGAATAACTTATTCAAAATATTATGTTATATTATGTTTTCATTTCTACTACATTGAGTATTTTTCATATATTTCCACATTACCTAGGAACAACGAACCAAGAACTAACAACACTATACAAGCAGCACCCCATATAGTACTATGTGCCGTTAGGTTGAGAAGGGGTGGACATAACGGGAAAGTATGGCACAAACACAAAATGTAATAATGTCGGAAATTCACCAGCCTCTCAAGTAACATTTCCAATATAACCTCTACCGCCCCATCCCGTTTCCCACCAGACAGTCAACTGCAGTTCATTTATAGTACATTCAGTGTCCCTTAATTAATTTGCCAAGTGAGCGGGCGTGCAGAATTTGTTTACCTCTGCTAACAGGTTTACACGCCAGCCTAAGCAATAAGTGTAGGTTCAAAAGCACCCCGTGTGCTGATAAAAGTTTCATGATTTCCTCGTCTGTGTTGCACGACTTAAAATAAACGAAGCAACATTTCCCAACATTAGGTCTTCGTTTAAAGGCCGTGACTCATCGCCTCAGAGAGCGCCAATTCTCCCAACCACTGATACATCTAGGCCCTCCCAAAAGAACTGTCTACCTAAAACTACCCAAAAAAATGACCGCATGTGTAATGAAAACACTGTGCATGCTACGCATCTTTCGAATTTGCTGTCAATCAAAGAACAGAACCAGTGGAGGATTTTGGTTACACATACCCAGAGAACGTAGTTTGGGGTGACGAGTGACTGATTTTAAATCAACAAAAACATCATCGTAAAAAGAAGAAAACAACAACAACACACAGGCAATAAGACGTACTAATATTCAAAATAACTCCGTAACCCGCTTCTAAACATGTGAAGATCCAACAGGATCGAACGAGACCATACACTATAGTATCACCTTCCCTAGGACACAACCACTGCATACACACGTTCATACTGACATATACTGGCATACTGACGGCTGGAGTTATGCATTCCTAACGTCTCTTTTTCTTGCTGAAGATGTTTTTGTCTTTCGTTCTCTGAATCACGGATAAAATGGTATGACTTTTATTGATTGAAGTAAAATAAATGGGATTTTAGTCTATCCTATTTGGCTCCTCTGAGGGCTTAGCCCAGATTTGTGTATACGTCTGATACATGCATACCAAATGCACGCGGGTAGGTTTCAGGCTAACTCAAGCAAAATGAAAAGATTGCCTCTACACACACACACACATATATATATATATATGTAGCATCACATACATGTGGAGACCAGTTCGAAAAGAAACATCTGGTATAACACAACAGAAAAATATCACAGAATCACTTCATTGTTCAGTATATATTACAGAGACAAGTAAAGGGGAACAAGGTGCAAATGTGGAAGAGAACTCACACAACACTGACCTATCCTAGGTAAAGTCTTCTATCGCAAGCCCCCCCCCCCACCCACCCACCCATGAGGCATTTAAGCCTCCCTGTCCGTGGAAGCAAAATAGTAAGTATACCCCCATATTCCAAGAGGGTATACACAGTTTGTGACAGAAACTTGCAAGTACAAGGGGAGCATTTAAAACATTTCAAATACCTTGAACGAGGAAGACGAAGGAACTTTATCCACGTTTTGAAGAACCATCCTCGAAATTCTAACTACATTCGGATATACTTAGAGCTTGACAACAATCTCAAATTTCAACGGGTAGAGTAAGCTAAACACAGACGACTTAAGAACTTTACACGGATGACATAAGACTTGAAAAAGGTCTTAGGAAAGCTTCCGGATCCTTAACCTTTACACCAGGGTACTCAGAACCTTTTTCTTGTGGCAACCCCTTTTCAGGTAAAACCACCTGCAGGGGGGCGACTCCATTTCCGGGTGTGGTATCCAGTTATTTGTATGTATGCATCCAACAGATTCATCAATTAATTACTGTAATAATTGGTACGTGATATCGTCTTCTTCATCTTTCGTGGGAGGTAGCAATTTTTATAACATTTTCAAACCCACTCCGCGACCCCAACGAAAATTGTTTCGCAACCCCAAATGGGGTCCGGCGACCTGAAGAGTTTGGGAACCCATGTTCTACACGAACCTAACTAAGGAGGGAATGTTATGATAGTATTAAGAAAGTCTTCCTAACTTGGAACCGTAGTTATGATAAGTATAACATACATTGTGCAGTTGCTTTCAAAATCAGCAAATGCCATATGCCTCATATTGTGATGTAGCCGTCATAAAGTGCTCAGTTTGTACTCTTTATGGGAGGTATTATGAGGCAATCGTTCAGGGGGGTCATTTAAAAATCACCGACTAGAATCTTATTCCATCAAAAAATTTAAAAAAAGCCAATGGCGCCGATTGGCCCTGCTCCCCCCCCCCCCACCCCTCCCTATTTTTATATTGAGCCACCGTGATCTAACCTGACTACACGGGTCTGGCCGTAACTGAAAGTCAAAAGTGTGAATATTGTATAAGACGATTGATCAACAACGATATACGACGATCGCAATGGATAGCGGGCATGTCATTCGTTATGCGAATTAAGTTGCCAATCGAAACTCCTTAAAAAAAAAAAAAAAACTTGAGTTCTAACTTGCGATCTTTCTCGGATTTTCTTTGTTGCATCACAAAACTAAAGAGTCCCACAGCAGAATGTTTTCAGGTGCCATGAGAGAAAAGAATGAACTTTCTTTGTAAGCAGACTCAAAGCAAGCTGAAAACAAACAAACATAGACTTTTCCCCTCTGTTTGGCCTTGAAGGAAATATTGGAATTTCTGGACTTTACCTAGAAGCTGGTCGTTCATCCGAGACTTAATGTGGACAGATTTTTTTTTACATTAATATACAAGAAAAACGCAACAAAACACCCACCAGCCTTTATTGCAGTGAATATCGTAGGTCTAAATGTGCCAGCAATGTTACATTCCCAAAGGGAGATCTTTAAATATAACCGGTCTTTGCCCTTTAAATATGGATGGTCTTTGACTTTTACAATATAGCTATAGCTATTGATAGTTCGAAGGTGGCATCACAAAGAATTTGCAACTTGTAATAAGTTATACGTAGATGAAATTCTTACTGAATTAGCATCATTTCGGAGAGACTGAAGTACAAGTTACCACCACTTTTTTTTTTAAATAAGGGGTATGTTGTTATCAAAAAACAAGATGAGAAAGGACAAGCAATGAATGCCTAAAGGCGTTGCACATGACATTGTAGCTATCGCCGTACAAGAAAAAAAAACCCCAGAAATACATGTTAGATAACACTTTACAAAATAGGCCCAAGAAACGTGTACGGTAATGTTCTGGACCTTTATAACTAGAATACAAGCTCCTCCCGAAAAGACGACATAGCTTTACTTGCCAGTAGGATTATTTGCTCGAAGGGCATGTAAGGGAGGATCTATGCAATGTATCTATCGTTTAAAGGGTAGATGAGATACTCCCTTTCTCCAATATTTCAGTCTCGGAACTCTTAATACCCTTTTAAGAACTCTCTGAAACTTTACTTAATGAACAGACGTAGGTGACCTATTCTCTTTCCCTTCCTTCCCTTATCCTTTTCTCTTTGCCTTCCGTTTTTCTTTTCTGTATATTTGCTTGTGTTTTGTTTAAGGAGGACTCATACCACAAAACTCCATGGAGCTTCCTCTGAGTTCCTCCCGATTCATTTGTTAATCTGTCCTTATTCTCTTAATTTTTGTACGTACTCTTGAAACGTGACTCAAATAAATGTTCGCGAAACGAGACAATCACTTCACAGACCATCCGTGAAAATCTTTAACCCCCAAAATGGCGAAGTTTGCCCCCCAGAAAAATCTCAATCGGAACGATGGGTTCCTTTGTTGTGTTTTTTTTTTCTGTTTGTCTGACCATCATGTATGTTCTCATCCCCCCCGCCCGCCATTAGTCATCTATCATCCGCCCCTAGCCCCTCTAACCTCTCTCTTCACCCTTCCTCAACTCACTTCTTACCACCTCTGTTAGCTCCCGGGATCTCATACACGCAAATGTACTTAGTATACATTTCATTCAGTTGTCCGTTGGTGAAAGAATCTTACACCTTAATCGATTAAGAGTCCCTCGCAAGGCGTCGTCATATTCAGAGCCAAGTCACAGCGTATCGTGCCAAGATGTATTGTTCCATGAACGTGGATTACAAACCCACTTAAAATAATGGCGACTATACTGATTAATCACACCACCCCACCCCCCAACTACAAAAAAAAAAACAAACCCCGAAGTCTTTTGTATGTGATAGTCAAACTTGAACATTTGCACTATCACCAAATGTAATTTCTAAGTGAAATTCCCTAAGAACTAACAATCGTAATTTTATCATAAAGAAAACAAGAAAATAAACTGTTATTGAATTTCTACACTTACCTCGGATTTGTTATACCGTGGTGATGTCTTTTCTCGTATATGGTTTAATTTATCCGTTCTGTTTATGGCGACAAAATGACACGTAACTTCTGTTCCTGGTGGTTTTATTCGCCCGTGGTCGCCTGCGTAAGAGCTAATCCCTCTCATTGACAGCGAAAAGCCAAACACGGAAAAAGTACAATGATAAAGACCATCTTCAGAAGACGAAACTGATAAAAAACAATGAAAGGCAATCGACGAAAGAAACCTTCTTTAACAGGTGTGGCTTTTTCCCTCTATTTCTCTCTCTTTTTTAATTGTCTTCTTAAAGACTCTATTCCCCGAGAAAAAGAAAAAAAAAATAAATTGATACAAAAGTTGGTTTCTCTATAATTTACCTCTTAGCGTAAGTCACAGCTAGATTCGAATGTGGAAAATTGAAAGAAGGCATTGGTGTGACTGGTGAGCTTGAGAGAGTGAATGAATGAATGAGTGAGAATAGTTAATGACTGAAGCTCTATGACGGTCTTCTTGACTCCTATTGGCTGGCCTTTTTACCTTTAAAGTATGAACGCACACATACACAAACACGCAAAAAAAAAAAAAAAAACTTGCAAAGTAGGTTTATTTGGGGGTATCATGCGTCACTGGATCATTTTAATCTGTATTAAACCTATTATTGCTGACCTGCGAACATTGTCACTTTCCTTTTGCATCTTCTTTTAATTTTTGAGGGATAAATATTGCAAAACGATGATATTAACAATTACTTTCCTGTTACGTCAAACAATTTTATGGTATTTTCTTAAGTATCTAGGAATAAAACAAACAGATCGGAGAGGATGTTGAAGGTCAAATCCTGAAAGGATGAACCGGAACCGGAACAAAATTACCCAACAGCCTCACTTGATGCACGTCAGTTCTCGAGAGTTGAGGGTTACCTTAGATGTAATTTTGGACCTACAAAGGGTCCATTTCCGGGGTAACAATAAGTTACACTTGTCAAACTACCGGTATATCTACTGTTCATACATTAGCATATGTACATCTCACTAATCTAGGAGACTGTGTACACACATACATTTGACGTACATATACGTAGTATATTGTGCGTCCTCTATTTGTTTTTTAGCTACATTTATGTATATGTTTGTTGCTTGTAGTTCTAATTGATAAAAGCTTTGCATGCCCTTTGACATCAGCATTCTTTACCTCATGACGTATAGATCGCGTAGGGATGTTTTGTTTTAATTGACGTTATACTTTGCACGTGTGCACCTTTTGACTTAGTCCTCCTTATGTGCCAATTTCCATACATTTTGTGTCTACATTCTGTCAATGTATTTGGTACGTATAGTCCGTTGAAATATATTGTGTCTGTATGGTCTTTGACATAAGCATACATTCATTCGTATTATTATCTACTGAGCAATATTTTGTGGACGTTTTTAGACGTATGTATGTACTTGTGATGTATATTTTCGTATACGTGTTGCGTAATGACGTATACGTTCGTGCAGTGAGGTCTTCTGACGTATAACATATATGGTGAAAGTGTTTCTTTTCTGTGACAGTGTTTCTCTCTGTTCGTAATATTTTCTTGTTTGGGCTCAGGTGCTGGAAAACACCTCTGAATAATTAGCACGCATGCAATTTGGTATCTCCGTTAAATTTGGATTTTGTTTTTAAAATCTCTTTGAAGAAAAAAAAAACCGACGACAAACAACAACACCAAAATGTCACCAAAAAGAAATTAAATGGAAGGGAAATATGCTACAGAGCATGTATAATTACCATGAAATTAAATGAAAACGCTTCAGGTGCTGAAGATAATGATATGATACAAATCATAATCACCTGATCACTTTCACAAACACGCACACAAAGAAAACGAGTATATATATATATGCAAATCTCGTTTCGCCCTTTCCTCCCAAGCTAAGTACAAGTCAATCGCTGGGGTAGAGCACTAATTTAAAAATTCCCGTTGACATGCGCACTAGCGACAACTGGTTAGCCCATAGTTCAGCACGCAGTGTGATGTTACGTAAATTTACCATTTTAGGACCGTTCCGCCTAAATTGGCTTACGCATACACAGAGAATTAATTGACAACATGAAGTGACATAGCCCTGCAGGGCAGCTGGTAAACCTCAGTCCTCAGTTAGCTTTCACGGTTAAATGTTTTCATTGAAGAAACCGGTCAAAATCATCGTAAAACGTTAAAAATAATTATGGAATAATTGCTGAGATCTTAGTCAAAATTCAAGAGAACAGACTCAGCTGTAACTTCTGATGAGGTTTTACAAGCAACAGTGAAGCTTGCATCATCAACAATCAAACCTGCCGGTGGCTGCTGAGCAAATGGAAGTTCAAGCTGCAGAGTGGTGAGGAAAATCGACTTAAATCGAAGTTCGATGATAAGATGTCCGATTATACCGGTTTTCCTCCAAATGCCAATGAAAGCCTAAACTTCATTTCAAGTCGTCGTAAACACACAGAAAACTGTTCCCGTCCTTGTTGGAGTTGCTGTTATTGGTTATCATCAGATACGCCATTGTGCCTGTCGGTAGTTTACATCCCCGTAGTCATGTCCACAACTTCTTTCGACTGGTAATTCTATTTGTTCTGAATTGCACGCACAATCAATGATAGCCGAAGGATAAAAATGCGACACCTGGTGGCTAAGCATGCCTCCTCTAGATGCCATCGAAAGGTTACTGTGGAAGAGAGTTCATGAAAAAGACAGTCAGCTAAATATCAAATACGATTAAGGAAAAAATAGAAGAAATGAAATCAACCACTGGGGGGAACAGTTAAACTTTTATGTGATATTTCTATACTTCTATCTCCTTCCGAAGTACGTAAAAGAAAACAGATTGACAAAGATAACAAACAGATAATAATTATAGAGATACAATTGATGGAATCTGAAGAAGGGAGCAGGTCTCTCCTATACATATATATATATATATATATATATATATATATATATATATATATATATATATATATATATATATATATATATATATATATATATATATATACGATACTTTTCTTTAAAGTACACGGGAACTTTCGTTTAGTTTCAGTGGTTCAGTCTACTGACTACATGTGCTTGCAGCATATGTTTTCTAACCTTTTATGTTCGCCTGCGATTCAGTAAGCTATTTGGGTTTACCAACAAGACGCAAAAAAGATAATCTGACAGTGGGTCGAAATCCGTGAAATATGGCGCGTCAAAGCTCATGACGTATTTCCTTTATGAGAAGGCCTAATAAAAGATGTGTGTAAGAAATAAAACCTAGAAATAGAGAAAATGATTTACTGACTGCATCAACACACACACACACACAAAAGAAGGAGATGTAAACGCACTCTTCTTTCATATTTTGTCTCTTTCTCTTATTCTTTTCCTTATTTTCTATTAACTTTTAGCTTTCTTAAAAACAGGGATGTTTTTAGGTATATAAGTGATGCGTCAGGTGTTACACAGGCGGAGGTTCTCACACCCGCCGTGAAGACGATAAAGCATGGCTTCCATCTCGACAAGTCATTCTGCGCGTATGTTTGTCGGTGTTGCTAAAATACTCACTTCCTTATTTGCCGAAATATCTCCGATGTTAGCACGGATGATGAAGGAGAAGAAGAAAGAAAAACAAAAAAGATAAAAGAGGAAAGAAAAAGGACGAAGGTCTTGTTATAAATTACTTTTTGAGGTAATAGTTTAATTGATGTCGAAAGTCACCTTGATCGTCCTTAGTGAAACAGGAGTTGGACAATCGAAAGGTACATGAAAGTTGATTCACGAAAGGTTTCCTGGCTTTTTCTTTTCATTGTTAAATATTCAAATATCTAAAAAAAAAAAACAATTTTAAAGCAATACACAAAGACTGAGAGTTACTCCTTTCTTTTTAAATAAAGGTGAACGCTTTGACCATTCGTTGGTCTCCATGGAGATACTACATTGATTAACCGTCTGACTCAATTCTGCAGAACCTGATCGCATAAAGTTTTTTTTTCGCACAACTGGTAGGTATAGAGGTTTTGCAGTGACGACTCGTTGCAAATGGAGACAGAAATATCTGCTTTACTGGATGGAAAACAACTGTTCATACACGTAACTCAGGGTGATGTACTTGCTTCGCTAGTTAATTACCTGCTTGTTTTCCCTCCAATATGGTAACGTAACAATAGGAGTGACGTGCAAGACCTCCATACAGGTCAGGTGCAAAACCAGGTGCAAAACCTCTATACAAGCAATCATATATATGAGACGCTGCAGCCCAAATTTTCGTTATGGTCATTTTGCATCTGTAGAGAATTATTAGCAAATGTTGTGTGCAAATTATGAAATATTGCCTCATGGTGCGATGGTACGAGATACATAGGCCTATTCCGCTGACAAAAGCAGTAAGATTAAAAAAAAGAGAATGATTTGTATTTGCATATTTGTACAGAGTTTTTGCACGTGACGTCATAATTAGCAACTGTTGTTACGACGCCATACTAGATGGAATCAGTTTTTCGTGTAACTAGTGCCAGGCTGTGCTGTTTCAGTAACACTGAATGGTGGTTATTACGATATTTTACGTATACTGTTGGACAAGTCGGTTCGCGGAACGTTTTCGCAAACCTGGTGCAAACAGACGACAGTTTAAAGAGCAGTAAAAAAGATTTACTTAATCAACCCCGGATCGTCCATTCATTGTAGGATAATGCACGATCGACGGTTAACGCACGCCATGCACGAGTTGCGCATCAACCCCGAGAGTACATTATCCTACAGTTAATGCACTAGTCCGCAGTTGACTAACGTCGTTCATACATACTAAACGAGAGCTCGATAAAAGGATGACAACGACGGAAAATTGTGGCTTGAACACAACTGCAATTTTCATTTAAAACGAACACCAAACTAGGTAGACAAAATTCACATGTCAACAAAGTTTGTGCGGGATAGACAAACTTAAACCGTTGGTTTTGTGTAAGATAGCAGACGACAAAATACTGTCGACCTAAGTTTTTATTGTATTCATCCGAAAGGTAATTTTACTCTAAAATCGACCATGTTCATCAGTAGGATAATGCACGGTCACCTGACAGAAATGGGCCAATAAGAGTTGAGGATCCTTCACACGTATGTGTGAGCATTTACACATTGCATTCCGATGAAATGAGGTATACTGATTTCAACGTTGCAGAACAAAAGTACGGATTCTTGCATTAAACATGTTAGAAATATTACACGTAATTTCCTGATTTACTATACGCCATTTCAATATCTTTCGTTTTCTTCAGTGCTGATGTATTAATTTCACGGCGATTGAATGAAAAGAAAAACGGTCGACTACATTTTACTTTCATTAATTTATGTAATAAATAAAGAAAGGGCATATCGAACTTTCGCTGTAGTGTTTTGCAAGTTTACCGGAAAAATGACGGAATCACTTTTGGACAAAACGTAAGTTAACTGACGTCTGCTTCACTTCAGCCAATCTACTTTAAGAGGAAATCAGGGTTTGACTGAGAAAATTCACCTTTAGTTCATTTTTCTTTCTAAACTGATTGTTCACCGAAATATAGAGAAGTTGGGGAGGTGTTTGAAGGTAGAAGAAACGGTAATTATTGCGTTCATTACTGTCGAATGGGAACTCTTAATATTTGTTGGGTACAAAAATAAACGTTCATGTACAAGACAGACAAGACAACCTCCTCTATACGATGACCAATCACAGCGCAAGACTGCGATGACGTTATATGAATAAACATAGCCAAATGTTTACGGTTCCCATGCTGTTCGTGCATTGCGCATTGCTAAGTAAACACGAGCTTAGTGATAGTTGATGATACATACACCACACGTAGGCTACGTATGAAACTGTTCAGCCACACCTCCTCATACCTTGAAAAGGCCATAGTATTGAATATTCATATTTGATTCGATGAATATGGATGTTACAGACTTTCGGATTTCTTCACCGATTTTTTTGTGAATTTGACTCCTTTCTCGAAATTGTCTTAATGTTTTGAGATAATCTTGATCATATTTGTTAGTTGTACGATACCGGTGGGGAATTGTAGTGAAATAAATTGTGAAAATAAACCCTGATTTCCCATTTTACTTCTAAGGTTCACTCGACACGTCGCCAGCTCACAATCGCACTTATCGTTAGCTCAGAAACATTTCGCGCTCATGTTTCCGAAGACTATAGCGATTTTGTGTTTCTTTTCATATCAAACGAGGCAGAGACCTTATAACGATAACCTAATTTACGTTCTACGTAGCGAAACAACTATTGAAGATTTCACATGTTCAGTTAGTACGGTAGGTAGTGGTTTAGGCCTATGCTTTACACAGAAACCACACAGTCACTCTTCGTATAGCAATCTGAAGGTCACTTTCTGTTTTTCCTCCTTATTGCGTATAATGAATTTCATGAATCTTGATTTTTGAAGTATACCAATATCTGAAGGAGAAAATTATGAAAAAAGAAATTAAGCCGCAGTATGAACTGACAGAAAACTACCATTATCTCATGCCAACTGCCGTGTGGAGTGGTTACGGTACGTACCATACTGGATTATGCGTCCAACCAGGGAGGTGCTAGAGACCACCTCGCTGGTCCAACGTTAAAGAGAAATAATGTGTTTCCTTTACAGAAAACAAATCATATGTTTATAAACACCCTTGAATGGACACAGAATGTTATTTTATTCAAATTAAGGGAGGCTGGGAGTCTTCTTTTGAAAAGAAATAAGCTTCTCAAAGGTAGAAATTCAGTTATTTGTTGCTCAAGACTGATTTGCTCGACCAAACTTAAAATTCAAATGATGCCCTCTGCAATTTATCTCGCGTATATTGTTTTGAAGAGATGAACATTTTGCTGCTGTTAACGTGTGAATACACCGAAAGGTTTCTCATAATAGTTTAAGCTTCTTTAATTAAAGGCCTCATTCCCCCCCCCCCCCCCCTTACCACCACTGCAGATCGGATAGCTATATATGCAACATATCATGTCAACAGTACCATGGATATACCTGTAAGTTGTCAACCTCAGCCAATATATCATATTCGAGAAATGAGTCAAAATACCTTGAAACTTGACATAATTAGCAATAACTTGTTCTCATTAGCGAGACAATTGCAGACATCAGATGTGACATTTTACGTAATTATTGTTCTATATTTATTTACTAATTTTTTTACGCAAACAATTTGTTACATCAAAACCATGAAATTGCAAAGAAAACTTAGTATTAGGGCAACGTGACATAGTTTTACCTCTCTTTGCCCGTTTCCTTTTTAACTTCAAATGTATTTTTTTAACTGGTACTACTTTTTCTTTCTTTTGCTTTTTGTTATGTTTCTGTACTTCTGTCTATAGATAACTTTGATGACATACATTCCACGGGTAGATTATTAATATACAACTTGAGTTAGAGAAGAACTAAGCGTGCAAAAACTACCATTTCATCTACATATTTCTTTGAACGTGGTAAATCGACACTTAAAATACTAAAAATTGGGTCAACCGATCAGGTGAAAGCACACATTTCGGGTCTGAATGCAAGGTCAATTTGTGACTCATTTAATTAAACGTAAACAAGTTGGTAATTTTGTTTTATTTGGGGGACCGAGGAAGTGATTAATTGGCTTACCTAATTACTCTCAAATCAACTAGAGTGACTTCACTTCTTTGTTTCTTTGTAGACAATTTGCCATCTCATGTAACATATCCACTGTGCTATTGCAACACTCTAAATTTAGTTTGGTCAAAGTTGACCATGGATTGGTTAACTAAGCACCGATCCAAAATATGGTCAACACGTAATTTACGTCGATCAAGTTGACCACATTTTGGGTATATATGAAAAAAAAAACAACAACAAAACATTTGCTTTCGTTGAGCGAGGGTCTACCCCCGAACTGAAGCGAGACAGGCCAGATCACGTGACTTATGTAACAATGTAACTCCATAATGTCAGATTGTTGGTCCATTAATAAGAATAAAGAGAGAATTTTTCAGTTATTTCATAGCTTGCAATCAGTCTAGTGAAATTGCGGTCCAGTATACGTAATGTACTGTTTTCTCTTCATTCTTCAAACGGATAAAACTGAGGAATAAAATCTGGCCTAAGCGCTCGAAGTTCGCCAAACAACTTTCTCAGTTGACCGAAATCGTATTATAATTCAGCTTTTGGTAATTTTTTTTTTTTTTGTCTAACTCATATATAGGAATTTGTCTTAATTTCCCGATTAAAACAAACTGCCGCAGAATTGACGAGCTTTTTCAAATTATCTCACTTAAGGTTCTTGTTCATTTACATCTTAAATTAAAACAACCATAGCATGGTAGCATTCAATTTCAATCAACTCCACGTTAACTTTCTGTTAGCAGTACACGAGAAGAATAATAAAGTGCATCACTTTCTGAAAATATTTCAAAAATGCTTTATTTTTGAATAAATATTAAAAGGATGAGGTACTTCGACGAAGGACGCTTAGGCGACAGTCGCTACGAAAACAGGTTAGCACGTAGTGACGTACGGTACTATTTTAACGCTAGTAACGTTATGTTAACGCTTCCATGATTTAGCGTACAGCTCGAGGGTTAAACTGATAACTCTTATCGTGTGTTGTATATTGTTAAATATTTGTTATGTGTATTTTGTTTCAGTGAGTTAAAAGAATCTCGACCTGAAATTTAAAAAAAAAAAGACATTGACGATATCGTGCCTTGAATAAGGCGGCTAAATTGAGACATGTGGGAAATGCGAGATACTGCAGAGTTAGGAAATATATTTATTTGTCTCTTGTGAAGATGGGCACCCTTCGACCACCGTGATTTTAAAATGCTTTGTTGGACAATGTAAGTCACTACAGATAAATAAATTTGGAATCGAGGACCACGGTATGGCATTTCGGAAAGACGTTCGTCACGAAAACCCGTTCAAAAAAAAAAACAGTTATTATCAGAATTCGTATGACATTCTTAAAGGGAAAAAGGGCGTTTGTTTTACAGAAAACATCCATATTATTAAAACCAATGTTTGTGGACGCAGAATGATAGATTATTCAAAATAAGGAAGGAGAGTAGCATTCTTTTCAAGAAATAAGTTTCTCACAGATAGAAACTCAGTTATTTGATGCTCTACACCAATTTGTTCACCCAAACTTTTCAAAATTCAAATGATGCATCTTCCGTTACTCATCACATGCATAATGTTTTGAGGAGATGAAGCTTTGGTAGGTGTTTATTTATGAGACTGAATGGTTAAACAATGACTAAAACTATTTCTTTTGTATGTTATGTTGGTGTATTCTAAACGCCCTATTTCCCTTTAAGGCCTAACGAAGGTCATAGGGCCACTCAACTACGTCGTGTAACAATGCACAGCAGGAGGGGTGTGGGCAGTTCATGCGTACGTGAGAGTTCCTTTTTGAGGCTATACTAATAGTCACAAGGAAATTTGACATCATCATCATCTTCATCATCAGAGTTAGGGTTCCGAATGCATCCCCCATCAGCTTAGTAGCCTTAGGCTGCACGAATCACTTTGATAGCTTTTAAACTAGAAGAGCATTTGCCGAATTGCGGGGGATGGGAGTGAGCGAACAGATAAAAAAAAAAAAAGAATCAACAATTGAGGATTTGAAAGAAAAAAAATAATAAAATGGACTATGCTGTAACGCCCACGTTGGACCCCCAGCTTTCGTTGGTTTGACTAATTAATTGGGTGGGCTTACTCACGATAACGATCAGAGAAAAAAAAAATGATTGGCTGGGTAAACAATACAATATATCAACTATCTAAATATATTGTTTTTTTTTTGTTTTTATTTTTGCTTGTTTTGACCAAAATACTACGCTCTTAAATACATTGTGGTATTCATCAGGTCACCGTCAGCGATTCTCACAACCTTTTCTTGAAATCGGCTTGGATCAGGTAATGATCCACACGGTCAATTGAACATCATTCTCGTAAAGTAGTTCAGCCCATTAATGAGCTTCCTTGTGGTGCATCACATGGGTATTAAGTGTCATTTCCATGGGCGAAACATACGTAATCGAGGATAGAAAGGGTCTGATGAAAATTTCAGCACAGTTATAACATAATGCAATACCACTTTCCATTTTGCTGTTATGGAGTTTTACAAAAACAGTTTTTTTTTTCTCACGTTAGTACATTGCATTATGATAAATCTCGAATTTGAAACAGACGTAACTGCCAATATGCAGTCCTCTTAATTCTTCATACTCTTGACTGTATTAAAAGATTCATTACAATAGTTTAAAGGTGCTCATTGAGCTGATGTCGCTCACTTAATGATGACTTTGAAGGGAACCTTTGCATGCCAAAACATTTAATTAGCCTTCATTAGTCATGCATCTATTCCTAGAGTTATTGAAAATGTGAGAAATTGTAGTTTCTTGGGGCTGCCTATGGCTATTACCTTACAATATATGGTTAAAAAGTGTCTGGTCACAGATTCGCAGTGAGTAATTTTGATCGTACATTACCTAGTTGGTGTTGCTTCAGTTGATTGACAAAATGTTCAGAACCTCTCAGTTTTGACTATTTACCGTCAATATGTGAGGACTTACTCAACAGGTGTCATAAAATATCATGAATTTTGAAAACCAACTCAAAGAGAGTCCCTTTAAGAGATATTGCTTTAATTCCCACAAAATGTCAAGACAAATCTTCAATAGACACTATCTAAATTTTTCATTTTTTATTTCTTTCAAGGGCAAATAAAAACCTCCAGAGAACAAAAAAGCCTATTGCAGTAATTTTACTGTATTCCATGATATTTTGTAACCTTGAGGCACCTGTAAATCCTTCTTTGAATGAGCTGTCTTTCTATAAAGTCATATTTTGAGTTTTGAACAAGATATTAGAGTGAAGTTCAAAATGTTTCAATTCTTTCAAAGTTGGAATACGAGCTGTCAGGTTATACTAGTTATCGCCTGGTCATCTACCTATTTTGTTTTTCGTCAGTGTTTCAGGGCAGAGAAAGTAGAGGAAAAGATCACATATCACGAAACCTGAAAAATTACCATGCATTCATCTTCCACATATTTGAATACGAAAATTGTCTCGACATTTTATCGGCCCTACAAAATTCAGACTCTTCAAGAAAGCAAAGCAGTCAATCAACGTTACTTGAAATCAAACAGACCAATTTTTAATGTATATGACTATTAATATCCATGCAAAAGCAAGGCTTTAACAACGTTATTTTGTAGTGGCTACGACATCATTTTATATTTTACTCACAAATTTTCAACTCATATTCCAGTTTTACGAAGGGCTGAAATCATCAGTTTAATATTTCTTTAAGGAGAAAAAAAATAGTAAAAATAGCATTTGACTGAATAGAAAAATGCTTTGTGACACTTTCGAAGATCCGAAGATAATAAGGCTCACTTCTTTTCCTCAAGGTGGAGGATTGGGACGTTTGGCATTTTAGAAACTGTTTGGAAAGAAAAATTTTCAAAATAATCATTAATAAATAAGTTTTTTTTTCGAAAGCGGAGGAAATATGTCTTCGTTATAAAGCTATTTTTTGTTTCTTACCCCATCGATTGATCTCAATGTAGATTGCATATCAAGTGGACACTGTTTTCAAACCCACTGGCATTTGATACGGAAATATCATAGAATGCCATGGTAGCTGACTGTATACGGTGCAGGTACACAGCTACAAGCTGGACGCCGTCTCGCCTATATCTTGTCGTTTCCCTTACAGAATCGTTAGCCTTGGAATAAGTCGTAAAATGTCATCATGGAAGCAGTCGCTTTCAAGGAAATGATGGAGTTTACCGCCAGCTGTCTTTCTGGACGGCTTACGTCATACAAAGTAACCTATTGGTACAAATATCAACAGCGGTGAAATCGGGCAAAAAACATATAATCGTCCAGGCAAAGAAATGAATTCTACACCCCCCCTTTTTTTTCAATTCTCTTGCATCTCTTTATTCTTTTAGGTCTCACTTCTGTCATTACAGAATGGAGTTTACTTCTTCGAACATAGAGGAAAATTACAGGAAATTCCTGTAGGAAAATACAACTTATCAGTTTGCTTTTTCACGAGGACAAAAAACGATTGCCATACTTCTTCTTGACAGATATACACAAAAATATGGCATGAAAAGGTGATGGCTGTTAAAATTGACAAAGTTTTAACGACGTGGCCTTCGGGTGCGGTTTTCAAGTTTTCAGTCTGAACCTATTTTAAGGGTTTCTTTCGATCTTCGGTTACGTCAGTGGTTATTGTCTCAGATATTGTAATTACTTTTTCAGGGGCAGTCTCAGAAAAAAAAATAGGAAACACTATAAACAAGTGAAATATGAGACAAAAAATAATGAAAATTAAACGTTAGATATTTGAAGAGATGTCATGTTCAAATGGGCAGTAACATTAAGTTACATGACTCATAAAGGGTTCTTTTCATGATCCGTAGTAGGTCGTGATACAATATGTGCTAAAATAGCAACTCATTTTTCTTGATACAAAATAATAAATATGAGAAGTTATGATTCTATTTGAATATATTTTCATAACCTTTCTTTCACCAAAAAAATGCATTCAAAGCAGTACCAAACGACACTGGCTGTAAAAGCTTCCCTTTGTCACCTACTGTATACTGCCAGTATACCGTGGATACTAGTCATTTGTCCTGGGTCCAACTTGCAATTCAGGAGACCGGATACCCCAAGTCAAAATGTAGTCGGTAGGGTATACCCCAAATCATAACTACCATTAGGCGATGAGTTAGTTTTGAAGTGATACGTACGATATTTTGTTTTGTAAGTCAATGTAACACCACGTATCATACTGCTGTACGTATACCGGTATATGGCAACGAAGTGTTCTAAGGTAGGAGGAAGTAACAATTTCATGTGACTGCGAAGAATCTTCAGACGTTTGTGAATTTCAAAATTTAGTGATTCCGTAGCTATTAAAAGCACTTCATTCCTATGAATACAAAATGTCGAAATCGTGTGGGGAAGGAAGCTTTCCTGCGAGAGATATACAGAATGATATTTTTACACGTGAATACGCATTAAGCGATCGATAAAAATGAAGAAAAAGAAACATCGCATAAGCAAAAAAGGAATCATTGATTGTAAGGCTGAGACACCCCGAAGGATCCGCACCTCCCACCCTTGTATACACATTCGAACCAACCTGTGTAATTTCTTTACATACAATAGTTCTGCCGCAAAGAGCAGCAGTTCAGCATGTTCCGCAGCACTGTTGCAGGAGTGGGAAGAGATGGGGCAGAGCGTGAATTCAGTAGACTGTCGCATAATAAGAAATCTACACCTATGAAACATGTCACGGGAATTTTTACCATAATACATGTGGAAGAAATATGTAAAATTTAAGGATGTAGCATTTAAGCATGTAGACCCATAGATAAAGATATAATGAGTCGCGGTCTGACAAAAATAGAGAGACCATGTCTACGCTCCAAATCGTCTAGCATGGTTGCTTCTATGTTGACTTTGCGAGCATGACACATCGGTAGTCGTAGGCTTTATAGAATAGGTTTTACGTAGGCCCAGCTATAGTAACCGAAAAAGACCCCTTCACACGTGCCACAAGTATATATAGGCTACATCGAAAGGGGAACAAAAGAAATCCACAGCACATGCATGGACATGCCACTCATGCCCGTGTTACTGTTACTTCGTCTTAACGAAAAGTTCTGTTTACGTCTACGTACGATGGAGACCTAGATTCTCGTAATGTAGACTACACATAGGCTACTGATGGATAGAAATAAAGCTATAAAAAGATAAGAAATGCAAACAGAAAGGAGGGTTTTCCTCAGATGTGACTAGCCTACGACTGTTAACGTTACTCTGGAGATTTACAAAATGATTAAATGACAGAAATGGCTTAATCAGTAGATTCATTACAAGGGATTCAATCGGTTTTATCTCCAACGGTAGCAGCTCATTCCATTAGAATTTTCCAGTCGCCTCGAGGTTACCAAATTGCCATGCAACTCTGGCAAATTATTGCAAACATTCTTTGTTTTTTTTTTTTTGTTTTTTTTTTTAGATTTGAAGACCTCATTTCACCTTGAAAATTGACAATAGTAAAAACGTAGACTGAACACCTTCAAAATATTGTGGAAATTGAGATATTAATTTGAATTTAAATTGAGGTCTTACTCCATCGTGATGTTTCTTTGACAGTCAAGATTGTAAAGAAATACAAAGGATATTCACGTAGTTGCCCCTGGCTTAAATTGCAAGTTCCAGATTACACAATGGACCATTCTGAAAAAATATTTCTTTAAAACATCACAACCGAACATGCTATTTACAAATGGGTTTTACCAAAACATATTTTTCATGAAGTACCAATTTCCGTTAGGGGCCAATCCCTTATTCTGTCATTCGAGTATTCAGCCAAACATATCGTAAATAAAAGCTCCTATAGTCTTGGTCCTGCTGACCGTCGTGCCGTGTGCTCACAGATACGGCAAAATTGGAAGTTAAGAGACTAATTACTCACTTGATCTACAAAGATCAGATAATGTCTGTGGAATTTCAAAGTTTGAAAGAAGTTATTTCTGGATCACCTGATTTTAGATACCTGGTCTCCAATGGCGCACTACCGATTGAAACGAAAGTGGGTGACTTTACATCATCAGTAGAAAGCTCCGTGCAAATGTGGACATCCCTTCTAGAGTCCGGTTTCTCGTCGGGTCATAACGTGAGGAACCCACACATGCACCAGTGACCTTTCTCGTTCTGGCTAATAATCTGGCATTTACGGGAGACAAGTCGACATGTCAGTACATGACCATAAATTGTGGTGTAGTACTCTTCGCATTTTTTTTTTTTTTTACAAACACATCTATCCAGCCCAGACCTGAGAATATATTGATAAAACATGCTTGCTGTAATTCGTTTTTTCTAATCGTTAACTGACACGTACAAATAGTTAAATTAATGACATCTATACTTTAGAGAACGCCAACGAGTCGATGCGGAGGTTGAGACAGAATAGAGAGAGAGAGAGAGAGAGAGGTGGAGAGAAAAGAGACACTTTGTTGGAGTTTGTTGTGTGTTATGTAAACATTCGTAATGAGCCGACATCTGTGATACATCTTTGCACCAAATTTACATCGATCTATAAACAAAACTGTGTGCGAACGAATGTATCAACGTAATTTGAATGTTTTTTTTTTTCTTGTTGTTGCGACAACACTTAATTATTGATTTGTGAATTAAAATCAAACTTTAGCAAGGGAATAAATATAACAAAAGGTCTTGATTGTGTCACACAAGTAATTGTCACAAAAAAAATGACAGTTATACCATCAGGAATTGTAATGAAGAACATAGCGGTGAAGATGGAGACCCTTGTAGCGTGACATGAACGGCCAGTGGTGGAAGGCCATTCCTTGACCACATCATGCACGGGTGATTCCCACATTTGCATTACATTCCCGTACAGATGGTTTTAGAAACAAAAAAAAAATCTTCTTCCGAGCGTTGTACGGGGGGGACGGATAATAAATTGGTACATCAGTTTCTGCAAAAAGGCATTACAGGAACTGGGAAGAACGTCAGGAGAAACATTGCCTCGGAGACGAGATATGTGCAAACCATGAATGCACAGCAACCATGAAACGATAAAACAATGAACAAGATATGGATATCGATCTTCCAAAATGGGGTCGGTTTACGAATAACTCATCGGGGGAAACAAAACTCATTGCTGACATACAGAAATCACCATAAAGGAAGGCTGGCAACGAAACTTACGTTGAAGTGTTACGTTTTTTTCTTCCGGCACAACAAAAGTACAACAGGACAGACGGCACAAAAATTTCACCAAGTTATGTCAATGACATTGCGACAAACGAATAAGCGACAATTTAAAAGTATTTGTGGACGATATAACAAATTTCGTCATAATCAAAAGAAGGGATTCACTGTTCATTTAGAAAGTATGTAAGGTGCAAATCAGTGTTATTGATTAAAGGCCACGCTCCGGAAAAGTGAGGACGGTGTCCCTTTAATGTTCCGCAGGATCCGCTTTAAAAGTCTCGAACTCCTTCCACATAAAACGTACTCTTTATCTATGCCATGTTTTTATTATTATTCATATCCAACCATATTCGAAGCACCAGCCCCTAGATATTCAAGCGCGACACAGTATGCGGCTTATAAAAGGAAGTGCTCAAAGTAGCTAACGGACAACGCCCTCACTTTTCTGGAGGGAGGACCTTTAACGTTTTTTTGTTGGAAGAATGCGTCATAGCAATGCAATATGTCAGGTAACAATGTGTTGTATGCGATTCAGAGTTCTCGACCATCTTCAACAGATGACTCATGAATCTCCTCTGCTGTGCCAAATGCGACTGTTTCATAGGTACACGAGATCTATGAAAAAAAAAAATCCGCTAAAGTATTTTTACACCAGCGCAGTTGTTTTCTAAGAGGTTCACCTCAAAGAGGACGATTCATGGAGCATGTAAACGATTTATGGAGACGATCAATTGAATCTGACACGGGGCGAACGAATAGCAAGATGTAATTGTCATGAAATAAGAGTAATACGCTCGGAGGTCGCAAATCATATCAACTGCAATTAGATAACGATCATGGTGAATTGCACTAAAGAGTCACTTCTTCCAAAATCATCTCCATATCGTCGCTTTTCCCCCCTCTTGGACCAAACTTCGGTTCCGATACGTAGAGGACACATTTAATATTCATCGACCGACATTTCGATGCGATCATTTTCTTGCGTGTGTGACGTTTGTGACCAAATTTGGAATTACAGCTGACACGTCATGCACGCTCGATGATTCGTCGGGCCGAGGACCAAAAAAAGTGAATCTATCGTTACATTCAGAAGAGTAACAAGCTACGAGTTTAATAACACAGGAAACAAAATACTTCACTAACGGGCATAAAATGTATAAAATCTCTTTTCAAGTGTTGTGCAAGAGTGACAATCACTGCTCTCCGTTACCATTTAATGGCGTTCAGGCTAAATGAGGACACGTAACCTATATACACAACAATGCAATCGAACAATTTAATATTGCTCTTCTAGCTTTAAGATACCTTCAGCTAAATAACAAAACAAAAACAAACAGACAAGTCAAATCACGACAAAATAACAAAAATTACGCTGGAAGGTTTTTCTTTTTGTTAACATAAACTCTTCCCCCTCTCTTTCTGTTTTGCCCTTTTTCCTCATCTGTTTTCCTTGCTTCTGTTCGTGCAACAACAACAACAAAAAAACTAAAATTCACAGGATTTCTTCTATTTTAGGTCTGTTTCTGATAAGCACCTCAATCTCCTTCTCTCGCATTTTCATCCGTTCTCGTAGGATTTTGATCCTGTCCTTGCTTCTCATGAGCGAAAAATCCCGCGGAATTTCCGTCGATTCTAAAGTTGTCTCATCGCGAAGGTCATCCCGTTCCTTGTTTTCTTGTGACCGTGTATCACCTCCTAATTCGATCTTAATCTCCAGATTTTCTTGAAATTTTACGTCGTCGACGGCCTGCTGCTGCTGCTCCTCCTCCTCCTCATGGAGATGATGATCTATGCGGTTACCGTTGGGGATCTGAGGGCGGTGAGGACTGCCCTCCGAAGTTGATTCCTCCGAAGTTGATTCCTTTTTAATATTGGGGTGATCCGTCGTTAAGCCACTGGCAGCAGCAGCAGCAGAGTGGGAGGACTCGAACGGCCATCCGTTGACAAACGGATGTCTGAGGGAGGTGTCGTTGCTATTACCTTCATGCAATTCAAATCGAGTTGGTGGAATCTTTCGTGCAGCCGAGGGTGGTATCGGCATTAATTGCATCTTGGGTAAGGAAATTTTCAATTTTGGTTTTACGGGGCTATTAACTTGCGCCGCACGAATAACCGGTGACTCCGACAATTTACTCTCTTCTCCCGATCCTGGTGGTTTCATGGAATTTGAAAATAAAACAGACCTTTTATTTCCGTCACAGTTTCGGGAATTGTCAGGCGTATCGGCTTTGATGGAATGCAGTCGTTCTGATCGGATGGCATGATGATGGCCTTTCTCTTCCTTTCTGTGTTTCTTGGCCACTTCTTTCCTTCTTTGTCTAGCAACTTTCGGTTTCGTGGAGCAACCTTTGGTTTTATACGGTCTGCTGAGCCTTCCCTTCCAAGAGACCGGCACCAGCGCTCCACTTCTCAATCTCGTTTTGATTTTTTCACCTGCCTCCTTTGTCGACACGCACTTGCCCGGTGTACTTTTCGAATTCAGGATCAAAGACAAAACGGTGGATGGCATCATCCAGGATGGCGCTTTCACGAGTATTTGATTCCCCGGCTTGTCTTTAAGGACGAAGAATTTCATAGACACAGCTGTTGGGTTACACTCCTCTGCATTTCCTTTGGACACATTTGTCCCACCGCTCACATATTTCATTTTCACGCATGAGTCTCCGTATAGATTTTTCTCCATTTCTGTAGTCTCAACTGGTGGAGATGTTGAAGGTCTCTTTACCCCATGCGAGCTGGGATCGTCTTTGCCCATTTTTGAACAACAAGGTGAGTTTTCCTCTCTCGTTGACGAGTCCTCAAGCTTCGTGCTGACAGTCTTCACAACAGAATCAACAAATCGGCCCCTCTTCAACCCTGCGGCGTAATCTGCAACTGACATTCGTTTAGTGACGGTGATATGTCCCTCCATTTCGGGAAAACCCTTGGCTGGATTGAGAATCTGGTCAGAAGTGTCAACCGAGAGTGAACTGCCAGTGGGTTTTGCCGAGTGGGTAGAACCATCTTTCTTCGGGCCGTCTTTCTCTGTGTAGAACACGGGGCTGCTGGCGAGCTGCTGCGTCGTGCCTTGCACAGAAGAAGGGTAATCTGTATTTGAAAGAAACGTTATTTTAACGACTTACGTGCCACGTCGTAACGTAACTGCATGCTACCTAAAGGCGGTAATCACCAAACCAAGCTACAATTTGTGGCTGAGGGGTGAGCATAATTCTCAGTTGGTGGTGTTCATTGACTGAGATCAAATAATTCGAAAGATGCAGAGAGAGTCATATTACACGGCATACACAGGTGCGGAGTGTCAACTCCCTGGTTTTGATACCGCATGTGGTCCTTGTATTCCCGACAGGATATGCGGCACTTAAACCTATAGGTGTGTTTGCGAAAGAAGGAGTTCTATACAGGCTATGGGAGGGATACGAAGTAAGTGGTATAGAGAATTGGAGCTGTCTGTGAAAGGAGTGAGTCACTGCCTTTAAAGAATCGAATACCATACACGGAATTGTTCAAAATCAAGATCAAAGTCAAGATCAAAATCAAGGTCAAAATCAAGATCAAAATCAAGATCAAAATCAAGATCAAAATCTCTCAGGAAGATGACAACGTAATTTACGGCTCGAATATCACTAAAGAGAGGAAACGACTTACCCAATCTCTTTTCTCCTTCAGTGTGCACAGAATGCGATATTGTGCGTTTTGCTTTAAGACAAACAAATGCAGAAAACAATGAAAAAAAAGACATTTAAAAAACAGTTACAAATTTATACACGTCTAACCACAGTAAAACGCCGAATATTTTTAATACACTGCGAACACGCACCAACACTATGTTCCTTTCAAATTTAGCTGAAACACATCTTCTTCAGGCCTACTTTAGGACGACGTACGGCCTCATGTTTTTGTCAAAGGTTGGTTAATTTGGTTGCTTTGCAATCCTGTTCTATTCCTTTGTAAAAACATTGGGGGAAGAATTTTCTGATAACCGAAAAGTGACACATGGTGTGAAGATAGTATGGTACACACATGGTATTAACTTTCCTTGTTACAAATTTCTGACATTTGATCATTCCGAGCGTCTAATAATACCATTAAATATAGACACAAAGAATGAGATACCTCTTATAACATAATTAAAAAGACAATTGATTGTAAAATTCTAACCATGAGTTTAGGGGTCATCATGTAATCATTTTTACAGAGATTTTATACTCTCAAATGGTTTAGAGTGAAAAGCCATCATTTAAAAGTGAATAGAGTGAACGACTGCTCTTTGAACGAATGATTTCACTCTTTACTTCAGAGAGTGACAGTGTGTAATTCACTCTGACGGAATGGTATTGGTACTAAGTAGCATTATAGCTACAAATACATTTGAAAAACAGCACTTGTTAAGATCAAGTTGGAGTCTGGAGCACAAACGGTGCAGAAGCTCACACCCATCTTGCCCTCTTACTCAATTATCAGCTCGCATGTAACCCATTGGGCTTAATTCATACACCAGTATATAAGGTAAGTTCAATTTGATACTGCTGGGATACTGCATGGTCTTTACAATGCTTGCAAGTGTCTGACCTATGTTGAAATGACCTCTGATATGATTATTAGTGAGCATCTAACCCTTAAGTCTTGACCAAGATACTAGTATAAGGCTAAGCCATGATTTTACCCTAAAATGTTATTTTAAATAAACATTTTACCCTAAAATATCCACCGTGTAATATATAGTCTGTAGGAAAATGCCAGTTTTCATGATTTAACAACTTATGGAGCATATGGCCCATTATGAAGGTGGACCCACAAATATTGAACGCTGCAAAAGGTTCTACTACCATAGTGCTCATGTAACAACCCACACTGTAAGATAAATTCTGTAGAAAAAAGAGAAATTTTGCATGATTTAATAAAATTGTCCATATGGTCCATTTGGGACCTTCGACCCCCAATCCTGAACACCCTGCAGTAATACTAACATAGCACTAATGTGAAAAAAAAACCTAGACCTGCAAGCAGACCGATAGACAGACCCACATACAGACAGAGAGACGGACAAACGGCCAGACAAACAGACAGGTAGACAGGCAGATAGACAGACAGATTTTCTATTTCTTGTGTAAGGCAACGTTTCTTTTCTTACTCGGTTGAAAACAAATAAGAGTCACTAATTTTTGATGGAATCTTCGGATTTACCTTCGTGCTGCTTGGAACAATTTCCAGTCATCAAAGCGGGCGGGCAAATGGGTGCGTTAGAAACGCGATACACAATGGCGGGACTGATGAAAGACGCTATGTCGGAATTACTGACGTCCGGTCCGACACCCTGCACTTCATCACGATTTGCAAAGGACGCATTGCTATCGACTACCGACGAGATACGTCCGAGACCTCTGAGGTCGTTGCAAAGAGTGACGTTCTTAGAGTTGGCTTTGTCCTTTCGAGGAGGGTTTTCAGAATGAAAAATAATTGAATTTCGTTGTACCGGCGTTTGCTTTCCGACATTGACCTTCTCCATTGTCAGGGTACTGCAAGTAAACAATAAGTAATCCAGGAATAATCACAATTCGACTGAAATGGCCATCACCACGGCAACGGCAACCGATGTTGGTCATTATTATTCGTTCCGATGATCAGAGAAGTCAATGCAGTCATCATCGTGTGTGTCTGTAAGCGTTTGTATGTATGTGTGTGTGTGGGACTCCGAGCTTTTTCACATGATATGTTACAAAAGTCAATTGTGAGACTTTTCATACTTGGTGCATATAGATGTCCCATATCAAGTGGAAAAACCCTGTCCTTTTGGTGGATGTCAAAGGTGATTTGAGGTCAAGAGGTCAAAGAAAGAAAAAAGCGTTACCCATACATCTCAGGATAGCAATCGTGGAAAGTTTTGATATTCACAGAAGCAGGAAAATGCGCTATATATAAAGAAAAACTCCATTGTTTCTTGGTGGATATAAAGGGACATCTAACTTCAAAAGAAGTCAAACACTGAAAACTTTGTTACGATATCTCTAGATACGAATCACAGGAAGTTTTGATACTTTGCATATAAATGTGTTATATCACAAGATCCCTATTGTTTCTGGTGGCGGTCAAAGGTCATTTGGGGTCAACACTCGTTAATAAAAAACTTTGTGAATACAATATCCAAGGAGGGAAGCTTGGGCAGATGTAATATTTGATATGACATTGTACCGCATCGAGTACAGGAAGACCATTGTTTCTGATGGACGTCAAAGGTCATGTTGGATAAACAGGGGTGAAATACTAAGAGGGGAGCTTAGACAGATCTCATATTGAATACACATATGTACCACACTGAGTGCAAGAGCACTTTTGTTTGTTATGAAAATCAAAGGTCATTTGGGGTCAACAGGTTTCTAATCATGAAAACTTTGTAAGCACGATGTATGAAGTAGGAAAGTGTAAACAGTTTTGGCTTCTATATGTGACACATTGAGTACAAGAACCCCGTTGTTTTCAATGGATTCCAAAGGTAATTTCAGATTAATAGGGTCTAAAGGATAACAACAATGAAAAAAAGATATCTTCAGAAGAGAATCTTAAACTGATCTGCTGCTATGTAAGTGTTCTTCATTCAGCACATGAACTACGTTGCTTTTGGTGGATACCAAAGTTCATTTCGGTCAAAAGGAGTCAAATAATAGTAAGACCTTATAAACACGATATCTTAAGGAAGAAGAGCTTTGGTAGGTCTGATATTTATTTTGTAGGTAAACCACAGAAGGTACATGAACGGCATGTTCTTGATGGAGGTGAAATGTCAAATAGACAAAACCTTGTTCACACGATACCTCAAGATGGAACGCTAGAACTGACCTCATATTTGTTGTGTAAGCCATTCCGTGTTCCTTTTTTTTTGCCGTTTAACACACTTATGTCTCAGATTTGTGTGAAAGTTTGCTGTGTAGGAATTATTTTATGGCCAAACGGGAAAATGCACAAGTTAAGCAAAATCGGACCCTCAAAAATTGACACGCTAGTATGACCTTTGACCTCTGTTTCGATCTTGCAATATCTTAAAAAATACGCTAAAACTCTGGTAATTTTATGTTTGTTATACTAAAGAAACATGCAAAAACATACACATTTTGTGGTAGTTGTCCCTCTGTTTTGTAAGTCCTACAATTGGCAGCTGCTATAATATAGTCCACAAGTACACTAAAGACCAAATTCACCTTGAAACGTTTCCTCATCTCCTCGTTGCACAGTATTGCAATCAGGAAAATATTGTCTTGATCCTGGTTTAAGATTTTGTAATTTATTACAGATGATGATGTTAAAAGTGGGGCTTGATTGTTACCCAAAATGTATTCCAAGAAATTGTAAGAAATCTTAGACGTTATCACCAAAATGGGTATGGTACTGTATATCAAGGTATGTGAACTCCTGAATTGTTTCACAGTACTAGTCGTACAGGATGAAAAACACTCTGTTGTGGCTTACACATGTAGTGATGCTAGTGCACAAGAATATGTGTGTGATGAAAGTATTGCTGTGGGTTGGTGAATAAAACTGCTGATGCATGGGTATTTCAGATATATGGCATAGATGGCTGAGTAAAGAGACTGATCACGGAGAAAAGTCTCAAGCGTTCTCTCTAGCGACCAGATTCTGGACCCAGACAGTATGATTTACACTGTAGTTACAAGGATTATCTGTAATAGCAATTACAGTTGCTAATTGTTGGAGTTATAAAACAGATGGATAAATACCACTACAATGTATATTTATAACATTTCTATATGACAAAACATAAAATTATCAAAGTTAAGTTTTATTCAGTAGCTCCCTAAAAGAGTTCAATGAAAAACCTTTGCCAATATATGTTACATCAAAGAAAGAAGATACTAATGAATATAAAAACACTCTTTAAAAAAATTAAAAATTGTTCCACAAGTTCGTATTCAAAGTCAAAGCGGAGGTCAAATATCATACCACCGGAGAGACCAGCTATCACGAAAGTAACGGTGTATGTTGAAAGCTCATTTTATCAACTTCATAGTGACATCTCACGCATTTAATTTGTATTAAATTAAAATTTCAAGTTGTGCTCATTAACATTCTGATGGTGCTGGCCAATTTTGCGACCTTGCGACCATTTTTTTTTTTTTTTGAAGAAGCAGTATCTCGGGGTTCCAAGGGTCTGATTTTGCTATACTTTTGTTTTCTTCCGTTCAGTCATGTAGTAATTCTACACACCACATGTCATCCACATCGGAGACGTAGATGTGTTGTTGATCACTTGGTGATTGTCACATGAAATGACTCATTGTAAGTGTAGTGGTGTATGCATACTGAATAGTAAAGGTTTTCATACTTGGTGAAGACCATCTGGATCAATAAAAGGTCAATTTGTGAAAACTATGTGGGCACATGACAATTCCTGTCATCATGACAGAAAGCTTGCACACGTATCTCTGAGTCTGCATGAGTGTATGTTGAGCAGTTGTCCATGGGGGGGGGGGGGGGGGGGGAGGGGATCAACTATCATCATCAGATGTCACTCTGTGTTCAGTGGTTGATACATCTCAGTTGGTAACATTACTGTACTATCACAAAGACCAAGCAGGTCCAAACACATCCTTTAAAGGCACTTCGGACCTCCAGATCATCACTTCATGTTCAATGGTAAGCAAAGATAATCTACCTACAGGAAGATACGACACTCCTTCGATTTACTACGTTCGAGCTATAGCATGGAACGCTAAAAATGAGTTTTGCATCCGCTCAGTCAGCCTAGATACGGGCAGCTGGTTCGTCAGTCTCTGTTCTCTTTACAGTTTTTAGCATTATGGTCACTTACTTTACCATACTTACCTTTGTTAAATTTCTGGACAGCATGATGTAAATGAAACATTCACACACACACGCAGCTTTGTTTTCCATTCATTCCGAGGAACTCATAGTGCTTTCTTTTGTTTTATCTTCCTCAATCCTAACCTTAACAATAGACTGTCTATTGTTAATCTTGAGTGGACTGGAGAAATCTATTGAATTTTCTACAGAGGACCTAAAATCTATTTTTCCCGTCCTCGATCCCACCCGAAAACAAGGGCACGCAGACACACACACACAAACAGATGTCGGAGCGTGCTTCCTTTCTTAACTTTTTCGCTTTCCCTACCACTAACTGAGGGCGTATGTCACGCCGTTCTACTTTTTTTCCCGGTTTTAACAATATCATCAAATAACTAATGATACCGTCAAATATTAGCAAACATATGCAGTTATTTTGAATTATTTTGGAGATATCTGCAGTTGTTTCAATTTATTCTTTTGATACCGTTAATATATTCTTCGATGCAACTAATCGAATTGACAAAATCTGGAATATTTATCATGATATTTGTACATTTGTACATGATATTTGCGTCCACTCAATTTTGATGGTTTACTAGTATCATTAAAAAATAAAGTCATAAGGAACACGGCCTGCTGTGGGGCGCTATTCCCCATACCATTTTTTTTTTCAGCCGAGAGTAAACACTTCTGTTGATGGGTAATCCTTGACGTAATGTAACTCATGTACTAACAGAGATCTATGAGCAGTTCAACAGACGTAGTAACATGTTATTTACGCAGGGAGCTGCGCCATCTCCTCGAACGTGATTTTCTATGACTTACGCCAGAATGTCGATGAACGTTAACTATTAGGAAGCCCTTAGTTAGTATTACTCACTGAAGAAGGGCTGGTCTTATCGGCACCCAAGTGCCCTCTGGGAAATTTCCTTAATTCCGAAAATTAGTAAACTAAGAGAAAAATCACATATTTGGCTGTCGATATATAACTGGATATAGCTTCACCTTAACTCCCCTTTCTGTTACCCATTAAGGTATAACATGAACATTATTTTTGTAAGCATGCATAATAACTTGCTGCCCTCGGTATGCGACCCCCCCCCCCTCAAATTTGGTGAAAACCCCTAGTATTGTTAGACGCATACTGTCCACGTTGAAACATTTGCTGCTTCCTGCATTTACACTTGCACTCTTATACTAGTAATGTGGATCGATCGGTTGTCCAAAGTATGAAAGCTTTGACTAAGATCATTAAACCCGATTAGGCTAATTAATAGAAATGTCGCATGTTTAATAGAAATGTCGCATGTTTTCTGTGACGGACGTACATTTCCGAAAATCTTCGCTTGGGTACGTCTGTCACAAAAAAAAAGTACGTCAGTCACAAGGAAATTTTTGAAAATACTAGAGGAAGGAGACAAGGACTTCAACTGCTTGTTGCTGATTAGTCTTGGTCAAGACTTAGTGAATCTTTTCCCTTACTTCCCACATTCACACAGCTGCGTCTGTTGTTACCGCCACTCCCCTGTACGGCCCCTTCCGTGTGCTGCTCTGAACTGTTATATCCTCGAGTTGCTTTCGTTAGATGGTTGAAAAGTGATCGACTCTTATATCGTGAGTAGGTGCGTGCTGTATGAATGAGTTAGTAGAACTGTATGGGATGTATAGTGGAAAAAGAAAATACTAACATCGTCTTTACACAAGACTAGTTGCTGATAGACATAGTAAAGAGTCCTCTTTACTATCTGTGGCAGTTTTAGTTAGTGCACCGTTTCAAATCACAGAAATAATTAACAAAATTTCGTTTCGTGTCAGTATAGTACGTCCGTCACAGTGAGCTTTTTTAGATATGTTATGTGGTTTCTTTTGAAAAAAAAAGGACATGTATAGCATACAGTAATAGTAGGCTACAAATCAGATGTTCCACAAAACCCCAACACAACCTAGGAGGAGTTTCAACCTAAAATGAACAAACAAGCACATGAAAATTTTTTAAATTACCAGCTGATAAAACGTAAACGTAGACGATACTGCCTGTAAAACAACGTCACAAAAGCATCAATTCCAAACGGACATTGAGAAAGAAACAACTACGTAGAGGTAATGCATAGGCTTCTCTATGTTAGGTTTACGGCGAGTAACAATCTACAGCGAACAATAATATTTTAATTTCGCGGAAATGTCAAATTAGGCCGATTTTCTTGGATCCAGTTGATTCAAACGCAGATGGCATAGTGACACACATTTTGTCGGAAATGTAGCCTAGACAGACAACTGAGGCATTGCATCGAGGCCATTTTTGTCTCCAGTCAACTATGACGGGAAAAATAAACTGAAACACTAGTCGATTTCAATTGCCCTCACAAATCAAGAATCTAACTTGTAATGGTCAATATAGCGTACAGTAATGCATCACAGAAGGATCAGGTCACATTAGGCCTATGTCTATTGTCTAGGCTGTCTTCCAGCTCTCGGTCTTTTGGCCATTGTAGGCCTAAATTTACTGACCGAGTCCGAGCACGCTATACAGACGTGTGTTTGACTATTGCCTTTGATCCGCTGTTACTGCACACACGCCTACACAAGAAGAGTATTCAGATTGGCTACGATGTGATTATCCTGCCACACTCTCGAAACAACCAGCAATATTCAACACGTAAGCTTAGGCTTTACGATTTACAAGTTACCTGAGGAGCGGCGTGCAACCTACATTGGCCATTGATTGTTGATGGTCAGATTAGTGTATATATACTAATAAGTATGAAAATTCAAAAGAGGCTCAGTGACAGAATATACAACTACTCAATGCATATCCGCACGTCACTAGGACAAAGTCTAGTGGCAAAAGATTGCAAACACAGTCTGGACATGCCGCGTGCTCATACAAGTTGTATGCAACAACGAACTGGCAGATCGCGATAGGCAAAGAGATGTGTTACGTGACCGACACAGCTTGACTAAGTCTACGTGTTTACCGTACCTTGAAATTTGTTGATTTCTTCGCTAATCAACTTGCACGAAGGCTCCCTCTCCGGAAGCATTGTCCGCTGGGCAATGTAACCATACAAACGGTGTAGAACTATTTGTACGGCGCTGCACACACAGACCTCGAAGAGCTACGTAGTGAACGCCTAATGTGCGACTTACTTGGCGAAGCTAGAGACCCTAGACCCCGTGAAGATGAACGGTGCCTGCAGGTTGACAAACAAGTGGGGTGAAAGCTGGGTATCTGCCTGTAACATTATTCACAATGATCACTGATCAGCTGCTCACATTTCGCCGATGAGTTCTGTCATTTAGGATACATAACAACATAAATGTAGTGGTTGCTTCCCTCACCGGATATCCTGTGGTTTCGTTTGGTAGAATTTGTGACATTTCGACACTGTTATTAATCGGGTAGTACTAGTTGCGCGATACTGAGGTTACTCACCATCGGCATATGTCGTACTGATTGTACCCACTACTATGCTCACTCATCAGTCTACCTCGGAAATGCGTAACTACATTAATTCACACAGTACTTTAGTAATGGTGCACTGAAATTACATGCTCCCATACAATCCCTTACATTCTTACTCTTTAGTCACGGCTTCGGACAACCAGTGCCAGATAAGGATAACAGTCCATTATCGATTTCTCCTCAGCCAATAATCACGATATCACATTAGCAGTCCGAGAAATAGCGCTTGGGCGTGGATCTATGATCTTCAAAACTAAGAGGGGGGGGGGGGCCTAAGTTAATCATTAACGGATGGCTGTTGGGTGTGGGGGAGGAGGGTCTAAGGAGAGGAGATGGTTTCCTCCCCTTTGAGAAAGAAAGGAAATCGGAAGGTGTTGGGAAACAGTGCAATGTTTGGTCGAAATTTAGCTTTTGCGCGGATGTAACGCCAGTTCCGCAGTGCACTTTATTCTGTTGACACCTTTTACGTTAAACGTCGGTATCCTCTCATGCCATGTCCCAGTCCAAAATCAGAGATTGTATTGGTTGATTTTATCATGAAAAGTATTCATGATACTTATAAAGTAGTATCATGAAAACGTGCGACAATTAAAAAAATAACAAAAATTATATTGTTGAAAAGTACATCCATTGAATGACCGGTGAGCGGCTCAGCAATTGTTCAGATAAGAGGTTTTAGGAGACATTGTATTAAGTTTGCAGGCATAGGTAAATGATATGGCTAGACGTACGTTCGTATGTAGCCTACGTCTTGACTAGCTGGGACCTTCTGTGTAAGGTGTCAGATAATCATCCGACATCGGTTACAACTTGGAACGCTGTAAACGACAAATTTACAGTCAGAGTGCATTCCCCAGTCCATGGTCCATGCGTCAAGGGCGAACCCATAGACACCGCTTGCCTACAACCTTGAATTATAACGCAGTAAAATTCACGATGTAGACGTTTGGAGTCGGCAAGATCAGTGTGTCCAGTATTCTAAATTTTAACCATTCTTTACAGTTTTAGGACCAATCATTTCTTTGACTGAAAAAGTGGGGAGGAAATTATCGGAGATGTCCGGGCCTATAACAAAAAAGTGAAGCGCACGGTCCCCCCCCCCCTTGATCCACCCCCATACATGGACTCAAAACCTGAGTTGCCTTGTTCGACTACTAATCACTGAATCTAAAGCAGTTTGGGAGAAAAAAGGAGTAGTAATAAATTTGAAAAGGAGGGGGCGAAACCGGCAGTAGAATATCCAAACGTTCAACGACAATACGTTGCCGGGAACTTGACTCGAAATGCACTTCCAGAAACTTTCGTTCCAAACTACCCCCCCCCCTCCCTCCCTCCACACACACACACACACACACACACACACACACACACACACATTCTCTAGGAAATGCACTCTCCATGCCTTTTAAGGCCAAAATTTCTGTGGGAAGTACTAGCATTTAAAAACGCTCTAAAAAATTCCAAAAATATGACGGGGGACTTCCCGCTTTCCCCCACCTCCACACTCCGCTATACTCCTGTTAAGAGCCTTTCAAATTGTCCACAGCACTCCAACGAACAATAACATGATTTACTCGAACCCTCAGTCTCATGGTAAGACTTCCGTTGGAGAAAAAAATCTGGCATAAATAACGTGATTTAACACTATTTAGTGGAAGAAAACAAAGACAAAGAGGCATGAAACACCTTTGTCACTGTACATTTTTCAGGTTACAACTATGACGTCACATATGTAATCGACTAATCGTTGTAACCACGAGAAAGAGTTACACGAGTATTCGACAGCCAGAAAAATTGGCCACCGATGAGCACTGATGGCAGGAATCCTTCATACTTGATCTTGGGTCTCCCCTTATGGTGGGCCCCGTTAAGCCCCGTCAATGACCCTTGTGATGAGCCATGCGGGGTGAGTGCAAATTTACCGTTGTCGGCATGGATCTCGGAATGATGAGAAGCCGGCTATCACGTGACAATAAGATTCGCAGCCATCACCAGTGAAATTGCTTTCTGAACTAGTTTTTGCAGTCGGATTTAGCTGAATCACCCCTGTCTCCCACCCGAACCTCACACCAACACACCTCTTTTATTTAGTTATACATCGATGTGTAGTAGGAAGGCAAACCGAGAAAGAAGACAACGAGGGTTCAATAACGTGTGACTGTTAATATTTGTATTTCTATGCCCGGTGACTCTCTTAGTATATGATAATTTGGATAAAATGAACATGAACTTTCATTTTTTCATATACCTGTTAAATATACAGTAATCCCTTACTCAAGTTCGAAATGCTGCGTGTGCTATAGGCGAGGCTTATGGGATCTTCGCTCGTACAAACAAACCACGACTTTTGATTCCACCGAGACGGCTTCAGTTGTAATGGTCAAACCTAACTCGTTCATCCAACAAAATCATACTGCACTTATACTCGGTAGGATAGGAACCTACACCCCTCAGGCTCTCCCTATTGTCCTAGTTTATATTCTAAAACAATGTCATCTAGACACTGACATTTAGGTTGCACCTGCAACTTAAAGGTTAAAGCCATAAATATCTTCCTTGACATATCGTATACAGTATAATGTCCCATATATCGGCAAAGGTAGTTCAAGTATAGGTTCTTTTTTTTATCGAAATTGAAATGAGACGTGATCAAGTCAACTGGCTCATTGACGGCAAGGTGTCTCGACAGATTTAGCGATGTTAAGCTGTTGAACACACGGTGACGCAATCGGACAGTAGCCACAATGTCACGGTTCAGGTACCTGTTATTGAAAGAGATGCTACGGAAATGTTAATCGGCATGCACAGCATATGTGAAAGAGATTGAATTACAGTTGGATGAAATTAAAAGAAACGAAAACGCTTTCAGGTCAGGTGGCATAAAACTCCCCGATTGACACATCCCTGATTTAGAGTAGCAAAACTAATCACAACGTGATGCACAAGAGTGGATTTAAATACTCAGTGGTCGAACTAACATTCATTGGCACCGCTAACCTTTTATTAAGAGTAGGTGACAAAGAACTGCAAACGACTGTTTAACTATAAGGCATCTAGCCCCTTCCTTAAAATGAACACATGCAAATGAGCTGAAGAGGCAGAAGTATAATTTTTGACAACTACATGAGAGGTCTCCAATAGTTTCCTGAAAAAAAAAGTCAGATACAATTTTTTTAATGTTTGTCATACAACCTAAATGTAATATTTGTTATACACGTCGAAAAAGGTCGGAATGCTGAATAATTACTTATTTTCCTAACGACTGGCAATGGAGTGGCAGTGTAGAATAAACTCTCTAGTCTAAATATAACTGCAGCAGACGACAAAAAAAAAAATATTAGAATAAATTTACTTATTTTTAAGTTTAGTAGTATTAAGTTTAAGTATTAAGTTTAGTGTCTAATATAGTGTTAGAGCCATACACATGGCAAGAACAATACAAAAGACAAATTAATGTGTGACCTTGGCGGTACAAACCTTGATTTTCAACACAAAGCATCTCCTTCTAATAACACATCCTTGCACGGATTTGCCAACGCAAGTCTCAGTGACCCCCATCATATATTTTTTTATTTTTTGCATATTATTAACCTATAATTACCTTTTGTATTTTGTGCATTGGAACTAACGACTTTCAGGAATATTTTGGACTTAGGGGCAGATGTCACCGTTGCCTCTCACCTCGACAATTTATATCTTTGGCGTACAGTTGATCCTTTTGGCATTTATGGAAAACGCATGTGTATAACCGATATCAGTCGTGGTATAAATAGCCTCCATGATAAATATTGCCAAATTGAATCTAGGCGCTTTGCGTAATCGAAATACTTTATTAGAATTACGTGACAACGCCCTCCCACGGTAAGAGGCCGTGCTCATCTACGCTTTAAACATACAAATTCTTCCTGGTCCCCAGATGAGATCACAACCTTACAGGTTGGTTGTTCAATGTCTAACACCGAAGATTCTGCTGACGTCGTTATCTTAACAACAAGCGAAGTTTCTTATCGTCTCCATGCCAATATGAGAAACAAATTCAAAAGTTGGCCGTGCTGACCATGTGTGACCAGAAATGAGATGAAGGTACTTGCTAAATTCTTTGTTCTACAGTCCTATCTGCACACAAAAGAGTGTAAACAAACTTCATACTAACACACTTCATACTAACCTCCGTTCGGTTTTTTTTTTTTTTTTTTGTGAGGAAAAAGTATGTTTGGGCTGGTACTTCTTCTTCACCTTGAAGTTAGATCATTATTAAAAGCACTGAAAAAGGATATACAACTATCTACACACTGATGTTGAAATTAATGGTTGGGACCTTGTAGTTATGAGGAAGTGGCAAAATCTTCAACAAGTTAAGTTCAAGAAATTTAAGTCCTGTCCTTTCTGTTGGGGTGTTTTAAGGGTTTCTTTAAGATGACCTTGTTTGACTCCATAAACTCTGACCTAGTGGTTGCTAACAAATTGCATTATTAGCCTTCTAATGGGTTACAACATCCTGAAAAGATTGAAATTCACATTACATGCTCACTTTATATGTTTGCACGGATTACATTGCCTATAATGCTTATGTTTACCTCACGTGCTCCTCGTGCCGTCCCTATGAAAGCAACAAAATAAAAAAAAAATAGGGAAAGAAAATGAAAAGAACGAAAAGGAACGAAAAAGAAGGGAAAGGAAAGAGAAACAGGTCGTTTGCTGTTAGAAAAAGTGCGACTCTGGTGCAAAAACTATTTCTGCTAGAAAGTTTTTCTATATTACTCCACTGAATATAAATGTAGTATACCGGCTTTGGAGGTCTCCAATCCGCCGGTCTACGGCCTCGAGGCCAGTCCCGTGTCCCGTTTTTTTTTTTCTTAGTCTTGGACTCGAATCTATGAGAGTTGGTCTGGAATTAAGATCGGGGGATCTTGAACATAATACTGACTTAATTGTACAGCAACACTCCCACATTCACTTGCCTATATTTATTTTTTTCTGGATGTCTCGCAAGTTCCCGGTGAACACGAACTTTGAAACGGCAACAAAATGGTACGGAGCGTTATTTTTCCTACCGGTAATTGTTCTGGTTTTGTTTTCTTTTCACGAGGGACCAGTCTCGAAAAGTATTCACTTCACTTCTTCTGGTCCTTCCACCCCAACTAGCCTTTTAAAAATTTCGAATTTAATTGCATTTTGTACCCTTATATACAATCATACACTTGTCGTCTTTTTTGTTTTTACAAGGAGAGTGAAAAATAAACTTGAAACTTTTTTTTACAACACCGATAGGATTTACTTTACATTTACATACGTAATGAAAGTAAATAAAAACGTGATAGCTGTCTAAAGCTTTGTGAACAAAAAAAAAAGTCCCTTGATTTGGTTGGGAACATTTCATTGTTGCTTATGAGAACCTCACCGTGGAAAAAAAGAGAGATACTTGTTGTAAGCTAACCTCAAACTCAGGTGAACAGGCGTCAGAAAGGAAATGAATAAACTGAATAGCCTCTCCTCAAAAGGATTAGCCCTTGTCTGTTCGAGTCACTTTGAGGTTGGCTTACATGAAGTATATACCGAAAAAAGTAATAATAAGTAGCATTACAGTAGAGTCGAATTCGTGTAATGGAGGGGGCAGTGTCAGAATGCATGAAGTGTAGTTGACAACAGCTGCCTCTGGCCGGAAATTGCGCTCATGAAATGCACTGTTCGTTGGGATGTTGACGTTTGCGCAGAATCAGCGCGTCTCGTATAGGCCTCACCATAGTTTGTTTCCGCCGTCAATTTCTCCCTCAAAATCATGTATTCAGAATCCTTTGGAAGACTTCTGAAGCATCATGCATTACCATGAAGCTATTGGAGTGGTGAGAATAGTAAGAAGTGTTTTAGAGGGAGTTTATGTAAAAGGAAAAAAAAGGAGAAAAAGTAGCTCACATAATACCATTGTACCGGTTTACCTGCATTTTTTACTTGTGGCCCATCAGTAACTGACAACAATGAGAATAGGACAGCAACGTAATCGAACTTGACGCAAACAGCGCTGAACTTTGCTCAAGCATGAAGTGACTGACTTGATACAAACAGATGTTATATCAAATACAGACGATATCGTTTTCTTTCTTTCTTTCTTTTTTTTTCTTTTTTTTTCAGCATTGACAATGAAGTTTGTGATTTATGCCGCGTAATTTTCTTATGGAACATGTTACGTGTGTCACGCCCTTGTGACAAAAATCAGTCGAAAAGCTATGGAATATAACAAACATAAAGAGATATATTTTTCGTCAATGTGCATTTACAATCTCACACCGTGGCCTGCGTCAGTTCCGTTGCAAACTTGTTCAACAGTCCATTTAATAGCTTCAATTGCACGATGAACATATAAGGCAAGTGTCCAAAAAAAAATTACAAAAGATGTCAATGGGCGATCAACCAGAGGAAAGTGATCATATCTTAAACCAAACATAAAGAGAAAGCACTTAGGTAAAACCGTGTGTCTGTCCTCGATATAATCGGGTGATACCTGGTAAACGAGCCGTTCTTACGTCAGGAGGAACATTACCGGACGATACATATTTGTCAACTTGCTCTGGAAGATCGAAAATGCATATTTTGACTGAGCTATTTCAACATTTTTCAATGTGAGGTATTAAACCGTTGATAATGTAATTTATACCGGAAGGTAAAGTACTGACGTCATTGTGCGTTTCCAATTAAATGAAGAAATGACCGTAATTTTATCGAAGGACAACTGGCAACAGTGAAAATATTTCCACGTAATCATTTAGACAATGCGTGTGCGGGGTGGGGTGTGCTTACATGATTACTGGATACGGTGGTCTTTTTCGTATAAGGGGTCTTTAATGATTTGTAGCTACCCTAGGAATTATTGCATTCTAGACCTTTACCCATAATTCCAAGTGTCAGAGATGTTTGATAATTGGCCTTGGGTGTTGGGATCACGCATGAAAAGGGGCAAAATAGAAGAAATAACTTGATGAGCAGTTTTTGTTAATTAGTGTTTGAGTTGGTAAACAGTTAGCCAAGTTTGATCATGAAATATGAAACAAACTTTTTTCTGTTGTGAATAAGTTGAAAACCCAACTCACTCAAAAACAAGTTGTTCAAAAGAAGACCAGAAAACCAGGGAAAATATCGAATCGTATAACTATTATAGGGAGCTTACATAAAATTCTCACCTTTCATGGGTCGCAAATTGCGATGCGACCCTGTTATATCGACTCTTGTTATAATGATGTTCTCTTTTGGACATTAAGTAGCTCAAAGTCTTCTCCGTATAGGAAACGCACAAATATCAAAGTCAGACATCCAGACATTTACCCCCCCCCCCCACCCACACACACAGCTTTGTTTTCCATTCATTCCGAGGACCTCATTGTGCTTTCTTTTGTGTTTTCTTCCTCCACCCTAACCTTAACAATAGATTGTCTATTGTCAATCTTGAGAGGACCAGAGAAATCTATTGAATTTTCTACAGAGGACCTAAAATCTATTGTTTCGGTCCTCGATCCCACCCGAAAACAGAGACACACACACACACATACATATTTAGAAACACATTTAGAAACATCAGAATTAACACACGCAGAAGGAAATGACGTCAGGCTAACGGTTTGTTCTGTCAGTCTGTTACCAAAATAGATACAACCCAAGATCCTTGCATGTGCTTTGCCGGAGTTACGATATACTTGTTTACGTATGCTCGGCCGATTCGTTAGACCGAGGCCCCCATACGTGCACGTCAGCAAAAAAAAAAAATACGTCAGCGAAAAAAAAAAGAAAAAAGATAATTATAACAGTAATAATAAAAGAAAACGGCAGGTCGTAATTGCTTTGTTCCTTCATCCACCGATAACGCAAACAATTGATTGTATTTTAGTTTATCTCATATCGGTTCCAGTGCCTCACACACATTGATCTATAAGGTGTATGTAATTCGATGCCAATATACCACCGGGTGTGTTGCACCATCGGGATGTCATTTAGCAAGATTAGCGTACATGTGCTCGATAGGACAGGAACAATTTACATGTATATATTTTATCAAACAGCTATTACCTGATGAAACCAAAAAAAAAAAAAAAAAACAACGCTGTCATATTTGTTATCAAGAGATGGTGTCTTCGTCAGACTTTTTTTTTTTTTGCCTTTTCTCTGCCCTGTAACATTTCTCTCACTATGTCTAGAAACAACGAAGGTTCTTCTATGACGGAGGGAAGACTAATATTTCAAACGAAAATGAACGAGGTTATTTGAAGTTTTTATACCTGTGCAGAATCGACAGGATCCATCTAAATTCCGTTTCCGTTTTTCAAACCATATCGTACTCCTTTCGGCTAATTAGTTCAAGGCTTCACATAGATCCGAAACATATGAGTTGGTCTGTCCCCTCATCTGCGGCCCGGTATCAGCTCTGCTTACTTGATGGGGAGTCATAATAATTGTAGCTTTCCGTGACCAGCCCACCGTACGACGAAACGCTGAAGGCACTCGCCCGTACGGCGTTAAACGTATACCAAGGGTTTCTCACAGAGCATAGGCCTATCAGAAATATGAAAAAAGGAGGGTTATTTTTTTTTTCTTTTCTTTTTTTTTTCTTTTTTGGTTTTATTTTTATTTCGCTTTTTTTTTTTTTTTTTTGTTGTTGGTTACAAATAGATGCGTTGCAATATGTATATACCATACTGAGGAGAACGCAGGTCACAAAAATAGCACACACAGGCTATTTCGGTATTATTTTGGCCTGAGGGTGGGAAACTTGGGTGTAAAATTAAGCATGCCTGCAGCAAAAAAAAAAGGTGTATATTTAGCAGTTTAGTTGTCTATACGTAGTGTTGCAGCAGCTAACGATGTTATAACAGGGGACTGGCCGGTATAATTAACAACAAATTCGAAGTCGATTATACCAGGCGGGAGCTCAATGGTTTTCACATACAAATAAGAATCGTAATAATAATAAAAAAGAGAAATCCTCTAAACAAATAAGCAAAGGTACTATGGAAAACAAACAAAGAATGCCAAATACACAGCAAGTATTACTGATTCTAAAACTGCTTCATTAGGTAACATATATATTCCACTTCAGGTGGCATGTATTTTTAATGCGTTTTTTTTTTTTTTTTTCACAGGATAACTTATGACAAGGGTGCAATGGCACGTCCCTCCGTCAAAGCCTCAAATCCCCAAGAAATCCCGGGGGAGATGGGGGTGGGGGAGGGGGTGGGGTTGAAAGATCTGGTAGAGAGGTCAGGGTTGGATCAGAATGTGAATTACGGGATGAATTTAATATAGTGTAGATTTAGTGCTATCCTCCTTTATACACTGTTCTTTCGTAGTAACTTCTATATGTGCATGACATATAACAGATTATTATTATCATTCTGAGTGGTTTATTAGCAGTGACTTCGCCACGGGGAGGGGGTTAGGTGAAAGCACCCCCACCCATCATATATTAACATATGACCCAAAATTAATGTACTTTAAAAGCTACATTTAAGCTTCATTCATTTGTAGGGGGTGGGGGGGGGCTTACAATATAACAGAAATGCAAATTCCGGTGATCTGGATGGTGTTTTCAGTCAAAAGTTTGTCGGTGCCCGCTGCTCCAACTGATGGTGGTGCTCCCCTCCTGCAGACGGTAGATGCAGGCGACCATACGACGTTTTAGTGGTTCCCGTTTATCTTATGATTGTTTTGAAGGTTAACGGGGAGGGGGCGCCAAAGAAGAGAAAACGATAATAAGAAAAAATATTATTACAGATAATTGTCATCCAAACTTTTGTCATTTTGTTTTATAGATAGATGTATTTTCCCATTAATTGACAAAAATGCAGACACGAGATTTCTGTTTTAAGACTGGGTATACGAAGCTTAGAACACCCTGGAAGTGCCATTTTCGGCCATCGGGTGGGGGGGGGGGGGTTGTCAAGCCAAAGTTTTCTTATACGCTCCGCTCCTACATATGGTGGCGTTCCATAGTCTTGCCCAAGGAATGTCCTCAGGTCAAGCTCCTGCCAAAATCCCGGACATGTGCCTGAAACGTCCTTTCATAGACATATGGAAGTATGTCACCCCGGTCACTAGGTCCCCGCTGCTCCCCTCTGTTTATAAGTAAGTACATAATGTGTGTAGAGCTCTATGTTTTCGTCCAAAATTATACCTTAGCTTGTTTGTAACTTGCAGGGCTCAGAAAGCACTTAATAATTCACCTTTTCTAAACTTACTTTCCTACGAGACATAAACCCAATGACCACGACAACAAGATAACCAAGTAACGGCGTCCCACTCTTGGCTATATCCTTCAGGACTGCTATAGATCCCATGCATTCCTGGCAGCTGTATCATGACCAGTGTATCATGATAGTTGTATCATGACCAGTGTATCATGACAGTTGTATCAAGATCTGTGTATCATGATCGGTGTATCACGAAGAATGCACAGTGTCATGCTTTCGAACAAAATAAAAGTGTGTATTATTTATTTTTACCTTTCATTGTTCTGATGTTTCTTTCAGGTAGAATTCGTTTTGGCCACTCTTACATATTCTTTGTTTATTCCTTCTCCCTCTCTTTTAATATTACCTTCGTAAAGTTTAGATCAGACAATTGGGTATTGAAAATATGAAATAATAAATGGAAATACCATCATTTTCTATGTCGACCAATGTTTAATCTCTTTTTTCTTTTTCATAAATGATAAAAAGTCATAATAAATACTACTCTATTTAATTAAATTACACATTTAATGTTTATCTGTACATGCTTTGGTTTTGAATAAATTATGAGAAATGAAAAAAAAACAACAACAAATTACTGAAAAAAATATGTTCTCGTAACGTAGAACGATTGATCATTGAAAATAAAATGAGTCAAATGTTATCATACTGATTTGTGGTGTTTCCGTAAGTTCTCTTAAAACAAAGGAAATTAAACCTAACGGAAATAAAAGAAAGGTCATTAATAGTCAAGGTTATCGTATTCTTCTATATTCCAAGGTGTTTCCAAGTCTCTCGTGTTAATTGCCGACCTCCTTACTTTTTTTACCCATTTAACATGATAAAAACAAAACTCACAAATTTATGAAATACTGTATACAACTTAAAAAAACTGAAACGTACCAAAATATGTGAGATATATAGACAGACAAATTCCTCAACGAAAGTAAATTATTTTGTTTGCATTGTGTAACATGTAGCCTCTCTGTTGTTATAATCAACGTAATAATACTTCAGTTTTGTTCATAAAATATTTTGGCAGGGCTTTCAACTCCCCATGAACGCTGGTGACGTCATACCATTTTCTGCTTATTCAATGTTTGGTGGGCTGTCTCAAAAAAAAAAAAAAGAAGAAAAAAACAAAACCTTGAGAGCTGAAAGAATGGCCGGCTCGATTTCAGCAAAAATATGTAAATACAATGGGAGTTTATTTCAGCACTTTGACGTCACCCTTACGTCATCACACTGTGACTGCAACACACGAGGTGTAACGTTGTAATGGATCAACTTTTCACGAGACAGTCCCGACCAGTCAAAATGGAATCATCTGAACCACTTCCGAAAAAAATGTTAGTAACTCTGACCAATTACGTAACATTTTATTACTTAGTATTATTACCATCCAAATAACGGTAAATCATTAACATAAAAAAGAAATGCCAAGTAAAATGATTATTGTGGCGTACATATGATGTTTCTGTATCATAGACCCTCTTTTCGTCTGACGTCATCACGGATTCGTTGCGTCTGTCTTTTTGTCTGTTGTGTTTTTGTATAGCTGTTATTTGTTTTCTTTTCATTTCCGGATGAAAGAATTATATTCTGACATTAAATGTTCAATCGACCGACGAAGTCAAGATTTATGAACATTTTAACTATTGGAACAATTTCGTTGGCGAAGATTTTTTTTCTAGCTAGGTTTACATCTGTGGACATTGCAGGATCCACTCACACCCAAGGGTACTATATTTCTCCATAACATTCTATAACATGGGACGGCTAGTGCACGTTGTCAATGCCTAATACAGCGAACACTGTACTACTCGAGGAAGGGCCTTACGTCATGGGCGGTTAGTCAGGGATCTATGGAACGCGGTTTTCGTATTATATGATTCGCATATATATGATAGATACGCATTAGTCTTTGGCAACGGATACGTACCACATCCTGATATGATATACGAAGATCGTATGTGATAACACCTTCCGCAGTTGTTCCATACTATTTTCACTTTCATTTACACATTTTGTGGAACGATCTATGAACTGATTGGAAAATGACAAGGTATTTCACGCAAGAGAGGCCTATAGTCTTCCAGTGGCCCAATGAATGGCACACTATTTCATCTAATGAGCGACAAAAAAAAATTGTAGGAAATAACGAGCATGATGTTAGATAAACATTTCTCTTTCAGTGAAAAATAAAGACTACTCAGTGTTTCTTGTCTTATCGTAAATCTATGTATAGTTACAATAATCTAAAGGCAATAATAAAAAACATTGTAAATGATAGACTATTCTTAGTTTTGACAAATAAAATGGCAATGAAAAAGTAAATTGTTAACATTTGAGATTTATATGAAAATACTGATGTTGTTACCTCGTACCTGTGGAGTGACTATAACGAACGTTTGGGAAATACTGATGTTTTTTTCTTAATACTCTTTTTGAAAACAAATTGAAACAAGGTAGCCTTTTTCACATTTTTCAATACAAGTATGTTTTGTTCGATGAGTAGAAAACCGCTGGAATTGAGCATTTTTTGTCTCTTCTGATACAGAGTGAATACTGAATGGAGTACGCGGTTATGATCACGTGATGGAATCAGGACAGTAACACAAAACTCTCTCTATTTTCTCTATTTCAAAGAATACTGAATGCTGTAAATACTATTCTCTTTAATTGGATACTTAAGTCACGACGGAGTGAAGTCATTAAAAGGCTTCAGTAACAAGCTTAAAATATTTTCAGTTTTAGTTGTCCATTACATGAGAAAGAAAGAAGTTAGCACGTCACTGTTTTTGTTCCAAAAAGAAAAAAATCTGTTTTCCACCTTTCAACTGAAATAAACGTAGGCCACCTTTTGAAAACTTTGAGCTTCTAAAGAATATGTCAATCATTTGTGAAATATTAAAAGATAAATTTGACTATTTTCTCTGTCATATGAATACTTTCTCATTTTGTTTCAGTCTTCTTACATTTTTGAGAAACTAAAATTATTGATGTCTTTACAAGTAAGAGGACTTAAGTAAAACAAAAGTAATTCATAATATCTTTTGAAAACTATGATAATTTTTACAGCTATCTCCATTTAATAGAGGGCTGTACATATACTGTATCTCTGGACCTCTCGCGGACAAACAAAAACCGGAAAGGTAAAACTTTTTTATCCTTTGACTTTAAAGTGACTATAACTCTTCAATGGAAGAGATGAAAACACTCCAACAGCCAATATATCGAAATAGCAAACAATATTTTTAAACCACGTTAGAAAGAACTTAGGCATACAAATGTAACATCAAAGTACTTGGAATACGCGTTGACGAATCAACTGTCTTCCTTTCAGTACAATTGAAGACATCAAAATACACAGTAAGTAACCAAATGTCCCCCTCGTGTGGTAAAATGGTGGGGGTGTAACGAAGTTTCATGATTTCTTTAAAGGTATAAATTATTCAAGTTAACATTATTCCATGAATATTCATATAACTACTCTTAGAAAATCACACATGACTTTTTAACAAGTAGCACAAGAAATAAAATAATTTAAGAAAATTACATTTCAGCATATTTAATATTTTACAAATGCTTGCACCTTCTTTGCTTGTTCTAGCCCGTTGTCTCCCGAATGTAGTTATTTCGCTGTTCCTACTTCATACCGTATAACAGGTACAGTCAGATACCACCGTTGACAATTTCGTATGGTTTCCAATCATTTATATCAGCTGCAGTGCTTCTTAGAAATATCTTTCAATTGGCAGTTTGCGTTGATGTCTTTTCAACCCCGTGATAACTTTTGACCTATTTTGCCCCATTTGTGTGGGGGGGGGGGGGAGGGGTAGCACTTCTAACCAAAAATGGGTAGGTGTGACGCAGATGCTTACAGCAAAACGCTCTGCCCATCCGCCACACCCTCCCCTTACAAAACATTTAAGGATGTTTACTTATTTGATTGATTGTGAGTCAGAATCTGAAAAGACTCAGACTTTTTTGAATTATTTGTTTTTTCTTAAAATGAAGACACCTTCATTTTTCACATCACTTTTCCTTCTATATTTTCACTTTAAGGACTGAAAGGAATGATACTAAAAACTTTATAATGCATTCCTCATCGACTAAATTCGACCTTCCTCCTTTGTTCTCTGGATGTTATCAATCTCTCCCCCACCCACCCCCCCCCCCCAACTCTTCTTTGTCTTATAAACCGTTTGCAGAATTAAAAGAAATTTATAGCAGTTGTATAAAGCAGCCGAAAAGTAAATAAATAAGTAAAGGATGCAGTATTTCAGTAAGATAAAACACATCTCCACATTTCCATTCCTCGATCATTTGATAAATTATAAATGTAACATTTGAAACAGAAATAAGATTAATTTTATTAAAATAATTCTAGGTAACGTATACTTGTAACTTAACTGTTTATGTTTGCATATGATAAATATCGTGAATGGTTTTCATGCTTTTGGATTCAGCTTGATTTTCATTTTGAAAAGTTTTCTTTTCCGTGTTATTTTTTTTTCTTTTTACATTTTTACTCTCCTTATATTCTGCCCTTTATAAGGTCACCTCTCTGCATGGTTGATGCTTGGCATTCCATTAAAACTTCACATTTCAGATACCTTTCAAACCCCGTTCATGTCAATACCTTCACTTATGGCAAAGTCGATTACTTTTTTTTTTTCGAATGTAGCCAGTCCCTTCCAAGTCCTTCATACTACTGAGTCCCATGGTCATACGAAACAGATCTTGCCATTTTTGTTTTTTCAATCATGTCCCTGCCTTTCTAATTTTACGTCTTTGCATTGCCGTACAGAATGCTGGGACATTTCAGTCTGCAACGTCGATTCCTTGATTAATAACATTATTTTTCTTCACGAGCAATCTTAAGAAAAAAAAAACTCTCATTGCAACTTGCCGTTTTTTTTTGTTTGCAGTCAATATATATATATACAGACTGGGGGAATATTCCATCACCTTGCTTCGATAACTTGTTTTCTAGTCATCGGCGATCGCCGCCGTCTTCTTGTACGTCGAACAGGATTGACATTTCTTCGAAAGTTCACCGTTCGTCTTAACTTTTTGGGAAGAGCTTTCCTGTAAGGGCCGTAGGTGTACATTCTGTTGTCACGCGTAAACTACAAAAAAATGTAGGCGATAGAAAAGAGAAAAGAAACAGTCAATTAAATTCCTTATAGATATATGTGCTAATTACACTCAGTTCATTACAGTGTGCACTTTAAATTTGGCTTTTGAAAGCGTAAAGCATTTCCTTTAATCAGTCGAACTGACGCTTATTATTGTAAGTACCGTCACAAAGTGTTTTAAGTTAATTATATTTATCATTTAAATATTACTTTGTAAAGTTTCCTAAATGAAACAGACTACTAATTGGCAATGAAACAGACTAAAAAAATTGTTTACTTTAAAGGCCTTTGTCTTTCAAAGGAAAATAGTTAGTTGAAATAAAGGTTTTCCATTTTCTTTGTGTGTGTGCGTGCCCTTGTTTTCGGGTGGGCTCGAGGACCGAAACAATAGATTTTAGGTCCTCTGTAGAAAATTCAATAGATTTCTCCGGTCCTCTCAAGATTAACAATAGACAGTCTATTGTTAAGGCTAGGGTTGAGGTAGAAAGAACAAAAGAAAGAACAATGAGGTCCTCGGAATGAATGAAAAACAAAGCTGTATGTGTGTGTGTGTTTGTGGATGTTCCTCACCGTCCTCTAGCAAAATTATTAGCAAAACCTGACCGTTTAACAAAAAACAAAGTCTTTATCTACAAATTAATATCGACCGTTTCCTGGAACGTGGAACATGAAATTAAGCAAACTTTGCATTTGAAGCTGTGTTTGTTATCAAATTTTGTGTGTGGCGAGGAGCTAATGGTTGGGCAATTAAAGTAAACCAGCGTATATTTAACGGCTTTTTGTTATGTTGGAATGCATTCCGAAGGAGAGTCGATAACATACTTTTTTTTGAAATATTTTTCACGCCTTCCTTCAAAAGAACCATGAACTTCACGCTATGACGCATTTGTCCCTGATGCTAGTTCCCTCCCCCCTCCCAACATCTACTTGTCTTGGATTTTACCGATGAACAAAAGCGAACAATAGGGAGAACACATTAATAAATAAGCTCTGACGCACACACATCAAGGTGATAAAATCAAACGAAACGATCGTCTAAAATTGACGGCTAGTTTGATTGGTTTTTGTGTAGGAGGTATTAGCGGCATGATTCTGTAAAAACAATAAACAAAACTCTCTTAGGGGTTGAAATTCACACAATTTAAATCTAAAAAACTTTTTCCAAAGCGGTGGAAGACACCATTAAAAATTTGTACACTTTCCGTCAACTGAGAGAATTTTACCTTGGAAAACGTTTTGCTTTTTTTTTTTAAATGTTTCATTCTGTTTGAAGATTGCACGTTCGTGACTCATTTGGAGAAACATTTCAATAGAACATTCTCCAAAATGTAAATTTCTTCCTCACGACAAAAAGTTAAATTTAAAGAGTGAGAAGTTTTAACCCAAGGTTTCAGAGGCTGACCCAGTTTCTACTGCGCATACTTCCCAGCTGAATGTTCCTTGTTCGCTTTGATGCCTGTCTGGACAGATTAGAGTATATAAAGCCATTTTCACATTTGTCTGTACTCTTAGTTTATCTAAGACAGAGAGGACTAATTTTGACTTCTGGTAGAGCATGCAGCCTTTCTCGTAGTATGTTTCTTTGATCAAACCCTTCACTTCCCTCCACCTTTCTCTCCTTCTCTCTTTCTCTGTCTCTCTCCATCTTAAGTCTCTCCAAAATAAACTAGGTTGAGGAGGGAAACACCGTCTCCGAGCTTTATGAAGATAAACTGTTATCTTGGAAAATGGTATGGGTTGAATGACGTGCATTACTCAAGATAAGTTAGTGTTGGATAAGGTTTCAATTGACATTGTCCCAATATAACCATTCCGTTGACATGTTCGTTCATGTACTTTGTTGCCATTTTTACCCCAGCCAGGACTACCCCAGTGAACCGAAAGACAAGCTCTATCTTGGATGATTATCGAACAAAACCCAGACGACAGACATTTATTGTATTTGATTCTTTGCATAAGACGCTCCCTCAGTTTCTAAGACACGGTGATCGATAGGCAGCAGTGTGTTGCTTTTGCACTCTCCGAGTGTTAAGAACATCCTATTTGTAAGTCGATGCTATTCACATGTGAAACACCTAGTTGGATGTCGGCGTTCTCGTGTCTAAGGTTGGAACTGTCCACTCTACAGTGAAACATTTCACTTCCCGCTAGCAATATCTTCTATAATAACCTTTACTTACTCTATGATCTCATCATTTGCTTAGTTATAACAATAGCTTTCTTCTTATTTGTTTATTGTTCACAACCTACATGATTAAACGACATCGTCACTTACATCTACTACCATTGGTCCATAAACTCTTCCAGACAATACTTTTGGGAGTGTGGTACTAAAATACTGCAAATACTGTAAACGGACGTTGTAGTTTTGATATTCTGATAAATACTGAGAATCCACCCGCTAATGCTCTGAGGTTTTCATGGCTTTCGCACCTAACACATTAAACGCTATAGCCTAACTATCATAAAACACTCTAGAAAGCCACCAAACTGTAGATGATATAATTTTACTGAGATTCTCACCGAGTCTCTGGAAGTCTGTCGTCTTAACCGATCTTCCTCGTTATTCCATCTCACCGTCGTCCGTCTCTCCCGATCTCCTCCTTTGCTTTGTTTACTTTTGCCTTTTTTGCTCTTTTTCTTGCCAGTCTTTCTTTCTGCTTTTCGATTGGCCTTCTCTTGTTGCCGCAAAAGCTTCCTCTGCCTTTTCTTTTCTGCTTTGCTCAGTTTCTTCGATCCACCTTGACCCTTACCCTTCCCCCTGGAGGGCGCTCTCTCCGCAGAGCCTTCGACGGGAGTGGGGGTTGTTTCTTCCTCTGCATCACCAGGATTTTGTTCCGAAGATGCAACATTTCTTCCACCTTTTCCTTTACCCTTCCCCGGCCGTCTAGGAGAACCTCCTGCATTTGCCGAAGATCGTCCGCAATTTGGATCCTGGTCTTCACAACCATTGGACGACGTCACTGCAGGATCGACTTCTTCACTTTGTTGTGCCCCTCGATTTCCTTTCCCCCTTTGGCCCTTTCCTTTGCCTCTCGGTGATGATGCCGTACTAGAAATTTCGCTCGATGCAGTAGTTTCGACCTCACGGGATGGGACAGCTGGCACTTCCTGATTGCGATTCTGATTGCGGCACTTCTTCTTTTTCTTCGCCGACCCTCTACAACTGTTCCTGGGCCGTTCCTCCGTCGTTGGGCGGTTCCCGTTACTGTTCGATTCACTTGATGGAGGCTGTTCTGTGTTTCCGTCGGTTCCAGCAGAAGAAGGATCGTTATTCCCCTCTCTGTCTCTTCGTCGGTTCCCTTTTCCTTTATTTCCTTTGCCTGTGTTACCCCTGTCCCGTTCAGTGCTCGCATCCTGTGAGCCGTCTGCTTCGATGGTCCTGGAACTTCTCCTGGGGGAGGCTGCAGGTTCCGTGGTCGTGTCCTCGGTAGTGAGGTCTGTCGGAAGCTCCGCTGTTGTTGTAGCAACGTTACAATAAGACTCCAGGTTTTTCCGACTGCATGGATTTTCGCAACACTCTGTAACTATCCGTCCGGTTCTTCTGCTCCTCGTCCGCTCGTTAGTCAGAAAGGAATTCGCTCTTTCCTCTGACAAGAATGGAGATCTAGAAACTGGTAAATGGGGAGAGAGTAAAAGACCAAAATAAATTTAACCCTCATATTTTTTTTTAAATCTAGTGAAAACGGTTCGACTCACGTAACTAAAATCTAATCATAGATGAATTGTTAATTTGATATTTATTGGGGAAATCAAAAAGTATTGTCGCATGCACTGAAAAAAAAAAATACAATCTGTGTTCACTTGAAAATAACTTAAAGCAACACATGTTTTCTTATTTACAGCCTTTCTTGTTGATGTGTCAGTGTTTGTTTATCATTTTTTTTTCTTCATGGTCCATCAAGGATCACTGCAGCAGTGGAGCCAGGATTTTTTTGTGCGGATGCACTAGATTCAGTGATTGTTTAAGAGTATCTACCTTCAGGTGGAGTTACATACAACTACCGTTCTCAATATGGTGTATAAGTTCCCGTATCAAAACCTTGATGGGACATGCCCTCGATGTTGGAGTTCGAGTGGCTGCTGCCTCCCCCCCCCCCCCCCATCCGCCACTGTACTGCAGTACGTCAAGAATGAAATTTGAATATACCCTCTTACCTGATCTTCCGTGTATGCCAGAGGTCAGTCCGAAGTAGCCTCGATCTCCACAAACATACGCCATGGCTTGAACGAGAGCTTCCCCGCAGTACCTTTGTCCGGCACCGTCTACTGAAGTCACAGTCACCGCCATCATTACGAAGTAAAACACTACACTGTTGAAAGCCAGCTGCATCTTGTATCCTGAAGAACAAAAATGAAGAAAAAAGAATGCTCAACCATATTGTAAGTTTCGAATACTTTTGTGAGTTTTTCAATGTTACAAAACTACTAAGACAGTTAAAGAAGTTACAACTGCACCATAATTTTTCTGATCTTTTCACGAAGGAGTGACATGATAATGACAAATACCAAGGTTTACCCGACGAGAACATGTCCATATTTGGACATAAATGGAGAGATGTGACTAATCGTGACAAACAAAGTGATGAAAGATGAAAGAGAAAGAAAAGAAAAATTAAGACCAGGGCTGGAAGTTGGAAAGTGGATCAGCGAAGTAAACCCACCCAGAGCCTCCATGGTCTCATTCTGGCCATGACGCAATAACAAGAAGATTACCATGCTGTATATATTTGTTGAGGGATGTGGAAAACGATGGTAATTTAATGCCTCTTTTTATGGATTTACTCTGCATAAGTCTTTTAGGCTTTTTTTTTTTCATTTTATTTTATTTATTTATTTATTTTTGCTGTTTGGTCACTAGCACTGGTGTCAAAAAAGTGAAGAATTAAGAAACAACGACAAGAAAAAATGGGGGCAGGGGAGTAAGCATGTTTTGGTAAGAATGTACACTTGACTGGAATTTTCTCTGTATTGCAGTTTTTAATATGCAAGATTAGTATCCATCGACATGATTTGTGACATATGTTTCGTACGTTAAGCAAACTTGACTCGGCAAAGTACTGGACATTCCAAAAAAGTGCGAGTGAGTCGCCGGTCACAGGACCAAACATCAGAAAGTTAAGCATTTATTTTGTAGCATCTCGTGTTAGCAATACAAAATACTTCAGGATGTGCTGTTATTAGTGCGTGTTCAAATGAGCACCAGACTGACTGACTGTGCTTCTTACATTTATAAAAGTTACAAAAACTACCGTATCACGTTCTGTTTGTCCAAAATCACAAGATTTAAAAAAAAAAAGTGCTTTTCAATAAGAGTTTCCTTGTGGTTATTTGCAAGGAAGTCCCGTATATTTAACACAGGGACCGGTGCGGCTAACTTTTTTATTCGAAAAGCTAAAAGAGTCTTATTTCTACTGTAATTAACATTTTAAGTAGAACTCTTAACACTCTCAGTATAATTTCTCATGAAAGAAACAGGGCATGGATGTTGCTCTTCATATATACTTGGTGAAAGATCAACGCTAAAGACTAGTATTTTTTTTTTTTGTCATCAAGCAGCACAACCTACTTTAAGTTTGACGAACCATATTTACTTGAGGGTGTGTTATGACTTTCATTCAACAGGAAATGGTGATTTGTTCCGCCGATGATGACCGTGTCTCCACCGAAGCGACCGAAACTTTTGTTCCGATAAGGACGGATCTTTTACTCGATGGCTTAAAAGTTGAATTCGGTGTCACAGTTCCATGGCAAACGAACAAAAGTAATGATCGCAGGATAACAAGTAGTTCGTTAAAGTCAATCTTAATGTCACAGAGTGACTATTCACTCTCCTGAAGTACGTACACTAGTGATTACAGTTATCTTTAAAATGTCAAAAGTTCTATGAATAATTTATTTAAAAGTCATTTAAGAGTGAGACACTCATTAAAATATTTGAAGTGTCGTTAACTGGACTTTGTGACCACTAGGGTGTAAATACCATGAAACATTTGGTTAAATTTACACCCTTCTGTAATAAAGTTGAAGTCTATAGCCTAGTCTCTTTCTTTATTGATATTTCTGTAAAGTAAAAAAGAAACGTAGAATTTAATTTGGCCGATTTCTTTTCTAAGACTTATTAGATATTGTATAGGCATTATTGGAAGCGTTAATTCAAGCCCATCCGCACCATCGAATATGCGATTTCTATTTTTCGGGAGAATTGTGAAGACTGGTAAAGTAAAATGTTAAACTAGGGGGTAAATTTGTCAAAAAGGGGAGGTGGCCGATCGAAAAGAACATCTACAGGTAGCGACACCATAGGTTAGCGAGAAGAGTACAACGACATTTTGGCCCTCCAAAACACTGGCAAAACACTCACAGGCCTTTTGAGGCCAAAGACTGCGAACCTACAGCATAAAAATAGGTAAAATACTTGCAATATCATAAAAATACATTAAAAAGGTACCACAAATATGCCGGGGACTGGCGGAATGGAAGATCGCAATTATCCACTTAAAATGTTACCATTTTTTTTTTAGTAAACTTTTAAGTCTTTATTTACTTTTTATTGCTATTTCTATATGGTTAAAAAAGTGGCCGACTTAATTAACCTTTTTTTGTGCGACTTTGTAGTTTCGTCTGCGAATTATTCCCAGCACAAAGACAACCAATAATAGAATTAATTGTCTCTTTTGTGTCTTTTTTTTTACTCTTTCATTTAAATCATTTTAAAGGAGACCATCTGGGTTATAAGATAATTTTCTTTTTCTTCACGAACAAGCTCGTTTTTTTCCGATACCTTCGTCAGCAATCAGCATTATGAGATTTTGAATATTTCAGAAAGATCGCACCAGATTATTCGCTATCATGAGGACCTATTTTAATAAGTGTCATGATTATTGCTTTGACATTTTTCGTTTTGATTTATTTTGTCTGACTTGAAAAATTTTATTTATCTGACTATTTATCTGAAAAAAAATTCGGATTTCTTTCAAAATATACTCTTTTGCTATTTAAAAAAATAAAGTGTAGGGAAATTTTAAATTTTGGGGCAAAAGTGTAAAGAAATATTAAATTAAAAATAATATGAAAAGAATCTTATAGTAAATGCAGCCTGAGTTACATTTGTGTTTATAAAGATTCAGGTATATACTCAAGTTGCTTAAGGAATAAAAACTCTCAAAATTATTTGAAAGTTGTGATAATCCTCGAGAAAAAATAAGTCACCAGAATAAAATGGTCTTACTCGGGCTAGTTTGCTAAAAGCAGTGAATCAGTAACTATCTCAGATATGATCATTGGAGTTATTTTTTACTCAGCAAGAAGTATGCTAATATCTGAAATCTCTTGAAAAAACACATTGACGATTATTAATGACTATTCATGATCATTAATGACTATTCATGATCATTAATGACTATTGATTTTGTGATTACAATCAGTGTGTGGCGTTATTCAAGTGAAAAGCCATGATAAATGAATATCATGCAAATTACGGGCGGATTAATTATAAGAAAACTCTGTAAACAAACTTGGTGTCAAAACTGTTTAAGAGGGCATTTATACACTATGGCAGGAGTTTTCTTTGTCTCATCCAAATTGTAATGATACGGGTAACGCATCAAAGAAGGTAACAAAGGTTAAATAATCTTCAAGCATTATTAAACAAATCGAAAAATTAAATATGGAGGAATTTATGGAGGAAAAAGTTAGAGAAAAATACATTTTCCTTCTTTTTTCTTCAATTTCCTTCTTTATTACAATCGGAGACCTATGTGCCGCCAGCATGCATAACGAATGTCACATTTAAAGGAAATTTGACATGAAATACATATGTTGGAACAGTCACCGAAGTAACAGTTGAAACCAATTTAAAGAAGTTATAGGCTTTCCATCAAATTTTGAAAATTTTAGGGACATGTTTTTGTTTTACAACTGCACCATAAAAGATTAAGGGCGAAATATGCAAATTTGTGACATGGCTAGTATGAAGTCAATCTGACCTGAATATGTTTGTCTAGCAACCCGATTGTCGTGCATATAGACTCAATATAACTGTCGTTAAGAAGAAAAATAAGTATCTAACTCTTATTGACTGTTTACACTTAAAAAATGTTACATGACAAACCTCATGACCTTGTTAACAAATTCCAGTTTTATATGAGGTTTGTATGGCGAAACCTCTTTTGTAGGCAAACTTTTCTTTCCATAAAGATTTTGCAGTGGCGTAACCAGATAATTTTTCATCTTTGGGGGATGGAGGACAAAGGTTTGAACTAGGGAAGAGGAGACAAGGAATAATGGCAATATATTATAGCGCGCCATCACAGGGTTGGAGGAAAATGTCTGATAAACTGAAGAAAATGGCCCTCCGCAGTCTCTCTGACCGTATGACGTTCAGCTCAGTATCCTTTATATTTCACAGCTTTTATGTTACACAATTTTCAAAAAACCTTTTCTACCTTGGAATTTAATTTATGGGTAAGAGGGGGACAAGCTGGGGTAGGACATTGAGACTGGGAGAACCCCCCCCCGTCACCTGCCCCCACTTTTTTTGCCTGGAGCGTAATGTGTCAACAATGTGCTATTGGATGTTCATTCCAACACCGATTTCACTATACCTACAGCTTATGAAAACTTACGAAAAGAGATGAGAAAAACACAAAAAAAATAAATAAAGAATGGTAAATGATTTTGTTTTTATGAGAAAATCGAGTAAAATTCAACGTACCCAAACCAAATTTTCCATAACCCATTACCACTATTTTTTTTCAATCTGGCTTTGTGATTGGTTGGTAAGGTGTGACGTAATTTCCTGGTATTGTTATTTCCAACAATACCCTCATTAGTATGCAAACCCACAATACATCGACTTACAACTGTGACGATTTCCCTTTTTTTAACACGATTTGGGCCGGTTGTAGTACTTAACCTGCCTCAGATTGACTTTTTCATCCTTGCAAACCACCTCGATAACAATCTTTGTTTTTAATGAGATTTTAAATTCATTTCAACTTAATTAATGAGAAAACACACGATTACACTATGGTCCGAAATTAAAGCCCTCCCGCTAGAGAAAAAAAAAATAATGACACACGAAATCGCTTCACCTCACCTCACTCCCTCCCCCTAAAAGAAAGTAAAAAGAAAGGGAAAAAACGTGAGTACTCCCCGCCAATGTCCACTGTTCCTGCAAACGTGAATGCCTTTTTCAGATTTCCCATGCCCAGTCTCTTCTTAGCTCTACCCGCCGCTTTCTCCTCCTGTTCCTGTGACAGATTTCGGCATGTTAAACACACTGATCAAATTCCCAGATTGATTTTGGCCACATATGGTTGACATACGCCCATAAGGCATCAAATGTGACCTTAATTGTTGTGAAAACAACCTTAAACTTTCTCCAAAGAGAAGGAACCGACCGTTAAGTGGTTTAAAGCACTTTTTTCCCCTCTCTTCTCCCCGTCTCTCAATTTCACTTGTGTTTCTGCTAACAGCTGCCGGGTTAAGTTTAAACCTTGTCGTCCTTTTTACGCTTGATAGGGGCGGACAGATCATCGATCAGGCGTGAGCCGCTGTTATCTAACAAGATGGGTAGATGGCAAGTTTTTCCTTGATTAAGATCCCCCGCCGCCCTAAAGAAGGTCCTAATTGCATACCACGCAGAGACCCTTTCGCCGTTCCTGTATCGGCATAACGTACATATTATTATTATTATTTTCCTACTCCCGGTCTTGTCAAAACATGTATCACTTTATCGTTGGCCGTTATTTTTTTTTTCCTGTTTGATTTACTTCCTTTAAATACTTCCTGTCAATAGGTGACTGTCTTTCATTACGAAGATAGGAAACATATTTTTGCCTCGTGCACAAGAAATCAAAGAAAATGTGAAAGGGAAAATTCTGGTGGGAAAATGTTATTTTCCGATGGAAAAAAAAAATGATGAGAATGATCAAAGGTGATGATATCATGATGACGAAATCATAACAAACAGATTTCATAAACATGAAGTCAACAGGAGCAACTGTCAATTGGCGGCATGGCGGCATGGCGACATGGGGGGGGGGGGGGGACGGGGTGAGGAGTTTAGCGGTTAATAAGTAACAATGCAAGGCACATATACAGTTCTTTCATTTGTTATATGCTCAGGTTGCAAGTCCAGAAACATTTCACATAGCCTATACTTTCTCAAGTTTCGAATTATGTGCACTGTACTCTAATCAAACGTATGCACATGTATAGACGGTAATATTAATTGTTCATAAAAAAAGATGTAATTAACACAATTACACAGTACATGTCTAAAACGAAAATAATATATAATCGAAGTTTTTTTTTTAAGATGCGCTGGATTGTGATTGATTCCAAAAAAATTTAGAAAAGTTCAGTGCCGGCCGTTTCCCTCTCGCAGCAAAATTATTTCGTTCTACGGCATGATTAAAGTTCAAATCTGTATACATTTGCACGATCGCTACATTTTAATCAAATTAGCGGTAATTTTTTTCTACTCCTGATCATGTCATGTGTTACCTCGAAGTACAAGTACTGTAAAGTCTTTCTCCGTCATTCGGTCTTATCGGATAGAATAATGTGTGTGTTTTTTCCCCTTCCATATCGTCAGAAAATAAGGTTCAGCGTTACGAAATGTATTCTTTTAACTCCCCTTCTTGGTACGGATAAGAATTATAAATGTTGAACTCTTGTAAGATTCAAGCTCTTTTACAAAACTATTAATCTCCTTGTATCGACAATTTTATTTTTTGTGCTTTGTTTCATGTTATCCTCCTTATTTTTTTTTTCCTTTGTTAGTTCGTTTTCACTTTTTGTTTTTTTTTCTTTTCCTTTTAGTGGGAGGGGGGTAGGAGAAGGGTAAATATTAGAGACGTGAGCCAAAATCTAAGTTGTAGAGTGGGGGGCCTGAATTGTCTTTCAACGAAAGTAATGTCTTTTATAAAAAAAAAATAGTGCAATTCTATGTCGTTGTAATAATGCACAATGCAATTAGAAACAAAAAGAGATTAATAGCAAGACAAAAAAAATGTCATCACTGGTTTTTATCCCAAGTGTAAACATCATGAATACTACTCACGCTAACAAGTTGTGACATTATCGTACTTCTATGACTGATCATAAAATCCAAAATCAACGATCCGCAAAGTTCTATTTACTAAATTTCTAACCTTGTAAAATTCCACAATTTGACGATTTAAAAAAAAAATATATTAACTTTCGTACTCTCGAATTATGGAGAAAAACAAAAACATGATTGCAGTCACGCGTGTGAATCACCACTTGCCGTTTAAGCTCATATCCATGTTGATGATAATAATTGTAAACTTACATTGTAATAAAAACAAAAGAAGAAACACTGCAAAACAAAAAACATGGAAACAGAAACTTACCTGAAAACTTGCCAAACTTAGAAATAGAACAACGGACCAATTGCAAACGAGTTACCAGAATGAATTGTGATAAACGGTGAATTGGAAAAAAAAAACAAGCAGTCAACTGTCAAATCTTTCCAAAGATTTACGCAATGTATAGAAAATATATATTCCAAAATTTGAAAAAAGGTGCACAAACCCACAAGGCGGGGCCACATGTAGTTCTTAACGCGTGCAAAGATCTAAATGAGGACAAACCAGGGGGAAAGTTCAGCTTATACACTATAGGACATGTTCAACTTATTTTAAATTGGTATATGGGCGGGACATCGCTCGCGCTAGACGTTCGACGGGTGAGAAAGACATGGCTTCCAGACGAGACTTTTTTTTCTTTTTTTTTTTACGTCTTATAATCTTTGAGTGGAAAATAAAACGACAAAAAAAAAAAAAATAGGAGAAAAGACGTTAAGATGTGGTTTGAGTTATAAATATATTACCGTGATGATAAAACCATATCCGATTCTTGCTGATGGCTTTATTTTAATTTTTTTTTAATGGTATTGAATTTTTTTTTTTTTTTGTTGAAATTTGCTGATTTTGATTCATATGGATGAAAACAAAGAGTTTTAATTTAATATTCTCTGTACTACACGTACAAGAGTTGATTTCATAATTTCAGTCCCTTCCTGTTTGACATCGGGAAATGCAGCAACTCTCCCAAAAAATTCAAATATTACCCACTCCTTCAGAAACTGAGATTGGCAAAATAAGCCACCCCCCACACCTCACGTCAAGTATATCCCCCAACATCCAACAATTACCCTGATAAGTTGACTTCCGCTTAGGGGTGTATCTTACTTGAGAAAACTTCATTTTTATCCCTCCATCCTCGTCCCCCCCCCCCCTCCCCTTGTTGTCTGATCCTCCAAAGAACCAGTTTTCCAGCCGTGAAAACAAATCGGGGTTTTATATTAATGTCATGCTGGCAACCGGGCACATCTTATCTCATGTTTACTTTGAAGTAGATTTATGCATGAAATATCTTTCTTGACCCCCACGTGTACCAGCCCTTCCAAAGTTTCCCCTGCCGCGCGTGAGAGTTTTTTTTTTTTTTTTTCCAGTGCCAAGCCTAACCTTGAGTCACCAGATGACCCACCCGAGCAATAATTTGCTGGTTGCACTATATCTTCACCATATTTTCATCATAACATCCTTGACTACCTTTCTCTTATCTGTTCTAATCAAGATCATCAAGATATTCCAAGCAGACGCTTATACGCACTAATAGACGGACACACAGACATACACACTGACACCCGCACACCTATAAGGTCAAGATATATATCTACAGGGGTTGTTCATCTGTTTACTGATATTTTCGTCCTTTTTCAAATTTATCCCTATCGGATGTCTTTTACTCGATACTTGATTCGATAAATATGAAGTATATTAGCTAAGAGTCATATCGACGTCTTAACCATATTTTATTAGTCATGTGATGACGAGCCCAGAGACCCCCGTGTCCACCCTAAAAACTTCCTTTCCACTTTCGTCTTCATTTTGTGGCGGAAAAAAAAAAAGATAAGTTTGGAAAATGACTAATGCGGTCAGTGTAATAAAACCCATACATAAATATAGATATAGATATATATATATACATATATAAACGATAATCTTGTCACAGGGATCCCTGGTTTCCCACACACATCTGAAAATAGTTCGTGGATTTATTTACGATCAATTATTTGTTTTACCGATTTTTACCCTTTCAGTCTCAGCATTTTTTAGTCACCACGACCCATGTCGATTAATTTTGTAACCTTCCTCCAAAGGATGGTTTGAATTTTTCAAAAAAAAGGTTTTGAAGTCACCAACCATTCAGACATACTTCCTTTCGGCATCTTCCTCCCTTTGAAACGATTTTCTCCTCTTCAACATCCTCTCAATCAAACTTTTAAAATCTAACGATGTATTTATTAGTACGAGAGACCTCTAGAGTATACGGTGTACCTTGTTTTAATTTTATACTATCACTAAACTATCACTACTGATAATATGCTATCAATACTAATAGTATTATGGTAGTACTACGATACAATGACAGTATTATGGATGATGATGAATTCTAAAATAAGTATGATAGCATATTTCATACTGGTGCTACTGGTGCTATAGGTTAATCATGCAGGTTAGTCATGATGAAACTATCAGTAGCAATAATGACAGTATCATTAATTGTTATGAAAATGGAATTCGGATGATATTAATCATCATCATAGATGATGCAACTCTATCGTTACCAATGATTCACTTATAGCAATAATGATGAAGACAGTAAACAAAAGAAGTCAATCACAAATAATGATGGTGGCATGAAAATATCATAACTATTAATAGCGTTAACGATGATAATATCATAAAGGTGATAAAATTGTTAATAGTCAAAATAAATATCATCAATTATGATAATGACGGTGATGAGGATGACACTGATCATGTTACAGTAAAGATTATCGTGTAACGACTATAGTGATAATACCCGTTTAAACGTAATGATGAACTTGATGATATACACTTTACACATTTACGTTAACACTACGCATGTCGCGCTGTGCGTTGCGCTACGTAAAACGCTCTCCCTGGCCCGGTTTTTTTTTTTTTTTTTGTAGAGAAAACTATGTTGCTTTCGCGAAAGAAAATGCATCTTAATATCACACGATGTTTTCCGTTTGTGTATGCAGTAATAGGTTATTAAGTCTTTTTTTTTTCACCTTCCATGTTACCCCCGACAGATTATATTTTTGCTAATGGGCTTTACATATCTCTCAGGGAGTTCAATTCGACGTAACAAAAATATCAATGCCTCTTTTACCACCATGTCAAAAACGTTGAAAACTTCCACGCTCAGTCGTATCTGTTACCCCGGCGTACCCCCTGCTCTACTGGCGATCGGAGGGCGGGCTTTCTGTCTTAGCCTCTCCGCGATGTAACCTTTGCCACCTTTGTTGTCGCGAGCCTGGGGCAGATAAGAGTCCGTATACGGATGTCAAGGGTGGGCATACAGGGTCTTTCCAAAAATTAAGACAAGTCAATGAGTTTTTAATTTCTTCCCAGCTTTTGCAATATTTTTTTTTTTAAAAGTGTAACCTATTTCAATCAAGCGGAAGACATGAAGGATTAAAGGAAATGGAAACAAGGACCTTTTTTTAAAAAAAAAAAATCAAGAACGTCTGTTATAGTCTACTTACGATTCAGAACATGACATCACTCAGTTAATCCGATTTAGTAATACAACGGTGATCAACCTATTGCTTGGGGGTAACAGTATCAAGTCTTCTTTTGAACAGAAGTAAAAATTAAAGAGAATAAGACGACTAAACGAACGAAAGGGGGGGGGGGGACTGTTAAAGATATCGTCCATATGAATTGAGGTGATTGAAAAAAAAAAGTAAATTTATTTCAAGAAGTAATTGCAATGAAGCTATCTAAGCTAACCCCCTCTTTAAGTTTATTACTTGCCTCCTCCATCAACAGTAGTCATAGATCATGCTTCAAAACATTCAAAATAGCAGCAGAGCCTTCACCGGTTGCTCGAACCTCCACTCTGCTAACAATTTGTATTCCACCCACTCTCCCTGCCCACCCTCATACACACTCGAAACGTCTTAGCTGTCGTTGAACGAAATGTTTAGGGAACTAATCATACCACTGGTATAACGAGAAGGATATAGAGGGCAGACTTGCTACATGTGCTGCCCGCCACGCAGTTCAACGATGGCAATGTGACCATTTGCATAAAAAAATAAACACCAAAGTCCCACAGTTGGATAAACATATAATACATTACAATCAATGTTACCGCGTACTGAACATCGATTAGCTATTTCTAAAATAAGAGACGTTATTTTATAAGGAAAGAAATATTGGTAGAAAAGTTTACATGAGAAGTGGTGATTCCTCAACCCTACTGTAGTCTACAGAGTTGAATTGCCACTGTTTCTGACTGATGTGTGCCCTATAGGGATTCGACACCGATTTCAGTCATCAGGCTCTGCCGATTGACCTCCACTACGTACATACAAGTTTGTTTTTTTTTTCTACTTTCTTTCTTTTAACGTATTAATATTTGGTTAATATGCCTTAATGTTTTAGCCTTCAGGGTTATTCGAAGAGGGAATTTCGCTCGTATTAGAAAAAAAACAAAACGAAACGAATGCACAATTTTGTTCAGGTTCGTGTTTACTGGGATACATGTGTTAAACTTTGCGCCTGATGCACAACAGCCAGTTACAAATGCGTCGTGTTTGATGTATATATATAGTTTAATATACTGGAGGGTTTTAAAACTTCTCTGTTGATAAGAGCTGTATTATATTTGAAAAATACGTATTTGTAGCATTCCAGTATGCTATGTACAGAAAGAAATTCACGAAAAAAGGGGGAAGGAACTATGAAAAATCTGGACCGAATGATAAAAAAAAAAATTTCAGATACCTTTATAGCAGTATTTTCCGTCCGTCACCGCAAGGTTAGTGAACGGTGATGATTGTAAAATATAATATTGATGAAACGTTTTCAACTTATCTAGCCAATTCCTATTTGGAATGGTGCAGTTTCAAGTCAGGAATGTAAAACTTTCTGCTTTGCATTCTCGGGAAGCTACTTTCCACTTACAATTAAAGTCATGATAAACACCGCCCACTTAATGAATATTTATAAAAGAGTGTCATGGCGTTGAATAGAAGGAACATATTCCGGATGTTTAATCTAGCACCGTGGTAGTTCGCCAACTTCTCTTTGTTTATACACTGAGTATGTATACATTGTGTAATACCGGCGGGACATGCGGGAAGATTGGTCCTAACTGTGAATGAATCTGTTGTTACTGTTGCTCATAAATAAACATCACATCAGTGATTGGTTGAATTTGAAGCGATTTGCATATGTATGTGTTTCTTCGAGGAGATAACTTAATGAAACGAGTGTGACGAACAAGGATTTGATGGGGCACGTATGCTCTCTTACACCGACATCCTACTCAGCCGATGTCCACGATAACAGACAAATGAAGATTTTTGTGTCACGCCACATACGATGCTAATACGTACCAGTTTTGCGAAAAGAAAAACCACCATACATGCAGTTATTGGCTAATTTCTCCTTCAACATGGTGTGAACAATTTTTATTTAAATGTTTAAAGAAGCATCATATGCATCTCACCTAAAAAACAAATCGAAAGATTCAAGGTTCGTGAAATAGAAAGAAAAAAATATACAATTCAGACGGAACTGACGCCGATAATGCATACTGCTCATTACAGATATCAATCAAAACTATAGAGTGAACTGAATAGTGAAAGAACCTTAAAAAGCAGATAAACTTTAAATAAAAATGGATTTGTCATTAACGTCACAATGAGACTAGACAGTCAGAGAACTTTACCTACTACCAACGTGATTCATGAGAATCTCTGGCGGAAAACACAGTGACCGGTCAGTCAGCCTAACAATGCTCTACACATATGACTACGTAACGGTTGCAATAGCCTAGCCTAGAGTGATATCGATGACTTATCTCAGGCAGGTACCTTTTTCATCTAAAGTTTTGCGAATTACATTAATTTTGAAAAAAAAAATACCCCCAAAAATATGTTCATAAGAAAATGATTCAGCCGGGTGAATATCGATAAGTGCATGAGAGGTATTAATCACTCTCCCGTGCCGTTTTCCAATCGGAACAAGGAAATTGCCGTTACTCCATAAGCTGCATAGATAGGGCATAGCCTGACCAAATTATTTTTCGTACTTAGAATAATCACATGCTGCTTGAAAATATTAATATTGTGCCACCAGTGAGTGAGTCTTGCTAGACCTATCAACTTCTTTTCGTTATGCCCCCCCCCACCACCAACCCGTCATTTATTATTTTTTTTCATAGCTTTGGATGAAGTAGTCAAAAGACTTATTATGCAGTCACAAGTGTCAACTTTTGCGGCAGATTCCTGATCTTTTATGGCAATAAGTGTACCGCTATTAAAATAAAAAAAAAAAAATTGAAACGCAGTCATGCAGTTACTCCAATCTTTGAACTCCTACCAGACTGATGGGATGGGGGCCAGGACAACAAAAGTTCATCATCACCGTCAAACTGAGCACCAGACTCAAAGACTGTTGGAGCGACACGGATCTTTTGCGACCCTCATGTTTACTGAACTTGCATGTACCCGCGCCTTTTCCTGTGATCTCCTAGCAAGATCGGTTAAAGAAGGGAGTTGTTAGAGGTTAGAGAACCTGCTGCTTGGAATAATTTTCTTTGAAAACTTTTTTGCTTGTTTAGTGCTTTTTCTCCGTGAGAGAGCCGATGGGTATTTAAAAGATGAAAGGGGTAACCGCACGCACCGTTCAGTCAGCGTACGCTGCACAAGCATATCAACTAAGTACACAAGTACACGGATTTTGGTATAGATTAGCACTCCACAAGGCTGGCCAACCCGTTCTGATGAATCAAATCTTGTATTCCGGGTTGGATGTACATCGCTGTGTGTACATGGACACTCCTACGAATTCACCCTTTTGTCTCATTCGTTCCTTTTCGTAAGTTTGCATTTCGTTACGAACAAAGTTCTCTATGTGAAAATATTGCCAAAAGTTTGCCTCTTTTCCGTTTTAGAAAACTCTATGTGCACTTAAAAAGAAGTGTACCTGATCTGCGTAAGCCCCTTCCCTCCATCTTCTATTGCTTTCCTCGTCAGACAACGTACTACCGTCAATTTTCCCTGCTCTTTCCCTCCGACGTAGAAAGTATCTAAATTGATAGCAATTCACCTATTCCTACAACTTCTCAAAACTTTCAAAGTTTGAAAATTTCGTATTCCAGTCACCTTCTTGCAAGGACGTTGCAATGATATCGGCAAGCAAGTTCATTTGTAGGTCCTATATGAAATATGTCTATAGGGGGGAGTGGTACATTTGCATGATCATTCATATTCGTACATTCCTTTGATTTAAAATCCAACCAATTGTGAGAGAACTTTCTACTGAATCCCATGTATTGGTCGGTTTTCACAGTGTTCACTTTGCCCGAGTTACGCGGATGCGGTCATGCAATTTCGAAAAACTAAGAGGTTCTGAAAAAATAGAGTGACCTGTTTCCACATTTGGGTCTCCTCTATACCTTACAGTTAGAATGAACATTTGGAGGGGTAAACCTCATATGAATAGGTAGAAAGTACCCCCCCCCCCCCCCACGCTCGCCACCGCCATGTCTCCCGGGCTTGTCCCCTAAGCTCACACCCATCAATAAACGCTGAGAATATAAAACTTACCTCTGTAGTTTTGACTTGGAAGCGATCGGTCCGTTACCAAGCGTCATTTACTGCCAGAATTACTTTGGCGGACAACAAAGATTGTCCTCACTACAAATAGGCAACCAAGTACCAAGTTACGTGTTGAGTTTTTAATTTTGTTATGTCACTAATGAGTCACGCCAGAACTATTAGTTGATATCAATTACATTTTTATAAAAAAAAAAAAAAATTAAAAACGTATCGCAACACCCACGATTGCACGAAAGTTATTTTACGTTGCGCAATGTGAGATTGACTTAAATTTACAGTGGATCTGTAAGAACAGGGAGATTGGAGAGGCATCTCCTTGGTACATGAAATTCAATCTCTCCATGCGTTGCACCGCGGATGGTTGTACCGTATACTGGCAGTCGAATGTATTCCCAGGGATGATGTCATGATTTCGCAATAGTTTGTGACGTCATATATATATATAGCATACTCATACAGTATACTCATAAGGCATTGAAATATGTTTTGGGGAACTTTTCGCATCATCAAGTTTACGATGGGACGATTCTTGTTGGGACATGTTTCATTAGTCAAACGCATCTGACATTCTTTAAGGACCTTGAAAAAAAAAGGATCAAAATGATTTAAGGTTGAAATATTATGAGTTGTAATGGAAATCACCTAGTCATCTACTTTTGTTCCTCAGTCTTCAGTGTTTCGGGGAAGAGAAAGTAGAGTAAAAGATCACCTGTCACAAAATCTGAGAGAGAACTACGCACTCATCTTCCATATATTTGAATATGAAAATTGTCTCGGCATTTATGTTGGCCCTACAAATTTCAGACTCTCCAAGAAAGCCTAGCCGTCAATGACTGTTACATAGACTTACAGACCGATGAGAATGAATATGAATATTCATGTTCATGTGTACAAAAATGGGGCTTAAACAATGATTTTGTGGAGTGGCTCACATATTTCACTTTCAGTGGCAAAATATGACAAATTTTCCATTCATACTCCAACTATCCAAAAATGGATAACATTAGCCTTACTAATTTACTATCATCAAAAAGTCCAGCTAGAGAATGACATAGACAGAAGGCACGATTTCATTCCGGCATCAATGAGAAGTTGGGAATCGACTTGGAGTAAGTTCGTTTTGTGACGTTCTGTAAACAACGTGATATTGTTGTGTCGCATGCATGCAATTTCCGTGTAAACCGGCTGAAAATCTCACAAAATATTCCATATTAGACTATTAAGTGACCAATTTGAGCAGGTTTATAAGAAATAGCTTATACTCTGGTACATTTCGGGATAAATACTGCTGTGACAGGCCCCTCTGAGGTCACTTTGATCCACACCGCTTTCTTAAAAGGATCATGTACCTCAGTACACAAGATAAACTTATAGATTAGTAACATCCCCACCTTATCAGGAATGACTATAAAATAAGCTTTTTTTCAATAAACTTTACTACATTTTTTTTTTGAAATCCTGTTCTATTTTTGATCGACGTTTGTCAGCATGCCTTCATTCGATTTTCGGTTCGATGTTATTATAACAAACACGAAAGCTAAAAACGACAGCACGAAGTGACACAACATGGAAACGTATATCCACTTGAGTGACGCTCTAGACAACTCGAAACTGGGCGAGGTAGCAACATGTTTCATTAATGTAACTTCATCATAGCTCATTAACTCCAGGCATGCGCATTGTTATAGCTCAATGGTATCGTATGCATGGTAAATAGTACCGCATGTAAAAACCCATTGATCAAGTGTACTCTCTAACAAGAAATGAATAACTTTCAATTTTTCGACCCCCCTGTTGCTGATTTTCTTTGTTTAATATTTTTATTTTACATATCAATATATATGTTCATCCCATATGAGTAATTTGCGGGTGAGTATACATACCACGTAGAAGGCACAACAAGAAAGGTAACTTTAATCATATTTAAAGCACACCGTATAAGGCATCCCTTAACTCCAGCGATCTTTCTCTTCATATGCTATAGGTAAAGCTGTTAAAACCAAGCTCTCTGTAGTGTTCATTTTATCATCATATTAAACCTATCATGGAGTTGACAAAGAATCTCTCTCCCTGTTGAACAACCAGGTACCCCTCCATGCTTCCTCCAGGTCTCTGTCGCCTACCACGGTTACTACAGCGGCTACCTGCTACCACCAATCGTGCAAAACCTTTTACCGTCTTACGAGATGTCCAGGACAAACTCTTACATGTTTTCCGGTGCTTGACGATGACATTGAACTATATAACACACGCGGTAGTCCTCACAGATGAAAGAGAGAGAGAGAGAGAGAGAGAGAAAAAAAAGACCGTCTCGTTTTTTTGGGGAAAGCCGTTAATAGGTTCCCGGTCGAACTGGTAGGGACGCCCGCTGTCCCTCATAAAAGATTGACAAACAACCTAATTGGCTGTGGTCGTATACCAAGTCCTCAGTCTCCCGCCTTTCAAGTTCTTTACGCAGGATATCCGATGCCACACTACAAGGTTTCGCTTAACCACTTCCAGAATTTTTTTATTCCTTTGTTATTTTTAGATTTTTTTCCCTTTACTTCCTATTATAATACTTTTCTTTTTAATATTTTGTATAACTGAGTGACTGGTGGGGTTGACGGAGGGTGGATGGATGGAAAGGTATACAGGTGGGCGGCGGTAAAACTGGGGGGTGACACATGCTACGGGTACGTATATCACAGTGTACATACGAAGCGGTGTCTTTGATACCAGCATGCTATGGTACGCTAACAAACACATATATACATAATGTGTGTGTGTCATCCCGAACTGCTGTTGGGACTGACTCAAACTTAACATGTTTTTTTTTTTTTTTACCTTGTCCTGTCGTTCCATTCGTGTACGACTTCCGGATTATTTTTAGAAACTGTAATCAATGCTCGGTGAGAATAAATTATTTCATACTGCGTGATGTCCGACAGTGTCCTTTGTGGAGATATTCAAACTTCTCTTTCTCTCTCTTTGAAGAATCAGAGAAAGTAAGTGTCCACGAAGTGTTCCTCCACACTCCTTCGACATCCCACCCTCCTCACACCCCATTCTCACGCGTTCCTCAGTATCATCGAAGCACCCGACCCTCCATCTTCCTTCCATCCTGTTAAAACACGGCCTTCGTAATTCTAGTTTCGCTTCTCTATCTTCCTAGGGATAAAAATGTTGCAACCTCCGCACAGTTTCAATTTAAGTAAAATTTAGTCTAATACGAAGTCTCCATGTCCTCCTTAAAATATAGCATCACTTAACTCACAGCTGGGAAAGAAGCAAAATACAAAAAAAAAAAAAAGATCTAAGAACTTTGTTTTGGAGGGACCAAACTAGGCTGGTGGCCCAGAGATATGGGGGAGGGCCCTTAGGAGGACTATCCCCATTGCCACATTGATTTTTCTGAAACCAATTTTTTGGTCCATGTGGGGTGGGTGAATATCACCATTGGCCCCTCGCGTATCCGCCATTGAAAGGAGGGGGGTGCTTGCTCTCGGTTTTAGATTTTCCTACGTATGAGATAATGTGAAGGGAAAACAACCTCAAAACAAGAGAACGTGCCAAGCAAGCCCTCTTAGTCAGTGACCGGGTTGGTACATCGTTGGAAGGGGTAGTGAAAGGGGTAGGAGTATGATAAGGAGAGTTGGCGAGACTCAAATGAAGCCCATTATCACTTACATTCAAGCTAGAATTGTGGGGCGAATATAAGCCCTGCTCCCACCAATGATCAGTTGGGGTGGAGGATACTTTAAAATATTTGGCTAAACATACCCCTGGATTGCAGGAAATCAGAATTTCTTGCTCCTCAGACGCCCTTTTCACACTTGCGGCGCAAGGGAAAAACTTGCCAGGGACGTGGACCCCCCTCCCAACCTTGCAGTCCTTATGTGAGAATTGGTGCAACAACAAATAAAAGTGTTCTATTGCGAAGTTAATTTTCTTTTAAAAATGCAGTTTTTCCTTGATTATTTTGCAAATTTTTGGATGCAATATTTTGTCCCCCCCCCACCGTACTGTGGGCGGATGGCCCCCCTACCCATCCCTCGCCCTTTCTTGGATCCGCCAGTGCTGAAGGCTGCATTGTTTGCTTTGACTAATTGCGGTATGTATGTACCACCAATGGTAATCTCCTTCGTTGTTCCTTTTTTCATCATACTTAAGTTTCATCATACTTGCCTGAATTAGTCGTAATACTGACCTCAGTAGGGTAGAAAATTGTCGTAGTTGCAGATTATAATATCTATAGAGGTTCGTAATGTGAAGAACTCATTGAGTTTCAGTTGGCCCTACTTTCCGTCACTGCCCCCGCATAGAAGGTGTGTTATCCGCACGCGCTCTCAACACCTTGGACCAGGGCTAGGCTACAGAGACTCCCGTAATGCCACTAGGGGTTATAATCTACGGGGACTTGGGGGGGCCTTATCCGTCGGTCCAAATTTTTGCTAGTCCCTTTCCCCAAAAAAAAAATTGGGGAAGGGTTTATATAAACTATAATTTGCCTTTTTTTTCGAGCGTGTAAAAAACTATCGAAACACGAGATCTAGAATTAATGACTGAATGACTTTAACGAAGCTCGAGAGGTTTTATTTTCTGCAATCCTGGAGGCACCTTTTTTCCGTAGAAAACAATATTGGTACGCTACGCGCCAACCGATGGTGGCGCTCCGCTTAGTTGGCAAAACGTGAGGTAAGATTCAAACATCTTAGCAGGGGTGACGATTACTGTGCTTTTCAAACAATGGCATAACGTCATGATTGTACTGTGAGTAGAATTATCATTCCTGTGAAGTGAAAATCTGAAAACGTCCCCACTCTCGGATAAAGAATAGGGATAAAGAAAGGGAGTGCCACTCTGGAGTGCAGTAGGCCTACTGAAGAATACGACTTGCGAAATTAATTTTTCTCAAGCCTAAAGACAATAATATGAGCACTGAGAAGTGTATGTCAGTATATAATATCTTCTTTTTACACAAACACACACACAGCTTTGTCTTCTCTTCCTCAACTCTAACCTTAACAATAGACTGTCTATTGTTAATCTTGAGAGGACCAGAGAAATCTATTGAATTTTCTACAGAGGACCTAAAATCTATTGTTTCGGTCCTCGATCCCACCCGAAAACAAGGGACAAACACACACACACACATATATATACATATAGAGAGAGCGCGCGCAGTTTGAGCTTAGTTGAGATAGCAACAACTTCTTCCCCGCACGTTCGTTGCAGCCACTTTTGTCCCATCTCGCAAATTTTGTTGCACAGGTCGCCCACTTCTGTGCGCCTACATCAGCCTACATCGACCACCTTCGTCGAAATTGGTTGGGATAAGGATTGCCGGGTGCTTGATTAAAGTAACTTCTGAATACAGGCAGGCATAAAACTTTGTTTGTGAACTGAAAAGTAAAAATAACTTTAAATAAGATATGAATAAAAGGAACGGATTTTGCCCCTCTCTGATATCTCCCAAAAGATTCATGTCGATTCGTTCATGAAACCATTTCTTGGACTTTTCCTTTTAAACAAAACTTAACAAAACAATGTCAAAATGCCGTATGTTACAAGTCAAAGGAAGTGAGGTTCAAGTTCCTTTTTTGTCAAGATTTTTTCATAAAACATGGATGATTATGCATAAATGTGTATAATATCTTAACACGAGGTAAATTTGAAACGTCGAAAACGGCACTCGGCCTACACTCTCTAAAACAAATACAAAAATGCCAACACTTGACGTACTTATAATTTTACCCTAAATAAAAAATTGGATTTCGTGAGTACCATTATTAACAGTCTACTATAACAGTCATGTTGGGAAGAGGCGAAACCCGTCGCCTTTCTGTTTTGCAAAGGGTATGAAGGTATGGTCAGGTTGAATTTCAACTTCACTGATTTCCTTTCTTAGAGTACCTTTTAATAGTTTGATTTCTAATACGTGCATATCAATATCTAGAGAAATAACTAACTGGCTGACGAAAGTGCTACCACTTGCCAAAGGTAAACTGGAGAGTTTGGGAAGGAGTCGACAGCTAGGTCGGGTGGTCATACAGGCTATGTAGTGCGATGAGCTTTTAAAAGGGAAAAGTATCGCAACAAACAATTCCATAAAAAAAGTCTTAATTTTTCTCCCTCAAAAGTCAAAATTGTTGCATGACATATTGCATGTCAAAATTGTTGCAGTTCAAGTCAAATTGTTGCATGTTCTTACAGCAAGGGGTTACTGCAAATATTTAAGCCTAACAAATATTTAAGCCTAACAACTTCAGCTATGACTGCAACAGAAATGGTTGATGTTCTGCGACAAAAGTGGTGACGTACGACTTCTTCGCCAAAGTGGACGATCTCTTTCAAAAGGTGGACGATTAAAAAGTAGTGAGCCGTGACAAAAGTGGTCACAAGCACAAAAGTGGTACACGGCACGCTCAAATGTGAGGAACTTCGAATATGTCTCCACAGAATCGTGGATAAAACCACCACCACTTTGGGTAATGCTGTAGGACGTATAGATGGCTACTAGAAGGAAGCTTTAAACTAGTAAAACAACTGCTTTTATGTAATTGAAAAAGAAACAAATACGTAATGAAGTAAAACTAAATGATAACTTCACTTGTCATCTCGATAGTGTTTGTCTGTAAGTGGGCGGACGTCAGTCAGTTACATTCATACGAATGCACGGACGCGTGTACACACACACAGACCAACCATAGTAAACGCACACCGGGTACAAAACCCAAGCACACCGGGGTAATTAAATCCTGCACTGAAACTGTCCACTTACCTAGCAATTTTCCACACCGTTGTCAGAATGCCGTTTCAACGAATTCTCCCCACTACGACAAGATCACCAAAAACTTGAATCAACACAGAAGCAGAGTTTGTAGCCTCACGGTATAAGACGAATGGATGAGTGGGTCGATATCTCGGCAGATTCTAAGAAATCTCCCCTCCAATAGGTGTTTTCATATCCCGAAATGAAAGATGACCAAGCGTTAGATCACAATATGTAACCGTTCCCTTTTTTTCAACCTACTGCCCCGTTAATAAACTTGCGAAATGTCCACGTTTTCTTGTCGCAAACCGACACAGAGCCACTTTCTTTTTCTTTCTCGTTAAAATTTCGTATGACTGTATGTTGTCTTTTCCGAGAAAAACTTCATCTAGAGGTCTTTTTTGAGAACGACCAGTCCAGCAAATACGAGGGGTTCTCTGCCTAGGGTTCCTTTCTTGTCTTTGGCACCGAAAAAAAAGTAGTCGTCCTTAAAGGACCCCATATATTATATTTTCATAACTTTTCTGTATATTTATTGGGTCTGCTGTTAGTAGAGCGCCTTAGGCTACGGGTTTTCACCCCCGTGAAGTACAAATCTGTTCACAGAGAGGTTAAATTTCTTGTAAAAGTGCTGTTGAAAGACTATAAGCCGAGGGCAGTTTGAGGCAATACACAGATTTGCTCTACTAATTACACTTTTTTTTTGTCATTTCTTGTAATACCCTTTTGATAAAAAACAAAGACTTCCTAGGAGAAAAGAAAACCAACAACAAGAAATGAGTATGATGATGATTGTGATCATAGACAATGCTCCCTGCGATAAATTCAAGGAGATCCCTTTTTTTTTATTTTATTGTACCAAATCTGCCGCATGCGGCTACTGGTCTGAGACACACTTAAAAGAACGTTACTCCTCGCGGGATAAAAATAAGGTGACATTTACTTTGATACACCAATCCTGAATTCCCCAGAGAATTATCAAAGTCCTAACTCGAACCTTAATTTTGATACAAGTTAAAAAGGAAATAGTACAAACATTCTGTAGTGAGATTTGCACAAAAATCGTTACTTTTTTTTCTAGCTTTTGGAGCTACTGATAAAGTTTTTGCCTCCTGTAGAAACCTACATATGTGGATCGGAAAAAAAAAAAAAAAGCTGAAAGTGGTTTCTTTGACTGCACGGACACTCATCGGCGAGTAGATTATTTTGATTTGCATAAATAAAATTTCTCTGAATTTAATTTTTTTTTTGTTTTCAAAGGATAAACCAGATGAATGGGCACATGATGGAAGTCTACCGGAAACATTTGGAATTCAACTAAAAAAAAATGAACATCTACTTTTGTATTAGTCCAACTATCAGGTTAGTCCACGCCACAGTCAGACAGTCAAAACGAAAGCAGAATTTAAATAAAAAAAAAAAGAAATAAAGCAAAGCGCGTGCTCACTATTCTGCATGCATATGACGTCACGCTTGTTTGCTTGAAGTTCACTTTCGTAGCTGATAAATCTCGTGAATTTTAATTGCCAATCTCACACATATACAACACCTGCCGACCCGTGTATTGAATGGAAGTTTGGCTCACTCCCCCAGGAATAAGCTACATGCTCCTCATCAACGTCATCAAGTAATACATTTTGGTCTACTTCTACTGGTCCATCCTTTGTAGAGGCATGGTTTCTATGGTTACAAGTACAGAAATGAATTTGAATCGAGGCGTTATCATATAGTGCGTAACGGCATCGTTGGCAAATGTATAACTTACACAAACAAATAGGCATGACGTCATGACGTGTTAAATTATACGTCGTGTGTACAAGTTTCGTACAATAATTGCGCTTTTTGGTATTAGAAGCGTTGAGTTTACTATATCTACACAAGATAACTTTCTTGACAGTATGGCAGCGAAATTAAAAATTAAAAAAAAAGTGTCATCGAGTTTAATGTCAAGGGTCATGCCGGAGAGACAAGAGACAAAAAATTGTATGTAAATCACTGTGTAAAGCAATCCCTTTGATGTTGGATCATGCCATCTACTTTTACACCATATATATTATTGTTTAGAATCTATTTTAATCTCTTCTGAAACAGAAGAATACCTTTTCCTTGTTTTCAGTATATGATATATATATATATATATATGTATATATATATATATGTTGTTTCGCTAGATTTGTTTCATACCTTTCAATCGACTGGTAACAAATTGGAAAAAAAAGGGGTAAAAAAGAAAGAATGCTTGGTGTGATCCTGTAATTGCATACGAATAAGGACGATTTGACAAAGATTTCAGAACGACCACCAAAGAAAACAAGATGCATGTGAAAAGATAGTGAAGTTATCTTCAGAGAGAGTGTTTCCCATCAGAGGTGAATCAAATGGAAATTGTCATAAACAGTGATCCCTCGAGTAAACAAGAACCTCTGCAAACACAGAAAGGAGGATGGCCAAACTCTTTGATTAAACGGCGGCGAGATCAAAAAACCGTGACACCCGTTAGTATACGATTTCGACTTTCGATATGGGTGTGGGTATGATACAGGGAACAAATACTTTAGTGAATCTCTCCCCTCCTTACTGTCAACATCCAAATACGCGAACACTGAAAAAAAAAAGAAAAAAAAAGAAAAAGACACCTCTAGAAAACAGCGAGAAAAGTTGGCGCGGTGGTTGATGACGTCACGTAAAGTCTCTATCTCGTCATAATAAAAACCAAATAGGAAATAGAGATGTCGCTATTTAATCGTACTTACGACGATTCGCGTGGTCGTCGACAACTTTTCTTCTTCTCTCTTTGGATGTCATTGGCGGTTTCAGACGCCAATATCTGTAATTTCAAGGCATGCAGTAGCCGTTCGTTTTTTTTTAATCTAAATTACTCCGACTTTCGGCGACCCTTTTCAGTCCAGGGGGGTGGGAGGAAAATGACCATGGTTTCAAATGTATTACATAAAAAAATACTCGATGGTACCATGGAAACTCCTACCGTGGCGGACGAACTTTCTTCGTCCAGCTTATCGGGCGGCAGTCACGTGACAGAGGCGCTATGCAGGCTTCAATGAAAAGTCCGCGCCATATCCAAGTCATTGTGATATACCTCAGTGTTTGAGTGAGCATGCCATATACAGGAAACTAATCGAAAATGCTTGGAACGAGTTGATTTATGCGGTGTTAATGCGATCGCAATTCGGGTCAGATATTACTGCGATTACAAGTGTGGGCCGATTGGACTAAAGGTTTGTCGACAGATACCAACATCTTACTTGTCCAAGTGAGGTCTCAAGTCTGCTACGAGAATACTTACTCACCGTCTCTGTGTCCTGCAATGGCAGATTCAACAAACTTGCATTCATAAATTGAGATGACTTTTTTTGTTTTAGAAAAGTTTCTTTCCTTAATTTACAAAGTCTCCCTTTTGCTCACGTATTCTTTTGTTCTTTTTTCGGGGGGGGGGGGGGAGAGTTGCGAGTGATCGGTTGATATTGATACGTGGTATTGGTCTTATCGAATGCCTCGTATAGCCACAACAGAGGGGAAATATATATATATATATATATATATATATATATATATATATATATATATATATATATATATATATATATTAATACTACCGCTTTGCATGATAACTACATGACGTGACGTATATGTATCCAGACGGATCCAGTATACGATTGTACTCTTTGTGCAAAGATTATAACACGCTGGGATAAGCGCAGACTCGCAGACTGCGTCCTGAAAGGGTCAGCCGTTTCAATTAGCAGTTGTTTGTACAGTTTTTGGAGATGAGTGCAGTGACTAATGTAACATGACGACTGGTCTCCCTCTCGACCAGCGGCGGTGTTCTGACCTCATTTTGACATCCCGATTTCGAAAAAAAAAAAAAAAATTGAGAAGAGAAACTTTCATTTTTGACACAGCCTGCGCCGCAGTTGATTCGATATCGTTTCATTCGCGGAACTATTATAATTCCATGTTTTAATATGAGGGTGAGTTTTGCGTGTCATTCTAAGAGTTCCTTTACTAATTATGAGATGCTTTGGGTAACATGGAAAATAAAAAAATGGGCCATAGGTAGATAGCTCTGAGAGATATTTTTCTCTTTTTTTTTCCCTTGTCGCGTTCCATAACAAGAACGGCAACAAATATCCATTGTAACGTTTCCAAAGTGAAAACCTTTGTGTGTAATCTTTATTTATTTCATCAGTGCTCCGTCTAACTTTCACGGTCTCTGTTTGCTCGTTGCTCGATGTCTGATGGTTACTGCATTTTTGCTCTTTTTTTTTTTTTTTTGCAGAGTTGCCCACAACATCGCAAACAAAGCGAACTAACTTAAAGGGCTAATGAATTAACGATGAGTACCGATGACAAATACTTCTCAAATCTCATTGAAATTTGAGGAGCATTGTTGTTTGTTTGTTTGTTTAAATAATCTTTTTTTCATCTCAGGCTAAACATGAGGTTTAGCATGAACCATTCAAACCCCAACAAATATGTGAATAACACTCTTGCGGCAAATAACAAACTAAGCTGCTCTGACCGCGTGTGTAACGTCATCATGCCGTTCATCTAACTTTTAAGAAATAGTGAACATGAAATCCTCAACTGAAAAATTTTACGTATTGTAAGGATCAAATCAGGGAAGCCCGCCATCGGAGTGTGCATCGGCATTTTTTTTTTAAACATGATTGTAGTAAAATCACGACAACAAGATGGAGGACCTGTGTAAAGCAGTGAATCACCCTGACTAACATCATGATCGAACTTCGAACAAACATCAAGTTCGTCGGCGGGGAAAAAAATCTGACAGGAAAACAGTTACATCGTCCACATTTGAGCTAATTGAAGCTGACCGTAGCTTTCGTTCCGTCTATTTCGCTAGTCACGCAAGCTCACAGGTCTATACAAACAGATAGAAGATGCTCCATCACTGCGTCGTTTCTACATATGAGCTGTTAGTTTTATTATTATTATTCTCTTTTTCCAAGAAAAGCGTTTTCAGCTGTTTGTGAGGAAAGTCTGATGTCATGGAAAGTATCGTAAGTTTCATTTTTGTGTTTCTTTATTTTCCTTTCTCTACAGCGAGAGAAAGCAAAAGGATTTGTCGTTGCCGTAAAAAAAAATAGGTATTGGTATGACAAACTGTTGAAATAAACCCGTATCACCCATTCCACCCCCCCCCCCCCCACACACACACACTCCCTCCCTCCTCTTCTCCTTCGTCTTCTTTGAACGATGAAACGATTAAAACCCTAATAAATTTAAGGAATCTCAGCACGAAACGGACTACAATAAAACTTTCTTTGAAATCACACCTAGGACCATGGCATGACGAAGTGGAGACCGACAACGCCCTCTATATATCTTCAGATTTAGTATTTTTTTCTTTTTCTTATAAATACACACCGCTTTGATATCGTTTTCTGATTTCATAACGTAATGGACGGGTGAACATAATGATTCAGTGATGAGCAACCGCATTCACTGGGGTGCTGTTGGATTTCAAAGACTGCCTTGACTTAGTTTCCTTAAACTTTAGACCTTACTATGTGGAGGTATTACCTTCATTGTATGTCTTTTCATGGATGCGATAACGTTAGTCCCAAGTTGATCAGTTTTTCGACCATATCTTGATAAAAAGCAACCCCCCTGAAATTTGGCCTAGGCAGGTTACTCTGGACCCCACCCTCAGCAGCTGCGACTGGCCCTGAATGTACTCATGGGGAAACCTTGTTAAATTAGGAGACTGACCCCCCTCCTCCCCCCCCCCCCATATCGTTATATAATCCAATAATCTGTGTTGTATAACAAATTTGTTATCGCCTAACCAAAACCAATTGAAAACAATATATTTATTGTCATTCGATAGTCAACTTCTCAACAGTCAACATTTTTTTTTTCTTTTCCTCTACATAACCATACTACAGACGTGACTGACCTGAGGACCGTAGGACAAATGGCGCTCTGGGAAATTCATCACGAGCCCCCCCCCCCTCCCTTTATTTTGAATGGAATAAGCTTAAAACACCCGAAGGAAATGGGGGCGGTGGAGTATAGTACAGGTATTGTCCATATAAAAGCCTGTGATAACACACATACATAGAATATTGTTATAACTTATTACTATTAAACCTGTCTAGCGCCAACAGTCTCAGTGGGCACAAAAAAGCAGCAGTGAGATTAATAATTGTTATGAACTGTTTTCCAGTATAGCAGCTACGTCGCACATACACACTCGAGGTAATTATGCTTGTGTGTGTGTGTGTGTGTGTGTGTGTGTGTGTGTGTGTGTGTGTGTGTGTGTGTGTGTGTGTGTGTGTGTGTGTGTGTGTGTGCGTGTGTGTGTGTGTGTGTGTATGCAGAGTGGCGACGGTCTATTCCGAACAGTGAATTACCCTACATGATCAACTAAAGCAATGAAAAAACAATAAATAAATTTCAACAATTATTAATTGATAATATGTAACAAAAGTTTACTCCCCTCTTTATCAAGTAAGCGTCATGCCTTTGACTCATCGATCAACATTAGTCATGGATCTGGCTAAAAAAGTCTATAAAGCCGCAGAACCTGCTCCGATTGTCCGAACCTCTGGCCTGCCAGTAATTTGTATCCCACCTTTTCCACTACTACTCACCTCTTCGCACACTGGGAAATTTAAAAATTGTTGACAAACGCTCGCTCTTTTCCGTGCCACCGTGCCTAGACTGAGGACTTACTAGGAAGAGAAGAATTACCGAGGGCGAACTTGCGAGATGTTCGATCACAAAGTTCCATGGTGGGAGAGTGGCTCTCGATTAAAAAAGTTACCCCTGTCATACCAGGACCCTAAATGTGTCTCCTTCTGCTAAGTGTAATCTCTAACTACACAGCCAGACTCATAAATGTGAACTGCCTGGTGCATGGGGTATGTTTTAGATCTTTGAACTTTAAAACTTATCAAGGAGACTTTAGAAGGAATGACTTCCCCCAAAAAAGAACTTTTTGATTGTAATTCTCTGGATCTTGAAGTCATGCGGGCGAGCGGAGCCCGCCGGGGGATAACGACCGGTTTGTCGTTCAACACATGCGGAGGCGTGGATCAGGAACTATTATCGGATTATCGTAATCCCATAAAATTGAACACGACGGTTTGAAAATAGACCGCTTTCTCAGATGACGTCACGAGGGGCCTCCAGGTGACGGGATGAACTTAACATCTGTGGAGTAAAGCCGTTGACATGACGATAAGACGGACGGGATAAAAAGGGGCAAAGAGAATGAGTACAAATAAAATAAAATGTTGGTAAAATAACAAGAAATTCATAGTTTAAGGAGACGTCATTACACATCTTAAATACACAGAAGGTGGACTTAATTTCACGGTGTTTATTATTTATATTTTGAAGTGAACGGAACAAGCGTTCTCTAAAAGAAAGGAAAAAAATGATGATGTCATTCATAGTCCGCCAATGACGACACAGATAAATCCATCAAGATGCAACCTTATGACGTCATACATCTCTTTAATCTCACAATGTGTAAATTGCGGTACGAATCAAACAGGTTGGAAGTGTTGACTTTGATTCGGAAAATGAGACTTCGGTTGGAAGTAAAGAAACAAGTCAGTTGAAAAAAAGATCTTCTAACTTTTGAAAAGTTTACGTGGATTTTGAAGGAAAGTTTTTACCTGCTCATAAGAAAATATTTTAATGGCGATTTTTTTTTTTTTTTTTGGTTGTATGTTGGTGGGTGTCAGGGTAGCAGGTGAGACGGGAAAGTACAACGAAAGAAAAACTAAGGTATTTAGTTCATCGTCTTCTGCTTCTGCTTGTGATAGTCTACACATTCAATTATACTGGACAACTATACTGATCAAAAAGATACGAAATCTCCAAAGCCATTACCGAACTCGTGTTTAATCGTTCCGTTACTTCAGGCTTCGCAAATGCATTTGCGCAGACTACTCGTTTTAAAGTTTCATGCGCAATGACCAAGAACGACTGGTAAAAACGGCGAAACCAAAAACCAAAATTGCGTTCCATAGACGAGGTGGTAAAAATCTGTTCATGGATGGATTAAAAAACAAAACAAAATGGTACGTGAGGTTCATTCTCACCAATTCATCTTCGATATCAAATGAATGTCATGTGGCATTATATAGTTATGATTTTTCTACAACTAGACCTGGCGACGTTTCCTTCAAAGCTTGATTTCCCTTCCGACTCAGCGTACAGTATTTTGCTTCGCTTATTTTATTTTGTTTGTTTGTTTGTAGCCATGCACGAAATATTTTAAGAACCCGAGAAAAGGGGGGAAAAAAAATGGTCACTCCAATAGTTATTGTGTAGTTTACATTTCTAGGTTACGACCTTACCTTAGGGACAAAACGTGATTTCTTCCCCAAAATTCCTAAAAATTTTCGTTTTTCATTCACAAAGTAATCAATGTAAAAAAGATATATAGTAAAAATAGTGAAAAAATGGAGAGTTTATAAGAAGAGTGCGCATTCCACATAGTACGGTGGGTTTGGTATTTCCGCGTAATACAACCCATAACTTCAAGACCGAATGTTGATATTGTAGGCATGGGTATGGTTTGATCAGGGAGTAATTCTTTAAGACAAACTTCCTGGTTTGATTGACTTATTGTGACCTCGTTAGGGTTGTATGCGGAGTACAGTGCAATTTTGAAGTTGGTTCTACGTATACTACACGACGGTGGCTATATATCTTCATCACATCGGTATGCACCTAACCGAAGCCTAGCTTTATTGTAATATCCTACTCCAACGATCCCCTCCACCCAAAGAAAAGCACCCCTCACCACAGACAAAACTGAATGGCAAGTTTTGTTGAACTGATTGGAATTCTTCTGTTTCCTTGGTTTTGCAACTTAACTATAGACACGATTTTCTTGAAAATATTATTTTAAGTTTGCAAACGTATATGCTAATTCCAACCTGAATGAAATATTGGGAAACTCATTGGGTCCTCTGGTTAAATATCATGGAGAGTAAATAACAATAGATTAGGATCTGATCTGAACAATAGACAGAAATTCAAGCCTTTGGTTTTGGTTTTAATGGTGTGTTTAATAAAACACGAGCGTTCGTTTATGTGGTAAAGACAATTTAAAAAAAAAAATGCAGATAACAGCAAATATTTTGTAGTAAATTTTCATTTTTTTTTATTTTAGTTAGAGATACTCGAATGACCCAAGTCGACATTTCTTGCAAATAATTTTTCACATTGCCTATGCTACAGGCAACTTTCATTGGGCCACGGTTGGGGATGATGGACGGAGGGGGGGGGGGGGGGCGATGGATTTAGGGGCTGCGTGTGAGGATGAAGAGGGGGAAGGGGTAATGGGGGAAGGGGTGGTGGGGGAAGGGGTGGTGTTCAGGATCTCACTGACTATCAAAACTGCTGACAATTTTTTTTTTATTGTATCTGTAATTGAAATTGAAATAATACGAAGCCCTCTAGTTTGAAACTTTTGTTGTGGATACTCACTGAGTTTTAAGTCTTTGAAAACAGTTTATCGGTCTTTGAAAATTTTAGTTTCATTCAGCCTTTGCAATTTAGAGAGTTGGGACTTATTTACAATTCCGCCACACACCTCTTTCCACGATGCCCATAACAGGTCAAGTTGTAGTCAACCCTCTGACTAAGACGTTTCAACATATCGATAATTCCATCTTGCAGACTTCAACCGCCATTTTCCAACTTCTTTGATAATAAGGTCGCATATTCTTCACAGAAGGTGAACAGTGAAAGTCACTACAATGGACCATTTTCGGTGTGGGTTTTTTTTTGTAGACTGAATGTTAAAGCAGGCAAGTAGAGGTATGTATGGTGTGGAAATAAAGTCAATTGAATCAATTTTTGCAGAGGTTGAGGACTTTTCAGGGGAGTGGAGCAAAATTTTTGAGCAAAATGTTCTTAATAACATCGGACAAAGTACGTACAGATCGATGGACTCTAGCTAAAAGTCTAATCACCTGAGGTACGGAATATTGAAAGTGCCATGGTGGTAGCATAGCGGTAGCTTACATCTATTGAAAACTTCTTCAACGCATTAGAGCTTACATTACTTTTACGACATAGTGTGTAAGTCAAAGGGCAACAAATATCAGTACGCTACCACAGGCACTGTCGTTACTTTCTATGGCTCATTTTTCTTTGTCAAATTTGGGGGCGTCAACTGCGTAGCTTTGAATATGAAAACCAGGCGAGTTACAAAGCTTCACTCCACATGCCAACAAGGAATGCATGAAGTGCGCCATCCAACCTCACCGTTACCCCCCCTCCCCCTTACCCTGCCCGTCACACCCTCAGTGACAATGGATAATCCTTTCATAATGTGACAATTCGCTAAATCATCAATTCCGGCTCACTATTCATGTTTTCAATGTTAGCCAAAAGTCACGTGATGTTTTGAAACTAAGTGAGTGTCGAACGGAGAACTGATTAATCATAAAAGCCGTTTCGATAACCACAACAAGTTTCTATGCGGGACGGTCCATGATAATTTATTGAGCTGTCCAAACTTTAGACGGCGTCCCATAATCATGGGTTAGAAATGTTACCTACAACCAAAACGATATTGGTAATGCTCAATTGTAAAGAAACGCAGTCCCGTTTATTTTAAAGTGGTTTACATTTTTCTTTTTTTTTTGGTTTTGTTCTTAATACCTCATCTATTTCGAAAAAAATCCGCTGTATGCTTACTTTGATAAAAAAAAATCTCAGGTACGTATTATGATGATTTCTCTCTTTTCGCGTCACCTACCGTATATAGGTCAATTTGTCTTAGCGTGTATACGCCTTAAAGATATTACTTTCAGTTGTGTAGCCTAGTTAACTCATCACTTGGGCGTTGCGATACTAAGTCTTCTAGGCCTCTTCGAGATATTAAAACTTTAGTAAGTCCGATTTCAACTTTAACTAGCATGACCTTACATAAAATAATTTGTATACCATTCTAAGCCGCTTTAAAGGGAATGCAGGGTCTGAGTCCTTAAAAGTGGAATATGAGTTGCACTGGCAATCACCTGGTCATCTACCAAGGTTCTTCGTCAGTGTTTCAGGGAAGAGAAAGTAGAGGAACTTAAAGATCACCTGTCACAGAATATGAAAAAAGAAATATGCATTCGTCTTCCAAACATTCGAATATGAAAATTGTTTCAACATTTTTGTTGACCCTACAAAATTCAGACTCTACGAGAAAGCACAGCAGTGACTTGAAAGAAATGACTATCATCAGTATTTTTTTTTACTAACCCCATCCCAATCTTTTGGGATTTTTTTTTTTTTTCAAATTAAGATAAGCTGCAAAAGATCAAACCTCAGACTTCTACAAGATCTGTTAAATTCTTTGTTTTCTTCCAACAGAAAAAGAAGCACTTACATAAAGTCATGCTATACCGTCGATGGTACCACAGATTTTTTGCTGTTGTTACGTCATTGAAAAGATCCCGTATAATCTTTAGCTCGCTAGAAATTCTAACGCTGCTTGGGGGACCGACGGAAGTTGTGGGTCGAACTCGAAAAAAAAGTTGCAACTTAGACGGTTGATTCTTTAAAATGCTAGTAGAAATAAACTATGTAGCACTTTAAGTTTAAATTGCACTCTGGTCAGACTGTAGTTGTAAAAAAATCACATATTACCGGCCTATTGCGGTGGAGTGGCAGAGCCCTGACAAAGAAACCCCAACCCATCAAATCCACATTCTTTCTCACGTACATTTCTATGATTTCTTCTATTCTTTCAGGTTCACAGTAAGATTGTAACTCGTTGTGACGTCATCATCCCATGGGCCAACTGGATTCCGTCAATTAAAGTTGATTTTACTGTCAATTTAACTTTCTGTTTTCTTTGTTTTTCTTTCTCTTTCTTGCCATTGTTCCTTCATCGTTATTTTTTTTTTACTTTTCTTCATTTCTTATTTGTTCTTTCTCATTTGAAATTTGACACAGATGGGTGGCAGTTATTTCAGTTACCTGAAACCGCAGGTCACGTGACTAGAATCCTCTGTAGTACAGAATAAATGTGATTCAACAAAATATGCAGAAAATTTGTTTTCAAAACGTCGGCTTCTCATACCCGACGTGAACGATGAAATATCGCACGTACCACGGGGCAGAACCCCCCCCCCCCCCAGCCAGTGAATATTGCGCTCAGCGTTACGTCAATATGGCGTGCCCAAATCTAGTGCTTCATATATATATATATATATATGCTGATAATACGAAAATAAATGCATCAAAGTACATAAATGAATAAAGACGAAATAATAAATTATTCTAACACTTATTAAAAAAAATAATAAAATGGCACTTTCACAGCCTCGACGTTCTAGAAAAATCAACTACGAGTACCGTCAGATGTTCACCACTCTCGTTTCCCCTCCCCCCCCCCCCCCCACACCGACAGTCAGCCTCAGAGCTCTCTACCTTCCCAAGCGGTCTCTGGTGATGGAGGCAAAGTGTCCTTTACCAATGGGGGTGCAAAACAGAGAGGAGAAACTCCACGCCCATCTCCGATACCATACCATCTGCAACTTTACCACATCGCCCCAATGATTACGGGGTATTGAAAAGTCCCGCTTGCATAATAACAAATAAAATAAGAATTCAACCAAATGCTATGATTCACGCCGTCCGCTTACCTAATTCCCGCCCGCTGAGATGAACGGGAATGGGGGGTGGTGGAAAAAGATAATCAACAAAATCTCACTGTCCATAAGTAATTGACTATTTTTCATGACTACGTCCCAATCTTCTCACGTGTCATCATTAAGGATCCTTACTTTATCTTTACTGTAAATTACAAATTTTTGCATTTTTGTCGGTATTTTTTATCACAGAGGCGTTCCTACTCATCCTGAGCTTGGTTGAACTGGAAACCACGCACGGTCAAGTTGTCGTGAAGGTAGGATGTAATATTTTTGACCAGAAATATTCCATCCCCCAACGATGTGGCGAAACGAAACGGTGAAGTGTGATACTAGAAGGAAAATTACGGGAATCTCTGTCAGTCAGACAAAGTTGGCACGACTTACCGTAGCCTTCCAACTAAAGCGTAACGGTTTCCAAGGTAACCATTCAAAACGAACTTTGAGGTGGTACGCAAATATGTCGTTATCTCTTTCAACTGATGATGCCATCACTGAGCTGAAAAAGAGGTGACAAATTCCTATAGCTCCCATTTTTTTTTCTTTTTCTTTTCGGCGTGTTATTATTCTTCTCCGTGCTGTTTTGTCGGTAACCTACATTCAGCTAGACCCTGCATGAAGTACACCGGGAATATCCCAATTTATTTTTGTTAGATTAAAGGTAGCTACCAGTCAAAGACCGAGAGTTCACAACTTTCAAAATGCTCTGAGTAGCAGAGTGTTTGGCTTCACAAGTGGAGGTGATGTGATGGGGGTAGTGGTACCAGGAGTGGCGGAGGGGCAGTGGTAAGGTTGGAGTAAGTTCTCTAATCGGGAAGTATATATGAGAAAGCGGGAAAACCGGCACCCATAACCGGAGCAGGCCTACTTCATCCGTTGTACTCCCATCCGTGGATGTGTAGCCTGATCACGAACTCTGCAGGATTCAGCTTTTGAAGGCTGTTAGTAATGTCGAGTTTCCTTAATTAAAGGGCCCCACACACCCGAAAAGTGAGGGTGGTGTCTTTTAGCTACTTCGAGTACTTTCTTTCGCAGACTGCTATACTCCCTGTCTCTCTCACGCCCTTGGATATCTATGATTCCCAATATGGTGGATATGAAATTTTAATAACAGGTCATAGATGTAAAGAAAGTTTTACGTGCAAGATGTACCGCACATTTAAGGTGGGGATACTCCAGGAAAATTGATGGGACAACGCCCTCACGTTTTGGACTCGTGGTCCTTTAAAAGTTTGGAATAATTGTGACAAGTATTCCCTCCCTGACTGTGATGAGTGATAACGCAGGGCACATGCTATATATGCAGTGATGAAACGACATACTCTATGAAGTGATCTATCGCATACATTGAACTTTTATATAGGCATTCAAATCAAGGACACGCCATGTATCAATTTTAGTGTTTATTTTCTCAGAGTGCAATATTTCGAGGGCTAAGATATTTCGTCGTTCTTGTACCCCCCTCCCCCTCCCCTCCCTGCAGCCAAATGCTAAATCATGAGAATGGAAGTAAATCATAATGAGTCACTTTCAGGAAGCGGCAACGGTAAACGTGATTATATTCTTTACAACCCATTGAAAGGCCAAACGTGAAATCTAAGCTGTGAGACTTACAAGACTAGGATTACAGATAAAATCAAATTTCTCTTAATATGATTTTTTTTTTTATTATTTCGCAAATTCAATGATTTGACGAAACGTGTACAATAGTTCATGTCTTGGATTTATTTTGCTACACAAACAAGTTGATCCCGTTTTATGGGCGTTTCCTTTGAAAGCTTATTCATCAAAATATTCGCTGAAGTACTCTGGATTTGTGTCTCCTTTTTCAGGTTCTGGTTTTCCTTCGAACCATATCCCTTCCTACCGTCCATTCGACCATTGAATTGCCCTCTCCAGGTATCTCCATTTGGTGGACTTAAGACCCCGTGCCCCTCCTCCTTTCATCCTGTACTTGTCCTTGTTTGTATCAGTGTGTCTAGTAATCCGTCCCCGGTTCTGCAATCTAAAACCTTCCCCTGCTCTGAGATCCTCCCACGCACTGACATTACTAACCCTGCATGTTACTAATAAACATGCAACGTGAAATGTGAATTGCAGTAAACATATCGGTAAACCGAAGTATGTCTAAATGTTAGTAATAGCCTACATACTTTATTTTGAAGCTGTTTACCCTCTTGTCTTTTTAGCAATTACCAATACTTACTCATCCCTGATTCAGCCTGTCAAATACCAGGCCAGATATGGGTTGATAACGATGAGAAAACTTAACGTTGAGAAAACTTAAAGAGACACAAAGAACACAGGGCGGGTTCAGTGGACTGGTGACATTCATTGGTACAGCATGTATGCACGTAACATCTAGACGTAAGCTTCCGGTTGTTCACAGATGTAGGCCGTAACCTTGTTAGGCAAGCCTTTAAATGAACTCAATTATTATTCTTTTTTGTAGTGGCCTTTTGTTCAGTTTTCCCTAATTCGATTACCTGTAAGAAAGTTACTAAATATTAATACTGGTATGAAACCTTGGTTCAGTAAGAACAGAAAAAAAGAAATTCTCATCCTCCTGTCTCAGACCCTCACCCAGACCCAACTACTCCCCCCACACACGCCCACTCCCCCCCCCCCCTCCCCACATACACACACGCACAAACTTTCTCTGCCTGTCGAACACTAAGTCTAATGCGTAACACTTGTCTGTGATAATGTTTTATTTGTATTTAATCCTTTGTACAAAGCTCCTACTATGTACAAGCAATACAACACTGACCTAATGCTTGGTAATCGGAAGATCCACCGTTTTTCCTCCCTTTCCCTTTAACTACCCCCCCCCCCCCCACACACACACACACACTCACACACCTTCCCTTTTCAATCATTGCAACAATAGGTGATTTGGTTAGATATGCCTAACAGACTTTTTGAAAGTCTTGAAAAAAAAAATCTGTAAGTGAAGCCTGTTCCTATCCCCCACCCCTAACCCCTTACCCCTTACCCATTTTTCTTTTCAATGTACCGTAGTGTGTTCTCCAAGTGGAGTACCTTCATCCGCATGTAGGCCGGTATCGTACTCCTATGGTTGTGGGTCGCTGCCATCCTTGAACATTATCACGTAAGCCATAGTAAGTCGTAGTACATGACTCGTTGAAGTAAATTCCTAAATAGTTAAAATTAAAATTCCCACGGAGTGACATTCAACTCTTTGTCATTCTGGATTTTTCATGTTGAGTTGTAAACTCATCTCCACTTTTGTCTCTTGTTTTTGTTTTCCGGTCAAAAGAAGAGGTTTTTACAAAAAAAAAAAAAAAACCACCCCACTAAGTTGATGACAGGGGGTGCGAGGAATTTATGGAGACCCAAATTCTATTTCTTTCGCCTCTCGTTTGCCCCCCTTCTTTGAATGGCACGTCGAGGGTTGTTATTTATGTCAGGCACTCTAAAAAGCGTAAATACGTTGAAAACAACCGGTATTAGGTTTGTTTGTTGAAGTAACTGTCAGTAAAAACGTGTGTGGTGTGAAACATAACAATAAAGGAAGATTTACGTCCGCACAATAAGCACCAAACGGAGAAAAAAAAAAGAATAAAAGACAAAAAGACAAAAAGACAAAAAAAAAAAACAGCTAATACCGATGACAATTTTCTAGCATGGTGACCTTATCGATGGCTTGAAGAGGTGGCAATTCGCATGTTAGTTTTGAATGTGATAAAAAGATGATTGATGGAACAGATAAAGAGCCTGCAAAGACGATGTCTTTTTTTTTTTTTTTTTGCCGCCTCATAGCACCAGGGTCTCTGTGACTCTTTTCCAAACCTGAATGACATTTTTCTTTCACTCAAAGAGTTCGTAGTACCAAAATGATACTTCAACAGTCAACGCGAAAATTCTTCGAGGTGGCAGTCAAGATAAACATAAATAGTCCCCCCCCCCCCATACACAAACAGGCAGAGACGGGGAGGAAGCGAAGGCACCTACCATGTTACCAAAATATGTAACTACTTAAACACTAAAAGGAAATTTTTAAAGGGAAATAGAGTTTCTCCCCGCTTACAGCAGGCACCAACGTTCAACATTTTCATAAAATTCATTCATATGGACGAGTGCACTTGTATAAACGTTAAAATGAAAGGAGGGCCCGTGCGCTCAGTTACGATAACAGTAATAAAATGCATTATCAGGCATTGTGAAAATTTGCAGCTTAAGATTCCCGTAATAATGAAAGGGTGAATGAAGTACATTTGTTTTTATTTTGCCGTCTATTTGTTTGCCTTTTCCTTTATTTTTACTTTTTTTTACTTTAATTGTGTCCTTTTCAGTTGACTGAGATCGATCTCATTGCTCCCACCATAAAAGTTAAGTCAAATCCCGAGGGCAACGAACTTTGAAAAAAAAAAGAAGTCTATTCTCTTACAGACAATTGCATCAGCGGAGTTTTGATTTGACCGCCACTTAAATACCAACTGTTTTTGACGGCGGTTATAACAAGCAGCAAAATCGAGAAAATGGCAAAACATGGACTCGTTAAATTGAAGGGGGGGGGGGGGTTACTCGAGCGTATCAACCTTTACCTCTTTTTTTTTTCGTGGGTACTAAACGGTGATAAAAAAAATGAGTACAATGGGAGAAAGGCCAGCGGGGAGACACGCCGACGGGATCCCATGACAAACACTAATTGGAATTGGTGTATTTAGATGGTAAGTATACAAGCTGTACTTTACGCGCTCCCTGCATTCCCTAAAAAAGTTCTCGAAAATTTATGGCTCATTTGTCAAAACAAAATTTTGATATGGTTGGCGCAAAATGCAAGTTTTCCGTGGCGACGGACAGCAGGAATCCCAATTCGACGTCGACGATGTGAACTTACCCAATAAGGATTTAGTAAAGGAAGAACTTTTTGTTATGGTGGGCCACGTTGCCATGGAAGATAGAAAACTTTACTATGCAGTTGCTGAGTGTCACGTGGTTTGGCAGATTGAAATGTTCGGCTGCTGGAGAACCAGCTTAAATGAGGGAAAATGGAAAAATTGCTTTGGATTTTCCTTTTCATTGGATGATACTCTTTCAACCCCCCCCCCCCCCCGCCACCCTTCGTCCTCGGTATGGGAAAACGGCAACTCGTCGTTGTTGTAGAGCCAATGACAATCCCGTTAGTCTACAACCACGTGAGCGATCTTACAGTGTTAACTGGTGAAAGTTATGGATTCCAGAGTTGCTGTTCAAGGCAACGTAATGCCCGAATTATTCCTCAACCACAACATAAATTCCTAACCGACAAATTCGAAAAGTGGATATTAATATCGGACAAAATAAAACTGGCAATCAGGACAGTTCGGTTACAACGCATGTTCTTTAGTATACCTTACGACCCAAGAAGGAATACCTATGTACATGCCCCACACAGCCATACTCTACTATGGGAGAAGATGGAGTCACGGAATCTAAAAGAAGGTGATACATCTTCCCCCTGACCCTTAAGTACTACCCTTCTCCAATTACCACTCCCCCCCTCCAATCAAATTCAAAAACTAGAAAAAAAAGAAGAAGAGATTTTTCCGTAGTTGAAGAATTCGAGATCGCCAGAGATCGATTTCACACGTGAACTTGGCAGTGACCGCGGAAGACGCACCGCCATGTGCATCTCGGTTTTCGTAGCAACCGGCCACACACTGTTGACAACTAAGTTGTAATGACTCGCTCTTCTTCTGCAGCGTTTTCGCTCTATCTTTGTTGATCGTCGGGTCAGGCATTGTTTGTTTGGAGTAACCGAATAAGAGACTACCTGGGCATGCCAGGGATGCACAGATACTGAAATTGAAAATGACTTGTGCAAATCGCGGTCTCTTTGAAGGCGAAAATTTCCAAGCGTTAACATGTGCTAAAATGTGGGCAGGAAAGAAAATTGGTTTTGTCCTAGCTTAAAGTCCTTCCTTAATATGGGTAACCTATTGTGACAAACAGAAGCACATGGCGGCAGCGTTCATGAAATTTGCAGTCCGGTCTTTGCAAGTTCGCCTCGGTGGATGGTTGCTTTATTTTTCTTCCAATTTTAAAAAGCTAAAACAAAATTAAGAAACGAGAAAAAAAAAAACCCAAAAACAGACGACTTGTTTCAGCATCCACCAATTACCCTTGACCACAATGGTTTGAAGCTGGGAATTTGCTCGATTAGATCAAAAAGGAATTAAAATGTAGAGATTGAAATGACAGCTCCTTGGACGGCTCAGGTGCTGTTAAGAATCCGAGTTCATCATCACGAAAAACCTTTCGATTTCCTAGATCTGATCGTGTCTCAAGTTCCACCGACAATGATATTTCTCCTAGTGCTATGAGGCATCAGGTTCAGTGGTCAGGTTATCAAAAATGTTGTGACAAGTCAAACAGGATATTTAAAATTAGTCTTTGCCTACATGTGGCATGTTCAGCCGGATTCTTCGGTCTGTAACAGTTTTTGACCAGAAAAGTATCTTGTAAATAAAAGGAATTTAGTTTAACAAAAGCACGAGTCGTGCTTAGAGGATAGGCCTGACCTATTCCAGTTTAAACCCTAGTCTCGCTGCGACTTCATTGTTCAACGCACCGTGTCTCTTGTGCACAGAGCTGACTTATACTGCGCCCTCATTTTTCTTTTTCATAAAACACATACATCCTCCGAAACGTCGTAACTCTGGTTGGTACAATTAAGTAGGATGTGCTGTTTGAAGGAATAAAAATAGCCTTTACGGTTGATCTTCTCTCATTTTCTGTTATTTGATACCAATGTGGATAATAACATGCTATGCCAGGTTTCTTTTACTAAAAATTTCATTAATTAGAGTGTTAATTACGGTAGAAGGAGCAATTTAGTTCTTTCGGGTAAAAAGTTAGCGGAACTGGACCCTGTGGTAAATGTACGGCACTCCCATGTGAACACTGCTACAACGAAACACCTACGCAAAAGCATTTCCGTTAGACATTAGGCTATACGTGGACAAATATACCTGTACAGGAGTTTTTATAACCTTCTGCAACTATAAGAAGTATAAGGAGTCCTTTGGTGTGCTTTGGAAAATGCTGGAATAACAGCACATCCTGCTTTAACAGTGCACACTGTAGGGAGGGCAGCTTGCAGGTATATATGCTCTAAGCGTTGGGTGTGCAGACCCTTCAGAAAACGAACATTACAAACGTCTCGAGCACCTTACTCTCCTGTCATCGAGTAACAAGCGAAGACAACATGCAGACGCAAAGGCTCCGGGTAGAGAAATGTAGTTATTACGTAACAGTAGAAACAGATCGAACTTGTTTAAAAAAAAAACTGACTTGATGTCAAAATCCTTACCACACACCTTCCCATAAACCTCAGGGTGACACAGTTGAAATTCGATTTCATTTTTTTACTAGTTAGACAAACACAAATTTGACGTCAGTATCTTCTTGGTAACTCCCAGCAAACGTCACTAGTTTACCGTCACTACACACGTAGCAATGAAACACTGGAAGAACGCCTGTGTCCGATCAGGGAGTTGCTCCCTGGTCCGATTTTCTACAACATTACATGAAAATAAGGCCTTGCTTTGAAAAAAAAAAAACAAATCATACTATGAATCAAATATTTGTGGACACAAAATGATAGATTATTCAAAATAAGGAAGGACGGTGGTCTTCATTTCAAGAACTAGGTTTCTCACAGATAGAAATACACTTCTTTGATTGCTCTAAAATATTTAACTCGTTGACCCAACCTTTCAAAAAAATTCAAACGATGCATCATCCGTTACTCATCACATGCGTAATGATGATTTGAGGAGATCATGAAGCCTTTGTGGATATTAACCGAAGAACCTGAATGGCGTAACATTGATAAAGCTAGTTTCTTTGTATTCCATGTTGGTGCATAGTAAACGGCTTATTTCCCTTTAAGATTACTCTCGTTAGACACGAGAGTAAGTGATAAGAGTAACTTCTTCAAACTAGTAACGTTCCCATAGAGGTAACAAGACGAGAGTGAAGTCACATGAGTTTTTTTTTTTTAATGAGAAGATCAATCGCCTTTAAAATAAGCACCTGATAATAAGTTGCGAGAGCCTCCTATGCAGTCAACTGACAGAACATCAGGTCCCCACTAGCCGGGAGGAGAGGATGGGGGAGGGGGTTAGATAGACTCTCAGGCTCGTAGATTGGGGACGATGGGGCAACTCCTTCCGGTCGATATATTTTTTGTATTTTGCCACTATAACCCCATTTGTATGTTGTAGGCGTACAATGTTTAACCTTACCGTCGCCTGGGAAGTGCCATTTTCAGCGATCTGGGAGGCATTTTGAGTCCAAAATTCCATGGGCCCCCTGTGACAACAAAATGGTGGCGCTAGTCTTAAATAGTCTGCTACAGCCTCACCCCCACAATAGGCTCTTCTCCTTGGCAAATTTTTGGATGCGCCCCGGGGAAACATTGTTGTCAAAATTACACCGTATATCCAGTTTGTGATCATAAAATCTTCGTCGAGATGAAGCTATTGCTGATGTTAATCGGTAGGACTGAATGACTTAAAAATGATATAAGCTACTTTCTTCGCATGCTATGTTGTTGCATTTTCAACTCAATAATTCTCTTTAATTGGACCTTAAATTAAGAAGAATATTTTCTTTCACTGCAGGTACCAAAAACCCCTACACCGGTATCTTAGTTCATAGCTCACGAAATTACTGCCGTTTACCAGAATTCTACGAAAAGGTATGGGAAGCACAAAACTTGTAATAAAAGTAACTGAGAACACAATTCTCAGTGGTAACATTTATTATATAAATTGCTACGGTTTCGATAGAACTGTTATCAAAATGCAGGAAAGCTATCATGAAGACTTGAAACCAATTGCAAGTTGAGGTCAATAATGCACGTGAAAAAAAAGTAAGATTAGTTCAATAGGGTCAACAAGGTCTCAATTTTCTGTTAAGATTTGCTGTTTCCCAAGTAATTTGTAGGCTTTCTTTAACCTTTAGTTGAAGCTTACTGCAGTCATTGATTTTGAAAGAGTTGAGATTAGGCTGAGATTTCAGGATCAAATGAAGGATCAAATGAATGAGGATCAAATGGATCAAAATATCAAATGAAGTAAATCTTTATTGAATTTTGTGACAAAGACAGATTTCTAGGTGCCTCAGTGTTACAAAATGTTGTATGTAAAAATCTCAAGTGACTGCAAAATGTCTTTTGTTTTTCTTTGAGATTAAAGTGTGTATTTAGCACTGAAATTTGAAACAAGTGAAATTTTATGTTGGTAGATGGAGATTAAAAAAAAAGAGATGTTGTAAATATAAAGATCGCATAGCTTAAAGTATTGTAACGTTTTTTTTAATGCAGTTGAGATTATAAGGAAACTATAAAAAAAAATTGCTATTAGTTTTATTAGTTTGTTATCTTCTAGTTATCTTCTACATAATGCAATGCGTTAATTTTGTTTAAAAACCAGATTAACAAACAGATCGTGTTAATGAGATATGGTTTCCATCAAGTAAGGGAAGAAAAGCTTCAATAACTGAAGAGCGCCCACCGAATATCAAGGTGTATCGGAATATACCCAATTTCATCTTTGAAGGTAGTTCAATTACACGAGGAATAAAATTACAAGTTTCTTAGAAAACAGTACCATAAAAGTACCATAAGTACCAGAATTATCTTGATCATCAGTATTAGATGAATCAGTCTCTGAGCAACTTTTTTTTTCTTGTTTTGACTTCATAAAATTTCACAGGGGTAGCAAGTATGGTGATTCTTCTTCTGCAAATCAAAGTGGGTCAATATACGCACGACAAATTTTCATTGATATGACGACAGTGGTACAGAGTCTTTACGTGAAAGTTACGATCTTGATTTTATCCTCCATTACTACATTCACGACAATGTAACTTTCAAGGCTGAAAATTAACCCGAAACTTACAAATTTCACCACAATGTAGCACACGACAGCCATACATTTCGCAAATCGTTAGCCAATATTAAAAAAAGGTTTGAACTAAATATTGTCCTTGGTGCATATCTCCCTGTTCGGGTGCAAAAAGCTGTTCATTGTAAAAAAATGTTCATTACAGATGCTTTACATAAACATTCAGGTATCCTTTCAAAAAAATCCATAACAGCTCGAACATTTTTAAAAAAGAACGAGCCATTAGTCAGGAAAGGAACGGTTGAACAGATGCGAAATTCAACAAAGGAAAACGTGAATTAATATTTTCTCCACCTTCTCAGCATCAACCATCCCCCCCTTCCCAACCCTACCCACCGGATAAAAAATATGCAAACATTGTAAAACCTCGCAGGCGTTATCTCTGATGCACATTCTCCCTATTCACACTGTGTGCTGTTTCCCCCGGACAGATGGCGCTCTTGCAATATCCCATATGACTTACACGACAACTTAAAGAAAGACAGATAAGGATTTCCAAACGGAAACACGTTCTCCTTTTTGATGCCACGTACTGATGACAGTGTACTTCAGAAGCAGACCAACGTGTTAGGGGAGAAATGCGTGCCTATTTTGTGTGTGTGTGTTTACATGATGTGTTATTCTCACTTGTGTTCTGCCGTCCACAGGAAGCTTCCGTGATAATGCCCGCGAAAGTGCATTTGGCTCAGACGATACCAGGGAGCTTCAATGCTCAGACTCGATGTGTTTAATACGCAATAAATTTACATTAGTTGCATGACAAATCGTCTTCAGACACTGGCGACATGATACCAGATTAGTTTCTCCATAATGTTTCGGTACTCTTTTTTTTTTTCCTCTGGCTTCTTTTTTTTTTTTTAATTTTGTTTTTCATACATTCAGGGGAACCGCGATCTTTACAATAATTGCAAACTCAAATAGGCCAGACTACACAGATAAACCCGACAAAGTCATAACAATCACAAGCAACTATTTCGGGAAGAGTATCTCATAAATAATTATTTTATGGCAATTACTTGATTTAAACAATGCTTTCATTCTGCTCTTGTTTTACGTGCCAAGATCTTCATTTAAATTTACTATATTCATCCTTCAATTTCTGCGGGTGTTAAGTCTGCACAACCGCTGATTCAAGGCTATGCACTTTAAAGGGGCTCATTGAGTTTATCTCAATAGGTTTGTGGCGATTTTGAAGGGTATAAACTTATGACAATACCTATAATTAGCATCAACAGTCAAGTTTCATATCCTATAGTTATGAAAACTGTCAACCTTTTCTTGGATTTTGACCCTTACTTGTACTGGTTGTGTGCATGCGAATAAGGACAAATGTGAAACGTGGCTAATCAAGATAATTTCAAAATCCAAATGAAATCATTATTTATTCACTTATTGATGTTCCTTTGTATGTGAAACATTAGAATCTTCTTAGTTCGACTATTTGTGATAATTATATTGAGGAAACTTGAAAGGTTTAGACAAATATGTGAAGTACGGTGAATTTCATGACCCAACTCAATGAGCCTCTTTAACGTTTTCTTTTTCACTTAAGACATTTCAAAGCAGACTTTAAAGTACTACGTTAGTGTACTTTAAGCATACACGTAGAACATAGCGGAGTTCTTTTACGTGAACTAATTGAACAAAGCGGTAACCTACGCCGGGAAACTGTTGTAATATAACAAGTCAGAAAGGGTTATTTTCTATGTAGGTTTGACGAGATACCTCCGCTTAATAATACATACCGTATCGTGTTGATTTATATAACATTATATTCCGCACCAAATCAACAGACACTTTTGTTCTCACTTTTCACAAATTATTGATCATTTTGCACAGTCACTATGCGTGCTGCCTTCCTTACTTCTGTAGCTTCGTCATAAACGAAACGTTACGTCATCAAGAGACAATATGTAATGGCAGGTGGTCCAACTCGTATCTTTGACTATCATCCAAGTGTAATTTTCCTCGGGTGTCACTACGTTAAAATACGTACTGTACCGTTCTGTTTCAAGTATTTGCGTCACACTACGTACACAGGCCTCGGGACTAAATTCAATTGAAAATGTGACCCCCAAAATGCAACTGTGGTTAATACTTTGTAGTTTACATTCACTGCCCTAAGCGAAAGCAAATCGCTAGGACGTTACTCTGGAATCATCGGTATTGGTCAAACATTTTTCTCATTCTTCTGAAAAATTTAAGTAGCGAGCACCCTTTCCTTTTCAAACTGATTCTTTCTATTAAGACAGGGGTTCAGCACTATCGAATGACGCTGTCGTACATACAAGTCCAAATGAAAATGTCACTTTAATATCTCCTGATTCTAGACATTATTTTTTTGTTTTAAACTTTTTTTAGACTCATTTATTCTCAACGGTATTCCGGCCTTTATATGACACGTATCAACCAGTCACTCAACCAAGGCTGAAAAGTCAACCTCACTTTTAGAGCTTCTTTCATACGATTTTTTTTTTCTTTTTGTGTAAACATCAGTAAAACCCAGCCGTGGCTATAAACAAGCATTTAAAGTGCGCACGAAACGTCTCCTCGTACAGTCGTTCACGGTCTGTACGTGATGTGCGTCTGTAAATTACCCGTGCGAGGGCGCTATGTTTTTTTGACGTCACCCGGAGATTCTCACGCCCCGTCATTAAACCTAGTGCAAAGATCAGTCTCGGCGACTTAGCGAGTCATCCTTCCAGTCACTCAACGTCAAGCCAATTTGTACGACTCTTGTGAGCAGCCTCGTTCGTATTACAAAGACCAATACTATCGAGCTGCCTCGGAGAGAATATATTACTCTCGTAGTACACCACTAGTACTGCAGAGGTCAATTGTTACAGGAGAGAACAGTGCATGGTTGGCTTTTCCACGTCAGTTTCAATTAGTTTTTATTCACAGCTATTGATACAGTGCCAGTTCCGCGAAGACTACCCTACCAGACAAACAATCACTCACACAAAAAGAAAAAGAAAAAAAAAGATAAAAAGGAAAAAAAGTAAACTTTTATGCTTTAGATGTTGCAATCTCTTGTCAGTTCCCTTCTTTTGGAGATGAATATTTTCTCGTCGGTCAGCATTTCTTGAGCATAAACGGTAAGAAAAATTCTCAGGATTGGGAAGTATTTAGGACTTAAAACAATTTTCAAAACGAAAAATTTAAAAAAAACGAAATGTGCAATTGTTGGGTGGCGATAGTGTAAGTTTCGCGGGTTAAATGTCAACAAGAGTTCAACAAACATGCGCCCAAAATTCATTTAAATATGAAAGGTTTTAGACGTTCACAAGAAATCACAAACGTTCTCTTCGACCAATGCATTATTGTGACCAGGAACCCCACCTGTCGGTGGGGACAGAGATGACGATACATCTACAAAACCTAACAGGCACCTAACAGGCATTTGAATAACCGACACCATGAATGGAGATCACGGAACGATGACATTAAATTCATCAAATAAAAATATATTTCACACTGAACTGATATTACTTCGAACTTTAAATTTAAACTATTTTAGTTACGAGTAATTGACAGCACATTCACCTTCTTTGACCCTTTATCCTATACGCCGTGCAGAAGGATCGTAAGACAACTCAACACCTTAAACCTGCTCTACAAAAGCCGTTACCAAAAAGAGGGCGCTCTTGTTGCCAACAAAGTGACACTAGCAAGTAATTTACTTCATTAACTACAAACGCAAACGAGCGTGTCAGGTGTGAGAATGGCCTACTATGCCTGTGGATGAAACGTGGAATACGATAAAAGCTTTGCATCTAAGCATCAAATCAACCTACCTTCTCTTTCAGTTTCAATGGTCTCCTTAATTTGTTTCTTCATTTTCACCGCCTGAAGATTCCCGCACCGACAAATCGACAACTGGACTTTCGATAAAAGAATTTGATTCATCCACAGTGGATGGCCACGTTTTTAAAAACCGCCCGCTTGTCCCACGTGTGTGTCGCTTAGGTTAGATTCGTCCTGAAAGGATCTCCAAGTAGCTCGTTCGGTATTTATCCGTGGTTTTCGTCCAAACCCAGAACCGCTGCTGTAAGTACGTGTCGACCACCTTGAGTCCGTCCCACTGCCAACACCAGACTGTATGGTAGCCATACCGTGCCCCGTCCATTTGTACCAGCGTTGACTATCCTCCCCGACTGTCGGCGCCAATCCATCTCAGTAGGGTATATTATCGCCGTCGCCAACGACGCGTCTCCCTTACATGACCGAAGCGGCTCCGCTCAGACGCTCACACAGGAACATGCTCGTAAAGGACTGTAAAGACCACTCGTTTTTAATTTGTATGCCGTCCTCTCTCCTTACGACTCGTTTCACATCTCTCTCTCTTTTTTTCCTTTCTCGGGCAAAAGTTACAAACAAAAAAAAACCTCCGCTCTCCAGGGTAGGTGTCTGCGTGCCGTAGCTCTAATAGTGTCTTTACTTTCCTTTTTTTTTTTATTTTCGCATTTTCTCAACCTTTTTTTTTCTCCTTAGTTTTTTTTTCTTCTTAGTTTTTTTTTCTTCGTTTCTTTCTGGTTTACTTTACAGCCTATTGAGTCCAGCCAGGTCCTCGGAGAGCAATAGTCCTTTAACTCGTTTAATATGGATAAGAATGTAGATAAGACACTTGACCCCGTTTAAATTCTCAATTTCTTCGGCCCTTTTTCTCGCCGTGAGAAGTGTAGGGAAAAAGGAAAAGAGACAGAGAGACAGGGAGAGCCGAAGAGGTAAGGTAGAGACAGAGAGAGAATTCCATCTTGTTGGTATCTATTTCGTATACGTCTAGACCTTCGAACTACATTTAGTTAACCGTTCGGCGTTTCTATCATCGATCCGGCGCGTTCAGTTAGTTGGGCGGAGCGGAAAATCGAAGGGTGCGTCGGGAGGCGACCTGGGACCAACCTAGCCCGCCTTCACGAAAGACAGAAAAAAAAGTAAAATATATAATTGCATGTTTTACTGAACTAAGGAGAAAACGCAGACAGAAGAAACAAATTTCTAAAATTTTAATTTCCTATCCTGCCAAAAAAAGAAGGGCATTAAGTCGGGCTCGCAGGGGCTAATTCGGGGTAAACTCGAGTATTGTTTGTTTAGATGCTTTGTTTGAATTTATTTATATAAACATCTCTTTCTCTCCCTCACACACACACAGAGACACATATACACAAAATGTAAAAAGGAAAGGCGAAGAAAAAAAAAAGCTTTACAACTGGGAGTTGTGAGGAGATGAGAATAATTTCCTGTTTATATAGAACATTTTTATGTTCAACAGTGAAAATGAACACCACGACTAGCGTCTCGACAGCTCAATCGTAGGTTACCACGTCCTTTAATTATTTGCCGTCAGTGGGAACGATTCTGGAAGTCGGGGTAAATCTCATTCGATAGGCGCGACTTGAGGGGGACTTGTGCAAAGAGGGGGAGTCTCTACACTATGTATATATGCATATATACCACCTACTGCCTCCATTAACTTTAATATGATGAAACTTCTAAAAAAAGAAGAAGAAGAAGAAAAAAAAAACGGAGAGAAGAGGGGTAAAATGAGCGGAGTTGACGTATACAGATTAGTATTATTATTACTATAGTGATTGAATATAACTTATTGATTTGAAGTCTTTGAAGTTTTATCCTTACAATGACGTCAAGGGGAGCTCTTAAAGCAGAGATTCAAAACTCCGGATGGAACAGGACACAAAGTGGAGTGGGAGGGAGGAGGTGGTAGTGAAGCTCCTTCAGTGAGGGCGTTCTTGGTGTATGGTGGGGAACAAGGAGGCACGTCTACAGGTGTATACATAGCGTATACAGGGACTCGAAATTTTCAGAAGCTATTTTTCGAGTCTATTTTGATTTTATTTTTAAAGTAAGTGAAATATCTGTATCGGTTGCCTGCCACTGAGGAAATCTCACTTTGATTGCAAGGTCACAGATACATTATAACAAACTTTTGATAGAAAGGAGAATGTCAGCTAGCACTGTAAAACATATTAACCCATTCTCGGTGCCACTAAGTCGATTTGCATCAAGACCTTACCAATATGATCACACAATGTCACGTGACTTTTCAACATAGTTCGAAATGGCTCTACAACCAACACCAATTGGAAATGTGGGAATTCGACGGAACTTTGAAAATTAAAAAAAAAAAATCCCCGCCTTTTTTACTTTTACATATCCCGGTGTTCATTAATGCATACACTCGTGGTGTAACGGTAGCATCCAATCTGCCCATAGAATTGAACTACTTAACGTAGACAATCTATCTGTGAAGAGAACACACGTAGAAGACAGTAACTTTAAACCGAGTGATGAGGTTTTTAGTGATTTTTAGTAGCACCGAATCAGTCTACCGATATCAAATGATCACACAGGTAAAACAATCCATAATGCTATGTGCTATTGATACCAATTGTCAGGAAGTTCATTAGCACGATGTAAATTTCTTTCTTGTATATTTTAAGGCTACACACTTCTCTCTTCCGGCGAATATCGTTTGACCCCTCCCCCTCGTCATTTTAAAATTCTTTCCTGCCTCCCGCCCCCCCTTGTTGAATCGTTCCTTCCTCCTTTCACCTCCTCCCCTTGCTCTTTGTTGACCCCTTCCCTTGTCCCTTGTTTACCACCTTCCTGCCTCTATGACGCCCATATTCTCCCTCCGTGTGCTTTAAAGTCAAGGAAGGGAATAAAACAAAGTTGAAAAAGAAGAGAAAATAATGTACATGGCATGTAAAATCTTCCTTAGTACGGAAGATATCAACCCGAGACTTCGAAAAACAAATAACGAGGCGTCAAGTGAGGAGGGAATCATTGCAAAGTCTGTACTATGTAAAGATATTAATTGTAGCTACCTCCGTGTGCTATATAGGTTTGAGAAAAAAAAAATTGAAGTTTTTTTTTTCTTTCTTCTTCTTTTTCTTCTTTTTTTTTCCATCGCCAGTTACAAAACCCTGCGAAATGATGGTGACGGAAACGCCAGATTAATGAGTTCGTGCCATATATACATATGTGTGTGTGTATAAAGGGGGGTGGGATACGAAGTCGACAGGCGGTGTCATATCCCGCCTGTTGTGAAAAACTCCCAGTCACGGCGTCTTGTAGGCCGTTTTGCGAACATATAAGAAAAAAAATAGCAGCCACTGCACGAAAATGCTTTCAAAGTCATATGCCGTGACGACGTTTATACGATAAAAGTGAAATTGATGCACACGGCTCAAAGTGCAAGTCAGCGTCTATTTTTAGCCGGCTAATCTGCTAAATATGTAGGACGCTATGTCTCTACCGGAGGAAGATTCTCATTTTTATCCGTAGTAAAATGTGCGGGGGGGGGGGGGGGAATGGGGTTTGGGGAGTGGTGTGGTGTGGTGTGGTTGAAAGGTCTGTAAGGGATAGATGGGGATAGAGACAAACGGTGTACAGGTGTTCCAGAGAACGCCTAACGTATAATAACCTCTCTCTTTTCTTTTCTTTTTTTGGGGGGGACAACCTTTTGAGGAAAGGCAAAAAGACAAAAATGGAATTAAACGAATAATCGATCTGGGTATTCTTGTTGAACATCAATGGTGCTTCCATTTCCATTTCGAAAAATTTTAGACGCCGTCAGATGTTTGATATTGGGACTGTCGTCTGAAAGAGTGACATGAAGAGCTGGTCGTGAACACAGCTAGGAGCCGCAATTTGCGATCGAGTACAAAGTGTGAGGCAAAATACTGATGCTCAGGTCGCATTCTCGACATGGAAGGTAGTATTCTCAAATGTGCGCTTATGGCTTAAAAATGACGAAAAAGGTAGCCAACCGTTAGACCAGAATCTCTAAGTTGACACCCCCCCTCAAAAAAAAAAATACTTGTATTTCCAAACTTATCCTCAACTGTCAGTTTGGGCTCCTGTCTTAAATTACGATAGGTATGAATGATATCAATCATTTCATAATTATCAACATAAAACATAACCAGCGAGGGTATACTCTGAACTTTTTAAAGTAATATTACATTGACAATTTAAGAGGTTCTCGAATGAAAGGGTATGTGTTTTTCACCCAAGTACTTAAAAATTCCACCACGATATCTAACGTTTTAGCGCAAGTTACTGCTGCTTGAAAAATAACACATCTAGTCAAGAAACATTCCCAGTTGCCTTCGGTTGCTGTAAAACCGATAAATCATTGCAAATAAATCTTAATTGTACTCTGAAATTAAAGTGCTGACATAATATTGAAATTTGACACTAGTGAGAAGAGATTAGCTTCATTGTATGGTGACTTTAACATGTTAGAATTAATAGTTACATATCACTTTAACGTCAAGATTATAAAGAAATACAAAGGAATATTTAAATATAGTTTTGCTTAGGTGACATCACAAATTTCCCATGATGCAATGCACCGCTGTTAAATATATTCCACAACTTTCAAAGGAACAAGGTATTGCAATATGACCCTCGTTATATAAAAGAGAGAACAAATTCTCTAATTCCTATGAAATTTTAATCTTCGTATAGTGGCAAAATGTCTTTAAAATTCTTATCCTACGGGGAAACACCGCTCAAAATCAATGTTTCTCTGTGCGATTTTACACACATTCAAGGTAAAATTGAGATATTAAGTGCCGTTTATTATCCGTCACAAAATGAGACCATATTTTGGTCAAAAGGTCTCTGTTTATCTCTCACAAGATGATATATTATGGTTTATTTTGAGAAAGATCGTGCAAAAAAAAAAGAAGCATATCCTAAGTCTCGCTTACTTACGCTTTTCTCCTTTAGGCCTCTTTTCAATCTGGGGTTTCCGTCCTTGGTGGAAATGCTTCCATAATGAAAAAAAATCGTGACTCACTTTTAGTTAAATTGCACAGCTTTCATACAAATTATGCTTATCCTACTATAAGCTAGTGCTATACATACAAATACATAATAACGAGTTGTTATATTCAGTTAATTAAACTAAGGAAAAGCTTTGCCAAACAAAAACACACACACACACACAAGCAGCTATACAAACTTGGTTTAAGAAACGACAAGATATTCTGTTTGTCAATAGGTCCATTTTTGATTAGTTCTAGTGTAAGTCGGTGCCATTAGCAATTCAATGGACAAGGGTACCGTACCTAATTTTCCCTTTCATGACATTCAAGCCCAGGGAGAGTGACTCACCATCTCCCCCTGGCACGATGCTTCCTGTTCGACAAGACGCCCTGGCTGGAGTCATGTGACTTGGGAATAACCGATCTTCTGGCTGTGAAAACAGTCCATTAATGAAAAATTTACCAGCTTCTCTTCCTTTGTAATTTTTCTTTCTTTCTCTCTCTCTCTCTCTCTCTCTCTCTCTCTCTCTTTTTGGTGTTATTTCTCTTTGAAACCATTTTGGTTGTTTGTGCATGAAACGAGACATTGAAAATAAGTTATGCAAAAAAAAAAAAAACCTTGTTTGGCATTTACTTACATCTGTAAGTTTTATCACAGGCAAAATGTATACGTGGGCATATTGACTTGTTCAGAATAACAAAAATACGGCAAGCAAGGACTATTAAATACTTATTTTATTTACACCTACATGTTACTTGGTAGTTTCAGACAAAAGGTGCTGCTTGGTAGGAATAGGGAGGAAGAACAAAGTAAACAGTTACTAGCTGAACTCCCGAAAAAATGTCAAGTGGTTAAACTAAGTGTAGAATGACAGTCCCTATATTCTCTCACAGATGGAGAAGTTTGAACTCCGAGATTCGGGTTGACATTGGTATGGGGGTCATACATGCCCCAAGAGAAGAATGGTTTATGCATGCATAATGCTGCTCTATGAACAGACTCTATTAACTACACAACTTTGGGGAACTTAATTCTTGGATCATGTGTGCAAAAGCACTGCCGGTTTTCTCACACTGTGTCGTCAAAACTTCTACTTATTTGCGCTTACCTCCCACGCCAATAGAACCGGTGAGGAGAACAACAACGCGAAGTCTTTTGTAGAAGGTCGTTACTAAACCAATTGTGAGAAACAGTAATTACATGGTTCCTGTATAGATGGAACAGCGCCACTCTTTGGTAGTCGAATGACATGACCCCGTGACCCTTGTTAGTGTCATGGCAACCTGTTGTCTTGCGTAGTCTATTGCCAAATCATCTTCACAAAGGACATAAGGGCGTTAAAATCTGTTTTCATCGTCAGAGAATGTCATCAGCAGACACACATGAAGACGAAAATTATTGAGCCACCATTCTAAAGAAATAGCGATACAACATATTGATATGATATCAACTATAGTCACTGGTCGTAATATTGAAAAAACTCAAAAAGAAGGAAATTTCGCAATCTGGAAACTAGTCAAGGATTTCAAGGGCCTTCGTCGGTCCTACAATCTTGACAGTGACGTCACGAGCGCAATGCATTATGTACAATCAATCAGTAAGTCAGTGCACATGCGCACGCCAGCTTGTACGCGGCCTGCACACTGCACCGGCACATTGACACACGTACAGTATCCACACACTTCGCGGAACAATACAAACATATATGGTGTGAATCCGCCTTTGGTTTCGTTTCTATGCTCCAATGCGTGGCGCGCCCCTTGGCCCAACAATGCCATCGGTAATCCGTTATGTAAAAATAGAGAAACAAAATTTTGTTTAAAATTCAGCATTTCGTAACATTTGTTGTAAGGTAACAAAAGCATTGTGACATGTTTCTCTCGATTTTATTATTTATCAATACTTTTGTGCATGATATGCAGTAAATAAACTCATCAGTGGTTTTTCTCTCTCACTTCACCTCTCTCTCTCCACCTCTCTCTTTCTCTCACCTCTCCCCTCTTCTTCTTTTCAGATTCAGTTCAACGGCGTAAACAGACGAAGTCGAACTGTTAGTGTCCGGTATTACCCACAATGCATCTTTCATTGTAAACATTTTTAACCTTTCACTCTGGATAAAAAGACAATGGAAGCCAATGTATGGAACTATTTTCTCTTTCTTTAACCTTCTTTCTGTTTGCATTTTTCTTTTCTTTTCCTTTTTTTTCTCTTTCTTTCCAACTCTTGTACGGTATCGTGACAAAGTCGTCAAAAACACGTTTCTATACAATTTGGCGTCGATGGAATTGATTGCCCGTATAATGAATGTTTGAGAAAAAAATCTTTCTTGCTAATCGAGTCTGTGAACTTTCACTAAAAAGGTTCTCAAATATAGTATGACGTCATTCACCGATGCTCGTTAAGACTGTCGTGGTCAACGTGTAGTAGAGAGGATAAAGAGCAGTTACGATCTATTAAAATAAAACGAAAAGGAACTTTAAGGCGTCAATAAGATACTCTAAGAGCTGTGAAGCTTGATGACACTTCTGCAAATATTTATGTAAAGGATGAGGGGAGGGGGGGGGGTGAGGGATGGGGAAAAAAAGAAGTCTATCCCACTCAAATTGCACCTTAATTAGATGCTCAAGTTAAATTCTTGAATTTTCCGTCCATTAAAGCTATTGCTACTATGACGTACAATCCTTGTGTAAACAAAAATCAAAACTAGATCAAAACAAATCCTTCGTAAATGAATTAAATGCAACTCATATATATGGATATGGGGGATCCTATAGATGTTCGAAATCACGTCATAAATACTACATATTCATAAGATGGCATTGTGTGACGTACATGTAGTAAGACCTGACGTCACTGGTGCCAGTAGGAAGTTACAAGTAGATCGAAACATGCAGTCATTTAAAGCTGGAGCTTGAGTTGAAAATTTGTCATATTTTTACACTGAAAGTCAGATATATTACAGCCAATTCAAAATAAGAGGAAGAAATGTTTAAGCTCCACTTTTCCAAACATGAATATTCATATCCATTCTATTTGTCTGTTTGATTTCAAGTAAGAGTGATTAATGGCTAGTCTTTCTTGGAGAGTCTTCTTGAATTTTGTATAGGGCCAACAGAAATGTCGAGACAAATTTCATATTCAAATATTTGGAAGATGGATGCATAGTTCTGTTTTAGGTTTTGCGGACGGTGATCTTTTCCCTTAATTTCTCTTCCCTGAAACGCTGGCGAAGAATAAAGATAGAAGACCAGGGGATTGCCTGCACAACTCATATTCCAGGCTTGAACTTATGAAACATTCTCTGTTGTATGTCAACGTCAGCTCCTTAACGTATTTTAAATGTTGATAGCAATTGTAAAAGGTCGTGACCTCTCATTTACCTGTCCAAGAAACCCTAATGTCTTTTTTTTTTCTATCGTTAATAAATACTTTGCTTAAGTCACATTGATGTAGTTTTTTTTTAATCAAAAATGTACTTGTTTCAAAAGGGTTTAACAGATGAACAATACACTGCGATATTGAATAGTATGGTTATTCTGAGTGCGCATGTGCACGATGGGTCACAACGTGATATGATAACTTGACCAATCTCTTTTGTTGTTACAAATTGAAGGACTTTGGACGTAACTCGGTTTTCCTGCCCAAGCGTCAAATGTATCACGACTACAGTGTGGAAAAACATTTGCCATATTAATTCCGACATATTTCGGATCAGCCCGTATAAAATACAGTCTTTTTTTTAATTTCACGAACTTTTGGTAAATGTATCAAAGGTAAAATTATTCCGAAATAATTGAAGTATTAAAAAAAATATGATTTAGGGTATCTATACAACGCCTCTGTCGTTTCACTTGAATACACAGTCACACACTACATACAGTTCAACGAGTATTACCATACAACCTCGATTAAATTTTGACATAGGCTCTTTACATGTATTTACACATTTTACTGTCTACAATTATTTCATTTCCCTTCGTCGTAACTCTGATAGGCTACATTGCTTTCGAAGCCTTCCTCCTGGTTGGCATATGTACTTTCTTTCACAGAGGCGTAGTAAGTATGGTCTGGCGAAAATCCACCATTTTTACCGGTTGTGACATCACCAGGACTGTCACCGTAAGCGTTGTTTATATAGGACGTTTCTCTCGTTAATTGAATCCTGATATAGAAGAAGAAAGAAAAAAAAAAGCGCGAAACAGTGTTAGTATACATTTACATGGGAACCACGTTAAGTGATAATATCGCTGACGAGTAAATATCGTTACTTTTAATAATGAATAATGACACATCACCACCTTACGGATGTCTCTGCCAGCGTCCACTGTTGTAACTTGATACAACTTGATGTGCAAGCTTTTTAGTGTCTTCACAGTTTTTTTTTTTAGTTTTTTTTATTTGGATGTCGCTCTCTTAACTAAGACAAATATACTTTCCTGTGAAATAAGCGACATCTATACCATACCAAAAAATTATTATTTTGTAGTTGCATCATCCATGTCCGTCTAGCAGAACGACTGGACTACGTAGTCCAGCTCATACACTACAAGTAATAGATTTCACCTAACTTACCATTCAAAATGGTCTTACGTAAATCTTAAAGGATATTTCAGTCATATATGTGGAGGAGCTCTTACACGAGAGAGAATAATTTTGCCTACACACATCTCAAACCCAATGCCAATATCTTCTAAAGTTGGTTTACATTCAATTTAGGCAAAAATGGCAGCACGTTTCTCTGAATTTCAAAAGTGTGTACCTTGGATAGGAAACAATATTTCTGAATGAAACTTTGGGAAGATGCCTTTCAAACACTTTTGCTTTATGCTCATGAATATGTATTCCATGGTCTCCTTCTCCTTTAAGGTCACATCTCTTAAACTATCGTAACATTTCTTTCTAAGACAGTTAGAATTATTTAAAAAAAAAAAAAATACAAAGGATCCTCTAGTAGTTGTGCCTGTGTGACATCACAGATTTTCCATAATGGAATGCACCATTTTGAAATAAAGATGTGTTTTTTGGAAGTCTATAACGTCCAAAAGGAAATTGCTAAAGAGTTATGATTTTCGAACAGTCGATATAAATAGGGCCTGAACAAAACTTCGTCAGCTCAATCTTACCCTGCACACATTTTCCCTCTCCTGAGTAATAATACCGCCACCGAGACTGCAATGGTTACTGCCACCACTACCATAATAATAACGATGATATGGACACCTGTAACCGAAAGTAATATAGAAGCGGTCTGTGGATTCGTCGACTGAAAGAAGTGACTCTTGAATAATTTTGCGTTTCCTGAGTGAGGTATGAATTTTGAACTGTCAACGCTCAAAACAATGTAGAAAGTATGATATCGGCGACTGTGTACTGTAGCGACCAGTGTCACTGTTGTCTGCACCCACACAAACAGTTCTTTTAGAACAAAGTTTACTCTTCCATCCACTTATACACTTCTGCACCAAGGCGGGAAACGAAAGCCACGACCTGTCTGAAGAAATTGTGACGTCACAAAGTTGCAAGTAATAACACGATGTCACACTTGCTCTCACATGTTCCATGAATCAATGGTACAATTGAGTCAGTTGAAATTGACAATGGGAAAAGAAAACCTTAAAACAATTCATGCCTGAAAGGTGAACATTTTCACTTTTTGAGATTGTAAAGAACGCCGTCACCCGTAGAGAAATGGGATGTAGAGTCAGCTTTAGGAGTGAACACCAATACTGATGCAAATTATGAACTTTGAATTAGTTTTCGCGGTGAATTGAATAATCAGGGCTGCTTGTTTTTTTTTTAATTGTTATACAAGACATTCCAAATTTACATAAAAGAATGATACACACATTTATTAACAAAATCTATAACCAATACAGCTGGATGAAAAATAGAAAACAAATGTACGTATGAATTTTAAAGAAATGAAAAAGGAACCATATCTGTCTGGCTCTTTAATTAGAGTTGAAGAACATAAAGGATCATTGGAACACCGTTTCCACAGTGGATGACTATTGTAAATGTCTTCGCCTGAACCATCATCACACAGATAAGTCTCTAAAAAAGACTCAGTCTTGATCAAGAACGAACTTGAGCCTTGTAACAACAGGCTATGCTAAAAATAAAAAATCTTAAATCAGGTGATCATGATGATATTGTTCTCGTTTAAAAATCGCACGCGTTCCTGCAAAAAACAAAATGCACACTACGCATGCCTGGTTTATCTTGATGCCCTATACAGCGGTAACTGACCTAACCGTAAGTGGGACATAACTCGATGGCTAAATGTAAAGATGAGAAAGAAGTTTTTGGTTGCAAAATTAACTTTAGCTCAATCTGTAACAATTTTCTGGTGGTATAATGGTTGTTAGTCCATACAACGCCCACTCATTTCCAATCCCTTGCGACGCATGAAAAACGAAGTAACCGTTTTGAATGCAAGGCTGTATATATGTGGCGCCATTTGACAATTATAATTTCTTCTAAATTATATTGATATCATGTGGCATGAGAAAACCTGTCAAGTCTGATATGCGATACGACTGTTTTAGCAACACTATTATCTGTGGTGTAATAACAACGAAACCCATCATGTGACGTACAATTCATTATATGATAATTCGTTATATGTGATGTGACTGAACACAAGAACATTATATGTGGTATAAAAAACAAAACAATTTATATGACGTGTAATTGATTCTGTGACATACAATTACACACACAAATTTTTTTTTATATGTGATATACTAGAAACGAAACAAATGATATGACATATAATGCATTATATGTCATTTAATGGAACAAAAACACATGATATAATTGAACAAAACACATTAAATGTGATATAATGAAAACAAAACGAATCACATAACATGTAATTCATTTTATGCCATATAATCAAAGAAAACTTCATTATATGTTATACGATAAAAAATCATATGACATATAATCCTTTATATGTCATAAAATTTAAAGAAGCACATTATATGTGACAGACTAAAAACGAAACGAGTTATATAACATACAATTTATTATACATGACATATATATATATATATCCCATATAATTCAACAAACACAGTATATGAGTTATAATAAAAAAACGAAACAAGAAGGCAATCCACGGAGTTGCGTATCTCATCGCCAACATGCATTGACTTAAATACAGGGCATGCACATAGGGATTTGTAATAATTTACTGCAACCACATGTCACAGAGACCTAGTTTGGGGAACTGGTTGTAAATGAGTGGCAAACATTCTTCAAGCATAAACTGGTGGTAAGCATCTCAGTACTGATATCTACTGTAAGGTAGCAAACTTAAAGTTATAGCCTGGTGCTACTAGGCTCAAGTAGCGATAACTAATGGCTCAAAAGTATCTGTGCATATTACGCTACATAACACAATTATAACATTGAGTTATTCCATGTAGGTTAGGCTTAGTGGTTAGAGTTAGGGGCAGGATATAAGAGCATCCCTCTATGGGTGTTTGCACATAAGTTTCCTATTTACCTGTGCAGGACCTGGGTTTGCTGAAATTATTATTTGACTTAAAAATAATGTTCTCATAAAAGACATTATCCACAGGGGCCAGTTCTGCTAAAGATGTTTTGGCTAACGTCAAAAAGGTGGTGTCTAGTATTGACCCAGATGCTGGCTCTAAGTTAGTTACCAAACAATCACACAATTTCACCAGTTTACTATAAGAGTAATACACTGTATCTTCATTACTGTGTTCATAGGAACGGCCTTGCAAAATTTTGCGTATAATGCTTAAACTAATGACAAATTATATGATTTATAATGAATAGTGGAAACAAACCATTCAGTGAACTCCGCCCCTGTTTCCGTAAACCAATCAAACGTCACGTGAGAAAGTGATGACGGTGCCATTGCAATATACGAACATACATGCGCGACCTGAGAGTCATGACCTAAGTAATTCATAATACCACTTCTTTATAACACCTCCCTGTTTATACTAAACCGGTTCTGTCATCGTTGAGAAGTTTACGTTCCTACTCCGCCTAACCTTTGAGCCTATAATTGCAATTATTATGGTAGACCAGGACAAGGGCCTGAAAGTAGGCTAGAAATAGCGCTTAGTCGACACTCGTTACGGTAGTGCCGGTCGCTCAGTGTTCTTTGTTCGCTCTGGGAAGATACCATCATGAGTTTCTTGCAGTAAGTTTGATTGGTTTATGACATATAATGGATTATATGTCATATGACTTTTTATGATATGACATATAATGACGTTTTTTGTAATTATATGACAATGAATTATATGTCATATAACATGTTTCGTTTTCATTATATCACATATGATGTGATTTTATTCAATTATTTGACATATAATGAATTATATAACTCGTTTCGTTTCTATTATATCACAGACTGTTATTCAAGTATATCACATACAATGAATTATATTTCATATAATGAATCTTATGTCATACAATTTGTCACGTTTTCATTACACCTTAAATAATAATTTTGCTAAAAACAATCATTTAAATTATCAATTTCGAAAGAATTTTATATGAAATGTAATGTCATTATGTCAATATAATTTAGAACAAATATTAATTGTCAAATAGCACCACATGTGTATACAGGGTTACGCACTGACTAGCTGTATACTTGTCAGACTGTTTGCGTAACACATGTGCGAGATTACCGTTGGAACCTGTTTGGCGAAAGAACGCAGACAAACCCATGAGCGTAAACTGAAAACACAACCCTGTGTAACTTTTAAACTTCGACCTAGTCTGTCAAATGATCTTCTGACATATCTTCTTGACCTAGGCCTACTCACCTGGTCGGCTTTCCGAATCTAAAAGAAAGTAAAGTAAAAAAGGATGCAATGATTGAACTAGTTCCAGGGAAAAGAGCAGAAATCTGCGTCAAATGTAGAAGTGGTCCTTAAAATGTATACTCTGAGGTAATGTGATGACTCACGACTCTCTTTTTGCTGACATGAAGTTCAATCTACCATTGAGTCCCCTTATAAACAAGATGGCTTCATTGCCACCTTTGGATCTAGTGGCTGGACGGGCAGGGTGCAAACCGCGCCCTGTATTATCCTTCTCTTTAAATTATCTATATACGACATGAAAAGTGTGACGAGTCATTATTGTAGCAGTATGAATGCAGGTATATGTACGACAAGGCGAATAAAAAGTTTAAAAATCAGTTACATCCTCATACGTGGAGGGTGTAAGAGTTGGAAACAAGGTATTAGTAATCACAAGTTTTTATATGGATAATGTCTTTACTATTTTCCCTTTTCGTTCGTTTATTTTTCTTATTCTCTTTTTTTAACTTTTACTTCTGTTCAAAAGGTTTCGGTAGCCGCATCATGCTTCTCCGAAGGCTGCATTTGGCCAGTTGATGCAGGAGGTTGGCCAACCCTGTCTGTCATCCATGTGTTTTTTTTTATGAAAAATGTTTAACCTTCCCTTCGTTGAGATATCATGTATGCAAGCTATGTAAGGTAGTCACACATGTGTCTTATCACTCTCATATATGACACAAGTGTAAGCTTACAGACGCCTCATGCATCCATACTTAAATAGCGCCACGTTTCGTTATTTCGCAAATTACCTCGCAGTTACTAATCTAACAATTACTAAAACGTCTCTTGCGATTTTAGGTTCTTCTTTTCTTCTCCAGATACTCTCATTTTGATTTCTTTTCTTGTGTGGTTCTAAAGACAGAACGTTTCGTGAAAATTTACAATGAAAGCAAAAAAAGTTTTGCAGCTGCCTAGTATGCATAACCATGTAATTAATTATTATCATAAATTAGATGGTTTAATACTTCTATTTTGCTTTTTTTTTTCAAAAATGATCTATTCTTATTAAGATGCTTACTCTCGGTTTGATTTTTCCCCTTAGGTGACTTTAAAAGTAATCAGAATGCACAAATGCGTTGTGGTTTCGTTGATTTCATTACGAATCCGGCATAGTCTGCCTATTGCATAAGGCAATGATGTGTAACAGGTTTGGTCTTTGTAATAGCACAGTAATTAATAATGTTACCAATTGAGATGAGACAACCTCTTTACATTCAGTCACATCTTTTGACCTAAGGTGATGGCTTATAGGTATCATGATTCAACATGTGCATCTGGATACTAAAAAAGAGAGATGTATTTGCTCCCTATCTTGAGGTTCCATACATACATTTCTTTCACAAATTAATCCTTGTTGAGCAAAAGGCAATGTACCGTAGTTGCCAACATTAACATTAATATTGTTCTTTTGCCGAATGTGGTACACCTACAAACGAAATATGAGATCTGTCCAAGCTTCCCTTCTTTAGATACCATGTTTACAAGATTTTCGCTGTTTCACCCAGTTGACCCAAATGACTTTAGACCTCTACCAAAGTCAGTACGATTCTTGGCTAAATGTAGTACACCTACACACCACCAAATTTTACATCTCCTTAAGTTTCCCTTCTTGAGATATCGTGTGAGCGAATTTTTACCGATTTGACTCCTGTTGACCCCATATGATCTTTGGAAATCAACCAAAAATAACAGGATCGTTACATTACACTTACATCCGAAAATGTGAGATCTGTCTAATTTTTCCTCCACCAAAATAAATACAATGTTGTACTTTGTGTGATTACCCCTATATTGAGAATATGAAATCTGTCCAAGCATGTCTCTGAGATAGGCCTTCTGTTGTTACAAGGTAGGCGTTACAAACGTTCGTCCATAAACTCAGGCATAGTCCCATACGTACACACACCCGTCATCATGGTTGCAAAGGTTACGATTATCATAAAATATAAGGACAAAAATAAAATAGAAGGATAGCAACAACCTTTCAATATTGCTTGTTATATAATTTATAAAATATTCTGTACAGGTTCAAAATTCCATCTGATTGGGCTACATCTAAACACATTATTTGACATTACTGCTATTGCATCATCTTCCGCTTTTTATTTATTTATTTACTTTATTTAATCCATTTTCATTTCTCTAATTAAGTGGTTCTAAACAGCAAAGGCAAACATGTAAACAATGTAGATTAACTTGTATTGATGAGTGACTAAAAATGTAGTTTACATTCAACGTTTTTTTTTTGTTTTTTTTTACGTTTCACGTATGTGACCGTCTACAATTAATGTCCTTGGAGAACAAAACGATCTTAAGCAAACAGTCTGTGACCTACTCACCCAGGTTCGAGGTACCGTCATCCTTTGCGGAGTGGGCATCAGGCTTTTCTGTACTATTCTCTTTTGCTGAAAAGGACAGGAAGACATCATTGGTGATAGTTATTCTATCCAGCAACTTTCAATGGTGTTATGGAATTGTGAGCGGACTCAAACACACACACCCAGTATGAGGTGCACTGAGTCAATGTTGACGTTGTCAACTACTGTACACCAAAGACCCACTCACCCTGAGTTGCCATGGCAACTCAGGCTCGTCCTTAGCGACGGTTTTTGATCTACTCACTCAGGTTCGACGAAGCGTAATCCTCTGTGGATTGGACATCATGCGTTTTCTTACTTTCCTCCTGTTCAACTGAAAAAAAAAGACAAGGAAGATGTCGTCGATGATGTAAATTCTACCTGGCAACCTTCTGGGTTGTTGGACGAAACGAATGCATTCATAACCATCGTCAGCTGCCATCATGCCAGAGAACAGTCGCTGACACCTTTATCCAGAGTGGTTCCCAAGAGGGGTCTTGACACCCAGGGGTGCCAGAAAATTCTCTCGGGTGCCAGCAAAAGATCACATAAATAAATAAAGAATAAAAAACATACAAAAGCAATAGTTGTTCCATTTTGATTGATTGAATATGAAGTAACTGCATGCCTTGTTGCTAAGCAAGAGGACTTGGGAAGTGCCATTTCCTGCACTCTACCTGGCTTGTTAGTTCCACGCCAATTTGAGACGCTCCCCGCTAACCGACTTTTGTGGCGCTCAGTTTTAGATACTGTTGACAAGGCGCCACGTTATTACTAGGCATTACCTCGAGGTGTCTACAAGGTATATCTACAAGGGGGTCAGGAAGCGATCCCTCCTCGTCTCTAAAACCTGAAAAAAAAAAATCGGAAATTTGGCATCTGTGACACCTAAGAGGGGATGGAGGACTGAGTCCCCTCAACTTTACAGAGAGGAATTGCTTTGTAATCATCGGAACCTATCGTCATTTAACCTGTAGATTTCTGTAATGAGTGGGTTGAATTTATTTTCTTAGAACTGGAAAGTTGGTAGTTACAAAATCATATTTTCTCTACCGAGAAGATCCAACTTTCTTTTTTTTTTCGCCCTGCTCGCGCTCTGAAATACGTGCTCATATTTACCACATTAAACGTTACATGCCCAATCGCACGTGAAATCCCCACCCCATGACACAGCCCCTATATCTGCAGCACATTTTACCCCCCCCCTCCCCAACTTTTCGGAACCGCTCTTGTGTGACACCAGATCATTAAGTGACACCATTCAAGTACAGTGCGGGTTTCAAAGGTTGAGTGAATGAGGTTCTAGCGGGGATTACATAAATCCTGAGGAGTAACCAACGGAGACTCTATCGTAGCCAGTTTCACCATGTGGGGACAATCGGACGGTCCCCGAAGGATGGTGGTCAGTAGGTAACACCACATACACTGATTTAGCGAACAATGGATTATTGCTTCACGATTGGCATTAACAAATTTTACGGTATGACTTTTCAACACTTCCGTACCAGTCCTCTGGAATTGAAAGATGTCCTGTAGAAATTTACGATAGAGTAACAGATACTGATTACCAGAACAGAGGACAGATGTTATGAAAGATCTCAGTTTTAGGCAGCAATCATGAAATTTTACCAGATATATGTATCCTGTGTCCAAATTATCACTTTTTCATAGATTGACGTTTTCCTAATTAATTACGAAATTACAGACATGAGATCCCTATTTCAAGGCTGGGAACATGGCAGCTTAGGACACCCAGGGAGTGCCGTTTTCGGCCATCCAGGGGTTTGCAAAGTCAAAAATTTTCTTGTTCGGTCTGGGCGAACTGATGGCGACGCTCAACTTAGATAACCCTGGCGAACTCCCTCCGATTGGACTTCTCCCTCAGAGAGGTGATCAGTCATCAATTCCATCATATCACCATAGAGACCATCTTACACCCGATCTACTGATGTCACCCACTTTCAAAAAACAACTGACACTCATATGACTCCTTCCTCCCATTGTCAACGTGATGCCGTCAGTGACGTCACACATGGCAAATTTACTAATTTTTCACTCTTAGAGAGAGAGGGCAGAGGGCAATCGCTGGCTTCCAACTCCCCCCCCCACTATAGCCACGTCGCTGTGCGATAGGGTGATATTTCAGAGAGTTTCTGTTTACTCATTTTTGTCGTGTGAATTTTTGTCACTTGGCTCGATGGGTCAGGGTTGGGGGTTCCTCTGTCACATTGGGTACGCCACTGTTTACAGGTAAATGTAATAACAATTAGCATTTTGCTGTAATCTTAGCAAAATTATAATATGTCTATCAACAGGGCAGTAGAGTGTCCACTTGTGGACAACCGGAAGATTCTTTAAGGGTTTCCCGTGACGTCGATGTGACAGAGAACCTCCTTAATATTGATAATTACACAGAGAAGGATAAAAATACATCATCATTACACCAAACACATTCAGAGGAACTTACTGCAAAGTACAATGTAATCAAAACAGCAGTTTCTATTCTTCTGGCATTTGCCGTCACAATGGCACCTATCGGTACTGACAAATTTCGAAGAACATCTACTTTCACACGAGGAAACGTTATCTAGAAAAGGAAGAAGAAAAGGTTCATCAAAAGTTAATTTGTCACTTTAGTCTTGTATAGTGGTGAAGAATTTATATATATATATATATATATATATATATATATATATATATATATATATATATATATATATATATATATATATATATATAGAAGTAAAAGAAATCTCCCTCACTGCAACGAAGATAGTCGGAGCAGCAGTTGTTATATTTCTCGCAGGCGTAATTGCATTGACAGGACAGCGTCTCGTTGTACCTGCTGTAACACAAATCATCGTTGCAAGTACCTGCAGTAAAAAAGAAACAGATAACATAAGAAAATAAAAAAAATAAATGAAGTGAAAACAGAAACTGCTACATACGATGTCAATGAAATATTTTCAAATGGCTTTGCTACTTTTCATCAGATGTTACAATATGTCGGTCTTCATGTACCAAGATAAGCGGAGACTTTTTGTTGGCGGAGGGGGGGGGGGGGGGGGGAACTAACATATTCGTCCCTTGACCACTTTTATCGTTAACTCAAGTGTGAATTATCAAATCTGTGTTCCTTTTGGGAAAATTAAGAAACCGCTATCTGCACTTTGCAATGCCTCAGAGATTGGAGAGAACTATTTTTCTGCAATATGAGAGGCTTTTTTATCAAAATACATTTACTAGGCACGAAATACGTCAAGCGATGATTACTGCTTACCCCCTCACTCCAACTGTCATCCTGTTGCCAGTATAACCCCACCCCCCATACCAAAACACGCACACCCGGTTAGCGTTTTTGTTTTTTTTTTCTTGTAAAACAAACACAATCTATTGCTTTATAACCCCCCCCCCCCCCCCCCTTCATCGTTTGTCATTGCAATGAACAACCAGTTGATTAAGCATGTCGAAATTCTATGTTGTTTGTTTGTTCGTTTTTTGGTTTGTTGTTTTCGAAATTATGGCCTCTAATTGCTGAATAGTGAGGCAACTATAGAACGAACATAGCTCCGTGGTTGATACCTATACACAGACCGATGCCTTTATAAGTTAGGCAAAATACGGAACATTGCTTTCGAGTTAACAGCTATCATCCGAGTTGTTTCCGCTAAGACTGAGGCCGAACTACAGGGCATTGCTTCATAGCTGACAAAAATAAGCCAATGCCTCTATACAAGACAGTGAGCAATGCAACTAAAGAGTATATATAACTTCTTGGTTGGTATCAGGATTAGTAAATTTGTAGGCAAGTCAAAACATTTCAGTTCTCACTTTTAACTGTTTGGTAGTAGAGTCTTCGTCAATCATAGTTGTTTGAGAGTATTAATACGTTTAAAGGTTCGTGCCTAAGTGGAAGTTCTACTTTCAGATTCATCCCTCGTATCTTCGCTGAAGTTATAAACAACATCATCATTACAAACCCAGGAATTTGGGACAACGAAGGACAAGACGTAGGAAATCGATACATAAACACACAACAGGAAGTAAAACTAACGAGATATAGTGTACAGCCATGATGAAGATGCGGAAAAAAGAAATATGCATATGCTTCAGTCAATATATTAACCTTAAAATGATGTCTTCAATACTGTACATCACAATGCGATAAAATCCAGGAGCTTTGGGGCTTAGTCCCCTGGTCCCTAGCGAGGTCTTTGTTTCTGGACTTGAATTTATTCAGTATTGGTTTTATATATGTGTCTACAGACGATAGGATCAACTTTAAATGATGACTTTAATATAAATTTAACATAAATTCGATACAAGCCAGGGGTTATGGGTTTCTCCTTGGGACCCATTAGGGTTTCTCTCCTTTGACACACCAGATGCCCTAAAGCTGGACCCTGGACCCCACTCTTTACAGGCCTCGCGCTTCATATCTGGTTGTGTCGCTGGCGCCATTAGCGGGGACTGGTAGTGTCCCCTGCACAATCATTGTGTCTCCGTAATGTCCCCCCTCCTCCATGAAAAATATGGTGACGTCACTGATATTCTTTACTAACCCCAAACTCAGTGCCAAAGCCCCCTTCTTTTCCCCGTGCAACTGTAGCGCCCATCTCAGACATCCTAACGAGCCACCCCTTCCCCTCGTGGATAGGAACCAGTTTTGGAATCACTGATTTACACATTACCTTGTTTGTGGAAACCATTTGGTCAAACTTATTTGTTGCAAAAGCTAAATTGAGTGAAATTGAAACAGTCACAGCGAAAGTCGAGTACCATCTTCATATAGAGTAGCAGCTCCCTGGTTCGTGCATCGTCACAATTACTGAGGTGCAAAATGGAAATGGTACAATCGGATACTAAATTGTCCTAACCGACCTGTGAGATTCGGCCTAATAACTGAATCTTGTTTCGTCCTCTCGAACTTTAAGAGAACTTGACTTCTCCTCTTTACCTCTCTTTAGTTATTTCGACACAGGCTTCTCGCAGACATTACTTCGATCAAAACTGACAGACATCAGTTTGACCAAAATTCGCGCAACAACAGGGTACCTATTCCATCTCAGCTGGTCGATTTAATGAAGTAATTATGACGAAGGAAGTACCACAGAACGAACAGAGGGGTTGCTTTCTCACTCAGTGTTAGGCGCTACAGTCAACGAAGTATGGCAACTTAAAACTCAGTGCAGAACCTCTTGCAAACCTGAATACCTGCTTTAGTTTTAGTTGCCATTTTTTGCCGATTCAAACTTACCGTCTGCTGAGGAAGAGCTCATTACCTGTACAAGGGTAGTCAACAGTAACGTAACACGTAAGGTCCAAAAGAACACAAAGCATGCCCAAAGCCTCATTGTTTTTAACTTTAAAGTATACTTCGAGAAGTTCACTGCAGTTGTCGCAGGCGTGTGGTGATGTATGTAGCTTTCCAGTCTCCTAATTGGCCAGTTGGCATCATGTGTAATATGCTATACTTTCTGCACTATATACAAAGACAGGAAACAGGATGGCTGTCGAAATAGTACGGATTTTCCAGAAATCCTGTAGTCCTATAAAGAAGAGATGTTATCGGAGGAATGAACGAACTTGTTAATTTAGGTCACATAGTAATTCCCTGAAAACATCACCCGGACACGTTGCGGTTATGCACTTTTGTGGAGTAAAAAATGGACGAGTCTGGTTGAGTGTACATCATGCTGTAACAGAGTAGTCGTTACAGAGAGAGAGAGGTGGGGAGAGAGAGGTGGAGAGAGGTGGAGAGAGGGGGGGGGGGGACGTGTAAAGTGTACGATAGGTTATTTACATGGTCTGTTGTGTGTGAGTGTGTGTGTGTGTTTCAAAGACGTTGAGTGTATTTTTGAATCTCTAATCTTTTTGGTTTCCATGATATTGTAAACATTGTAATCACTCCCAGGTGTACATACCTGCGTGTGTCTGTGTGTCCTGTGTGTTTACGAAGTCTACCTTGTAAACACGATATCTCAAGAAGGGAACCTTGGACAGATTTGTTTTTTTTTTTTTTTTTTTTTTTGCACATAGGTGAACCTCTTTAAGTACCATATTCTTATTGATTTTGGTGGAAGTCAAAGGTCATTTGCGGTCAACAGGGGTCAAATTGTGAAAACCTTGTAAACACGATATCCCAAGAACGAAAACTTGGACAAATCTCCTGTTTGGTATGTAGGTGTTCCACATTAAGTGCAATATCCCTATTGATTTTTGTGATAGTCAAAGGTCATTAGAGGTCAACAGGGGTCAAAATACGAAAACATTGTTAACACTATATCTCAAGAAAGAAAGCTTGGGCAGATCTAGTATTTAGTATGTACCGGTAGGTGCATCTTATTGAGTACACAAGAACTGTATTGTCGTTGGTGAAGATTAAAGGTCATTTGAGGCCAACAGTGTCACGTTGTCATTTTTTTGTAGACATCATATCTCAAGGAGGGAAGCTTTGGCAGGTGTTATATTCAGTATGTGTGTGTATCTCATCTAGTACAAGAGCCCTATATTTTTTGAAGGAGGGCAAAGGTCATTCGAGGTCAAAGGGTCAAATCTTGAAAAACTTGTAGACGTGATTCCCAGGACAAATGAAGCTAAAGTACCAATCTCATATTTCATATGAAGCATACGTAGATTATCACACATTCTTATGCTATAATGTCAGATTCAGAAAAAAAAAATGCCTATAATCGGATCATCGAACCAACAATGCATTTATGCATTCTGGCCTTTTTTCTTCAAGTTTTGTGTTTATCCTCAACGATGAATGAGGAGGAAAATCGCTCTGCCGATATGCAACATCAGGATGCAGTCCTTTAGAATCAAATCTAACATTTCAGGGACGGCTGTGGAAGAGCCAGGTTTCCCCGTAAGACAGCTAGAGCGCATCCCTTTCCGGTATTCAAGACCAATCGCTCATGAAGGGGGAGGGGGGGGGGTTGCAACTGTAAATTATATGAGAGCTTTAATTTCCTGTGTTATAGGTGAACTGCGTATAAGACGAATGTGAAATACGAATGTAAAATATAGTATAGGGTGGGGGCATTCCATTTCTCATTTTTATTTCATTCCAGCTATTTGACTGAACCCACACCAGTTCTCCTCTTCATCATCATCATCATCATCATCATCATCATCATCACCATCATCATCATCATCATCATCATCACCATCATCATCATCATCATCATCATCATCATCATCATCATCATCATCATCATCATCATCATCATCATCATCATCATAAGGTTTGCATCTTTTCAATTGTTTTTGTTGCTTGTGCCCTTCATGTTACGTAGGCCTACGATATATGACGGAGGGCGTAACTCAATAGCATTTATTAGCTGTGAAGGTACTTTTTGAGGGGCGCCACCTCGAAACAGACCAAGATTTAGATTCGAGGACATGGTCGGTCGTGCTCTACATAATTCGCTTACCTGTCAAATGGACAAATTGCAAAAGCGAGACCGTCTGTACGGTCACACCGCTGGTTTCATCTTTATCGATTTCCTCTACCCGGCCATTCGGCCCTGTCATTCCCTTTGGAGTGGCAGTCCGCTCACTGACAAATATCTGGAGTGGGCGCTGTCGTTATTGTAACAACTTGTATAGGTATACACGTGCTAACGGCGATCTACGGAAGCCGAGAATTCTGGTGAGTTTTAGTGTGAGTCAAAAAGACCGTTATGTTCATCACATTTAAAAAAAAAAAAAAAAAAAAAACAGGCGTGAAAGGACAACGGCAACTTAGGTAGAGGATGTTACGAAATTTTAACAGTTTCCTCGTCATTTCTTGAAATATCCCCTAATATTTTACGTCACAGTGCCAACAGAATTGCAAAAGCGAAAGGACCGTCTTTCCCAACTACACCTATGGCTTTCTTATAGTAGTTTCATCTTAATCAGTCACTGCCATCTCATTCCAGCCTGACTGATGTAATCCTCTGGTAAAGTTAAGAAGGCGCTCGTCATTTTGGCTAGATCTGTCACTACATGCATAGGTTGGTTTGCGCAAGGTAATCATGGTCTAAGGAAGCCGAGAAGTACAGATTATTGGAGAGAGCCGTTTGATTCAAAACTGCTATTGTGTTCATTGGATTTCAAGGAAGCTCGTGAAAGGACACAACGTCCATTTATGGTAGCATACCCCTATTAATTGCCCACATTGACTTACACACTAAATCGCAACAGTATATGTGGTCTCCGAAGCCTTGTAGAAGTTTTCAACAGATACAAGTTACCACTCATTGAACAGCTGACAATTTGGCCATTCATGGCACTTCCAATTTTCCTTACCTTAGCTCGGTTAGACTTTTTGCAAGGGGCCTCCGAAGTTAGCGCACCTTTTCACTAGGGACAATCACACCCGATACTGCTCAGCCAGCTAAAAGTCCATAACTTCATAATAGCTTCAATTGGCACCATTTCCACATCATTCTTACCTCAACTTGGCTGCTGCGATATTCAGTTCCCAAAAGAACCCATTCCATAAAATAAAATACCGAAAAAGTTGCTCAAATGTCCAGTCCATTGTAGGGACTTTCAAAGACGGTGAACAAGTTCGGAGCAATCTCCAACTTCTATAAAGGGTGTGGTAACTAAAGAGTATGTTGCAATTTGTTAAATGTATAATATTCCTTTCTTAGAGTACCCCCTCATCATCACTTTGCATTTGCCCCTTCACATTTCTGTCCGACAGTGGGCGGGTGGGACAATCACCTGTTCCCAAGTTGTCCTTTCCAATGCTATGAACACCACAGACATCATACTGTATTCTCCAGCCCACAACACTTCTCGAGAGTGTGACGGTGACACTGCCTAATGTTATAGTATAGGCTATTGTTAATTTCTATGAGGAATATTCAGTAGGCCTAGGATGCATATGTATGATGTCAGAGCAACATAAATCTGTCCCTTGTAGAAGAATCATTGTGATTGGCCAATCCCTATACTTTCTTTTGTCAACGCTGAATTGATTGGTCCTGACATTCTGTGACACCATCCTAGTCGATATCCATAGTGTTCCCTTGGTTTGGTCACATTGTTGTACGTATAGGCCTAAGTGAGGCACTCTCTATACTGTAATAAGAACCAGAGCCTTATAAACGGTGCTGATAGGAACGAAAGTATACAAGTTTTGTCAAACGACTGCTGAAGTTTCACATCAACTTGTTTGGCACGGCAAACCCGTATATGATGTGCGCCCTTATACCTACCTAAAGTTTAGCACGAAAGTAACATTAAAAGCCTAGTAGAAGAAGGAAAAAAGTATATACTTAACAATTATTTAAAAAAAACCCTCTTAAAATAAATCAATCAGAATAGCCTTAATTAGTTCTATGAGGCATTATTTGACTAATCTGTACTCAAAATGATGTCCCAAAGAACTAATTAAGATTATTTTGGCCAATTTAATTTTAATAGTGTGGGGGACGTATCTGTTCTGTAAGCTTTAATTGATGGTAACTTTCAACTTTATTTAGAAAAAGCCTTGAGTAACGAATGTCTTTGACCTTTTAATGAAAACCCGGTGACAGTGACGATCAAAGTAAATAAAAACGAAAGTGAAAATGAACGACAACAATTATAATTCATTTCCTTGTAATTTATCCGTAAAAGTCAATAAGACTTTGCTCAAAATCCTAGACGGCAAGAAATCATCAAACCACAAGGCAATGTTTGTTCAAAGCAATTTGTTGGCAGCAGTCTGTAAAACGCCTTTTTGTTTTAAAATAGTTTTTCTCTTCGTTTCCTTATTCAGTCTATGAGGGCATTATATCCCGTATCTTATCTTCAAAATTATTGTCCCCCCAAAGGAAAAACGTTTGTAACAAACATGTAAGGAAGTGTTACTCGCAAACGTTTAAATCATCGTCCTAATTTGCACTACAATGTTGGATTCCATGTACTAAGTATGTTCCCAAAATCACAGCCACTCGGCAACCGTACCGTCTCTGCAAGACTTTATTCCAATATGAGTATTATGTGTTCCCGTCAATGGAAGTACTGTAGTGGTTATACTTCCATGTCACGACCAAAATGGAAAAAGCTACTGTTTTAACTCAAAACTTTTCTTTAAAGAGGTCATGACGTGTAGACTCAGTCAAAAGCCGTAAAAACTGGTTTTTCTAAATATTTGGACAGACTGATATTCAAAACTGCCTTTGTTGTACTTGTGACATCATTCAGTGTTATACAATGGATGTTTCCAGTTTCACAGGGGGGGGGGGGTTGAGAAATCTTTGTTCTGTATGACGTCACGTGTTGTCATATTACGAGCAGATTCATGCACGAGCTATCTCGCCACAAAATTGAAAATGCTTCTACTTGTACATACTTTCATGAATTTGTTTAACTTTCACAAAATGTTTCCTAGGGAGTGCGCCATTTAGGGTATTCAGGAATTTTGGTGCACGTTCCCATGTAGGCCCTATGGCCCACTTTATGAAGTTGTGCAGAATTATCAGCCTCCTATAACTCCTATTTTCTTGTCTAATCTTGTTTGTCACAATAATGAGTTGTTAGTGGTGCCTTCAGGGTGTCCATGAAGTTTTGATCTAAGGTCATGGGCCTGTGGCCTATTTAATGAAATTCTGCAACAAAATGTCCTCCTACAGAATACAGATTCTCATGTTACATTTTTTGATAATTTGACCTAATGGTACTCTGCTAGTGACACCTATAGGGCGTTCAGAACTACTGCGTCCAAAGTCAAAGATGGGCACGTGGGCCCATCTTCTGCCTGGACCCAAAATTTACGTACATTCTTTGTGTGCCACTAAGAGAGTATCATAATGACAACTCACCGATATATTGTACACATGTATGACAATCTGTAGGAGGAAAAGCATTTTAAAGAATTTCGTAAAATGGGCCAAAGGGTCCACACTTGACCATGGACCAATCCCATAATCAGATCACCAACAAAGGATCCTTATGACAAATCGTTAAGATGACCCTCTGTAGGATGTCGTCAACCAACTCCGATTAACATTAATTTAAGGAAAGAGGTAAGTATTTTGCAGCATTTCTCAAATAGACCCTAGGGCCCAACTTCAGATTTTGATCCAAACTTTATGAACACCGTAAAGGTGCTACCTTAGTATCAATATGACGGAGCCGCAATCGTATAACTGAATCTGTAGGGAATAAAAGCATCCTGCGGAAGATCATAAAATGGGCCATAGGGGCCCATATGAGACCTTGGACCGAAATGTCATGAACACAATGAAGGTACCACTAACACCGCATCTTGATGACAGACCATGAAGATTGTACATGGCAATTTGTAGGGCAAAAGCATTTTTGCCGAATTTCGTAAAGTGGGCCATCGGGTCCATATGGAATCTTGGGTCAAATGTGGAGGATATTTTCCTATAATGACGTCATAACAATTATCCAAGAAAGTTCTAGCAGACATGACTTGATAGACCTGTAAACCTTGTTGCCTTGCAACTTAAAGACAACGGATTATCTCAACATCTCTTCTGAATCGAGCGCCTCAGATTTCGTTACGTCACTTCCGCATTTATGTTTACCGTGTTGCTCAGTAGGAATCGATTTGCCACCAATAGTTGGCTTGAAAAACTCAAATAACGTACACACAGTACGCGGCACTACACAGGGCATGCAGTGCAATGCTACGCTCATGCGTTCACGCAATTCACGAGGCGATCCATCGTCTGTAATGGTTGAGAAGTTGATCGCTCTACCATTAACTGCCTTAGCATTTTAAAAACAAAGGTTTTTCAAGAACATTATTGATAATACGATATCTACTATTTACATGCCTTCCAGTGCTCATGATGAGCTCAAGCTGACACATGGCGGAATATTTAAATGATCGACTAATATTTAAAATGGTCAAACGTGCTTACGTTCAAACAGGCCCGTAGCCAGGGGGGTTGTAGCGTTCGAACGACCCACCCCAACTTGAGGGAGGTCCATTTTTCCAGCCCTGTGTTTGAAGGGTCAGCCTCTTCAGTATTTTGAAAAAGGTTCACATCTTGGAAAAAAGACCCACCCCTCCACATGGGCTGGCTACGGGCCTGTCAAAGCATGCACGTAACTATTTTAAGAAACATTCACATAACATGTAATAAACACCCTAAGTAAAAAGAAAAGTAAACGAATGTATTTTTTCATTTGTTTTACTTTTTTTTTTTTTTGATGCCTTGCAGGCTAGGAATCTATGCGATGGGTGATTTTGTTGGTGTATATATGTGTGTAACAACAATCTCGTTGGCACTCTAGGTTTTTGAGGTGAAGGTACGAGATGGGTGAAAGTTGGTGTGTGGGTAGAACATATACAGATCTGGATTGTTTTTTGGTATGGGTCAAAGGTCATATGAGATCACCAGCAGCCAATATGTAGACAAAGTATGTTTGCAGTATCTCAGGAACTACATGTTGCATGAACTTCAAACTTGGAGGGTAGGTACTCCCTTTTGATTAAAAAACATTGTGATGATTTTCTTGGAGGTCAAAGCTCATATGGGGTCATCAGAGGCCATAATGTGAAAAGCTTGTGAACATTTGTTAAAGCTTCCGCTTTTGAAGGAAGATGCAAGACAGATGAAAGCTGGTGTGTGGAAAGGACATATGAAATCTCGACTGGGATTATTTTGGTGCAGGTCAAAGGTCATCTGAGGTCACCAGGAGGCGGAATTTGGACAACCATGTTTTTCAGGATATCAGGAACCACATGTTGCATGAACTTCAAACTTTGAGGGTGTGTGCTTCCTTTTAGGTAAATAAGATTGTGGAGATTTTTCTTAAACTCAAAGGTCATATGGGGATATCAGCAGTCATACAGTGAAAAGCTTGAGAACATATTATTTTAAAAGGAAAGTAACTCTGCACTTTACAGGTGGTGTTGATGTGCAGTGCATAAAGACCTTTATTGGGTTTGGCTTTAGTATAAACTGAATGTTATTGAGGTCACAAGGAGGTGCAAAATGGTAGTTCTCAGCTGGTACTTTTTCTTTTCTCTTTTTTTGTGGATAAAAAAGTATTTGGTGTAACCAAGTAGGCAAAGACCAACAAAAATGTTTAATAAAATTCAGTCAGTACTTTTGGTCATATAAATTTGAATTCTGTGACTTTTAATTAATGCAGTGCACAACGGAGAGCAATACACAAATTTATCATCCTTTTGTTATAAATGTATCTCTATGTACTGAGCTGTTTTGATAGTTAATAGGTACAAAATTCCAAAAAGACAAACAATTGGTTTCGATTTTGCTTTACTAAGATACAATTCCTCGCACACAAAGAGAATTGCTTTGGCTTGATAAGTGATTATTTACTTCTGGGGTCACTCAGGCAGGTATTATCAATCCCAGGGGGATCTTTATCCAACAACTTACACGTGGATGTCAGCAAATCCAGAGAGAAGGGATTTGTCATGTCGATTTGGATTACCTATGAGAGATTATTTTACTGTAAGATAATGATCGAATAGTGTTATATTTTGTGTACTTTCAGCAGCCAGAGAAAGAGCCAATGGCAGGCTGTATGGATTGACTTCGAGGATATAACTCTAACGGTAATATCATATCCCTTTGATGGCTGGAAAATTCTTAGCAATCAATTACAAAAATGGAAGTCCATTTGAGGACAAATTCGATGAATAATGTGAAATTTCAATTTCGATCTTTTACACTAAAACTAGAAAAAGAAAAAAGCTAATATTGCTAAACCTGTCTTAATATTTTCACCAGTTTCAAGTAGTTGTAATGATTCAGTTTTGCCACATCAACATGTATGGTATACGTTATATATACACACAGAAAAGACCGGTGCTTAAATTGAGATGGGGGTCTCACAGTAAATTTTTCTCGGGGGGGGGGGGGGGGCACAGTATCTTAGGAGGGCATTTGGACAATCAAGTGTAACAACGGCAAGAAATCACTAGGCCTCTTAGTTTTCTGGTTTTGCTTTCTTATGTAATTAGATAGATTATTCGATAATTATTCGATAAGTGCATATTCGTATGTATCTGTATTTTTCTCGCCAGCATGTACACAAAGTATAGCCTACACTATTTCCAGGCCAATTTCAAATTCACCTCGCTCCACTTTAAATATGGCAATATTTTTCCCGCAAGAGAGACTTATCATTAGTTGTTTACAAAGTAATTAAAAGACATGTAAAACATTTTGGAGCATTGACTGTAAAAAAAAAAATCATTAAAAAGTATCCCCCATTTCCATCAAAATATCATCATACAACGACCATTTTACAAAGAAAAGTCTGATTTTCTTTGTTGTAATTCCATCATGAATAACTGAGTCAAATATTCAAATCTGTAACATCGAGAGGAGGACTCACTTGCAAATGCCTTACCCTTCATTTAGGCTATACTTAGAGGCGAAGGACGTTCATACCTTTCATGGCACCCATCCTTTGTGTTTAAGCTTTGTTTCAAGGACAAGTCACAGTTTCTGATGATAATTGAAAAACCAAGCAAGCGTACGAGACATAGCGAACATCAAGACATCATGAAAGGAAGCACTCTAAAAAAAAGAAAAAAAAAACGGAAGTATAACAGCCCTCGCTTCCTTAAAGTATATGTTTACTACATCATTCAATTTCCAGTGTATAATCCAGACCTCCCTTAATTACGAGACAGCAAATAAAAGTCTAACAAAAGAAATAATGACACTGTGCAACACCCACTGTAACCGTTTCTTTCGTTTTCTTTTCTCTTTCATCTTGCATTGTCATGAGACTTTGAGAAGCCATGTCTAACAAAAAAGAAAAAAACAAGCAAACAAACACAATTACAAAGGATTCTCATTTAAGGATTCCCTCTGCAACTTGTGAGTGTGGATGAAATCCGCCCTTTCGTAGATACCTGGCGTAGCGATTGTAAAATGAAACTGAGGTTGAGAAAAAAAAAATCCATTGAAAAAAAATGATCACATCCAAAGCCGGTCAACGACCATCGACGTGTCTTGTGTTTGCACCAAATTCACTTCCGGGTGCCGAATTCACTTCCGGGTGAGATGTGCCCATAGAAATAGACATGAGGAGAACGCTCTTCCTGCGATAATACGTCATGACGACACGCCTGCGAAATCCACACGGTCAACCGCCTGATGGTTGGTTGTGGCGGGACAACGGCGACTTCTAAAACAGACTATCACCACATCATTCTTAATCGCTTGAAGTGGTAGGCCACTATCATGTGCCGTTACTTCGAAATCTGTGAAAAAATCCACATCTCCAACAAACGACAGGCTATAAACCGTACTTACGGTCTGTTGTTTTTAAACTTTTCCGCGAATAACAGACAGTGGATCATCTTGTCCTCTAAATACGTCTACTGCGAAACATACATATTTCGATTTTATATAGAAATGCAATTTTAAATACAAGAGCGAAATTGTACGAGTCACTAATTATTAAGCTCATATTCCAACGGTTTTAAAATTTAAAATTTATGCAAGTTTTTGTACATACGTCATCAAGGTAAAACTACATTTTATGATACGAAAATATGAAAAAGAGGGGGGGGGGGACGGGTGGTTACTAAACAAGGTTCAGTACGTGGTTTGTCAATTAAACATAAAGCGCACAGTAAGAAGAAGAAATGTCTTTGCAGCCATCTCCATCGCCAATTGTACCTGCAAAAGAAAAATGTAAATTAAGTATGCATAAGCTGTCCTAGAGAAAACAAAAGGGCAATTCGATAACAGAGGCATCTACTAAAAATATTGGAGAAATATGACTACCATTCTGGATTATTTCCTTTCCAGTTATGACTAGAAGTGGAAAAAGGGGGTGTCATCAGTGCACGTTCCACCCCCACCCCCCCCCCCCACCCTCCTATCAGAAAAAGGTGCAAAATTGGTCAGTTGTGCCTTTACCATTCTGTCACAAACATCTCACTTTTGCAATTCTCGTCACGGTTTTGGTAAAGAAACCATACACCTCATTGAGAGCACTATTGCTTGTAAATCTCTTCAGAGTGGAGACACTCTCCCGCATCTGAACCTGGTACCCCCCCCCCCCACAAAAATCATGAATCCGCTGATGCATACCAAACTCCGTCTTTTATTTTTGCTTACATTTTGGTCCACGTCAAGAAAGTGATTATTTAAAAACAAAACAGAGCTATAGACCGAATGGCGAGGATTGTTTTTCAATGAGAATAGCCTTTCATAACTATTATGATGACAACTTTGTTATTCAATGTGTGTCGCACTTGCAGTTTGCAACCTGGATGTGGAACGACCTTTTTTTTAACGAGGCTTAGAGTGATTCATGAAGATTTGATTACGTAAAAATACAGAAATAAACCCGCAACCTCGGAAAGTCTACAGAACTTTAACGGAGGACACGTGCAGACCCTCTTGTGTCAAAAGTTAGCCTATTTGTGAAGTTTCACATGTCGCACACGGTAATGTGGCTGTAGTGTTTACAAACTGTCGATATAATTAAGAACAAATGCTATCGAGGTCGATATATGAACGTAGGTGTACATATCACAGTGATTCAAACCGATAAAAGACATTGTTTAAATGTTTAAATCTCCTAACAACATGCCGAGGACTCACCGACAGATTTTTTTCAGTCACCATGGCAACAGCAATATGCAGGATTTACACAGGGATGGCTGCGGCTGATGCTGCTATAAGTACGCTTATGATAACGAGGGCAGACACCCAACCTGAAAAAAAAAAACAATAATGAATCTCCTTTACTTGATTCATGCAATTTTGTTCATTTTGCAAATAAACTCTCCAATTTTGCAAATTGGCTAAGAATCTTGGGAACTGGGGTCATGGGGTCCAATATTCAACTTCTTGAAACACGAGGAGTGAAGAAGTAAACAGGCTGATTTTTGTAACAAGTAATTAAATGATAAAAGATTGTAGGGAGTTGTGAAATACAGCTTACATAACTTTTTGAACTTTCTCCAAATCTCGCAGAGGCATAACTTTATTTAACAGATATGTGGTAAAACGTGATCTACCAATGACAAATTTTGTTAGAGAGCACCACAGAAGTGAGTGAAAAAAACCGTTAAGTTTTGAATTTTTTCTCTGACAAATTTGTCGTTGAAAGATCATCCCTTTACCACAAATCTGTTAAATAGTTATGGTACTACTCGATTTGGGGAAAGAAAGCGCAAAAAGTTATGTTAGACGCATTTTATAACTCCCTTTCTCCCATCCTTGAAAGTACACTTAGAGCAAACTGCTGAATAACATATTCCATATGAAAACTTTGCAGAAAACGACTGAGCCACATATTCTATTCTTAGCTCATCACATTGCAATCTACTACCTTTACCCGATCAGCGATCCTGTAATTTGTTTAACAATAAGTACAATATGTGAAAAAACGCCATCCAACTTTTCCAAATTCAATACATGTGTAATTGCCCATCAGACCCGAGTGAACATTACAATAAAGAAAAAAGGGGAGTTGTCCACTTGCCATGAGAGGAGATAGACTAGATTTACTCGTGGTTGAGGACTTTGTGTCGTGTGTATATTTTTCATATCTTTTGTTTTTTACTTCAGATTCCCTCAGTTACTTTTCTTAGCCTTCCTTTCTGGCCCTGTTCACATTCTCTATGGATACGGTATCACAGCATACACAAATAAAGAATTTCAAATGTTATGTGGCACTCGTCACGTAAGCTGTTAAAATACATCCATGCTGATTGAAGCAGTTAAAATCCTGTTTTCATACCACACTAAGACGAATGATGAGTGAGGTGTATCTCGTTACCAACCTCATCACCTTGGGTCATTTTTATCTGTACTAAGGTAGCAAACAAGAGCACGGTCAATCAGAAATCAAATGAATTCGTTATCTCTGGCTGTATTTCTTCTTATGGAAGGGAATTTATTGGAAAATGGATGAGAAGGTAAAGTTTTCGGACTATACTTTAGGGTGATTAATTTTCCATGTGTTATTTTTACTATAATCATTGTGCAAGTGCACGATTATACAAAAGTCAGCATTTAAGCATTTTATACACTAACCAGAAGCGGCAGTATCGGCTCCACTGTCCATCGTACCAGTAGTCCAATATTCTGAGACAATAAAAAAAAGCATACAGTATCCTTACATAAGAAAGAAAAACGTCAATATGACGCACAATTGTCGGGCATGTATCTTAATATTACTACTGATAAATGCTTTGAAACTATTCCATACCACCAGGAGGCATGTTAGGCAAAGTAAATCACTTTCATTCATCTTTGTAAAGAAAGTTACAGATCTCTCATTTTTATAAAGAAAAGTCAAAATTATACCGAAAAGGAGTGCTTACTTGTTTGTAAAGGTATATGAAGATACATTTTTCACCATAACCAATTATAGAGTCATAAACATGGAAACATAAAATAGCTCAATCTCGTCTTACAATTAATTTCTTCAGAATTAAAAAGCAATCCCTGTCCAAAGCAATTCTGTCTTTCTTGTCAGAGTCAAGGGTATTTAGGAAAAGATGATTAAAATGCATGGACGATTGGTAATTCTAATTTAAGACACGGTCTTATAGTGGCGAAAATCCAGCATGATTTGAAGAGTGTAAGGTAAAGTGACAAGTTCCATGGTAATTTTACAGGCAAACACCTGTACAATTACCAGAAATTATAGTTATAAATTGCAAGTTACAAACAAAATGCGTTATTGCAGTCCTGTATAGCAGTATAATGAACAAGTACATTTAAAGTTTACCACGAGTGGCCCCAGTGTAGTCTGTAGTTTCCCTTTCTTTCTCCATCAGTTTCTCCGCAGCGGTTTCTCCACCATTACCTGAAAATAACATGAAATATTACATATCACGGACGTCTGTGACGTCACTGAAGATGAGATATATGGTAGAGTATTGCTGAGAAGCTTCTCAGGTACAACAAAGCCAGTTATGACTGTTTAATATTGATCAACATCCAAGCCTTCAACGCTATTTAGAGTCTCATGTATGTTCACACAGAACAGTTAATGCAGTGTGAGTGCAGCACTTGCAGTATTTGCCTATGTCGCAATTTTCTTTCCGTACATTAAATCCCTGAAGAACAAAAAAAGATGGAGCCTTGACCGTTCATACACGCAATGGGCGCAAACAGCTCCTGTTCGTTACTTCACTACATGCAATTTCTGTTAACGTAGGGCGTGTGCCATGTGCGTGTTCTGACGTCATCAGTATCTGGTGTCATCGGGACAGGTGTTGACGACAGGCTACACTAAATCGAACTGGACATCTCTAGGAACAATTTCTACCGAAGTTTCTCCTTGACGATTCGTACAGCGTTTGTTATCGTTCTTCTACCGTTAGTCATGCTAACGCCTTAGTAATGAGTTATCAAATACCCCGTGCTTCACAGAGCTGACTAGACAGCGCCCTCTCCAGTGCCTGGTCCGATCCTGTTTGATACTACTGAGAATCCTGAATGTTTGTTCACAGCTAACTTTCTCTCCTTACTTTGAGGCAGATTCTTTTAGGAAATATAAAAAAACCAATCAGCTTTGATCAATGCTGCGCTCACATCCCTTAATATTTATGCTTGTTCATGATTTCTTCGGGAGGAGAAAAAAACCCATTCAAATTAAGCAGTGAAGAAGATCTGCGATGGCGGTATGCGCGCTAGTATATGGGCGCACACAAAACGCATTTATTTTCGTAGGTAAAAGAACCACAAGGAAATGCATATCATACGACATCATAATCAGAGTTAGGTTACGGAATGCATCTCCAAGGAGCTTAGACATGTATCACTTTCGTAGCCCACGAAGCTTGTGAGGCATGTTACAAAAAGAAAAAGGCTGTGGGGGAAACTGTATGTTGTTATGATTAAATAGCAAACGTCCTGCATATGTGGCTACGATCTCAGCATTTTTTTTTTTTTTTTTGGCATGTGTCCAGGACGTTTGTAACAAACAGATCCTACTCTAGATCACATGCATAACTCGGTTGCGAACCAACCCTCGAGTGTAAACAACAGCCCATGAACATGAACTGCTCACGAACTGTAAGAGTAGACGCTTGTATGTAAATGGAGATAAACTCAAGAGAAACGAATATTACATTTTCAAAGATCCGTTTCCCAATGTCTTTGTATGTGCCCGCAGTTCAGTTCCCTGTTTCAATAATAACACATCGTTATGACTTTCCGATGCGATGGAACGTCAGTTGGTTTTGGTGCCATTCGTGACCTCTGGTGACCTCTGGTAGCCTGAGAGTAGCAGTGGGCCTTGGCTTCACTTGGGAAGGGGCTTACGGTAGTTACACGAATATAATCCTTTTGAGGATATCGCATTGGGTTTATAGCTAAAAATGTCCCTCAGCTAATAATATAAGGCCTATATAATGTTTCTGAATGAGGTCAAAGGTTACGTAGCAAGGCTCAAATGTGGAAAGAACCTTTCTTCGAAAAGAAAAGCTTTATTGTATTATTTGATATGTAGGTAGACCTCCTTGATCTTCAAAGGTCTATCCTATTATTTTGGGAAGAGCGACGGTCATTAGGAGCTAATATTGAGTAAAAAGAAAAAAAATGAAGAGGATATTTCGAGACTGGAAACACTGAACAATCTTGCTGTGCACTGAGCCCATTTAATATTTGCCATTATTTGCAGTTACCAATGGCCAACTGTTAAAAGAAAAATAAAAGTCGCAAACACAAGTCATTGGCCGAACATTTTCTTTTTTCATTTTATGAGTCTTCTCTGAACCATCCGTGACTGAACAGATAATGTATCTGGAGGAAAAAAACAGAGGTTTCAAAGAACAAATGTGCAAACAAACTGAGTTGAGGAATAGACTACCTGTAACAAATTACAGATGGACCTAATATGAAGACAGTTATTATTATGCTAACCTATAACTCAACCGTGATGACGTCATTACAGTGAAACTCGATGGTGGAGTTTCAACTAATTGACTGAAATTTAATTAAGTTTCACTAAACGGTCCCCTGATTCCAGTGGATGCAGTCACGTAGTCACAATAGTTGCTATAGGGCGGGTGATCGGTCAGAAACCGCATCTTAGCCTATTGATTTCCCCACCATATAGATTTCTTCCAGAATAATTTAGAGGAATGTAAGTTATGTTAGGGCCTTTTTTGCAGCGAGAAGATCCCTTTAGCTTGTCAATAACCCCTTTAACGTCTTTTTCTTAGACTGCAGGTTCTCAACTGTGTATAGTAATGGACCTGAAACGGCAGAAATAGATCTCAGACATACACACATCCTGCTACCTCTAATTTTAATGTAAAGATCAGTGGGTTTTAAATAAAAAAAAAAACTCACCATCTACCCTGCTTTCAGCGAACGAACTCTCGATGTGTATTAAAGCAACCAGCACGATAATTTCGAAGGTCCAACGGAACATTAGACTGGGTTTGAACCCCATGATGAACTGCTTACTTCAGTATATATCACACCACACATGTACCGTACTGTTTTCTCCAATGTTATGGTCTCTTGAGTCCGTCCGTCTGAGTGGCCATGTATTTACTCTGGCAGTTCCTTAAGACATTAAGTCATGAAAACGTTAGGAGGAAACGGACACGCCTTACTCTGGCTAGCCGTTCCCGCTTACAAGACATTAATGAAAGGATTTTGTAAACGATACCGTAATATGACTATCTATACTTTTAAATCAAAGTCAAGGTTAGTTTTCAACTGTCCGCGTCAATTACATACGGCATTACATTACATACGTCGGTTGAATATCATATTTGGAGTTACTGAGTCGCTATTAAAGCGGTTGTCAGGGTTTAATTTTTTTTCTTTCCACAAAACTTGGTTGTTATAGAAACTTCTCGACACCGACACGAATATCGGAAATAGAAGCCCGACATCGAACGCCAGAAGGGTCTTAACCTTAGTCCCCAGCTGGCAGTAAGTGCATGGCGGTATCATATGCTATCTCTGAGTTATGAATTTGTAGTAACGCATAAACTGACATTATACGAAGCCGTATTTTCCTGGCTCTAGCCCTGGGAGTGAGCCACTTGGCAATAGTGATGAAAAGCTAGCCAGGCTTTGAAGGTGTGAATGATTGTGATCAACCATGTCCAGTATCACATGTTTACATCAAGGTTTTATCATTGCGTAGTTGCTCAACCTGTTACCTAACTTTCCAATGCACATGACCAAGCTACATATATAGAAATTATCATCATTAAACTGCAGCTAGGTTAGCTTTCAGTATCTATGGTTATTCTGTGTTCAACAGAGGGAAAAAAATCATTCAAGTGTGATGTTGTGGAAAGTCATATCCACGGAAGTCCTCCTCAACTTGATGTTTGCTGTGCTGTTGATTATAATGGCCTTGTGGGGTAAAATGTTGCCAAAACTTTTCACTGTTTTTTTTTTTTTTCTTTGAGACATTAGGACTGAGTTTTATTGCGATACTTTCTTATCGTGGGAATAGACGGAATGAGGATAGACCCAAAGCATTTATGAAATTATGAACATTCAGTAAGAAGTGACACAGGGGCCATTGTTTGCCATATGTATTACCACATATATATATATATATATATATATATATATATATATATATATATATATATATATATATATATATATATACATATACATATACATATACATATATATATATATATATATATTGACTGTAGTTCATTGTCACGATTGCTTATTACGGATGGTATCTAATCAATCGAATCACGATTCATTTTGCCTTTCGGCGTTCCATATGTCAGCCATGTTGAGACAACCAAAGACTAGCTTCCGTTGGCCTCGCTGGAGACCGGTCAATTAGAGTTGACCATAGAAATCGGAATCCTAATAGGTAAGTATAGGCTTTAGGTGGTATGGACGCACTATTGAAAGGAGTCGCTAGCCCAATCCAGTTTCTGCAGAGATCTGCCGTCTCTCTTACTGCTCCCCCTCCCCCTTCCTCTCCTTCCTCTCACACACGGTCGAAGACTACGCGTCACAATATGTTTTGTTAATTAATGCAGTCGCACTGTCACAATTATCCTAATGATGTTCCCCCTCCCCTCACTTTTGTTAATGTAGTTTTACTTTTTAAATTGTAGAGGATTCCCAAGTACCACCCCCCCCCCGGGATCTTCGGGGGTACCTCTGAGGTATTATAGTACCTAACGAGGAAACTAAGGTTTCAAGGAGATGATTTATTGATCATCAACAGATAGGTTCTTCAAATTGAAAGACTATCTTCTAATTATTGGTGTCTTCAATTGAAGGAACGATGTAGAAAAAAAATTAATGAAAATGGAAAAGTCAGGTCTGTGTTGGTTGGTGAGCTATTGACAATCTTCGCCCGAAGGACGGGATTGTGTGGAGTTTATCAAAGCCAATGTCTACTTAGTTTCCAAAACTACATTAAAGAGACTTATTGAGTTGATATAATACCTTATATATAGTAAAAACTGACCGGTCACAAATTTGCTATAGGTGATTTGGATCCTTAATTACACCAGTCCTGCAGTTGTTTGTCACACACTCAGAGTGTCCAATGGACCATCCTTGCATGACATCACATAAAACAGAGCCGTATCTTTATCTACCCCCTCCCCCGTCCTAACAAAAAAAAAACCCTCTGTTGTCACAATAAGATTTTTCAGAGTGCCCTCTCAGACACAACTGCCCCCCCCCCCTCCTCCGCTATGAGTTTTTTCATGAGTCCTTTCTTAGACATTTACCCCCCCAACAGTAAGAGACCCACCCTGTAGGAGATGTCAAATATAACTATACCATAGTAAATCACAAGAGCAGATTTCTATCAGCAGTTCATAATTTTCCTACAGAACCTACTTACAAAAAAAATGTAACCTTCCCAAAGTTTTGTCTTGAAGATTCCATATACTTCAGTTCAGACAACTTTATTTGAAGTCCGTACTTACAGATGAATACATAAATCCCCAGATTACGAACAAAACCGATACCAGCACTCCTCCAATCCACCCATCAAAGGCAACTTGATGGAAAATAGTATCGCATAATAAAACTGAAGTAATACCTTCTTTTTTTTCCTGTCACAAGCCCAGTGTCACCACTGCTCTCCTCGCTTCATCCGTTTGCTTCTTCCATCTGTAGACCCTCCATTCCTCCCCCCCCCCCCCTTCCGATGGATATCCTGCGTTATATAAGATCTTCGAGGAGTGAAGCCTCTTCCTGATCTAGCAAATTGGAAGTTTCCTAGTTCCACCAGACATTTACTCAAAGCACTGGGGAAATCAGAACCGATGCATGAGTGCAGTAAACAAATTAGAAAACAAAGTGTAAACAAGTGAACACATATTTAAATCCCAGATTATTACAACAACAAAAGAAAATTAGGATATAGATTATCCACCGATGATCCAAGTTAATAGCAAAAATCTTGATTTGTCGTCCAATAAATTATGTTTATCATTGAAAATCATTTATCATTTGTTTATCATTATGTTTTCCTAATTATAATCCATGGTTATCACATTGAAACTTGGAGAATTTTAGTGCAAAGACATGGATTTTTAATCGTCTATATAGTTGGTTTATCGGTCGAAAAAAACGTATATTTTCAATAATAAACACGGATTATCTAGATTTATTGGCGATAATGATAAGCCTGGGTTATTGTTCCCTTTCTGAATTTTGGCTCTAAACGTAAATTATCGATTAATAATCAATACCTTTCGTTCATTGTGTTTTTATATGGATGTATAAGCCGTCTAGCTTTAAAAAAATGAGCCAATATATCTTTTGCCTTTTTCTAGTTCTATGACCCTACTTTAAGATTTGTTTTTGCAGCCTGATAAAAAGATATAGGTACCTTGAATGGGTCGTAATGCAAACAAATTTCATACATAACATTACTTTAATAAGCAGGCACTTCTCCACATGTGAGATTAATATCATCAGGTACAATACCACTGGTCAAGAGTTTAACAAGGTGACATAACGGACGATCGAGATTATGCCTTAACAACTTTACAGAAAAAAAAAGGTAATCGCGTACTGGGCTGCTGTTTTTAACTCTTTACTTCGTTTAATCAATTCGCTTACATCTGTGGGATGGAAACAACTGTATGGAACAAGCATTCGGATTGGGTAAAAGCATCTTCATTTGACCAGGCCCAGGATTGGATCGAACCTAGGCGTCCTGGTTGCAAAAGGTTCGTTGCTTTCAACTGCCACTACCTTTATCCAAGGGGTCACAAAACCGTTTGATTGGGCTCTTTGAGTTGATATGAATAAGTTGTGGTGATTTTGAAGAGTATAAACACATGACGATACTTATAATTAGCATAACTAGTCAAGTTTCACATCCCATAGCTATGAAACTGTCACATTTTTTTTATATTTCTTACCCATACTTGAACTGGTTGTCTGCATGTTAATAAATAGCCTAGGGATGTGAAAAGCGTCCTATCACGACTTTCCAAAAGCCAAATTCAATCATTTGATTACTCGCTCATCGGTGCTCCATTGCATGTGAAAAATTTGGATCCTCTCAAAGCCTTAGTTTGACTATTTGCCGTAAGTATGTTAAAGGGAAATAAGGCGTTTGTGTTGCAGAAAAAAAATCATATTTTTAAAAGCAGTGTTTGTGGATATAGAATGATAGATCATTCAGAATAAGGTGGGCCAGCGGCCTTCTTTTGGAGAGATAAGTTTCCCACAGACAGGAAATTTGTTGCTCAACAATAATTTGTTCACCTAAACTTTCCAAAATTTACATGATGCTCTCCCATTACTCATCACATGCATAATGTTTTGAGAAGATAAGATAAAGCTTTAGCAGATCGTAATTGATGAGACTGAATGATTTAGCAATGATTAAAGCTATTTTCTTTATATGTCATATTGGTGTATTCTAAACGCCATATTTCCCTTTAAGGAATCTTGACAGGTTTAGAAAGAAATTAAGTGAATTTCACAAACCAACGTCAAAGAGCGTCTTTGATAATACGATAGGCAAGAAACTGGTTTCGACGCCTCACGTAATAACATCCACATTGACAACAGCGCAGTTTTCGACTTCCCCTTGTGGGTAAAATAGGATACAGTCTTCACAGCTGAGAATCTCTCCTGTCTACCCGGCATTGACGGCAGATTGCTCTGCGAATCTTGGCGTTCATCCCGGCGTAAATGAAAGGGTTGAGCACACAATTGGAGAGGGCGAAAATCACAAGGAATGTATCAACACCACCTGGTTTGACCTTGCCAATCGTAGCAAGGTGGAAGATGAAGTACGGAGACCAACAGAGCCAAAAGCAAAAGAATACCAAAGCGGCCATCTTGGTCACAGCAATCTCCTCTTGTGACAAGGCTCTTGAATTCAAGTTAACTTGGACGTTAGGCCGGTTTGTCGTACCTCGTGCACTCTGGAGGCGAAGCTTTGTGGACCGGATCTTCAGGAACGTCAAGATGAAAAAGAGGGAAGTGGTGATCCCGGATTCAACCACATTGAGTAGTAAGATGGTTTTATACCACCAAGAGAGTGGGGTGTTCTCCTTGATGGTACATCCACCTATCTCCGGGGTGTAGGCAATTTCTCCGAACCCAAACGATGGCGAACAAGCGAGCAAAGAGCAATAGAACCAAATCGAGGTAATGATAATTCCCGTATTGAACCGGTTCCAATACTTCAAGTAGATGTGACGAGGTTGACAGATGATGAAGTAGCGGTTAGCCGCGATGACCTGGAGGGTTATTATCGAGACTGTCACTAGGATCAGAATCAGGTAAGCCGAGGCCCTGCACGCAGTTTCGTGTTCCTCGTAGAAACTGGGAAACAGAAATCTGAATGAGAACGCGGGTATGCAAACAAGGACGTTGAAGACGTCGGTCAGCGCTAAATTGGCGATCAGTGCGAATTGCGCGGTGCGGAGCTCTTTGACTCGAACTATGGTACAAAATGTGAGAAGGTTACCAACGGACCCTACGGTGACGACGACGGAAACGTAGATAATGAACAGGAATACGACGAGTTGGTTATCGGGGCCATCGTTGATGTTCACTCCCTTCGGAGATGCAACGGTCGATGCCGCCTCCATTTACTACGAGGAATCAATCAATGAAGAAGAAGAAGAAGAAGAAGAAGAAGAAGAAGAAGAAGAAGAAGAAGAAGAAGAAGAAGAAGAAGAAGAAGAAGAAGAAAAGAAGAAGAAGAGAAGAATAAGAAGAAGAAGAAGAAGAAGAAGAAGAAGCCTCCTCTCCGCCTCCTCCGCCTCCTCCTCCTCTCCTCCTCCTCCTCTCCTCCTCCTCCTCCCCCCTCCTCCTCCTCCGCCTCCTCCTCCTCCTCCTCCTCCCCCTCCTCCTCCTCCTCCTCCTCCTCCTCCTCCTCCTCCTCCTCCTCCTCCTCCTCCTCCTCCTCCTCCTCCTCCTCCCTCCCCTCCTCCTCCGCCTCCTCCTCCTCCTCCTCCTCCTCCTCCTCCTCCTCCTCCTCCTCCTCCTCCTCCTCCTCCCCTCCTCCTCCCTCCTCCTCCTCCTCCTCCTCCTCCTCCTCCCCCTCTCCTCCTCCTCCTCCTCCTCCTCCTCCTCCTCCTCCTCTCCTCCTCCTCCTCCTCCTCCTCCTCCCCGCCCCTCCTCCCTCCTCCTCCTCCTCCTCCGCCTCCTCCTCCTCCTCCTCCTCCTCCTCCTCCGCCTCCTCCTCCTCCTCTCCTCCGCCTCCTCCTCCTCCTCCTCCTCCGCCCCCCTCCTCCCCTCCCGCCTCCTCCTTCCTCCTCCCGCCTCCTCCTCCTCCTCCTCCTCCTCCCTCCTCCTCCTCCTGCCTCCCCTCCGTCCTCCCACAGTACTCCTCCTGCCCTCCTCCTCCTCCTCCCTCCTCCTCTCCTCCTCCTCCTCCATCTCCGTCCTCCCCTCCTCCTCCTGCCGCTCCCCCTCCTCTCTCGACCGCCTCACCCCTGCCAAGAAGAAGAAGAAGAAGAAGAAGAAGAAAAGGGCAGAGAAAGGGCAAACTACAAGACGCTGTTTACTCCTGGATGGCCGCTGAGTTAATTGCTCACAGAATTTTGAGGGAAAAAAAAACAATTTAAAGTATTGCAAAATGCAAAAGTTACTGCTGATGAAATGTTAAAAAATTAAGTCTGACGGCACAATTAAACGTTACAAAATCGATGCAAGTTAACTGTTTACAAAGCAATGGAATATTCATTAATATCCTCATCAATGTATGACTTTCCCTCACAGGATAACAGTTCCTGTTTCTTGGTTGACTCCTACCTGGAAGGCCCTTTCTGGAAATCTGTGAATGGGCAATTACAGCTCTGCCAGAGATCAAGGAATTGGTATTTTCTCTTCCTCGATTAAAAAAGAAATCTAATTTGTGCTGACCATCGATTCCTCACCGTCACGCAATTCTGCTCCTCTTCTTCACAACTTTCACTGATAGTACAAAGGTGGACGAAAGTCACTAAGCTTTTCCTTTTTGAATCGACTTCTCAAAAAAACCCAAACACTATCAGTAAACTACAAAAATAGTTGGATATTATAAACCTGCTGAATATATAAATATCGATCATCTTTTCGTTGTGAATCACAAAGATCATGAACAAATGTTTTTCACCTCCATGATGCGCGTGAACCATCTCATTACGGGTGGCAATTCGTCCACACTGAGAAATGTACTTCCTGGCTCTCACAGTTGGCAGGCAATTTCAACACAATGGGTGACGTAACACCAGTGAATATTGTGTGCGTTGGTATCCCGAATTACGCAATACTGTATGGATGAAACTCTAATTATTCGTGAAAAGCGGTGATGTGCCAATCACGTTAAGAGTATGACAAAGGAGTTGTTCTTCGCTTTAAATGAGAAGAATACCTTGAGTGAATCTAAAAAGAAAAGGATACTCCAGGGGGCGTAGCCATGTTTTCTGTGTTAGGGAAAAAAAATCAACTGGTCTTCCCTATTTTTGACCCCCGCCCTGTGGAAGGGGTATACGGGGAGGGGTGTTGCCCTAGCTACCAAGGCTTAAGCCAGGGTTTCAATTCAGTCAGTCCACATATAGGCCTACGTGACATGAGGAAAGGTCTAAGGGGAAGCCCCCCCCCCCCCCCCTTGCCTAAAAAGGATCATGTGTTTGCTTTCTTAGTTGCCCAATCATGGTGCAAATTTCATTTTCTTTGGACACCTTTACCCGTGAAACTAAAGATAAAGGTTAAAAATTGTTGGGGGGGGGGGCTGAGTGCCATCAGGACTATCTCAGCGGGGTGCCACCATCGTTTGGAGGGGATCGTAAAAAAAAAAAATTTTGGCTTTTCAAACCCCCTAGATGGCGGGAAACGGCGTTTCCAGGGTGTTCCAAGCTGCATGAACCCAGCCTTGAAAATGATTGATAATTACCCATTTTTGAGGGTGAAAATAAAATTGAAAATTGGGGTAGGCAGTTGAACATCATCTAAGTCAACGCAGAGCGCGATCGGCAAAACATGATTTTTTTTTTGCGTGCACCCGTTTGTGAAACATTGCCAACCCTTTTTTTAAAGAAAAAAATGGCAAAGACGTGCTTTTAAGAAGTAGAATTGACATACTCTAAGTAGAAGAATTGACGTACTTTTAAATAGTAATATGACAGACTATTGGTTCGTATTGGCAATAGCTTTAGTTTGCATTAACAACCAGTACTTCTAGGGGATTTATTTATTTTTTTTAATTCAGTGTTAGGATTAGAAAAATAGAGGAACCTTGTCTCTAGAATCCATGTTCTCATTAATATCCAGGGTTTAAATTGACAGTTTGGTGAGACTTACGGATTGCCAATAAGTCTTGCGTGAAATAAATCAGCCGACCGTTCTGCTATAGATTCCGTCCGCATACTCGTATAACTGCGTATAAGCATCAGGTGCTTGTATGGCCAATCGAAACCTCTAATCAACACCTTTATGAACACTTTTTTTTTTTTCAATTGTGCTTGGGAAGCCGGGCTGTTTCCCAGTCCCCCCCCCCCCCTTCTCGCGCCTCATTAAACTAAACTTATCATCCCTCCCCCCACACACACACACACACACTCTTCGTTTCGTCTTTTTTTTTTTTTTTTTTTGCTCTTCTTTATTATTCAACATCAAAGGTCGCGTCCTCAAAATTTCTGTGGGGGCACTCTGTCCCCACTGAGCCAGGGCTACGCCGCTGAGGAAAACCGATTGAGTTGTCAACAATCTTGTTATTATAATGATAGCAGTCGGTTCATTACTTTACAGATTCCGTGGGGAGTCATGTCGGCAAGGGATGCACAGCCTACATGAAGACTTTAATTTTCTGGAAAAAAAAAGAAAAAAAGTGTGTTCCAGAAGTGAGTTTCTCAACTAAGTGAAGGGTAATTTACAGCATAATGTGTAATTAGTCTTGACGAATGTGACAGAAATAATGTTTACTTACTTCAAAACCGCGTCAATTACTTGTAATGCTTGACTTAAAGAATATTTTTTTTCTTATTCACAGGGAAGTCCCGGAAGAATCTTTTTTTTTTCATTTCATTCAAACGGAAGTCCCGAACATTTACCACAGGACCCGATGCTGCGAAGGACCCCTGCTAAGGCCCCCTTCTTAGGGGGAGGGGTTGGTTCTGAGGGGGAGGGGTTGCCATTTGGGCTCCTGTTGTCGATTTAGGTCTAGTCCGCCGTTATTTGTCAGTACAGCTAATATGTTCTGCTAACTGAGCTGTGCAGGTTCCTAACAACTTTCAACCTTTTGGAACAGTGACTAAATACTGGAGGGGGAGAGGGGGATACACTCCCGTCCGTCGGATGGGCACGTCAAGTGGGGGTCACGGGAGCAGGTTTGGGTTTGTATGGGTATTGCGGTCTCCTTCCGCTCTTGGCCACTGATCGACAACAGAACTCCGTACTCGCAGGGGGGGGGGGTAACGAAATATTACTAGGTGGCAACAAGACATTAAACACCATAGATGTCGGTAAACATCCAGCCAAGGGCAATCCTTACAGCTGAAACGTAGTCATTTACTGTGGTGGATGATAGCTTCATTACGAGGAAAAAAAAAATAGGCGATACATCCGTCGAAATTTCTCGTAACCAGTTTTATCGTGCTAAGATGTTTCATTCGTCAACAATGCCCCCCCGTCTACACCCCCCCCCCCCTCCGTCTACACACAAACCGTTAGGGAATAACAGCTATGGATGTTACCAACTGATGGTCACAGGTTTGCCATTAGAACAAAACAGAAAACAACGGTGGGTTGGGGGCGGTTGTCGTTACCCCATATCTAAAGGGGGATCAGTCTATTCTTGGTACTGATATCAGTGACAGTGTATGGAGTGCCAGGAATGAGGGGTGTGGGTTTTAACCTTGGGGGGACAAACTGTGATATCAAATAGAGACAGGAAAGGTATTAGGCCTAATCCACTTTAAAACGGCGAGAGCAAAGAGATCAATGAAAATGAAGATGAAATGAAAACGTAAAGAGATTTTTTTTTATTTTAAAAGTTTACTTTTCATTGCACAATATTTTCCAGGCACCAGAAACATACTCTTTAATAAATACATGTTCCCTTATTAAGTTCAACTGTTAGTGTTCACAACAGTTGCGGACAATTATTGAGCAATGAGTGTATGGAAGAATGCTAGATACAATTTGTACATAACTTCTAACGAGGACGAAACACTAACTAGTTTCCACAGGTTCTCACTGACATACAGCTACCCTGAAAGTAAGGCAAAAAAACAAGATTTCAGACCCACTAAGACGAAGGTAATATATTGGCATGTTTGTCAAATATTCCAGTACAAAGTGGTTCTGCAGTTTACAAGATATACTTTGAACTCATGTTACTCTGATGGGCCTCACATGAGAGTACTTTCAAAGGCAAGCCCCCCCCCTCCCACCTCCTCCCCACCTAAGTCATCAGATGTGGAATCATCATAGGCTGTGACATGTGCGTGATCAGCGGAAAAAATATCTGAGGGGATACAGGTTCTTTGCTCACCATCAATGGTTTCCTGATGTCAATACGGTTCCATGCCTTCACTGAGATGTGCACTACTCCTTCCCTTTAGCAAACATTCCTTGAACGTAGCAGCAAACTTTGCCTGTAGTCACACCAATCGTGCAAATTAGTTCACCCACGTTTTTTACCACCTTTCATTTTGAAGAATGAGAAAAGGGGGGGGGGAGGGGAGGGTGAATGGCAGAGCAGGCAAGGGTGGAACATCTGCTCAGCGGGTGACCGATGAGTATGACAATGCCCCTGGAAATTTCTGCTGGGTCAAAAGTTAACAGACAACTTGATGCAAGTCCTCTCTGTACCCAGCCAGTTTGATTTTAATTCACCATACACAACATATGCCGTTGTTTTGCCTCCTGTCAAATTTCGATACGAGAGATGGCATAAAATCATGCTGTGTTCACTTTGCAAATTTCACAAAATTCCTGGTGTTGCGTATTTTGGCATTTGCCGGAGAATTTTTTTTTAGAAAAAGAATGGGACAAATAAACAGCATCAAACACTGTGCAAAAAAAAAAGGAAAAAAGTTTTAAAAATCTGCCAATTTCCATTTCCATGCAGCAACATTTATGACTTAATGTTTTCAAATTTGTGACAAGGTATCACAAAAGCAAGTAAATGATCTCCAAAATTGACCTTAGGAATGCAGCGGGGTGTTCGATCTTGCTGAAATTGGATTGGACAGAAATAGACGAAAAAATTGACAGCAATGTCACCGAACCCGGTTAGGGCACACTTGAAAACTTCACTTCACCGTGAGAAACCGTTCCTCTCCCTGAATTACCGCATCTGAGAAAGTGATAAATTAACCTAAATTAATCTCAATCAACCATTCAGAGTTTAACCATAAACCAAGCTGGGCACATGTAGCAAGGAGAGCCATCCAAAGTACCAACTGGACAACCTTTTCACTTAATCCCTTGGACTTGGGAATAGAATCACATACAGCGCAGAAAGCAATATAAAAGTAATACATACTAAAATGCGTCAATTGATGTAACTTATGAAAGAGCACCATCATTTCATACTGACCCATTCCAGCAACGTATCCGCTTAAGTTTGAGCAACTCTGTTTTTCCGTCTATAAAAATGCGAAGAAAGGGTACGTTTGTGAGGGGGACTGGGAACGAGAAAAATGACCTTTGAGTTGTACCTCAAACCCAGCGTGTTAAAAAGGGGCTGTACGAGACGGCATCCAGGGATTTGGGATGACTTGGCAAACTACGTCTCAGAACAATAGACGTACAGCCACTATGGAATGCTTGGATTGGAAAAAAGCAGACCCCAGAATGAGAGGAAAAATACAACAGTTGCAACAGGACATCGCTCCCAAATTTAGTGATGTATGTGACAGAAGCCAATTACTGACCAAGAAGCTTAAATCATCGTCAAACTATCCTGAGCAAACAATTTACTATACAGCTCCGGGAGAAAAGTCCGGAAAAGCCGCAACTTCGACTTGGATTTTGTGACAAAGGTAAACGATGAACATAATTTACTAATGATGGCAGTATTAAATGTCAAGCAGCGAGTAAACCCATATAGCGGTAGACCATCTGTGCCTCGATTAACCTTCCTCTGCACACGTGCAGCAGCTCGTGACAAAAAATTGGTCTATCCATTTCCTCCGTCAAGACTGCATCTTCGAAATGCACCACCGCAGGGTAATGAGGTCCTCCTTCATATCGAAGCACAACCATAGAGGAAAGTGTAGAACAGTAACATGTGAATAGCGATGGAGTAGATGAGAGCAGCAGTCCGTAGCTTCGGTTTTGTCCTCAGTGACCTCTGACAATATTTACTGGAGAAAGACAAAAAAAAATGCCACACCAAAAATTTGATCACGGGAAAGGATGATTATGATATGTTCACTGAATAACAACACTATTAAATGATACAAAGAGTTCCTGGTCGTTGCTCTGCTGGTATCAATGAGCTTCGAACTTCATTCAAAAAGACATCCCTCTGCAAACGAAAGATCACCGTGGTGACAATAGGAATAGTGATGTCCCTACAGCCACACCTCTTATATCCTAACGGTGCCTATATGCAAGAGGCAGACGGCAGATGGATTACACAGATAACCCTAAACAGATGACAAGACATCACCATCATCATCATCACTATCATCGTCACCACCATCATCATCCTCACTATCACCAACATCATTATCATCATTTACATTATCATTATCATTATCATTATCATTATCATCATCATCATCATCATCATCATCATCATCATCATCATCATCATCATCATCATCATCATCATCATCATCATCATCATCACTATCACCATTATCATCATCATCACTATCATCATTATCATCATCATTATCACCATCACCACCATCATCATCATACCATCCTCATCATCATCTTCATCACCAAAGTCACCAACTGAACTCAAATAAAGGGTATTTGACTTTTATGCCATGATGACACTCCCAACTTCCCCTTCTTCCTCTCCCCAGCATCTTCCTTTAAAGCACCCTTAGTGCTCTCTGTCTTTACTGTGCCTTTCCATGACAGCTTGTTTTCTGTCATACCATTCACCTACAAATCACATGCTTTGTTCACAGCTGTATCATCATCTTTTCCCAGAAAATGACCCATCTCAACCCACATCTCCTTAAAGCCCTTCTACAAAAAGAGTTCAATCCTAAGCTGTCCATGAGCTCACAATTACCATAAATTCCTGAAAAAAAAAACTTACTTTCTACTTTGTATCCATCTTCTGAATTGTGTTGTGAAGGAACTTCCTTGACGAGCTGAAAGACAGTCAAAGAAAGGTTAATAAGCCTCCACTGCAAACTGGGGAAGACTGGCCGACAGGGTTTCAGGAGTCCAAAATGTTTCTGTGGTCACGATGCCCTTTTGCAAACCCTTCATGGTCTTTGCATCCCTCCATCACTACCATCCTCCTCCCACAAACAAAGTGAAATTACAAAAGGTACACAAAAGGAGAGGATTCCGCATTGAAGCTCCACTCACTTAAAACCCGACCGGCTTTCATGAAGGGCTCCCTCTGTTCTTCGTCATCAGAGTCCATTCTTATTCTGACGTCTTGCTTCAGTGACTGCGTACCTCCAAGAGCCGGCTGTACACTCTTTAGCGCAGAAATCTGGTACTGAGCCTGCTGGAGTCTCACCTCTGCATCCAGCCGTTTGTCTCGCTCTGATTGCAGGTCCGACTGAAAGTGGAAATAGACCGATAGTCACACATTTTCTGTTTGATAAGGGGACAAGGGAAACTGAGGTTATTAAACGTTTAAAAGACAGTCTAGGTACGTCGGTGAATGACATGGCCAGAAGGTGTGATGGTGAGGAGGTGGGGCAGCGAAAGTGATGAGGGGTGACGAAGGTGGAATGGAGAAAGAGAAGGTGAGTTGAAGGAGATGAGGAGAAGGTGGGGGGTGATGTGGAGAGGGCAAATGTGGGGTAGAGAGGGAAACAGTGGGGTGGAGCAGAAAAAAGAAGGGTGGAGTGGAGAGGAGAGGATGAAAATGAAATGGGGTGCAATAATCTTACTGCAATTTAAAACATGTCATGGACAATATGTAGGTCAGTGTGGGTCAAGAACGTTGAAGGAAAGCATAAGGGAGGGAGAGGGGGATGATGTGGGGTGGCATAGGGGGGTCTTCCTGTATCAAGTCTGCAAAATACACCAAACGGACAATACATCGTAGAAAAACGCAAATACTGTAGAAAAACGGATACCGGAGGTGAGGTTATGGATGGGGGGATGGGGGTGGAAGAGTTTCTGATTCATTCCTGAGACCTTCTTGCCAAACACATACACAGCCCACCATTCAAAACAATTTGCGAGCTAATTTAAAATGATGCCATATCCATCATAACGTCTTAACCATTCTTCAATTTAACAAAATTTAGTCAAATTAAGATTGCATTCTGTTTTTTGGAATCCTCACAAAGAAACAATTCCTATGCAATTTCAGCCATATTATTCCAGTATTCTTTCCAAAAAAAACCCCCAGAAAGTAGTTGTAACTTTTGACTTAAGAACCCCTTCTTCGTAGTCCAAATTAGCGAATGCTCTTAGTACCCCTAGAAATGGCAGCCAAACATTTAATTCTGTAGGAACTTCATCCACAATAACTTTTAATATTTGAATGGAAATGTGATGGCTCCAGAGTTCTCAGTTTTAAGAGTTAGATATGCCATGCAAAGTTACCGTTTCCATTAACATTATATCACCAAATACTATAAAATCAACCCTTCGATAGAGAAAAAGTTGATAAGGTTTTCTTTGTAATCACAGCATCTGCTTGAACCCACTTCCTACTGCACACTGCATAGTATTGCAAGAAGCAAAATAAACTATACTTTTGAGTGTGTAGTGTAGGGTCCTGCATGAGTTGGCCTTTTGGTCCACATCGGTTGAGTGACTTTTCAACTCACACACCCAAGAAGTGGTTTCCACTTGTTGCCACCTGGTAAATAATTAATGAAATACCAACACGTACCAAGTGGGATGAATGTGTCTTTTTTTTTTTAACGACAGAACCTGCCAGCTTTCAAAAATCACATTTCTCAATGCCATGTTTGTTTTCTTCTCTTTGTGGTCAAAGATGATCCTCTTCACAGTCCATGAGCCCTTAGATAAACGCATGAATAAATATATTTGAACAGCTTCTTTTCAACCGACATTTTTGCACAGCATCACTTTTTGAAACTTATCAACGTGGTAAGCCTACGTTAGAAACATTTGGTGAATACATGTGATAGAAGTATCTATTGATAAATAATTTTCCAAATAATAAAAAAGAAAAGGATAACTTTTATCAGAGAAACAATGCAAAGTGAAAAAGAGAAGAAACCCAGTCCTTGATTTGAACAAGTAACCCCCTCCCCCCTTTTTAACTCCAACAAACTACAACAAATAACAAAGGAGAAACCTTTTGCATGTAAGATTAATACTTTCACAGGTGGCATTGAGAAAACGATGTGAACCTCCACCCATTCAAATAAATATAAGAAAAGGGAAAAAGAATACTTAAAAATCCAAAACACACAAAAGAGCTAAATACCTGATTAAACAGCCTTATGTTGAATTAGTGTTTGCACCAAGCCCAAAACTGGGACTCAGGTGACCCGCCTGTCCAGTTGGTCAGGTACACAGGTACTCGCCGACCATACTTACTCCGGTACCCGGGAGCCCGCCGTTCACAGTCGGTCAGGTACCCAGGTACCTGAAAATACGACTTCCGTTAGGCTAGAAGTTCCTAGTGAGGTCTTACTACATTTTGCTTTACATGTATGCACTAAATCTATACTTTACTTTTGGTTTTGTTCCACATTCTTCTCTTAAAGACAAGTACATCAAACCTGATATACTTGCCAAGGTTAGATTACAGTCAGAGATATCAGGAAAGGTTAGGAAATACAAGTCCCAAGACACGTCAAAATGCATGATAACATGTTATGGATAGGGTGCCAAGTATCTTACTTACATGCATGACCAATGCAGTGTCCTCGGGCATACATGAATTTTGTCACAGGTGGAGAATACTTAACAGCGAAACTTTGGTAACTATATCAGAATCAGACTGTGACATTGTCGGTCAGGTATCTGGCGCAAACGCTACATTGTACACATTTTTCGGTGACCACACATCCCTGGTAGAAAATTTGAGACTGAAGCACAGCATGCATGCTTCCTTATGTTCAGAAAGCTATTTAATTTGCCTGTCTATTTTGCCAGTTTTTTCCTTAAACTTGAAAAAGAGGGCACTTTACACAAATCTTCCTTGCCTTTTTGTTCCGAATGCATTCTTCTCACACAGCGTTCATATCTCTGCCTACCCCCCTCCCACTCACTGAAACTCCTGTCTCCCTCAACCCCACTCCTCCCTCCATCACACTCCAAAATCTAAAATAAGTATGTTTTAAAATTAAAAGCATTAAAAAGAACTAAGCAGCACCACCTGCAGGTCTGAGATTTCTGTCTCCACGGTCGTCCTGGCTGCCTCCGACTTCTGCAATCTGGCGAGGAGAGACGGTAAACGGGAATGAATGTCAAGTGGACATTTGGTGACAGAAACAGGGTCAAACATAGTTTTCAGGACATGCTCCAAGGAACAATGCAAGCCCATACCAGCTGCAATGTTACAAAACCCCTTGACACACACACACATATGCCATATATATGTAAATATATTCCAATACTTTAGTACATTCTATGTGAGGGCTGAAGGCCTCCCCCCAGGATGTTATCACCGAAGTCCCACACATTTGCTACTATTCGTATAGACAATGTGATTGCCTTTGTGGAGAGCATTTCTGTGGTGCTCGATTCCTGATCTTCTGAACCATAAACACGACACTTGCAAGGCCAGAGATCACTTTCAACGAAACATCATCTCGGCCAATCGAACGCGAAGAAAGTCGGAGGTTTCTTCCTCTTTGACGTCGATCAGTGTCAAATTACACTGACAAAAAAAATGATACAGGTTAAAAAAAAAACTTAAAGTAACAATGCGATACTCACTTTTGAGATAAGAGAAGAATCTCATGCTCTTTGGCGAGTGCACTCTGCGGAGATTCCTGTTGACTAGATGGGGAAGACCCCTGTACTGAAGCTCTCTCCATTGTGACCATTTCCTCAACAATCTTGAAAGAGATGAAATGTAAACTATGTAACATATATGTTATCTGAATAACATAGAAACTGACTCGTCCGTCAAAGTCCGTCAAATCCGCATTTTGCAAAAAATTACGTTCTAGGAGTTTCTCTAATGTGGAACCAATCTTTGATTACAGCTTGAGGCTTTGATCTTCGTTGTCTCATTGAGGAATTTGGGTCTTATGGGTGTCTGCGCACATGTGCAACAGGGATGAGAATGGGTGAGATTCTGATATGGGTAAAAAAAAAAATAAAGGCAGCCTTCTTCACGTGCAATCCGTCAGTTTCTGCTTTCTGTTTTTTACTTTCACAATTTTGAAAAAGCTTTCGACGGGGTAAGCGTTCGTTCCATCTTGGGGACTGTCCACATCTAGATTATATCTTGCCTGTCAACGCTGTCGCACTGAATGCATACCATAGCAACTGCACATATCAACTTTTCAGTTGGAACCTTCACTTGCCACTGAAACACCACAAATTGCGGTTTAATACAGACAGTATCTTAACCACATTTACGTGGCTGAACTGAAACTTCAAATCCCCTTAAAAAGATACTACAAGTGGTGTTTTGAAACAAGGTCAAAATGGTAAAGGCCTTTCAGACCAGGTAAAGACCCCCAAACTTTACTTTGGACTATCAATTTTATGTCAGTTTAACATGCGTTGTATGGATGCCACTGAGCTTTCTTGGCTATCTATAAACTGAAACCCGTGAGGACCAATCTCTAGTTACATTGACTATCGCATTGAAGAAAATTTGAAATATTGCAAAAAAGTGACAGCACCGGAAAAATCGAAGACAACCATGACATATCATTGAACTATTGAAAGTTACAGCGAAATATTTGTGGAAATATTGGTTAAAGTCGAAGGGAAATAAAGTTTGTGTGGTTAGAGTGGCACTTACACAGTGCCCTCAGGCCTCTAATCGATCGAAATACAGGGCCTATATCAACTTATACAGATAAAAAAAGTGAGGAAGTGGGGGGAAACCAGCCATAATGGAAGTAAGATTATTAGCCATCCGAATTACGAGTTGTATAAATAAGTGTAAAAGCTTACATGCCGTAAGCCATAAAATCAGTGTTCTAAATCCCAAAAGTATAAGATATCATGACCAAAAAAGCTCAAAATAGGTAAGTTGAGACAGGGAATCGCATCAAGATGTTTTATCTGTCATAAATAATATGAGAGTTAAAAAAAATTTGTCTGAGACATGTTTAACATAATTTCTTCACTGCTGCACAATGTCCGAATGTTAAAAAACAAAGGAGTTAAGCTTATTGTCCGCCATCCCATCATTCCTCATAAACACCTCCCCCCACCTCACTCCAAAGGCAAACGATCCCTGGGGGAGGGCAACATACCTGCTCTGACTCAGCACTCTGTAAAGATTTGACTTCTTCCTCCAGTTCTGATTTCTCTGCTTGTAATTCCGAGATGCGTTGTTTGTTGCTGTGAAGCGCCCTCTCTTGGTTCTTCAGCTGTACCGTCAGGTTGTTCTTCTCTTCCACCAGAGCTGCTACTTGGATGCTGAGAGACTCACACCTGAAGCATTAAATCATGCAGTGGGGTTATAGCTTATGCACGTCCATCGAAGTTGCGATCCTTGAGTGAGCCTCCACAAGTCAAATCCACAATTACAGACACGTGACATTAAGTCAAGTCTTCGGCTTTGTCACTCAGGACTTCACTTATTGATATTAGCTAAAGAAGGACGAACGCATTTCCCCAAAGCTTGAATCATAAAACATCCATTCTGATACATCTAGGGTGTGCTTAAAGACCAAGCGAACATGAATCTAGAAAGAAGCTGGCTTCATTCAGAAATGGCAGACTAAAGCCCTGAATAACAATCAGATGGAATTGCGTGTATACATCTATTACCAATTTTGAAATACAGCTTTTCAAAGTTTGATGGAAATGCAAAACCAAAGATGTGGAGTGTTGCCCAATGTTGGTGATATTTCTTTTTGTCAGGCATATACAAATTATCTTTTAGTCACAGGATAAATGTGTTCTGCATTGGTAAGTGATACTGATATTGTTTAAGGAAACAATAAATGCTTCTGAAATAAAACCCTATATAAAATTCTCAATTGTCCTGGAAATAAAGGCTAAGTAAACAAAGGATAAGAAGGTATATCATGTGAGCTCCTCCTTCCACATCACAAATTTGCATGTTTGGCCTCATGTTTATTCATGATACAATTCCAAACCGGAAATTTGTTTATATAATGGTCAATATTTGGTGCATTTCGATAGAAATTGTGGCTAATTTTTGACATTTTTTATGAGTTATTCTGTTGATACATCAAAACGTGTTTTCGACATCACACGTACTTAGCACGCTGCCTGAACTGCAAAGTAGTGGTTGAGTATAAAACAGACATGATAATGTGAGAAGAATAGTACCTGTCATGTTTACTGGTGACAGGCAAGGAGGATCCTAACATTAATACTGAATGTAAAGCTTACAGCTTAGGTTTGCGTTTGCTTCCTCTCAAATATAATGACAGTTAAATTTGTAAATCTGAAATGCGAAAGACCCGTGCCTGAAGTCAACAGCGGTGATTAAGATATCTCAAACACATACAGAGACATTTCAAAACATGCTAATGACATACACATTTTCAAATACAAGTACTTAGCGAGCAAAAAAATCTGTTTTCCATAGTCCTCCAAATAGTTGATTCAAGGCTCAATTCTGCTTTCAGTTAAAATGAGACAATTTCTGGATCCCAATAGCAGCAGTATTGTAGAATTGATTGCAACTTTACTAGCACACCTATTTTTTTTCCCTCTTCATCACCTAAGTATCTTTGCAACAGACCAGGGACAAAAAACATTTACACAGCAAAAAGTGAGCTTCCCCTCACCTAATTTCCCGTTGGTGTAATCCTTTCAGCGCCCTGTCCCTTTCTTCTTCAACCCTTTGCATCCTGATTCTTTCCACTTCGTTGGCCTTCCTCTCTTCCTCCTCCAACGATGACGTTGAATCCAACCTCTTCAGCAGAGAATCCTGCTCTTGCTCCAACTGGTGTTTACCCTCCTCCAATGCCTTCTTCTCTTCCATCAATTCTGAGAGTGTCCTTTCCATGTCTTCCCTTTGACGTTGCACGGCGGCGAGTTCCTCCTCCAGGACTTTGGACTTGCCCTCTGCTGCCTCCAACTCTTCTCTCAAATCTGACGACTCCGTCTCCATCAATTCCAACTTTGATCTCAACTTTATCGCTTCTGCTTCATCTAATCCCCTTTTTTCTAAGAGATTTTCCTCTTGATTTCTGAACATTTGTAACTCTGCTGCTGTCTCTTCATGCCTCTTCCTAATCTCCTCAAGAGTCCCTTCTGCTGTCGATTTCGCTTCTCGCAGTTCCATGACCTCCACCATCATCTTGTTGAAATTCTCTTTGAGTTTGTCTTTATCTTCTACCTTCCCTTCCAAATTCATAATTTCCTGATAGAGGTTCTCCTTTTCTGCCTCCAATTCTTCTTTCTCTTTCTCCAGCTCATCTTTTTCAGCACCCTCAGATTCCAACAGGCCTTCCAATTCTTCCACTTTCTCTGCATATGTCTTGGCATCTTTGGCATACTTCTCCTCCCAGAGTTTGTTGCAGTTTTCGACTTCGTTTTCCAGACTCTTGATTTCTTTCTGGTGGCTGGACATCTCCTCTGCCCACTTGGCCTCCTTTTCGCTGAATTCTGCCTTCATCTTCCGGTGCTTTTCTGTGATGGTCTTGATCTTCTCCTCCAAGTTTGAGCTGTGTGTCTGCAACTTATTGAGATTCTTGGATTTCGAGTGGACCTCAGCTGTCAACCTGGAGACGTCTGATGCCAACGAATCTCTGTCATTTTGGACTTTCTTGAGCAATTCTTCATTTTCTGAGAGCATCCTCTTGCTTTTCTCCAGATCTCCTTCCAGCGTGGTCACCTTGGTTTCAAGTACGCCACACCTCTCTCTCGTGCTTGACAACTCTGCAGTTACTTTTTCATTCATCGTACGGAGAGCAATGATCTCCTGGAGCTTCTCCTGAACATCGCTGGTTTTCCTATCACTGGCCTGACGTAAGGTTTCCACCTCTCTCTTGACAGAGGTGTACTCCTGCTCCAGGTCAACCTTCTGTTGAACCAGGCCCTCTACCGATGAGGCTTTCTCCTTTTTCATGTCTTCTAGTTCCTGAGCCAGCTTCTTCCTTGCTTCGTTTATCCTAAGCAGTTTCTCCTTCAACTTTCCATTCAGTTCACTTTCATGCTGAACCTTTTGCTTCTCCTCTTGCAGGTTTTGCTGGAGGACGTCCAAGGACTGGTTCAAAGTTTCATTCTGTGAGGCCAAATCATGGTACCTTCCATTCAGCTCCTTTAGGTCAGATTCCTTCCTTGTCTTTTCCTCCAACAAGCCATCCAAACTTTCTCTGAGCACATCATTTTCCGAAGAAGACTGATTTAACTGATCTTCCAGTCTAGTCAGGGTCTGGGAAACTTTACCAATGGTTTCCTCCTTCTCACTGATGGATATTTCCAACTCTTCCTTCTCTGACCTGACGACATTAAGATCAGCCAATGACTCAGACCTGAGGTGGTCTAACTCCTTCAAAAGTTCTTCTTCTTTTTCTCTAGCATCTCTCTGCACTTCTAGTATTTCTGCTTCCAGTTTCTCAACTTGGCTTTTCAACACCTCCAACTTACCAGCATGCTCTTCTATTTCCGACTCTCTTGCGGATACTGCAGCTCTCAGCCTGTCTTCTGACTCGGTCACCAACTCCAAGTTTGACTGCAGTCTTTCGTTCTCGACCCTCAGACTGTTCACTTCACTGATGGAACCATCTATCTCATCCTTGTGTGAAGATGACCTTTGGATCTCTGCCTCTAACTGCTCCCGGAGTATCTTCATCTCTTCTGCTTGGTCTTCATTTCTCTTTCTCTCTACTTGTTGGCTTTCTTTCAGGGTTGCAAGTTCCTCTTTTTGGACAACTAACCTTTTCCCTTGTTCCTCAAGCATCTCCTTCAATGTTTCCACCCCATCCTCAGAGTTTCTAGCTTCCTTCTCCAGTGCTTCTCTCTCAGCATCAAGTTTACTAGCCACCTCCTTCTGTCCTCTCAGTTCCTCTTGTAAACTTTCAATCGTTTTTAAGCTTTCTCTCAACTTCTCTTCTACTTTCGTATGTTCACTTCTGAAACTATCCTCTCCACTTGCAACTTCTCTCAACTTCTCTTTCAGCTGCTCAATTTCTCCCTGCTTGTCCAGAACTCTCCCTGTCAGCTCATCCCTTTCGGAAATAACCAAAGATTTCTCTTCCATCAGATTCTGGACTTTCCTGAGAGTGACATCCAATTCCTCCTGCAGTTTCATTACTCCAGCTTCCTTTTCCTGAACAGACTTTACTGCCTTGTTTAAGGCATCGTTCACTTTGGCATTTTCTTCACTCATTGTCCCTACTTTAACTTTCAGTTCCTTGGCCTTTACCAGCAGTTTGGCATATCGTTGTTTACTCTCCTCCAAACTCTTACTCAATGAAGCTACCTCCTCATCTTTCTGCTCCGCACCCTTCTGCAATGATTCTTCCTCCACACCCTTTAACTTTCCCTTTGCTTCACTGAGCTCCTCTGCTTTCGATGACAAACTGTTATTTAAATCGTTGATAATTTTATCTCTCTCCGCCAGTTTCGTATTCAGTTCTGCCATTGATGCATCCCTGACATCAATTTCTTGTGTCAGCTCAGGTATCCTGTCACTTATTTCAGCAAAGCTTTCATTGAAAGACAGTTCCCTTTGCTGGTAATTGTTCTGCAATTCCTCTACTTGTTTTTCTAGTCGTTCGACCATCGCCTGTTTTGCGATACAGTTCTTCTCTGAGACCCGCAAGCTCTCATGCAAACCTTTGATCTCTTCAGCAGCAGCCGATTTCACCTGTTTTGCTTCTGTCAACTCCTTCCTGAGTGACTCACCATCCTCACTCATTTGCCTCAGGGAATCTTGCAAAGCAGAGATGGTGGAGAGAAAACCTTCCTCTCCACGGCTTAATTCTTCCTTCAATGTTTGACTGATGCTCTTTTCTTTCTCTAATTCATCCAATAAATCTTGTTTTTCCTTTTCCAGAAGCACATCATTTTCTTCAAGTTGCTTGATCTTGTCTTTCATCTCATTGATTTGTCTTTCATGCTGTTCTATTTCTCCATCACTTCTTCCTCTCAATTCTTCCAACTCCTTCTGTTTCTGCTCTACATCTTTCTCAGTGTCTCGTCTCTCCTCTTCAGCCTTGCTTAATTCCTCTTTCATCTCTTCCAGTTTTGTTTCCAACATTTCCACCTTCTTTTCAAAGTGTTTCACTTGAGCAGAGTCACCTTCCTTCTTTTCCTCCATTGTTTTCAACAGACTCTCCATTTCTGACTTGGCTGTGTCATAATTTGCCCGCAAATCTTCGACTTCTTTACTCTTAGCTTCCACAGCATGACTGAATGATTCCTCATTGCTGATCACTTTTTGGGTGAGCTCTTCGATTAGTTCCACCTTCTCTTGTAACTGTCCCTCCAATTGCTGATTCCTGACTTTATAATTCTCACACTGACTTTCCAAATGTTGTCTGACTCCTTCTGCTTCTCCCTGTAGCTTCTCCAAGTCCACAGCACTCTTCTGCTTCAGACCATCATTTTCCTCTGTGAGTTTCTGGACGTTGTTGGTCGCATCTGTTAATGCCTCTTGTAATGACTTTAGTTCAGTCTGGTTTTCCGTTTCTATCTGGATGGAGTGATTCAGCTCGTCCTGCAGGTGACTTGCATTTATCTTGTACTTTTCGATCTCCTCCTGTAGTGCTGCCATCTCCGAATCACACCTGGTTGCTTGTTCTCTCATCTCGTCTGCTTCCTCTGTCTTTGTTGCAACAACATTTTGCAGTTCTTCTAGTTCTTTTTGCAGCAATTCTACTTCACCTTCTTGCTGTCGAGAGTGTTCTCCTTGAGAATCTATCTCCAAAACCTTCCTCTCTAGGTCTTTTTCCAACTTTTCAATCTTCTCCACATATTCCTCCTCTCTTGAATCTCTCTCCTTCATCAGTCTCTCCAGTTCCGTAGAGATTCTCTCTTTCTCTGTGACTTCCATTCGAACTTCTTCCATTTTCTCCTCGAGTTCTCTCGACCTGTCCTTGTCCAGAGCCAACAACTTCTCCTCATATTCCTTCTCTGACTGAGAGACTTTTTCCTGTAAACCATTGATGGTCTCTTTGGCCATCTCTGCTTCATTTCTTAACCTATCTTCTTCCTCTTTGTACCTCTGCCTATCAGCTTTTGCAGACTCCTTGTAGGAGTCTTCATTCTCTTGGACCAACTTCAAGGAAGACATGACCTGCTCTTGAAGGCTGCTTATCTGCATCTCCTTCTCCTCCAAGTGTTTCTGAGATTTCTCAATCTCAGCTTTGAATTCACTTTCTTTGCTCTTTATGACTTCTGCCTTTAAGTTCATCTCCTGTTGCAATGAATTAATCTGCAACTCCTTTTCAGACAATCTGTTCTGATTACTGGTGACTTCATTCTCCAGTTCTGATATCTGGACCAATAAAGAAGATATCTTTGACTCAACCTTTTTCCCTTCTTCAGATTGACCCTCCCTGACCATCTCAATCTCCCTCTCCTTCTGATTCGCCAATGTCTCCAAAGAATTTATCCGCTGCTCCCTCTCTACAACCTCTGCTTTGAGACTATTCACGTCCTCTTTAGCGGAGTCAAACTCCTCCGTCAGCTTTTCTAATTTTTGTTGCAGACTGGTGCATCTCTCATTCACATCTTCAATTTCATTAACCTTTTCTTGTATCTCCGAGGCCATCCTTTCTTTTTCTGCAGCATGGATGTTCCTCTCGTTTCCAATCTGATTATTAGCACCTTCTAGGTCAGCTTGGAGTGCATCAATTGCAGATTCTAGATTTTGCTTTTGCTTTGTGGACTGTTCCAGTTCTACCTTGGCTTCTGCAAGCTCTCTATCCCGTTGGGCAAATCTTTCACTGAAGGCTTGGACCTCCTCCTGCCTCTGAGATAATTGCTCGGACGTCGATTTGAGACATTCCTCTCTTTCACCTAGCCTCCTTTCCGCATCATCTTTGATTTCTTGGAGGTTTGCTGCAGCATCTTCAAGTTCAGACAATTTTTCCTTCAATTTATTTTCCCCTTCCTCAGATGTTTCTTTCAAATCTTGATATTCTTCCTGAATCTTGGTCAGGCTGTCAGCCTGAAATAAATGAATATTTACCAGAAAGTCAAAGGACATTAATAGTCAATATCAAAAACAATTTCACATAAAACATAAAATCAACTGGTTGCTATGGTGACATTTATGATGAGTCAGGTGATAGATATGTGGTTTCATTTACCAAGCAATGTATTTACAACATCTAATAAAATCCAAGAAAAGCTAAACTATTTAAAGCAGTGTTCCAGTTACCATATCAGACAACAAACTAAGGGTTGAATAGAACAATTCCACAGTAGAGATATCGTAACCTGTTTATGGCTTTGTTGCTTTCATTACTTGGGGATTATCCAGAAAGACAATAGTGCACAGTGATTTATCAAATGTACAACGAAAGGTAAGGGGGAGGCAAGTGCAAAATTGTTTACTTTCTTTGAAAAGTGAAACAACATGTAGAGTAGATCAGGATAGAAATGACTATTAAGATGCATTCCTACTAATCTACCTGTTCTTTGTTAATTTCCTTCATGCTCTCCAATTCTCCTGTGGTTGTTTCCAAAGTTTCCCTCAATTTCGACAAAGATTCCTCTGCCTCTTGCATCCTCTCTTCTACCTCTTGCCTGGCAGATGTTTCAGATGTCAACTTTTGCTGCACAAATGTGGGAAAGAGGATAACCAAAATTACAACCTGAAGCAAGCAAAATGAAATCGTTCAAAGCAGAAGTTTGTGAAGAGATTCACATTACAACCAAAAAAGAAAACAAGAGCCCAAGGGCACTGTGGTTCCCTGCACAGATGCAATCTAAATTATGAAGGACAAGGAGCATTTTGCATCATTTTGTACAATAGCCCATATGGACCATTTCTGACCATGAACCCTCATATCCTGAACGTCCCACAGTTACCCTAGTGCTAATGTGACAGACCTTCCACTTTTGTGACAGATGATCTGTAAATGACGACACATACTTCATGATTTTACAAAATAGATCAAAAGGCCCATTTTGCACATTGGACCCCAAACATGACAAACACCTAGATGGAACCACTTCCATCATACTAACATGACAAAGCATCGACAATGTTACCCACAATCTGTAAAAGAATGAAGTATTTCACAAGTTTTCATAAAATGGCCACAGGGACCTTGCACCAATAAATTTCTAACATCCCAAAGGTACAACTACCATATTAGTAATGCAACACAATGTCAATTTTATACCATGGGACCCAGACACACTGAACACACAGAAAGAACCAGTACCGTAGTAATGATCATGTGACACAACCTTAACTTGTACCATAACAATCTGTAGGAGAAGCATTTTGCACAATGTCATAAAATAGCCTATTTCAGACCTTGAAGCCAAAATCCTGAACAACCTGAATGTACTACTACCATAGTAGATATGTCACACAACTTCAACTTAGTACCACACAATCTGTTGAAGTTTGCATTTTGCATGATTTCACAAAATGTTCCATAGGGTCTATTTAGACCTTGGACATAAAACATTGAATATCCCTAAGGTACCACAAATACATTAGCAATTGGTGTACTTAATTGGGTGCTTTGGGCCACCCATGGTCCACATGTGACCTCTCACACCCAAATTTCGTACACTTACTGAGGGCTCATAACCCAAAGATCATTCTCCCCAAGTTTCAAGAAAATGCATCAAATATTGTTTGAGAGAGAGCAATTCATACCGGTTGTGAACAGATCAGGTCAATACATAGAGAGCTGACAGCCTCATCACAATTACACCTCACACAAGGCAGGTAGAATAAGTCACAAATGTTTAGTTACCTGCTATTTTGTACTCCTTTCTAGAACCTCCATTGTTAGTACACTAAAGCAAATTCAATGGTTACATGATTAATGGACCATATTAGCATCCATAACATGAGAAAGAGAGCAGGGAGAAATTGCCTGTATGACAATTACCGTCATATATGCAGTGTACTGAGCAATCAAACTTTCCCTACACTAATGACACACGATGTAGCAAATAGTATTTTGAGACACAATGGTATCGAAGCCCAAGAATGCCCTAATATCACTGCTTAGGGCTAAAATAGGTCCCACTATCCTTTGCCTCTTACTTGACCTACACCACAACGAATCATGTATGAACTATCTCTAACCTTTTTACCCTGAGATATTGAGTTAAAGAGGCTCCTTCTGGGTTTTGCCCTTAGTGTCCCCAGATAACGTTTCACCTGCACCAAAAACAACCTTCTCAATATGGCAAACCTACATATCAAGTTTGACTATCATCAGATTCTCCCTTATTGAGTTAGAGCATTTCCAAGCAAGTGTCACAGACACACACACACACAAATCTGACTGCATAGGTTCCTTTGCTGATGCAAGGAACCAAAAAAGGAACAAAAGGTAAGAATGAAGTGTGACTTTGATGATGTAACAAGGTTCTAATTTTAAACGTAATGTTTAATGAATCACGGCAATCAATAGAAAAAAGCAAACCATTGTCTTAGGACAAATATTATGACCATATATATAACAGTGACAATGAAAAGTCAAGAGTTTGATGTCTTTTTTTCTCTCTCTTTTCACGCTCCGTTTCTCCTGTCTGAAAAAAATTTATCCTCTATGAACAATCAGAACACTTCACAAAAGACAATAAGAGTTGCAATGTACTTCATGATTACCATGTATTACCTTCTATGCTCATTGTTTTTTGTAAATCTTTCAAAAACCAGAAATAAATACATACAGAACTTTTACAGTTTTCTTCCATTTCCCCAGGACTTCTGACACTTCCTTCTATTCTCTCGCTTGTAAATATTATACATCCACACTCAACTGCAACTGATAACATTAATTAAATAACAAATTACCTCTAGATCATCTCTTTCTTTTTCCATTCCTTCCAGAGATTGTCGAGATTCTTCCATTTCTCTGTGGAGTTTCTCCCTCTCATCCATCAGTTCCTGTTTCTCTTTCTCCATCTCTGCCAAAGATGAGAACTCTGACTCCATCTTGTGCTTCAGGTCTTGGATTTGCTCCTCCAGGTTCATCCTCTGATTGGCAAGTCCTGGGGATGAAAGCAAACACGAAAAAAGGAAATAACATTCCAGTCTCTTTCTTCCTTTATCACAAACAGAAGAAAATGTTCCTCGACTCTTTTGACTTACCAGGGTCATTTGACAACAGTCAGTTCCAGTCAAATCAGATCACAATATTAGGCCACAATGGTATGGCAAAGCAAACCAGGGACCACTTACCATCTCTTTCTTCTTCCAATTGTACCATCTTCAACTCTGTTGTCACTTTCTCTTCTTTCATGATCTTATTCTCCTGCTCGAAATCTTCAACCGTTTTTTCTAAGTCTTTCTTCTCCTCTTCCAAACGATTGACATTTTCCTCTAACGAGGCCTGAAAAAAGGACAAAGGGATGAAGAGGGGGGAAAAATATTCAAATTTTACCAGATAAAATTTTATTTTTGCTGTAAAACCTTTCTTAATCAAACTCTGGATTTCCTGCTGAAACAGGTGGAATTCCCAATATGACTATACTGGAGGAAAGTACATTTGAATATACATAATTGTCTGAGAAATGGCACCTTGTCCTCACACAATTTTCATAATTTGATAAAATCAAGTCTCAAGAAGACCTTTTCTACATGACAGAACATGATGTGATACCCGAATGTACCATAATGGTTAGGGCAGATACCTCTCAAAAAAGGATATAAACATGTATGACATCATGTGTGGATTGGCTGGAAAAGGTCTGAAACTACATATTCCTGTTATTTGGGTCAAGGTTTCCTCTAGTGTTTTCATGAATAAACCGGGCGTCTGGGTACTTGCCAAATATTTTACTACCTGGATCCAAAATTACAGCTGGTTCCTTCATAAAGTGAACAACACAACCGCTGTATGGAAACACTGGGTCAGATTGCCAAATTTCACCTAATACACACAGGCAATAGTTAAAAATGGTATTATCTCCTTTTTCTGAGGAAAAATCGGTGGTCGTATTGTTGAGTAGGTGTAGATGGGTGTATGAAGGACACTATTAAGATCACTAAACACAAATGTGATATACCCGGGTGCCCTACGGGTAGGAGAAAAAATTACCCAATTCCCATTTTTAGAAAATCGATGAAAACTCTAGTGGCTAAACATAGTTTGACTTCGAAACACTTACCATTTGTAATACTTGATATAACCAGAAAGCCAAAAGGCTTTGTGATTCCTTGCTACATGGTTATATTACAACAAACATGAATTATTCAAATGACAAGTATAAGATCAACTGCAGTTATTTTTCTTGATACACCACAAGCCTTTAACCAAAAATGACCTTTATTTTGGTGACCTAAAATGACTGCGACATTTGATGTCCACCAAAAGCAATAGGGATCACCTACCCAGGCCATACAACCCACACATCAAGTACAGTATGAGTACGGTATGAAATCAGTCAACATTATCTCTGAGCTCCAAGAAACACACAAGTAATCAATGCTGCTTCTAGTCTTGCCTGCTGTTAGTTGAATCAAATAACTCAACCTTACCTCATCTGAACTCAGCTTGTCTGCCATATTTACCTCAAAATTCTTCGTAAACCACCAGGATAATTTCTTCCTTGTTACAAGTAGCTTTTAACACACTCAAAGTCCTGGTAAGTTGACCCTAAGTTACGATTCCTCCGCAATATTTTTGCTTCCTCCATCTTTTCCGACATTGTGAAATATGATTGAAAGCACTCCAATTTGATTGTTAAGAAACCTTGTTCTGCTACCAGCTGTTTCTCTGGATATTAATATTATCCAAATAAATGATAGAACAGATGGTTTTTTTACTTTCTTCATTTTTTTCATAAACCCATTAACATTCCTTTGCATGCTTTTCTATCTGACCCCATGACCTCCCATACCAACACTCTCTCTCTGGACAACTCATTAGCCCCCCACACTAGAAGTTACTCACTAAGTTACAAATGCAGTACTGTAGGGAGCAATCCCATTGAGTTAACTGTGTGCGAGAGAATAAATACCTGCTATTGCACAATGTAGATCAATATATATTTGTACAGTAGTTTATAATAACCACAATAATGGTGTTTAGGCTATTATTATAGTTTTATAGTGAAAAATTATCCTTTCCTCTCTATTGATAAGCATTAAATTTCACAGGGTCAAACCTGTTAATAACAGACAACCTTATCAAGTTTAAAACAAATCTGACCCATGGATAAGGAACTATGGCAGTTTTAAAATTTTTTATGTTTTACCCCATAACCTCATTAATATGCAAGATTTGGACACCAAAACCAATAGGGATCATCTACTCAATATGGGCAACCAAAATGCCAAAAATGAAATTACTCAGAGTTACCCTTCTTGAGATAGAGTGTTTACGAGCAACCGTCACACACACACACACACACACACACACACACATACATACCCACACATGACATCAGGGTTGCATAGATTCCCCAGCCTACTCAAGGAATCAAAAACAAGGGACAAAACTAGAGCAGCAAAGCCACCGAATCTCAATACTTCTGGTTATTTGATGTTCCTTTGTAAGGATGTCCTGAACATGTTGGAGCCACTTCAATTGTGATTGAAGAGATTGAAAACGACAATCAGAGAGGTTTAAATCTGGTCGATGTACCTGGTGTTGACAAAATATTAGACTTCTGCCACTTAGTTCATTTGCATGCCATCCATTGTTCACAATGGAACAAATTTAATGTATTCATTTGTGTCAATTAAACAGTTGTTTCGAGTTTTGCCTCCCATTCTCAGAAAATGTGAGCAGCTTAAAACCTGGGTTCAAAGCATTGCTCTGAGCGAGCTAATTGTTTAAGAATTAGTTAAAATGATAATGTTTGTGAAATGAAAGCTATTGATTGGGAATCACCTGATAAAATTTACAAAAGACCTTTGAGCTAAGTGAACAGCTTATCGTTGCTCAATTTTGTGGGTCTTAGAGTATTAGCATTATACTAAATGCACACCTGGCATTGGACAATCTTCTTTAGTACTTCTTCTTTCATGGCATTCTTGACATCACTTTTCTTTGAATAAAACTATCAATAGTTTTATATGGTGCTCCCTTTTATGGCCAAAAAGTCACTTGTCTTTTGGGACTATTTGCAGTACCACAAGCATCTTTGTTTTCAAGATTTCCCATACTTTCACATTCCATGATCAGAAGTGCACAGTGGCTGACTGACTGCACATTTGTTCCTTTAGGCAAGGTCAAAGTTCAACTTTCAATCTCTTCAGTGGTCATATTGATCAGACTAGGCTCAGTTCTTGTCCTTGGTAATATCTGAGCTCAAAGGGCAAACAGAATCCTTGAATCACAACAGACTAGACAGTAGGCAGACAACAGCATCCAAATTCTAAGAGAGGTCACAATGTCATTAGACTATGAACCCTGGTGACCTCAAATGACCTTTAACCTCCATCAGCACGCAACCTTTCAAACTCCAGAAAATTTATGGGGATAACTTCCACCCAACAGCTGAGAGACCGACATCGCCCTTTCAAAATTGGGCGAATTTTTTACCTCTCGAAATCCGTCAACAGAATAAGGCTTCACACAAATGCTCAAAAAATTTTGTTTTACACCATATGTTAATGCCCTCCACCCCCACCCCACAATTTCTCCCTCCTCCGGTCCCTTCTTGTGATGTGTTCCTGTAGATCCTCGGAGGCCTTTCACTGTGTTTAATAGTTAAGGCACATGATCAGAGAGGTAAATGGGTGGGTCCAATCCTGCCGAGACACTACATAGTTTGACGATGAGAAGGATAGAGGCACTCACTTTTTTTCGTCATTTCCGTGAGCGAAATCGTGCAGGAGAGGCCCTCTGAGAATGTGTTTGCATTACCAGGAAGAGAGATTTTGATGGCAAAACAATTGGAAAGGTGAATTTTGTTCAGTGATGCAACTTCATGGAAAACAGGAAAAATGATAAAATTGTGAAAAAGGCTTGCAAACTGTGTATAACCTGGGACTATTTCTTAAGCCTTCTAAAGACTGGTGCTTTTTTTTTTTTTGTGCTTCTTTGTTTTGGGGTGGGAGGGGGTCATTTCTGTTAGTGACATAGCACAGGTTATCCTCTACAAAAGCTTTACCATTACTGCTTCGACAAGCACAAATGTACAAACACTGCACTTCGATGATAAGACACAATTTTTTTTTTCATGACCAAGGAGGGGGTTTGTTATTGATGAGGGAAGCATTTTCATTTAAATGAAGCCAAACAAGTAGACAAAGAGCCATTGTTTAGTAAATTAGTGTAGTTGTCACCTCCATATAAGGCAAAGGGCATCAATAAGACAAAATGGATGAAATGCAATAATTGCTGTCTCCAATGGTGAGTGACTATCATTTAAATTTTCTGACCATGTAAAAGTGGGTCTGTGTCAATGTTCCTGAGGTTAAATGTTCCCAGGATTCGATGTTCCCAAAGTTCCATGTTTCTGAGGTTCAATGTTCACAGGGTTTGAATTTCCCTGGGGTTCAATGTTCCCGAGGTTCGATGTTCCCAGGGTTTGATTTTCCAGATGTTCAATATCAGTAAGATTCATTGTTCCCTGGGTTTGATGTTCCTGAGGTTTGACGTTCCCGGGAATCAATGTTCACAGTTCCTGGAATATATTTTCAAAATTCACCAGGAGTGACCACAAACAGCCACAGAGAAGCATCTTTTTTAACAACTGTTGCAGTGTGCCTAGGGAACATCATTCTGTGTGACTATTAACTTGCAAAGGAAAACAAGGTTGATTTCTTTTCGATCAGAATCTACACCTTACAACCGAAGAAGCATTGTATATGACTATATGCAAACCTAAAACATAATTGAGGAGGGCTTAGTGTCTTCTGAAACAGGAAAGGTCATTTTACATTGATCATGAAAATGCATTAAAAGAGGAAAGTCACACCAAATCTAAATTGGAAGAGCGTCATTCTTTCAAAGTCCTAAAAAGGTTTATCTTATAATTCTCAATAGCACAGCAACACCACCTCTGATATGTGAAAAAAAAAAAGCGATAAGAATGACTAAGAGACAAAGCAAAGATCCAATGAAGAGTCAATAAGTATGCGGAGGGAGGAAAACATCAAGCAACGGCATACCGTTATCAGTAAAACGATGCGTTAATAGAAAGGGAGATGAAATCCAGTGATGGCCATATTATGATCATTCGATAATGAGTAATGCCAAAAGACAAGACATAGAAATATAATTTACGAACCTTGATAATAAGATGATGCAAAAATAAAAAAAATAAATATAAAAAGGTGTAACGAACAGATGGAGTAATACAGATGAAGTAATAAAAACGATGACACATCTTTGAACGTGTCGCTTTCATTTCAAAACAGAGGGCAAGATGTCAGGGGGAAAATACCAAATCACCTTCTGAGGTCCCTTACGAATAACATCTGTCGTTAGCTAAATGCAAAACAAGAAAGAGCTACAGATAGATTGATCTTTTGAAAATTTCTCTGATGTAAGTTTCACTGTAAGAGACGAGTGGTATGTACAGTTTTAGATCTCAGAGGTCTACCAAATAGATGAAGTTCTACTGCTTTTCTCTGATGCAAAGGGCTACTGCTTAAGACCTTTGCCTGAAAGTTTAAGCACATTTGGAAACATGATTTACAATATTAAGGTAAACACTTCTGTTGCTTCATACCTCCATCCTATGCACCTGTTCTCATATCCCATCCCATCCCACCCCCCACCTCTCCCCCTCCACCGGTCCTCGTTTGTTCTAAAATTTGTGAGACCTGAGCATTCATCACAATGATTAAAATTCTGGGAGGTCATGAGACAAAATGTGAAGAACAAAGTAAGTCTTTCACATGACAATCATGAAGGCAACATTTCAAATCTCCTTCCTTAAGACAAACAGCCCTGCATCTGTGCAGTAAGCAGTCATTTTGCTTTCTTTCCACAACATTTCAGATTACACAAAACACAGAGTCAGTCCAGATTTACGTCCCTTCAGCCTTTGATCAGCCTTGCCTACAGGTACAAATTAACATGATTTTGTGATGTTCAGCAATGGGGAAACTATAACTCAATTGCAGACACGTCGTTTTAAACTTGTTGGTTGACCATCACTGGGCCTTCTGTTTTGCTAGAAGTAAAATGGCCAAAAAAAAAATATATTACAAAAACTTAAAAAACACGAGTATGAGAAGGAAGCATGCAGGACGGCGAGTAAAAATGGAATGATGAAGGTAGTAGAGAGAGAAGGAAGTGCTGACCATGTGCGCTTCAGCGTTTTTTCTAAAATCCAACTGCTCAACCAAGCGAGATTCTACACTGACCCGGGATTTCATCTCCGTTTCTTGTGCCTGCTCCTTCTCCATCAGTTGGGACGTCAGGGAGGCGACCCTCCCCTCCAAGTCTGATATCTTTGTCTCCTGTTCCTCTGAATGTTGAACCTGGTTCTGTTCAGGTGACAAAGGCGAGAATAATAAATGAGACTAGAACGTGATGCTTTTTACAAGTTTAACAAGGATTTTGCAAGTTCTGACATATATTTCATTAAGTGTATTCATTGTCTCCCTCCTAGAGAGCGGGCAGAAGTTCAATTTTGTGCACTCGGTCAACGTATCGCAACGAGAAATGTTGATGCCGACACATGGTTGAGCATTCACTGCAATGCTAAGAACATTTTACCAAACTAATGTACTGTAGTATGTGTGATTACCCGACTAATCAAACAATAATAAACAAACGACACTATTGATTTTCTCACCATCCAAAGTTACCAATTCTAAATGCTATCCTTTATTGTGCAGGGCTGTTCACATCAGAGGCAACCTTGATTTCCCTTAGCTTTCCAAATACACCCAGCTGGCACTTATCAGTGGCAAAAAGGATTCTATGTAGCTGAAACCTTGATCAATGACCAAATTCTTTGTGCAAGAGCACAACTAAATGCCAAATAATCCAAAGAAAATCAAATTTTTTTATGTTTAAGTAAAAATAGCCAAAACTTTTGTCTGATAAGGACTGAAGGGAAAACTGGCAAAGAAGGTATAAAGAGTGAGTGTACAGTATATTACACATTAATGCAACTTAAACATTGGAGAAAGCCAGAGCCAGGTAAAATGCAGATGCCCGGTAAGATAAAAAACAGATGTGGAAAGCTACAGCTGTATTCATAGTTTCCAGAGATAGACTAGGATACGGCTATCAGAACAGGGTGAGGGAGAAGGGAAGTTGACGAGACTATACATTGTACTAGTAACGCGATTTATAATTCATAAAATGTTCTTCAAATAGAATACGTGCAAAATGAAAGTATATACATGACACTTTAAGAGCTACGTTTTAATGTACTGAACGACAAAGAAAAGTTGTTCAGCTTATGAACTCCCACTCCTCTGTCTCACCCTATCCAAGTCCTACCCCTCCCTTGCTCCCCCCTCCCCACATCCTGCAACTGAAACTTAAACTTTCAAATGCAATTATCTGATTCCATTGTCATGAAGGATTATTCACAAGTGCACTACACATAGATAGGTTTTTCAACATGTCACACCGGTGACCCCTTCCCCTCTCCCCAACTCAAGCCCCCCATCTCCCTCTGTCCTCATATGTAAAAACACTAAAGTATGGTAAAATAGACTGCACCTGTTCAACCTTGGCCTGAAGATTTACAATCCTTTCCTCCAAAGATGAATTTTCTTCATCTCTTGAGAGCAGCATCTTCTTCAGCTCATCTTTCTCTTCCAGTAGGTTGGTCTTCTGCTTCTCCAGGTTCTTCATCTCCTCTTCCAGAGATCCTGATTGACAAGAAGCAACGTACACACGTGAATATCTCACCATTTCTTCATCTTCCGCTGTTATTCTATTTTCCTCTGTTACCCCTCCCATCCCACCTTCCCACCAACTTTATGGACACACTTCATATGGGGCTACACAAAGTACCAAACTTTACACAATACCTTGTTTTGTGACAGCTTCTTCGAAGTCAACCAGCTTCAGCTGCAAGTTACCCTTTTCTTCTTCCAGTTCTGCAACTCTGTTTTTCAAAGTGCTGACTTCGTCTGCTAGAGAGTCCACCTGGAAAAGTAAAAAATGTCGCAAAATACAACTAAATACAAATCACGACAAATGCGAGAAGAGTGTTCAGTCATAAGCTTCAATTTCATATGCCAAACTGTGAACTGGACGTTATGAATATGGGCTGCGTTTTTTCTTACTCATCAAGTGATCTCTGAATCGGAATGGAATAATCTGACACCAGAAGTTGTCGCTGCGACTTCCTCGAATAGTTTTGAGAGTCAAATCAATCCAATCGTGTATAGTAAAAGGAGACTTCATACAGGGAGTTGTTATTTAGATGGAGATGGAATGCTCTGAAGGTAAGTTTGCACCTCCAGGGTCACACGGTAATCATTCTGTCCTTTGCGTCATTCTTGACAGTTCTAAGACTACAAGCTTGCACATGGGATTAGATTGCAAACGCAATACGGCATTTGTCGTCTGCTTCGGTTACATTCGGACCAGGAACTTTCACGGACTGACGCGGTGTTGCCAGTCATCAGGAGGGAAACAATTACTCTGCCTAGGTGTCACTCTGTGCCACGTATCACAGAATAACACTTTGGTCATATGTCAAAACATGAAAAAGAATATACATATGGCTACTTCAGGAAACCTCAGGAAACTTCATAGATGTCAAAAAATAAGGCTCCTTCTGTCCTCGGCTCAATTGCATGTGATCTCTCGTTAAGAAGGCTAAACGTGTTCATTTCAATGAAACAGTCGTTTTGAATTTCACACCACTTGCTCTTAATATGTTGACTGATTTTGCTCCCCGCATCCCATCAGCAGCATCTGAGGTGGCATCGGGTGAGATATTTGGTGTGCTGATGAGGTATTTTTCTTCTTGTTTTTTTCAGCTAAAATTTAGAATCAGTGACCACCAGTCAAGTTTATTGATGATGGTTAGGATTAAGTATTTGATGAGAATAAACCAAGTTGAAGGTGTAAAAGGCTATTTAGGCCTAACTTTAACCTACAAACCCACCAATCATGGTTAAATTGATAATTAGGGTTAAGTTTAGGATGAAATTAGACAAAAACAAGGATTTCAAGAAGAATACGTCACTTCCAGTAATTGATTCTAAATTAGTACCTTTTTTTCTTTCAGGACATCTTCACAGTCCTGATCTTACATGTACAGTAGGATAAAAACAAAAAGAATACTGATAAGATGGAGGATTCTAACATGACAATGAATCATTTTTAAGAAAGATGTACCAAAAGGTTTTCGTTCTTGCGTCTGTCAGTACTTATGACCTCTAGATGTTCTTACAAGCCATTTAACGATGGAGTGAAAAGGCAACTTTTTCAGCAAAGTTATTTCGTTTAAGACCTATGTCAGATGAAAGGACGTCAGAAAATACACCTGTAGCGTCTGAGTTAGACCAAACATAAGCAACTTCTATGAAGATCTGTGCAGCATCTACCTTAACTTACAGGTCTCCTCTCTCGAGCATAAGGTACAGTACTAATAAGTATGGCCAAACTCTAAAGCGGCGTTCACACTACAACGATATCGGATCGGATTACGATCCGATTTTTTTTATCTTTAGTAAATATCTTCTCCATCTCTGATTGGAAAGAACCAAAAATTTGTCAACTTGTGTAAAGATATGATTTGTACCAGAGGACTACGAAAATGAACTGTTATCTAATTATTTCGTGACGTCACACCGACAGAAGGCTTTTATCGGACACTCGTGGTCCGATAAAAGCTGTCTGTCGGTGTGATGTCACGAAATAATTAGTATAAATTTAATTTTCTTAGTCATACGATACAAATCATTTATTTACACAAGTTGGCAAATTTTTGGTTCTTTCTCATCAGAGGTGGAGAAGATATTTACCAAAAACGAAAAACATCGGATCGTAATCCGATCCGATATCGTTGTAGTGTGAACACACCTTAAGCTTTAACATAAAATTAAAGAATTGGCATTAGCTAGGTCATTCACACATACATAGAAAAGAAATAGAATACATAGAAATGTTGATATATCATGCTTCACTTGCACTAAATGAGTGGCAAAGTCTCGAAGGAAAGAACAGCAAAGATGACTTTTACTGAAGCTCTTGTAATTCCTCATTTGAGTGTAGCCTAATCTACTACCAAGTACATTCCACTACTGCACTTTCTATTCTGACCTTTGGTGATCATAAATGCTTAACACATGACACCAAATTCACACAAATACTAAGAAGGGACCCACGCACGTCATAAATAATGACCAACCTGAGACAAAACTAAAGCACCTCAAAACTAAACAGTGGTATCAACTGTGTTAATGCACTTACTGCAGACATCTGTGAAAAGACATAGTTCATGTGCATTTCCATCCTAAAGAAAACTTTCCGCATCGACAATCATCAAGAAATGTTGAAATGTCTCAGAAAAAAAAAATTTCACTAAAAGCCTGCAAAAGTTTCCTGAAGGTATAGTCCTGCCACGCACAAACACTATTCAACAATGTAGCCATGAACTGGACTGTAGGCTAACAGGGCTGCTCAGAGCTGACTGATGGACACAGTTGCATCACTGACTAAAGGAGACAGTCCTTCTCAAACTTGTTCAAGCATGACATGTAAGCATTTGAATAGAACTTTTGAATAAACAGTGCAGTAAACATGAATATGCATATAACTAGTGTAAATTGCACCTATATTCAGTCATTGCAATACATCATACTGTAAGTATGGAGACTGATGTTCTAACTTACTCAATATTTAATCACACAAAAGTATTCTTTTTTTTAACCTTCTTGGAATTATTTGCCAGATAGAAACAGTATAATCAAGTGATATTTTATTACTTACCATAACTTGGTTCTAATTATTTTGTAAAGAAACAAGCTTCAACTGCAAATGTGTCATTCTTCTAAGTATAAACTTAAAATTCCATCCACTCTTTCTTTTCAGCTCCCATTCCTATGCCTAACCCCTCCTGCTGGCATAACTGCCTCAACGCTCATACTAACCCTAACCCAATACATAAAATTCATTTTTAAATTTCCTAGAAAACCTTCAGTATTTTATAGTAGCATACAAAAATGCCAAAATTTCTGCTTGATCAAATTTTAGTTTCTCATTGAAAGCTAGCCATTTTTTTTTTGGGAGGGGGGTTTCTTTAAAACATCTCAATTCACAGCCCATACTATTTTCTTAAATTCTAAGTTCACTCTAACCTCAATTTCATCACCGGTCGTTGACCTACCTTTCTCAGTTCTTCAAGCTGATCCTCCAGATTCTTAATCTTGGCCTTGGCCTGCGTCTTTAGCTTTGTCATTTTTGCTTCTGCTTTCAGGTGAGCGCCCTCTATCTCCTTCTCCAAGTCCGCCACCGCTTGCTCTCGTTCTGCCAGTTTCTCCTTAAGTTCTTCAATCTCTTTCCTCCTCTCAGCCAGTTCTTCCTCTGCCTTGCCACGATCAGTCTCCCTCTTTGCCTCCCCTTCAGCCTTTGCCTCTTCTAGGTCCTGCTGACTCTTTTCCAGTTCTTTTTTGAGTTGTTCAAAGTTCTCTGCCAGTGTAGAGTACTGTTCTGTAGCCTTCTTATATGCAGTCTCATACTGGCCGAGGGCCGTCTGCAATGCACCGACAGCTTCATCCTTCTCCGCGACATCCTTCTCGTGCTTCTCCTCGTTGGATGTAATCTGGCCCTCCAGATGTTGCTTCTTTAAGTTCCATTCTTGCTCCTTCGCAACAAAGTTTTCCTGCATGGAGTGGAACTGTTCCTGCATCACCTCTAGCTTTTCGTTCACTGCTTTCTCCGACGAGGACTGCTCCAGGATCTTCTTCTCCTTCTCTCCGATCTCCGTCTGCAAGACTTCCATGACCTTCTCCCGTCCCAGCATGACCTCCTCCATCTCTTGTATCTTCTGCTCCAGAGCCTGAATCTGTCGCGAGCCGTCCTCGCCTCTCCCTTGACTCTGGGAGTCCAGACGACTCACCAACTCCCTCTTCTCTGCTCTGAGTTTTTCGTTCTCTGCCTCCAGCATCGTCACCTTTTCATCGCTCTGCTCCATCTTGCCCCGCATCTTCTCAATCACCAGGTGGAGGTCACTCTTTTCCTTGTTTTCCTGCTCCACCACCTGTGGATTTTCAAAACAAATTTTAGGTCGACCTCACAAAAACAATTAAACTCATTCCCACCCTATGACACACATGTATGCATTCGTCTGAGGGAATCACCTGCACTTACGAATGCAATGCATCAAAAACTTTTAGCCTGGACACTGAATTAATTAAAAGTTTAAAGATGGACTATCCTATGAGTTAAGTTACTCTTTTCTTCCCTTAGCACCTCTCTTCCCCACCCCACTGCATCAACTACCACCTCCACATACCGATCCATAACCTGTTGTTCACGACTTTCATTCTCACTCAGGCTCGTTAAAGTCTACACAGATTTTCCAACATACAGTGCAAGGGTGTTCATACAAGGGTGTTAATGCTTCCTTAAATATCGTACACAAACATCGTCCCAAGTTCACTGTTCTGGTGATAATCAATCTTTGCAAAAAAACAATTCCTTTTGATTTTCAATATGTGAGGGGAAGTTCTTTTTTTTCTTCAAATCACTACCCTATTGGAATTATTTCTACAATGCACTGCTCCATTGACATAACGACCACGAAAATTATCATGTTTAAATTTGATGATTGTTCCACGCATGAATCAGAGGGATGGGATGATGAAGAATTTGAATAGTGTACTGTAAAAATATTACGTGGCGAATGGTGTACAAGTAGAGTCAAGAAGGGGACCCCCCTCACCCTGTTCCTTGCTCGTGACTCTACCGAAACATTTGACTCCCAGTGGTGGGGTTATCTTCGTAAAAGAAAAAAGTCCCACTGCTCTTAAATATTCAATTTATAATTCCATGTTTTGCGTTGCTGTTTTGGTACATTACTACTTTGTACTTTCTTATTTTTTTTCAAAGGATGCTGAAATAAACAACTACAATATAACTATCATAAATGCAAATTCAGCTGGGCCACAGTAGATTAAACATAAATGCTGTCCCCTTCCCTCCTATTTCAACTGTTACCAAAGACATTAAAGTTTTTCTACAGTAGTCAACACCACAAACAGTCTATGAATATAGAAAAAATGAATTATAAAGGATGAATTAAAAAGGTCATCAATCAAGGAAAAATGGTGCACATGCAGCAAACCCATGCAATGAATAAAAAAAATGGTTAGTGTAGTTCTTATTATCAGAAAAAAATTAATACCGAAATGCATTAAAGGATGGTTAAAAAGATAAAAGAAATTGCTGTTAGAAAATATAGAGTGAAAATAAAATTCTATGGCTTTACACAGACTATTCGTGGGTAAAGTAGCAAAATGAAAAAGACAAAAAATTTGGATGTTTCCTCACAAATGACCCATGCACAACTTTTCTGGTCTGGAGTTTCCTGAGGAGGACAACAAGTGTGCAGTCTACAGTATCTCAATTTTGAAATCAAAGTGATCATTGTCAAGAGATACAACACCTATCGCATACAAACGAAGCTCACGAGCGTAAATATCTGACTTATTTACACATCTGTATCTCTTAGTTTGAGCTGCAGCTAATGAAGGGTGGACGACTCTTCAGAGTTGAAGTATGACAGATTTTACATCCGTTGTTCAAATAAGTCTTGTTATTAGTCTTGGCCACTTTCGGTGAAACGACAAGTTCAAACAACTCCATATGTTTTTTTCCAATCAAAAACTCCATACTGCATGTTTCCCTGGAATCAAATCATGTACAATAGTCACGGTAGCATCGGTAACAAGCGTTTGCTTCGTATCGAAAGAAGTTTGTTTGAATGAGGACAGGAAGTTGTCGGGAAGACTTTTTACATTTCCTTCAAAAGGGTCACAGATACACATCATGGATGGATTATGGGTAAAAACTGCTAAAAATTGATAAAAAGCATCCTGTATCCATGGAGACCACTAATGAAATTTCAAGTTATCTGTAACCGGTGGCACTAAATGATGGAGACACATTTTAAATGTGAACTATGCTGTCGGTCGAAAAGATAATTGCCGAAACTTTTGCTAAGTTTATGGTAAGTCCTAGTCTAATTGGTATCATTCATGGCGAATTCTGATGACTCATTCAGAGGGAAATTGCACAGAAAAATATGTAAACTTCTTTGTTACAATCACTCAACTTATCCCCCATTCAGACTACAGAATTATTTTAATACATTTCTTCCAATGAAGCTAGTGAAATGTGTACCATCACTAAGGTTTGAGGGCAATTGTTTTACAGAATTTATCCTCTAAGTTTCACAATCTGTGGGTTTTGAATCTGGAGAAGAGAATACACAAAACCAATGAAAAATGTCTTGCTTATAATTTTAAGAATGTTACAAGGACCAGTTTAAATATTGCTTGTCACATTACTCGAGAAATATTCATGAGTGAATTTAAAATTGACCAATCACAGGCTACCTACATGTTCTACTGGGGTTTATGTGATCTAACTATGAAACTTACGAAGGCAGAGCATGTAAAAAATCAGACACACAGAAATGAAGGGATGTTTCCCCTCCTGGAAGGGGCATGATCAAACCTTCGGCAGGCTTCCAGAAGCAACTTCAGGTCAGCACGGAACCGGTCCGTTAGTTAATTGTTGGAAAGGAACTTCAAAACAGGTTACTGGGAAAGAATATTAACAAAAAACTACATCCTCCACCTAGACTAAAAAAAAAAAAAAATCTGGAATATCAATTTGTATCCTTCACTGTCTTCTCAGGATGAATTTCTCCATATTATCTAAGGACATCTGAGCAACATTTAATTTTGCTGGAAGATAGATGCAATATTCTTCTCCTAACTTTTACAATGTCATATTGATGTAGTTATGTCCTCAGTGGTCAAGCTTAGAGACTATGTCACACCTGAGGTGACCATAGCATACATGTTTATTCCTAGAAATTGAATAGATTGGCATTTAGCATGTTTTGTGATATACTATTCCATAAAACCAAACTAAAACAAAGCATTCACAAAAGCTTTTACGACATGTGCACAATGTCTTATTTACTCTGAGGGTTATTATAGCCCAATCCCCCTGCCCTAACATCTCCAGATCTTTTCTAAGGTCTCAGTTCTCAGTAATAAGATAAAAACTACCACTAAATGAACTACTGCACACGATCTGACTATACATGGGGTCTCCAGCTTTACGTACACTCACAGGAAAGCACAGAAACAAAATTCACAAGATAAATAACTATGCTCAAAGTATACATCATATTTTGTCCACTAATTCTTATAAAATCGAACTGACGCTGTTATGGAGCAAGCACTCAATAATAAGCAATCTATAGATACCTCTGTGGAAAAAGAACTATTTTCTCTTTTTCAAAACTTTATTCTTATTCCTTTAATCAACATTTTATTTACAAGGCTTTGTTCACTCCATAAATCACAAAACAGCAAAACATGCACGGATGGCTGCGACCTACAAAGTGAGCCTTTAAACTGCTCAGTACCTGGGCAAACGATTCCCCATGGCCCCCGCTTCTCATGGCCCCTATGATCGCATCTTTCTTCTCCAGCTGTCTGATGCCTTCCTCTACCTCCCCGGACAATCTGCGGGTCGTCTCTTCCAGTTGGTTTATGGAAGATTTCTGAGAGGCCAAATCAATCTCCTGTAAACGAATGGTCTCCTGTTTGGCATTAACCAACGATTCAAGTTTCTCCACCTCTGCGGTTTTCGACTGCAGTGTCCTTTCGCGATCCTCGAGCTTCTTTTTCAAAAGCAAAAGTTTGCCCCTGTTTGAGGAGCCCTCTTCAACCTATAGTTGAGTTGACGAGAAATAATGAGTCAAAATTCTGGGAACTATCATCACTAGGCTGTCCAAGGTCTCCCCGAGTTGAGCCTCATGGACTGGTTGGTGCGTGGGACTCTTAAAAACGCCTCAACAAGGAAAGCTTGAGATTGACAGATTATTGCATGACAAATCAGGGTTTAGTGTTTCCCAATTTTGTTAGCATGATCCCCCATCACCGTGCACAAAGGTGCAAAAGAAGCGCCTTTGGTGAGGAATTCTTGGAGGTAAGTGAAAAAAACACACACCATTTTGATGGATCATAGACAGAAAGCTTCATACACATATGTACGTTTAGCTCTGTGAAAAGTTTGGCGGCAGTTACTATTCTATCTCTCAAGAAAGTAGGATGACTTCCAGTATGAAAGACTGATGGAAGCTTTAAATGGTAAGTTCTCTCTTTGACAAAAATGCAGTAAAGAGAAGGTCTCAAACCATGACTTGTTCTTTACAATGAAGTAGTACACATGCATGCAGATCTTGTGTTAGTTGGGTATTCAGATATATAATACTAAACAATGGTATGTACTGTATATAGAATAATATGTGGCAATATGCAAAGTGGCTGAAGCAAAATGTGGAGAAAAGAAACCCAAAAAGAAAAATTTGTCTGAACACTCAGGAACGATCGAATTAAAGGGTTTCAGCAGTTATAAATGAGATCCGTTAAATAGTCCCCATGCATGAAAAATCTGTAACAAAGGAACAATATGCGACTTGTTAAACGAATATATCGGCAGCCAAAGACGGTGACAAACGAAAGGATGAAATGTAATACGACAGTAGGTGGTACCGAAATGCATTTTCAAAGACCTTGCTCCAATCGTACAGTACAGAGTGAAAGTTTCATTGAAAGCCAAGCTGCCATGCAATAAACAACGTACAAGACACAAGAGATGAGATCACTGTAATGGAAAACTCACACTGTCTCCACTAAAGAGAGCATGAAGAACGGTCGCCTATTCAATGGAGTTGGATAATAAGGAATTTGATTTTATATTTATCCTGCACTATCTGTAAATGTCCCTCTTTCATTCAATTTGACAAACCTTTGAGAGATCAATGGAATTATCTCTTTCTTTTGCTGACAGTTTCGATGGCTGCTACTTTATTTGATTGTACTTTTTATCTGAATATCGGTTGCTATGGATGAGTTGCAAAACAAAGCAAAACAAATGACGTTTAAACAAAGGCCAGTCTGTATTTCTGTTAATGTTCTAGAAGTTGCTCTACCATTCTTCGTGACGATCATTAAATGCTGCACTTTGCGGACAACATGCGTCCATTCTCGCTGTTTCGATGCTAGGTAGAAAGCAGTGATTAGAAAATGGATCTTTGACTGTGTAACTCCTTTCTGTCTAACTGTAACTTATTGTCTATGTCTCATGGTAGGAAGGTGAACAACAGAGTTGGTAGGGAAAGGGGAGGGTGGGGGAGCGAGGAGGGTAGAGGGCAACTGATGAGTATTATGGCAAATTTGCCATAACAGATTATAATGACTGTATTTAATTTAATTTATGTGAAATGTTCCTTTCTTCTCCAGTGAGAGACTAATCTAATATTAATAAATTGTTTTATGCTTTCTTTACTTTGCAACAACTAGAGAAGGAATTTTGGGGAAGGTTTTAACATTAAGCAATGTGCAAATTAGCAAAGTCTATTCAACATTTTCTAATTTTCTGGCACATACAGGGCTTGTGGGTAAGTAATTTAACCAGTGGCACAAAAGGAACTAAAGGTGCAAGACTGTACAATCTGGAACACCTGCAATAAGTTGGCTTTCCTGTAAATTTGAGGAGTTAGTCTCACCAAAGTGGACCATTGCAGGTTAGTTTATTCAAATTCTTCCAAAGACCAGCAAATTCACATACTGTACCATCAATCAAACACACAAGTGACATAAAAAAAAATAACAAAATTTCATACCTCTGGTGCCTTCTCGCCTGAACTTTCACTCTGTTGGGGGTTCTTCTTCAATTCTTCCAACTGTGTGTTTAGAGCTGTGATCTTGGCCTTGGCTTGAAGTTTGACCTTCGAGAGTTTGGCGTTGGTCTCCGTAAGTTCCTTGTCCTTCTGACGTATCATCGACTTGAGCTGGCCAATCAAACGGTTCTGCTCCTCCAGCTGTTCCTGGGCATCTGAGGGGCTGACGAAGCTCGCATCTCCGGCCGACATGAAGCTTGCATCTGGAGATGGGCTGGCACCTTCCATGGTTGGGTTCTGGGGAGAGAAATGCAAAAGTGACTTTGATATATTTACATCATCAGGTTCCATTTAAATTGACCTGTGTAGATTGTATATATTTACTTCACTGAGTGACAAAACACATAAGTAATAAAATTTGAAGTTGGGTCTTATCATGTGAACTCATCAAAGAACGGAACTGAGATACATTCCAATCAGACGGGTAACAGTACTTGGTCTTACAAACAGATCTATGTGATATTTACATTCAGACATTACCCATGAAGAAACAAATGGGTATTAAATGAGATCTGAATTGCTGTAACAATGAATAAATTATTACAATACTGTGACTTAAGGGAAGTAACGTAGGGATTTTACAATTTTCTCAACTTTGACATTTCACTTTCAAAAGACGCTGATCATAGAAAAAAATAGAGATAACCAATTCTTTAGATTCATTTCTAAATGAACAAAGATGATCATTGTGAAAATTATTTCAACTTCTAGCCCATTGGCGCACTGCAGTCTATCCATACTATGGCAGTTTCATAATGAATTTCAGAATGAATTGAACCTTCTGCAGTATATTATACTGCAGGCATCTCACTGTTGCTCTACTTGTCACAGTTTTGGTATAGAGATTTGCACACCATAAAGAAAGCATTATTTTTATGTAAATTCTTCATAAATGGCCTGAATCTTATGCACCCCCGAAAAATCTTGTATTGGTCCCCCATTACAGTACGTAACATCAACCTCTGTGTAAAATATGTCAGTTTTGATGTACTGTACACTTACTTGATCGGGCAGGTTGGTATCTGTTTCATCTGGTTGGGGATCTGCCTCTTCTGAAATGGACTTGTTTACGTTGTCAACGACTGTATCTAACTGAGATTGGACATTTTGTGCAATATTTGACAATCGGTTCCACATTCTGTCATTGGATGGGGTGTTCAGCTATGGTCTGAAAGATAAACACCAAAGAAGCAATACATGTTCATTACGTTTTGGAAAGTGCATTTTTACAGTGGGAATGAAAATGCACATGCTCTCTGTGGTTAAAACAGCATGAACACCAACTTGGGGAGATGGGGGTCACTCTTGTTTTTTGTGACCTGATATAAAAAAAATATATAAACACCATTCACAGCAGAAGTATATATATCTAAACTTGTGTTCTAAAAAATAAACAAAACTTTTAAGATGAACTTTAAGAAGCCAGAGAGACTGGTAAGTATCATCTGGCATTCTTATCACAAATTTTCTCAGTACTTTATGCACCAACCGATGGTGGCCTTCAGCTTAAATGGAGTTCAGAGGAAACGTACAGCTTTGATGGAGTTGCTACTGTTTGCCCAGCCCCAAGCCCCCCCCCCCCCAGAACCTGGCTATGCTTCTTTTAGAAGAGCAGCTTCGGGCCAGATTTTAAGACCCCCCACCACCACATTCAACATGGAGTTGCCACCCATGATGCAGAACAACATTTTAAGTGAAGAAACTCCACAGGAACAATAAACAATGTATCTCTCCGACCAAGCTAAAGGCTGGATTTGACATCAAGTTGTCAACAAAAATCAAGAACAAATAAATTGTTCCAGTCTATGGAGCAGGCTCTCCCAACAATTATATTTTCACATAGCTATTTTTCTTTTCATGTTCTAAGTTTAAAAGAGTTGCAAAACTGTCATCGCAACAAATATTGTGTCTACTTTGTTACACAAGACCATGTTGGCACTCTTGAGGAAAAACTTCCCTGCAAGTACAGTATGTGCTATATGCCACACTTCTGACTGTACAATGCATTGAAAACAGATATTCCATGTTTTTTTTATTGAATAGTGATTCCAAATATGCTCATACTTTGCAAAAAAAACGTAAGTTTGGGAATTACTCTTTTGCTTGGGTAGAGTATAATTGCTGACTATCATCAATCAGGACCAACAAGTGTTTCAAACAATTACAGAGTACATGGCCACTGCTTAACTCTCCTCAGTGGATGCCATGTGCATGGGTTGTTTGTAGCTTGAAATTTAACAATTTTCTTCAACGATGATTTTCTGTTCTTATATGCATGGAGCTGGTGATATCACTGCAGTCTATTGTCAAATCTTTCACTGTGCATCAGAGCATCTGCTCACAGTGGTTGGTTGTTGACCTTGTCAGATCTATCATTCGTCATACCCCCTTTTCAAAAAAGATGCAGCCATTCCACTGTAAAATCTTTCACTGTACATCAGCTCAGAGCATCCACTCTTTCAATTAAAGATTGGTCATAGACTCGTGACCTTTGTCAAAAAAAAGTTGTACCAATATATTTCAGAGCAACCATGTGTCGTTATCAAAAGACATCTACACCATAAAAATTCTGACTTAACATCCATACATCCAGATGCAGAGGAACAACCACCAAAAGGCTGTTTTCTATGCTCATAAAAATTAGAGTTACTAGGCCTACTAAGTACAGTACTTCCACTAGTACTACTGGCCTAGGTCTAAGTGTAACTGAAGCTGAAGTGCAAGAAAAGGTAATGCCTTGCCTGGACCTTAGTGGTATTTGCACGTGTCATGTAGTCTGAAGGTTTGAAAGCAATTGAAGGTAACATTAAACTAACAAAGCAAATACATTTGACCTAGCGTACTGTACACTGTATAGTAGACTAGTAATAGATTTGTGTTCTGGATACATTACTGTACATGATCATAACTACACTAACAGTAACACTACAGTGCGACTTAGTACAACTGATGAGAGGGCTATTCGTGATTAGAATTTGCAGCAGTAGTTACTTGTAGTGTACCTGCTTACTTAATGGACATGCAACTACCAGTTACACCTCGATCGACAGATCGACGCAATATTGCCCAGATCTTCGAGTTTTCGTGAAACTAGTATCTACAGGTTTGGTGTTGGCAAACTAACAGATCTTAGATACTGGTCTTCTGCCTAAGCAGTCCAGACCTATCCTAAGCTTACATTGTGATTTTACAGATGATAATTTACAAGAAGAAAGTTCGATCATTACAATTTCTCATCCTCTGAGGCAAGTGTCCTGAAAATCCATTTAAAAGAATATTTGTTTATTCTGTCAGGTTAGGTTGTTTCTTGCTTTGGGGTTCTTTATTACGTCAAGATTGTCGAGTCAGCAGCATGACCTTTGGTCTGTTGTTTACATCTTAGATAGTGGTTCCAGCCGTTTTCATCAGGAACACATGAATTACGGTTTTTAATAGAAAGGAATGTTAGATTTACCTAAACAATGTGGGTAACGTAAGTAAATTGATTTCTATCAAGTACATGCTATTAAAATTTGAGTCTACTCACTACCTATAGGGGGAGCTGAGATGGAACGGCCGGGGTCACAGTTGATCAGAGGGTCGTATTGTTTTTGTTACCAAGTTGTTATAGAGTACTTGATGTTCATATTTTTCTGTCCTTTGTTTTGGTGCCTCGGTGACCCGGTCATTGGCAAGGATTGCTTCTGCCACCCCCCACCCCTCCACTATGTGTCTCTTTCCTTATTTCAGACCTTGCGAAATGATCTCACCTGGATAAATCATTTGTTTTAAAGTCGAAACAAGAGTTTCCACTGATTTAAAAAATTTAAAAAACTCCAAATTGTGGAAATTATTCCTTAATGACGATCACATTTACATTCGTAGGTTTTATCTGTCGAAGGCGTGACCGCCTGCAGCTGTTTGTTTCAACACTAGAGCAGGACTTTATAAAAAAAAATCCACTCATATTATAATGAAACAGAAGACTAATACGTCCATGAAAAAAAATAAAATAAAAACCTACTATAAAAATACATGGGGGGGGGGGGGACTAAAAAGCGAAAAACAAAAATTTTGCAAAAGCATTTTTCTCTTTTATTCTTTTTTACATAAAAAGTTTTTAAATAAAAAAAATGTTAAAAACAGACATTTTTAAGCAAATTACAAAATTTTAAAAAAGGTATAAAAAATTTTGCTTTTTGTTTGTAAAAAATCCCCCCCCCCCCCACCTAAAAAAAAACAAACAGCTAGACTTAAGGGCTAGGTCCGCGGCAATGACAGAATAACACAAAACGTAAAGTGTCTAACGTTGTGCTTTTAAACGTTTTATAACCAGGTTCGGTTCTGGAGACACTAGTTGGACTAATTCACCTTTTACCATCTGAGCGGAACGCCACTATCAGTTGCTGAGTGATACACCACGAATATTTTTTACAAAACAAAAGCCTCCCAGATTGCAGAAAAATGGCCTTTTCGGGCCTCTTGAAAGACTTACCGCCAGACATTCTTTACTTTGAGATCTCGTGTTTTCTTTCAAACAATAAAGGTGAATAGTAGTTTGTGTAAGCTGTTTGCATATTTTTCGGCAAGGGGGGGGGGGGGTTGGCCTGTCAAATGTTGGAGGCTCAGTCCCTACCCCACCCCATATCGAAAAGTTCTGTGAGCAAAGCGGTCATTTGCTCATTTTATACCAAAAGTCTTAATTGTTCCCATAAAGGTAAGCTTAATCAGTTTTGCTTCGAAATGATATATCTAGCTGTAAACAATCCATGACTTTTGACCTGTTTTCATAATTTGAGGATTTCCTCAAAATAATGGGCCACGTCAGTGCCCAAAATCACGCGGTGTACGAAAAAACTGAAGATCCTAACAAACCAGTTCTTCTCCACCTGCTGCACCTATCACACATAGCTCCAAGAAAAGGGTTTAGCAGTGTAAATGTATTTGTGAATGCAAATATTAATCCTGTAATTTATGTAAATATGGGATGAACAACTTTTTTTGCCCATAAGAATCATTCTCATGAACTGATGATTTATGAGGAAAGTGTAAGCGATGTATCCAATCAGACAAGTATTCAGTGGGTGCGTAACAGTATGAACATTACAAATCCAGTTTAGCCAGATTTTAAAACACAACCCCGAATACTATATTAAACGAAAACCCTTCAGATACACTATGCGTCCACACACTGAAACGCATTTGCGAGGTTTGTGATCGCAACTTTGCGCGCCCGAAACCACCCCCTGTTATAACAACTTAACACGTTTTGATTTGTGTTAGAACTGTGACTCCTTTACTATGAACAAGTAAATTTCTATTATGACTACAAAATTTCATCCTTACGCTTTGCCCCCAACCCCGAATTTTTGTGTCGAATTTTTGGCCCGGCTCCATGGTGCAAGAACAAAATGTTTTACGACCGTATACTATGTGCAGACTAAGACATTGCCTAGCTGTTCGTACTTAACAGCAGCTCCCGTCTTGTATTGCTAGCTGCGATTTATTATGAATCGTGTGGTCTTGTACGGCAACATAGTTAACTTGTGTGTTTGCATATCGTATTCCAGGGACATGTTCTGGTAATGAGCAAAAGAACCACACCCTCCCGAGCAACTTTCTAAGTGGAATGTCAAGACATTTCTTCCTCTTTTTTTTTCAATTTTCCCTATATTTTTTTCTGGTCACTTTGGACATCGGGTTTGAGCCCACCCCCAGCCCTTGGATACGTCACGATCTATTAGTATGCTTGGCAAAAAGTTACCTTGTGAGGACGCCCCGCACGTACCAGTTGCGCCTCTCTCTCCAGCAAATCTCACTCTCCCCAGTCACTGACAGTTTACAGCCGTGATTACAATTACTCCAAGAGGTGAGGGGTGCTAGATGGTGACACACCATTTCATTATCTCTGCTCTCCTGGAAGGTGGAGTTCCGGAACCTGGAGTTCCGCTAGTTATTTCACTGAAACTGGGTTATAGCTTGGCATGAAGTTAACACGTCACAAAAGGTACGTGTGAGTGGATATTCCAAGTTGGCGATCCACAAGTTACAATCAACCTGTGACATTGACATAACCCCCATTCTGGTACTGGAAGGGGTTGCAATTTCCCCAGCATTTTTTTCCTGACAAATACACTATTTCCTTACCCTTAACCCTTTTCCCTCGGGGGGGGGGGAGTTGTTCCAGGTGAAATTGACTAGTTGGGAATTGCTCGGTATAGAATTGGGCGGGGAGAGCTGTCCAAGGGGAATTTTTTTTGGGGGGGGGTGGAGCTGGACGGAAATTTTCAGTGGGAGTTGTCCGGTAACGACTGGAAAGTTTATTTTCCAAAACACATGACGACATTTGTTCATTAAATTTAAATGCGTTTTGTGATCATAATGATTCGAAGGAAAGAGCTCACGGAATTATACGTTACGAGCAGTTACAAAATAATTTGGATCCTAAACTCGATCGCTGTTGCGATGGTACAAGATATGTCACAGCAATAAGACCGAGCCATTAGCGAGCGTGTGGACAGAGTGGAAAATACCCCAGGATCCAGGGGGAGGGCATATACGCCAAAAATCTCTAAATTTTATCACTCTGTATGCCGTCTAATCAACCACAGACCCGAAAACACTGCTTATTATAAGGAGTGGCCTGCCTCCCTGAATAAAAGGGCCACATTGCCACATTTAAAATATAATCTGGCGGCATAGGCTTCAAGTTCGACCTTCTCTTTACACAACCTCTCTAGCTATTGGTATGAATAGAAACAAACGTTTTTCAGCATATCCCAAGCGTTACTATAGATAATGTCTTTATTACTTTTCTTACTTTCGTTGTTTCTATTTTCTTTTTCATTTTTTTTTCTGCGGGAGGGGGTTAAAAAAAAGGCTTTAGGAGCCATAAAAGCGTCTCCGATAGTCGCATTTTCGAAATACACCACAAAGCTATCAACAACTGAATTATTTTGAAGAACGTGGCAAGAATGGGATTCTGAATCGAACACGGAACTGGTGTGTGCATCGTCTTACCCTGATCTGCAAATGAAGATCGGAAGCAGTGCTAGGAAAGTGCATGAGTTTGCGATACCATTGTTTTTTTTTTTTTGGGGGGGGGGGGATCTCTTTGTCTCACTTGTCCAAAGGCCCAGGAGGGTCTTGTTGCACGCGTCCCTGGATAAGAGCCTACTCAGTGACTAGTACCAGCCAATAAATTGTAACCTCATGATGAAGAAAACGTTCTGTTTCACGTTGAGTTTTCAAACGCACGAGAGATAATGCACATGCGCACTCAGGCCTTTGTTCAGGTGCACACTTTGCAATCTTTAAAATTTCAAAGAAGCTAGACAAATGATTAAAGAGATACATATACAACCGAACTGAAGAAAAAGTATAAGGAATGAGCCACTGAGGAATATTGATATCTCTTAAAAAATGGTAAAAATCATATTTGAATAGTATGTTCCGTCCGGAAGTTATGATTTTCGAAAGAAATATTTCCAAATGGTTCATTGCATTATCAGAAATTTGTGATGTCACATAGGCACAACTGATTTAATACCGTTTGTATTTCGTAATAATTTTGTTACTGTTTTAAAAGTGACGTTACAATACTTTAAGATATATGTGACCCTATAATATTTGGAAGAGAATCTACAATGTTAGCATACTATTACTGAATGGAACAATCTGCCACATGCAGGAGGCTGTCACTGCCACAACAGGCAACGGATTTAGAAACATCATCGATCCTATTTTCAGAAAAGAAGGGGGCTCTACATAAACCAGAGATGGCTGTCTGCCCCAGTTCTCAGTACCCCATCGACATTTGATGCCGGTGGGCTCCGGAAAATCGGTCAACCGGTAAATCGGTAAATATACCCAATATGCATTTTCACAGGTGTCGAATTCCAATGTTAAATTAGAGCTTTTTGACATTTTGGGTGACCACGAGGCAACTGGAAATCTTTCGTTACCAGAGAAGTCTTTCTTCAAACAGTTAGGAACAAAATATTGATATGAGTTCTAGAATGACTGAAGTGAAAAAAATATAGATACATTTTTTCTTTAATTTAAGAACCCCTTCGACTGCTGGTAAAAAATGCCCTTAAGTTTAACCATGGGTTGTTCTTTACTACATTGTAATTTTATTGTTGTTTTCACACTATATATTGGTTGTTGTAAGTCGAATACATATAGCTCCGGCAGAGCAGTTGTTATAATTTCACGTCAGCCAAGATGAACTTGAACAGAAGTCTACTCGCTTCCCAAAGTAATTTCTCTGGTAGTGAAAGTCGAACAAAATATTTTAATGTTTGTATCTTATAGAGCCGTCACTTCGAGAGTGTTTATTATTCTTGACAACAAACTTACCCATGTATTTTTCTCCTTACTGAGTGATTCCCCCGCTGTGAATATTTAAAAAATGGAAAGTACTTTGTGTTTTATTTTTGTCATAACTCTTGGTCTGAACTATTAACCTTTGGGTGATATGTTTGCAAATATAAAAATCACATTGTCATAAAATGAGTTCGAAGCCAATCAGCTTCGAGTAACAACATATTCTATTTAAAATATCAAAAATCCACTTTTTCTCCTAGAAGGGTTGAAGGACGTTTCACCACGGCTCAAGAGTCAAAACATAATTACTGAATTGTACGGCATCAAGTCGGTAATATTGAGGAGCTTGCCTAAGTTCGTGTCACAACGTGCATGCAAACGTGATAAACTGTTCTTGGAGAAAGAACCATTTGGAACAGACGTCCTTTTTTTTTTTACTTTTTTTTGTCATTTGGAGATCTCGTTCTGTTACATACCGAGTGAGAGTAATTGCCTGGAGACCAAACGCATAACGAAGGACAACAAAAAGTTGTGTTTTATTTCTTTTATTTTTTTTTTCACTTCGTTATATAGAGGCGAAAAGGTTGCAACTTGCATAAACCAAAGACGGAAGGATTCGATACAGTAAGTATATCTTCATTTGATGATATTACTCGAGCTGGATTTTCAATTTTCGTTTTAAGAACACCTCTCTCTCGCCACCTTTTCGGTAGCCATGTACCCGTCTGTACTGCATTTAAAGGAGTTTCGTCAACGTCACGTGACCGCGCGTCTCTTAGCTTTTAAAGAGCAATCATACACTTTCTCGCGCGTCTCTTTGGATTAAAAGGACAAGCGAATACTTTCTCACAATGTATCCTAGGAATACTGGTGCGCGTGTGCTGTAAATATGCGTATGTTTAGGGCCGAATGCATGTGATTTGCCGGTCAGTGCCGGTCAGTCGTCTGCAGCAGTATCACCATCGAAATCCTGTACTTTAGCTATTTGGATTCCGATTTCTGTGAGTATATATATCACCCGCGTGACGTCACACGAAATCTTGCTCTCTTGTGTTTCTCCTAACTTTGTTTACTGTTGTAATATGGTGACATGGACGTCGGTGGAAGGTGATAACTTTTCGACTCTGCCTTCTCGCGGTCACGAGGAACAGTTTTATTGATCTTTTTCCTTGATGATACGACCTGCTAAAACTGTTAAGTTCACTTAACCAGGTTGTCATTTCTTCTAATATATGAATGGATCTGGAGCAAAACTTTCGATAAAATTGATTTTTTTTTTACTCTCTTCTGCCCACGAAGAACGTACATTTCGTTTTATTGACAAGGTATATGAAGACTTCCTTCAATTAATCGGTATTGTAAAACTAGTAAATACCATTATTCTTCAGACTATGAGGGAATGCAGTTGCTCTGCATACAGAGAAAAGATGCGACATTACCCACATGTAGCATGCACGCACAGGGGCAGCACCGCGTGTGTATTTTAAATTTCAAACGTTGCTGGACTTCAATATATGAGGAGGAAGAAGAATCCGCAAAGGTTTCATCATATTAAGGTACTTAGTACTTCTCTGTTGGTTTTATTTTTAACTTGAGATCATCGATTTGTATTTCTTCTTTATTTCTTTTCGTGACTGACCGATCTGTAAGCCCCGTTCACATGTTTGCTTTGCAACGATACTGGGTCGGGAAAATATTACGTCGTGTTCCGATCCGATATCGTTGCTGTGTAAACGGGGCTTGATGATTATAATTTCTCCTATCATACGTTCGGGATTTTCTCGTCAAATAATCCTCCAATTCCATATTTGGTACAATTTATCCGCACTGAAGATAGTTTATGTGTCTAGAAAAGCTAACCATAGCTTGGATACTCGAAAAAAAAATTACGAAATATCACCCTTAATTCTAAACAATCAACTTATAAGTTGATCATGCAAGCAAAATGAGCCCAAGATAGAATGAAGGAATATTAGCTGCTCACAACATGTTTATGTTGCGCATTATTTAAAGTCGACGCGCACAAGGAAAACGATGTCGTGAAATTTACTTGCAGAGTATTACGGTGGCATGTGCTATCAAAATCGCATGCCCGTCCTAGACTATACGCATTTGGTCATTGTCCTGTTAGGTCGTAAACGCAATGTTTTTCGTAGTTCTAGGATTATGCGCGTCCAACTCCATGTGGTTTTATATCAGTATATCTTGCACAGTTGCTTTTGTATTAAAACGATATGAACAATTGTTGCGTCATTCATTTAAGAGAACAAGGTAATTGTGTTTTAAGTGCATTGCATAAAGGACGATTGTGAGCTCATAATGATTCGGTTGTAGCAAACATATAAGCAACATTTGTATATATCCTTCCATATACAAGGCGAATACTTCAAGAGGCCCATGCATTAAGGCTTACTGACGAACTCACGTGCTTTAATTCCGAAGAAAATCGAAGAGGAATCTGGGATTTTATTTTAATCATCTTATTCTAAACGTCTCTTAAGCATCACGGCGATCTGCGAAGGTAAAGGAACGTAAAACCGAAGTTGAGCAATACAGGAGTTACATGCACTCACTTAAAGGGAAATAGGGCGTTTGTTTTAGAGAAAACATCCATATTTTTAAAACCAATGTTTCAGGACGTAGGATCATAGATTATCCAAAATAAGGAAGGACAGTAGTCTTCTTTTCAAGAAATACGATTCCCACACATAGAAATTCAGTCATTTGTTGCTCAACACTTATTTGTTCACCCAAACTTTTCAAAATTCAAATGATGCATCTTCCATTGCTCATGATATGCATAATGTTTTGAGGAGATGAAGCTTTGGTAGATGTTTATTGATGAGACAGAATGGTTTAACAATGATTAAACTATTTCTTTTGTATGTCATGTTGGTGTATTCTAAACGCCCTATTTCCCTTTAACTTTGATTAATATGATGTATATTAATTAATACCTGTCGAAAATATTATCCGAGGATAAAAGCCGTCGGAGTGCATTGACTGCATTTATCTGGCCAAAATTGTTCAATGCATAGGTGCACATGCTCGGTGTATAGGCATACTTTAATTACGCCTGGGCAATGCACCTTCTCAACCGATGGAAGAAATTTTTGCATAGTTTCAGAACTGATGAAAGAAAATTGATTGCACGACAGAATCGTATAGCCCTACCTTTATAAATTAGCTTTTATCACCATCATTTAAAACGTGTAAGGAGTTTCATCTCTGTAACCATTTTGATCACTGGACATTTTGAGTGGTGTAAATTTGTTTTTTTGTTTTTTGCTAATTTGCGTATTTATCTTGACTACATGACAAGTGTGTAAGTCCGAGACCGTTAATTTTTCACCTAACCTTAGTTTGCGCTCATTAAAACTGAATATTTTCTTTCTTCACCTTCATGAAATGTAAACAAAAAGAGAATTCTAAGCAGAGTTTTGCCCATCCTGAAGCTCTCCTCCACGACCCATTTTTTTAGTTATATGTATGTATGTACATATATGTATGTAACATCATGTTACATTTTATGTTTTCTTCTTTCTTTTTTTTCAGCTGTTTGAGGTCTCTTTGAAGATAACTACATAACGCAGAATGCCGATATCAAGTTCACGACAGCGACTGATGCCTTCAGTCGTGGAGAGGCCATCGGCGAGGTCGCAACCACACGTTGTACTCCATCATCGAACTAGCAGCAGGAGCGAAAAGAAACAACGAACAGTGAATTTACAAGAAAAGCTGACACTACCGAGAATAAACCAGTTACAGATCAGCGAACAAGACAAAGGGTAGGTAAACAATGGGTTTGAAGAGGGCTAGGAACTGGAGAGAATGTGAAGGATTTTAAATGAGGCAGTGACGTTGTGCCCCCCCCCCCCCCGAAAATGTCAAAGGGCGTCCAAAAATTTTGTGTCAAAATTCATTTGAAAATCCTTGGAGGGAGATCGTGGTACTCTGTGTGGATACATGAGGTTTTTTTTGTCCACCTGTTTAGTTTTCTTTTCCTCCTGTTTATTATCTTTATATCACTTTTATACATACAATATTAGTATAAGTCAATTTTAACGGTAAGAAATCACTTAGCCAATGTACATTTATTACCTTGTATACATCGTTGTATTTTTCTCCGTTCTTTTTGTGGCTTTCTACTTTCAAAACAAAATTAAATGTAGAGTAAAGAATTTCAACTTTTAAATCAACTCGTTTCCTTGAACAACAATAAATATCGGACTTCAGATGCATGTGGATACATAAGTAATGAAAATGTTTGTTTTGAGGTGCGGCGGGATAAACATGTGTGGTTTCCAAAAATCACTGATTGCAATACGGCCTGGAAAATAATCAGTTTGTTATCACACATATTATAGCTTTGCTCTAGTTTCTATATTTTCGTAATTCTCGTCCATTTTTGTTGTCGCTGTTTCTTTCTTCACCCAGTCATCACCAGGACCGCGGAAGGATGGGGGAGGTAAAATATCCCAGGGGCCGTGACAATTTGTGGGCGTTGAAAACTATGTCATGAAGTAATACAGTACGCAACGATTTGGAAATCCATATAACAATTTATAGTTTCGTGCATGCATTTGTGATTGTCACTTACACAATCTTCATTACCACAAGCTGTAGACAGTCAGGTGGACGGCACCATTGATGAACACTGACAGTCGTGGATAAACCCAGGTGGTGTTAAAACCCTTCAGGAGTACATCACGATAAAAAAAAAGGGGAGAAGCTAAATGAATATTCAGCAGCCCCTCCCCAATATATGCCAAGTGCTCCAAGAAAAAAAAAACGACAGAGCATTTGTATATTATCATTGTATTATCTCAAGCCATCTGATATGTATTACCATTTTGATAGACTGAGAAATTGCAGACATTAGATCCATACTTCAAGACTGGATACAAGTAGATAAGAAAGCACCAGGGAACTGCCATCTAGGTGGGGGGGGGGGAGGGGTTCAAAGCTAACAATTTTCTCGCATGCTCTGAGTCAACCGATGTTGGCGTTCCGCTTAGATTGGCGGTATGGCAAGCCGTTTTACGTTCTTGACATATTGCCGACACTCAGTTCCCCCTCCCCGTAATATTTTGTTTGGGTTTTACAGCACATGAAATATGCACGTGTCCCCGTGACTTGATTTTGAGGGACTCGTGCTCTGTACCCAGCCCGCGGATCGACCCTCTGCGGACCTGGTCACTACCTCTCACGGACCAATTCAAATTCATGTGGGCACGACTCCCGTAAGGGAAAGAAGAAAAATGACTTATAAGTGTGTTAGGATCATATTAAGTTACATCACTCAGACTAGGCTACAATAACCCCAATGATCTCTCTCCTTTTGTATGTCCACAGTCAGTCTCACTTTCATTTCGGTGGCTTTACTTCACCTACTCCTAGCCCGAGCACCCCGGGTAGCTCTAGAAAGAAAGATACGATAAGAAGTAAAAGCGTAGACAACGACTTTGCGTTCAGGAAAATAAGAGTCTTCAGCAAGCCACCGGAACTGGAACCTTTAACGTTATTATTTTCGAGTCAAAATGAGGACCTTACCCACCAGGACGTGTTGAAGGGGCTACAAGAGGTCAAGGACATTTCCATTGATGACGTCAGAAGCATCCAGTTCATTGACATGAATGTTGTATTGTCGTCTGCCGGTGTACCGGGAAGGTAAGCGACGCTTACAATTTAGTTTATTTCAGCAAAATAGGCCTATTTAATAACAAAATATGGAGACCTGTCAACCTGCTTGGCTCAGAAACGGGGAGATTGGAATTTTCTAAAGCGAAAAATCGGGAGACAGTTCGGAGAAAAACCTGGAGGTTTGAAATCAAGTGTATAGCTGGGCATACAAACGACTGTTTTGAGGTAGACCTAAGACCGTGAAAATCTTCCTTCAGAGCGTGCGAAAGGCCAAAACCCGGGAACTGCTCGGTAAAACCGTGAGGGTGGTATGGATACGTACAAAGTACACATGCACAAAAACGTAAATGCACTAAACACACACATAAAAATCAAACTGGTAACGAAAAACAAGGGAAGAGACCAGACAAAAAGGCATAAAGCTTGTATGGAGCCAGTCTACCCAAAGAGAAAAGGTAAAGAAAATCCCCCACCACCCCCCCCCCCCCCCTTAGTAAACCCTAAACTTCGTCTACGCGGACATATACTTCTGTTCAAAACTGCATCCTACATCTGTCTTACTTCATGACCAAATATGTGATCGGGAAGACAGCTGCAGGCTGAACAACGTGCATCGTGTGTGGCGGCGTTCATGTTTTTATAGTTGCAAGTTTCATCTTTCCGACAAATGTTCAAAATCGTCTTACCCTTTTCCCTTCTATTCTTATCACTTTTTCATCATGCCCTGTCCCGCCGCGTAAGAGAAATCCTCGCCTAAATTTTGCGTATTTCTCGATTTCGTAGGTATTCAGCAAAATTCAACAGTTTAGGTCACTTAGAGTCTCAGAAGTTTAGAACTTGTTTTTTATGGCACATGAACATTGCTCATACATCGGGTACACGATGCTGCATGTTCCAAGCGGGAAAGAGTGAACAATGTTGAACATTTACATGACTATGTTCTTGGACAAATGTATCCATCCGGGAGGTACCCGACGACTACCTGGTATGATTGTGCTATAGACTCTCGGGCTTTACCATAGAAATAGATACACCAGAATGACCTCAGACTATAACTACACACATACTGGACAACGGAAGCCAAACATAGGCGGCGCCCGCACCCATGCTCTGTATGGCAAAACAGCCCTACCTTCGACATTTGCGGTATGTAATTCTCTTACGGTCCAAGGAAGTTTTTGTTCGATATCTAACTACATTCCTGGGGAAAGGGACCTGTTTGAACCGTTTGATTTTTTTTCGACATATTAATAATCAGAAAAACTGCATTCCAACGTTAAGCTGTTTGTGAGAGATATTATCCTAAAATTTCCCTTTGATTTGTGATACACGGTTTCATGAGAACGCATTTTGCTTAACAGAGTTTGGGTTTCACTTTCTGTTCCCTGACGTCATTCTGCTGACGTTTTATATACATTTCTATGGATTTAACGCAGTCTCGTGCGCAGAAGCGCATATATGCAACTCAAACAAAACAACGCAAATGTTAACTATTAAATTGCATCCAAATTTTCGACAGAAATGAAACTTTCAAGTAACCTTCGCATTTCGCATCAATACATTTTTTTTACAGGTGGTTGATAAGAGTAAAGAATCACGCAACTTGTCAAGTTTTGCTGGAGGATGGCTTTACGGTGAAAGACGAACGAGTGTTCTTACGCCGCTACGATGACGTCAACTCTGAAGAATATGGCGCCTTTTTGAAAAGGAAGGCCATGTTTGAAAGCGAACAGCACAGTGAAATTCAAAAATTATTGGACGAGAATCTTACCTAATCTGACGTTGCCAATAAACAAGAGAGTGACATTGTTGAATATAGCCTATAGTGTCCAGCCGAGATACGTTCAGAATCAAACTTGACGTTGCCTGTGAATGCTGAAGACTGCTTAAAAAATCATGACCTCACAGTCTCTTAGTTAATCTTGCCGTTTTTTTGTCTATAAGTAAAAGAAAATCATGATAGAACATACCAAATGTGAACATTACTTTTTGTAAGATCAAGAAATTAACGTGATGATGAATCAAAAATATAAATCGATCTGAATTTACGTCATATTTTGTTAATTTCACTTAATTGGCTTCTGAGATGAAGAAGAATGTTCTCGTGTGACCTACAGTGGGCATAATATTGCCAAGAAATGAAACATCACAATGCAGATTTTTTTTTCAGAATTTTTCAGATTTGTTTTCATATAAATATATATAAAAATATATTTTCTGTGCTTTAATTTGCCTGCATTCTTCTGTGATAAAGTTCATGCATCCACAAATTATGAATGTCTGAAAAGCACTGTTGATCCCTCAAAAACCACTCAAGTGGGGTAAAGTACGATATATAAGTACCTTCTTCAAACGGTGAGTTTAAAATAGCCTCGAGTGATTAAAAACTAAACACAAAAAAGTTAAAATAGAATAAAGCGTTCTGTTTGCCAAAGGTCAATGACCGTGTAAGGCAGTATATCTGTCAGGTTCGACCCTATTGTAGATAATTGAAGAATATTTCAGACTGTCGGCTTCTCAAAATGGACAAAGTGATTAAAAAGTTTCGGAATGGTGTAATTATATAAGCAGACCATTGTGCGGTATAAAACGTGTAGAGACCTTTTGGCCTAAGTCGCGGTATGATGTTTCACCAAAACAAAAATATAAGAAAAATTTGTTACTGTCATAATGGATTAAAATGTTTTGGCCTTTGCTTTGTTTATTTTAGACGGAGAGTAATAATCTCATCTAACTCGTTTGATTATTACACACGTTAATCAACCTTGAATTACAAAGAGTTTTTACAGAAAATTAATTTCATTGTCAGAGTTGCAAGACCTTGCAAACATGAACTTAATCTCTTTGCTGTAACAAATTTGTTTCAGCGGTAATAGTTTCTCCATAACATCATTAGAAGACAAACACGAAATATGTTTAATGCACGTGGAACGTGCAGTTTTGTTCAAATAAAGGTTGATAAAAAAAAGAAAGAAAGCGGAGTCTGATGTAAAGAGAAATTTATGTTTTTTTTTCTTACTGTCTCTTCCAGCCATTATGCAAGCACATGACGTCAGTTTCCAGCATCGAATTACGACAAACTTAGCAAATTGTCGATTATTGGTCGACTTTCTACTAGTTGTCATAACTCATGTCTCAAAGTATAAGTCAGCATCTACAAAGGTCCTCCAAAATTCAGTATAAACGTCTGTAATCATTGGCTTCACAATTTCAACGACTTAAAGGGGCTCATTGAGTTGATATCAGTAAAGATTGCGGTGATTTTGAAGTATACAAACACACGACAATACTCACAATTAGCATAATTAATCAAGTTTAACATCCAATAGTTATATGGAAACTGTCAATTTTTTCGAATTTTTGACCGTTACTTGCTCTAATTGTGTGCATGTGAATGTACTAATGTGAAAATGTCTGGTCACAAAGTTTCAAAAACCAAATTTAATCGTTGGTTACTCACTCATTAATGTTCCAACGTATGTAAAACTTTGGGATCCTTTTAGTTTGACTGTTTGTCATTAGTACGTGAAGGAAACTTGACCGGTTTAGAAAAATTGAGTGAATTTCACAAAACAACTCAATGAGCCTCTTTAACACATTTTGAAAATTTGGAATAAGCATAAACGCCATCTATCCAACGGCTTTTCAAGTTATTACTAACGAATTGTAGTGTTTCGTGCTACACTGTACTTGAGGTATGTGCTCAGAGTGGGTACAGGTCTTAAAAAGAGGCTCACAATACAGCCTAAGAGTTTCGTCGATCAGTTCTACGGTGTTGTCTTGGGATTTGTGCGGGCACAAATTTTGAGAAACCGCAAGGAACTTACAAAGGTGACTGCGTTTCCTTGTCACTCAAGAAAGGAAAACACTTTCACTCAAACGGCTGCGGCTATGACAACATGTCACCAATATACAATATACAATGTTTACAATAGTTCAGTTTGCGGCGTACTTTTACAAATCTTAAATTTTCGTAATCATAATATTTTTTTAGATTATTCAAGCAGGGCGAAGTGTTTATCTTAACTTTTCTTCTTCTTCTTTTTTTTTTTGCCAGAAGACTATGCATTATCACAACGTAATATTTAATGTGATTAATGGATGAGTAGGGAGAACACCATAATTTGCGGTATTTCAACAAAATCATTGATAATACTCTATGTTATGACAAAATGGACCATTCTGCTGCGTCAGAAACTATTGCTTGCAGATGCAAACCAGGTTTGCGAAACAGCTCGACGTTCGACGATTAAGGGTTAGTCAACTCTGGACGGTACATGATTCTCTGTTTAATGCACAAGCTCAAGCGTTGAATAACCCTGCAGTTCAATCCATACACGGCGAGATTTTGATGAAAAAGACGAAAACAAAGAAATTTGGGTTTGTGTAAGTAACCACATTTTTATTGAAAACGAATCCCAGAGAAAAGTAACTCGGATTAAAAATACGTTTGAGTTACTATAGGTTATCCAAGGATACAACCATGGTCACCTAACTGTAATGGGCAAATAAGAGTTACGGATTTTTTCTTATGATAATTCATTTGAATTGTCTTAGATCCTTACTAAGTACGGAGCCTTCTTGAATTTCTTGCATTAATCCCCGATTACGCGTTGTTCTCAGTTAATGCACTCGTCCAGTGTTGATTCACCTTTTGTATTCATACACAGTGAGATTTTGTTGAAAAAGACGAAAGAACATGGGTTTTTTAAATAACAAGTTTCATTTAAGACCGAAGCCATGCAGAGTAGGTACACATGGTTAACGACCTGTCAACAATATTCATGCGCGACTGGAAAAGTACCATCAATATCTTGCGTAAAATAACAGACGACAGAACTCTGCCAATCTACCATTTTAATGTATCCCTCCACCCGGTGATTTTAATTGAAAATTGACTGTGCTCTAGTCAAGGATGATGCACGGTCACCTGATTGTAATGAGCCAATAGAAGTTGAGGATTCGTACCAAGTATGAATGAATATGCCATACAATAACACACTTATGATCTGAAGTTTTCTTTGATAGGACTGTTATGATATGGAAGACGTTAAATAAAATCCAGCAAGGCAAAGAAAAAAAAATGTTTCCGCAAAAAAGGACTATTTAGAGTCCTTTTAGATTAGATGCCGCATTAGGTGTCGAGAGCAATCTTTGTCTACCAAACAGGGTCAGAAATGCAACACAGGGCATCAATTTTTACACTATTTCTGGAAACTAATCTGCGTACTTCAAAAAGTAGCATGATTACTTTCTCGACCTGCATGTCTGGAGGAATAAACGGAGGGAAAAGCCGTGCTTTAGATACAGCAAATTAATTCATTTACACAGCAACTACAATTTATGGGTGGTGTTTGCAAAATCTCTCAAGTGAGGGTATTAATAGTTGCACATGATTGATTTTGATTGTTGTAAATAATCCATAAACTAATTTAGGTTCTACCGTGGCACCCAAATGCATTGTTATGATAAGGAGCTACAGATATGTTATCCTGACAACACAGACTCTACACTGTAGCCTCCCTAGTACCGCACATACCTGCATGTGTATAACATTTTGCATCGTTTGCTATGTAGGAGTACTTTACACCACGCTTAATTGTGAAATCTCTCATTGTCACAATTTTAATTTCTTTTTTTTATCACCGGTAAGGTTAACAAGCAAAGTGCGTCAACACTATGAAATCTGTGTTACGTCACATCCATTGTTTTCTGCTGGGCGCGGGCGTTGATTGGCTACGTAGACAACAGCTGCGGCATCGAGAAAGCGAAACAAACACCAGCACAAAACCCAAAATCATTTCCATCGCGAATAGAGTGCCTAGGACCAGTGACACCTTTGTCTATATCGATTAGCAGGGTTTGTCCTTACAAGCTGTCACGTAAAGTCACACCTGTTAATTATTTGACTGGTAATTTCTCTCACGATTTAAGCGTAACGTCGGCTTTGCACGACTGAGGAACAAAATTTTCTGTCACTTTCATTAAATCTTCGGTTCTCTCCTCAGCCGACGCTTTGCTGAATGACACCGGGTATGGACATAGTCTACGCTTTTCCAGAAACAAGTGGGACCCATTTCATAAACATGTAAATTGATATAGAATAATTCATAAGCAAGCGGGTACTTTTCTCACCTAAGCTCCACTCAGAAAACAATTATACAGTCGAGGACCCTTCCTTCAGAGGTGCATTTGAGTGTGCCATGATATTTGAAAAATAGTGTTACACCGTTGTGAAATATTTGACCAATTTCATGCAAAGGAGGATCACGTATAGTTCACCAATCACTTAATGGGATTCAGGTCACGTGTCAGAGATACTAAAAATAGACAACACGATGTACGGACTGTGCAAACGTACAGTCTTTTCACACTTCTTCTTAGGCCTACAATTCTCCCCGGAAGTTGCTTACAAGACAGAGAAATGTTTTGTTCTGTTAATGTTATGTATGAAATACAAATTCGTGTTGTTTCCCTTAGCATATCCAATGTTAACCAGAAGTAACACAAATCCAGTGATCCTTAATAAAGTAGTGGCGTTAGCACAGAGTTATAAAAAGAAATTGACGTCACATGAGGTGCTTCTGAGACGAACAATCACCATTAAGTTTTATTTTTTGTATGTGTGTGTGTGGGGGGGGGGGTGTTTGTGCCCTTGTTTTCGGGTGGGATGGAGGACCGAAACAACAGATTTAAGGTCCTCTGTAGGAAATTCAATAGATTCTCCGGTCCTCTCAAGATTATCAATAGACAGTCTAATGTTAGGGTTAGGGTTGGAGAAGAAAAAAAAAAAGAAAGCACAATGAGGTCCTCGGAATGAATGGAAAGCAAAGTTGTGTGTGTGTGCGTGCATGGATGTCCGTGTTACTTTTTAATGTGCGTTTGTTTGCACCCCGAAGCTTGATCCGCAGAGCTATGTGTGCATACAAAAGAACGATCATCCAAGTTGACAAAAGCTAAATCTAAAACTAAGTTAAAAACTAAACAGCTTAAATTAAACAGTAAAATGTCTCTAACAATGACAAGTTACTCTAACCGTCAATACGTTAACATATGTAGACTGTCAACTTTTGACTGGACCAACCAAGAAAACAAAACTGAATTGATACCCCACACCTTAAACAACGCCGAAGTAAAAACCGGAGTCACAACAACACTCCCTATTGCGGCTGTGCGGAAAACGTCTGGTTTGGCAGTAATGGTGTAGGCCTAACCTTGCACTGATCTAACTGCTCATAATGATTAGCACACAATAGCGGCATACCAGTAAGATTTTGACGCCTCTTCGTGAAAATGCAAAACTATACAGACAATTATTATGTTATGACAGCAAATGCGTACATCATTATAAATATTACAAACGCGGATATACTCCGTTGGTGTTTCATATGCCTACCTATCTGACTTCCGCCAGCCATTGAACTACAGAAGAAAAGACAAAGTTGCACCTAACGTTTATCCTAACCAAACTCTTGTCTAAGCTTTAAGGAATCCTGGACTTTTAATTTTGTCTAACAATGTAAAGTTTGAGACGACGTGGAAACCACCATACAAGTGAAGACCTGTAGTATTGGAACACGGAATAGAAAAACTCTGCCATTCCAAGTGATGTGAAATTTCAAGAATCTGTCCGCGGTGTTATCTTTGAGACTGGTGAGTATATCACACCACATTTCATTTTTTTTTTGGGGGGGGGGGGGTGGAGCAGACACGGAGCGGTGGGGGTTGAAAATCCCCAAATGGGTATGCGTTCACTTAATATGACCGTAGGAGTCCACTATGAGGTTAAGCCATTTGTCCCAGTTGAAGTTATAGTCCAATTCCCTTCGGTTGTCAAAATGAAAACTACATAACGTCAATGTTAAGTTTGTTTTTATTCCCCCGTACATTTAAGAAGAGGGGGGTTGGGAGAACATGGGGGGTAAGAGAGTGGCGGTGTGGGTCGGGATAGTCTTCAGAATATATTTTATCATGGTGACTCTTAACTATCTCTCTGTCGATATAATTTGAAAAGGATTTCTTGTAACATGGAATCCTTCAGGAACAGCATTCACTGCGTAATTCGTGTTTTCAAAGCCATAAATGTCCTCTCATATTACGATTAATTTGAATTCTATATCATCCGCAATAACTTTCTGAGAAAAGGTAACTTTAAGCTGCACCTAAAAGCCTGCATGTTTATTTCTCAACGTTTATTTCTCAACATTTAGGTAGTTGGCTCACAATGTAATAAAGTTTAAAGTAGGTACTTTTGTCCGTCCGTTGGGAGGGGGCGGGTGAGCTTCACCTCTTTGTTTGTTTGTATAACTTTATTTCAACCTCAAATTTACAGTAAAATACAGCATGCATGGACTATGTACGGCATTGGAGGAGATTGAGGAGTGACAACAAGAAGCTCACAAAGAGCTTATTTATACGTTGCTACCCCTGTACAAAGAAACTAAGAAAGTTACAAAATAAGAGTAAATACGAAAAAGAAAATATACAGAACAAAAACAAACAAAGAAAGAAAGAAGCAAAGAGAGTTTAAGACTTAATGGTACTTCATTGTGAGGTATGTTTTGACGTGTTTTTTTCTTCTTTTTTTTTAAGGAATTTCGGGTTTTACAGTCTTTTACTTCCATTGAAAGGTCATTCCATGTTTTAGTACCAATATAACGGAGGGAGATTTGTGAGGATTTAAGTCTAAAGTACGGCACGGTTAGATTGGTTTGGGAACGACTAGGGTAATAATGACTACTCCTACGCAACTGAAAATAATTGAGAAAAAAAGTCGGAGAAATTTCATGCAACCAATTGGACACGGAAATAGCCACATACTAACGATTAATGTCATAAACATTGAGAATATGCAAATGAGGAAAGAGTGGTGCGGTATGGTGAAGGAAACCCACATTAAAAATATGACGAATAGCCCTTTACTGGAGAATAAAAAGGGGCTGTAATCTTGGGGCATATGTGCCACCCCAAACAAGTAAGGTAAGGGTAGATGAGGGTGTTGTACAAAGTAATCATGATGTGTCTAGGAAATATATATCGAAGGCGATTGAGAATACCGACTCCTTTTGAGATTTTAGCACCAATACTACTAAATATGGTTATTCCAAGTAAGATGTTTATTTATGAAAACACCAAGATATTTGGTGACATTACTGATCAGTATATTTTTACCGCAGAGATTAATACTATTAGTGCATGCATGGGTAGCTTCTTAGATGATGAACTGAATACAATGAAAGTAATTTTCTTAACATTAAGTGACAATTTGTTCACACAAAACCAATTATGAATATCTGTAAACCATACTCTGGATTGTGTCCAAAAGGAGGGTAATATTAGGACTAGAGGAGAAAAGGCTTGTATCATCAGCATAAGAAATGGTATGGAAAAAACTGCTGGCATTATGAAGATCATTGACATAAATAACATATAATAATGGACCAAGAATGGACCCTTGAAGAACACCACATTTAATACTCTTAGAAACGGAATTTATATTATTGATGGAAGCAAATTGTTTTCTATCAGTAAGATAACTTTTGATTCGACATGGCCGACTTCGGTTCGACATGACGGACATTTTTTATTTTTTTTGAGCACACGAAGGCCTCGTACTCGGTTTGTACATGTATGTATAGTTGTGCGTGTGTGTGTGTGCATGTGTTTAAGTAGGGATGGGTAGCAACTGAAGACACCCAGCACGTCTTATACTGGGGGGGGGGGGGGTAGGTCACGAGTGATTATATCCATTTTTTTTTTTATAAGCGTGTGTGTTATCCTTGTGAGGGGCTTATATGTATTAGTCTAAGAATTGCAATGACACTTGCCAGGGAGGCGATTCGTCCCAAAGACGTGCCTGATAGGATACATAAAATTTAAGTGGTAAATCTCATATTCATTAAATTATATTATGCCACATCATTAAACAGAATTAAATTCAACTCCGAACCAATTAATAATATTGCCCCCAAATGAAAAGTAACCATATAGCACTAGGGCTGATAGAGAAAAAATAATCGTACTGACATTCATAAAGATAAATTGCTTCAAAGATAGTGAGATATTCATTAAAATAAATGTTGAAGTCAAACAAAACTTGGGTATGAACTTGAAAAAAAAAAACTTTTTTAAGGTATCATTTCGTCGTAATCGTTTTTCTTAACGATGGATCTGATTTGTTAATTCTTTCCAACCCTTAGTATTACTTCGAAATTGTCTTATGTAGAACTAATTAGTTCACACTGCCATTGTTCATATTACCGAAGGATCACGTGAGCCACCCTATATGGTGACACTGAATTTCAAATTAACTGTCACATCAAACTTAGTCGTTACACTCTCGTACTCATTTGTACCATCCACTGCTGTCACATTATAATTGGTACCATGTTTTGGAGTGAACTGCGATGTTATCTGATAAGCATTAAAAATGACGGTATGCGCAACATTTATGGAACTAATAAGAGGGACTTCCTGGAGTCGGGGTACTACGAGATAACGGGTATATGTACTATATGATCTTACCATAATTATAGTCATTATAATTGCTTCAATACTGGACATCCAGGTACTGTTGTGGAGATTTGAGACACTGGATGTAACATCTCAACATGTTCAACCACTAAAGAGAGAAAAATTAAACAGGGGTCTGTTCCATATATGACGTGTGGCCAAAAAAAAAAAAACTACACAAAAATGTATCCATGACCAACGGCGACCTCTCCTCGCCTAATAGCGATTCACCTACTGCACGCGTATAAAGCCTATACTGTCACATCATTGAGTACTTACATTATAGACATGGTTACCCTATCTTGCAGTTACGCTGTAATTTCTTGAAGCTGATAAAACAGGATGAAGTTACTTTCATTGTACTTCTACGATATACCGAGGGTAAAAAACAATATCATGCCGCTGAATTAACTGCCATATCTAAATGTCTTCAGGTTTCTTATTTTCAATCCTTCTTTCCCCTTATTTATTAACCTATTTCTTTTGACCTTTCCTAATTCGGACGTCCTTTTAAGTGATCGGTCGTCCTTTTTAATATCTTAGGTAACGTCATACATTTCTTGATTATACTTGGTTGCAAACGTCACTTCTTTAGCACGGTCACCCTTTTCAAAGAGCAATGACACACATCGGTAGACCGTTTGTGTCATACAGTCATGACAGTGGTTGTCACTGTACACGTGTACGTGATATGGGGGGGGGGGTGGGGATGACTGTTAACGCAGTAACGTTATCACAGGATTACCAAGAGGAGAGTGACGTCACACATGAGACATTCATAAGACGACCAATCATATACCTTCAATCAAAAACGGACGCACATGGCTTATTCTTCATATTACAAATGATTACATTGTTGTTATGTTTATTACTTTATACTAGTTACTTCGCTGTCTTGTTGGCATAGTAAATTTCAATGTTGCGTCTTTTTTTCTCTTTTTTTTTTGTCCTCTTTGCAGTTTTCAGCTAAGAGGTAACCCCTAAATCACCATCATGACTCTTAGGGAGGGGCTTGGCATGCTCATCTTCCTCATTGCTACCGTGACAATAGGGTCCTTGTTTGGAGCTGTGCTGCTACTGTGCGTGCTGTATAGGATAATAAGATATTGCAAGCCACGTGGTAAGTTATTGTCAAGTATACGTTTCTATGAATCACAGGTATCTTGGCATATTTATCCCCTTTTATCCTTTATCCCTTTTACGTAATATTGAAAGAAATTCTGATTCTAGTTATTTTTCATGATTAAGAGGATATATTTTTTTCACCTAGTTTCTTTTTTTTTGTCAGTAAAAGCAATTATCAACCAATGAATTGCTTGTTTTTTGTATCTTTCATTTGTTTCACACTTCCTTTCCAGTTGTTTATTTTTTTGTCTTATATGTTCAGGCCCAGACTAAAAAAGAGCTAACCAATTTCATCTGGTTCTTTTTTCATTTGTGAGCAAATATATTTTCATGACGTTTGTTATGTTCTTTAATAATAACCACTGAACTTTTAGGAAATTGATTATTTATCCTGTCTGAAGACTTAATCCTCGTGATAAGTCGATAATAATTTATGGAAATAAAGCTTCCGTTTGGAACTTCTTTTCTGCCGCAGGGATAATCTTTTGCTCGTCAAAACCCCGTTTTTCTTAGAGTGTCGTGTATACGTTTATAATCAAATAGAAAAAAGATAAGTCATCACCGTATAGGCCTATACATGGACTCTAAAGTGTTGTTCTACATTACTGTATGCATGTGTATACAGAGATTTTTAAACTTAAAACAGGTTGAACTGACATTGAAGCTATACATCCACATTGTGTTTACATTGTTTCCAGCCAATTTGAGTATGAGTGTTGGCGGTGTGGGAGCATACTAGTTTTTCACCTAGTGTGAAGGTATACTGTAGCGTAAGTAAATACACGCATGGATTATTGAAGTCCTGGACTACGGTGCTAGAATGACAGGTCTCAAAAGTAAATTATTCTTCTCTCGGTTATTACATTATAAAAAAAAAACATTATTTTTTCAATTGATTCAGTTGAGGATATATCTCAGCGCTAGAACGTGGGAGGTCTTTATGATGACGTTATTCTCAGTAACTCCTTTCCCACTGTTTATTCGCCCCCCCCCCCTTTTCCAGGGCCCCTTCACAATAATTATTCCTCGTTGCTTTCACGAAGGCGGAGACAAGATTCTAAGAACCCTTACATCCATCACACTTTCTTTTTGCACAACTCGTAATGTATATGAAGCTAATATAGCAAGGAAAGTGTAAAGGTGTACATGCCGCACATTACAGATCATTTGGAATTTGTTATTTCATTTCACATTATAGGTTACCGTATGTCACACGCCTTTTTACGGTACATGTAAATTTATGGATCCATAAAAATCAATGCTCCTTTTTACACCGAGTCCACTCTATTTGCGTAGAAATATCCGTACCAATAACGCCAGTCTTAGTACATAAAATTTCATAACTATATTATGGTGTTATGGTTATATATGGCTTCACAGTACACATCCGATGCAATGTCTGCTACGCTGGTGCTGGAATAGGAGCCTGTGTTAGAAATTATAACTTTCTAATTTCACGATTCAAATAACAGCATTATATATAAAAAGGGTATATGTGTTAGTGTGCAAAATCGCACTACGAACGCTCAGAGTTGTTTTCTATGTCCTTCCATATTGCATTTTTTTTTCGAAAACTCAGCAGTGTCTTGTGCATACCTATTTCGATGAGTTGTCCTCATAACTGTTTGTCTAGATTCAGTTCGAAGCTATAACTATTAGTCACGGGTGAAGAGCGGTCCTTCGGGTGTTGCAACACCTCATGTTGGAATGCCAAGACGAAAGGAATATAAAAGACTAATCATTCATGAATTGTGTCACTTGTGGCACTTTGTTACTCACTCATAAATTCCACCCCACCCCCCACCCCCACACACCCACCCACCCACCCAGCTATCATTGGTCTTGTCTCATAGAATCTGGTACAGCTCACACCCTCTGGTATCTCTCATCTCACAGCTCGTATCTCAGTATGGTATTTCATAACGTCTGATGTTATAACATCTTGTCATATACGCTGCCATGTTTCATTCTAATCTAAATATGTTTAAGTCTTCATGCTAAGTAATGACGAAAGACTCATGTGCTCCTCCATATATTTCACGATTACGTAATCACCTGCCCCAGTCGTAGGACGACCCTTAAAGATGCATAAAATACCTTCACTGTCTTCATCTACACCTGCAGGTTTAGGTAAGATAGGGGATAAACCATTCATAATTGATAAATGATTCAAGATTGAAATGTTTCACAAACTGACGGATACCGATGGGTAATATGAAAGGCAGTTTTCATTGCTCGTCGGTTGAAAATTTGCTCGTCGGTTGAAAATTTGCTCGTTGGTTGAAAATTTGCTCGTTGGTTGAAAATTTGCTCTGGAGCATATCAAATCAGACTGAGATACTGCATGAGCTGACAAACATGCTGGCGTCGTGGCGAGTAGATATTTCTGGATGATATATAATAACAAAAATATCCCTCATTTGATTATATATCCTTTGATATATCCTTTGATGATATATCTTCCTTTGGTGAATGAACTACTTGAAGACGGTCACTCAACACCCCAAGCTACATTCTTGGTTGGTGGGAAGCAAAAATTCCCGATTGGTTCTCCTCTTCGATTGACAGCAAATTCGAAAGGTGCAGATTATCTCATACTACATAACATACATTCTCTCTGGCCCATTGTTTTGATTATTTAGATGGAGGAGTCTTAGATAGGCTGAGGGAGACACTAGAGTTAAAAGGTTGGAAGAACTGAAACTGTGTTGGAGTGAGTCCCTCTCTTTAAGAGAGTGACGTTGTATGTATACGGGCCCGTCTTTCTCTCTGGAGTCTGAAAGAGGGACAGTGGGATAATTAACCCCGATTTTAAGTTTATAACTGGAAAGAAAAAGATGAGCAATCTAATCTTTGGTTGCATGGCGGGTGTAGGAATTTCAAGAAAATAAGATCTCTCAGGACTTAGATAACGGACGTTACCCAAACCTTTTCTCTCTCCACACCTCGGACGATATCGTTGCCAGGATGAAAGAGACTTTAACCTTCTGGGGTGCCGACAGTCAAGTCCTCATCCTAAGATTCCTAAAATTCTTATTCTTGTCTTAAAGTACCAACTACACAGAGAACTTTTTACTGTGTAATGGTATTGATTCATTCGCGGTCAATATTGTACCTGCAGTGAGAATAGTTTGGCCTGATAGAGCACCTGGCTGTGTTACATGTTACTAACACAGAGCAGTTTTTACTTCGCAGTGGCATTGATTTATTCGCGGTTGATATTGCACCAGCCAGGGGAATTTGCTGCTTCCCAGGACTTAGATAACGGATGTTACCCATACCTGTTCTCTCTGCACCCCGCGGACGGTATCGTTGAAAGGATGAAACAGGTAATAGCTTTACAAAGTACGTTTTAGACTCATGTTCACCCCAAAGTTTTGTTTTTTTTTTCTTTCTATTATCAACTTAGAAAAATCCAAGAAGTCCGAGAAGACCAAGACACCATCTCATACTTCGGAGATGCCTTTAATGTCATCCTCTGGAGATTCGTGGGAGAAGTCCTCGATGGAGATTACATCTGCCCATTCGCGACTCATTACCTCGGACAATTATGGATCGTTACAGGTATAATCTTGACATGTTGATATTTTATTTGGTTTAAATTTTGTTAATATATGGAAATATATCACGGGTGACGTAGGCAACCGATGCTCTTGTACGGTGTCAAATGAAGTCCATATGCAGTCCTTCTAAAAAAAGAAACGTGAAACTTATTGTTAATTCAAGTAGAACAAGAAACGTCTGTTTGTACACGACTGTCCGCCCTTATTCATATTTTGAAAGGATATTTGTATATCGGCCACTAGGGCTTGTGTTAGCCATGAGAATGGAAGGGAACAGCCGCCCCCCTCCCCTCGGATATTTTTGGTTTTTACGATATTGCTACTATTTCCCCTTCAAATGCCCTGAACGTGGTCATTTCCATCTACCTCGGAGGTATTTTCTGTCAAATTATTCTATACGATTGTACGATTGCCCTAACCGATTGTGACGTTACGCTTAATCTTCTACAGGCTCCTTGACAAATTCCTGGCTACGTCCCTCTAGAATACTTGGATTATTCACATTTAGTTTTTGTTTATTGCTTTTGTTTTCTTGTTTTTCATTCTTTTTACAGACCGGTCTTACCACACTTCCAGATTCTCCGGCATCTCTGGACGTTTTTCAGTTCGATTCCCTCATCACCGACGGATCGGAGGCAGTCTCACCAGGCGAAGAAATACGATTCTTAAACTTGCCACAAGTCGATTCGAAAGTGGGCGAAATAGGGGAGATCGAGTTCTCTACGAAATTTACTGAAGGCAAAGGACTGTCGGTGACCGTTCATTCGGTTAATGATCTGCCAGAAAAGGACACGGGAGGAACGACGGACCCCTACGTGAAAGTGCAACTGCTTAAAGACGACACACGTAAGGGAGACGTAATCACCATAGAGCTATTCTGTAATGGGGCCATGCATTCATAACCACTTATGGGGGGGGGGGGAGGTCAAAGTGGGAAACAACCCTGAGATGAACAATTTAAAAGAAATCCTCAAAAATTATCATGAGCAACTCCCAAAAATATTTAGCTGAGAAATATATCAACCTTATCAGTAATGTCAGTCTTAGAAGCAGGCGTTTAACTTTTAATCAAATCGCCCCTCCTCTGCACCCGATCAGACCTCACAATATAACTCCGAGCCCTTCCACGACTCCTTACCACAAATCACACGTCACCTTCATGTCATTTTACCCTGCCCTACCCTTCAGGGGTTGCTCCTGTTCATCTGGGTAGGTCCATTGCTGTTTATGTCTGCCCGTCTCTTTGCTTGTCTTTCTAGTATGCCTTTCACAACTTTCGCACGACATTCATTAACCTTCATTGTTTTTGTCTATTTAACATCCTGAATGTCTTCTGGGTGTCTTTCCATTTTCTGTTTTCTCTCTTTGTACTTTTAAGTTGCACGTTTGAGGAGGTATAATTATTCATTTTTATTCTCTCATAATTATTCAGTATTCTCTTATTATTATTATTCTGTGTTTCTCTTTCGTTTCGATAGGCCACGAGGCTGAATTTGAATTTCAGACCCCGATCAAAAAGGATACCATATCTCCACTTTTTGATCAGCGATTTACTGCCCGTGTGGGATATCCGACGGTACAGGACTACTTTCTTAAATTCATAGTTTGCGACTACAGTAAATATTTCGACCTCGACGCCATCGGAGAAGTGAAACTCCCACTCGATGACGTAGAACCGGATCAAACGAACAAGGCCACTCTACCTCTGGCGCCCTCGATACAAGTAAGTGTGACATCATAGAAAATATATGTATTGATCGAGGAGAACGTCGTCATGCTAAATGTAGGCCTACTGACCCCCCCCCCCCACCACCCCCAAGAAAATGGGATTCTTAATATAGCAAAAGAGTGACGTCATGTGATGCAAATACTGTGTCAACCTAAATCTCTTGAGATGGTGATGTTGTGTGACGATATTAAATCTCAAAAAAAAAATGTCCTAAATAAATAGATGTTGATTTCACAAGTCACTCTAAGAATTAACGTCAGAAATAAATAACGTAGAAATTTTAGTTTATAATACACAAGAAGTAAGTATTGAAACACAAATCTAATTTCACTTTGGGGGGGGGGTATCGTAGGTCTAATTCATTGATGACTAACTGTTATCTCATGGGGAACTCAGACCCCCCGTCCCTCTTTAGAAAGCATTACATGGAAAACAAAAACAATTTAGATATATATCATATTTCTTTTAAAAATGAATGCTCGTTAGTCACTTCTTTGTGTTCTTAATGTGTAGTACCATGCATACTACTAATATCCACTGGCGTAACAACGATTTTTCAACAGAAAAAAGGGGGGGGGGGGTCTAAAATGAAGGCGCATACAGAACTAAGGGAACCAAGAATCCGGGGATGTGAGGACCATATTTATAGGAGTCAAGAACCTACGGGGATTTGACGCAATAGCTCTCTCACTGTCTAAGCCCGGAGCGCCACCAAGAGTTGCCCCATAGTGCACGAGGAAATTTTTGACAAACAATATTTGCAGGAAATGGACTTTCACAGGTCCATTATCAGCGTAACAAATTTTATAAAAGGAGACTTTGTAGTCACCACAATACATGGTTATTTAAGATACCCCCTTTTACATTATCTAAGCGGGATTCCACCATTAGTTGGTGAGTAGTGTACGAGAAAAAAAAAATAGTTGCCAGATCGCAGGAAATGGCGCTTTTTCGCATGTCTAAAACTTTTTATTCAAGAGGATTTTATCGGAGGGAGGGGGGGGACTGCATAACTTGTCAGACCTAGGCATACTTAGGATTTTGCTAAGGAGTTTCGACTTGGAAGCAAAGATAGGGTGGAGCATTGGTTGAACTATCTTAGCGAAGCGCAACCATCGATTGACGCAGAGCGTACATCCCGGAACGGCACTCACTTGGTCATCTAAGTTTCACATAACCAGCGTTGAAACCAGACTTTTGTTTCTGCAATTTCTCAATTAATGACATAAAAATTAAACTATGATTAAAATTATTAATGCATATCAAAAGTAAGACTTTCCAAGAGGAGCGCCACCATCAGTTGGCGGGTTGAGCAAGAAAGCTTTTGATAAACAATACTGCTTATAGAACGCCGGGGAAGAATTCACATACCCCCTGGACTGGCTCTCAGGCCTGGCACCAGTCACAATCGATTCGGGCATTCATAAATGCATTGGTTTCTGCACTCTATCTTTTATTTATTTTTTTCTTTTTTATACTTTCATCCTTTCCCATGTTTTTATTGGTTTATTTCTCTATGTGTGTACATTTCTCTGCTTTCTTACTTTGTAAATTGTTCTTGTGCGCAGCAATGTTGTGTTCATGCCAGCGTTCAGTTACCCCTGTGTTGTTTGATAAAGTTGATCTTATCTTACCTCATTTTGTTTTTATTTTTTATGGGCTGGACGGGGGGGGGGGGTATGGTCCTCTTGTGCCCCTGTCCACTCCAGTGAAATATCACGTAGTGGAATATATAGCAACGGATACTTGCTGATTAAGAGGAAATAAGTTAAAGAAATCTTTCTTTGCTCGTAAAGAGTAGAAAAAAAGGATGAAAAATGGATACGACTTAAAAGACATTGCATTTTCATTGTTCGTATTATCTCCTTAATCCCAACAATACCTAGGGTGCCAGAATAAAAAAAAATTGTGCTTCAAGTAAACAGACAAGTTTGTTTTGCTGTACGAAACAAGGCATAGTGGACTGGATTAAAATGTAGGGAACAGGACTTGCAGTGAGGGTATTTACAAGTGGAAAATAATACAGTAGTATATACGTCTGTGCGTTTCTGTGCAATAATAACGCTAAGGTATGAAACCCGCATTTGCATGGCTCTATTTATAAACTTTGACGGTATTTTTGTCACGCATTGATGAAACTTACGTATACAGTGAAAAGTGTGGAGAACCAATCCCCAACGAGACAGATTTCCAAAATAGGTTCACTAAATTTGTTATCTCTCTCCTTCTCTCTACAAAGTACAAGCATTAGTATCTCCGCGGTGCATTCTCCCTGAAGACGATCTAGGCAAGCGATGCATAGATCCGTGAATGCAAGACAAGTAAATGCGTTGGTGAAAATAAATTATACTTTTTCATGCACGTTGAACATGTTGCTGGTGTGGCTCGGTCCTGACCTGGGAATTTTTGTATTTATTCGTGTGTGACTTACAGGGAATTCTTTAACGAGTCCGTGCCTCGAACATACCCATTTACTCTCATAAAGGACAGTTCACATTGAACAACAACTGATTAGGCACAGACAAAGGACGACGAAAGTCGAAGGACGCTTTAAAACAATAAAACACGAATTGACACTATTAGATACCGTGTTAAAAAATAGAGGTGCAAATTTTAGGTTGCCCATCAAGGTTGCGGGGAAAAAAAAATGAATTGTTAGGATTCAGACGGGTCTGCGGATGGTTGTAGCACAGTGTTCGCTATACCATCACTTCTACCAACATGCAACCCGGTATACTGTGGGTGGGTAACATAGCAAACTAAATGTATAACAAAAGGTAACATTGCTGTAGCCATGCAGGGAGGTTTACTACATTTACTAACAGATAATTTCTATGTATTTTACACACAGACACACACATGCACAGAAAAAAAATCAATCTTCATACATAAAGAGAATAGAATCGTGACGTAGCGCGTACACTGTAACACTATGCACCCCCTCCCCCTCCTTAGAGTCTTAGCAGAACTAGTGTGTAGAAACTTTTCGGTATGCCTCAACGCAAAAGTGTATTCCTCGATGATATTTTTGTCTTTTATAAAGAAATTAAGTTTTTGAATAAAAGAAATATGTGAGGTTATCATATGTTACCGCACTGCGGACATATTGCGTTATTGCATGATCCTAATGTTTAATTACCTCGAGATGGAATCCACTCACATAAACCCCCACTCCTCCATCCCCCCCCCCCCTTTACAATCCTATCATATGTATGATTCATATGTTGTTAAAAAACTTATTGTTAATTAAATTACTGGTGGTACCCTAGGTAATTGCATTCAGAAAGCATTGACTTCGTGATGGGTGTAAAACTTTATTCGTCGACGTACATGGAAAGACGGCTTAGTTTTTTTTCAATTCTTGGTGCTATTACAAGTATTTGATGATGTCACCAGTTAAGCTGCTGGTGTCATCCATACTTTGATGATACTTTTAAATATTTGATGATAGAACCAAATATTTAATAACATCTGCAAATTGTTGATGATGATAACCTGAAATATTTGATGATACCAACAATTCCATTGATGACGGCAACAAATTGTTTGTTGATTTTATCAGCTAAAGACTCTTTGGCTAATTTGAACATGCTAAATATGACTTGCAAAGGTATCACATCTGTATTTTTACTTATTAATGCCTGAAAGGTAATGTCCTGCCTATGTTCCGACTTTTTTGTTTAGTTTTTGTTGTTGTTGTTTTTTTTTGGGGGGGGGGGGCCTTACGTTCTGCTACACATACTTATCCTGGTCGAAGTCCTTATACCATCTCTACTCATTTTTTTTAGAATGAAAGCATCTCAACGTGTTGTAAGACGTCTTGCTACTAAATTTTGGACTTCCTTAAGTACCTTTTCACTTAGTGAAGAAAAGCTCATTCAAGAACAACGCTCATAAGTTATCTTATTCCCTGTTATCAATAATTCATATATTTTGTCTGCCCAATTGTTATTCATACACCCGGCCGATTATGACATCTATTTGTAAGTTGTGGTCTATGTCTACCACTCAAGTCCCCCTAGCTTCGTACGTACACCCATGAGCCTCTAATTCTATTTAATACATATTTTCCATTTAAATTTGTTCCTTTCGTAAAAGTTTTTTTTGTTGAAAGAGACTGAAATAAATGTTAATACAAACAAATAAATTAGTGATATCATCAAGCAACTGGTGATATGTCTTGCAATGTGAATTATAAGTCACTTTTAGGTATCACAACGTGATCAATGAATTTATTCTCCACTGTGACTGACTATCGCCTTTGAAAAATATATATTATTCCGTTTGTACAGGAATCTAAAGGGGACGTACTCATAGCACTAAGCTACCTTCCAACATCCAAACGGCTTTTGGTGACCGTGCTCCAGGCAAGGGGCCTCGCCATTCCAGAGGAAGTAGAAAATGTCGGTAGGTTCTTGGAAGATTTTTGTGCGATTTTTATTTTATTATTTTTTTTTATTTAAGTCAATTTTATCATGAATGGCAATTGTCACCCGTTTCGGCTAGTTGTCAAACTTGAGATAGAGCCCCACCAGGTTATCTCACTGCTCCTCTCTCTATATTTATATGTATCGCGCTAACTTAAGAAAAGCCAGTGCAGGCAGCTGGCGGCAAACCAGTCTCTCAATTGACCATTTAACTGTCGTTCTCAAGTGAGTATTCTCAATCATTAGGGGTATATATTTCCATTTGCCACAAATTAAGACTCGATCGGCAGAATGATATGCAAAAAAAAAAAAAAAAAAGCCCCGTATATCAGGAATTATCAAGATCAGGGGTCTAAGATATGCATATATGTGCCAGGCCATATGGTGCGAAAGGTGTGAAGTACAGTATTTTAATTTAAAAGTGGTTAGCAAAGTTGTATTTTTAGTGCAAGAGCACTATTATAAAAATCGGTGTAAAAAAAATGAGAAGTGCACTATTGTAGAACTCAGTGGTTGTGGCAATTTGTGACGGTGTTTTTTTTTTCCCTATGTGGATAGGGGTGGAGACCCCACACGAGGGAGTGCACACAAAAGATGACTTATAACATTATATTTCTTTCTTTTTTTTTCTAATGTGAGAAGCAAACATAAAAGTCACTTGTAAGCAATCAAGTAAAAACCTGTAAAAGATATTTTTTGGAGTGAGTTTTATGTGATTTTAACTTTTTTTTCCAGAAACGTATGCAAGAGTCATTCTCATCGCTGGTCACCGAAAGATAAGACGAAAGAAAACCATGGCGCAAAATACCGGCAAAAATGTCTCTTTCGACGAAAGATTCTTTTTCGACATTCCCCCCGAGAAGTTGGATAAAATCAAACTAATGATAGTGATCACCAACGGGAAAGATTCTGGCTATGATTCCGAGTCAGGCCAGGGAGGACCGGAAGTCGAGATTGGGAAAGTGCTGATTGCGCGCACTTGTGATCGAAAAGCGCATGCGCATTGGAAAGAGATGTTACTATATCCACGCGTGCAGATCGCACAGTGGTACACTCTGAGAGCGTGATGACGCGTAATAGCAACTGTGACGTATGCCTTAGAAATTATCAAATTGTTCGTTTTACTTTATTTCATGTATGTTACTATTCTCATTAAAACGACTGTCTGATTTCTCTGTTAAGAGAGCAAACGGCCGACAATTTTACGGTATCACAACAAGTTGCCAAGTATATTGAGGGACTTTTTTTTTTAAAGTAAACAAGAAAAGAACTAACAACAAAGCGTTCGACACTAGCAGAAAAAAATAATGCTCTGTCACGTGACCCTTCAAACTTCAAAGTCAAACGATTATTACATACATGTGCCAGATACGCTGACCTCTTCAAAGCATGCTTTAGAGGGCATTTACAGATTTACATGTACTTTGTCAGGGATATCGATATAGCGCCATCTTTATTCTTCGTTATCTTTCTCACGTCGTTAATTATTCCAAAATTAAAACGAGCCCTAGCCATAGTATAAAGTTTGATGGGATTATACAGACTCACCGCACAGACGGAGTGATATCACACCAGATGGCACAATTGCTTCTCTACACATTTTGATCTCTGAGCGAGCAAAAGTAACGAGATCGGATGAGAAAAGATGGGAAAATCGGTAGTTCACACCCTGTTCGTGAACTGCATTTCGTTTATGTGTCAAACGACAAGCCTACTGACCGTTTTAAAGTAAAATTTGTGTTCTATTTTCTTTTTTTTTTGGAACTGGATACACTTTTACCTCTTATCAATTTTTCTGTTGAGGTATAGGTCACATAATCAGAGAGATATGTCGACGAAAGTTCATGATCGATTTTCGACAGGTAAATCACAGCTGCCCACTGAACAAGTCAGATAACTCGATAAAATGGAGACGAGCCACGACAGTCAGGGGCCGTTAGGTTTCCCACTATGATACTCAAAGCGGCCGGGGATACCTTCTTGCAATGATGGTAATCTATTAACGCATATTGGGTTAGGTAAATCTTCTCAAATGAAACGTATTTAACGGCAGTCAGCTGAAACCAGTTTACTCTGGTAGATATGATTGAACTGTAAGAGATATGGTGTGATTTATGTGGTACAGTCCGAAATTGGGGTGGGGAAGTTGAAGATGGGTAATTGCATACACTGCCAAGGATGGGATGCACATCTCGTATTGCATTACCTTGCACACAGCTACACCGCCTGCTTATCCTGATTAAGGTGACACAAGTTTATTAGTATTCCATACTAACTGCCCAAAATTTAAATATGCCGTGGTGATTCGCGGCATGTGATAAATACAGGGTCTTTAGATAACGTATTAGTTAACGGTGAGAATACTGCTATAAAGGTGATAGCAAAGGAATTGGTCAAAAAAGCTATTTGTAAAAAAAATGTTATAGGGGATCTACTATCACTACTGCATCAACTATTTTTAGAGTACTTATGTCCCTTTGTTTTACTCTTCCGTTCATTAATTTTGTCAGTGAAGAGAGCAATTTAACTGCCTAGCTTATGCCAAGCACTGGGAGTGAGGATAAGCATGGAGGTTACGTCTATGAGCTGACGTATGACGCTGACAAAGGAGTTGTAGTTACATGCATACAACGTCTGTTATATTTATGAGGGTTTAACGTAGTTTAACAGTTAAAATATCAATGAAATATGTACATATACTGACGCTTATCAACATTAATATTTATTATGTAGGCAATATGTCAAACTACAGAACTTGTTGAAGTGTACATTTTTTAAAGAAATGATGAAAACTGTATAGTTCAACCTGTAAATACAAATATTTATTGTTGCATATTATTTATTTCAACACCATGTTTAGGATGATGTAGGCCTAAGTACCGTCAAATTCTAAACATTCAATATTTAAATATATAATGTGAGCTGTACCTTTTAACACCCTTGTAATACTGTAGTAGATATAACGCTCCATTCGGGTGGTATCCTAGATTTTTGTGGAGGAGGGAGAGGGGGGTGCACTAGAATCACTTATTGTGAGAGAATGTTGTCCAATGATCCGGTGGATTTACATGAAAATGTTCTCAATATGGTGTACATGTTTCCGTACCAAAAGCCATGACGAGAAGAGCAACAGTGAGATGGCTGCAATATGATATTTAAGGCACAATTGATCCATTTTACAATTTTTTTGGGAGGTCGGGTGCACACACGGCATCCCCCTCCCTTCCCCTTGGATCCACCAGTACTATTGAAACAGCTGCCACACCACTTTAAGCAGAATCATTTTCGCTTTACGCAGTACATGCTTATGGCACTCTAAAACATTTCTCGACATTATTTTTATCTATCGCATTAATTGATTCGTCTGCTTTGTTGCTGGTAGGTTGCTCTCAGACACTCGCCAAATAAGATTTTCGAAAACCTCAACAAGTGGAAAACAACGTGGGGGGGGGGGGGGGGTGTCAACATCATTTTTTTTTTTTTTTGACAATTTTTGACAGCGCATTTCAAGGTTGCGCTGGCGAAAGGTAAAACGTCTAAAGCGAGACATTTGTTCAGTTTTGGAGTGGCACGCCATTGAACAGAGAGTAAAATTCTTTCCGTTTGTAATTTACTGACAGTATTAATGTTTTTTAAGCTGCAATGTTATTTGCTAACATTGATAAATCACATGCTCTCATATTCATCACGGAATGGTTCAAGTATCCATTTTCAGGAGACTGAAACTGTAAAGGACGCTGTAGCAACTTAAAGGAAGTTAGAGTAATCTTCTACATCACATGTGAATATATGATTTTATCATTAAATTAAAGAGAATCTTGTTCATCATAAAATGACGCATGCATACATTTTCAGGTGAATTAAGCTACAGGATCTTCAATTGATTGTGACCTTGTTGTATCACATATTGAATCCATTCTTTCGTTTAACATTAATCAATTGAAATAAATAGATTACCTCATGTTCATCATAAATGACTCCGCTAAATTCATTTTCACATGAATGAAACCGAACTAAAGAAACGTGAATAAAATAATGAGAGCAACATTATACACTTCAAAGATTGACTACGATATTTTATGAAATTCATCCTGAATCATTTTAATTTTTTTTTTATCCAGCCTGAGGCTCAGTTCTGATTGACTTCTGTGAGTACGTATATGCTATGCTACGAACCTAGCCAGCGCTTTCGGAACTGTTCGCTGATACTATCGATTTCTCAAAAAAAAAAAAAAAATCAGTATTCAATATATAGGCATATTGGTTGGAGAGTTTTTAAATGATTTTTTTCTTTCTTTTGTTGTTGTTGCGTTTTTTTTTTGTATGATCTCTCAGACCAATCGTTTGATCACACGCTCATATTAAAAGCTAAACCTCAAGTTCCTTGTCAAGTTTAAGCTGTATGAGATTGTGCCGCTCTATGTCTGCGCATCTAATTTCGTAGAACTGTTACGTCGTTGCTAGTATCCTAGACAAAATCCCGGTCGCCTTTTTTGAGATCGCAAAAAGAGTTTTGAGGGAACATACCCTACAGGCCCCCCCCCCACCCCCCATTAGCTTAATCCGGCCCTGTCTTCGCAGGCCCCTTAGTCAAGATGGAGGGGGAAAGGGCAAAGTCTCCCTAAGAACGCTTTTTGACTCCCCACACCTTTTTAGTGAAAAAAAAACCAGATCAACCTGTAACAGGTGGTTCTCTCCAATGGCGTTTCCAGGATTTCGTGGTATAAATGGCACAGTCGGATAGCGGTCTTGGGTTAGGGGCCTAACAGAGGGGTGTCCCCCTCCCTTTTTGGGAAAAGTAAATAACACTCACGTTACACTTAAAAAGTAAGTGACTGGACCTGTGTGACTCATATGATCAAGTTGTCTTTCTTACGTTTTCGGTCCTCCCTCTTTGCTTGGTGTCAATAAAAGGGACACACCTTAATTTCACCACTAATCTGGATCCGCCACAGTCGCTTCTTCCTGTTTCGCTGAAGGTGCTATCTACATATCTGACCTGATGTGTCAGTCTCTTCGTGGCGATGAAATTATTTTTTGAACTTACTCCAGAAAACCCCAAACTGCTCTCTCTGTCCACACTGTATCTTCCAGAGGATATTACTGCAATAATGTAATATTTCTCCTAAAACCATAAGGGACCGATTTGAGCTAATTTTTTCCAGTTCGAAAGGAGTTGTTCATCATATAACCAAATGGAGTTTGCTGCTCCCATCATTCCAAACAAAATCAGACAGAACCACATGCATTAGGTGGTTAGAAAGGGTTAGAAGAGTCAGAGATGTGGATATGGCGGGAAAACTGGTGGGGAGGGATAAGAATGTGAAGACAACAGAAACATCTGCCTTTTACCAAAAATGGCAGAAAACCTCCAAGGTATGCTGCTCAAAGGATTCGAACAAGCAAGCGTGGGAAGTGGGTGGGGTAGGAACTGGTTGGAATGGAGGGGTTGATCGGTAGTGGCAAAGAGATGAAAGTGGAAAATGGTTATATTTAACACAAAAAGGAAAACGAACAAATTTCATAAGATTTGATGTGATATGAATGAGAGTTTATTGCACATAACAATGTCAACATACAAATATATTCAACTGATGACTTATACCTGATGACAGTCCAAAGTGGGTTTCTCCAAAATGTAATTACCCATCATTGGCCCTGTTCTTTACTTTCAATACAGGGTGAAATTATTTTGAGCTTACCGTAGATTTGGTGGATTATTCGTACATTTTTTCCAGTGAAAAAATGGCAAAAGGAAATGCTGCTTTTAAGTACATTTTTACGCTGGTGATCTCAGGATTCCACCACTCAACATCGTTTTGCACACGATTCCTGTCAAGGGTACCTCGGAAATGACAGGGGTACGTAAATGCCGAGAACACCAAAACACTCCGACGATGGTGATGATGTCTTCATCTCGAGTGGCAGGCTACAATTAATTGATGATGGGCTGAAATTACCGTAATGAAAACAGCAATCAGGTCAAACATGTTCTCTCATGTTTCTCAAATCTGTGAAAAAAAACATGAGCCAACTCCTGCTGTAAGGCGAACAAACCTGAAGTATGTATTTCGACTTTAAAAGAAGTGTCACATATTCTTGGAAAGACCCCAGAGGGAATTTAAGTGACTACATCTGGTACTGCGTTAAAGTCCTATTGTTTTAATTGTTGAGCTGGTTCAGAACAGGCATAGAGTTGCACATATTTGCCCACTTTCAAAAATCTAATAAACGTTCAACTGCTTATGTATTATTCTCAATACAATTTTATACAGTTACAACAAACTTTCTGCACCTATCATAGACATACGTACCATGTTTGGTACCATCGACCAATGGTGTTTTTGCATCCACATGAAACACCATCAACCAATGGTGTTTTGCAACCACATGTAACACCATCACCAATGGTGTTTTTGCATCCACATGAAACACCATCAACCAATGGTGTTTTGCAACCACATGTAACACCATCAACCGATGGTGTTTTTGCATACACATGTTCACATGATTGAGATCGTCGTGGCAGAATATGCACACCTTCAGATCAGCTGTTGATTGTTACAATTCAAACATGGTCACAAGCTTTTCATCCCAGACATACTAATAGTTTCATACTGTAGACAAGCTGTTGATGAACTGAGGATGATTTGCATATGAATATCTGCGACAGAATCATCCAAGTGATTTTTTTTTTTTTTGTGTACACATTTTGATCACCCTTGCTTGCCACTTAACACAATCACTCTAAAGGCTTAAGAAAATGCCGAAAAAGTAGCAACGGCTTGCAGATTCTACCAACCATGAAAAACTGCATTTATTGTCTGAATACTCTGAAAGCATTAACCCTATGACAAACGTATCATCCCTCTTCTCAACTGGATATGGTTTCCACTCTCATGAAGGGGGCCACTCAGACCATATCCCGGTCTCCTTGGAAGAGAGGGCAGCACATAAATGCAGTGCAGATACAACGGGTCAAAGTTCATGACAGTTCAACCTGCAGGTCAGGTCTTCGGAGGCGGTTTCATAGAAAAAGGTTCTAACTGATCTTCCGGTGGCAGTATACTGTTCATGCGGTCCATCAAGGGTAGCAGGTCGTCCACATTTTTCTGGATACGACGCAGCAGGTCTGACATATCCGCGATCTTTTGTATGTGTTCGGCATGCTTGTCAAATTTCCTCCTTCTTTCGAGGAGAGCGGACATGATGGATGTCACCTCTGAATCGATCTGAGAGGGTGAAGAAAAAGGATTTTTGTCAGGGACGTGAAATATTCTGGGCAAAACTTCTGTCAGTTGCGCATCTCAATTTTGAGGTGATGTCAAATAGTTTTAGAAACACCTGAGGGAGACTGTGAGTCTGTGATTATCAAATCCGTTGCCCAGTTTTCGAGATTCATGACTTAAAGGGAAATATTGTGTTTGTTCTACAGAAAAAAAAGATAATCTTATGGGCCACAAAGTTTCACACTTACTGCTCGTTATGCATATTGCATATTCTTGCCTGTATATTCCACACGTTTGAATGCACACAGTCACAGAACCGCAACACATGGAAGTCATTAGCTATGTGAAATCTGCAGGGGGGGACTCAGTCACAACTTCACTGTCTGGTTGCTATCTTCATTACAACAGCTAGCAACAGCTCATTCTAAGGTGATTTAGGTTAGATTTGTGAGGCTTCCCTTAATCATGTTTCACCTTTGACAGTGTAATTGATGCAAACCTCTTAACTGTTACTGTCTGCTTGAATAACCATTACTTAGCTACAACACTGAATTAAATAGAATATATATCTACTCTAAGGAAGTCAAAACAATTCAACTCTAGCTTGTTTCAGTATATCAATTTGGCCACAAACTAGGATGATAGGAAGCACTTGACACCTGAGTTCATTACTTCATTGTCACAGGAAAAAAAAAATCAAGGTGTTGTTAGGACTGACTCAGGATGTAGGAACAGGGTAATGGAGATTTCTTGGGCAGTGAAAAGGGGAACTTTACTAATTCATGGAGACTGAGCACTTCCCTCAGAAAATGGCTTGTCATGAACTATTCCCATTTAAAGATTAAGACATAAGAATGCAGTTCACAACATTATGTGAAAGGACAGCCAATTTTTGGTGAACCACTGCAAGCCCCCCAAAAATCAAAGCCTCACCTCTTTGATTCGTGCCGTCAAGGAGTTCTGGTCAAAAGCTACGGCTTCGGCGCACTGCTTCAGGTGTTGTTGGTAACGTACACAAAGCTGCATAAGGTATCTGCAAAGGCAAGAGGTATACTCAGCAAGTTTCGCCGCAGAGCAAAACAACGGCATTAGTTGAGATTTGTTTGTAAACTACATCCTACAATAAATAATCATATGGGATTCATAGCATCTGGAAGTATAGTACTGTACTTCCTCAATCTCGTAACCATAGCAACTGCACACTAGAATTATGATGGTACCAAGGTTGATCACCTAGCGACTCTTTCAGATCTTGACCATGATTTATTTCACACATTCAAGAGATATTTTTTTTATAAAACGGAATTATTAGAAAAATGTTACTTCTTTTAAGCATACCAATATCACTCACTTCGGATCCATTTTTTCAATCTGAGTGGGATCATGGTCCACCTGAGAGATTCCTGCAGATGTTCCCTTCAGTATTGGGAGGAAAGTTGGAATGTCCTGTAGTTTCTGCAGCTCCATGTGCATGGTGTCCTCTAGGGTGGGCTGCGCACCTTCCGCCACGACGACGATTCTATGTGCGGGCGACCCTTGAGACAGTTGCCTTGGAGAGGATCTGCCATGCTCCTGTGAGGAGATCAACCGTGGTTGTGGAGAAGCGCTTCGATCTACTCAACAAAAACAAAAAAAGAAAAAAGGAAGAAATAAGTGTGCAAGGTCTACTGCATGGGTCCTACATATACAGCCAAGAAGAAACCTAATCAAAACAAACAGCTAGAGAGTCCATTGTTCACTTTGTTCCATCAATCAACTTTTCTCATGTTTTTTTTTTTCTTCTGCAATTTGTCACAACTTCCAGTTTTAGAGTCTATTTCAGTTTGTACCTGATGTTGAAAGCAGTGTCTTTTGAAATATGTCCTATTTTCTGCATTAATTTGTTCAACTTTTTAGATCTTTTCTTTAAAATCTGTGGTGCTTTCTATCCTTACACAGTTAATATATAAGACACAAAGTGGCTTGCCACAGAATTGTGCATTTTGGTTTTCATTTTTTTTCAATACCTTGTTAAGTTTATCTTTTGCCAATCATGTTTTGACTACAAAGTTGAGTTTTTCCTACTAATGCAAAACTGGTCAGGCCTTAATAGAATGTACTATCATATTCTGTGAGAAGGTTGTCTTTCTTACAACTGTGGTCTTAATCAACATGAATGCAAAGGCCAATTTTTGGGGGTCACATACTGCAGTAGGCCTGACACTGAAAACTGGTAGGCCTATACTTACTGTAAGTGATCAACAAATCCCACAAAGAACATGACTAGAACAGTGTAATGTGATGATCTATTTTCTTTCAGAAAATTGTATAACTCTACATACTGATGCACTGAGAGTCGGTGTGGTTGCATTCATGTCCTGAGTATTGTACAGTACATACAGAATTGACAAATTTAGAAAGAAAATCAACCCCAGGAAAAACAAGGTCCATTCTAGCTGTGCGTTCCAGCACACTCCACTTTCAGAGCCCTTGTCCCATGTTAATTTTCCCCTTAAGCCAACCTGCCAAAAATATGCAATAATTTGAATTTGAAAGCTGAGGATCATGAAGCCCGATATGGGCTCATCAAGGACCCTACCATTTTGATCATGGATGAACACTGGCGAGATTCACCTACTCTATTTGATAGGTGTCCAGAGGATATCGGGACAGGAGTGGAAGAATACAATCACCGATGAAAACCAATGCAAACCCAAACCTGCTCCCGGTACCGACACTCTACATCCCCATCTGACAGACGAGAGTGTGTCCCCAGTCTTTCCCCACTTTCGCCACCAAAGGCTAGCAGCCCATTAGCTGCACCAAGCAACCTGAACTGGACAAGACCTAAATCAGTAAATTGGACAACAGGATCCCAAATAAAGCCCTCAGAACCACTGTAAAAGGTATACTGAACAAGCCAAATTTGAGTCCCCATAAATTTTCCAAGTGGTTCTGCCAGGATATGATCTGGGGACCCAAAGATTGCAAGATGGACACTTTAACTACTTAGCTTCCTCTCCACGCATAATTCAGCTAGTATGATACATTTATTATTTAAACTTTGATCAAAAGAATGAGAAATGCTCTGCTATTTGAAATTTACCAAAACAACTACAAATAAGATCCTTTGAACCAGGAATCAAACAAAATTGAACTTTTTTGGGGTATTGTCCGCACAGGTAGTGGCCCTCTTTCTCCAATGCATAGTGGGAAAAGATTCAGTTGGTGACAGCATGATACTGGAGAGCACCTCCTAAACACTTATTAGATGCACACATATTGTAACAATGGAAAAGTAGTATATGGTCAACCTATGCGGGTGAATTGCCAAGTTTCAAAAGTTTTTCGGGGGCTTCGTTTTGGATTATTGGCGGTTTGTCTTTTATTGCAAAAATACTCTCTCAAGATAAAAATAAGCAATAACAACTTAGCAGCTTAATTTTTCTCCTGTGGAGAGATACATGCTGCAGTATGCATGTATCACACATTCTTCCTCAGTCAGTTTTGCATCCTGCAGGATGTATCTATCATGTGTTTTGGCAAACTTACCCCGAGGTGACCTTCGACCTCTTACTGCAGATTCACAGTTATTGAACTTACAAAAACATTGCCCATTGACTCACTGTTATGGTCAAAATTGCCAGTGAAAATATGGCCATTCTTTGAAGTTTGATAACACTTTGTTTGCAAAACTCTTTTTGCAGACTGATGAATAATTAAGGTGCCAGTGATTGTCTCTGAGAAGTTTGGTAAAAAAAAAATATTACTTGAGGACGTGATGGATGACTCACTGGGCAGGTCAGCTAATGAGGGGAAAATTGACATGGATGGGATGATTACTTGCATAGATTATGCATATTTACTATTATCAGTTAACACATAAAACAGTTACTTTGCCTTGTGTGTGTATAGCCTAGACCTACCCTGTGTTATTGTTATTCCACTGTAGGATATTGACACATTTGTACATGAAAAGAATACCCTTTCATTACAAGCTACATTTATACCTAAAAATACAATTACCATCGGGGCGCCGATCGACGGAGTAGCTGGTGTACGGAATAGATTCTGTTGCAATCCTCGAAGAGGTACCCTCGCCAACTGTTTGGTAACCGCTTTGGTTTGTGCCCATGTTGTTTAAGTCCTAGGACAGAATTAGAAAGTCAGCCGCGCTCACACTCACGGTAACACACACTGGAACCCTTGTCCCGTGGGTAGAGTTGGTATATTCTGAATAGGTATGGGTTACGCGAAACTCGATAACCGCCCGTACATTACAGAAATAAATCTTTGCCGTGTATGGCATGCACATAAAATATATTAGAAGTTAGTCGTTGGGTTTTACGTGTGCGTAACAGAATACTAAACAAAATTTAGCAACGAAGGCACACACATGCTCACACTGCGGGAATCCCCTCCTGACAGCTTGCGGGTGTTGAGAACATTTGGTCGTGATTTTTGTCAATTGAGTCGTGGTGTGGAAGAAATTTATCAGAAAATCTCTGCCTCACGGTACTGATCATGTGAGTTCCCATGTAATGTCTGAAACAATTTCTGGTGTCACACTGCCAGTTTAGACATGAAAACTAATTAAGTAATTTTAGGCAAAAGTTCAATACTGGTGGTACTTCTTGGTTAACTGTGATGTCGATAAGGCCGAAGTTACGTTAAGTTGTATTTGTACTGTTGAAACGAGCTTGGCCTACACTACAGGTAGGCCTAAGCCTAGGCCTTAGTTACATTACTTACGGCAGGCCCTAGACTAACTAAGCCCCTAAGTGGCCTATGTCCAGCCAAACCCACACAAATATATCTTGACACCCAAACCTTACTTAGGCCTTGGCGTTGATAGGGTAGGCTACCTCATGAAATCATAAAATCACTTTTGGATGGAGTTATTTATACAAATTTGCTATTTGCGAGGTTTCACGGTAGAGGCCATTTTGTCAGTCGTCAAGAGTGATGTGAGCAGTCTGTGTGGTGCCTATTAATTCACTCCTAAAAGTGGGTGCAAAAGCATTACTAAGGCAAAGCACAAACATTCACTATGCAAAGCTTCTTAGAACTACATGTTGGCAATTGACCAGACCATTCTACACCTGCGTAGCAAATGTTTGTAGGCCAGAACTACAGACCTGTGAAGTATACCAGTTTTACTGGGAGACTCCCGGTTTTTGTACAGATCTCCTGCCCTCGTGGTTTCATATTCTAATTCTCCGGGCTTTTTAAGTCCATTTGCGACACTTTTGAAAATAGCCAAAATAGTACAAGGCTTATTTGAGTAATTGGCCATAAACGAACATATAATGCACTGGAAATCAGATTGTTTGTTTACGAATTTTCAACTGTTATACCGTAGATTATTATGATTACACCAACAGGAGGTTGCTCTGTAAGGTTGCTTTGTAAGTAAGTTGTTAGTTTATGGCTGTGCATATAGAAGGGCATACATGTACCTGCATTGTATGTAAAAATAGGTCTACAAGGGCAACTTGTGCTGTGCATGTGGGTGATGATTCTCTCCTTGGCACTCTTTTTTGTTGAAAATTTCCAATCTCCCAATTAATTACTAATCTCCCGATATTATGGCACTGGAAAATGTAAATCTCCCTATACTTTGATGAGACAGGTTGGCAGGCCTGGAATTACTACGTGGGAGATGCCTGTGGCCTAACTGAGGCTTTGTCAACCCTATAGTATATATGTACAGCATACTATCTTACTGACTGTTTAAGATATAACAAGTATTAGGCCTTGGTCTAAACCTTTGGAGGTTTGTACCCCAAACAAGAAACCAAGTAATATTGGGCAAAAACAAATTTTCAACTCAACTATTCCACCAACAACAATGACTTAAAATAATGATGTATGGGTTGGGATGCCAAGTAAATTTGCAATTAGATGGAATGTCATAATAGGCTACTTGAAATCAACAGTGTCAACTGAACTTTTGGGCAAGTGGTTTGATAATTTGTCAGTTTTGCATATAGTTTTATTGTTTCTTTGTTTGAAAGCTGGATCCAAACACTTTTCCCCATCTGTACAGGAATTTCATTACAGAATATCATAATTTATGTAATTTAAACATTAATTGTAATGTTCACCATGGTAAACTGGTTAACACCGAAGCTTTCTTCGTCAGACTTACAAAAGTGGCATATTTATCTAATAACTGGCATAGTTTTAAGAGCATTGCTTTACTCTAAGGAAGAGTCACTCTGACAAAGAACTTTTTTACATGTTTTTTTTTTTCTCTGAGTACAATGTAAGTGAAATTTAGATTCTGTATGAATTTTAGTTACCGCTTTCAACATCTGTATTTCGTCTTTGCATCATTTGCAGGAGTCAGAGAGGGAGGGGGCACCACTTCAACAGGTATAGAGGCAGGGGAAGGAGGCCCCCAGACAGAACTTCGAGAAACCCAAAGAGAGTCCCAGGTTCAGATGTCTCCGGACCCCAAGTGGACGCTGAAGATGCCGCCACCTTACAGAATGCTCTCTCAAAAGTGGATAATTCACTGAAAAGTGACAACACCGCTGCAGAAGAGGTTGCAAAGGTTATGAAGGAAGCTCTGTCGTCTGTGGAAGCCAAGAAACACAACTGGTTCACCTTTGTTTTTCTGACAAACGTTGACAGGAAAGTCGGGGAAAAAAAATCTGGCAACTTGGTTCAAGTGGAAGAGGCAATTATGAAACAGCTCCAGAGGTCGCAGAAGGAACATGAAAAGGTAATCTAATCTCTTTTTAAAGGTAATCTTAAAACTTCCTCTACAAGTGAGAAGGAAACCCTGGAAACATCATTTGAAAAGGAAGCTGAAGTCCTGGAGATATATCTTCCCATAGTTTCGTTCAAAAAATATTGCTGTCTTTCCAAGTCATACACATTTGAAAGTCAGAGAATGGTGCTTTCATAGTTGCCACAGTTGAATGTAAACCTACTTGAGCAAGTAGCATTATGATGTCACAGTATGCTGATAGCAAGAGTGCAATGCATTTCTTTGTTTTCTTTATCTATGGTGCACACACACTGGCACACGTTGTGGGTTGAATTACTGAGGTGTATCATGCGATAATCAGAGTATTGATAGATCCGATTGAAATCTATGCATTGCTCTTAAAAATAATTGACAATAAATTATAAAGAAAAACAAACACTTTCCAATCACATATGGATGGTTATATCATCACAAATCTCAGAATGGCAGCTTTCTTTATTGATTTTTATGAAAATTCAAATTGAAAGTATAACAACACATCTTAGTTTCTTATTTTAAGAGCAATATTTCATTATCAAAAGTACTGACTTCCCTTCTCCTTTAAGTTACTGCAATAGCATTCCAAGCTTCACATGTATATGTGGTCAAATTTGCAACTAGTTGATAAAGACGCCTAGTACTGTATATTCATATGTTTGCTCTAATAAATTCATCAGCGTGCGAAAAAAAAAAATTTCCAATGACTGTCAGAAGTTGGGTGGATATTTATCCCTGGTGTGGACCAGTAAACTATTAAAATCTTGATGTTGTTAGTGGATTTCATGTACTGTATTGTTTTGCTAATGCTGTTGTATGAAATATAAACTTACCACTGGTACTATTTGTCTTTACATTTTAGAATAATAAATCAGTTTTTTTATTGTTTTTTCCACCTCTCACATTTCCAGATCTACCAGGATGTAAATCAGCAGCGTCCTGATGAGAAAACTCTGGATATAATGAGATTCATTGCCAAAACCCACTGGAAGATAAGAGAACACCTGGTGGCACTATATGGCTTTCAGGCCTATGAGGAAAAGAAGATGGTGGACCTTGTGAATCAGCTCTTATCAAACTATGAGTATAAAGAGGTATGCCATATGAGGAAGTCAGGCTCAACATTTTGTATGCAGTGAGTCAAGGCTGCATTTTAAAAGGTACCTAACGTTAATTAAGGGAGATAAAACATTGACAAAGTATGTATAAATGAATTTAAAGAGCACACAGTTTATGGTATAAATACAATATAGGAATGCATAGCTAGTTGAACCTAACATGCAAAGGTACCTAAAGTTTGAAGAAACAGGTAAATCAGGAATTTGTTTGCAATGCATCTTTTCATTATACTGTATGTCATAAAACACAGTATCTGATATGTACAGAAAGAGATCCACCAATTTTAATAAATCATGAAGGTAAACCTCACATGACCAGGTATCAGAGATATGAATGTATGAGGTAAGCTTTGCACAGGCTAAAATTTTCCTTGAACCTAACATGATGAGGCCCTTGATGAGAAAGAGCTCGCAGTAAACCATGAACATGTCTGTTTTAGTGAACCTCACATGACATGGGATCTTGTGTGATGATATGAGGTGAGCCTTGAACAGATTATAATCTGTTGGGTGAATGTAACATGAAAAAGTTCCTTAGTAGGATTATAAAGAACGGGAGATAAACCATTCAACATGATGTACTGTTTGAGTGAATATCACATGACAAGCTCAAGATGGTTTTGCAGTTTGCCTTCTTCCATTGCTAGGATGGATTCCCTCCTTCGTAGTGGAATGTTCGACTGTAGATTTGTTTCATTGTGCAGAGAATGGGCAAAAAAATGAGACGATTAAGCAAGACTTACATCATGAACAACTAGCAGAGCGTATATCAGTGCACCTTTAGGCATAACATTGTATCTGATGAGATTTTGATGTAAGCCATGTAAAGGTATCAAGCAATGGGAGCTGTCATGTAATATACCTGAATAAGATCAGGTAGATTAGGTACATGGATAATTGCAGGCATCAGATTTGAGTAGGACATTGAACTTTGTAATTCACAATGTCACAATTTCATGTAAATTTTATACACAGCATGCATGTGTGGTTTTGTGAACTCAGTGTAGCTTAGTATCCAGCGTGACATTTTACCAATGCTACAACTGTAAGGCCTCAAGAATAAACCATTGTTCAAACCAAAAGTCACAATCCATCCACCAAACAAGGTGATTTTTCCATTTTTTTTTTTTTTTTTAAATACCACAACAACTGCTATGGCAGTCTCAGTTTCAACAAGTGAAAAATAACTGTTTAACTGGTACCTGCATTCGCGCTTCTGCTATTAGAAGTACAAGGATCAGCAGGCAAGAAATACATTCCTGTTGCCCATGTAGTCACCATGGCAACAGATGGGAGTAGCATCTGATAAGACCTGTCTCATAGTTTTCAGTCTCTTTGCCTTTCTTTCGTTCTCTTTCAGGCCTGTGTCTGCATAACACTGCTGAAGTTGCAACACTGCTTTGAGGTTGATAAGGTACAGTTACTGGAGGGAGGAATTATTTTGTTTTGACTCTGATCTCTCTCCTGATTGTTTTACGCCAACTGTGAAATTTAATAATGGATCATTATCAGACTTGTAGTTTTCACGCAGCAACGTGAGCCCATTGGCATAGTTTTGGGAGGATGGGGGGACAGATGATGGGTGGATGCTAACATTTTTTTACTCCCACTTTGTGTGTGACTTGAACCTGAAGTGTAAGGTAACCAAAAGGGGAGGGCCCTCTTAACTTTAAGACTCCTCACCAGGATAGGCAGTTTTGAAGTCTCACTGTCAACCTTGGCATTTGATCTTGACAGAGGGAGGAGTTTATTGACCTTTGACCAATCACACATGTATATCTGATACACCCCTCTCCACCCCTCCCCCTCTCATTCTTCCCTTAATCATGGTGTGTCACTCACATGACAATTGAGTGTTATATTAGTGTCGTCAGTGCCCTCTGGACAGCCCTAAAATGATGTAGCTAAAAACGACAGGTATCACGAGCCATTTTTAATAATCACTCAGAAAAGCATTCAAACTTAAGTTACCATTCTCTGAGGAAATGTGCTATTGAATTAGATACCTTTAATGTATACACAGTGGAGTAACCAGCAGGGGGGAAATGTCAAATGCCTTTCTGCTCCCCTTCCCCTGCTTGCTCTCTCCCAAATGAAGTTCAAAGGTTAAAAAAATATTGGGTAAAATTTGCACAAGACATAAACTTTGCAAACAGACATTTGCATAGAAAAGGTTGCTGACAATATTATCTCCTCTACGTCATTCCTAATGGAAATGTGTCATGAAAAATAAGGAAAGTGTTAGCTGAATCTTGGGAGGCCAGAGATGCAGGGAAGTTCCATTTCCTGCAATCTGAGAGGTATTTTTTTATATCCAAAACACGCAAACCAGGCGCTTTGCTTAGACAGTGTCATTGCTGCTTGCCCCCTCCCTCACTTCAGCCCTTTGCCTTCTTCAGCCTACCCCTTCCCAATGAAAATGTCCGGCTGTGTATACAGAAGAAGGTTTGCGTATTCTGTTGTGTTTGAATGTTTAATGTTGAGGCGTGCTTTCAGTCATATTGTAGCATGCACATTCATTATCTATTGAGAATTAAAGTTACATTATTCTGAAAAAGTTACTGTCTGGATCCTATTGTGGCAGACACAGCCAACAGCTAAATCAACATTTGTTCCATAGATTGTCAGTACCTCAGTCATTAATCAGAGTTTTTGGGACCTCTGTATTATTCTTCTTTTGCCAAAATTCCATCTTGCCATTTTTTCATAGCTGATAAGATTAAATATCTCCAAAAATCCTTTGTACATCCCGCAAATCGCAAAGCAGTTAGATCCTAGCAATGTACCATATACTTTGGCAATGGAAACTTTTGGCAGAAATGTTATTGTGCAATAGAAAGTAGTTAAAGTTTTGCCAAATTTTATGTTTCAACAAATATTCAAAATGTCACAAATGTAATCACGGATTACTACTTTTGAGTCACTTTCTGTCCCACTTTCTGTTCCATCTGCCTAATCTAGTTGAAGTCAAGTTTAATCGCAGATAAATTTTCATTTTGCCGTTTTTCCTGCAGATTCTCCTGCCGTTGGTCATCCTAGGCCACAGTAATCTTTTGGAAGGGTACCTCCGTCCCGACAGAGACCGCCAAGTGAAGTTCTTGCGGATCCTCGACAAACACTGCCTCCCCTCTGACGCCCACATCATTCCTCTCATCAGGTGACTCTCATCTCATCCAGAAAGACGATTCTTCGGAACTTCGTCCGGTTGAAAAATGATCCAAGAGTTGGCCTCTAACATGTCAGGAGCTCTCAAAGTGGTCGAGACTTTTGCAAGAGAGATAATTATTTCTCCTGAATAGATAGTCAGCTGCGAGAGCTTTTTTGTGCGTCTTCAAATATCAGTCTCTGTATCATTTAGTACCAGTAGGTTCACTTTGTCTTCGAAGGCAAATGATCACTCTGAGAGAAATCTTCTGTTTGTTTTCATCCAACTTTCCCCTTTTCCCCACCTAGCCCATCAAATTCCTACCATTTCATCCCAGGTGGCAAGTGTCCTTGCTCATGCTGTCCATTTGGTTTCTACCTGCTGATCCACTGAACATAGGTCACTCCTCAAATACCAAAGTGGTTTTAAAATAGTAAAATTGAAGAAGGAACCTTCCGGTTAGTTGTCGTTGAGCGAAACTGCTCATCAAGTGAAGGCTGGGATTGCTTGGTATAGAATAATGGTACTAACACATCAAAACTGGAAGCCTCTGTTTGGGTCAAATGATTATTCTCAACTTGAAAATAGTTACTATATTTTTTTTATCTTTTCTGTCATTTAAATGCTTGAAACAACAGAGTTTTGAATGGATCAAATCTTCGCTTGTCTTTGTGAACCTGTCAAACGGTCTCATTTTGTTTGCTCTCCGGTGAGCCTTTCTCTCATTTTGAGACCCATCACTGGGTTCTTTTCTTTTCTTGAAGGTCGCTGAAGATGCCGTTCGTCAGTGACTGTAGTCAACTGCAATCGAGAGAGCTAAGCAAAGTCATCCTTCGGCTCGGCGGGAAGAAATGCTTCAACTTGGATGTGTCTCTACTTCCAAATGCAGTTTACGCGCACACTGTGGAGGCCCTTAAATATTTGATCAGACAGAAGTATAATTGGGTGAGTGTCTGTGAGTTGAGCACTTCTTTCGTCTGACAGTTGCTTTTATTGTGCCGTAGGCCAGCATGTACCTGGTGTTACATTTGAAATCATTAGAGATGGTCACAAATAAGTGGTAAGTTTTTTTCTTCTGTTAATGTTAACATAAGCACTGAATGCATGTTGGTGTAGAAACGTGTGAGAGATGAATATTGGAAAAACAAAAAAGCTGGTATAGAATAGGAGAGAAACAAAGCGTATCAACATCCTCCTTGGCTCAGACAGAACCGAAAATCCGACAGAGCAGATGTGTCTTCTTTCGCAATGTCGCTGTTTTGTGACAGTTATTAGTATTTTGTAAGTCAGGGAGGAACTGAATGATAACAGTATCATGTCATTGCATATTCACACATTTTCAACTCTCATAAACTTTTCAGAAAGATTGGTAACTTCTCTATTGGGAAGGGAGACACAAAGATTTCACAATGTCTCAAATTTTACCAGATTATCAAATTGCTCTCTGCACATCATGCAGCTTTGATGACAGATTATGTTTTGTACTCTCAGCTTCACATGAGCGCTAATTTCATCGCAATCATTTAAGGGTACTGGACAATCTACTGAAGTCATGGGGTTGTTCCTACCTCCCCTGTCGCAATAGCTCTGACATATTGATGCTTTCATTCTGTCTACCTTACGTGCCCGTCATTCGTTCACCTCCAACAGAATGCCATTTCAGACGATGCGTGGACCGAGGTCGTCGATCACATCGTCAAGGAGGACAACTACCTCAGGGAAGAACTGGTCAGGATCCTCATCAAATCCAAGCAACTGAGGGCAGCACACGACTGGGCTGTCAAGTTTGACATGCCCTCTCGATTTGAGATCGATGTAACGCAAGATAGGTTTGGAATCTTGCCATCAATTCATATGTTACATTTAAGGTCTTTTTCACTTCTTTCGTTGCTTAATTTTGTCATAGTATACCTTTGACCTGAAGCTTGTGGTCAATTTTAAAAAAAAATATCTTCTAACATTTTTCATCTCAGCAATGGAACAAGCTATTAGGATGAGAGTTGGATTACTAAAATTTATTTTCCAGCCTCTCAAATACAATGTTTTTGTAATGCTAAACTTTATTTTAATACTTTTTGAGAAATCATACACTTGCCGATGCATGGTGCATAACCATAACTTGTCTATAGAAACAATCAATGTTAAAAGTGTGGCATAGTTACACAGCAATTTTTTTTCTTCCTTCTTGAATTTTCTTCAGTTCGAAACCACGCAATCTGCAAAAAGAAAAGACGTACCATCAACTGAGCTTGCCAATGGAGGCTGTCAAGATGGTGTACAGTATTAATGAACTTGTTGATGTAGCCAAACAAATTGTGGTATATATTTTAAACTTTTCTTTTTGTTCTTTCGTGATCATTTCGTCGTCCCTTCATTTTATGCTGTGAGATGCGGTGCATTGTGATGTTAAATGAAAAGTGAAAATTTGTTGTTTTTAATCTGAATTTCAGTTCCATAAGTTTTGGATGTATGTTATCTTCCGCAAGACAAACATTCCATACGGCCTTAAAGGTCATGTGACATGCATCAAGAAAAGAGCTGACTTCATTCAGAAGTTGCAGAGTGAAACCTGAATGAAAAGACATTGGAAATATGACTCTATCTGTTACACTTTTGAGATGCAACTTTTCAAAGTTTGATGAAATTGCGAAACAGATGAGTGAAGTGTTGCACAGTGTCAGTGTATCGTCTTGGTAGGCTCATGTGTTTTATGACTTAATTATGGGGTTTCACATTGGTAAGTGACACAATTATTTTGAAGAAGAAAATATATGGTTCCAACATAATCCATCGGGGTTTATAAAATTTTCAGTTGTCCGTGAAATAAAGGTTAAGTAAAGAAAGGATAACATAAGACATGTCGAAGGAGTCCAACTCTCGATGTCACCAATTTGCATTCTTAGCCGCTGTTTATTCATGATGCAGCAAAGTGTCAGACAGAGAGTTGCCTGTAAAATAATCGATATTTGATGGATTTTGGTCGAATTTCTGACTTTTTTCAACGTTTTCAATGTATATTGCACCCACTGCTCCAAAATGTCATTTTTATGTCACCCAACCTTTAAGTATGTAAGAACTAATCACATGTAAACGTGCAATGAAAGCAGATGAAGAAAAGAGGAGATGACAGGGGGTATAGGTGGGCAGTGGGGGTAGGGTAGAGGTGCGTAGAGGTGCGTAGAGGTGAGTTTCAAGGGTAGAGGTGTGAATCGTAATCCTTGATAGGTATGGCATTCACTTAAATTAGTCTATAGTGTTTAGAACATGCATAACTGTACCGCTATTCCCAGTGAAAGTCTCTTCATCTGCATTTTGTTCTTCAATTATATTTCTTCCACAGAACAAACATTCTCTGTAGCTTTAAGGATATGAGAGCTCATTGCATGTAAACATAAAAAGAATGCAGAAGATGCAATGAGGGTTTGGCAAGTGGTGGGGGGTGGGCAAGTAGGGGAGGAGGATGGCAAGGTGAAGGAAAAGTAGATGTGTGAATCAAATATGCTTTATGATGAGTTTCCATGTTCATGTGTACACATAATCATTTGCAGACATTGGTTTAGGCCACGACAGTAAATTTTCTGTCTCGGCAGGATTGTGGTATATTTGGCATGGACATGGAGTGGAGGGCATCATACTTGACCATGGAGGACCCTGTCAATGTCGCCATAATCCAGTTGGCCATACCAGACAAAGTCTACATCCTGGACATGATCGGACTCGACGCCACGCAGAGACGTGAAGAAATCGCAAAGTTTTTCTCCGACATTTTTACAAACGACGGCATCGTCAAGCTCGGATACGACATCTACGCAGATTTGGCCAAGCTGCGAGAGTCCTACCCGTATCTGAAACAGGCGGAAGACAGCAGTCTGTCGTTCGTGGATCTGAAGGCCGTCCAAGCCAGTGTCGAGCAAGCCTATCCGTCGTTGCTGAACATCGACCGAAATGACAAGAGGAGACCCTATCGGGGATTGAACGAATTTCTGAACAGCTGCCTCGGAAAACCTCTGAATAAGGATGAACAGATGTCGGGCTGGGAACTGAGGCCGCTTAGGCTGGCACAGATTCAATATGCGGGTACGTTTTAAGGGGAACAGTCCATTTGTTGCTCAGGTTTCCCACTACTGTAACAGCTGTTGTTCACTTTTGGCAGAAAACTGGCAGGTGAATTGTCAAACCTGTGATTTGTTTTGCTAAATTGATGTTTGCATCTGGTCTTTGCTGAAAATGTCCTTTATCCCCTCTGCTTACATTTTCATTTTACTTCTGATCAGTCCTTCTGCTGAGAAATTATCCTCATCAAGTAGATTTGCATCTCTGCACATTGAATCGGCATACAGAGTTAAGGCAAAGGGGACAGCTGCCACCCTAATGGAGTGCATGTCTGCCACTGTGTAGCATGAAACATTTACTGGGCCTTGGAAGCTCTGTGATATTTCGTGCTTTCTGGCACCTTTGGAGCAATGTTTCATACAATTTATGATAGCAATTTTCTCCACTTCAAGTTTAATGCAAATGCCATGCTTTTGAAATTCAACTGGCCTTACATTATTGTTCATACTGGGTACATATATGTGTCGTTCACACGGTACCTGATTCAAGAAACCGTGTTGTTTCGTACATTTTCCTCTGAACACCGATGAATGCCATTGCATAAAAGTCAGTTCATAGTGGCAGTGAAGGAAACTGCTGTTTAGTTTTTAAAGAAATACCATGATAAATGAGGAAAGCAGAAAATAGCAAACATATTCTGCATCATCCATTCCATTCATAAAATGGAGATGAAATTGACACATGTCGCCGAAGAAGGTACTCTACCTGTTGTCTTGTTAGTCCTTCAAAGTGTTCTTAGAACTTGCTGTTAAACTTTTTAACATTGGAGAAGATTGACAGATTTATTTTGTGTATTTTTATTCTAGCTCTGCAAACTTTAATAAAAAGGTTTTCCTTTGTTTTATTCTTCTCTTTACTCAGATTCATTCATTTGAGTTTGACTCCTCTTAAACATCTTTTCTTTTTATCAGCGCTGGATGCATTTTGCCTGTTAGAGATATACGACTATCTGCAAGTGAAGTTAAAGGAACAGGATCCAAGCACAGACGTTCATCAGATGCTACTTAAAGCAGACTCTAAAAAAAAGGCTGATGTGCAAAGGACAAACGTTGAAACTCCAAAAAAAGCCACCCATCAAAAAGTGAAGGGTTCACAGGACAAAAATACACTTCAGGAGGAAAGCAAAGCTCCAGAGGAAGCCTCAGATAAGCCATCCCCCTCTTCCAGTGCCAAGGAAATTTCCAAAGCATCTGAAGGAGCAGCTGTTAGGCCAGATGAACGTCATTCTAAAGGCACGGTGGAGGTTGGAAGAGTCAGCAAGTCACATAACGTGTCAGGTGACTCTCAGCAGCCACTCAAATCGGAGTCATTAGCCAAGCAATGTGATTCTGAAACATCTGTTTCAACGACTGCTGCAGTGAACTCTGCAGTGAACGTGACTCAATCGGACGAGATATGTTTAGTTCCAACAAACCCTGATGGCCGTAATTTGAACAGTCGAGTAGAAGATGCCTTTAGGAATCCAGAGGCAGGGACGGACATCATTCAAGAGAATGGTCTGTCACAGAGACAACAGAACTTACCCCAGCTTTCGAGGGATTCCCTGCCAGTAAAAAGTCAAGGGTTGATAGAAGTTGAAAACAGTACTCAGAGTAACCAATTACCATGGCAACAGGATGTCTCATTACAGCAAAAGAATACTCAGAACAGCCAGTTACCATGGCAACAGGACATCTCATCTCAGCAAGCGGAGTCTTCGGTGAAGGCAAGAACGTCGGGCACGAAACAAAGTGTGTCAGTTATGGTACTGTGTTTAACATTTCCCTCTTTTCTTTTACTTCCCCCTTGGTATCTGTCATTAACCTCTTGGCAAAAGTTACCAAGGATGCATTTTATACCTCATATTTCACATTGATTCCACCCTAACCTGAGTATCTCTTTTGTCATGTGGTTACCACATGTTGATGCTCATACTGGTTTTGAGACCGAAATGAACTGTTTAAATACAGTTGTGTTTTGGTATGCAATAGCTAGAGGACCAGGAATCACATCGACTGCTATTTCAAAGAATTTGGGGATTCTATTAATACCTGAATTTGGGAAATTCTCCTTGGTATTTCAGTAAGACTGCTCCCATAGTTACGCATAGTTCCAATTGATGATCGATCCCTTTTGTTACGACAGTGCCCGCTGTGCCTAGCAACATTTACGAAAGTGTCTGATGTCGGGTGCAAAATGTTGAAATGGGTCTGTAAGGTGGCCTTATCTTGACAAGTTTCCCCTCGATAGCACCCAAGTCTGACGTAATGTAATGGTAAAGAACGTCCTTGTTTTCATTTAGAATAAGAAGAAAGATGTCACCCCAATCAGTAATCTATTGGCCTCTGGAGGAAATCAATATATCATAAAAATTAGAATATTTTTTTCTCTCTTTATTGGTAAAAACCATATCTCAGTAGCTCGTCTGGTTTGGAAGTTACAAATGTTCAAAGGAAGATTTTTTTTTTTCAAAATTGAACATTGCATAATCTGGAACATAACCCAGTGATGTCGCTGGGGCACGACTACTCGAATGTCCTTCGTATTCCTTTAAATAATCTTGACACTTTTAAAAGAAGCATTCCAATAATTTAAGAGATATTATCATAATTTCCACAGTATTTTAAGGTAATCATGTAATACATTTCGAAAGTGTCAAGGTTGAATGAGGGTTTCAATTTGAAAGAAAAACAAAGACCTCTTGCAATGGTATGTTTACTGTTACATGGCATTTTGTTAATCTTGAGGCAACTGAAAGTCTTGTCATGAACAGAGAAATCTTTCTTCAAACAGGGGTATCTTGAGTTAGGAGCAAGATGTTGACATGGGGTTTAAAATGCGTGTAGTGAAAAATCATTCTCGTTCATTTAAAATGCCCCTTCAATTGTCAGTAAAAGATGCCTTGACAAGAAGACACTGCCTACATCATTTACATCATTTTATGATGGTTAGTCCAGATGGGAGTAATTTTAAGGGATCAAAATTCCATCCAAGTCTCCATCCTGAATGACTTGATTATATAAGACTTTTGTGATTGACCATTTATAAGGTTTGGAGGCATCCAATTGCACTGAATTGTGAAGCATATAAGTTATCATACGTGTACTGAAGAAGGAAGTCAAAGTTAAGCCTGCTTGTGTTAATATTATTATATCTTCTCACAGTATTTTCAAATTGTTGTTAACAATCATCCTCGAACAGCATACGGATAAACGCCGCCGAACCCGACTTCAAGGATCCGGTGCTCTTGGGGGTCCCAGAAAACCAGGGGCAAGACCGCCAAAGTCGGTGCAAGAAGTTGCCTCCTCTCAACAGGCCCCAGAGCTGTATTCATCGCAGATGTCCACCCCTGAGGGAAGCCTTCCAGTACATTCCACCAGCCAGCCTGCAAATCAGTCATTTGTATTTGAAGATGTAACCGTAGAAGCACCGATCAAAGACACAGTTTCCCTTTTGCAGTAAGGAAGTATTTTTTTTTTGCTGTTTGCTTTCTGTTTTCAGTTTCTGGGCCACCCTTTGGCCAGTACAAACTCTGCCAAAGTGCGCCAATGATTTCACTCTTGATGATCATGAAACTTTCCATATTATCTGATTGTTTCAATAGTGATTTCTGTACAGCATGTAGGTGATGTTTCAACAAAATGGAAAATAGGTTCTAGGCCCCCCATAGCCCCCTTCACAGCAAACCTAATAAATCTCATGTCTCTTGGAGGAGATGCATTTGTGATTATTTTCTGTATTAATACCTGAAATAAGTGTAGTTATGCTGCATCTCCCACTCTTAAGTCTTCTCAAAGGAGAATGCCTAGTGCCTTTACATAATATCAGTAGCAGCCTTCCACCACAACATTTTGAGCTGCATAAAAACAGACCAAACAGAAGATTGCACATTTTGGAAGTAAATAAGTCTCTACTTGTTATTCATTGCTTATTACCATGCAGGTCAGATAATTGTGTTATTGAGTGTTAAGTGTTTTACAATGCCAGAAACCTTTTCTTTGCTATTTATGTTTTAATTCTGAGAAAGGAAATATTCTCCTGATCCTTAGAATATTGATGGCTGGGTTTATGGTCCTGATGATTTTGCATCTTGTCTTTCAGAGAGAATGGACGTCACACCCTGAGCGTAACTAACCAAGGAGAATCATGGTATGACTTTAGTTTGCTGGCTTCTTTTAATTGAGTTGATAAGTGAGGTTGATAAGTGAGCTTATATCATAATGTATGAGCTAAAGCTGTCAAGTTTTGTAGTGACCAAGGTAAAGGTAATTACTAGTTGTCATTGAACTCTGCACAATTTTTGACTCCTTGATTTTAACATCTGGTAAATAGTACTTGAAATGGCTACAATGATATTTTTAAGAACAAAATATGTGTCTTTGCGCTGATGTGCAATTTCCATTGACGTCTTTCAAAATTGACAATGTGTGGTTCTGCTGAAACTTAACTTCTAGGTTATGGTAGCTGCTGCTTTGTATTTGTGTGCCCAGCAGAGAACATGGGCTACTGCAATCTGTCATTTGGATCGTAACACGCAAAATGCGTTATCTCGTAACGTTAACCAACTTGAAGGTATGTGCGCTGTTTGTTATATTGGTCGCAAATTATTAGCTGTTTCAACCAAAAGAGGCAAACATTTCATAAGGATTTACATCTGGGTGATGATAGTGTGGATGTGTGAACAACTTTTCTTAAGTGACAGAAATCATTTTTAGCTCATACCAGCTAGCTGGTGTGAACTTATGTAGTGGTGCAGTGTCACTCTGTCTGTCTGTCTGTTGGTCCATCCCTCCATCTGTCCATCCATCTGTCTGTTCACAATGGTTCAAAATGCTTCTCCTAGGTTATCCTTTCATGCATTTGCATGAAACTTTGACACAATGTTCCGTGGGTGGTGAACCATTTGGGGTGTTCAAAAATTTTGGTCCAAGGTCCCATGTGGGCTCTATGGACCATTTTATGAAATTCTGCAAAATGCTTCTTGTCCTACATATTTTCTTTTACAATGTTAATGGTTTGTCACAATAATACTCTACTAGTGGTACCTTCAGGGTGTTCAGGGAATTTTAGCCAAAGGCCCCACGTGGGCCCTACGGTCCATTTTATGAAATTCTGTTCTAAATGCTGATTTTTGTCTTTGTGTCAATCTCTTTGTGTCAGAAGAGATTGTTTCTGTTGGAACTATTGTAGACTATGGTTTGTTGCACTCTTCAAACTTTTTGTTCCTTCTAATGTAACTCTTCATGTGACCTTTGTCCTTAGTTTCCATCCTTTTCTTAATGTAATTTTTTTTGTTGTTTCTTTCAGGGTCATTTTTATGCCAAATTTCCTGCCAGAAGCTGAAGCAGACAAGTACTTCAATATTTTGATTAAAGAATTAGATTGGCAGCAACGAGTGAACTACACCAAAGAAGGTAAATTTTTGTCTATCCCGTGAAATGGTAACAGTACATATGAGAATGATATGTGAATGTAACAAGCAAACAATTTGAAAATCTGCCATTTAGTCATCATAGACAATCAGACATCTGTACTTTTCCCACTATTCCTCTAGCTGCATTTCATGAAAATCTGACCTTTACACCCACAGTAACTTCTTAGTGTTCCTTTTCTGTCTCACCCCACAGAAGTTTTACTTACCTGATTTTAAATATGTCTAACTAAATTGTACTTGTTGGACTGTTAGGCATGCAAAAGAATTGTGTGCAGTTGATGCAGTTTGGTCATTGATAAAACATTTCCTTTACATACTTTTCTCTCAATAAAATACAAATCATTCAGAACCTTAAATTGATCATAGATAATTTTCATCGTCATTCATGTCGCTCATGAGCTTGTCTTTCTTTTCCAATTGTCATCAGTGATCCTTTGAATGTGACTACAAATGGGCTTTTAATGTATTTAGTCACATATAAACTGCAACACCAACCAAAAATTTGAAGTCTGTAAGAAATTCTTCTTTAATATTAATGGTCATATTTTTGAACAGAAATTGCCAGAACTTTTATTACTAGGTTGATTCTAGGTGATCTAAAATGAGAAATGAATTTTTGGAAGAATTCTCAGGGATATTGCAAGGAATTTAAAGTGATGCTTCGACATTTGTAAAACAAAAACAGAATTATGAGAAAAAACTTTGGGTGCACTCTCAACAAATTTCTTTGCGTCTCACAACAGGAGGAACATACGAGGAACCAAGACTATCCCTCTGGTTCGGGGAGTTCCCTTATACATATTCAGGAGTCTCCTGGAATCACAATTCTGAGGTATTAAACATAAATTCTTCATCTGTGTTTGAATTTCTCTGTTTCCATGGGAATTGTGGGTTTCCATGCTGCACCAAATGGATACAAGAACTTTCATTATTCAGGGCATATAAAAGCTTTGGGGGACTGTTCACTTTTCATTTGAACAGACTTCAGTGCCTAATATCCAGGCATTAAAAACAAGAAGACAATTTGTGTGTCCCAGAGATAAATTGTTACATGTAATGTGAATGTAAATAAATGTATAGTGTTTTGTTGTGATGTTAGTGTGCAGAATGTCATGATATCAGCTCCCATGCTTTCATGTGGAAGATTTCAGGTTTCCCTCTACTTTGTAAACATGATATCGCCATAAAGTTTTCGCGGTCTTTTGCAAAAAAGACAATGAGGGAAATGGAACGCCTAATAACTTTGCTTCAATTATAACTGATTTTCCATACACAATTCATATAAGTATAATTTCACATATACTTGTATACCTGAGTGGCCCTGAGGGCACCTGTAAAATCTCATCAGCCCCTTCAAGTCAGGGTTTTTCAATCAGTTTATTTGTCTTTGATTTTAAGTTTATAACGTTTCCTCAATTATGTTGCAATTTCTTTTAATATTTTGCAATTATTTTTGATATTTCACAATTATTTTTGATATTCCAACAAGTATTTTTAAAGTTTAAATATTACTGATTTTTTTCAGTTTTTCTTCAGTGCAATAATCAAACCTGATCTGTTACCAGTTTTGGTCGTAAAGCTGGTGTACCGTGAAATCCTGTATCTATATTAGTGATGGTGATTGCTTGAGCTTTGGCCTTTTTATCTGTGCCAGACACATGACCATTTTCTTAGCAGAGAAATTTTCTCCTTTGGAAGGAACTCCTTCAAAAATGTGTTTTTTCTTTTACATTTTTTGTAACCTACGTTTACCAGCAGATAGACCCAATCTTTTTTTTCATCTTCGCTTTCGTTTTGTTGCATGCATCGTAGTGGGACACGCACATCAAGTATCTCAAAGATCAGATCGAGATGAACTTTGAACACCAGTACAACTCGGTATTGTGCAACCTCTACAGAGACGGCAAGGACAGCATCGCCTGGCACAGCGACGATGAATACGGACTTGGCAGGGAGCCAAATATTGCGTCTCTGTCCCTGGGGGAGACGAGATATTTCGAAATGATGACCAAAGAACACGTAAGGGACTACTGGGATGTCCTGCTCGGTTTATTTCCATCATTTGTTTTTGTGTCATGAATGCTGCCGAGTATCAAAATCTCCAAGAACGATTTATATTGCAAGATTAAACAGAATCAGGGATACAGAGATTTTTTTTTAATAGGGGTGGTGGGGTTATAGAAACAATACAGCTTTATGAAATGTGTCTTTCTTTGAATTAGTTCGATTTATTCTCTGTGTTTCATCGTTGCAATCTGGTTTCACAAATTGTTGTCAATTTAATCTCACCCTCTATCCTCCCCTGCATGATCTTTTCATTTCATTAGATTACTGTAGGTTCAAAACGTTAAAGATTTCAGCGGTAAGTAAAATGCAACAAACGACAGGAAATCATCACGTATGTGGACTGTGTCTCCTTTCTCTTCTCCCGTTGAATTCACATCGCAGGAAGTAAATCTGTCCTTTGACCCACTCGCTGTTTAATATGCGTATCAAATCAATTGTGATTCACAAAGTCATGGTAGAGTGATGTAGTTCCAGTGACGTGAAGGAAGTGAAAAAGCCAGTGAGTCATGTTCCATCTGGTATGATGAATGAAAGAGGCGTCCTTTTTTTTTTCAGGTTGGAGGTGACAGCTCCTTACCCCTGGGCAAGAAATTGAAGATACCGCTAAGCCATGGTAGCCTCCTGATCATGGGTGGGGTAACACAAAATGATTGGCTGGTGAGTGGAATGTATCGACTCTTAATTAAAGGTGTGTTTTGAAAGTGAAGGAATACTTTAGAGGCAAGCTTAAAAAGCTATGAAAGTAATCAGTTGTTTGAATTCACAACTCTCTGTACTTTGTTTTGTAATCGTAAGAAATTTGTTGCAAATGCATATGTCTTCTAGTCACATTGTCAAATGTCTTATACTCACCCAGTGAATAACCTTTATTTTGTGAAGTTTTGGTTTAAGAATATCATCCAAATTTTTGGGGGTTTTCCTTATGATACAAAACTGACCTGTAGCTTGATCTGCTATGGACATATCTTACACTTTAGTGATGCTAAGTCCATTTTCGGAGACTTCCCTGAACTTAAATATATCCTGCACAGAGATATAGCATGAATGTCATGATGTGAATTTTGCCTGGTTTTGCAGAAATTGTACGGTAAAAGCATCATCAAATTATGACGTTAGAATATGTCATAAAAGTCTGATTTAATGCTTGATATCTTGTATAACATTCTGTCTGGATGATGCTGTTGCTGTCATCAGTGATAGATCGCTTACAATCACACCTTCACATTTTTTTCATTACTGGTAGATAGCTTACAATCACACCTTCACATTCTTTTCATTGCTGATGCATAGTCTTCAAAGTAAGATATGAATGAGACTTGTCCAACCTTTACCCCTTCCCTAACACACATTGTGTTGAATATATTGATGTATGAACATCCAAGATACAAATCATAAAACTTGTAAATGCTTTCGTGGCTGGGATGTAGTCTAAATGCTTTCCTTCACTAATGGTCAGGATCATTTTGTTCTTTAAATGGAACATACACTGAATGATTCAAATTACAATACAATGTAGGATGCTTTATCTAAGAAAGATGTAAAACAGCTTTATTAATCTTTAAATTGGTGATATGATCCCTGCCTTGTTTTTGTTTGAATATTTGAAAGCACAACAAAATTAGGCGTTGATGTCCATCATGCATCATAAACTGCCAAATTGTGTCCATTTGATTTGAAGATGCATTCATAATGTCATCTTTCAATACAGCATCAAGTACCAAAGGAATACCACGACAAAGGGGCAAGGATCAACCTGACGTACAGGAAGATCTACCAGGACAACAGGGACCATGAAGTACGACAAAGGCCAGGGGGTCCCACTAGATTGACCAAGAATCCGTAGCTCCATACCCCATATCCAAGTGGTTCAGTGAGGGAGCCAGATCATCCAGCAATAAATTAAAGGGTTTTCTCTTTGGTGGCGGCTTTTGAAATGGAACTCTTCAAGCTGATTTGAAATTGTCTAAACTTTGCTCTTGCAGCTTCCCACAAATTTAAGGAACTTCACCATCCAAACAAACATGATGTAGAAGTCTATTAACAGCAAGAACTTCAGCTTGCGATCTGATTTTAGAATGTTTTGAGAAATGTTTGTACATACTAAAAGAATAAGTTTCAATTCAGTGATGTTATCAAATGTATGCATTTCAATTTCTGTCTGGAGTTGTTTATGACAAACTTGATTTTAACAAGTTAAAACAAACTTTTGGCTTCCATCAAAATCTTATCTGTCACATATAATTTTATTATTTTTTAAGATAATTTCTTTTGCATCATTACAAAGTAAAAAAATGAGAGTAAAGATATAGAGCAAATGATGTGAGCAAATGATTTATATTGATTCAGAAGGAAAATAATGGTCGCCATAAAAACATAAATCCTTCATCACACGAAACATCGGATCACGTGGTTTCTCTGTGTTGCATTTGTATTAAAACAGAAAGGCACCTATGTTATTGTGTTAAACTGCACTCTTGAACCAACCAATGAGAAGCATGTTTCAAACCACAGAGTAGCGTTAGCTATATGTAATCCGTTTTGCCACTACTGCTGGAGAATTCTAAAAGTTTGAATTTTCCGACCAGACAGCTGGTGATTCGAACAGAGCGTGCCTGTGTCCGAAATACCAAACAAAAACCAAGAGACTCCGGTCAGTAGATGTTCTTAAATGAACACATGCTCAAGAAACTTTCAAAATAATTTTTTTTTACTTGGATTGGGGTTATTTTGCTTTAACTTATTTAGAAGTTTTGTCACAGTTGTTTCTTAGAAAATTTTGTAATTCAATAGCAAGGATTTCCCACATTATCTATCTGGCGTAGGTCCATCTTCGGATCTACGTCGTCCATGCTGCAGATTCTAAAAATTACTCAACGAAACGTTTGAAAGCCAGTCAGGCTACCGTCAAACAGACTTGGATCGGCATAGTCCAGCATTTACATTTAAAAAGAAAACGGAAAGAAAAGAATCGGAGAAAGAAAATAACTGGTCAACTCTGACTGACTTATTGGTCACATTGTATAATGCATGCTTGGGCGTGCAGAGGAAACTGCGATACTCAAACAGAGATTTGTTCAGAATGTCATGTCATCGGTGCCACTTCTGGAAGTCTATCTAGCTGTGGTGCCATCTTGCACAGTGTTTAGTAGTTTAGCCTGCAGTGTATGTACTCACACATAGTAGCGAATAGGTAATTTGGAGACCGAAACTACTTTTCAAGATATATTGCCAATGTTTCCACTGGTGCTACACCGGCACCATTTCATTTGCAGGGCATACCAGGTGTATTACCTTTAATGTTTATGAGTTTGCATGTCATAGTTACAGTAGAAATGGACAGGCTACATACCGTACTGTTTATGTGAACAAAAATGAATGAAAAAATAAATAAAATATTGAGTACTACAGTGTGCACCTCCTCTCTTAGGTGCCAACAAAATAGATTTCAAGCACCCCATGCGGCTTTAGCTGTTGCATTTGCACATGTCTCAAACAGAGAAATGTGCACACAGAAACTGCCAAAGACCTGCCAACATAAAGCAACATGCTGAGACCAACCATAGGTTTGATCCAAATATTTCAGTATTACCCTACTGGCAGAGGATACAGGACAGGGTACAATTGATAGTTACCTTGGTGATATGATATTTTTATTGTATTTCTTTGAGAGTAGGTGCAATATGGAGATCAACTCAGAAGTAAGGTAACGATTGGTTTTTTTTTGGTTTTGCTGATTTCTTAGTCATTATTGCAATCCTTGATTGATCCGTGTGATTCACGATGTCATTTGAAAATGCCATGGCAACATCAACCATGCAGGAATCATGATTACTTATGTATTTTAACTTTATCACCTTCCAATGAGACTGTGGCACAGGTTTGCCATTGTGACTGAAATTATTATTTTATTAAAGCAATTGCTACTTTTATTACATGGTTCTGATATATTTTTTTTTTATGCAGTCTGTCGTGTTCTCGTCCTTGGTGGTACAAATGTCAGAAATGTTGATATCTGTGGAAAACATTTGTCGACCGATAAACCCCTTTTTTGGGTGGATCACTAATTCTGCATTCATGTGGAGGCACTCTGCAGTGTGAAAGTGGGTCAATCGCATAGCAAAAAACATCACTTTAGGCATTGTGGTGTTGTGTGTAACTGGTGATGCCAATCCTAATGACCCTCTTCGATGTCGTTATCGTCGGCTGAAAAAAAACAGCGAATCAAACTTTTGTTATTTCAGATGCGATGGGCGTTGTTTTTAAAATATATAGGGAACTATAAAATGCAATTAAAAGTGGAGCTTTCTCACTTCATGGACAGAATCTGCTTGGATTGTGGGTAGACAAATAGTATACCTGTCCATGTGGGGTTAGGGTTACCATATATCCTGATTTAGAAGAATTGTCCTGCTTTTCTAAGTGGAAAATTGGCCAGTTGGGTCCCCATTCAAGTAGCATTGCTCCACTCTGGGGTCGCATTGGAGCTTTCTCACTTCATGGACAGAATCTGCTTGGATTGTGGGTGGACAAATAGTATACCTGTCCATGTGGGGTTAGGGTTACTATATATCCTGATTTAGAAGAATTGTCCTGCTTTTCTAAGTGGAAAATTGGCCAGTTGGGTCCCCATTCAAGTAGCATTGCTCCACTCTGGGGTCGCATTGCCCCTACCCTCGTTTACACTGGCGTGGCAACTTTTCTGGGACCAGGAGACACTGAGGCAATACTAAACGGACATTTTTTGGGGGGAGGGGAGTAAGTTAGGGGCTAATTCAGGTTTTCCATCTAAGTGGAAGGCTATACCACTGGGAGCAAACTTCAGGAGCTTATAATGTGAGTTTATTTTTTATATATTAAAGTCATCATTTGAAGGGTATACTTTACTTATTGATAGAACACGTATGTCTGAAATTAAAGTTGGGTACCTCTTGAATTCTCTGACTACAAGAGCTCTATATTTTTGAAAATTCCAAATCTCAGTTGGTGTACACACATGGCTACAACTAGATTCCAGATCAATCCCTGAAGCAATTACGTAAGGTAGGGTAATAATTCGGTTCTAAATTCGAAACTAACACGCTGCGCTCAATAGATTTTGTCCTACTTCCAGTGATTAGCACAGCCTGGCTGCCCCTGTCACTGACCTAATTACGTCCGGGTGCAGAAGTATGGAAAGCTGTTTTAACATTTAATCAGGAATTTAAGGTATCTCTAATTAATTTCAGTTATCTCACATTGAATTTCAGAGATCTTAAATTTATTAGAGATATCTTAAAATGATTGCAGATATCTTGAAATAATTCTAAATATCACGAAATAATGGAGAATTTTAGATATCTAAAATTCAGTTTCAGATATCTCTAATTGAATTTTGGATATCTTAAAATCAATTTCAGGTATCTTAAATTCAATTTTAGATATCTTAAATTCAATTTCCGATATCTATTTCAGATATCTCGAATTCAAGTTTAGATATCTGGAATTCAATTTTAGATATCTTGAACATAATTTCAGATATCTTACATTCAATTCAGATATCTGAAATTGAATAAGAGATATCTGTAATAGAATTTAAGATATCTGAAATTGAATTAGAGATATCTGAAATTCAGCTCACACTATGTTAAATTTATGTTTGTAGACTGTCGGCCAATTCTGAAAGGTCAGCTAGTATCGCATATATTATAATAATTAAAAGTAACACTTTTTGCTGCTATTACAAAACTTAACCTTTGACATAGGCTAGGCCTAACCCTCGCTTCAGATGAAGACTGATACTGAGTAGTTAAGGGCTTCACATGGGTCCAATATAAGTAATATACTAAGTACCGCTGTATGGTGCATGTGTCGTCAAAACTCGGAGCAGCGTGCACTATACAGTACGTCGCATGGATACGTACACAGTACACAGTACTGTACTGTATCACACTAGGGTTTTGCCGTAAAGCTTTACTTTTTTGCGCCTTTTTAGCCTATGAATATGAATTTCAGATATCTGAAATTGAATTTCAGATATCTGAAATTCAGCTTAAGATATCTTGAATTGAATTCCAGCTATCTGAAATTCTATTTGAGATATCTGAAATTAAAATACAGGTATCTGAAATTGAATTTCAGATATCTGAAATAGAATTTCAGATATTTTGAATTAAATTCAAGATATCTCGAATTTTACTTCAGATATCTGACAATGAATTTCAGATATCTCCAATTTAAATTTAGATATCTACAATAACATACAATTTGAGATATCTGAAATTTCTGATTAAATGTTAAAAAGGCTTTCCATACGGACGGAGCCCGAAGTAAAAGTAATTGATTACCTGTGTAGTATTGGGGATAGCTTAGACGGTCGATGCATCACTGAGCTGAGTAACTGCAGAATACCCTGCACTTTGGGAGGGCAGTTCTAGCATATCTGTATGTTGCATTCTGGGCAGCAGCAGCCAACTTGCTCGGCCGAAATTATGGTTGTGTGAAAAGTAATCTTTGGAAAAAAGGCTTTCTTTCAGACAAAAAAAAAGTAAAATCTTAGACTAAAGATGTTTTCAAGGGTGTTATTAAGGAATGGTAAGTCTTATTTATGTAGATATGAAAGTGAAAATTTTCTAATTTCAGCTATTTGATCATTTTAATGCGAGGTTATTGGCAAGTGTAGCGTGTAAGGTCTTTGAGACCTATCGTTCAAACTTAATGGGATTTTAAGGGCCTACACTGTATACAGGGTTGCCTGTTCGACAATGATTGAATGGCCCTTCCGTTCTGTCAATATCATGAATACTGTGTTGAATGCATGTCGTTGACACGAGTACTTCGATGGGATGAGGTGTGATATTGTAAGCAGAATTATGAGGAAAAAATCCAGGAAAAGCTTAGGATGTCATGTTAGCCTGGGAAGGAAAATACTGTAAATTGTTACTGTTGATTGGCCACTGTTATTTGTTATCTAAGTAGGCCTAACCATTCTAACCATGAATGTTTACCCTAACATTCAGCCAGGCTGTAGCCACAGGCGTCTCCCAAGTAGTACTACTAGGCTATGCCCTATGTATAATGTATCTACAAGACACTTATTCTAACAGTACACCGTACACAAAACATGGTCTGTCTTTACATCCGTAGGCCGACTGCAATTTGAAACCTTACTTAACCCTCTATTAAATCACATCGTTCGATGAATTAAAACTCTTTACGCACCTGCGACCTCCAACATATCCATAAAATCACTCTTTGAGTTATTAGTACAAATTTGCCATTCGTAAGGTAAGCTGTCAGCAGCCATTTTGTTGTACAGGGCACTGTCAGCAGTGTGTGTAGCTGGCTGTTTATACCCTCCTATTGATGAAATGCAATTAGCATAAGGTACAGAGCAAAGTTTGCTAAGCATGTGAAGACCAGCGCTTAGTAACTTGCCAATTCAGCGATGTTCTTTACAAGGCTAAGTTTATAAAGAAACTAACATAGTTGCTTGTCTCCGTATCCTTTTATTTTTTGCACTGTATCAAATGGAGGCTGTTTAACCAAAAATGTCTTGTTCCAACAGAGGAAATTATCTCTTTTATTTCTGTAGAGATATCTTTGCAACATGCTCGCTCATTGACACAGTGATGAGGCATAAAAAAGATGTGTTATATACTGCTTCTCAACTTTGCAGTTTGCACACTGTATCCATTTTGATCTCATCAGTCTAGATACACGATGATAGTACCGGAATACAAGTTTGCTGCAGAGCCCACTTCCGTTATCAAATGAGCAACAAATGTGGAAAAGAAACCCAAGTAAATGTGTGCCTAACTGGTAGAATATTGTTTTATTCTTCCTTGTAATCATCCAAAGTGTGGTATTGTTACATACTGAAAGCCATTGTATAATTGCACAGATTGTAGCACCTAGTACAGTACAAGGCTGCAACATCGTTAACTTCCTCCAGGAGTGTGATATATTTTTTTTTGTGCAGTCACATGCAGCTTGTCATCACAGTGTCAATCCATTTCCTTTCAGGTGCTGCTGTGTCAAATGTGGTGTTGAGGACAGCTGGACCAAGGTAAAAGATGAATTCTTAAATACAGTAGCTGAGTAGACCCCCATTTGCAGTCTTCTAGAAAAAAAAAGGGACTTTTCGATTCAGGACGGTAGAACAGCAGGACGGAGAGCTCGGAAGCACTCGCACACTGTGTTATGTCATGACATTTAGGGTGGTTTGTGTTTGAAGACCACTGTTAGAGTGACATCATAGCAATGATGAGCGCATGTATTTACAAAGTTGCAGAGCTTTGTTAGCTTCCACACTCATCACCATGCTGTAACAATGGTGAATGGCAATCCTACGTGGAGGACGGTAGTGACGGCTACTATGGCAACCTCTGTACTGTTCTCTGTCAAGACCTGACGTTAAATTGTTCAACAATTGCTCTGAAAATCAGGAGGGATGTTGGCTCCTGCTCACGTGCAGTGCAATTTTTGCGTTTTCAGTCCTATCTGTCTACCATCATGAGATTGAAAAGTCTCTAAAATGTATATGGAACTTTAAGTACATTCTCACATTTTATGGACAGTGTCCGTGCTAAGGTGCGGGATTGTGTGAATGAGGCATTTGTCTTGTAAATCCTGCACAAAGATAAATCTTATACGGGAAAATCCCGGACACTTTTCCTAAGTTGAGGTTGCAGCTGCAATTATAAATGTACACAATTGCAATAGAATCTAGGTACTAGTTACAAGTTACTATGGCCTCCTTCATTTTGAAATCCCTCCCGAGAATTATTTCAGAGTGGGATGTTTCTCGCAGGTTCCCTTCCTTAGAGCAAACACTGTTTATGAATGGTGCATTTTTGGTTTATTTCTGTCAGCAGGTACTGTTCATCTCGCTTTTAGCTTCGTTGTGGTAATGAATAGGGATGAGGACTTCCAGTAGTTCTATGTTATCTTCCATCATGCACCAACCCTCACAGCTGCATGTCATTTCTCCCTTTCAAGTGTACCTTTCATTGCACAATGCATTACTTCCAGCTGTAATTGGGTGGAAAAAGTTTTCATGTTGTTGTAGGAGGCTATTTCCCGGAATTTTTTTTGGGCGGGGGGGGGTGGGGAAATTTGCGACCCAGGAGTGAAAGTTTGGCACTTGAGAAGTTGTACCTTTTTGTGCAGGATTGTAAGAAATTGTGGCAGTTAGACTCCCTTCCTGGGAAATATGTGGTTGTGGATTTTTGATGATCATGGATCCATATTCTTTCATTATGTGAACAGGCCACTAATTGCATGTCTTTTTACTTGTCTCATTCAAGTGTTACTGCTGTTGCACCCAAGGTTTGTCTTCTCCACACATCAAACCATAACTTAATGCCCCAAAAACTGCCGGAACATGGAGGTAAAGTCCGTCTTGGTTTCATCCCAGAGGAGTGGTTTCAAATGATGTACAACAAGACAGGTGTGACAGGTGGGTGTCAACTGTGGTGTCGTTGTGGTGTTGCGTTAGTCCACCATTAAGGAAAAAAGGTTCACACATTTTTACAAACTGTTAAAGTCAAGAAAGTTTGTAAAAATGACAGAAGTCATGAAAAGGTAGTTAAGTTTAGAGCAGAGTGCCAGCTGTTTTCTTCTATCACAATCGCTGTACCATTGTTCATCCATCAGATTTTTGTGTGTTTGCTCTTGCACTGGTTGGGTAAATGTCATGGAACAGTCATGAAAACGTCATGAAATTGTATTTTCCATAGGCTGCAGGAACCATGTGTTGAGCAAGAGGGTGAGAAGAGATTGAGAGCACTGTGTGGGAAGATCATGCAAGTTTCTCGTGGGGAATGCCAGACTTTGCAAAGTTAAATTCTAATGTTATTAAAGAGCTTGTCATTTATAAAATATCATATGGTGTGGCAGATTCCTTCAGTTGAACAGCTAAAGGTAAGTATCACACGGGACTCAGGGTTGGCATGTCAGCTGGAACTGGAGGACGTGATCAACACTCTGTTTGTTGATAGTGGGCTCATGGACCACCCGACAGCATTCGCATTTTACGCTTGAAGTTTCATTTTTTTTTTTGTATTTTCGGATACTTTGTTTACACACAAATAAATTCATTGAACGTATGACAGTACATACTTTTTGATATTTTGCGCCGAAAGATTTGGAAGTTGTTCACCAAAAATCCTTAGTATTGATATTGATGTAGTCTCTGTGTATCACTATTAGTGAAGACTTACTATTTTCTTGCAATTAAACTTACAACCAAATATTTATTCCTTCCTAAAGGAAGAAAATGAGATCATAATCGTCAAATTTGTGCTAAGTGTTTTTTGAAAATGTGAACCCCACTCTCTGGGTTTAGCTATTTCTGTTTTCCTCGTCTTGTGGTTTTTGTTTCATGAGCATTTTTGGGGAAGGGGGTGGGAGGGTTTCATGAGCATCTTTGGGGGAAGGGGTAGGTGGGTGGGAGAGGGGGAGTAATGAAGGGGGCCACTATATTATGTGTTACTTCAATTATTTCCATCAATAGTTTTGTGTTTATTCTGTAATTTCATTGTGATGGTTTAAACTGTGTTGAGACATGTGATTAGAATGAACAAAGAAAGGTGTTTATGGAAAATGCAAAGAATGTGCTTTCTGATTCTTTGTGAAATTGTATCACCTCCATTCAGCCTTTAGTTTATAGTTGACTCTTGTTTCCGACAGGTCCTTACACTCTGGGCTTGGGCCTTGTCATGTACCTGATCAATAAGGAAATCTACGTCGTTGGGCCGGAAACCGTCCACGCTGCTGTAGCCTTAGGTCTCTTTGTGTATTTCATCAAAAAGTTTGGACCTAACATTGCTGCCTGGGCTGACAAAAAGCGAGAGGTGAGGCATTCTTGTGTAAAGTTGTGGATAAAAGCTTGAATTGATGATAAGTGCACCATGTGGGGTCTTCACTCTGTACCCCAAACTCCCTACCACCACACATTCCATAGGACTGTCACATCACCTCTGCCCCAAAGGATCAAGTAATTGTCAAAGATTCAATTAATGACAGCAAGACATCCTTTGTTTCAGTTCTTTGTGTTGATGTTATCAAATTAATTGTGATGTTCGTGAAATACGAAATGACTCGGTGCTGAAGAAAACTTGCAAGTCTGAAGAAAGTTCTTGTGACATTTCCAGCATATAAAGTGTGAAAAAAACAAAGATCATCTTATGTTAAGTTCCCTGTTTTAATTCTCAAAATAATAGTCTTCTGTACAAAATGGAAATGTTCAACAAGTACTACACTGATTTACTTATTTTGTCTATGTGTTTTAAAGTGGTTCTCATACATTGAGTGGGTGGGGTTGTATTCATGGTCACAAAACTCAGCTTTACAAGCATGTTGAGTTGTTGGCAATTTGAAGAACTTACACCACCGCGGAATAATTTGAAATGTACATTATTTCGGATCCAAGATTCTTCCCATTCATTGAGTCCTCCTGGGAGAAGAAAATTAACCAGCCTTGGAAGCTTCGTGACTGTCCGTACTCACCTGGCGTCATAGGTTTTGAACAATTTTAACATCATTACTTTACAGGATGACCTTGTTCAAGCCTACTCCTCCAAAAATGCTCAACTGGCGAATCTCGAAGAAGCCATAGAGAGCGAAAAGAAAGAACAGTGGCGGCTGGAGGGAAGGAGTCATCTATTTGAAGCTAAGCGGGTGAGTTAATCATGGAGCCAGTTAGTAGACCTGATGGAAAAGAGGGAGCTGTTTTCTGCCATGTAGTAGGCATTGGACCTCATCCTCCATGTGTGTGTTAATGCTTTAATATGTTTAGTAGACCATTCCTTTTTTAGCCATTTTTAAAAAGATAGTAAGGTTCTCTGAATTGACAAATCCCGTAAGTTGACACTCTGCTAGTACTATCACTGTAGCAGTATGACTTGAGCCAATCAAATCTATCTCGTTAAAAGCAGAATGACACGCTTCATGAAAGTCCATTCCAGGTAACCACTCGCCATGAGTATCGTTCTTCGATAAGTTTTTTACACCTCCATCTACTGTGTCAAGTATTTTCATTATTGTAGAGAATGCTATGCTTCTTGGATTATCCCTTCTTTCTACATGTATGAATATTCGTTGTTTTCAGTTCTTCTTCACCATGCATAGCAAATCAGTCCTTACGTGCCGAGTTTTTGTGACATTTTCGTTGTAGCAGACAAGTTATTTTCTTATTCTTTCTTACCCTTTAAATACCCATAGACCATTCTGTTTATATCTGTTTGGATAGGACACTCTGACATCAAATCATGCACTACCAGTATGTGTTAGGCAAGCCACTCCGGTACCATATTGTCCCAATTGCTGTAGTAATTTTCATAGTAGGTCAGTCATTCATTTTAATCATTTGGTTTGGATTGGATGTTTTCATTCTCTTCTGCATCTCCTTTTACAGGAAAACATTCAAATGCAGTTGGAGCTGGAATACAGAGAGAGGTTACAGCAAGTAGCAGATAGTGTACAAGGAAGATTGGTGAGTAATATAACCCCCCCCCCTTCACCAGTGAGGGTGATGGTAAAAGAAACCTCATGCCGAAAGTGTTCTCCGTAACATGGTAACAATTCATTACCACATCACCAGTAGAAATGATTTGTTGTCTCACCAGGGATGGCATCGGTGCAGTGCCTTAATGCGCTTCCACACTCACCAATCTACCAGAATTTTTTTATTCCTGAAGACTTTGTGAAAGAAAGAAGAATACTTTGCAGATTGCTAAATCCTTCCCAGAGATTTGGTAGAATACCTCATTTTGTGCCAGTGAAAGGAAAGGTACATTGAATTGACCTCCATAGCAGAGGAAAAGCGAGTCAATATTTATCAAGTCAAAGTTGAATGTTTCATCGACATTGTATGACATGATAGACTCTTTGTCTGACCTTTCAGCCTATCGGTGCCTCTACTAGTGGAATTTTGTTTGGGTGGGGGAGGGGGGGGGAGAGTTGAGATGTTTGGGAAGGGGCAAATGCGGTCATTTGCATTAAGCATCGTATTCCTCGCAGCTCGCTGTGACTTTGTCGACAAAAAGCTATTGTTGTCTGGTCCTGGTTCCAGACACCAATCACCATTAAGATGCATATTTTGTGACAGCACCTTATGTCTCCAATGGTGAGATTTGTAGATTGTAAAACAAGATTCTCATCAATCGGTGATGAGGGGCATGTCACTTCAAATGCTCCTTTTTTCCTCCAAAGGACTACCAAGTGGACATGGAAAACCTCAGACGGAGGATGGAGCAACAGAACATGGTCAAGTGGATCGAAGAGAACGTCTTGAAGAGTATCACTCCACAGCAGGTAAAAATAGCAAAGAGTAATAAAATGATACTACAAGAGAAAGAGAGATACTGTACATCACAAGCACACACACACAAAACTAGTGAAGAGGTTTTTCTTGTTGAAGTCTCTAAACCTGATGTCTTCCAATTTCACAACTCTGACAGTGCAGCCCTGATAAAGGAAGGTATCTGATATTTAAGTAGATTCATATATGTACATATTTAATAGTCACAAAAAAGCCACAAAAACATGATTTTACACTTGTCCAATCCCTACTTTTTATATTGATCTTATGGAATATTATTTAAGCAATTGAAGCTTTTGTCAGACATAGAAGAGAGGAAACTTTGAAATGTGAATTAGCTTTATGATGGTTCTATCAAAAGCACTAAACAGTTCTTGTGCTACCCATGCTGCTCTGTGCCCCTATTGTACACCTCACCATCCATGCTCCTGTGTTATCCAGAATTGATGCACTGTTGAAATTGTCAGAGTAACACTTATGTAGCCACTTATGTTCAAATGTCTCTGCAATTAAACATGTCACAAGAGTCACAAACTCATGTTACGCTTAGTCGCGTTGTTACCTTGATTCTTTTTCTCCTCCCCAGGAAACAGGAGATCCTCAACAAATGCCTAACGGACTTGAAGTCCTTGGCCAAAGCTTGATGACAAATACAGAATAGCTGGGAATTACAGTCACCATAAAATCTTCTTTGAACGGCAGTAAAGACTTAAGTCAAACATGCAGCATGGAGGGATAGAAGAAGTCAAAAAAAAAAAAATTCAATTGAGATGCTGTCTACAGCAAGAAAAGTTGTTTGTTGCCAAATTTATGAACTTAGTGCATTAGTGTCCCAGTCAGAAATCAAAATTATATGAATCCATTACACAATGTTTTTTTTTTTTTGTTTTCAAATGCCTAGAACAAGAGCTGGTAAAATGGCGTGGAATCAGAATGATGATACCTTGTCATATGTTCAGAGTTAAGGATAGTTACTTTGCCTTGTGAGAAAGTTGTCTGTTTGCTGTGAATTGTCACTATGTCAATGGATTTTGAAAACTGGCTTCACTACTCCAGAAGAACGTCACATGTAATTTATATGTAGTTTGCAGGTACAAAAGAATGTTCAATTGTTGGCACGCTACAGGATGACATTTCAAGCCTTCGTATTGTTTTGTTGTTTTCCACTCACCAACAACATTTGCTGCCTACTCGAGGATCGATTTGGTGTCAAAATTTCACTTCTTACCAATTCAGAAAGAAAAACAAAGTTTGGTCTTGTTCTTAAAGATCCATATTAAACTAATTAGATATTAAAATGGTTTTGTTTCTTTTTCTTCTTTGTCAAGTTTGTTATTTCTTTCATCTAAGCTGCAGATGCCACCACTGCAATAGTCTTGTGTTAAGACCATCGTAGTAGTTTCTTCTTCCATTATACATCCCATACTGTTCTACTTACTCATTCATGCAGTACGCACCTACTACGCGCCTTCTCTATGATTCTTATTGAAATCAGGCCATTCTCCTACCACTAGTGGAAGGAACCAATCACATTACCACAAATGAAACTATGACTATTCATTATGACGTGGCACGTTACAATCAATCACGTTACAACGGCGTAGCTAGCTCAGACCAATTTTACTATGCATTACACGTTGACAGTTTGTGATTGATACAGCGTGGATATGAATAGTGATTGTATGGGCTGTGCCTCCTGTCACTACGTACACACCCACGGACATATGAGTTATCCAAGACTTAGTGAACAAAAGCAACTGGAGGATATAACATTTCAGAGTAGTACACAGAAGGGGCGGTACGAGGGAAAAGCGGTAACAACAGGTGTTGTGGAATGTCGGCAGGAAGGGGAAAGATTCACTAAGTCTTGACCAAGACTACCACTGCCATTGTCCTCCTGCATATCCATCAGTCTTCCCCCACCTTCTCACACCTTCCCTCCCACTATCATACATCTCTCATTCCTCACCATTCCCACTCTCTTACCATAATCTCCATAACCAGTACTGTGTCCGAGTGGATAAATGTGGTGGCATTTGAAGCAATGAAAGCTTAGTGACAGGAATTTATGGGTTTGCTCCCTGGCATGGCCACAGCAGGATGCCAGGTTTTTCATCAAAAGCTAATCTAAGGCTTTCCCACCTGAAGTGACCTTGTGAAAAAATTACTAAAAAACTGCTAAGTCGGTGGTCACCTGATGTGAAGTAATGTATTAGCCACTGGCTTCCTCCACAGGTGTGTGCACTTAGCGTGGTAAAATAACTGCACCTCAAGGCGTAAACTATCTCTCCTTCCCCCTGTTCATCATCTATCACATGCGTTGCCCCACCATGTCCAATCCTGGTTTCTTTCCATCTTCCCTTATCCCCCACCGCCATTTTGCCATACCCATTTTTTTCTTCTATACCCCTCCCTCCCCCACTAACTTCGTTTGCCGCCCATGAATTTCTAGTCAACACAGCTACCACACAAAGATAGCCAAACTAGATGGTTACCTCAATTAAGCTGACGTTGTCAGTGTTGAGTACTTTTGCTGCTGTTTTGAATGATGGAGTGGGACTTCTGAATGGAATGAAATACAACGTATGGGGCCCCCCCCCCCCCCCCCCATTCTCTTCATATATATCTGTTCAATGAATATTTTGATGCATGTGACTTACACATCATCATGCATTTACAGCTCTAGAATTGTAGCCTTCTATTTTTACTTACAGTATACTTACAGTACATAAACATCCTTAAAGAGCAAAGATTTCTCAGAGGGGAGGGCGCACTTCCTCACCTCAGAGTGGAGTTCCTATGTAGACAGGGTTGTGACAACTGGTTATCTCACGCCATTTTGCCCCCAACTGCGCCAACCCATTGATCGTTTGTGAGACATGGTATCAAATAAAATCGCCGTTGTACAAATCTGTTTTCACTTCGGAATAAGTTCAGATCATGTATCACCGTTTGACAAACCTACATGCACGTACGTGCGATGTTCGAGGCAAAATTTGAGGCAAAATGGCGCCTTAAATCGCAGTTGTCGCAACACTCTCTATGTAGGAACCCCACCTTAGAAGATATGGATCTGCCTTAGAGTACCTTTGGCTTAGACCACTTCCCAGGAGCCATCCAATGACTGCGGGGTTGCTTCTACATTCTACATCATGTCCCCCATCCCTTCAGCCGCCACTCTCAAAAACGTGTCCCTACCCATACCTGGTACAGTCTCGTGTGCGTGATACATATATGCTGTCGTATCCGTGCAGAGTGTTATGGCATTGATGTTATTTTCTAAACCCAAACCTTGTTTCATAAACGGAGCATTGATTGGTCCTGGAATATGAGTAGAACTAACAGTCGCCTGGTCATCTTTCTTTGTTCTTCATCAGTATTTCACGGAAGAGGAAGCAGGTGGAAAAGATCACAAAATTTGACAGAGAACTATACGTTCATCTTCCGGATACTTGAAAATTGTATCGATATTTACGTTGGCCCTACAAAATTAAAACTCTACAGGAAGGCCTAGCCGTCAATCTCTGTTACTTGAAATGAAACAGTCCAATGGGAATGGCTATAACAAATTTGATTTTCAGCTGCAAAATTTGAGTGGCGATTAATTAGTCGCAGAACCAGCTGAGGGGGCAAGAACGTTCCTGTCAAATTTTTTGTTCCCCCCACCCATGAAATTCGAAGATAAAAAAAAACTAATAGGGCAAGATTTGTACAAGGCAAAAATCTACTACTTAAAGAGTATTTTACTTAAAACAAAAATCCATAGGCTGAGCTTAAATTAGATTAATACTGATAAATAGGTTACGATAAAAATGAAAGGGGAACCAAACAATTGAAATGAAAACTGGTATATAAAGTGGTAAACACCCATGCTATATCACGTTTTTCAATAGCAAGAATTGCAATATTGATTCTTGTTCGGTAAAAGCAAAACTTTTTAAAAAAAACAATGACCGAATTATGAGCGAATATATGCTCTTAGCTGACATGTTAAGGATGATATCAAACAAGTAAGAGCACATACACAGTTTAAAAGGCATGGTAAGCCGCAGATGCAATGCAGCCAAAGACTTACCGCCAACTTGAAATTGTGTGATGAACATTAGGGACGTGAACACTAATTAAAGCTATACAGCATACAGCATAATGATAATTATATGCTGATATCCATTAATGAATTGTACAGCTTTGAAATGATCTTATCATCCCCTCTACACTAGCAAAGTAAATTTTGGACCTATGTTTTAAAAGTTAAAGAAACTGTCAGATAAAATTCACAACGTCAGAGAGACTTGGAAGTGTCATTTCCTGCAATCTGCGATTCATATATATCCAAAACTCTTCTCTGTATACGCTACGAACCAACCGATAGAAGATCTCCACTTAGAAAGCGTCATTACTGATTCCCTCCACTTCAACCTTTTGCCACCCCTCAGCCCACCTCCCTCCCCATCCTCTATGAAAAAGTCTGGTTACGCCATTGCGATCAATCTAGGTTAAGCACATGTAGCCATCCAATCAAACTTTGTATGGAATGCCAAAACAGACCAAATGCATTCGGTGTGATCAATGGAAGCAAATAATAGGATATAGTATATGAGTTACGCTGATAACAATTCTTTGCTTTGTGTAATGTGGATTGCTTTCAAGTGAGGAACTTTATATGATGTGCAAGAAATCGATGTGTAGGTCTATTTGTGATGATGCAAACCGAAACAGTAGATTTTAGGTCCTCTGTAGAAAATTCAATAGATTTCTCCGGTCCTCTCAAGATTAACAATATAGACATTCTATTGTTAAGGTTAGGGTTGAGGAAGAAAAAACAAAAGAAAGCACAATGAGGTCCTCGGAATGAATGGAAAACAAAGTTGTGTGTGTGCGTGTGTGTGTGTGATAGTGGTATTCAAGCAGTCTGAACAGAAGTGACAAAAAAATATGTGGAATGAAGTGGGACACTTTTTACAACAGCTTGAGCTTAATCTTTCCATTGGTTAGTAAAATGAAGTTAGAATTGTGTATTGATCCAACAATAGTTTATCACCGTGTATCGTACATGTACCAACTAGGTAACTCAGTCATGCAATCGAACTATGTGAAATGACATACCATATACAATGAATGAAACGATGTGATTATTTCCTGAAGTCGCTAAAAATGAAGGGCAACTTCTCGATTTGAGCAGCATGGTTAAGATTTCGTTCGGGTTTGTTAATATATGGTGCTTTGAAGTCAATGTTGTTTCAGTGCACTTAATGTCCGGCACTGCAGACGACGCCGAGTTTTCGCGAGTTGAAGCAGGGAGCTTCCTGGTTGAAGTCTGGGACTTTCTCCCGGCCGGCTCAGGGATGAGAAGAACGTGCAGCCTAGCTACTGATTATTGAAAGAGCTGACGGACCTCTGACGCTCACGTACGCCGTCGGTCCGCCTGAGAAATGTCCGTTGGCTCAACGGTGGTCTGGCGATGGCAGCGATGCAGTTGGTTAAAACCTGTGACGCATCTTGCTAGAAGTCGTTCAGCGAGCCAATTCCCGCCAACTTGTGGCCCTTCATTGGGCATTTGGCCAGATATTGCGGCCGGGTGGGCCATCCTCCACTGGCGTCAAATAAACCTGATAGACATGTATAACCCACATGTTTTTAGTTGTACCTTTTCATGGCGTTTTCGTTTTTTTTCTTTCTTACGATTTGACTATAATTAAAATAAAATGACATTGCCATACATTCAAGTTAATATGTCGTCTAAGACATTTTGGGGGCATATGCAATATTTCCATCACATTCATCGACATAGCTGCTGTTACCCTAATTCATTATAGATAAGAAAAGGGCAATCATCATAGGGCAGTGATAATTACACTCACCGCAGCTCATCATTGCTCAGAACATAGGCCTGTACTGAGTTAAGACACTTTGTCACAAGCTTTTACAAATTCATGAAATTATAAGAACAGGAAAAAAAATACGGGCAAGTCCGTCTTGTCTTGGTGAGAGACTAAACAAACGAAAACCTCCACGGTTTTGATGTAGGATGTAATATACGAGTCTAAACACAGCATTTCTGTAGCTATTTCTTTTTCTTTGAGTTCATATTTGCCTTGTCAGTGACAGTGGCGGCGCCAAGATGTCAGACTTGGGGGGGGGGGGGGAAACTGAGGGCAGAGGAAAATATTGGGGGGCAAAGGTTTTCGCGCAGCGCGAAACCGAGCGCTAATCGAGGCCGTGCGGGTAGGTTCCAGGGCTCCGCCTTAGGGCCCCTGGTGGGTCCAGGGGCAAAGCCTCGATGGGGGTCCAGGGGGCGAAGCCCCCGGAAGCTCTGAGGTTTTAGCATATCTGTGGGTGGAAAATTAAGTCCCAAGAGAGGTATGTTATTTATTTTTATATTATTTATCTTTTCGGTTGACCGTACTCCAAGGTTCCCAACTTTTTTCTTTGGGAACTGGGGGGGGGGGGCAACTGGGGGGAAAGGAAACAATCTGGAGGGGCAAATTCCCCCTCATGCCCCCCGTAGGACCGCCACTGGTCAGTGATGATACACGCTTGACTCATATATGTGACTAACACCTGACTCGGTGCTCAATACCCACAGGCCGTATGGCAAGCCGCCTTACTCGATTTTTGATGATATCAACAATTTATTGGTGATACCAGCAAATCATTTGGTGATATCAGCAATTATTTGCTGATATCATCAGATAATTGCTGATATCACCAATTCACTTGCTGATATCAGCAATTATTTAATGATATCAGCAAGCACTTGCTGTTATCACCAACTCAGTTGATAACATCGTTACTATATTGACTACTGTGAGCAAATGAAATGGTGATATCAGCAATTAAAACGTATAACTTCTTCAGTTACCATATTGTGCTGCCAGCAACTGAATCATGCATTGAGCAGTATGCGGATCGATTACCGACACATGGCGTATACTGCAGGTCTACGTCCGTGCACATGTTTTCGCTCTTGTCATGGTTGAATTACTGATATCATCAAATGATTTGGTAATATCATCAAATGAATTACTGATATCAACAATTGCATGAACTGGAGATATGTGTAATGGTCATTTGCTGATATCATCAAGTAATTGGTGATATCAGCATATCATTTGATGATATCAGGAAATGAATTAATGATATCATCAAATGAATTGGTGATATCAACAATTAATTGGTGATATCATAAAATAATCGCTGATATCAGCAAAGGAATGGCACACATCAGCAATTATTTGATGATATCAGCAAGTAATTGCTGATATCATAAACTGATTTGCTGATGGCACAAGTGAATTGTTGATATCATAGCATATCATAAAATGATTTGCCGGATAGCACCAATGAATTGCTGGTATCATCACATATTGAACAAAAAAGGAAAACGGCTTGCCTTACGACCGCACCTTATTGACATTTGTATTACGTATTTCAATATCGATAAGAACTACAGGTTAAGACACACAGGTGATTCCCCGAATTGCATTGCACCATTTATGAATGTAATCAGGGAATATTGAAGCCCGCCACATCAGGGCACCGGATGAACCGTAGACATGACGGAATGAATTGAAACTGAAAGAAATATGTTCATCGCATTTGTGTACGACGATTGTGTTGCAACAATCGGAAAGCCTACGCTAGTTAGTACAGTTGTACAATACGGATGGCTCGAAATTATTTCAACTGCAAGTAACAGTAACAGTTCTAGTATTTAACGCTGATAAAGAGACACTAGCTAGAATGATGTAACTTGCAAGCGTATTCTGCGTCGGGGAAGCTCATGCAGAACCCCAGGAAGGGTGCGACTAACTTACGAGTATTACCAATAAAATTCTAGCAAGTATCACACAGAAAGGATGCAGAGAACTTAGCTTAGCTGATTCAACCGTGGTAAGGTATCTCCATCCCTAAACAAACGTATTTCCCCGACCGTAAACTTAGGCTTTAATTATCATCCATTTATAGGACCCTTGGTAATGTCAATTAACTCAAGGCCTAAGGACAGGTGGAAGTAAACTGAGTAGCAAGCCATAGGCCAGTATTACAGAGATGTGCTTTGAAAACATTTGTAACTTGTAACATGCAGAGCCTGTGCTGTTGCATTATAAATATTAATAATTTCTCTATCTTCATTCAGTCATTAGCCATAGCATATGCAAATCAGGAATAGCCTAGATCAGGTCAAGCATTCCATGGAAATAATGTGGCTTTTTCACTTGCAGCTGTTGTTTTTGTTGTCTTGTCTTTATTCATCATTATCATCATCACTACTGTAGTTAAAAAAGAAAACAAAACCTCTTAGTCTTTAGCCTTACTGTAGATCTGCATCTATTCTAAGTTAGCTCTCCCCCTTGGGTGTGTCTTAACAACTCATCCTGGATTTCCAAAGCTGGGCATGCATTCCTTTCTTACTTTAATTATTGGCATACCTGTTCGGTATTGCAGATGCCCCCGTTATGGTAGTACAGTACTAGGCTAGTTGATAACTGCTGAAATTTTGGGTAGGAATTTATACTGCCTCCATAGTGCACAGTAGCATAGCACTACATAGCGGCAGATCGTCCTGTTTTTGAAAGAACTCAATCCGCCAGGTCCCAGCTAGTGGTAAACATGACATGGGAATTAAGGTCCGGGTCTAAAGTAAAGGAGAGGTGGTGCATGCCTAGCTGGGAAAAATTTCCTAGGCCTATAACTGAATGCCCTCAGATATGCCAGTTAATGCAACATGTGAAGTTTACTTACAGCTGATATTTTTGCTTTTTTGATCTTTATGGATCAGCAAATTTTTGGAAAAAAAAAATTTTGGTTAATGTTTTGGTGATTCTACATTGTCCCCTATTCCCCCTTCCCCATGTATCTGCCAGCTCTAAAGGACTACATGAGTATTAGGCAAGGGAAATACAGTTGTTTATATGCTATGTACAAAAAATGTACCGTCTAATAAAGAGGGATGTGCCTTAATTGCCATTGGCTCTTATTTTCTGACTATAGATAGCATTTAAGTTACAGTATGATAATGTGACTCTTTATGAACCATAATTGTCTTGCAATTGTCTTATAGCTTGTTTATAAGGGTTGCTACAAAACTGCATTCAGTATTAAACCCATCACATGCCTGCTTGTAAGATCTCTGACAAGTTAGAAAACAGTATTCATAAAAAAGGTCCAGCAGGAATGGCCTATTGAGGCTATATAGTCACTTGCAAGGTGGTCACTGATATCAGCAGCTATATGAAGAAACAGTGCTGGCCTTGAATCCACAGGAAATGATTATGAATGCTACCCCCCCTGCCCCAGGGTTTCATCCCTGAGCACACATACCTTATTACAGTGATCAAACACTGTATGATTATATCACATTAATTGGTATCACTGGTCAGAGCTATTGTTTCTTGTGTAAGAGCAAATTTGCCTGAACATTGAAGGTGTATTCATACTGCAGTCACATGAGACTGTGCAGTCAGGATACGTCAAATGGTTGGATGATTTGGATCAGCCTGTGTCTCCCCCATTTTTGCCCAAAACAGTAGACTCAGGAACTGCTGCAGTTTGGTGGAGAAAATTTCTAATGCACTGTTTCAGGGGTTTGTTAGGACACTATTTTTGAACTTAACTATTGTATGGATCTCAAGTTCCAACAAACCATCTTATTGACCATTATCAGAACTGCATTAAAACTATACCTTCTCTGCAATCAAGGAACATATGAGTTCACACAATTACCACAGTTAACATGAAACCTTTGCACAATGCAGCTGGATAATTTAGTCAAGATTTCTAACCAATATTTGGTCAGCATGGAATCACTAAGTCTGTTGGCTTTCTGGTTAAGTTAATGAGATCATAATTATAGACCTAGCAAGTAAACATTAAATTTCAACAATACCAGAGCTTCATCAACTGGTAGTGCATGTCTAGTTAGCAAGTATGTTTTTACAAGCATATGTTGTTCATGCTGTGAAATTATCGTAAGAGTAAACAGTTAAATGCATAAAGATCACAAAACTTTGAACTTTGTGTTTTTAGTGTCCTGTGCACTCTGTTTGCTTACATGACTGCAATGTGCTCTGCAGTGAATTTCTCAGTGGAGATCCAAATTTTCAGCAGACTTTTTCAAACCCCCTAACAGTCTGTGAGGCTCACTTTTAAACATTCATGGATATGTATGTCACATGCCTAGTGAACAAAGCTGTGATAGTAAAGTTGAAGAAATCACAAAATTTTGTTTGTTTGCAGTAGTTTCTTGAATTTGTTATTGTGTTAATGTAGCTTACACAGCATACCAAAGAAGAGAATTGCACTGTACTGTATATGTCTTGTAATAGCTTACAGTATGGGATTAAAGTGAAGAGAAACATATGTCACACTATTCTGGCAGCAGCCAGGTAGGACTGCAAGCTAAGGGAGCATACCAAGACACCTGTCTGCTTAACTGTCTACCTCTAGAATGACCCTTGACCTGAACTCATTAACTGACATTTGTCATTCAGAATTAAAGTCATTTTGCATGACTTTAAAATAAAAGTCAACTATTTTACTACATTGCAAGGCGCTCTGAGGAAGCCAAAATTTACTGTGCACGTGGTGTGACCTAGACTGAATCTTCACTGGAACAGCATCACCATGGTAACCGAACTGCAAACTTCATATACAGTGCAAGAATTCAAAAACAGGAAACTATTACATTACTGGTACTTGCAGTCAAACAGTGAAAGTAGAAACAGCTATATTAGCCCATTGAAAGTGACAGTCTTTTTCAGATGGTACTGTGCATCACTGTGTGTGTTTTGTGAGGGCGTGTTTTTGTGATCTGCAGTGCAACTCCCCGTCTGTATCCATATCATGTCTCCTGTTGAAATGTACTTTATATTCTGCTGCATTGTATACATACTGTAAACTGGCTAAGTCATGATCTCTCGAAATTTGACGAAAATTGTAGACATTATTGGAAAATGAAAAAAAGGATCATTTGAAGTCACCAAAATTTTTTATGAGACCGACTTGCAAGGCCTGCGAATTTAAAGTTGCACAGAAACGAGAACAGACATGTTAAACCATTTCAAACCATTATGCGACTTTATGTCATGTTGGGATTATGAATCATTCATGCGACTGTCTGGGATGTTATTTATCGTAAAATGTGTTACATTAGTATCAATATTTTTTGTGGACAAGGTGGATGTTGCCTTAAGGGTTAAGTACCTTATACATGATCATTATTCCACCTGTGACAAGAGTTTGGGGTTGGGCTGGGCTATTCTTTTAAGGAAGAAGAAAGTAGTGTATGCTGTCGCTTCTCTCTGTCAATTGGGAGTTTTTTCCAGATGCCCAAATTAGTTACATGTGGCCAATCATTGTTACAGTAAGTGTTTACAAGAGGCCCTTTACATATTAGAATCAACTGCTGTAAAAGTGATTGCATGTGTACAAAGAAAACAGCAGGAGGTTCACCAGTCCACTCACTCTGACCTTTTCAAGGTTACAGTGAATGCGATGAACATGATTTTATAGTTGGAAATATTCTAGATACAACCAATCTGAATTATTACCATTTTTGATTCCTTGCTGAAGGCAGGCAAGGAATCTACTGTATGCGATGGAGATGACGCGGGTGTGTGTATGTGACTTTTTGGATTGTAAACACGATATCTCAAGAAGGGAAGGATGCTCGAACTTCAACGTTGGTGTGTTGGTAGTCCATCATGAGTAGATGATCCCTATTGTTTTTCATGGAGGTCAAAGGTCATTTGAGGTCACCAGAGCTTAGAGCACAAAAACCGTTCAAGAGAGATATCGCAGCAACCCAGTGTTGTTGGAACTTCAAACCCTTATCGTTGGTAGCAACTGATGAGAAGACGATGTCTCCCTTATTTTATGAAGGTCAAAGGTCATGTGAGGCCAATGGAGGACATTGCTTGAAAACCTTGTAAACACCATATCTCAAGAAGGGAAAGGTGCTTGAATATCAAACATGGTGTTTTGGTGGTTGTGAGTAGATGATATCTATTGTTTTCCATGGAGGTCAAAGGTCATTTTAGGTCACCATAGCTTAAAGTAAGAAAAGTTATTAAGGGAGATATCTCAGCAAAGTGTTGCTGGAACTTCAAACTGTTACAGTTGGTAGCACCTAATGAGTAGGTGATGTCTGTCACTTTTTATGGAGGTCAAAGGTCATGTGACATCAATTGAAGACTGTGTGAAAATCTTGTAAACACAGTACTTGAGAAGGGAAAGGTGCTTGAACTTCAAAGTTGCTGTGTAGGTAGTTCACTGTGAGTACATGATCCCTATTGTTTTTCATGGAGGTCAAAGGTCGTTTGAGGTCTACAGAGCTTAAAGTATGAAAACCTATTAAGGAAGATATCTTAGCAACTGAATTCAGGTAGAACTTCAAAGTGTCAAAATTTTTAACACTTGATGAGCAGCTGACATCTGTCATTTGAATTGCCCAATGGGAGACTTGTCATCACTGCAATGTGACATGAAATGAATGTAATAAGTTCTATCATTTCAAAGATCTGTCCTGGGTTCAGAGCCCAACATACATGTGATACTTAGAGAGTTTTAGAACATGTCCTGAATGTGAACATGTGAAGAGGTTAAATCACTCATATTAGGAAAATAATATTTATTTCCTATTGAAATTTGCCAAAATGTAGATCTATGTTTCATGGCAGAGATCGCCGCTACAGTAGGTACTGTAGACGTTGGTCTCATTTTCTTTCAATTTGTGGAACATTTAAAGTCCATTTTCTTTGCCAAACAGCGACTTAACATAGCTCTCATGACTTTTTCTAAGCCTTCAGAGAATATACCTGTTGCCAGAAACTCCCTATCAAGATTTACAATGTACTTTATTGTTTAGGTCACAGTAAACACTCCCTTGGGTGGCAAGACTTCTCAATTGCCTTTGTTGGCTTTCACAATCTCAGGTCTGTGTCACAAACGTGTCACGACCATAATTGTCATCAATGCTGAGTGAATGACATTACTCATTCATAATAGCACTTGGTAACATTGGTAACAGAAAGTCATTTGACTTTCTGGTCTCATAGATCGATGTCTTTGTCATTAATTGAGATATTTCCAACATATGATCGGCAATTTCAAGGCTGGGTGTACTGTAAGTGCAGCTTAGAACACCATGAAAGGCTGTTTCTGGCCATCTGGGGATTTGTAAAGCCCAAAATTTCCTTGCAGGCTCCATGCATGTACCGATTGTGAGGCTCTGTTTAGAGAGTCCTGCCTGTGCTTTCAAAAGGGTTGTGCCTTCAGGAGTCAGAACAGATCCCCTCTCCCCCGCCTGTTGAAACCCCTGGACATGCGCCTTTTATGGTGCATTAACCATAATGATCAACAAATTTGCTGTTTACCTGCTGTTTCACACTCTTTGTAAAAAAGTATTAGTTGTGTCCACTGTACGATTGTGTTGTGTTTTTGGTTATCCCTAGAAGGTAGAATTGCTGTGTAATGAAGCAATCATTCCAGTACATGAATCGTAATTGATAAGATTCATTTGAATTTTTTATCATAAGACACAAAGCCAGCCTGAGGTATTTGTTGATACACACCACGCTGATGTAGCTGTCCTGCAAATGCCATGCTTGTTCAGTTGAATTTGTTACATATATAAATTGCGAGTGCCATACAATGCTGTTTTGTAATTTCATGTTCAGCATGTTTTAAAGATTGTTCAAACTGAATCAATCTGATATTTTTGTAAATTCTTCCAGGTGATAGTAAGGCTGGGAAGTTCACCTCACTTCCGGAAGGAGGTGTGACATGGACATGGAAATGGGACCGCAGAGCTCCTTAGAACCCAGCGGTGGCCAAAGGTTGACAAAGGAAGATCAGCATAATAGGTTGTTGCACTTTCAAAGGGCGAGAGAAGAACAAGATGGCAGCCCAGAGGACAATATGCCAATAGCTGATGGCAGTCAAAATAACAGCTCTATTCCAAATCAAGATGGTAGTTCTGCTGGTTGTGAAGAACAGGTTTTCCAGGATTCAGTCTCATCACAAACATGTGCAAATAGATCAACTGCCAGGAACCCATCTGACTTTTCTCAGAGGCCTTCAGGGGAAAGCACCAATCAGAGCCAAGACCCTGGGAGTGAGAACTTTAATTTAACAGACAGTCATTCCTCGTTTGTTCTTAGTACACCTCAGGTTTCGAGAAGCCCGCATGATTCTTCAGAGATGGAATCCGCAACCAAAGGCTGCGGTAGCTGCCACCCGAAACCGTTGTCATCCACCGTGTCTGATGTAAACTCACAAACAACTCTGTCTCTGAAGGAGCTCTCAGTAGAGGAAGATCAGACAGCGAATTTGAATGAAGGAACCTCCAAGCAGCTGGAAGGGAACGAGCCACAAAGCAGCTACTATGGTAAAAGATTCCGACAACCATCGGAATATCAGATGGAGAGCACAAGCCAACAGGTGCATGGCCCTCTGGTCAGCAAAGAGAATTTCTTGTCAGTTAATGAGGAAGACTCCGACGAGGAGGAAGAATTCCACGACGTGCTGATCCTCTGTGATTCAGTGGATGAGGAACATCTGAAAAAATTCAAAGACATCTGTGAAAAGAACAGTTGGACGACAATGACCAAAGACGAGTTCCCACCAGGAGAGTACCATTTCCTTCAGATCCAAGAAGAAGTGGAACATTGTACATTAGTCGTCCCATTGCTTACGCACCATTCTCTGAACCACGAACAAAGTAAAATGGAGCAGCATACAGCTCTCTTTAGTTCACTTTCGGAAAACTACCCCAAAAAGTTTGTTCCTGTTGCCTGTGAACAAGGCCTGAAACTGCCTAACTTCATGCAGGCCATCAACCCTGGTAATTTGTACTCTCCTCACCTCGAGAAGCAGTTAAAGCGTGCAATGAAGAGGGAAAAGAAGATGAAGATGCAAATGGGATGCAAGAACCTCCCGATGAATCCTCTCGGAGGGTCATCTGGTAACGGCAAGGTAGAATGTTAAACTTGAAATTACTTTCCCCATTTGATGAGGATTGTTGAGCACTACAGTTGCTTGCAATAACCTTGGTAGGATGGTAAAGCTGGGGATTGTTTCTACCCCCTAACAAATAGCAAAAAAACATGGCTCTGAAGCACAAAATGTGACCAAGTGATACAACTTTGCATTCAAACTTGTTGTCGTAAGGGTAGGAAGGTTAGATTTCGGTCATTTAGTTTAGTCATCTCGACATCTTCAGTTTGAAGTTCATCTGTCTCGCCTCCAATCGAGTCTGAGATAGGGCTGTGCAATCCCACTGCTCTGGTCCACCGTTCAAAATTATGATCCTCACACCGTTACTATGGCAGCATCAATCACCCATTAGTATTACACAGGTGGAGTACTCCGTAGTGTAGGTGCTAGTGGAATGGTACCACTTACAGTCGATTGGTTCCAGGTTAGCCACTCGTGCCAAAATTCAGTTGTTTATCGTTCCAAGAAGTTTTCAGATTCAGCTGGATACTTTATGTTCTTTGCTGAATTTTTTTTTTTTTCAAAAAGTCCTGTTAGATATCATTACGACTATTTACCTTGAGTACTACTGCTCATGTTTATATTATTTCAGAGGGCTCAGTCTGTGCAGGTCTGGGTTTTAACTTTGGTGGGGTGGAAACAGTAGCAGTGGAAAGCAGTAGATTACACGTCCACATTTTTGCACAAAATCTCAAATATAGTCTATCAAAAGTGCCATGCCTAGTGAAGTCCACTAGGGTGCCATACTTCATATGCAGCAGTGGGATAAAGCGAACACAGCGTTAGAGAAACATGACTCTTCGATCAATGTAGTCTGTGCTTAGGTGGATGAGCATGGCCTATACGCTTCGACAAACACACCTTACCCGTCAGTGAACGTAGCGCGTATTTCGAATGGCTTTTCACAATTGTTGCCATTTCTCGGTGTGTACAGTATTTGGGACGATGACTGCTTTCTTCAAACGAAATGATGTCATTATTTCTGTAAAGCATTTGACATAAAGATACAGGCTTTTACCATAGTCACTTTCCTTTTATAAACCAGTATCAACTTTTTTTTTACAAGCAATATAACCGCTCCATCTACTAATCTGCAACTACAGTATTGTTTGTCATATCCCCCCACACATACACACTAACTTTGAACAGACCCATTTTTGTGATTTGGTTATTAACTACAACACCTTCATTTTCTGTAAATTTTGATTCGTTATTAGCTTTTTGGGAGTTACTTCATGTGAACCAATCTCAAACTCGAGTGAATAGACATCAGAGGGGAAACAAAAAGACTTGTCAAATAGCCTGAAAAGGATTAGCAGTTGTCTATCCAAGTCAGTTTGAGTTTGGCTTACGTGAAGTATGCACCAGTTTTTCATTTAGTGCACTTATCCTTAGTGTATGCTACTAACTTACTAGTGCATGTGTGCCGTATTTATTTCCTACATAACAGTTTGGAGGTCCTGCATGCAAGCATAAGAAAAATGAGCTCTCAGTTTTCTCCCATAAAACAGGACCGATTGTCACGGTAATGTGCTGTTTGTTTTTTTTTTCCCTCAAAGTGTGGTAGATGCAGCGAAAAACTGTCTTGTGAAAAACACAAAAACACAAACATTTAACGATTAGTGTGATGGAATCTGATACCCTCACTCTGGAATATAAAATGAACCAAAATAAATGAACGGTGATCAGGACTGAAGCCGGTGATGAATCTTCTGCAATATCTGTAGCATTGTTCGTCCTGGAAGCAGAAATGATTTCTGGATTGAGCCTTCATGGTCCCAGAAAAAGATGTATTGTCATTGGATAAATTGGATCATGACGGAAGCGCACTGTGTTTTTCATAGAGATGTAACGTTGTCGATTAGTAGAGACATCTTGCGTCTGGATTTTAGTCTGTCGGGAATACGGCTCAGTAGCAACCAGTGTGACGGAGCAGACCCACTGTATGTATGTGACACACAGTGGTGGCCTACCAGTTCAAAGGATGTTAAAACTTCAGCCACAAATATAACTTTGATATATTGGAGAGTAAGTAAATCTGACCATTATAGTGAAACTTCCATTCAGCTCCCATGTGTGGTTCCTGAGATATCAGCCGTACTGTGCACGGTTTTTGCCTGTGTGCAACCAGTTAGAAAGGAAAATGTCTCGACTCTCCAAAATGATGAAACTTGCCTTTCTTAATTACACCAATATCTTGCTCTAAAGTAGAACCCTTTGATAGATTTTAGTAGATAAGTGCAACCATTCTTATTTGGGCTTTTAACCTGAGTGTTTTGTTCATTTGCTCACTCACAGCATCTTTATACTGTAACTTCGTGGAATCTTTTTCATTCCTACAATGTGTATAATTTCACTCCTAATTTTACTGCTTTTGTATAGTTTGGTTGTGTTTTGTTTTCCTTTTTGTTTTTGCATGACATTTCAAACTGTCTTCTGTATGCTGCACTCCTTTCTCTACCATTCCCACAGCCTTCCAACTCAGACATGAATGTCTAAACTTTCACCTACTGTATCTTCGAACCACAGGGCTCGGCCCAGGCAGCCCGAGAGGAGAGCCCTACTCAAGTGTTCCGTGGGCTGCAAGATAACCTCTCCCCTGGACCGAATGCCCAGAGGTTTGTCACGGATGTACGTTTCAGAGAACTGTGCCTGGTGTTGGATCTATCCGACCCACTGGGCACCCCCCACTGGCAGAGGCTGGCAGACCACTTGGGACTCACGTCCCAGGAGATAAATTGGCAAAACCAACAACCTCGCTGTGCCTCCAATATGTTGGAATTCTACTTTCACCTTCACAGGAGGGAGAGTGTGGAAAAGGTTCTGTGTAACCTGATGGAAATTTGTGAGATAAAACTTGGTCATATTCAAGCTAGGAACATTTTAGCTCAAGAGATTGAAGACCGGAGGTCAGTATTCAAGAACGGGACGAAAAGCAATCATAATGGTAGTAAAGACAGCAGGTGAAAGAACTTCGCTCCTTGGAACATGGAGCTGCATAACGGCAAAAAGCGGGCATTAAAATGTTGCAAATATTGTTGACGTACAAGTACATATGAAGTAGCAGTCATCTTATCAATTCAGGTAGGCATTTTTGGGTTTATCAGGGTATTGAATTAGCACAGGAAAAAACATAAAATGCAAAATTTGGAAGTTGTTGAGTCCAATTGATGCAGTTAAAATGTCTAAATTAACTCAACATGGATGCCTGATACTTCAGGCACTCTTCTGCTTGGAGGTAGAAAATAAGAACGGATGGTATAATGTTTTCAAATTCAAGTCACTGGGGAAAACCCAGCGGTCATCTGAGCTGCCTGCTGCTTGCTCTAACACATGGTTCATTAACTCTACAATTTATGCAAAGATCCTCTGCTCTGCAGATCACTACATTATGACGGTGTGGTTTTGTACAGCAGGTGCATGCATGCAGTGGTGTATGCAGCTTTTGCACACCTAGTCTGTAGTTTACCACTTGTGTACTTGACCAGAAATTTCTTTACCAAGAAATTACAAAGATGTGTAATATGCCCAATGTCACCCATTTGACATTGGGTGACCATTGTCCATCCTCTATGCAGCCTGAGAGCTAATTGAGTTAATTAGTCAGTTAGCTAATTTAGTTAATTAGCTTATTAGTTAATTAGCTAATGAGTTAATTAGCTGAAAGTTAATTCAGTCATCAGCATGAACATGTATGTGGTAGAAATTATTTGATGTTAATAGACGTATAGGCATACTGCATATTCATAATACTATAATTTCTGCTCTTTAATATACACCATACTAGAGCACTTCAAGTTCTTGTGCATTAAAGGGGTAGACTTGATCAAGTCTAAATATTGCCCTGGAGCACTCAGTGTTGCCATGGAACCACCTATTCATGTGTGTGTGTGTGTGTATTTCAGGTAAATTGACATGGTGTGTCACATGAGTCGGAATTTATCACTGAAAACAGTTTTGTACCACTGACTGACCGAGGACAGTGATGATTCGGAAATCTCTTTCCAAATGTCACCATCAACGACAACAAAATAGGAGCAGAAGTCTGGCCAGCCACTGGAAAGACTCAGTGTATCAGTTAAGTCAATGTAGCTTTAATTGAGTCTTTGGGAAATACTGAGCTCTTACATTTTCATCAAGAGTCAGTTTTTGAACAAAAATTTAAACTTATATTCAGTTTTCATTGAAAGAGAGTGAATATTAATTCATACAGACGAAATGAAGCATCTTTCCTCCTATCTGTATTAGCATGTATGAAATGCACAGTCGGTGGCAGTAATAGAAGGATAAAATTCTCGATCAACTAGGGGTTACTTGTAGCCACAGAGCTCCATGTTGTGACTTCTGTGAGAAACGGGAATGCATCAAGCATCTGAGTAATTAATACTTCATGTAAATTTCTCCAAATGGAAATATCAACTGTGATCCCGTCAGAATTGCATAGCTAACTAACTTAATATTCAGTGGGTGTCACTATGTAAAAACTGAAAAACCTGCCCTGTGCATGTCTTACACTGTATAGGAGGTTTTTTGGACTTGGCTTATAAGAGTCATCCTCTCCCACCTTGCTCTTCTGAGCAGTGGTGGATATGTCTAATCTCGAACAATAAACCGAGTTTAGTGAGCGGTACCCAACAATTTGTTGATAAGGAAGGAGTGGTCTATAGTGCCATGGGAGCTTGTTTGCTCAAGAGGTTAAATTAGGGAAAGCAAATGGTAACCTGCTGTTTCATCCCCATGCAAGTTCGCCCCCCACAAGTTTGCCCCCAAATTAGTGGTTCACCCCAAGCTGCTTTATACCAGTTCACCCCCAAACAATTGCCAGTTCGCCCCAAGTACAGATCAGTTGGTCTCCTAAGCTGTTACATGTAAATTTAGGTTGATACATTAAGTCTCATGGGGTTTTCCATTAAATTTCATGTATTTTGTCTTGTGTGTCATTGCGTTGTTCATTTGATTTTTTAAATTTTTATGTGTTGTTTTGTTGCATTTTGTGTTTTTTTCTTTGTTTCTTGTGTGCATTGCATTGTTCATGTGTTTTGTCATCTTTTTTTCTTGAATTATTAATAGTGTTCTAGCATTATGGCGCTTTTCATTAAATTTTATGTTTTTTGTCTCTTGTGTTTATTGTATTGTTCATGATGTGTTTTCTCTTAATTTTGTTATGTGTGTGTTGTTATGTTAGTGGTGACAGTGTAATGGGGCTTTTCATTGCATTTTGGCATTTTTTTCTTTTTACATTTGTGTTTTTGTGGCAATTCTATTTTTCTGTGCCATGTTCCCTGAACATGATGATTTACACTTTGTTCTGTGGTGATTTTTTTCTCTTTTTTCCTTTGCATGCCACTGTTTTTCTGTGGCTGTTACAGCTCTTTCTTTTTTTTTTCACATTTTTTTTTGGGGGGGCTCTGTCATATTCTCATTCAGGGTGTCTAAGCCAAGACGTTGCCACCCGGAACAGACATCATACTTGCTCTTCTTTTTCTTTCCTCACATCCCACTCATTGGATGCAGTATTCCGTTCTCATATTGTTGAAGGTATGCGAGTTAAATTCTTATTTGAACGTCTGTGACTGACATAACTATAAACAAACTTTTGGAACAGCCACATGCGGTTCATAAGGAGTAACACTAGCTATCACAGACGTTGGATCGCCAGTGTTCATCCAAACTAATCCGAATTTCGCTTAGGTGTTCTTGGCCATCCTTCACGTAATTCAAAGAGAGGAAAATATTTTTACTCCATGTAGGCCTACCTCAGACTTAGGTGAATCAGAAGGGTACATGAATAGACTGAATAGCTTCCACTGAATAGGATTAATGGGCGTCTATTCAAGTCAGTTTTAGGTTGACTTACATTCGAGTTTTAGGTTGACTTTCATGAAATATACCAGAGGGCAGGAAACCTAAAGAACAACTGATGAAAAGTAATTGTATAAATTTTATCCAAAGTTAATGTTGCATATAGACATGTCATGAAAGCAACTAAACAACTAAAAATTTGAACTTGCTTTTCTTATTTTAAAGTAACTTTACTTACCTATTTATTTTTTTTTTGAAGCAATTTAATCAACATGTGCCTGAAAAAGTGGCAAACTAGGTGAAGATACAAGGTCTACAGGGTACCAACCGGCCTAGTTTGATGATTTGCACTTCGAGTCACGTTTAAAGATTAAAATCGCCGTAGATATTTGGGTCGGTCTTTATGCTTATTATACGTTTAATGTTACATTCGAGACTAATCAAAAGATCAACTGTAGTGTGTTTGATCGTCACTATAGCCGCTGAACATCGATGCTTTGACGCTTAAGCAGCTGTTTTTTTTTAATTTTTTTTTAATTTTTTTTTCTTCCTTTCTTTTACAGTATACACAACATGAGTGTTTTTGTTTATTACATGCATGAGCCCAGCTGGTTCAGCACTGTCTAGCCAAAAAGGTCATTGCACTAAGAATTGACCTTTGTCCTGGTTCATTGTTTGCATGCTATTGTTAGGGTGTCTCTCATACTTTTTATTCCAGTTTCAATACGGTAGTTTAACTTTGCTTCACCTACTTGCAATACATTGAGAAAACAATAGCCAAAGACGGGCCATGCAGTCTTAAAACATTTGAACCTATTTTTTATTTCGTTTTTAATGCTTGCCAGCTTTCCATTTTTGAGTTTCAACTGTCTCTTAACTTTTTTTTTTTTCTCTGGTCAGGTACATACAGTAGGCAGTGGCTGAATGTAGGATCATTTTCCCCTGCTTACATGATAATGGTAACTTTCATTTTTCATTCTTGCAACTGAAATAGTTTTTACATTTTCGTTTCTTTGTTTGTTCCAACTATTTTTTTGCTGCTCTATGCAGAACACGTGTGGTGTATATGTTGCCCACACAACGATTTTTTCCAGTCCACAGCAAATGTGCTTGTGAGAATTTGTGTCTAAGACTCTATGTAAAGTTCTCAGTTATTTTCAAAATCAGGAAGTAGGCTAAGGTTTAGAAAAATAGGGCTGGATTGTTAAAGCATCACCCAAAGGCATTTCTTAAAGTCTGCTACGTTGACCGTATTGAAAACGTGGTGTGTGGCTGGGAAAGTTTCCTGCTCGCTGTGTGTGTACGATGTGCCTTATCTACCGGCTGTAGTCACACGCTCGACCTCAGTTAACAAGTTAGCCTCCGCTGCTCTCTTAGTGCAGGACTGTAACCAGGCTAGATTTGTAGGATGTGCTGGGAGGTAGACGTCAAAAAGGGTGTAGGGGGTTGGCCCACTTTTACATTTGACGTGTTAATCTCTTTTTCTTTCAGCAAAACATTTATTAGGAACAGCACCCCTCTGGCCCTCTTGACTATGGGCATGTGGCAGTGCTTGAACATGTGTTGTCCGAACACCTTGTGTTACAAGAACATTGTGATTGAAAGCAGTGGTTTTGTAATGTGTTGCTTCAACAACGGTTTATAATAGGGGTTTCCACTGCCCGGAAAAGTCATGAAAGTTGATTTCCACTTTTCAGGCCTTGAAAAAGTCATGAAATTCGGTAAAAATGCCAGAAATAGAAAAGTCGTGAAATGATAGAAAAAGTCTGGTAATCTTTCTACAAGTTAAAAAATTTATTATATATCACTTTGCCAGTATTCATCCTTTAAGATCGGTCATGAAGTGGTCTCGTGAAAATCCTGAAATGGCCTTGGAACGGTCATGAAATTGTTTTTTTTTTTTTTTTGCAAAAGCCCCCCGTCTGTTGTTAATTGGTTCCCAAGGAGTACAGTGTTTGAAGTCAGTTTGTTGATCGAGAGAAAATCCATCAGTGTAACACTTTTGCCAACGTACGTCGAGTGATACAGGATGCAGAACTTTAAGCGACATTCAGCCTCGCTACCAAGTCTGTTAGGTTTGTGAAAAATGGTCATCTTTGATCAAATTTTTAGTGCCATCTTTGGTCGGTCCAGCCGATACAGGTATATTTGCAGTTCCTGTTCATTTTCAACTGTTTCAGTACCATCCAGCAAGTTTCGTGTCTGACCGGGGATCAAATTTTTGTGTGAAATTTTAGCAGGATAATTTTTTTTGTGTGTGTAAAACATGAGATAGTGGATGATTTAAGGATGTGATACTTTATGGCATTATGAAGAAGGTCACTCATATCTGACACAAACGAATTGCTGGTTGTAATTTTTGTGAGATAAGAATTCAGAGGAGGCCCCCACTCAAACCCTGATAACTGCTAAAAATTGCAGTCAAAGTATTTTTTTAATAAATGTATATCAATATCATATTCCATGAACTTGTGCTCCACTTTCATATCAGATCTGATGAGACTATATTAAAGTCAAATTGTAATCATACGTTTGGGGGGGGGGGGCTGTTGTGACATTTAAGTAAATGCTTACTTTTTAGTATGAACATTTCTATTAAAAATATAGTAATAATTGTTGCTTTCACAATCCGAGTCACAAATTGCAGATTTAACTTTTCTTTTTTTTTTCTGTGAAAGTGAAAGACATATTTAGTCGGTATGGCAACATCGTCATGTGAGATGACAGGGTTTCAGATATCAAAAATCAGAGGAAAGCATCGTCTACCACTTGTAGTGGTGATGGCTGTCAAGAATTGGGAACTATGTATGCAGAGAGAATTATACATGGTCCTGCAAGTGTTAAATGCATCATAACTATGCTACAGTGTACCCAAAGAGCAAGTACCTTGTAGCTCTTTGGTCAGTAACCAGAAATGCTCATATGGTCATTCCAGGCATGAGGCCAAAGGAGGGAGGGGGGGGGGGGGGAAAGCTGCCTACCCCTTGACCATATTTTTGGTATTATTTTTTTTAATGTTCATGTTTAATGTTATTGCTAGCATTCACCCTATGTTTACACCATAGGCCTAAAGTCAAAGTGCCATTTCAAGTGTTCTGGGAGAAATTTTGGACTAATTTTTTTCTTGTGTACTTCATGCTACTCTATGAAGGTGATATGCTCAGAAAGTCTTTAGCAGGCTTAGCCCCCTCTTCACCTAATTTCTGTCTAGGCCACTGCCATGTGCCCCTGTGCATGTGTGTGGTCGGTGTTCCCCTTTCCATATGCACAAACATTTCACTAGAGTACTTTCAGGTTGTTTATATATACAATTTGTACATCACTGTATTCAATCTGAAGTGTAATACATAAATGTTTTTCTTCTTGAGATTTTTCTCCCTGCATATTTGAAATTTGTTGTTTTCTTCCTAACTTTTTTCTCCAGATTTTAGGAAAAGAGACTTGGACTTTTTAAGGCGAGAATCAGTGTACATTTAAAATGCTTTTGTGTATGCACATCACCTCATCACAATGTACTATGCCCAGTGATGGTGAAAAATATGACAATGTCATAATTTTCCGGAATTTTCCTGTAATCTTCCAAAAGATTCCGATGGGACATTAAAGCAATCATTTCTGCTGCATCAGATGCGATCACACCTACCTACCAGTCCTGCCAGAAAGTTTGGCGACCCCAAAGAACAGTCAATCCCAGCACAGCAGTTGTATGTAAAATGAATTTTGATGAAAATTGTGCCTTCTTTCAACATTTTTTTTTTTCAAGTAAATTCAGCCATCACTCCCAAGTGCATGTCACGTATCCTTAGGGGTAGCTGGTGGAGACCGAAAATGAACTCTGGGTTCAGGATGACATTTTGGATTCAAATTTTCAACTATTATAGATCTTCCTTTTGTGAAGTGCTATGGGGTTAGATACTGCACCACTGATGAAATTGTACAGTTGCTGCAATGAGGCAGATTTTGCAGGTATCAAATTAGCCATCGCGAATGGTACCGCACTTTGCTTCTTTTGTAATCAGGCCTATCCTGAACGATAAAAGTGAGAATAGGAAACTGCCAGAACAATAATATTTTGACAGAAAAGTTACACTGATGGATTCCCCGCAAAATGAAAGGAAAAAGGAACATAAAGGAGGTACTTTTCATGACCTTTCTGTTTTGGACCATTCAAAAGTTCACAGTTGTACTTCTCCACGATCGATTCACTACTGGGGGTGAAAGGTCATTTGTTAAAATCAGTTCTAGGTACCTTTGAAATTTACCTTAGCCACAGTGGACTGATGTTATCATGCCACTTTAAGGGGAAAAATGCACTCACCTCCAAATGAAATAAGTATATCCCCCTATGCTAATTCATGAATGGCTCCTTTTCGTCATGTGATATTATTTTTGTTGACTTACTTCATTTTGTAGCATAACTCCTTGCTTATGTAGCACTGATATTGAGCAACATCATCAAAAAATACTTCTAAAAGAAAGGAGAAGAGAATTTCCAAGATTTCGATGGTTTTTCAAAATAAAGTAGTGATAACTGCTGATTCCCCTTAAATTATCACACTTGTCATTCCATCATAATGTGCAAACGACAACTGTGTCCATGGCCATCCCGCAGTTCATTTTCACGTGCAATCAGCCGTCATATCATTAGGCCACTCAAACACAGTATAAAACAGGATGCAGTTTGAGTCTTGGATGATAAAATATTAATCGGGATTTAAGTTTCCTGGCTCTTTTTGTGATCATGTATCAAAATGTCAATAAAGGCACTGTGGTTTTTACAGCAATATCTACACATCGGTATTCCCACTGCCATCATCTTCACGACAAGTCTAGTTTTACAATGTTTTGGAGTTTTCTTCTCGGAGATACGCATGGTTGCGTGGCACACATTCATATTTTATTTCATATTTACTTCACGCCATCTCTCTGCTGATTCAAATACTGTGTCACACTGAATGAAAAAGCAAGTAGTGAGCATCATGGTTTATTCTGAGCAGCCCACATAATGGGTTCCGATCATCGGTTGCCAAATTGTGGTACGTGGCCCACAGATAATGTGATGCACGTGTGTTTATGCTACGCACACTATCATCGGAAGTAAGTGTGGGAGTCCAAGGCAAACATCCTGTGCACATTCTTCCCCTCCCCAAGTCACGCAAGTATGTGGAAGTGCAAAACGTGACGGGGAAGTCACATTGTGAAGTATCCACTTTGAAATGTTTACAGAAAAATGGGATATCAAGTTGAGTCCCCTTGGATGACAGAATGCTGATTGGAATTAGAAGTTTTTTTTGTCAACTAGCTCCAAACTTTGCACCTTATTTAAACTGCTTACATTCAGGAGCCATGGTGCCAATTTTGCTGTCAATTGTTGGGAATGTTAAAGCTATTTTCATCTTGAATATGAAAAAGGCTGTTCAGTTGGAAGCTTGTGTATTTCTCTGTAGCGTGGGTGCAGGCAAACAAGAAACTTTTGCTTTCCACTTTGTTCCACCATGTGTCTGCACATAAATCACAAAATAAATAAAAAGACTTCCTTATACAAGATTCACTGTTCATCCTAGCTGATGTTATCCTTTGGAGAAAATATAAACAAATTAAGAAAACAACATAAACAGAGAAATGAAACCAGTCTTTGATCGAATATTACAAGGGTTTATTGCCCTAGATGCAGGGAATTATAATTAGTTGTGTGTATGAACAAAAACAAACAAATCATATCAAAATTGTGCAATCTGAAATTGATTGACTTTAAAGAGATGCTTCAGGTGTGTGGCCCTTCAAGTTTAACTTCTGTTGTTCTGGCTACAAGCATGGACTAACAATGACCGATGGACCGCACTGTCCGTTGGTCAAACTGGTCAAACCACTTGACCTGTAACAGGAGGAAGCAATACCCACCAGACGTGATTTATCCAGCAGGTGTTTGAGCAAGGAGGGAGCAGTGCCAACGTTAATATTTGTATGGCAGGTAAGAATAACATGTCATCGGGAAATTGCATGAGTGTATCCTGTAGATGAATCCAAAAACAGCACATCTATGTTGAGACCATTCCCAAGGAAATACCTGAAGAATCGTCAAAAAGTATGGATGTACCACTTTCTTGCACGCTGACCATAAATAATTACCTAAAATCTATGAAATTCGCAATAACTGTACTTGACACACTGTAAAATCGTTCACAGACTTTTGTTTCCTCTAAGGACTCTAACCCTCTACCTTTCCCTGTGTGGGATAAACACAATTTCTTCAATTTTGTGACTCGATCGGACTGCCGTATATGACATGGAGCATCCAGCAAAATTATTTGGTTTGGGAATGTTTCACTGGTTAACTAACAGAATACGCATCGTGGTTGAGCCCTGGAGAAATCATAACTTTGATAAGTGACAGGTCAGATAATTAAAATGTAACGTGTACCAGTTTTCATTAAAAATCAGTATTTGCAGTGTGGTACTTCCCCACAAATTATTTAAAAAAAACATCCTGATGGAATGCTTCAAAACCTTGCGTCACCATCGAACATGGAGTAGAACCGATATAAATCCTATAGCTTATCATCTGGCACTCTAAATCTTCAAAACTGTTGCTGTCAGAAAAAAAACATAAAAAAAAACAATCGTTCTGTCTGTTTGACAAATGTTTAACATTGGCTAGTTTATACAACCTCTTTATTTGTGTCTCCACTCCCCAAACTCCCTCATCCCCCCAGACTACCTCATACCCCCAGACTACCTCATCCCCAAGACTACCTCATTCCCCCAGACTCCCTCATCCCCCAGACTCCCTTATCCCCCAGACTCCCTTATCCCCCCATCCTCCAGGTGCTAAATATGAACTAAAATACTGCACTGAGCTCTCCGGCTACCAGAGGTAACAGTTCATCTGTCTTTTTCCTCCAGTTTTTTATGTTCTTTGAGACGGCGCACCAATGTTCTCCATGTCTCGGTTCAGCCAGTATACATCGCTTTTTAACTGCCTCTTGTTGCTCCTGGTGAAATAAATAAACATAAACCAGAATATTATTACTTCTTTTGTTTGTAGCGAGTATCGAGACATCATGAAGCTGTCTGCATTAATTTTTTAAACTGATCCACTTTGCCTCAAATTTGTTAATTTCTCTTTAACTTTATTTCCTGTTACAATCATCAAAATCTAGTAATGCTCTTTTTTGAATTTCCATGGGTGTTCAGATTGTCAGAGAACCAAAGGATTCAAAGAATCATGGGTTTGTTACATGTACTTGTTAACAAATCTTTCCTACAACAAGCCTGTTTTGTGTTGAAGATAAAACTGGTAAAGCTTCAATATTGACTTAAATGTTCAGGCTTTCCTAACAACACAAACGCCTAAAATCAACCAAAATCCAAATCCTGAAAAGTAATTTCATCATTGTTACGAGGAATAAGGACTTTAAAACCTGAATGGAACGGGTGAAAGGTGGATGTGTGGGTATTAAAGGCAACATCACATAATTTTTAAACCTGTATCATTTCATCCTACGATAATCTCTAGCCTCTGGCTCTGTGTAACACATTTATTTCTTTCTTTCTTTCATCTACAAGTTACAAGAACGACCCACTATGAAAAGCAACTGCGGTATGAAATGGTCACAATCTCAATTTTTACATCTCACCTACTCAGTAGGTTACTATCTGTATGTGTCTAAATGCTCCCACTGGACCCCTCCCACCACATCTCCTTCCCACCTTTTTCATCCTGATAGTTTCTCTTCTTTCAGAAAAAGTTTATGGTTACACAGTGAAGCAACATATGAAGTGAAATCAAGATATGTCTAGCTATTCAAAATTCCACTATAATACAATGTATCTTAGTTCACTATTCAGTCTATCATTTCTGACAAGATATTTTCCTATTACTTAACGCAGGAAGGAAGTGATGCAAAAATTGCTTGAATTCTTTCGTAACAGTCTTTGAAACAAGCAATTACTTAAACCAACAAATTGCTGAAGGCAAAATCACATTTGCTCTTGTTTTGTTTTTTAATCAAACAATTGTGTCAAAGATTGGGTGACAATACTGTCAAGATATCAAATCTAATGACCACTCTAAATATCATTGAAGCGATTGATACAATACGGTCTGTCATTAATTTATTATTCTATGAAATTGTTTCAAGTGGCTGACAACAGTCTCATAAAGCTGTCAATGTGACACCGCCGACACAGTCGAACCTGAGTCTTTGAATGGCAAATGCCGAGTGGATGCAACAATGGAGATGGAACAATATCGAGAAAGGGCAATGACGTACTGGATAAGATTCGCCAGGTTTGGTTTGACGCAGTAGTATCTGTTAAACGGTGATGGAGCAAAAAAACCCTATACAAAATCACGTTTCATCTCACCTCGCTGCCAAATTGAAGTTCAAATCTGTAGAAGTATGCCCAGGAGTCGCCCAGGTCGGGCTCGATCTTGACCGCCCTCGTGAACCACTCTCTGGCCTTGTTGATTTTACGTTCGCTCCAGAATAGCCTGCGAGAGGATGAAACGAGGAAGATGACAATTGACTCTGAGATTATTTGGAAGTGAGAAGCCAAAAGATACAACCAACGAGATTATACAGACTTACATTTATTAAGGATGCAGACAAGACAGGCTCTTTGCCTCTATAGATAAACACTAAGGTTACATTTTCAGTGTTGCTGGTATATCCTTAACTTTGATTCTTTGAAATGGCATAAAAATTGTTAGTAATTTTCTAAGCAAAAACTAAAAACAAACAGTGGCAAGGATCGCTCATGGGATCATAAAATTTCTGACAATAGGTAGAGGATGCTTTTTGTCTGAAACTAAAGGATATGTTGCAAATCTTTCAGTTTGATTCCTTGAATTGCAAAAACAGTTGCCCACTGAATATTCATTATGACATCACGATTACTGATGTAACAGTTGACAGTACCATAAAAGTATTACAAGTTTCACTGAGCTACAAGACCCTCTTAAATACCACAACCTAAAAAAGCTGGAATCTATAATCAAGTCATGGATGAAGAAACTACTTGTCAGCAGACTACAGGAGTGAATCCACGTTTGGATTCCCTCCTGGCATGATTCCAAATGTGCTTGAAGTCGTGAATATTCAGTATAGGTGTCACATCTATATTGAATATTCATGACATCGCACTATTCCTTGTGAATGAAGATCACAGATTTCTTTTGGGAACTAACTTTGAAACCGCCAACAACACATGAGGATCGTGCTCGCATCTCTTCAGGGCATCGACGCTTCTCGTTTTCCTCTGCGGCCTGGACTCCATGAATATCGACTCCGCCCAAAGGATGCCTGAGTTGGGACACTCCTGCATAGCTGTTTGGGTGAATGAAAATACCAATTCCCAAATAAGGAAGTAATCCTCTAATTGGGGGATAGGTACTGATGAGATCAAGTTTAACATACTTTTTATTGAAGGACATCCCTCAAAGAAATTATGACTAGCAACAGACCTGGAAAATAAGCCTTCCCCAAAATAATCCTGAATCAAAAGAAAACACACCTCAAAATTGAATCATTCTTTACGTGTAGGACCCACGGTAAAGAAAGGTTTGAAGTCATATTGTTCTTGCTGTCAGCTGGTTGTGAAACCAGATGCTAATCAAAAGTTTTGCATGGTGCATTGTTAGGGCTCACTGATGGATAACTGGAAAGAAAAGTATGCAAACTGTTCCTTATGAATACCTATCGCTGTAGTCCCGTCTAACAACTACCTATCCTCCTAGTAAAATTTTTCTCACAACTTATTATCCTTCTGGTACAGTCTCTCTCACAACTACCTATCCTCCTGGTAAAGTCTTTCTCACAACTTATTGTCTTTCTGGTAAAGTCTTTCTCACAACTTATTATCCTTCTGGTACAGTCTCTCTCACAACTACCTATCCTCCTGGTAAAGTCTTTCTCACAACTTATTGTCTTTCTGGTAAAGTCTTTCTCACAACTACCTATCCTCCTAGAGAAGCCTTTCTCACAACTTATTATCCTTCTGGTAAAGTCTTTCTCAAATCTACCAATCCTCCTCTATCGCTGTAGTCCCGTCTAACAACTACCTATCCTCCTAATAAAATCTTTCTCACAACTAATTATCCTCCTAGTAAAGTCTTTCTCGCAACTAACAAACCTCACAGGAATTCAGTGACAAGGAATTTGATCATCTAATTTCACTGAAATTATTACATTTTTGCATAGCAACACACGATCCTTGAGTGACGTACAATTGCATTCATTCTCATTCAGTTCCGCTGAATACTCTACATTTGAGCACAGCAACACATGACACTTGAGGTGATGTGGAACTACGATCATATAGTTTTCCTTAATTCCGTACATTCTCCCACAGCAGCACACAATTCTTCAGTGACACACAGTGACTTTTCCCAATTTCAGTTTACTTCTTCCATGCATAACAACACACAGACATAGGGCATGATTATCAAGATTTTGAAAAGAAAGAGGAAGCAAGTTTTTGTACACCTCTTGGTTCTTGTATCTGCATTAGTTCATCAGCAGACTTCTGTATAAGGCTGACTTACCCCTTGCCATAGTAGATTTGGCAATATTTCTGTTGCCTGCTCTGTCCTCCACACGAACTGCTTCCAACCTAGAAGGAGATACAACGTATTTATTGAAGAAAGACGCTAGAGGAAAATCATAATTACATTTGTCTTGAACGTTCTTTCAGCAGAATCTTTTAAGTCTATTATCTATCTGCAGTGAATTGAAAGCTGTGAGATTACACAGTTTTCTCTGATACATTCATACATATTCATGCATATTCATGATGTGATGTCACTACAGGATTTATGAATTGATCAAAGTCTTCATGTAAATGTCAGGCAAAACACCACAAACTTTAATATTTGTCCATATTTCTTATCTCTCTTCCCCCCTCCACTATACAAGACAAATTTAAAAACAAAAAATATAGCAAACCTACAACAATCAATAAAACTGCTGACTGGCAAGACTACTGGCAGAGACTCACCAAATTTCTGGACACTGAGGAATGCTAAGCCGAGCCTTTTCTAGGATGGCTCGGGCTTTGGTCAAATTTCCCACTTTCTCTTCCAGTCTGGCAGCCAGAAGCCACAATGGGACAGAACTTGAACATTTCTTCAACTGAAAGAAAAAATATCAACAACAAAAACGGTGTGTGAAAACAATATAAACATATACTATTTTCAAATTTTGTTTTCTGATTTGCTTTGAAAATACATTATGTCCATTGTCAGATTGCATAACCTGCGACTCTAAAAGTATTAACAGGTATAAAGAACTGAAAAGATAAGATAAAAATTATCTAGAGGAAAACATACAAAATTGTCTAGGGGAATTTTAAAAATGCTGCTCTTCTGTATCTATCCTCTATCTGCCATCAATAACCCATCTATATTCAACACGTCGTACCACCTCCCGGTAATTCAAAACAGATTCTGTATTTTAAAATAAACAAATTTCTTCCACGAATTTACCGTTTCCAATCCTTAAGAGATCACCAGATATTGAAAAAAAAAAGAATCTTACCCCGGATTGGTAGGCCTTCCTTGCTTCATCTCTGTTCCCTTCTTGGTCAGCCAGTTGGCCCTTCATCATCCACAGCTATGAAAAAAAAATACGATGATTCCCTCAGAATTAATATTTGCAGACAAAGTGTCGCCTGTTACATTACAATTTCCTTGTGACATTACAATTTATGCAGGGTTCAAGTTACGATGTTTACAAACTATGTTTGCTACCAAGCCCTGCACTGATCGCAGTCTCTTATGAAATGCTACTCTGCACAATTGGGTCAAATTCGACACATTTTCTTTGCACTGGAAAGCATACATAAACTGCAGTACCTAGGCTTCTCCTACTTTGAACTCATCCTCCTCCCCTCCTGCTCACAGATTTTTACTAATTCAGTGGTTACGATGACAGGCAAAAGTTGTTGAAGGAGGATAAGCATTTTCATAACATTTCCAGCAACTTTTCTTTCCCTCCTTTAGAAAGACAGCAGAAGCATCAATGCAACATTATTTTGCAACAAAACAGATTCCACTTGCTTGAAACTAACAAAATTGATATACTTTGTTTGGGTTTTGTTTTTCCTCTTTCAGTTTCCTCTGTTTTTTTTTTTTTCTAATATTTCTTACTTTTGAAAAGTCAGAATACTCTCTGACTCCTTTCTCCAGTAGATCCTTGGCTCCGGAGATGTTTCCGAGCTGCCACTCCAGCTTTGAGGATTTCATCCAGACCTGAGGAAGAAAGAAAATGGAATAAGACGATGACCAGCAGAATGGAGAGGAACATACTGACCATGCATGCATTGATGAAAAACTGTTTTTTGTACTTCAGTTTTACTTATTGGTATGAGGACAAGCTTCTTTTATCACTGAAAGGTAATTTAAAGAGAAAACGGATAGGGTTTGATTAGAAAGGCAACAGGTAATGAAATCCTTTCAGCGTCTCTTTTGAGAAGTCTCACGCAATGCAATCACACAACTTCTGATACATTCAGATGACTGATGGATAATCTCTTAGGTACACAAGTCTCTGCAGCCAAACTGGAAAAAAGGGCAGGCGGGAGGGGAAGGCCCCAGAGGTGGGCAGTTCACAAATTCCTTTGTAAAACATGTCCTATCAAGTGAGATTGACAAACCAAATAAAGTAGAAAGTATAGCAAAAACATTAGATCACAGAGTTTTAGTAGCATAATAAAATATGAGCTAGAAGCCAATGGATCACTCCAAAGGTTGATCATTCCATGAATGTCCCTCTTTTTCTTTTTTTGTCTTGTTTATGATTTATCATCTCGGTATCTCTTTATTGCATATGGACTAAGATTAATTTAGTGTTACATGAAGTAGACACCACCTGTGACAATGAGGATGAGACAGTTTGCAGCCAGACAGAATGTAATTCATCCCCCCCCCAAAAGGAAGATACACGACATTCTTTCGTCCTTCAAAGTTGCACATGCAACCCCACAGCCGACCACTTACTCTAGCGGTGGAGGCGTTGCTCCTCGCTCTCGCGAGCAGCTGACGAGCTCGTTCGTCTTCGTTGTTCTCGCTCTCAAGCTTCACGGCTGCCAGCCAAATCTCCTCACTGTTGGGGTTGGCCTGGAACGCCAACGAAAGGATGCTACGAGCGGCTGGGACGTCACCCTGGAGAGGAATCGACACGATAATAAGGGAAATTACAGATATATAATATATGAGATCAAATTATGAGGTGTTCATTTTCTCATCAAATTCTAAGACGTGAGGTCACAAAACCAAAGCTTCCTTTCAGATGAATAACATCAGCATATAATTTATGAGAAAGAGCGATGAGTCTTTAAATGTTATTCAAAAGTTTTATGAAAATGAGAAATTGTACCAATTGCAAACATCCTGTAAGAATGTGAGAAACCTTAATCAGGGTATCACAATTCTTGAGTTTTGTGTTCACAATATACTCATTTTATTTTACTTAGACTCAGAGAATGACAATTTTTGCCCCCAAGCCCGTCTGCTTTGAGGAAACTATACATAGGCTTATGGGGACCCTGAATGTGTCTCTAGCAATATCAATGGATATCAATGAATATTCATGTGCCAAATTCTAACACCAAATCTAGAAAAAAATTTGTTATCATGTGAACTATACTGAGTTTTGATTCCATTGAAGTGAGTAGTGCCTTGCATGATGGTAAAGCGTGAACAAATCACTGAGTGACAGCATGCAAGAATAAAACAACCAACAAATATAGAAATTATGAAACTGACAACAGTAATAATCAAACTGATTAGGTTTGATTGGTCATTGTATTTAACTCTCTTAAAATGAGTAACTATAGGCAGAGGGGAACTGTCAACATGTGTCATTTACAGATGCACTGCATATTCATGACTCATAAAAATATCATTCACAATGGTGAATAGACAAGTTGTAATTATAGTATATTTGAAATGTTGACTTTGTATGCTTCTCGTCATAATTTAACATAGATGAATGCAAATTGTGACGATGTGAGTAAGGAGAACTGGATGTGACCAAAGAGGTTTGAAGAAGTCAATTGGTTCACGTACCGCCATCCACTTTGACTTTGCCCCCATGAGCCAAAGAACCTCAGCCTTAGGACAGTGGGCCACAGCTCTCTGTAATACAGCCTCAAGGGTTTCCCTGAAAAAAAAAAAAATCAGAGGAATTTTAAACAGCATTCAGGGAAAAGCCAAGAGCATTTATACGTTGACCGCCTTGTACACGATAACTACGAACATCGCCCGAGTATCGAGTCCCCATACCAAGGTTCATTGACAGGAATGACAACAATCTGAAAACAAGAATGGCTTAGAACTTAAACTGGATTAAGATCAGCCAACTACCAAATCCAATCTTAAAAAAAAGGGAAAAAAAGACAGTAAAAAGTAGTGACTTTGCTACAGATGGATAAGCCAACTTCTGAATCATTCTTACAAATCAGTAAAGAAACAATAAGTAACAGGCAGTTCATGTGTGAGCTAACTCACCCTATACCAACTCCCCCCTCTCTTGCACTCTTTCAATGTTCTAAGGCAGCAAGAGTGATTAAGGACTTGGTTAAGTTGGGTAAACTACATCCCAAACCACTGCTCATAGGTTTCAAGGGACTTCCTTTGCTGGATTAAATAAGCCTTTGAGAATCCTAACAATCAAACTTGATGGAAATATCACCTTGTGCCGTGATTCTTTTCGAAGTACGCTGCCTCCAGCCAGATCTTTTTCCTGCTCGGAAAGACTGCCAAGGAATGAGCATAGATGGCTCTGGCGCATTCATAGGCTCCTCTACTTGCACACTAGAAGTGAAAAACAACATCTTTCAAATTTTATTTTATATTTTATATATTTAAATTCTATTATCCACAAATAGGATACCACCAAATGCAGACTGTGGGGCAATGTTAGAAATGCAAAAGGAGGAGAATACGCATTTATCAGCTCATGTTCAGACTTCCAGCTATTATCTGCTAGAAGCAGAGAAAACTATTTCCCAAAGATTCTCAACATATATACCATTTTTTTCCCAGAGCACTGGCCAAGGCCAGGGTAGAAAATAAAATGGCAGAATGAGTAAACTATTTTTCTCTAAATACAACACAATATGTCAAATGGTCTGTGTAGCTGCACTCGTAAATGCGATCAAAACTCTTTCAAAACTATCGACTCAGCTCCCACTACGCTCCAACTTTGGATAAAAGAAAGTCTACACATTAGCTGGAGGAACCTAATCTAAACAAAACAGCTCGATAGTCCATTGTTCACTTTGTTCCATTAATCTACTTTTCTCATGCTTTTTTTTTTTCTCTGCAATTTGTCACAAATTCATGCATTAGAGTTCATTTCAGTTTGTACCTGACGATGAAAGCAGTGCCTTTCGAAACATGTCGTATTTTCTGCATTAAATTGTTCACTTATTTAGAAGTATTCTTTAAAATCTGTGGTGTTTTCTATCTTTAACACAATATGTGCAACTGAATGACAAACAGTGGCCAAACTTGTAATTAAACAGACAACCTAAAGGGTGCTGTGCAGTCATTACATGCAGAGGAACCTCTAAAGCAAGAACAAATTTAGTTTTTCTTCCAAGCAAACTTGACACAGAACAGGTAACAAAAAAAAAGGGGGGGGGGACATATGTGCCAAAGTAGTGCTTTCAAGGGGATTTGAAGGTGGCAGCTTTATATGAATAAACATGAGGCAGAAGAAATGAATAATGAACTCACACTATCTGCGTCATCTATCCAGGTGGTGTCCCGGTCTTCGTCTTCGATGCCAACTCCGATCACTGCTTGGCTGTGAGACAGACACAAAGAGGAAAATTGGACATTGATAGAGATGGTTTGAAAAAAAAAAAAAAGAAGAGTGAGAAACGCCAACAGCAATGAGAAGTTAAAGTGAGATGAAATCACTTGGTTCATGGATCTTTCTTCTCTTTTTTTGAGGCTTTATCGAATTTTTTTGCAGTGTGTGAACACGAACAAGCTTCTGTGTGGTAGGAATTTCTCTAGTCCTGAATGAAAAACTGTGGTGGGAAGGGGGGGGGGGAAATGGGGGTGGGGGTGATCAGGAAACGTCTCAGCCGTAGAGCTCTCTCAAAAGTGCTACATCCCCCCTATCAGTAAAGGCATACACTGGACAAGGAGTATGGAAAGGAGAGGTACGTTAGCACCACTCCCGGCAGTCCCTCAAGAACATCTTACAAGAAGTACCAATATCAGCTGACTGAACACTCAGATAGCAGATGTCACATCCCACTCGACATCACTGTCTTACCCCTGACCTCATCTGCATTTTAATACCCACCAACCCGACGTCAAACAGTTACTACCCTACCCTTCAAAAGAAAGCAATGGATAATTTGAGGCGACTGAACGTACATGATAGCCTGAGCTGTCACCACGCTTCCCGCTTTCTCGCTCTCTTCTGCGTCTTGTATCCACTGCTCTCTGTTTATCTCCACCATGTTTGCCCGCAACGACGTCAGCGCTGCAAAACGTGAAAAAGACAAGGAATTTTTCTGACATGTTTACATCAGATGTCTCGGCATCTCACATACGTGACTTGCGGGTGATGAAATCACATTGCAAACCCCAAACCGAGGCATCCCCGGGGACGGATTTAGAAATTTCTGACCATTTGACAAAATAAATTAGGTGTCAGATAATGAAGTCGTCTTTAATGAGAGCAGCTCTGATCGTGAAATACCACCTGCGTGTTTTGTTGCACTCAGAGGTGTCATGAAAAGCTACATCTGAAGTCTGAATGGAAGTAAATATGTATTAGCGATGGGATATATGAAGTGTGCATTGCCCTATGCCACTGGAAAAGGATAAACCGTGATGCTGTGCCACGGGGGGAAACTCTAATTCCTCTTTCAAGCAGTCATTGGATATCTGCTTTGGACATGTCTCTGAACCAAGGTTCTATTTTAAGATGTGGCATTTGGTTAAGGCATAGCCCCTGGACTTTCTTCTTATGACTAATCCTGAAAACGAAAAATTACGATAATCTGCAAAACTGATGACAAAATCAGAAAGGCAGATTGCTCAGAGTTATCTCACCTCTGTCGATGATTTTGGTGACGTTTTTGTTATTTTGGTTTGCTTCCTCTAACTTTGCAGCGGTAATCCAGATCTTGCGATCTGTTGGGATGCACTCCCTTGCCTTGTTTAAGACCTTCCTGGCGTTCTCGTAGCTCTCCAGCTTGGCCAAAGCCAACCAAAGCTGAAAATGGACAAAATAGCAAAGGATGAGGAAATTTTTGTGTGAAGTTTTCTGAAATTATTCTTTCACCTTCCTGCCAACTTTTGCCATTGATGTTAGCCTAAGAAACACTGAGTTTATTCATACAAGAATTTACTTGCAGCTATAACAGCTTCCTGGTCGTTGCTTTAAAAACACATACCAAAAGTTAAACAGACCACTGTGAGGTAACTTTTCATATACAACACCTTTGCATACCTGTCACTGAACACATTCTTTGGTCATACCAAAGAAACGAGGGTGTTTTTTTCTTGCTTCTTCATGAGACATGCAAGGCATGTCTTGCCTCTCCACCAACATTTCTGCATCCCACTTTTTTTATCTCAACTTTGAACCATTGTTGAGATACTCTAATTCATGCACCAAAATTAGAGGGGAGCAGTCACCAAATGGAACTGGGAAAGGGAAGGAAGGAGGAGGGGGGGGAGAAGGAAGGTGAGAGGAATGGACAGGGAGGGGGGGAGGTCTGCCAATTGATCATAGTGAGACACCAAGTTTCAATCTGTCTGACTACATTTCATAACAAATGAAATTTACCAAGCAACTAGAGTATAATACAACCATTCAAAGATGAAATTCCTTCAACATCTTCCTTCATCCCTCATTGGCATAACAAAACATTATGGACCCCCCACATCACTCTTCGATGGCAAAACCGACTTGATCCGAAAAACCAACCTCTACGCTGGTCGGACAGCATTCGACGGATCTGCTGAGAAGGATCCTGGCATCGTCTGGTTCCTCCAGCTCAACCGCCGCTTTCCAGAGACGGACGGAATTTGGAAGCTGCTCCAGCGCTGAGGTGAAAATTTTGGAAGAGAAAGAGAATAACATGCACCAGATTCATACCATACATCATTCATAACACGTTCCCTTGTTTGTGACAGAGTTCTGGCACTTTCTATGGAATCAACTGTCGTGACATTTCCGTGACTTTCCCAGGACCGAATGAAGAATTTGCCTGACCTTCCTCCTGACGACTTACCAAAAAGCTGTCGACTACAACAGCAAAAAAAAAAAAAAAAAAACCACAGCAATTTTGAGGTAAAGTGAAATAATAGATTTTGATATTATGAGTGATAACTTATTTTTACATGACAAGTGAGAAAGAAACATTGTCACTTTGTGAAAATTTCCACGACTCTTCTAGGACTTGACACAATTTCTCTACATTTTTAAACTTTTCCAGGCCTCGAAATCATTTTACATGACTTTTCCAGGTTTTCAATGACTGTGGGACCCCCTTGTACTCCTTGGCCACATTTCTCATCAAATGAAATTGAAATTCATCATCTGAATAGGAAACAAACTTAGCACACTTAGGATGAACAACATAAACATGGAATGTGAGTTGCATGCTGACACGGGCATGTGGTGCCTTGTGATTTCTGGATGTCTTGCTCACTTCATAATCCTTTCTTCCGCAGGGCAAATTGTGAATGGAGGAGAATTAGTAGAGAGAATGCGCAAGAATTTTGAGTCCTGTGAAGTAATCCTAGTACTGACAGGATGATGTCGAAACGGCTTACAACATCTGTTTCCACATCAAGTTTGTCATTCTTTTTCATACTAAAGATGGAAAAAGAGTTTCTGTCGAGGCTCACCTTTCCGAAAGACTTTCCTTTTAGTCCTCGTCTCCGATTCCAGTTCCGCAGCTCGTATCCAGATCCTGACCGACTGAGGGAGCTGTCTGACGGCTTGAGCGATGACAGCCTTGGCAGTATCTCCTGGCTGAGAAAGATGAGGAAACAATCATCCATCTCCATAAGTATGTCCAGTTGTGTGAACAAATGTACCATGTACTCACTGGCGGATCTAAGTCCATCGTTTGGAGGAGGGGGGCTAAACAAGTGGTACAGCAATATGGGGGAGGGGTCTATGGGAAGGGGATGTCCCCTGGTGGGTCAGCTTTGGCAATACTTCCACAACTGAATGCCCTCGGATGCAATTTTGTGGCAAAACAATGTAAAATTGCAAAGTTAAATTGCTTCTAAATTCTGAAAAAATTTGCTTTCCTTGGTACACTGCAGTTTATTCGTTAATTATTCAGCCAAGTTTTGGACACAATTTTTTTGTCCCCATTCTCCTCCCCGCCCACCCTTCACAACCAACAGCACATATGCATTACAATCACATCTAAATTATAATTCTACAGAGTTTGATTGGTTGAGGTAACTACTACGCTTATGCACAGGCAATCCCGTTCTTTGCAAGATAATCTTTCATTTACACCAGCTTTCATGTCTCCTATGTTAATACCACCCTTGGCACTTCACAGGTAAATCCTGGCTTACAGAATTCAACTTGAGACTGACTTCACCTGTCTGCTGGACTGCCATTTTTCACTTTGATGTCTTTCACAAAAATGTGAAAAGGAAAGGTGAATATGTTTGAACACTATGAAAGAATATCACCTCAGGAGTACAGAATAATATAAAAAGTGATAAATAGTAACATGATCGGCACCTAAACTGCCTTCCACAGTTAGAAAAAGTAAGCTAGGATTTTCCTCTTCTCTCAGGACAGACCTCGAAATTTTTCCGACAATCTGTGATGTTCCTTATAATTTTCAGCCAGGTGATGCCAATCCAAACATTGCACGGCCAAAGCCGACCAAAAGTCTGCTTTGCATTAACACAACTATGGGTGACCTATTCTTACATGAATTCATAATCCGTGTGCATTCATCAAAAGTTCATTCTTTCTAGAAATTTGTCCGATAGATAGAGAGCGAAAGCATCCTCATAAAGCCTCAGCAGACTTGCACAAGCTTGCCAAGGTCAAGGTAGCTGGAGGAAAACCTCTCTTGTTGTGGGACAAACAGGTAGCATATATGATTTCTCTAAATTGTTGCCATTATTGACAATTGCTTTTTTACAGGGCAATCAGACAGAAATCACTCGCTAGAGCAGAAAAATATCACAGAGAATTGAAAAAGAACTGTTTGTCTGGCCCTTCCCTTGAGCTTGTCCGTCCTTGAGATCAAATGTCTGTTATATCAGCACTATATTCAACTGTTCACACGGGTGACATTTGGCTTTGCCGTACAATGCGTTTATCCAATTTCATCCCCAATGGTCAACAATTTTAAGGTATGGGGGTACCGTCACATCACCAAGCAAAGAGATGGTTAGCGCCACAGAGATGATAACTGCCCTGAGGGAGCTTAGCAAAGGCAAAGAATAATAACTGCAAGTTGGCCACCACATTCTGTGAAGAATTGCTTCCGCATGTACCCCTGGTATACCAGTGCCTGACTTATGCAACCCACTCACATAAGCTTGGAATTACTTTGACCAGAACTTGTGCAATTATGACAGTCAGGGGTACCTGTGACTATTGATACTGTTGACTACAACGACTCCAAAGATAGTGGCCACAATTCTCTAACAGAATGACGGATTTTTACCTGAAGTCTGGCAGCCTCTAACCACATCTCCTCGCTCCTGGGGCAGGTCTCGCACCCCTTCATGACGATATTACGGGCTGCTTGCAGTTTGCCGGTGACCTCCTCTAGCCTAGCAGATGCTATCCATGCTGAAATACAGAAAGTAAAATACAGTTGTTGGGTTATTTACACACATACATGTTCTTCATATTGTACATGTAGTTGATGTTGTTACTGAGGTTGATTTTCATAACTGCAGGGATCATTGCTGTTCTATGCGTAACTGTCTTCTGCACCAAAGTAAAAGAACGTCATACGCAACTTCAGTATCCAAATCACTAATGGTCTTACAGCCCACTCAAATTTGACGATAACAAGCTCCTAAGAATTTCACATGTAACTAACTCTAAAATTCAAAAGAAATCTGTTGTAGTGCTTATCATGTCACCATTTGAAAAATTTTAAAGTTGATGGACCATACCTCCCAAAAGGCTCAGCATCTATCTTCTTTCATGACAAGTTTTACGGCAAATGACTTAGTGACGGTCACTTTATCTTGCAAATGCAATAGTTCAGCGACAGTTTGTACAGGGAGACTTAAACTTTCTATAGAGAGAAATTGCTGGTGAGGAACGGAGAATAAAAATATCCACATCTGATAAAATTTTTTACCTGGAGGATGGTTTGGATTCGTCTCTCTGACAGATTTGAGCAGGAGACGGGCTTTCTTGACGTCAGGCGACGTCACCTGAGTACGAGGGCAACATACTCTGCAGATCAGTTAAATACCCTTTTGGGTCAACAACTGTCTGACCGCTGACAGAATCAGAAACCTGCTGAAAAATGAGTCAGCAAAGGTGTTTGTATTTATTATCTGAAAGTTTTTTTTTTATTTTTTATGTTACAAATTGTTTTTTCTTTGAAAAAACTAAATAAGTTTTCAACAGTATTCAGAGCTTTTCGAAACAACAAATAGAAATTATTTACAAATGCCTCCAAATATATTTATTGATAATTTTCAATAAAAGTCTCAGTCTACCTGGTTCAGTTTGACATCCATCAAAGTATTTCTGGCCTCTCCAATCTTCCTTAGATCGTATTCACCAGTAGAGGTTGTGGTACCTGATGCAAAAGGTGTTTGGAGGCCTCCGTATTTCTGACAAGGAAGAAAATGTGATTGAAAAAACAGTACAAGAAGAGTAAGTAAGAGAAAAAAAGAGTAAACGACAAAAGAAATTTTTTGTCAGAGGCAAAAAGTTGGAAAGTAGAGATGGAAACATAAAATGCAAAACTATCATCCCATTTGTCTTCAAATTCAAGATCTTTGCAACAAAAACAATCACATAAGTAAACATTGTAGCAAATGAGAGAAACCACTCTAACTAGTCCCTGAAAACTGACAGGGTTGTACAGAGAGACATTTTGCAGTTAATCCTAGGATAGGTTCACCAAGGTTTGGTCAACACGGCATATGGGAACCTAATCATGTAGGGTTATACATTAAACAGACATGGTTTTGTCACTACATGAGTTATATATGTATGAGTATATAAGGATAACTTTACAAACATCAAATTACCTTAATGTTGTTATTTAGTATTCATTCAAAAGTGATCCGAAATAGGGAAAGTGCACACACATAGCAAATCTCTCATTTTTGTATTTGCTGTCACACAAAATGACTGAAGTAAAGTTTCTGTCACAAGAATCCACATTGCACATTCCCGTCAGAAACACCCAAAAAGTCAAGTGACAGATGGCGGTGTGAGTTTTTACCTGTTGCATAGGATCTAAAGCAGATACAGTCTCCTGTGTCATGGCATGCTTGGCCAAGAAGCTGTCTGGAACTGGTGTAATTCTGCAAAACAAGAAAAGAATATCAACACATACTTTGTTTTTTGTATGCTAAATATTCTTTAAACGAGCTTTCATTAAAAAAAAATGTGTAAATCAACATACACAGCTGCTTCTTTTTTTTTTTTTTTTTTGACAATAGAAACACAGTGCAAAGACGACTTTACTGAGATTCAGTCCTTAATACAAAGAGTTACGTCTGCAAACATTAGCAAAATTGAAAGAATCCTCATGAAATAAGTAGTAAAATGCTTAGGTATCTGATGCATATTGATCCTGCATTTGCTAACTATACAAATAAGTGCAGTGCTGCCAATTGCAGCAATATGAATTCAAATTCTGGTCATTGGAGACTACATAATAGGTGACCGATGAAATCAAACAAACTGTTTGGTCACAAAAGTTACCTCTCTTTGGCCATTTATTGTTTCAATTACAAATCCATTGTCTCGATGGTTTCCATCTGCAGCAAATATAAATTCACATTCATTTTCCTTTTCAAATCAAGGCTTAAAGGGAAATAGGGCGTTTGTTTTAGAGAAGACAACCATATTTTTGAAACCAATGTTTGTGGATGCAGAATGATAGATTATTCAAACTAAGGACGCACAGTAGCCTTCTCTTCAAGAAATGTGCTCCTCACAGATAGAAATTCAGTTATTTGTTGCTCAACACTAATTTGTTCACCCAAACTTTTCAAAATTGAAATGATGCATCTTCCATTACTCATCACATGTTTAATGTTTTGAGGAGGTGAAGCTTTGGGAGATGTTTATTGATGAGACTGAATGGTTTCACGATGATTACTGCTTTTTTCTTTTGTATGTCTTGTCGGTGTATTCTAAACGCCCTATTTCCCTTTAAAGCTAATTAGTTCAGTCCACTGATTTCAAGCATATTTTGAAAAATGCAATATGAATACCAATCAACTTTGACACTGCATCTGTGGTACTCATTGATGCAGAGGTGATATTCAATGTTTTCAGAAACAGTGGATTTGCAGACATTTTCAAGATGTTTCACTCACTGCTATCTGCTCACTGCTGTTGAAAGCATGGATGCTCCAATTTACTCTCATACAGTGGTTGAATAAGTAGAAACCAAGCCATTATTGCACTATGTCTGCCTGGTAGCAACAACATTGAGAACTGACACTTCTTCAATTGCCAGCGTTAAGGATGTTGCCAAAGTGGTGACCTCAGTCATACAAACTGTTCACAGAATCATTTCTCTATCGTGATGTGAATCAAATGAAAAACTGCTTCTGCATTGATGTACAGACCTTTTTAAGTTCTCAAAACTGAATGCATATATTACAGTGGTGCAACAACTCAAATTCACCGTTACCAACCAATGCTATACAAAATGAAAATATAGTCTTTGGCATAATTACAAAGATCATTGCACTAGGTAATTGACTGATCGATAGTAACAAAATGGACACCAAAGCTCACATCAGAGTTTAGTGATTCTTGACTGCTTATTTAAAACCAAATTGCAAGCAAGTACCGTTTAAAAGGATCTAGGTTTCGATGATCACATATCAAAGGATAAGGTGAACTAAACTAATGCCTGTACCATGATGGTCATAGCTAAACCTTATGAAATTGATTCTGGTTGTTACGCTACCAAGATCTCAGATCAGCAAGTCAAGCTGGATGCTCCACTATCGACGGGCTTTGACTTACTTGTCTGCTCTCGGATTTCTTTGGTGTTTATTTCTGGCGTCGCCAACCTCTGGAATGTTATTCCAATCATCCTCAGATACATCTGACAATCCTCTCTGACAACAAAAACCAAAGAAAATTGAAAAACTGAGGTAGAGAAAGGGGGTGGGTGTAGAAAGTAGTACTAAAGAATCAATTTAAGACAATGTTACCTTCAAATCTGAAAACTGTTGCTGAATTTTTGGTCTCAGCTGACGGTAGAGTTCCAATTCCTGTTGCAACCGTTTTTCTCTGAAAGTTTTTAAAACGAGAAGGTGGACGACTTAACTAGTGACGGTATCATTACTCCATCATGAAACTCTGTCAACATAGCCTGTACATCACAAATGTTCCTACACTGACAGAAGAACAAACAATGTTACTTAATATGTGATGAGGAAATCCCAACTTCATTTACCCCTTCCGTAGTTAGAAATAAAGTTCGGTCTGTATTCAAAGGTGCAATCCAACTGTCTGTGGTGTGCTAACATACGTACAAACCAGAGAAAGCAATGATTTATTAGATCAATGACTTTTCAGGACAAAAAAAAAGCATGCAAGTGAGCAACCAACAGATAAAAACAACAATTCTAGAATTTCTGCTCTGTGATGAGCACACATCACAAAACACTAGCATATAATCTTGGTTACATACATAAGGGAAATGAAGTACTTATAATTATTGCAAAACTTAGACAATTCTCGAAAGAACTTCATTATTCACAGTCCCATATTCATGTGCTCTGTGCTGGTACTTTAGTCTCTGGGAATGCTAGTTTGTACTTACCGCCTCTCCTTTCTCTTCTCATCCATTCTCTTATCAATGGCATCATAAACGGCATCTGCTTCTTCGTCATCTTTATCGTAGGGTCCAGATGAGAAGAGGCTCCCTCCGTAGCCTTCGAACTGAGTTCAGAGGCAAAAGAGCAATACAAGAAAATAACAAAACTTCAAGACCTGATGGCAAAGTTATCTAAAGACTGTTTTCGTGACATAATGAAAGTTAAACTATATGAAAGCAACACAGGTCATCAATTTTCCAAGAGTTTTTACCCATCCAGGTCATCGTCATACTTACCTTCAAGATTATCAAACTGATTTAACCTCACTGGAAACAATGACTGTCCATTAGAAATTTCAATATATTTTATACTTTACTATAATTGGTATTAAACACAAGTGATCCTATTACCAGCATCAGTTCCAAAAATTCAACCTTGGGTATCACAACTTGGGGTATCAAATAGTAGCTATTACAATAGACGGCCTGCATCTTCCTTTACAAGAAAAAGTTTTTCACAATTTAGAAACAACAGCAATGGACTTAATACCTGATGCCGAATCATTTACTAAATGCAACCTCTATCACATTTTATGTTAATTGTCCCAATATTTTGATAATGACATTAATTAAAAATCTATTTGACAACCTCATCATAGTTAGATTCATTTAAATCTTCTTCATCGCTGTCATCATCATCTTTCTTCTTCTTCTTTGGTATTGGATGTCTGTCATCGCTGCAGTTCAAATGAAATGGAAACGTTTGTAAGGCTCTTGTACATGAATGTCATGGTAACATAGAAATAAAAAAAAAAATCCTTGCAACTTCTTGTCTAGTACAGCCAAAGACAAAGCATGAAAGAATCAATCAACATGAGATCGTTAGATACCATATTAATGGAACAATTATTTACATTTTGTATCACAAGTAACAAAGAGGCAGGAGAGGACAACATTTGCCTGAATATTCCACCTGAAATATGGAATGCACAATGTTTCATAAACCTGATAAGAAATTCAGTTAAAACAAGAATCACAAACCATGCAGTACCTGATGTCATTAGCTTCCCTGGCTGGACCAATATCTGAACGAGTCGTAAAGCCTGTAGCTCTGTAAAGAGTTAGAGAATATAGGGTATGACAAATTCACCACAATCAGACAAGTTCTTCACAACTAATGGGTCTACAGTATGTTTTTAGTTACATCTAATAAACTGAACAAATCAAGACAAGTTCCAAAATGAATTTTGGCATTCCTTTGAAAGAAATAACAATAATTACAATTATGGGTGGACAAAGTTGAAGGAGGAAGCTCCTCCCCAGGAAATCTGTGTATTTGGAGTGAAATTTTGGCACTTGGGAGAAATTACCTTCTTGTGTACAGGAAGATTACAAGGAACTGTGGAAAATGTTGACTCCCTTCCTCGGAAATAAACATATTTTCCTGCACTGACAACAAAAACAATTAAACTAGATTACAGAAAATTAAGAAAATTTAAGATTTCTTAGCACCTTACTGGGGAGTGGTTATCCTGTCCTCTTTGAAAATTTTTTGACAAGTGCAAGCATACTGTAAATAAATGTATGTTCTGCGATGCACCTTATTGCCACGTTGACTATTATTGTATCAGAGATCTTGAGTTTGGCCTTTTGAGTTTGGCAACTTCAGTCAAGGCTCTTTTAGGCACATGGGCTGTGACAAATAGTGAACAGCATGTGACTGTGAGCATTTGAGAAGCACAAAATGTGTGCGAAACATACAAAATGCATTATCCTTGCTAAAGAATGGCACAGAGTTGATTACAGAGAGAATCTGTCTGTAACCAATTTAAACTTAAAATGACAATAGTTCCAAGTTTTTGCAAAGTAAACATTTACAGTATATTTCTGATTATCACTCAGTGATGGATCACTTACTGTGTACGTACAGTAGACCTGGATTTCAAATGTTTCACTCTTGTCATTACATCTTTAGCTGATAACCTAAGACTTAAATAAATGTCACTGCCCATCCCAGACAGTTCCAACTCTGCTAAATCCTTACTTGTGGCCTCCCAAGTCCCAACCCCCACCCACAGCTGCAGTCTAAATAAAAAACTACTCCACAGTGTGTTTATGCTGTGTAATACAAGCTGGGACCTACTCACAGGCATTCTCCAGATATCCTAGGCTAGTACAGTAGTACTGTAGTACTACATGGGGGATGTCTGAGGGCCAACTCTGCATCTTCTGAAATTGCTTACATTCAAGGAGGAGAACCAATTGGGAATTCTGCTTACCGCTAGCCAAAAATGTAGCGTGGGGTGATGAGTGACTGCCTAGTTTATGAGATACTGTAAGTGTAACCAGTTGCAATCACATGATAATGATATGGAGGTCTACAATTACAAATACTGAAAATACCTTAGCCTATGTGGGGCAGATGTGTACAAATGGGAAGGGCTTATAATTTTCTACTTTTGGGTCTTGATCAAGGTAAAATTATAACCGTGGTATTATCGTAAATAGCAGAAAAGCAGATTATGTGAATAATAAAACAAATAATCTTCATTTTCCTGAATTCTAACGTAGGTCTAGGCTAACTGACTCATTGTCAATTTGTCAAGTTAAACCTTAGTTCATAAGCTACTACACAGTGACCAGTTCCGCTACATAACATTTTATAATTAGAACAGCTATCTTACCCTCTTCCAAGTCCAGGAACATAGCCAAGGGGAGCTGGCATATTAACAAAGTCCCTCCGCTTCTTACTAACCAGTGCCCCTGGGTGAGAAGCCATTGTGAAAGAATTTTGTTACCAAAATGAAAGGAAATCTTCTGTGTGGTTGCGCCTTCTATGCGTTTTCCAGAAATGGAGCCACTATACTATTACAGCAACTATTGACAACAGGATTATTTTAACCGCTGGAGACTCGATTAAAGTACTTGAAAATAAAAAAGAGAAGAAAAGAAGAATGATCTGGTCAAGAAATATTTCCAGTGACGAAATGTTAGAATGTTTACTACAAAAACTTTTTTTTGTTCTTCGAAAATGCAGTTTCGTATAGTTTAACCCTAAAATAATTGACAAAAGTGAAATTAATGTATTTTTAACAGTGAAGTTTAAAATGTTGCAAAACGCTGACATACTTCTTTTTTCATAGATGAGTCCCTTAGCATGACTCTCAATGTCCTAAACGAGTTGAAAGATGCCTCTCGCTTACAATTAATATTTCAAAATCGAATCCTTTTCTACTTTTGTTCATCATCTCGATACTACTTGTAGCTTACGGCCCTAATGGAGTCACAAGGATGGAGTTTCAGGGCAAGTGTATTCAACACCGTTTTCTCTCGGACAGCTACAGATCTAAAAAATTTTTACACTTCGTTGATGACTTGATAAAAGGGATTTCCATATTTCGACTTTTTCTGTTTCGGAATCTTGACGATGAGACATTTTGGTCTCTGTTTCTCGACTTTTTGCACGCTCACACATCATGTCAGCAAGGCAAAGAAAGCTAGCCACCTCTAGTCTTAAAACTGACATATACACCTGCCCATATCAAAACTGGAACACTGAAATTTTAAGGAGGCTCATTGAGTTGTTTCGTGAAAGTCACTAATTTTCCTAGACATGTCAAATTTCCTCCACATGCTGATGGCAAATGGCCAAACTAATAGGATCATGTGTCACATGCGAATGGACAAGAATGGGTGATTAATTAATAATTTGGTCACATCTTTAGAGGGGTGAAAGTTTTTCCACCGAAGTGGCGACGTCGCCCCAATAATTTCGGACATTAGGAATACCTCTTCAGAAGGTGAATAAGTAAAGGAGAGCAGTCTTCACAAAGAGAGCATAATCAGCCAAAACAAAATAAAAAGGTTGGGGATTGGAGGGGCTGAGTAATCGCAGGACTATCTAAGTGGGGCGCAACCATTAGCTGGGGCGGAGTGCTCAAGAAAATGTTGGCTTTACAAACACCCCAGAAGGCAGGAAATGGCACTATACGTCTTGACGTCTGGATCATGTCTGCAATATCTAGCACGTGAGGAAAATCAGTCTATTAAAATGATAATATATATCATGTTTTTTTTGGTTTTTTTTTAGATGATACAAGAATCATAATGAAATGCACATCCTCTTCTTTCATTTTTTTCTTTGACTAATTAACAAGTACATTTTTGTTAAGCACATTGGCGCATCGGCGCCCAAAAATTTGGGGCAGGGGTTGCTTGCCTGAATTATGTTTGTTACTAACTACAGCGGGGTTACTGTCTAAGTGAGGAGTCACCATTGTTTGGGGCTGACGGTAGGAGAAAATTTTGGCTTTTCAAAACCTACAGATCGCAGGAAATGTCACTTGTCGGGTGTACTTGAGCTCGAAATATGAATCTTATCCGCAATTTCTCAACTCCTGCATGTGAAGAGGAAAATAAATCTATTAAAAGTGGTAGAACATATCATGTATTTTTGAGGTGATACAAGAATCATAACGAATTGCGCATCTTCTTCTTTTAATTTTTTTTTTGAGTACTTGAAAACACATTTTTGTGTGAACACATTGGCCTAACGGCGCCTAGGAATTGGTGTGTGTGTGTGTGTGGGGGGGGGGGGGGTGTTTTGCAAGAATTACGTTTATTACTTACCAGCGGGTTTACCATCTAAGCGGAGGGGCACCATTGGTTGCCGAGGAGCGTACTAGAATATTTTGGCTTTTCAAAGAATCCAGATGGCAGGAAAGGGCACTTCCCGGATACATTATTGAGCTGCACGTATACTGTCATCATTACCAGAAAAGTTAATGCAACAGTTTTTACTTTCTAACGTTAACAGGTTTTTTTTTGTTTTTGTTTTTTTTAAAGGTCAGCTACAATTTTTAAGGGTGGAGAGTTAGCTTGGTGGCTAGAGTGGCTGTCCTGCAATCATTGGGTCCCCAGATCAAATCCCAATCGAACTAATAGGAAAATTTCTGGGGATTCAAATTTAGCTTGTTCAGTAAGTCTATTTACAGTGGTTCTGAGGGGGTTGTTTGGGTTCCTGTTGTCCGATCTGGGTCTTGTTCGCCGCTTCAGGTCGCTTGCTGCAGCTGGTGGGCTGTTGAGCTGGGCAGGTTCTCCACCCTTCCCAGCCTTTTGGGTAAGGGGCATTGGCGATTGTCTAGCCTTGTCACCCCCTGTCTAGATATGCTCTGGACACTTAATCGCAAAAAGTAGGCCGGAATCACGCCTGTCTTCATCCACGACCAACAGGGAATAGGAGCCTTGATGAGCCCATACTGGACCTTCCTGATCCTCAACTTTCAAATTAAAAAACTACCTGGTAACCTTACACCAGACAAAATTTTTTGCAGTAGTTTGCATTTATTTGCAATCAATTTCCCGAGAACTTTCATCGATCCCAGTTTAGTTATTTTATTTTTTCCCATCTAATTCTTCTACTTATAACTTTGTAAATGATAGTCAACTTGGTGCAAAAATATCATGCAATACAGTATTTTGCCAGGGGGGAGGGGAGAGAACATGTCAGCCTGGGTGATGGTTGTTCAGGAGGTGTCCCCCATCCCTTTTTGAGAAAATTTTCACCTACCGTAGGTATCCTTAGATGCAATCTAATGCAATATTTGGCGTCCGTTTTGAAGTAATGTGAGATGAAAATTCCAAGGTGGTGCACATTGTCCGACGTACTATTGCCGACTATCTTGACTGAAATGTGAGAAATTTCAACTAGTATTTCAGTTTTATTTCGAAATTTTTCAATTAGGTTTCCACAATACCAGGTCAGACGCAATATCTGGTGCAATATTCGGCATATTTCAATGCGAGACACCCCCACACCCCCTCCCGGCCCGGTCGCGACAGGCCTAAAATGTCGCTAAATGTATTTTCAAGTAATTTACTTTTAATGTCAAAATATGATTAGCGGGCACATCCTGAATGTGACTTAGCCTGACTAAGCGAATTCGAGGACTTTTATATTCCATATATTCCGTCCGTTTTACTTTTTGTTTCAGTAAGGTAGGCTTGGCTTTCCTCTCTCCTTTTCCCCTTTGCCAATTGGTTAGGGTATAACTGAGTTTCAACTTTCATGTACAGTTTTAAATTTCAATATGCAAAATATACAACAATTTCTGTGACGTATTCCTGCGCGCTTCTCTGAGATACACTGCGGGCATGATTCTAACAAAATCCAACCAGATTTGACCAAAATCACAAAAGAAAGAAACTTGATCATGACGGCGGCGTGAAAGAATATAGATGGTAATATTACCAAAAAGACATCGTTAAGCATTGTGCCCCTGGAGTGACGTCATCTAGGGATGGCGTCACATAATTAGCAGTTCCCGGATGTCAACCATTTTTTAGGGGCACCAAAACGCCAATCTAATACTTCTTAAACCATTTCTCCCTGTATTTTTGCTTTCTTAAAACAGCTGAATGACGAAGATATATTGGAAACTATTTCGCGTGGTTGGTAGGTTGTATTTTGGTTGTCTCTTTTGACTAATACCGTTTTAAGTCTTAAAATGTTTCAAGATGTTGGGCAACTCCCTTTGTTCAGGGCATCAGACTTACGCCTAACGTTAACATAACCATACGTCATGTTGGCGACAAATTATGCTTCTTTATACGATAGGCGTCGTGGCATGTGTGCGACGTGCACGCATACGGCAAGGATTTTTGCTAGCTAGTGCTGCCTAACAAGTAACAAGGTTTAACTCACTTAGTACATGTATTGCAAACAATTAAATATAACATAGGCCTAACAGTGGTGACTGATAGTCAGCCTAGGCCTACAGGTCCACCTCATATTGCCAGTTTCAAGCAAGTATTTGCCTGGTTTACCAACACCAGTCATCCCACCCTGGCCAGTTCTCTCTCCCATGCAACTTCGCTCTGTAATTGAAACATGAAAATGATTCATCTTTTGGTTAATGATATTAATGACTGGAGTTAGTGATTGAATGTGCAATTGCATTTGCACTGTATATGTAAAGGTATTTTACTCTAAGTTAACTAGGCTATTTTCAGGTGGAGCCGGGGGGGGGGGGGGGGGGAAGGCAGGCCCTAGGCTAGCCAGACTAAGCAATGTGGGAGAAGCACGTCATCATTGTTGAAGTTTTGCCTGCCTGTTGGAGGGGACTAAGTGGAGGAGTGTACCCCTCCACTTTGAAAATTTCTGCCCTTTTTAAGGGTTTTAACTTCTATATTCAAAATCGGATGAGATTTCCATCTTCTTGTATAATTTGTATTCTTGTAAAGCAAGAGAATCCCTAGTATTATTTTTTGGTGGACATTTTCCTCCCACTCCACCTACTACTATCTTTGTGGATAAGTGCCTGGTTGGTGAGAGGGTTTGACTGACGATATGATGCATCTTTGATTTGTATTTTCAGGTGAAGTTGGAGTGGATGTGTGCGAGCGCATGAGAATGATGCATCCAGTTGAGGCGTGCGATTGCGATCACACACCTTCAGTCACTTGCTTCAAATCACTGTGAGAAGTGTGATTTTTTGCACACCTAGATAAAATGGGAACACAGTCAAATCTATGAAAATTTTGTGAGATAGCACACCTACCACATTCCTTAATTTTCTGAGAAGTGTGATTTATGGCACACCTGGAAAATCTTAAAGCTAATGACCTGTGCATCTGTTGTTCTTGGAGTTGTAGTGGAGTTAAAGTCATTGTAACAGAAGTTGATAAACGCTCTCTATTTTTTTGTTCCTTGGCCGACTGCAACTCCGAATCCCATTGTAAGAAAGACCTCCTGAAAGATAGGGTATCCTATAATTGTATGCTTATCAGTGCATCCCCTTGAACTAGCTGATGTGAAATGCCATTTTGATAGTTTCCAGTTAAAATTTTCACAATAACAAATACAGTTCTCAGATTGTGAAAAAGAGGGAGAAACTATGGGACCAGTATACCGCCACCATTTGTAATAAATGAACGTGTTCAGATGACTTTGCATTCACTGTCTGTGTTAGTTAGAGTTCAGTTACTTCAGTTTTTAAGTGAAGATTTTTGTATTAAGTATTGTTTTTGCAACTGACTTAAATACTCTCTCATTTACCAATCAAGAGAAATGTTTGAAATCTTGAAGAAAATACAACAGATGAGAAAACACCTGAACAACGCAATGAACACAAGAGAACGTGAAATGTGAAGTCACTCATCAGACACGAGCAAAATTAAGTGACAAACTGACAAAAAACTTCAGCGTGGAAATTTCTTACTTTCCAGTATGACCTCAGCCTAGGCTCAGGCATAGTCTTCATAATTTTCAGCCCTTACTTAAACCGTGCATCATTTTTGCTCTTTCAGAAAGCCTAGCATCTGCTTAGCATTGACCAAGCCTGTACAACATTGCAAAAATGATTTGGGGTAAGTTACACTAGACTCCCTTCATGATTTTCATGCATTTTGACAAGTTTGTAGTCTACGGCAGAGTTGCACTGGATTTAGTTCTGAAATGTACATTGCATTTGTATTCAATATAAATGGTGAATAGTGAATACTGTACGATAGTATTTTCGGCATCAAGTCTTATGCATTAACAAGCAGTAACCGTGTTGTATTTATAAGTTACCAGATTTAGGCCTTGGGACATCGTTATTTATGACGGTGCCAAAATGTTTTGTGATTTTCGTTGTTTTGGGCCGCTAAAGGTCCAACACTCCATCAATACACTAGCATCATCGACTTATAAAGTCAATTGTAACCCCATCTTTCTTACTGTTTTTCTGTGTTGTTTGTTTTCATATCAGGAATGACCCTAGAGCCTGGCAAGTTGTATACAGAAGTAATGGGAGATGAAGTCCATCTCTCCATGGCCACCTTAGAAAGTAGAAAAGACTTTGGTAAGTTTGATTGTCTACTGTATATCGTGATTTTGTCGGTGCTGCTATATTTTGCAACTGACAGCAGAATGCACAGGCATCTACAGGTATACATACTAACTCATGAGTGTTTAATGTGGCCTGCATATTACTTAAAGTATTACAAAATGATACGGGGAATATGTAATTGATGTATTCAGTTGTTTTATCAATGATAAAAGGTTATAACCAAAGTATGGTTTCCAAGCTTTCAGGTTTGTTATTCAGAAGTACCATAGGTATTCATAACCAACTTTACTTGCTAGCCAAAGCTGAACGCCTGGAGATTTATGTTTAGGACCCTTCATGAAATGATGTGTCATTGCTTTCATTCTGTATCTTTCAATAAAATCTCTGACAGGTAAAAGCGTTCTAAGCTGTGGTTGAAAGGATTTCTTGGTCAGGCTTCCTTTTTCTGCTCATATCTCTTTGTCGTGTTTGTTCCACTCATTTGTAGAGAAGACCAATCACGAAAATACATAAAAAGTCTCTCCCACTACTTATTTATCTTTTATATCTATTTGTTTCTCTGATGGGACTGCTGTACATACACTCACCAGTTATCAAGGATAAAAAGCACATAAGCTCATTTGGTCTGATTCATAATTAATAGTATGTCAGTCTTTATATAGCACACCTATCCAGTAGTGTCACTGCTCGAGGTGCTGTGCGGCATTTACCCATTGTCCCTGTTCAGTGGAAACAGGAATGCTCCGACAGTCACGGATAGTGTGGGGCAGCCATTAACTCGCTAGTTTTACCCAGGTCTCCCCACAGGCCCTAATTAGCATCAGGTTGGAGAGACGGCAATCCACCAAATATTTATGGTTTTTGTCTTTCAGATTCAGGGGAATCTGGGGAAGATAAACCTACGCCAACTCCTACGTGCCACATCATCATGAAGACTGAGAAATCTGAGTATCTCCTTTGCACCCTCGCCAACGGGGTCATCTACCAGCAGAGCTTGGACCTGAAGCTGATGCCGAGGGAGAAGGTCACCTTCAGCGTCCAGGGCTCAAGTAAGAAGCTTCCTAGGTAGTTTAGGTGGTGCCAGAGAGTGGTAATCGTATATTACGCAGGGTATAGGATCAGCACGTATTGCTTTTATTATGGATCTATAGTTACAAAGGACATTACAAAGAAATGGTGTTGTTCTTGTAATTGCCAGTGGGGAGGAGTAAGTCCGTTAATTCTGATCCAAATCTCTTCTTTTACTGGTGACGTTTACACAATGAAACTGGCATCCGTATGATTTAGCGGTGCTCCCTTTTTCACCTAATAAGACCATTGTGTTGGCCTGTGTTGCTAACCAACTTAAAAGTGACTGTATAATGATGAACTACTCAGGGTGCCAAGCTACTGGCAGTGGTCCATTGCATGTAAAAAGTGAACTGCACTTAGTCAGTTGGGTAAGCACCTTTGCAGGTTTAGATTGTACTGTACCAATACATTCTCAGAAATAGGGGAAATGGAACTAGTTTGAAGGGCCGCTTGAATTTTCCACTGCCCATGTTGTTAGTAGTTCTACAATTTCTGCATCTCCCTATCAGCGTTTCCTCGTGTTGTTACCATGACTTGGTTTTGGTGCAACGACTTGTCAACTTGACGCACCGATGTTTTTGAGAAAGATGTAAAATAGAGTAAAACAGATGGCTTCATTTGTTCCTGCAGCTGATGCAATGCTGCTGTTCATCTTAGTGAGTCAATTTTTCTCACAATTCGTCATTTTGACCCAACCGATATTTCCCTGGTTCCTCTTACTCCTGAGGTAAGGATATGCGTGTCTTTGATCTTCCTACTTCTGCTTTGCCTCAGTTTATCAGTCGTCTGGCTTTCTATAAATTTGCAGACGTTGTCTACCTGACTGGTTATTCCACATCCTATCCTGACATGGAGGATACCTTGGAAGAGGAATCTGAAACCGGTGACTGGGAGCCTTACGACACCGGCGAACTGCTTATGAACACGAGCAACGACGACGCTGTCGGTGAGTTTGGCAATCTCGATTAAAAAACTACCTATCTGAGGTATTAGGTGAGAGAGTTTTCAGCAAAATAGAAAGAAGAGATGGCTGTGAGAGAGTGGGAAAATGAATGTTTGTGTCAAGCACAGGGTCACATTGCAAAGTTGTGTGTCATAAATGAAATCCATAAGAAGATTTAAATTTATCCATTGGGGGATAAATAAACTTTATCTTAATATATAAATCCTTCAGTTTTCAAGTCTTTCCTCTCATCTGTTATCAGCCTTGAATGAAGGAGAGGAGCAGGCGGCTCCGGTAATAAAGGACGAATCGGAAGACATCATTGACGAAATGGCTGACGAAAGCTCGCACCAGTCAGAACCCGTCCTGGAGCTGGACCTCCAGACGGACTTACCGGAAATGAACCAAGAGAACTCGGAACAGACCAAGGAAGGGGAGGAATCGGACCAGCAGGAAATGATCTTCTCAATCGCTGGTGAGTGATATGATCCTGTCATCAAAGCATGATCCCTCAATCCTACTGCCGATCAGCTGTTCTCGCCAGTTCAACCATTTTGGCAGCAGGGTGACTGCTGACACTCAGGCCTATGTCAAGTTTAAACATGGTATTATGGCTACAATTGCATCTTTTGGAAATCTCTGCCAGTGCCTGTGGAACTGCTGTTGCATACATGGTGCAGAATAGTGCACACCCGTGCCTGTTCTGCAGATAAGCAGATTAAAGAGCGCTACGTGAAAGCTAAATCAAGAAGCTGGTAGACCCAACTGCCAGTCATCATCTTCTCAGATGGACAGCCTAGTGGTAGCACTAGCAGATGGCATTCGTACAAATTTGTTTTGCATATTTTTTTAAGTGAAGAGAATGAATTCTTGCAACCTAACAATAATCTTTGCTGTGGTATGTAACAGGTTGTGAGTGCTCTGTCTAACATCACTTCCCTTTCATCTTTTGCATTGTTTTAAACACTATTCAGAACTAGAGGCTAACGTGAAGGAGGAGCCGGAGGACGACAACGTAACCATAATAACATCGGACGGAGAAGAGAGGCTCCAGGAACAGGCGGAAGCGACCAAAGCGGAACAGATGCAGCAAGACCAGTCCCAACAACATCAGCTACAGGAACAACAATCACAACTTCAGACACAACTCCAAGAACAACAGCAACAGAGACGGTTACAACTACCGCCAGATCAACTCCATCAACAAAGTCAATACTTGCCTAATGTTCAGCAACAACAGCAGTCCATGCAGAATACCATGCAGACGATGCCTGCGCTGCATCAGCAGAGGACGGGGATGCCCGTCAATCAGAGGCTACCGAGGTACGCTCACCAGAGGGCCCGCGCGAGAGGAAGGCCGTCCCTGTCCCGTCTTCACACAACTCAGAGGCAGAGGGTCCGGTACATTCAGCCGACGGGTCAACAGCAATCATTCCAGCAATCACAGCCTTCAGGAAGTAAGCTAATGCTCCTTGCCCCTATTCTCACAAGTACCGAGTTCTTCGTTCCTGCTGTTAATTTGGTACACAGAAAGTATATTGATGTGAAAAATGAAAGGTTGAATGTTTGTAAGGTTCGCATTAAATGGATATTTTTTTTTTTTTCTCTCGGAACAGATTTTCCCCAAATGCAACAAGTACAAAGCACACAGAATATGCCAGTCGGTTACCAAGGTACGACAGTAGGAAATGTAGCCCTTAGAGGACAAGCCTCGGTAAATCAAGGAGGCATGCAGGGTCAAGCAATCATCAACCAGCCAGGAACTAGCAGGCAATCAGTCCAGGGACCTTCAACTAGCAGTAAGTTCTCTTCACTTTTTAGCAAAACACAGTATCAAGGAAAACATGCTAGACCATCGAGTCATCTCTCTCTATCTCTCTCTCTTTGGACGTCTTTTTGAAACATCGACTTTGCAATCCAAGAGGAATGCTTTCGATAGAAGGCCTGGTTTACAAAACTTTTTCATACAAATGCGAAGATGCAGCAGTGACACTTGGAAGGGAAAATAATTTGGGTGTTTCGGTTGCACTTGCAGTGAAAAAGATGGAAGTGATGGAGGTAACATCAGTTGCCATCAGCTTGAAATGCTGTCAGCAGTTTGTAAGCTTATTGGGGCATGTGAATCTTGGCTTTTCTGAGGTCCATCTGAAGATAGAAAGAGAAAAATTGAAGGATTTCCTGACCCTATAAAAGTTCTAAAATAGTTGTTATGGTTTGTCTAGAAAGAAGGTTTGCAGCTGATAGGGAAAGGGCTTGGTAACAGGGGGTAGATTGATGTTGGTTGGATTGGTCTTTTGATAAAGTAATGGAAAAAAGGAACTTAAGTTTTGATGGGAGGATAAAGTTGAGTTCTTGTGAAACTTCCAGTGTTCAGAGAAAAAGGGGATGAAGCAACAAAACTTGATGTGAAGCTGTCTTCATGAATAACAGAGATTAGGGATGTGGTAAATTATATTTAGGGTAGAAAGAGAAAGTTCAGTATTATGTATGCATTGGTATTGCTTAAAATCTCTTGACCTTTCGATTAAAGCTTCCTGGTACAAGAAGCAGCAAGCTGCTTCACACCTACCAATACTCCAACACGTAAACTGAGGAAATTGCAGTAAGGGGCTGAATTGCTGTTTGTTATCATGTTAAGTCATCACTGGTATCACATGTTGGTGAATGTCCACTGGAATTTCACCATATTCACAGCAGGTGTACAAAAAAGTTACATACTGGTGCAAGAGAGATGACCTTTGTCGTGTGTATGCATGCATTCTTTGATACTGTACAAGGGGAAGCAATCTGCAAGTCAAAAGGGAAACGAGGCTGTTAGAACCATTCTGTAAGAAGTTTGGGGGGGTGGAAGACAGAGCGTATGTAGGCATCATTCCTAAAGAAAATTGTTACTGTGCATGAGCACGAATTTCGAAAAGAACAGAAAAATATAGCCCACTCATCAAAAACTTACAAGGAAAATGAAGACCTATTGGTTGGTTGGTTCGATGATTGATTGATTGGTTGGTTGGTTGATTGATTGGGTGGTTATTTGATTCGTTGATTGGTTGGATTGATTGGTTGATTGATTGGTTGGTTGGTTGATTAAGTGGTTGGTTGGTTGATTGGTTAGTTGGTTGGGTGGTTCGTTGGTTGGGTGGTTCGTTGGTTGGTTGATTGGTTGGTTGATTGTCTGGTTGGTTGGTTGATTACTTGGTTGGTTACACTATTGAAAAGTGGGCAGCAAAACTGCAATAACTTGATGATGATCATGATTGGGAAAGCCAAGCCAAGGTTTTGACATAGATCTGACGGGACATCATCAGTAGGTGTAGTGGAAGTCTACTTAAATTGGAACAACTGGTAACATTTCCTGAAAGTGGTGATGTTTTCTTTAGAATGGGTGGGAAGCAATACATGCAGGTAATTTGAGAGTGAGCAAAGCTAGTTATATTTGATTCTTTGTGGCTTAAGAAGTTACAAAGTCATTCCACTTCATTGCTCTTCATTGACACTTAACCAAGATTATTTTTTTGCTCAACCTTATGAATCAGATAACTGGGGGATGGAAAAGTGGCAACACAGTGGTGGTAACCAGGAACATGTAGGATAATAGATGAATCATGTGACAAGGTCAACTTTCCAGGTCGTTGTGAAAGCAGGCGTTTTACATGATATTGTTGCATTGACTACACATTGATTGTATTTTAAAGGGACACTTCAAGCTGTGTCACGAAAGTTAACCACATTTTCCAAACCTGTCAATGTTTCCCCTCACATACCTGTGACAGATGGTCAATCTAAGAGGATCTCTGTGTGTCATTTACAGACAAACATTAATCAAGGATTCAGTGTGGTGCTTGAAAATTTTGGCCCAGAAATTACCTTCACATTAGTGCCAGGTCATTATGCACACGGCCAGTACAAACCAGGTCAGAAATTAGTAACACTTTGGATAACCCATGGATGTGAAACATGACATATTATACTAATTATAATCATTGTCCATGTGGTTGTGGCCCTTCAAAATCATCACAAATTTATCGATATCAACCCAGTGTGCCACTTAAAAGGGGACCAAACATTGGAAGAGCATTTAACTGTTTGAATAATTGTTTCGTTCGGTATGTGCTGCTGATATTTTCTAGGAACCTTTCAGGACTTGATTCCAAGACTTGCAGCTTGCTTTCCTCTCCTTTTGCGTATTTCACTTCTTTGAGATATTCATCGTGAATGTTATCAAATACCTTGTGTCAAAAATTCAGAATGAACAGTCAATTTTCTTAATGTGTTGAGTTTGCTTTTAGCTAGCAAATTACCTCTTTTGCTACAAAAACCAACAATCAAGGACAAAAGAAATCTTATCATTAACCTCCCATGTTTGAAATATTGCTGCAGTACCCAATGAAGCTATCTAATCGCCCACAGAAACGACAGTGAATGGGCGTTGTGATGCTTTCTTAATTTGGATTTTATTCACCCTAATCGTATACACGTCACAGTTAGTCACCATTTGTGTGGCATTCTATTTATGATTGTGCCAGTTGTTGAGGCTCAAAACACTTGGAAAGGACATGAAAGTGAGAAATTTATCATTCGAACATTTCTGTCATTTAGTAGCCACAATTTTTTTCTGCACCTTGATCTTTAGTTTGTTTCAGATTGTTTTAAATATGCTAAAAATTTGACACAAGGTGTTTGATTGATATTTGATGCACTCGAATTTCTATTGTATCACCACCTCAAAACCAGTTGAAGTGATTTACGAGATACTTCGAGAGGGTAAAATCTTTCAGTTTGTTTAGATATGAGTCTAGAAAAATCTTATCTTAGGTTTATTACAAGCTTTAGATACATCAAGTGGAAATATCAGCAAGGTGAAGAGGCTTTCCCATGTCAGTTTAATCCAAATCAAAGTTCATATAACTAACTGTAACTGTTTGGCTTGTCAATCTTGGACCGAATGATCCATTCCACTATTCAAACATCCTTTCTCAAATAAACCCCAAAAATTTGTAGGTTGCAGGTGTGGTTTAGTTTGTAAACCATTGCTGTCTGAAATTTTGGAAAATTTGAACAGAAAAAATATCCCAACATTGTACCAGCAAGTTGGGCATTGTACTCAAAATTTTGCCAATCATTTGATGGTAATAACTATTTGTTGGTCTGGACAAGCCTTTCGTGTGCTTGCCTAGCAGAATGGTATTTGTAAATCACCCTTTAGGCTGCTTGCCACAGTAACTTCTGACCCTAGGACAAATTTACAAAGGAATTAGATAGGAAAACAACATTGGGTACAAAGTGAATGGATATGATTTGATGGAAAAGGCAGTGTCTCGCCAAAGTTGAAAAATCAAGATTGTCCCTTGAAGCAGATATGAGTGACACTTCATCTGGTTTTGGGGTTTATCATATGATGTTGAGGTCTCTGTGAAATGGCTGAGGTAAGTTGCACAATAAAAGCCTCACAGCTGTAAAATGTTGTAAAAAAAGGGGTCAAAGTTTCTGAAGACGACAAGACGGTCACAGTCCAAGTGCAATGGATTCTCAGGTAACAAGCGACTGAGTGGCTTTTCAGTCAGAATTTCAATCAGAGAGTACTTTGCTTCAGTCTCCATCAGCAAACCACCTCGCTCGATGGACTGTTTCTTTGAACGTTGTCAAAAAATGATGGTTATCTCAGTGTGGCTGTTTGGGGTCGAGAATAGAGACCACATGTAAATGTCTTTTGTGGCCGGCAAAAATGAAGGCTACCATTATTCCAGTAGACACTACAATCATTCTGTGCCAGTTCGAAAACCAATGTGGATGGAAATGAAAGAAGGGGTCCGGACTGGTTGAACTAACAACTGCAAGTGATATGCAGTGCATTACATGTACCGGTCACAAAGTGGCCACTGCCCAGTGAAAGAGAACTTTTTGGTCTTTAGATTATCTGCAGATCACGTACGAAAGAGGTCGCTTGTTGCTGGTGTTAGAAGTTACTATCCATTGTGCTTTGATTGTGACCTTAATTGAGCAATGAACGATAATGTTTTTGCAGAAAGGCAGATAGACCAAAGATTTGTGAGAAAGCATCCAAAATAGAATCTCAAAATAAGAAGCGTACAGTGTGGCATGCTCAAAGCCCCCGCCATCACAGCGGTGTCTGCGGATAAAAGGAAGACCTTTTGGGAAGTATGGACAACATGGGGGACTCTCATGAGAATTAATGTTAGCAAAATTTAAGTTCAAATCTCATTGGTTGATTCATTTTGAAACACATGCAGACATAAATTTCATGTTTTGGGGTGTTGCCCCAGCAATCATCCAGTTGGTAGCTTTCTCAAGTGAAGCTTTGACTACATGCCTTTCAGCAGAAGATGGCTGCCCTCCCCCCTATTTGTATCCATGAATGTCTTTCCCTAGATCAGTTTGCGAAAAAGAGAAATAAATGGTAAACAAAAGCTCAGCGTGTGGTCGTTTTTCTGCAGTAAACCTTAATCACCAAAGTTGTGTCTCCTCTTTGTACTGTCAAGTTTCCCGTATGGTCGACTGCAGTATTTCTGGCAATTCGCCGCCGGCTTCTCTTTTGCCTTTCTGTGGTTGTTACGCTTGTGTAAATGATTTGTAGACCAGTAAATTGGACAGGAAATAAAGGAAAAACTGTAGAACCTGGCCTAGGGACCGGTATCCTCAGCACTGTCTGTGGACAGGCCTGCACTGCAGTAGTTACACTGTGATACTGTGACAAGCTTAAACTGACAGTAAAGGACCAGGGGTGGGGGGTTGTCTGTTTTTAGTTATTTACTTTTTACAGTACCTTTATTCTCTTACTTCATTCTCATCCTTCACAGGGGAATCTCCTGTGAACGAGAAGCAACACTTTGGTGTGATTCTCTGCAACTTTTCCATTAGTTTTGGCCAAATGCAATATTGAGTTACACAGGTCTTTTTCACTTGATGAAATCACCAGCCACGTTATCCACCAAATTTCGTAATCGCTGCAGCAGGAATTCTCTCCCCAATCTCTCCCCTCTTTTTTTTTTTTGACATACCTACATGTCTGGCTAGCAAAAAAAAAAAAAAAAGTAAAAAAAAGAAGGAATTTTCAGTTGTCCACGAAAACTGGATATTAAAGTAAAAAAGGAAGTGGGAAGGAGTTGGTAAAATCATATGTTGTGCTACCATTGTGACATTTAGCAACATAAATGTTACAAACTTTTCATTGTCATGCAGTCAATCCCCCCCAAGGTCTGCTTCTGTAACCTTTTGAGTGAATAACCGTTTTTTTTTTTTTGCCTGTTTTGCGGGCTTTTCGGACCCATGAGTTTTATACGTGAAGTCTGTAAAGACAGCATATAAGACTTGAAAATTTTTAAGAGCTTCAGATGTTAGTGTGAGGTTTTTTAAGTTGGTTATTGTAACTAGTCTGTAACCAGTGATCTCTACACATCTTAAAGCTGGCAACTGCCGACTATTGTATAATGCTCTCAGTTAATACTCAGTTTAAACCAGTTAACTAAGTATGTATTTTGATGCTAAAATGCTATCTTTGCATCATAGCAACTTTTTGAACCATAGCTGATGCAAGTTATCTTAAAGGTACTGTAGTGTGACATGCATCTAGAAAAGAGCTCACTTTCTTTTTCGACGTTGAAGCCTTAAACCCTGTGTTAAAAATCCGCTGGAATTTTCTGTCTGCTACCGTTTCTGAGATAGGACTGTTCAAAGTTTGATGAAAAATGCAAATATGACAACAGGGAGTGTTGCACAGTGTCAGAATTTCTTTTTGTTTGGCCTGTAGGTATTATCTCTTAAGTATGTAATTATTTGATATTAATGATACTAATATTTGTAAAGAAGAAAATACATGCCACCAAAATAGAGCCCTTGGGACACATGGACTTCTCAATTGCCTTTGAAATAAAGGTTAAGTTAACAAAATATAACATACGACCTATTTCAAAGGAGTCCATTTCTTGACGTCATAAGTTTTCATACTTAGCTCATGTTATTCATACTGCAGGTGTAAGACAGGAATTAGCCTGTAAAATCATCAATATTTGATGGAATTTTTTCAAGGGAAAAAAAGAAAATGTTTTCAACATTTTTACTGATCAATACAGCCAAGATTCCAAAACGTTATTTTCACATCACGCAACCAAGGGCCTCATTGAGTTGATATCAGTAAGGAGGTGGAGATTTTAAAAGATGCAAACACATGATGATGCCTATGATTGGCATAATTAGTCAAATTCTAAGTCCAGTAGTTATGACAATTGTCAATCGTTGTTGAATTTTTTTACCATGACTTTGGCTGTTTACATAGTAAGTATTAATGTGAAAAGTGTCTGTTCACAAATTTTTCACTTTAAGCCAAATTGAATTTTTAATTAACTCATTAATGTTCTGTGATATGTGACACATGCCTATCATCTTAGCTTGACCTGTCTGTCATAAGTCTGTTAATCAGATATTTTTGCAGAAGTAAATGTGTACATTGCCACATCTTTTGAAAGCAGTGCAGATAATGAACAGCCTAGGCATGCAGCGTTGTATTGTAAACATGCTGTTAGTATTTTTGGGAAGGATCCATTCATCAGACAAAATCAGACAAAGTAACATGAAAAAGGATTTATTGACCTAAGTGGCATTTGTCAACCCCTCCCCCATCCCACTCTCCCACCTGTCATGTTGTAAGACAAAATGTTTGGCAATTGCATTATAATAATGCTTCAAAGACCCCCCCACTCTCAGTAACGTACAAAGGAAATAAGCATTGATATAACTACAAGAACAATTTCATTGTAGAAGTGATGTCTTGTGTCGTCGTTTGTCGTATCGGTGATGAGGTTGCCGTCTGAAGTCTGCGAGGACAACTGTCGTGTGAACGTAATTGATGTTACTTAAATATAAACTGATGCATACAGAGAGAGTCAAATTGACAATTCAATGCGGCATCATTGTCCGGTCTATTCGTTCAAAACTTTGTTCTCTGACAGGTGTTCCATTTGACAGCTTGCCTTTCTGTACTGTAGTATGAGCTTATTTGACCCTCTGTAATTGGGCACAGTACTCTGCTTCTGTCACTACTTTACACGTTATTTACTTCGGTACACATGACGTGATTGTAAAATTCCCTTTTCGTCCTCGCCAGTTCCACATAACCCCATTTCGTGCACGGTGAAATCCTTGGGTGTTTAATTTTGTTTGGTGTTGTCAGTGTTCCCACAAGTTCCTTGTACCTCCCTTACATTGTATATTTGTGATGTAAGACGACTTCAAAGTCAGTGTGGGTTAACTCAGTTGGCGTCAGCATGTAGCGAACACCACACGTCAGTTACTTGGCTTCCTGTATCCTTATCAAGTGCCATTAGTAAGTGCTCGTATGCACATCTGAATATTCATCAACGGCCAAACTTTTCACACAAATTACAATTTATTGCAAGTGGTTCAAGTGTCTAAATTGTATTGGGTATCTGTGTAACAAGTCACTCAGTTAGTGTGATGACCTTGTCACTTTCAGAGGTCAGTTTTAAGCACCATTGTGTAATCTGTACCAAACTGAACCCATGAACTTTATTAAAACTTTACTATATTCTTGATGAAGTTAGTGTTCATGGAACCATTTTGTTGATATAACGAATCAGTCATTCTTGTCATTTTCTGAGGTCAGTTTTAATAGTATTAATTTTCTTTTATATAGTGCTTTAAATAAAAATAGATCTCAAAGCACTTAAGTACCACTCTGTACCAAACAGAACCCGTAAACCTCATTAAAACTTACTGTACTCTGGATGTAGGGAAATGTTCACAGAACATTTGCGGTTATCTTTGTTGTACCATTTTGTTGACATAATTTGTCATCCCTTAGGTTTGTTTTGAAGAACTTCATTTCAGGGAGGTGCTTGCAGGGAGTGTTCATTAATTTAGGTCGTAGTCTGTTTTGTATATTAGAGATTTGAGTAATGTTAAAGTTGTGAACATTTCCCTGGTTATCTCTGAGTGTCATGAGCATCATGTTATGGCAGAAGCTTTCAAAGTAAGAGCTGTTAAAAGCTTGTGAGCCGTAGAGCTTGAGAAAGCTGTTCTTGCATCATTGCACATTCTTCTTGCTGTCCAATAAAATGACCGGTGTCCAGGCCAGCCGTTGATCAACCTTGAAAGTTTTCAGACATCCTTTTGTGGGGCATTACACTAAATGAGCAGCATTCCTAAAACCTCTCCTCTGCTTTATATCGATGTTATTTCGTAGAAAGTTTCGTACAGTCTGCAATATTACGCAGCAAACACAGCTTGAGGTTGTCAGTATCCTCAGTAAAACCTGGTCTTCACTTTTGGGTGTTCTATATAAACAATTTTCCTTTTATAGTTGTGAACATTTATCTTTTACAAAGAACTGTTTATACACTAAGTTGTTTCCAGTCTACAAGATTACCAGCTTCTTTAGCTGAGTTGTGGCATGCATGCCTTTTTGGTGTTTTGCTCTCATAAGAAGAGGCACTCCTAGCTGCTTTGTTGTGGGCGAGGGATGAGATTGGAGGGGAGAAGAAAGGGAAAGTGGTTCACAAAGCCAAGTGGCAGTAGAGGGCAGTATTCAGGGAGTGACGACGGTGTCTTTCTCTTTGTGTGTAGGTGGCACGACCACGAGTGTCGCTGATTCCCTCCGGTGGACCAGAGGTAACAGAGAGAAGCGGAAGATTGGCATGATGAAAGAGGCCTGCCAGTATTGTCACAAAGAGTTCCCTTCAGGGTGGCAATTAAAAAGACACGAAAATATCCATCTCGGGATCAAACCTTTCAAATGTCGGGTTTGCCGGAAGGCGTTCATGTACAAAGACAAATGTTTACGTCACGAAAAGATCCACTATCGCCACCTGGAGGCTTACATGATCCGAAGCTGAGGAAGCGTACATCACGATTGGTCTCCATGTGCGAAGAGGTGACTGCTGTACATGTTTAAAGAAGTGTCAGAAGAGAGGCTAGCTTGCTTGTGTTATCCCTTCCCTATGGGACCACAGTTCTCTAATTCATAGCCCTACTTGTAACTTCTCCATGGCAGCCTACGCAGGCAGTGAAGTTGTTTACGGCGTAGCTCACTCTGTCACACCGTTTCGTCACTTGAGACAATCTCCTTGTCATCACCGGGTGATTTTCGCTGTCATGAGAACATGGCAACATTCTCTGTTAGAACTCTCTGATGTCAGAATGTACTCCCTACATCAAGAAGGGGGTGAAGAGGACTGTAATGAGTGGAGACCGCAGGGGTGGGATGGATTGAGATCGCACGCTGTTAGGAATTGACACCACATGCTGTGTGGGACTGAGTCTGTCTACATGCCGTGTGGGGGTCAAAAACCACGTACTGATTGGGGTTGAAACCATAAGCTGGAGGGGTCACGACTTACAAGCCTGGGGGGGATGGTAAAGACGTTTAGCACCTTGTCACTCTTAACTTGCTGCATGGGAATTCCTGTGTGTGTGTGTGCTCATGTTGTGTCCAAGTGGTGACACCTCATTGAACACCCATTAGCATGCCATGCAATTCGCAGAGGCTTCCGTCAGTCAGTCAGTTGAAGTTAGTAGATTTTGTCAAAACCAGCCATTTCAAGCACTGTATTGGGGACAAAGTCATTTTCAGATCTCAGAGGTTTCCGGCATTCTTGAAACCTATGCTGCTGACAACGATGTCTTTTTCTTTGTGCGTAGATCATTGGACATATGCCCCACCTGCACCACCCAAACAAGGGCATCAGAAGTTCAAAGTGCCATTCCGGAAAACCTGCCAGTTTTGTCAGAAAACCTTTCCCACTGGGTGGCAGTGTAAGAGGCACCAGCTGGTGCACACGGGAGTAAAAAACTTTCACTGTAGAGTCTGTTCTAAGGCTTTCGTCTCCGCGTCTAATTGCAGGAGACATGAAAAGATTCACAGACGAGGGGAGGAAGTCTGGCCCACGGATACCTGACAGAAGTCTATCGGGGACACACTGTACGGTGTATGGCAACTACCATTGCATCGCACCAAAGCTGTTCAGTGTATCACACTGCTTTACCTCTGGAAGTGTTTAACTGAAAGTTTTCAGTAGATAAGCAATTCTGTGCCTTGAACTTTCAACAGTTTTAAAGACCTTAATAAAGTACATGACCATAACATAGTTGCAGAACATTGTTTACTGATGAGCATGTGTAAATAGGTGTATCTTTGTCGAGGGAGTTGACTACAACAGAGGTCGCCCCGTTCACACTGCTGCAGAGGGGATAGCTAACACGAATGATGATGTCGATTATGGTGTCGTTATTTTGCCGTTCCCCCATCTAAAAGGAGTTACTTGTGCCTTGTTTTCCTCGCAATAGGAAGTTATTTTATGTCACCATTTTGTCTTTTTAGTATAATTTTAAAGAAATTATACCTGGTGGAATCTTGTTGCTCTCAATTTGACCAATGGCAGAAAGTCACAGTATTTATGAGCAGTGAGTGTGAGGCAGTGTGCACACTTCGTATTTTTTAGTTAATTCACTATTTAGTGGATACTTGTAGTAAGTTGTACATGCGTCCCCAAGGACTGACGTTTCAAAAGTTTTCAGGTCCTGATTTTGTCCGTCATTGCGAAAACTCTTAGTCTACGCAGATATCGTTGTATGTTTTAATGTCAAAGATCCTGTGAATTCCTTCGCCTGATTGGCTATGGAGAGTCTCACCTTGCACTGCAAGTGGATCCTGGGGTTCAGTTTTGACAAACAGCTCTTATGGCCCAATATGTGTCACCTTTCATATCATTTTGGTTGATTAAGGGGCACAGGGGAAGGAAACACTGTTTCACTGAGCTCCTTTCAAAATTGTTGCCTCACTCCTGTACTTGAAAGATTTGAACATCATTTCAAAGTCAGAGAGAGTTTTTTTTTTTTTTCCCTGTGGCAGAGTTTTTTGTTTTCTCCCTGTGGGTGAAATTAGCCATGTGACACTTAAGTAGATTTACCCACACATATATTAAAGGTAACCGTAACACTGCGCCTCCTTTAGTCTGGAACCCTTCATTGTATGGTTGATAAGAATTAGAAAAATAAACCGATAAACTAATGATCTCATATTGTGTTGCTACAAGCTACTTTTTTCATTGTGTATTTTTTTTTTTTTGAAGAAAAAGGGTGGCAAACAAGGCAATTGTCTTGGTCAGGAAAGTAGAATGTCCTTGCAGTAATTTTCCCTTGGCAACTTTCTCTAAGGGAGCAAAGATAGGAATGGGATGTTTAGAGGAGAAAGAAGAGAGAAAACAGGGAGATGTTATTTGATACAGGTGATGGGAGATGAGAAATATTTGTTGAAATTGTGGAGACCTCGCTAGTAAACCTATGACATGTTTCTCTTTGTGTATAGGTGGTCTAGAAGCTTTCGTGGTCCTCTCCAAACCCTTGCAACCGCCGCCACCGTACCCGAGGACGCGAAGAAGACGCTGGGCCTGCTCGTTCTGCCAGAAAACTTTTCACTCCAGTTGGCACTGCCAGAGGCACGAGCGTATACACACAGGGCTCAGGCCCTTTCGTTGTAAATACTGCACGAAAACGTTCATGTACCGCGACAGGATCCGACAGCACGAAGCCATCCATTCTATCGACAAGAGAAAGGTGGAGACCTGTGAACTTTGTGGCGAGACTTACCTACGAGCGGTCAATGGGAAAGAAAACCATTTGAGAGTGTGTCCCATGGGGGGTGGCAAGAAGTAGTAAACATTGTAGCTGTATGTTTAGGGAGGAAACAGTGTGGAGTATCTGTGTTGCAAAGCCAAGGCATGGATTGCCCACATGCGTGTATGAACGGTACGGCAGTGTTGCAAACTGTTGACCTGTGACTTTGTTGACATGAGTAATGATTTCACTGTGGTTACAGCAGATCAAAGACTATTATCAACCAGACTTGGTGGTGTGTGAATCCACCAATGAATTGTAGTTGATCTCCAAACCGGTTGAGAAAGTTTTTTTTTTTTTTTCAAATAGAGGAACACATTTAACAACACATTTGGTGATGTTTGATGTTGCATGATGGTAAGGAAACTGGACAAATTATGTCAGCGAGAGGATTGCCTTTCTTGCATTTCTTCCGAAATGTTTGGTGTGCTGGTCCAAGATTCAGGTACGGATTTTAAGAATGGTCAGTCACTGGTGTCTCTTCTTTTCATGTGTAGGTTTCGTCGGAGGAATTTATCTAAAGCGTCTAGGAAAGGGCAGGAGAAGCGACGTCAGAAGGACCTGCCTCTACTGCCAGAAGCCCTTCCCGACGGGATGGCAGTGCAAGAGGCACGAGCGAATTCACACGGGTGTCAAGCCCTTCGCCTGCAGGTACTGCGACATGGCCTTCCGGTACGCGGAGAGAAGGCGAGAGCATGAAAGGGTCCACCTGCTGGATAGTAACAAAAAGGAAACTTGCCGGATCTGTGGAGAGAGCTTTATTTGGCTGAGCAACTCCAGTCGGGCCAACCATATTTCCCACTGCAAGAAAAAGTTTAATGTTCCCAAGTAGAAGTTGCCAAAGGCAAACTGTTTTTAGCATCAGAAATATCGTCCTAACTCTGCGCCCAGTTGACGTGCAAGACTGTATCATTCAGGAATTTCAGGCTATTGCTGACTGAAAGCTACCAAACATGTAACGTTTGTAAACTTAACACACGTTGAACACCAAATGTGTACAATACAGCAGTGGTTTATAGTACATTTAACTTCTGCTGTGCTACTGTGAGGTCCCGAAGACCATGATCTCTCTTGTTTTGGTTTTTTAACTTTACAAGATGTAGCTTTTCCTTTTGGAAAGTTGTAAATTCTCCTTCCCATAACAGGGTAGAAGTAGATGTATCAAAGTTGGAACTGTTGAAAAGGTTTTCCAAATGATGTAAGTTGATCATTGTGAAAGAAAGGGTGTACCTTTTAGAAGGTGAAAGTTTTTGTACCACAAAAGTGTATTCATAGTTTTACAAATTTCTTTGAAGATGGATTCTCTGTGGATATGTGAGGAAAGTCCAAGGTAAAGAAGTCTATACGTTGCCACAGTTACCATTCACACCCAAGTCATTGCAGATTCCCTTTTCTTTTGGTAACTTTGCATCTTTGTTGGCTTTTGCTTTTTTGTTTGACACCTTGCACAGGTATTTTTTTTGTGTGTGTGTATTAATCGTCATGTTGGAGAAGACTATTTATGGAGTAATAGAAACAGTTTTAAATTGCAAAAGGTTTTAGTTTTTAACTGTGTTTTAAGTCATGATGTAACCAAAGAGAATGATACATTTGAAAAGATTGGCTTTAACTCCTTTTGTTGAAGGAAATAAACCCCATAGTGTAGGAGTACCTTCAGAAGAAAAAGGCTGACAGAAATTGTCAGAACAAACAAGTTGTGTTACAAGATTTCAAACTCTACTTTTATCTTTGAAAGGGGAGTAAATTATTTTGAAATTTTGAGTATATAAAGTCAGAACACAGATGGTACCTGTCCTGTTGTAATTGAACAGCTTTTGTTTTATAGTCTATCGTCAGATAGTTTTAACAGTCTTGCACAGCTTCAAGTTCAAGTGTTAGTAATTTGACTATTCCATGGTACACCTCAATAATTTAGTGCAAAATGTGTGCAAGCATTTATGCAATGTTGTGAAAACTACAGGTGAGGAAAATGAAGAAATGCAAACAGCTCCTGCTACCATTGATCATGTGATGACATAAGTTGTTTTCAATCAACCTTGCAAATATGGCAGAACTACATCTTTGAATTTTAAAGCATATGTTGGGAGGGAAAACAAGCAGTTTTGAAAGAAAAAATGGGAAGATGTTTTTCATCTTCAACCCTATTGCTTCATGTTTAATAAAGATATTTCCAGGGTTTAATTCTTTGTTGTTAGCAATGTAAGGTATACAGTAGGTAAGATTTTAATGGCAACTTACAACAACCCTACCCCTCAGTTCGCCCATTCTTCTTCCATCCCCTTTCCGTCCTTGCTCTTGGAAGATAAAATCAGTTTTGCCACTAAACAAAGATCAATATTTTGTGTCTTTTGCTTTGGTGGTGCATGCTTAGCCTTTCCTTGTGTATCCAGCTTCCTGTAGGTGGGTCTTAGCTCTCAGTGTTTGACTTTTTCAAACGATAACAGCAGCATTGTTTCCTTGTTTTGGAAATCGGGGAAAAAAAAAAACTCCCAGGAGTACAAAATAATATGATACTCCAAGACATTGCAATTGGTTATGGGTAAGACACATCTCCTAGTTAAAGGATGTTTTCCCTTTCACTACTGAAACCATTTCACTCGAGTTGCACACGCCATCTATCGGGCAGCCATTTTCCAGAGTCAGTGGATATTTGTGTGAAAACCATGCCAGAACAAATGACACACACACACACACCAAAAAAAAAAAAAAAAAACCGAAACAGCAAAGAAGAAGACCTATTCACTTATCCGTTTTCATTCTTGCGTAGATGATCTGTCCAGTCCTTCTTCGAAGAGGATTTCAAGTGTCGATGGGACAGGAAAAGCCGTGTGCAATACCTGCGGCAAGGCCGTCACGCAAACTGCCCTTCAAAGGCACCAAGTCACTCACATCAGTGTGTGCCCTCACCACTGTAGAATATGTGGCAAGGGTTTTCGGCGCTCTGACAATTGCAGAGTACACGAACGAACTCACACCCATAGAGGATTCTACAAGTGTAGCTTTTGTGGTAAAGGTTACAGCAGGTCAAATATAAAGAGGGCTCATGAAAAAGTTTGTAAGAAGGCAGGGACTAATCGACGTGTGGCGTCCTTCCCCTCCAAAGTCTCTTTGACTTTGCCTGTGGACACTACTGTAATGAGAAAACCTTTGCATTGTGTGTTTGGTTATGTGTACTATAGAGTGAAAATTCACAATTCTCTAATGGGTACAGTTTCCGGTCACTGACCAGTTCCAGGTAAGATGAAACAAACCGTAGGGCCTGTCCCATGTACATGAGATCTACCTCTTCTGGTTGTTATCCTGTAAAAGTTAAAAATGTACCAACTTGTGTTACAAAGGATGTATGTTTGTAGACGTAACATTTTGTGCGAAACGCATTCCTTTGACAGGGTTCCCGCGGTAATGGAAAATCTGGAAAAATCGTGGAAATTTGATGATTTCTTTTAAGGGATGGGAAAGTTTTGAAAGTCAGGGAAATAAGTCCTGGAAGAGTTGTAAAAAAAAAATTCCATAAAAGATACATTGCTTCTTGTAACAAAAATGTATTCTTACTCTTAATATCAAATCTATTATTCTCTAAACCTCACAATTTGCTTTGACTTTAGCTGTCATAGTTGGAAACTTTTTGTAAGATGTCAGTAGGAAGGTCAGGGAAATTCTTTATTTGGTCGTGACAGAGTCATGCAGAAGTCATGAAAACAGACTTCCTGGAAAGTGCAGGAACCCTGCGGGCTCTGAGTACTGTAGATTGGTTGTTACTCAATATTAGCAAATTAGGGATTTCAGTGTGGACATCCTGTAATAACAGAAAACAAAAGGAAAAACAAACCAAGTGGCCCATATTTCACATAGGAAGTTGGAGGCTGGTTTATGAACGTGGTTCTTCTAAGTGCTGTAACTGATTTTTTTTTTTTTGTGGTGCAGTGTCTGCGATCAAGGGTGTAAACCAACAGCTTTTGACAGAAGCAGTTTATTTCGTTCATGTCACAGCCTGATAGTGCCAAATCTAGTATGGCATGTTCAAATGGAAAAGTAAAAAAGTGAGCATCTGACATCAGCAATTTTCACAGAATGCTGTGAAAAATAACCACAGGAGTTGGGTTTTTATTTATTTATTTTTTTGTTCAAAGATTCATCAGTGGTACTGGATCATGTTCATTCTAAGCCACACCATATTCAGAAGCAAAGAAACATCTTCATCAGGAAAAAAAAAAACCACCCTGTGAAGTCTCAGCAGTTGCCATGTGCACTGGCCACTGACAGAGAAAATAAAAAGGCATTAATTCAAAATGCAAAGTGAAGTTTAGGCTAGTGCTGTCTGTCAGCAGCTGTTGAAGTGCAACTGTAAAGCTTCACTGAGGTGATGTTTCTTCCAACATATCCTAAGTGATGCATCTGAACGACATGTCTCTATGCTGTTTCGTCAGCTTCTCTGACTCTCTTTTTTTTGGGGGGGGGGGATTTTTTTGTCATTTTTAGCTTTGATCAAATGGAATCAGATGTCTTTTGTAGTTTGAGAAGAATTTGCTGAGAGATACCCAATGGCTTGACATTTTTTTGTCCACATTACAATGGTTACATTCTCCCCCCCCCCCATTCCTTCCACCATCTTCAGAGGTTTGCCTTTCACTAATAAGGACATAATGAAACCTCTTTGTCTTAATGGGTTTGCTGTATGAAGACGAATGTGTGTGTTCTTTAGAAAGTTGTTTAGAAACAACTCCCAGAAACAAGAAAACAGAAGGGTGGTCCTGGTTAGTTTGGCTCTCAATTGAGGGGAAATTACCCTTATGTATTTAGCAGGAGTATGTTCCCAGGTGCAGTAAAGGCATGGAATTTGACATGCCTTGAAGTTTCTTAAAGCTAAAGGTTTGTTCAAAGTTCATGGAGCTTGGACCAAAGAAAAATAAAACTGCTGTTCGTTTACACAAGACGTTTCGTGAAAGTTCTCATTTCTCTGGTGATGTCAGAAGAATATAAATGTCAGGGGCTTACAGAAAGTTTGAAAGCAATGGCAGCCAAAAATGTACCTAGAAATGACTCATCTGTGGACTTCAGGCCAGCCAAAAGATCAGTCCACCAATTAGATGGCAGCTGATCAATTCCTCTCATCTGTTCTCCTCTTGCCCTTCCCCCCATCCATTCTCCCTTCATCCCCCCATTGCACCACTCATGAAAGTTCCCAGTAGCGGAATAGTTCGACTGCAAGTGGTATATGGGTGAATCAAGTTACAGAGGATGTCATTTATTTCACCTCTCTTTATCACTTTATAAGAAAAATTCCTTGGCAGCAGGGTCATTGACAAGGTAGGCAAACTGGTAGATGCTATATATAGGAAATGCCACTCAAGGAAAAAATTTAGTCTCTCCTATGCTTTACATACTGCTATGCCAACATCAACTGTGCCAAGCATGTTGGTATTGTTCAATACACAGCTGCCTGGTCTCATACCAGGTCAGTGTAACTTGACAATGTTTCTCAGATATTGAGTAAAGACAGTTTCACAGTCAATTGCTGGTAAACAAATGTGGCTCAAGGCTGAAGTGGTTTTATACTTCTGATTGTAAGGTTCACTCTGGTGATGGAAAAAAAATTGTCACAGGTATTGAGTGTTGAAGAATTCTGGTGGCTTTGGGAATTAGAGGGCTTAAATGGACGTGATTTGAGTGAACTGTTCCCCAACGTGTTGACATCAGCAGAGTTCTGACGGTACAGCTGTCTTGTTCCCTACTAGAGATTTCATCAAAACTTATCTCTGTTCTTTTGTTTAGGAAATACTCTCTCTAGTCCTCCACATCAGAAAGTTGTCGAGCAGAATTTGAAACCCTGATCAAAAGGACTCCATGAAACACCGAGAAAGGGACGTCCTCCCCTCGTTAAGTAGATCTGTCGATCAGAGCGGATCGGAAACTGTCACAGATACGCCGAGCCCGTCACTCGCCAGCAAACCCTTCGCCTACCCGTACAGATAAATCAGCCATCAAAAAAATCAGCTACTCAACTAAAGCAGGACCCTCTGTTGATCCTTCCGCCACTCTTGCGCTGTTTTGTAGAATCTGCGGGAAAAAATTCACAGACCCCTTGAAGCACAAGGCCCACGAATCCTACCACGCAAAATCAGGGAGATACCCTTGTAAATTCTGTGGGAAGGCTTTTCATTGCAGAGGGAACATGATAAGACATGAGAGGGTCCACACCGGGGAAAAACCTTACTCCTGTCGCTTCTGCGGCAGAAAGTTTGGCCAAGATTTTCACTGTCGCACCCACGAGGCAACCCATAGGTTCAGTAAATGAATAGAGCAAGTTGTGATATGCTGATGTAATGGTGTCTTATTACATACCTTGTCCTCACAAAATACACATAATGTGCTAAAACATGTCTCAAGAGGACCTTTTGTGCATTAATGAACATGACGTGATATCCAGATATACCATAATCATTATGGCATGTTCCTCTGGAGAAGGTATTTAACATGTATGATATCATGGGAGAATTGGGCTGCTTTTGAAATGGCTTTCATGATGTGACTGGTAAAGCTACAAGGATGTGCCTGTGGTGTTAATGGTTAGGGCTACAAGCATGTTACCTGCAGCAGAAGCTGATACTTGTCTGGGTCATCGCTCCACTGGCATTCAATGTCTCCATGGTAACTGGGCTAGTTGAATGTTCATGATCACACACATTTGATGTGAATGTACCACCTTAGTGAAAAAAAGAACATCATCATTTTCAAGTAGCATTTAGATTTTAAATTTTCTGTCAACTACTGTATTCAAATATCCACAGTATACTGTAACATGCATGTCACTAAATAGCCTTAATGGCTGCAAAATGATTCTTCTTACATTGTTTGCAACAAGCTTTTGTGGTGGCAATTTAAGGCATTTGCAAACTTTCAGTCATCTCCTTCAGTAAGTTTGCTTGTAAAAACCATTTCGCTGATTCCAGTTGCTTAAAATTGCAATAATGACTTGTAATGGCAGTCAGTGAAAGTGTTTTTTTTCACCAGTAATTGTGCTCCAAACCTTTCCCATGTCACGTACAAGTACTTAAACCCATCTTTTTCATCTACATGCTCTCATTACTACATGTTCTCAGTACTCATTGTTTTGTGGTGCAACTGTCATAGTCTGTGTGATGGGTACCTATGATCTTCAAGATGACATTGCATGATGAATCCGTGAAGTCTGTTACTTTTTGCTCGCCTGCAGATTGGCAAGTTGAAGGCAGACTTGAACAAACATGATTTTTGAATTTGTAAGGTGGGAGAAATTTTGTGTGGTCTTTTGAAAGTCTTAGAAAGGCTTTGTCTACTATCTTGCTGAAATACTAGTTGCTACAGAATGTCTCATTTCTTTTCTCTACATAGATACACAAAACACGTCACCCCGGTTAATAATGAAAGGGTTGAAGCCGGCTACTTGTTTCATTTGCGGAAAGAGCTTTGCCAACCAGTCTCGTTGTAATAGACATCTTGTCACTCATAGCCAGATTCGCCCATACAAGTGCAGATTTTGTAGCAAGGCATTCCACCGATCCGATAACCTCAAAGTTCATGAACGAAGCCACACGAGCAATGAAAAATTCTTTTGTGGCAAGTGCGGCCGTTGCTACAGTTGGAGGGCCAATAGGACCAAACATGAAAGGACTTGCAAGGGATGGGAGGGTCCATAAATGAGACCTTGTTAAAAGTCTAAATGCACCAGTTTGCAATGTTTTTTTTTCCTTCCCAATATCTTTATGACCTACCAGTTTGCTACAGAATCTCCTTTCTTTTCTCTACTCAGATAAACGATTCACCACACCCCAGTTAATAATGAAAGGGCTGAAGCCAGCTACTTGTTTTATTTGCGGAAAGAGCTTTTCCAACCAGTCTGGTTGTAATAGACACCTAGTCACACATAGCCAGATTCGTCCCTTCAAGTGCAGATACTGTAGCAAGGCATTCCACCGATCCGATAACCTCAAAGTTCACGAGCGAAGCCACACGAGCACAGAAAAGTTCGTCTGTGGCAAATGTGGCCGTTGCTACAGGAACAGGTCTACTAAAAATAAACATGAGAAGACATGCCTAGGATGGGAGGGAGGAGAGTGATTGGCAGTGCGGTGGATTGGGTTGAAGGATGTTGGTGTATCGACCGTGGTGGGTAGTGGACGGTCGTAAACAGATTGAGGACAGGAGCAGGTGGAATTAATACAAAATCAGTTGTAATCGGCATACAGCAAGGAGATGTTGCACACCAACACTGCTAAAGATGGTACAGTAAATGATAAAGTATGGAAGGGTGGGCAATGTGGTTTTGGTTGTGAAAGGACATAGCTTTGTGTGCAAAATCGAATGTAGGTTATACACTTGGTGAAACAGCAAATATTGGAGAGCTTATTTGCAAATGCTGTTAGGTGATAGTCATTGGTGTGGTGCCGTGTAAGGCCGACTTTATGTCTGCATATGTGGGAGTGAAGTCATCAAAAGAATAAAGTAGAAATTAAGACATACTATTGTGGAGGGGCTTGCTATCACAGCAGTGGGTACCCGGTCATCAATTTTCATCGTTGGGTGTAATATATTGCATTTCTCTTGGGGGGGCATCGTAAAATCAGAAAAGTGTGCCTTTTTGATCGACCTTGAGTGGAACTGAGACCATTGCAACTCGGGCCCTAGGGCGCAAAAGAAAAAAAGTGGCACTACTTTAAGAATACTGTATTTCCACGTGGTAACTTGTTCTGGATAGGATCTGTGTTCCACAAGGATTTTTGAACAAGTTTTTGGCACGGAGGAGGAGGGTCTTTGTGGCTTGAATCAAACAGCACATAATTCTTTTAGGAGATGATTTCATAGCCAGCTCCTGATTTGCTGGTGACAGTCCTTGATTGTAGAGTTATTCCACAATGTTGTCATGTTGCTTCCACAATGTTGTGATCTTATGTTGTGCTTACTCATGTATTTGAGTCTCATGTTCCTCTTTCTTTTTTGGTTTTACTTTCAGTGGATGCACAAAAGTAAGTCAAATTTCGTGTACACCTGGGAGCTAAGCAGAAAAAAAATGACTTCCTTTTAGAAATGTACCCATAAGAACAATTTTCAGTTACAAAACACCACCATTTTGATTTGTCTCCCAACCTGACACTCAGTCATTTCATTTCTGTACACAGGTGCCTCTGTTTCCAAAAGCCACCACCAATATGGCGGGCTGATTCGCCCTAAACGGTCCACATGCTCTCTCTGTCAGAACACATTCTCAAAGATCTCCGCTCTAAAGCTGCACATGGTCACCCATAGCAATGTCCGTCCCTTTATGTGTCCCGTCTGCGGGATGACCTTTAAACGAAAAGATAGCTTCCATCGCCACCAGTCGACAAAGTCCCATTTTGCCTGACAGGTCGGTGGCAAGTTCTCCACGCATCTGACTCATTGACAAGTAAAATTTGAAGTGTACAGCATGGAACCCTACTCTTTTGACCTTGAAATTCCCTGGGTCTTCTCCTTACATACCGTGGATCGTCACACTGGATCGTATACCGTGGTTTATCAAATTTCTTGCTCGAAATTGCTTTCAACTTTACTCATCACATAAAGGTAAAAATGTCAGCCAGATATGCGTTTCTAAAGCAGAACTCTAATCGATGAAATACATTTTGGAATAGTTAAGAATGTGTCATAATCCATAAGCATAAATTCTCAGTGAAATTTGAATTCTCAAGCAAATTAAAACCTTGCTGTTAAGGGAAGTCTCACAAATCTTACCTAAGACTACCTACAAATCCCACACCCTTGCATGCACACTGCCACGGAACCTCTGTGAAAGGAGACCTGGTGATGCGTGCACCAGCGCACGACCCATTACCATCTGGTTACTATCCTCATTACAGTGGTTAGCAACAGCTCACTTGAGGATGATCTTAAGCTAGATTTGTGAGGCTTCCCTAAATTATTACAAGCAGAAACTAGAATTGTCAGAAAATAACTAAAGCCGCTATTTTGTAAGAGTAGGAGCAGCTTTGAGATTGTTTCACACAAGTTATCTTGGGAGAAGACCCAGGGGCAGAATTTTATAATGTCTTTAGTGCAATTCTGAAGAAGGATTAAGTATCAGATGTTTGTAAGATAAAGCATTTGGACTGCTAAATTTGTGACCAGGATACCCTTAGTCCACAGTCTGTTGGTGCCGATACCTGGGGACCCAAAAATATAATTTCCGTTAGGCTGCAACTTCGTTGTGAAGTCCTGTAACATTTTTACTTTGCCTGTCAGTGTAACATCATACATCCTACAGTTCAGTAGTCGTTGCCAAGTGGCTGAATTTTGTCATGTGAACCATGTCAGTGAGACTTTGGATTCTGTAGCAATGTCATAATTGTGTCCTGACCCTGATCTTGATGACACTCTAGTAAAATGCAATTCAGCAAGCAGGAATGGTATGCAGCTGGGTTGTTTTGTTTCTTTTATTTCCAGTGACACAAGGTTTCCCAGGTTTCCGAATCTTTGAAGTTCAAGTCAGGAGGCAACGCCGCATTTTGTAGAACTATAATATCAGTGTTCCGTTCTACGATGCCATTGTTTTGTATACCTGCTTTTTAGATTTGTAGAGTTTGTCAACACACTGGGTGGCTCCTATTTAGTGTGTTAAAATACTGAAACGTGCAGTATATATTCTATTCTCCATTTGCACCTTTTTAATTACTTTTATACTTTTACACCTACCCTATGGGGAACATTTTCTGTCATAGAGAAGAAACAACAAAGTGAAAAAGAAAACCAAGCCTGAATGGACACTGTTTTCAAAAAATTTCAGATTCGAGACGATTTGCTCAAGTAAAGTTTGTGGTTTTTTTTAGGGTAATCCAGTTTTAGAGACCTCTTTCCAAGGAAAGATCGTTACTGAACAGTTTTATTCGAGTAAAGTTACTGTACAAAGAAAGGGTCATTTGTAATTGGCCATTGCCTTGCAGTTCCACTGGATATTATAATAACAGACAGTGATAGTGATGAAGGGACAATCATTCTCCACTCTGCAATAGCTGAAGCCGTACATCCCAAGATATTCCCAATTCGGTTGCAGAAACATGCATCTATCAGCCTCTTCAACGTTAACCGCAGGGAGTGGATTAAAGCACGTAGTTTATAGTGATGTCGCCCAGTGTTGTCAACGTTTTGTTGTGATAATTTTTTACCCTATTTAAAGTTGTAGATAATATATGACATTGTATTGTTCCACTTTTCATGTCCTCTCGGTTGAGGTTTTTTATCCGTGACAGATTCTTCACTTTAAAACAAGATAATACTTTAGGGATAGTGAAAGATGATTGATGCTTTTACGTTTGTGTTACATAATAGCAGGGATGAAAGCCAAGTGATTCATTTCATCAAACAGTTTTGAAAAGAAATTTGTTTAATTCAATCGGCACGCTTTGCCAAGATGTCCTTTTCATCCCTTTTATTTTGAGGTGTACGAGTGTCGTCGCTCACCCGTCAGTCGCTCCAAGTCCCTGTGAGAGGTGCGTTGTTTTGCACATGGAGGTGAAGAATGGATAACTGAGGTCAATTTATCAGTAAAGTTAGATAAAAAACAGAGCATACATACAGCACTACTAAGTTTTAATAGGAGTGAGATATAACACCTAGAAAATCCAGGGTTCGTGCGAGTCTTAAAAAAAAAAAAAACCCAAACCTGGGAAAGTCCTGGAATTTGATTGGTCTCGTTTTTCAAGGCCTTGAAAGTCCTTTGCTCTTTGGTATGACATGTCCCGGGAAAAATGTTATCTGACATATACATATTCGTGAAAAACATCACAATCTCTAACATGGTATGAAGATGCCAAAATTAACACTCACAGGAAGAGATAGGTCAGAATGTGAAGGATGATGACTGGAAAATGAAATCTACAGCCTGGAAAAATTCTGGAAAAAATTTACATTTATGTGTGAGAACTATGAAAATCTTGACCTCAGTTAATGCCTGACCTTTTATTAGAATCAAGAGGGAGGGGGTCTAGCTGGAAAATCATGACTTTTGTGAAGACTTTCCCCTGCCTCCCATCTTTTCAGTGTCTCCTCACACACACAGAAACAACATTGCTCTTTCCGCTGTTGCCTTGTACCCCATTTTGTTCATTCCTGATTGACAGAGAGGCAGAAAATACCTGCATTCTGAAGTTTTTTTTCATTTCATGGGTGGAAAAGGTGCAAGTATTATTCTTATGTCCTTGATTTAGTTCTGTTCTGAGAAGCTTCTTGTGTTAAGAAGAGTGTCAAAAGAAAACAAGGTGGAAAGATCAAATAAATATTATGTTAAATAGTTACAGCTTTGACGTAATAAATCTTTCTAAGATATTTAAAGTGTTCCCTTTTCTTTCCGTTTTCTATTTTCCTGTGTCAATGTAATTGCAAGATTACGTGGACATGGAGTTGTTCCCCAGTGAATGGGGTGGCTCTGTCGGATTTTGTGGACTGATGAATTCATGGAACAAATGTTTATCGTTCCTTAGCTTACTTGAATTACCCCAAGGGGGGGAGGGGAAAAAGGACATGTCTCATGAAAAGTGGACTGACATAAATTCATACAAGAAACCTGCTTCCCATTGTATTCACACAGTACCTGTCAGGACCACTCCCACTAGATTTTGTCATTTGAATATACTCTTCTGGATACACAGCTGAAAGCTAAATACTTCAAGCTGTGTATCAGAGGATGAAGCTGGTTTATGCAACTCGTTGGGAGCTCGTAAATATGTCCGGGCTGTAAACTGACATTTCAAGTCCAAACAGTAACTGGTCCGGTGGCCACCCATTGCTCTTTCTCTCTCTCTCTGTTTCATTCTTCTGTATTGTAGATCTTAACTCTTCCTCTGCAAAGTCTGGTCTCACCAGGAGCAAGGAGATGAGATTCAGATGTAGTTTTTGCAAGAAACCGTTCCCCCAACGTTCGTCGTGTGTCAGGCACGAGCTCGTTCACACCCAGGTCAGACCCCACCAGTGTTCCACCTGCGGGATGAGATTCAACTACAAGCACGTCTTAGTTCGCCATCAGTCCTGCCATTCAAAAGTGGCCAGGTTCTCCTGTCAGATTTGTCAAAGATCTTTCAAGCGGAGAGACAAACTGAAGGAGCACGGCCAGGCTTGCGAACGGAAGTTTCGATCGATGTTCCCAAATGCAAACTAGTGCCCCATATCGTGACGATTGTTCTCCCGCAGCTCAGGCAGACACCATCACAGCGTTGGGTATCTTTTCCTTTCGTCACATTTTATGGTTTGGATCAAGTGAATAGCACTTAGTGAAAGGATAATTAATTCCCAGTTGACCCAAAAAATGAACAGATTTGGCTTCCATGGTATCAGTTCCATATTAATAATTTTTGTAACAATACTTTGAACTGTATTTGTCAGACAGGTCCCCCTTCTCCTAACTCTGCCCTGTTAGCTGCTCTGTCCCCCCCCCTCCTTCGGTCGATCACTCCTTTCTTTCATTCTCCTTGCCTTTCTTCCACCCAGCTGCAGGGCACGGCAGATCAAAAAATTCTGAAGAATTGGAGAAATCAGGACTTTTTCAGGGCTGGTATTGTGACAAAACGTTACCACGGACGTCACTTTGCATGCAACACGAGAAGGTTCACACGGAGAAAAGACCCTTCCGGTGCACAGTTTGTGGCATGAGCTTCAATCACAAGGCATTGCTTAGACGCCATAAGTCACTGCACACAAAGTTATTAGACACACTTGCGAACACTGCTCGAAACCTATCAGAAGGACAGGTCACGGGAAACTATGCAAGATTAGAGGTAAATTTTTCACCAGTGGAGGTTTCTGACCCAGCTTGCAGTTCTTATTTAAATTTGTTTTAACATCATTTGGAATTTGTCCCATAAAGGGATCTTTAGGTCACCTGTGGTGTCAATGAACACACATTGAAAGAAATTGACCAAAATGATCATAATAACATTGATCATAATGTATTAGGAGGGAAAAAAAAGGGAAAATTTCTTTTCTGGAGCCGTTTCTAAGTTATTCCTTCAAAATGCCACTTGTGTGTGTGTTGGTTTCCCACTAATTTGCAGGACAAAGGAGTACATTCATTAAACTTTGTCCATCAGAGGGTTATGGTGCACATGAAGGTGGTGGGGAAGTGGGACCTGTGAATGGGATGTTTGTGTGGTGACTGTCACTGTTAATGTGTTAATTCTAGTATGTGCGGTTTGTCACGTTTACTACCTTGTGCTGGGAATGATTTATGCAGTTTCGCATCTCATTTTGCTGCCACAAAATCATCAGATTGCTACACAAGGTGGGAATATTGTGTAGCGCTTTCTGTACACAACATTAGGGCTTTCACTGATTGTGACGAAATACCCCAAACTCTGAAAACTGGTGTGGAAATTTTGAAAACTAAATTATTCCTCTCATTCTACCAAGTCCCTCCTGGTAAAGTAATGTTAATGTGAGGGTTTACCCTCTCTTGTTAAAATGGATTTTGCTTCCTTCAGAGATTCTCCTACCACAAGGTGTTGAGCAGACTGCCCCTGGCAAATAAGCGCATGTATGAAAGAACAATTCTCGTCTTGTTCCCCCCCCCCACCCGTCTGTATTTCTGAGCGAGGCATGGATGTCCGCTCACAACATCCACAGCTTAGTAGGATTTGCAGATACTGTACACAGTAGTGGGATGAAATGAAGAGGAGTGGGTAGGCATTTTATTTATGTTGCATTTGCCAGCAAAGTATGAAAATGTCTACCAGCTGACACCTCGTCAAAGCCGATTGACCTCAAAGACAGTTCCCCTGGAAGTAATGCTTGTTGTTTTCCATTCTTCCTCCTTAGATGCCTCATTCGTTGAATTTAGGAAGACCCGTGGGCCCAACTGTGGATCAAAGAAAATAATAGGCAAGACATGCAAGTACTGCGGCCGAGTTTTCAATCGCCGTTGGGTCTGCCAACGGCACGAGCTCACCCACACGGGGCAGAGACCGTACAAGTGCAAGTACTGCACGAGTGGGTTTCAGAGGCGGGAACAGTTACTTAGACATGAGTGGTCCCACACGGGTCAGTATCCACACAGGTGCTCGTACTGTGGTCAAGGCTTCCCGGCAAAGCGTTCAAAGCTTAGCCATGAGAGGGTATGCAGTCATGTCGCCAGGCAATTGAAAAGGAGAGCAAAATCTTCCAGGACAGGACTTTTTCTGAGACCAAGTCGGTCGTTCTTTGTCCTGGTAAACAGCAATCGAATGAGGTGTTAGCTTGTGATCTTGAAAGTACTTTCACACTGTATTTTGCCATTGTGTGGTGTCTTGAGGAGTGGACACTTCAATACAAAGTCAACTTCCTTTACCTATTTCCTTCTCCCTCCCCCTTCTGTTCCTCTCTCTCTCAACTGTATTTGTGTTTGAGGTTAGTTGCTGCCCAGATGAAGTAATTGTGTATTAAACAGTACATAAATCGTCACCCGTACCATTTCTGTAGATAAGTGGTCATGTGACTTTTAAAACCTGTCCACCTCGGTTGGAAATGTCCCTTTCAGTTGTCTCATTGCAGTGACTTTTAAGTATTAACCAGTTACCTGCATAAGACATGTATATATCTGTCCTGCATTAGCTAAACGCTAATGCATGAGACGGATGTATACCTCCCGTGATATATGCACAAAACTACGTCACATGACCACTAGCAAATCAGCAACATAGCTTCGAACAACAGTTCGCTGTGCACAGAGAACGTTCTAGCCCTATTATTTTCGCTGTTTGCCACAGGACGGGTATATTTGTCTTCAAACTGCACGTTGAGCATCTATAAAGAAGAACCCAGAAGTGTCCTTGAGCTCACTGTGTTGGTTGAATCTCTCTGCAAAGGACCAACCACATGGTGTATTTTCTTTCCGATTGCAATGGCCCCCTGTGTGAAGAAAAGCAGGATTTTCCTACCAAGGAAGCCCTGCAGGGTTTGTTTTACCATAATTTCCAGTCCATTTGTGGCTCAGAAAATGGGGAAGAGCAGGATTTTTTAGTGGGACTTGTGACTTAGAACAAACTCCTACAAATAAGGTAAAAACATCGTCTTTGGCATGAATTTGCTTCAAAAGAGGAGAAAAAATAATGTGATGACATGTTTTTGTTTTAAAATATTTACAGTGTAGTATTTTTCCTGTGTTCAGTTAAAATTTAAAAAAAAAAGACACTTATGCGAAAATTAATTTCATAGTGGGATTTAAGTTACGATATTTTAATTCCACAGTTACCTGGTTAAAACAGTTTTGCTCTACAAAACATACCGTACACCATATGGTAGATCAGTGTTTCTCAAGTAGACCCTATTGAACCCAAGGGCATTAGGAAATTACAGGTGGGCATGACAGAACACAAAGGGAATGAAGGGGGGGGGTACAGCCCCGATTTTGGGAGTCGCTGGCAATTATGTATGTATGCACATCACCAGAGTGATTTAGTCATACAGGTGGTCTGTCTCCCAAAAGCTGCTAATTCCTCCATTCCTCTTTTTCCCCTTCTCTTCCTACAAATCTCCCCAAGTAGAATTTTAGTGACCAAAGTTATCCACGAATCTATTTTACACCTCAGGGCCCAATTTCAGGTGCAAAACGCTACAATACAAATCTTGACATGCTTTGTCCTGTGACTTCACCACTACGAAATAGTGGGCCATTAGAAATGCAGCGGAATGCTGTGCATCACTTGTTGTTATGTAACAGTGTTGTGGATGTTCTCACATTTGGATGATAATTGAAATTAAACATGTTTTCCTGAAACGAGGATAAATGCTGGATGATTATGTGTCGACGTCATGAATGCTGGGCATTCTTGCAAGCAACAAATACATTTTATTCCTTGTCGAAAACTTTAAAAGTGTTCTTTATGTGATTGTAAAGGTTGAGATAGTGCTTGCTGATTCACTAGATAACTTTGTTACCAGTCGATGAACTTGGCATTAAGTAACGATTTGTCGATGTAATTTGTGGTGTGAACTAGAATTTATGTTTCCTTTTGAACCGCCTTTTTTTTTCCACTACAAAGAAAATGTGTTTCTGGTCGTCACAAATTTGTGATGACTGGAACTTGGCACATAGATTTCCTCTGAAGGCGAGAGACATCAGTGCTGTTTTTAGTATAAACTTGAAAGTTGAATTGCCAACAGTGGTGAAAGTTTTGGCCATTCATGGGCTTTGTTTGGTTGTACAACTGGAAATTATTGTGCAAAGTCTTGAGGCAACTTAAACATGATCAGATATCTCGCAGAGATGATGTTTGGGTAGCAGACCAACTGTTGACTTACAAAAGTAGTAGAAAATGGTTGCATAGTAGGCCAGCTGTGGACTCTTGACAACAGACAAACTGGACTTATCATGGTAGCAGAAAATGATTGAGTCAGAGATAAGCTGTGGAGTTTTGACAGTCGCAGCAAATGGTTGGGTATCAGACAAACTGTGGACTCACGACAGTAGCAGAAAATGGTTCGGTAGCAGATAAGTTGTGGACTTAGGACTGGCAGAATATGGATTCGGTAACAAACATACTGTGCACTTACGGAAGTAGCAGAAACTGGTAGGGTAGCACACAAACTGAATTCACGACAGTATTAAGACTACAGTGTAATCAGCCAGCCTATCAAACTAGTAGTGAAGGCTTGATTTGACAATCAACAGTGCCCTTAATGTAAGTTAGTGTGGTGGAACCCTCCATTTTATTCTTTGCACATATTTGAACTGAATGATAAACTTGTGTGGTTGTCCTTAATTGTGCACCATATTCAGATTCAAATTTTGATGTAACATGTAAACCGTTTGTGGTATGATTCTCGAGAATATTGTCGGTTTTGATTTGTTGTTTATAAGTTCTATGTGTTGTTGGCATAATAAATTAGTACATAAAATCAATGCTAAACGACAAGATATTTATATAATTGTTTCCCTTTCTTCTTTTCTAACTGCTGACAGTAACCCCTGTGTCCTTCTCAGCCTTTAACTTGAAACACAGATACCAGAATGATCAGTTACCTTGCTTTCTTAAACTCGACAAATGTGGTAATAATGGCATCCCAAACCAGTTGTGAGATAAGTCAATAAATTAAGTAGTTCCTTCCACAAAACATAGTGGTGATGCCATCTGGTAAACCTTTAAACCATTTCGTACTAACCAGTCTGTGTCCATTGTATTCTATGAGCGTTCTTACCCATCTGAATTGTCTTCCCTCTGACCCATTTGGGGGAGTAGGAGGGCATGAGTGGCTTTCAAAGAAATTTGGACCATGAGAAATCCATAATACATAGTCCATAAGTCCATAATACAAAGGTTGGTCCACCCAAAGGCTTTGTTGGTCCAGCAATTTAGCAATCTGGCTATGCATTGCGTTGTGAACTGGTACATCTTGGGATGTGTTCCGGAAGACTGCCATAGTGTCATTCTCAAATATTGAAGGTCGATTGGGTGTTAGATGCCGTTACTATGACAAAGGCATGTAATGTATTGTGACTGACCATTGGTTACTTTCTGGAAGATGGTTAAGTTTTGTCCAATCACAGTGATGCTGTCAATAAACTTGCTACGCAGAAAGTAAATCCAGTGCCGACATTCTGTTGCACCATCACCATCTCATTGCCTTTAATGTTTACGGATTGATTGTGCTGAGCATTTTGGCAAAACATCCTGTGAGTGGATTCTGTCAGTATGTGGGGTTTGACCTACGTATCTAACTCCTGTCCAACTTCTCTCAAAAACGGAAGGCTCCTTTCGCGATTGGAGTATCCATACCTTGAAATGCCAACAAAATGAATCTACTCATTATGTACTTTCAGATCACATAAATTATCTATCAATTTATTAAAAAAAAAAAAAACTGAAATGGGAGGGGAAAAGGGGAAAGAAAGCAGTGATTTGCAAAAATTGCTTGAGAAACTTTTGCCTCAAAGATGGAAATGGAAATGACTGAAGGCAGTATTATTTATTTTTCTTCTTTCGACTTGTAGGATCAGACCAAACGTTGGGCGGTGGCGATCCAGCCCTTCGTAACCCACAGCAGCGGCCATCGCGACAAGCTAACGGTGCCTCTGACCCGCAGCGTTGCAGGTTCTGCGGCAGAGAATTCAAAACAAGCTGGAATTGCAAACGCCACGAGCTCATTCACACGGGAGTGAAGCCGTTCACCTGCAGATTTTGTAACAAATCGTTTAACCAACGTATAAACCTAGTCGGACATGAACGCTTACACACCGGTCTGAAGCCTTACCCCTGTCAGTACTGTGGCATTCTGTTCAGCCGCAAATCTGGCTCTCGGTCACACGAGTTGACCTGTAGATTTAAGCCTTAGAATCTGGATTGGGGTGCGTGAAGTGGAAGGTACAGTGTGTGTACGTGGAATGTACAAACAAGATCGTCAAGAGGGTGAAGTGGAAAAAGAAACTTCCATTGTAAACAACAGTATCCCAAACCCACAACTGAAAGTTTTGTAACAGGACTGAGACCACAATTTGTGTGATAGGAAACCTCGATATTAACAGCAAGAGAGTAGGAAACCTTGATATTAACAGCAAAAGAGAAACAACGAAAAAAAAAACAGGAAGTTTACACATCAGGAGCTGGTACCTGTCACATGTAGAGCTTATGTGACAGGTCTGAAACTGATCACGTGTCAGTAATAAAAATTGAAACAGTGACACATTCAGTATCTATCTATTTTGGGAGAAACTGCCCCATTTTACAACAATTAGAGACCCAGAGAGAGTGTTTCTAGTTGTAGTTGTGTTTATTCATGGAAACCTATCGTGCATCTGTTCATTTCCAATCTTAACCCAGTTTCAGTCTGTTGGCTGTTTGGCCACGGGGCCCTCTTGACAAAAACAGCTGATGCTTGGGATGCACGATAGGTTCCCATAAATAAACACAAAGGCGGTAGAAATCCTCCCTCTAGCGTCTAAATTGTTGTAAAATGGGGCTATTCCTCCCATCGGTGATCCTTGTCAGCATCATGGAGTTGACATGGTACGCATATTAGTATTCATACGCATTACGTGGCTCCTAATAACAAACAACTTGGACTTCGACACTTTTTGGTATAATTGTTGACGCGTTTTTGACACCCTTTAGCCAGTGTTCAGATAGACAACTTTTTGAATACCTTCATGAAACATATCAATTCTTTTTTTTCTAAGGACTCTTACTGTAAGTTGTAGGTGTAAGGTTAAGTAGGAGGATACAGGGTTACTTTTATTTGCTATGAACTCCATTCTTCCAGGGTGATGTTTGTGCCTATATCCATTAGCGATTCATCATCCTCAGTTAATTTGCTGTTATGATTTGCTGGTTTTGTTGAATTATCATTCAATTTATGACGAAAACCAACAAACCCATTTATAGCCGCAAAGAAGACTAACAAGACGGCATGCAACTCTCCTCATGTAGTCCTGACAGAATTTTCGTCATGTGCTAAAAGCATGTCTCGAGAAGACCTTCACTACTTGACGTGATATCCAGATGTACCATAACTGGTTAGGGCGTCTGCTCTCGAGAAGGCATAAACATGTATGATATCATATGAGGATTGGCTGCTCTCCTTCCCCGAATGGTTGTGACGTGGTAGTTTTACTTTACACTGGTAGTCCACCTTACGTATAAATGGTGAAGTTCACATCCTATCCAGTTCGTAGAAAATGAATGTACGCATATTGGGGAGTTAGTCATTCTTAGTGAACAAACTACATTAGTTTGACTGTACATGTAACCAAAAACAAAAAAGGGAGGAGGGAGTGAAATTGTGTCTGCAGTACTTTGGCACCTTGTTTGTTCCGTTTTCTGAGGCGAACATGTTGGCGAGTATGCTAATGTTAGAACAAGTTCAAACCAGAATTTCTCTGATTTTCCCTCTCATGGAATCCTGAAAGTATTGTACCACCATGGTTAATTCTCCCTGCTGAAATTTGTTATTGCACAGTAGTCCTGTAAATCACTTGTAAAAACACCTGTATCACAGCACTTGAATTCCTGGGAATTTTCCGATCGCAACGGCCTTAGCTCTGTCACATTACTAAACCTCCTATAAATGTCAGATGGAGATGTATTGTTTGTCCCAACATAACCCCTCCCAACCCTTTACATCATGCTCCGATCCTACTCGCTGAGGCTTTTTTGGCATGGCGCTGATGAGGTTGCTCTGTGAATTCTGTTAGCGGAAATTGCCAACCAGTTGGGAGAACTAGACTTACTTATCGGCACAAGAAGGAAAAGTCCTACGTCGCTAGATTTTGCCACAAACCATTTTGCCAGCAGCCACTTGACTAAACCCTAAAAATACCCATGTGGTTCTTAAACCAGAAGCTTATCAGTACTGTGAGGAAAAAGCGAGCAAGTGATAAACTTGTTTAGGTTCATTAATTTTGTACCACAATTTCTCTTTTTTGTCTCGCAGTCACCTTGCTTCAGTCTGAAATTCGTATTGATTTCCCTCACATTTCTGGATGACAAAAATAAATTTACCCTTTGAAGCAGAGTACCAAAATTTTCTTACGTATCCCCATCTTTGAGACCGGTCTTCTTTTCTTCTTCTCCCTTCTCCTCTCCTTAGGGCCTCTCACCGATTTTCGAGTCTCGGGTGATGGCGCCCGCCTATCGAAAACGTTCCGCTGCAGATTCTGTGCCAAGAAGGGGTTCAGGTCGTCCTGGCACGTAAAGAGACACGAGTTAATTCATACCGGTCTCAAGCCTTTTCAGTGCAAGCTCTGCTACAGACCTTTCAACCAATATCATTCCTTGAAAAGACACTGCAAAAGGGTTCACCCTGGATTGCTGATGGAGTGAAAACATGTCCAGAAACCCTCATAGACTTTTGAAAGACTACTGCAACAGCTACCCTATCCTTCTAGTAGATCTCCTTTTTGGAGAGATGGTGGTTGGGGGGATGGAGGTTTGGGGGCAGGTCAGTTCTCCATTTGTATGTTGTCTGTATCCTCTCATTATCAGCGTTTCACAGGTTGCTCTATGTCTAGACACGGTTGCCTGCATTCGTTCCTAAGGACCCCTCAGGGGGAGTGCTTCAAATAAGCCCCAAGTTGGTGATTTTTGCAGATGTATTTCTTGAATACCTTGCACCCATGCAATTCATGCTGTAGGTTCTCTTTGCAAGAAATTAAAAATAGTCGTCTTAGTTGGGCTTTTTTTGCATTTACCCTGGAACAAATGATCTCCCAGAAGAATGGTTATGTAAAAATACACCTAACATTTAGCCATGACTTATTTTCCTTCTTTGACTGTAGTACCAGTTGAAAATTTGTCATATTTTGCCACTGAAATTCAAGTATGTTATAGCCACTTAAAAAAAAAAAAACATTGTTTAAGCCCCATTTTTGCATACATGAATATTCACATCCATTCCCATTAATCAGTTTGATTTCAAGTGACAGGGATTGATGGCCAGGCTTTGTCGGAGAGTCTGAATTTTGTAGGGCCAGGCAAAAATGTCAGTACAATTTTCTTATTCAGATATCTGGAAGATGAATACGTGATTCTCGTTCTGATTTTGTGACAGGTGATCTTTTGCCCCCCCCCCCCCCCCCTTTCTCTTTCCTGAAACCTGCCTGTAGTACAACTCATAATATTCCAGCTTTAAAAGACATGCTTTGTACTGTATGAAAGGAGGTCAGATATATCTTCCAATTCTGGAAAGAGACACAACCCCTCTCCCACTTCATCCCTGCCTCTCCATCTCAGATTTTCATCTCTGTTATACTAGAAAGGCATTGCTACGAACACCACATTTTAAGCACGAAGTGATCATGGGGACTAAGTCTTTATTTCCTGATGTAACGATTAATGACATGCACAAAAGCCAGGTCCTGAAACTTATGGAAGTGTGTGCAATGGCAGTGTTATGTAATGGTCAAAGAAGAGTGCTACATGTAATTGTTAAGTATTAAAACGGTGATGGAAGAGTATTTAGAAACCATGGAACGAACATTGTATTAACTTGTGAAGTGCACTTTGTGGCATTTACGAGTATGTAAATAAAGTTGTGAAATGAGTGCAAACTTACAGTGGTGTCACAGTCTTTCACTTGTAAAGTATTGATGTGGTTTTCATTTCTTTTCATAAATTGTAATTAGGAGACAGGTTTAGTGGAACGCCCAAAGGTTGACTTTTGCTACGACTGGACGGTGAATCCTAACCATTCTCTTCCAAATAGAAAATGTGGGCCTTCCTCCTCCCAACTTCTTGGTGGCCACAATGCAACCACAAGAGGGGTCCCAAAGATCACCAACAAAGTCTCCCCCCCCCCCCTCTGATGACCACCAGTGTAGAACATGCTGGGAAAAAGTTAACCTCTGCTTGAAATTAAAAAATTCATCAGCTGAGCCACATGGGATGAAAACCATCCACCTGTAAATTTGGGCAAATGCTCCTTCAAAAAGGAAGTCCTGCTCAGGAACCGTGAGAGACGTCGCATCTCCAACTTGTTGCATGCCATGCGTCCAGTCCTGTCAGCTTTCGATTTGAACCCAACAGCATCCACTCATGTCTGACTGGTAGATATGCAGTTTTCTGCCAGTGAAAATTCAAAACAAGTTGTGAACATTTGAAACAATTGCTGATGTAGTTTTTTTTTTTTGTTCAACGTACAGTTATTTCATGGTATTTGACGGCAAAATATTTTGTAGTTTTTCAGAACAACTTCCACTAAAGATAATATTCCTGGAGACATTTTCAACTGTTTGTTAGGTCAAGTGTTAAGTGACTCTGCATTTTTAGCTTGCGTTTGTGATAATTTGTCACACATGAAGACGAGGAAAATACCTTTGAAAGACGCAGCGTATTTTGTGGCTTCTTCACAGACTTTTGTGTCTGGAAGTGTAATGTTAGCATAGCGCAGTTAGTACAAGCAGTTATGTGTGTACATTGAAACATACATGTGTGGCAGTTTCAGTACAGTTTTGGCTGGCCTTTGGCAGTTTTGTAATGACGGATTTCAGGTACGTGCAAGCAGTCCCTGGTATGTGCACCTCACTATTACTTATATCTTACTTTTTCACCTTTGTGGTAGAAAATTAACTCCGCTTCAATCAACATGGACATTTTTACTGATATGATGATCTTTGAAAAAGGAGCAAAACAGTGAAACAATTCGTATTGTTTTCTCCTGTAGGGAATGGCGACCACCTGAAGGGTACCATGGTCGGATCACGCCTGCAGGACCCCGCCAGCCGCAAGCAAATACCTTCCAGTAAACACACTTGTAAATACTGTGGAAAATGGTTCGCCTCCTCGTCCAATTGTAGAAGGCACGAGAGAATTCACACGGGCCTGAAACCCTTCACTTGCAAATTCTGCCAGCGGTCCTTCAGCCAGAGTAACACTCTGGTGGAGCACGAACGAATCCACACGGGCCACAAACCGTACCCGTGCGGATTCTGCGGCATGCGTTTCATCCGTCTGACCGCCAAGTATTCCCACGAAAACAAGTGCAGTTTCAATCAGGGCGGTGACTGAAGCAAAGAGTTGATATCTATCATGCAGCTGCCCATCAGCATCATTATAAATGCTACGAAGGCAGCGTTGGCTGATGCTCATTTCTTGCCTTTTTTGAGTAACATGACAAGTTGACTTTGAGATGGACCGAAGTTGAGGGTTTATAATGATGCGATACAAAAAAAAATAAAACAGGTTCAGGAAAAGCTTTTTGATCGTCGTTGGTTGAAATAAATGGTAACTTTGGGAAAATCCATGAGCCGACAGTATATTTCAGGATGGAAGCATGGACGGATGTATTTATTATTTGTAGTGTGAGTCCTAACCCAATGGTTCTGTTGTACATACTGATAAACTGATTTGCAAGGTGCTACTGCTGCTTTGCATTACAATGAATTAAACCCCTGGCTACCTCATCCAAATCACAGTGCATTCTTGTATTCTGGTAGTATTTCTGGTGACATTTATATTATTATACTGTAGGCACAAACTTTGCTTACCTTTCTCCATGTAGTATGCCCATAGTCAGGGTTGTAAACTTCTTAAGTGGCAATGAAATGTCACAGTACCTGTGAGGACCCAGCATAGGATCCCTTGAGCATCCAAGAGAGAGGGGGGGGGGGTGGGAGAAGCTCTCAGATGGTCACAACCATGATAAGTAAATGTACCCCAGGTGATGATGCACCCGAAGCATACCCCCCTTTTTTTTCAAACACAAGCAATTTTTTTTTTTTTTTACCACAATGAGCAAAAAGGTATGGAAAAGATGCTTGCCATAAGCTGGGAAATCACATCTAAGCGCATCTAGAAGTCAACTTTCCTGGGGGGAGACCTCCTAAAAACCTAACTGTCGCTTTACCCCTGTGGCACTTGTTTGTCGGCCCTCAGGAGATTGTGCGAGTACTCGACCCACCCGTTTTACAAGATCTGGACTCTCTGAGCACCAGAACTGATATTCTTGGTTTCATCCAATTTTACATACATGTATGACAGTAGGGGGTCAGTGCTCAGTACATTGCTCTGCCTTTTAATTCTCTGTAAAACCCTGGTGGCGCTAACAGTTCTTTTTTCATGTTTTCATGCTCAGCATGACCGTCTTTGAATAAATGACAAACGCCGACTCTTTCCCCCCTTCTTCTAGGGAATGGTGGCAGCAGACACCAGCCACGGCCTACTGGAACACCGACGGTGACTAGTAAAGAAACATGTAGGTTCTGCGGGAAAAGGTTCTTCGACGCCTCCAATGTCAGGCGTCACGAACGCATTCACACAGGCCTGAAGCCGTACGTCTGCAAATTCTGCCATCGATCCTTCAACCTGAGCCAGTCTCTCGCTGAGCACGAACGGCTTCACACTGGCTACAAACCGTACTGCTGCGATTTCTGCGGCATGCGGTTTATTCGAGGACGTGATAAAAAGTCTCACGAAAAGAAATGTACTTTCAAGCAGGTTGACGGTTGATGATACATTCCACCTGGCCCGTCTTTAAAGAAGGGACCCTAGTATCGTCCGTTACAGTCTTTCAATCAAATGAAGCTTAGGAAAGGGAGCCATGTCCTTGGAGATACCACTTCAATTAAGAGTGTACATTTTTTCTTTGTGAGAGATGATAAATATGCACACTTTCTTTTAAGGTCTCCCTCTGAATCGGTTATGAATCCAGCACAGATGAATGAAAGCTGACTGGAAACCCCACAATGAAAAAAATCAAAAGTACCATAACTGGTAGGAAATGGTAGAGCATTAAATTTTAATTTTTAGTAAGAGTGGCACTTTTGATTAAGGATCGGGTGATTTGAAACTGCATTTTGGTCCACTTTGACTCTTCGAAGAATTTTTTCCCTCTATGTTTTGCAATTCATTTTCTTTTTCTAATTGTCAGGAAATGATTCTTGTTTCTCATATTTTGTGAATGCACATCATGGCAAACGCAAAGGTCGTCAAAACGATCAGCATGTACATACTGTTGTGTGTTTTGGGAGTTGTATAAGAAACTGTTACTGCACCAAATGTACTGTATTTGCTTAGCTTCCTCACTACCCCTCAATTCACTATAATCCCCCCCCCCCCCCTCCGTGACTTCAACTGTCAGTTCCTACGCCGCAGGTTATGCCACACTTCAGAGCAACAATGCCATCTTTCTAGGATAAGTAATGCATTATACCTTTCATGACGTTTATTCCACTGAATGGTGTGGTATGCTGTGATGAAAGTAAAAAAAAAGCAACATGTATAACCTACTTTAAAGACTCAAAGTTATGTAATATAAAAATTAAGGAGTTACTTAAGTCCCTGCCAAAGCTCAGCATTTCCACTGTCCTGCTCTCAAACCAGTGACATCATCTTTCCATTCACTTAACTTTGCCACCCCTCTGCCCTCTTTTTGTCACCCTCCCCCTCTTTTTGCCACCCTCCCCCTCTTTTTACCACCCTCCCCCCTCTTTTTGCCATTTTGAAGTCTAACATCAAGTTTTTAATGGAGAAAGACAAGCCATTTAGTAATAGCCAAAGTGACATTAAACATGTCAGAATTTATAATGTATTTATTGTAGGTAAAACACAACATACGTGTTACTGATAGTATATTTTAGACTGCCATATACAGTACTGTTTGGCATTCTGTTCTTAGGTACAGTACATCATGTTTCGCATTAAATGATGGATTTTGCTGAAGCGACGATCAAATGTCGTTGCAAAGGTATGTAGTTAAAGTGTGCTCTCGTCGTGCGGCCCTGACTGCGATCTCAAATAATGTCTCACAATAACACCCGAATTGTAAGTTAAGTTTGGATAGCCACATATGAAGATTGTAGAATCGGAGTCCAAAAGCAAAATAGTTTCACAGGTATTTCCCTTAGGCTGTTGGTAAATTATCCAATCCAAGCATATCAAGTACCCATATAGCTGTTTTGACATCGCAAACCATGTTTTGTAAAAGTCTACTGAATGCAACAGTATCTACTTTAGGATTTTTTTTGAACCTCCCTCTCCTGTCTGCTACTCTTTTTGCTTTGAAACAGAAGTAATATGTTGTAAAACTGCAATAGGTCTTTTATGATATGTACTGTAACTGAAATCTCAGTATCATAATAGTAGTACTATAGTAAACCCTCTGAGAAGGTTTACTGTTTGTGTGGCATTTGTTCTGCATAAGCATGTGTTTGTGACCCAGTGGGGGTGTCAGTGGTGCCAGTCGAAGGACGTTTTTTTTTTCTCTTCTTTGCGGAGGGGAGGGAAAGCGCATCAAGCTTTAATGTCTACACTGAATGCCACCTTGATTGGTGCATAGAATCCTAAGAAATGTTTTGCCAAAAATGCCTCCCAGATTGCAGGAAATGGCACTCCTTGCACCTCGTTTAAGGCTTCCAGACATTCTTTATTTTTAGATATTGTGTTTTAATAAAAGCTTACTCTTCTAAAATGTGAAACTGAACTGTGACTGGGTGACAGAACTGTGACTGGGTGACAGACCGAGGGGGTTGTCAACAGCACTCACTGCCACATTTGTAAATGTTAGAGCGAGGTTGAGACTCAGAAGCTAATAGCTATTGTAACTCTCTGCTTGGACGTCTGCACGGATACCGAACTGCATGTGGCCTGTGCTATAGATACAGCACATACATCTCCTTCACCATGTATTCCTTGCTGCGCTGGTTTTTAGTTACCATGGTAACTTATCAGACATCGGACAGCCTATCACGGTAGAGACTTTGCCATACTAGTAGTTGTTTCAATGCAATGTGCAAGTGCACGATTCATTACACGTTGCATTTTAGACGTCATAATTACACAGAGATGAACATCATCAAGTATTATGTAACTTGTGTATTGGAAGGTCAGTGGCATACTGTGGATTAATCAAATAACACAGTGTTAGTTTTACATTATCAGATGGTGAGATAGTCTGTACCAAGATTCTTTTCGACCGTCAGTTTATTGCACCCTTCTTGCAGTCTGAACATCCGTGAAACAGCCTCAAGGAGACAAAACCGTCGTACAGCTGGGTATGACTGAGAAGGATGTCTCGACTATATTGTGTTAAATTTTTTTTTAATTTTGTCCCCTGCTTTTGTTCCTAATATTTTACTTTCAGTGCACAGTCTCATATTGGTTTTCCTCTCAATCATGATAATCGTTGGAACGTATCACAAATGCTGACTATTTTCCTCTTCTAGGAAATGGTGGCAGCAGCTGTCCACAGTCTCAGCCGGATGGAAAACAACCACAACCTCAAAACCACAAACCGCAAAAGCGAACTTCCAAAGCGACTTGCAGGTGGTGTGGCAAAAAGTTTTTCCACGCTTCCAATTCGAGACGCCACGAACGCATTCACACGGGCCATAGACCCTTTGTTTGTAAATTCTGTCACAAGTCCTTTAATCGCAGCCATGTGCTGACGGAACACGAACGGCTCCACACTGGCCACAAGCCATATTGCTGTGATTTCTGCGGTATCCGATTCATTCGACTGGCTGACAAGAAAGCCCATCTAAAAAAATGTGCCTTTAAACAGGCTTGAGAGGAAATAGGAAATCCTTGTTTTGCACTTGAAATTAGATCTTAGATCAATTCCTTCGAACACAAGCAGCGTTATTACTACATTAATGCTCTGAGCGTTTGGCCCTTATTTTCCAAATCTCTCCTCGAGTTCATGAAAAGTCCGCTTTTTTGGAGTGTGGTTTAAGTTTTGCATCATGTGAAACATGCAGTAGTTCAAACTTGGGAACTAGGTCATGTTAGCAACCATAAGTGACTAATTGGTTACCTTTAATACTTGTGCCTTGTAATGGTATAACATAACTACCTACCTGTGCAGTCATGATCAGCTCTGGTTTAAAAATGAAGTGTTACTGTTAATGCACTACAGGCAAATGTATTGTAATTAGCGCAACAGAATTCTTGTAGTCTTGGAAACCTGACCTATGCTCCCATGCTCCAGTGCACATACCTCCTGGCCTCCCTGAGCCTGTGTACAGACCCTGTGCATCCAAGCGTGTGGGATATGCAGGCTACAATAAGGGCAGCAGTGTGATGCTTTGTGAACCTAAGATGAGCTTGGGTCAGATTTGTGAGGCCTCCCTAAGTTTAAAGGATCAAGTACAGATTGTGTGACTTTCAAATCTTCAGGGAAGTTTGAAATGCCATGTTTCAGAAGTGTCCCTTTCACAGTCTTTGAAGTATAAAAACAGGGTGATTTGTCTGTAAAGGTTCGCAAAAAGAAGCCTGAATGTGGCTTTTTTTTTTTTTCGTTGAACGACCGTGGGATTTTATTTTGGACAAGATTGAAGAACTCCTCTTGAATGTGTCTTTAGTCAGTGTCAGTAAATTGTAACCTGTCAGATGTGGAGTGGATGCAAGTACTTACTAGAAAAACAGAGACAAATGCTAAATATTTTTTTCTTTTAGGAGTTGATGAAGCCCAACCTCTGTATAAATCCAGTGGAACCCAACAAGGCCAGGACGGCAAAGTAACCAAACAAAAGCAAATTGGTAAAGGGGTTTGTAGGTTCTGCGGTAAAATACTCCACTCTACCAATGTCAAGAGGCACGAGCGCATCCACTACTGGCCACAAGCCCTACGTTTGCAAATTCTGCAGTCGCTCTTTCAACCAAAATGTTCACCTCTCCCAGCATGAAAGGCTCCACACTGGTCACAAGCCGTACCCTTGCAGCTTTTGCGGTTTCCGTTTTGTGAGAGGAGCGGACAAAAAATTGCATGAAAAGACTTGTAAATTTGCATCTTGAAAAGAAATGGGATTTAAATGACATGCAGAAAGCTGAGTTACAGCTGATAGGAGAAAATTCAAGGGCATCGGGAGTGATAAGGGTTTGAGAGTTGTGATTGCTACAACTTACTCAATACTTGAATACTCATCTTGATGTATTCAGTATATTTTAGTAACACCATTTTATAGTAAACTTGAAATAATCTTTTCTAATTATTACAATTTTCCCCACAAGTTCAAACATTTCGGTTTTTTTTTTATTTTAAATCTGTTGTTAAGGTCGATGGAAGTATTTATCTGAGACAAGATGATGTGTTTATAGTTTGCAAAAAGTTTGAAAAGGGTTAACAAAATCACTGAATGTGGGATGTCCCTCCTTGAACAGACTTCGATTTGATAAGGTAACTCGACCTTAATTAAGAAAAAAAAAATGTCCTTTGTCTTCAAAGAAGTGATCACAGGAGTTTTGTTTACAGTAAAATATAGTTGTCATTCTCTTCATGAGAAGCATCTTGCTTCATGGAAAAAAGAATGTTTGGGCAAATTTGACAAAAGTCAAGTTAGCAGTGAGACAAATTAGCACCATTACAGATCCGTAGAAGGCAGGCGGCCTTAGAATCAGGCATTCCTCTCAAGTTTTGTGTTGCAAAACTGTCATATTTTTTGTAAAGTTAAGATGCCCTTGGTTGTTTAATTCTGCACAGTATCCAGTCTCCACTCTCAGGTGAACAGGTAACATTGTAAAAATTAAAGGTTTGTAAAGTTTTTATCGTCTGAAAGATGAACATCAAGTTGCTAGACAGTTATAAATTAAGTTGAGTGTCCATTTTGACGTGTGTACCTACCACATAGAATCCACTGATTAGGTTTACACACTTCCCTTCACCAACTGTCAAATGAGCGTGCTCTCATTACTGCATAAGTGCGAGCTTAGCAAGTGGGGTCCAGGAACCATCCTAGGGCCCCTGTTAGGGTTCACGGGGCAAAGCCGCCACCCCGGAAATTCTGAGGCCTTAGCATATCTCTTGGTGACAAATTTAATCTCAGGATGTATATTTTTGTTCAAAGTGCATCAATAAATGCAAAGATTCCAGATGATTTGAATTGTTTCAGTCAATCCTCTCGTCTAATTTGACAAGATGAGAACTTAAGACCCCCCATGGTAGGCCTGCGTGGGGGTGCGCTGGATCTCTGAGGGTTTAGCATATTTCTGTGTGAAAAATTAAGTGTCAGGATAGTATACTTCAAACAAGAAAACTTAACGACCCCTCTTTGGGGTCCAGAGGCAAAGTTTGTTGGGGGTCCATGGGGGCAAAGTCCCTAGAAGTTCTCAGGTCTGTGGGTGAAAAAGTTAAGCCTCATGGATTTCTAGAACAGAAAGGTAAAAGCAAAATTATGAGTTAAAACAGGCAATAGTCATGTACATGGTAAATTTGTCAGGTCACTTCAGCTGAGTGGGGGGGGGGGGGACTGGGGAAAGAGGTTCTGAATGGGGGAAATGTCCCCCCTAGGCCGCCACACCGTTGTCCCACAGCATAGTTGTGCAAGGAGATTTGAGACTTACGCCCGTCTGCGTATTTTAAGCATGTCAACCTGTGTCCATTTGCAGGGCTCTTTATTATTTCAACTGATGTACTCTAGATAGGTTTTGTTTACTTCTACTGATAGTTCGTCCCATCAGTGAATTGTTACAAGCTCTTTTGCTACAACATGAGTAAGCAGGTTCCTTTCTTCTAGTTGAGTAGCAAGGTCTTTGCAACTCAGCCTGTTATAGCAGTGCCAGTGAGATATCGCGTGTACTTTATTTTGTATCAGTGGTTACCAATGCTGACTGCTTGGTTGAGATTTAACTCAAGTACGCAAGCAACTACTGTTTGGAATGAAATTATAAAAATATTTTCCGTGTAGTTGAATGTGATATCAAATTGTGGCAATGATCAGTAGCAAAGGTATGCTGAAATAAGAGGAACAGAAAATGGTGCCAGCAAGTTGTAAACAATTTGGGGGGGACAGTAATGTTGATGTTTTAGTTATGGACTTGAAATTGAATGTACTTCTGTCAAAACCTCACTAGTTTCTAGTTTCTTCCAAATAGTAGTGTATTGTGATTAATACAAGTAAAATCATAATGTGTCGGATGTCCGGTGGATACAAGTGCTTTACTAGAAAAACACAAATGCCAAATATTTTCTTCTTTTAGGAGTTGATGAAGCCCGCCCTATGTACATGCCCAGTGGAACCCAACAAGGCCAGGACGGCAAAGTAACCAAACAAAAAGAAACTGGTAAAGGGATTTGTAGGTTCTGTGGTAAAAAATTTGACCATGCTCCCAATGTCAAGAGGCACGAGCGAATCCACACGGGCCACAAGCCCTACGTGTGCAAATTTTGCAGTCGTTCTTTCAACCAAAGCTGCCACCTCACCCAACATGAAAGAATCCACACCGGTCACAAGCCGTATCCTTGCAGCTTTTGCGGTGTCCGTTTCATGCGAGTAGCAGATAAAAAATTGCATGAAAAGAAGTGCACATTCGCATCCTGAAAGAAAAAAAAAAAATGTAATGAAAAGGATGTGAAGAAAGACGAGAGACACTTGATAGGAGAAAGTTAAGGACATCTGGAGTGATAAAGGTTTAAAGGTTGTGATTGCTCTAACAACTTGCTTATCCCATACTTCTTGTCTTGATAAATTCAGTATATTTTAATAATAACCACATTATAGTAAACTTGTAGTAAGATTTTCTTTTTATTACAATTTTCCCTGTAAGTTAAAACTTTTTTTTCGTAAAACAATGTTGGAAAACTTGATGGAAGTATTTGTCGAGAGGAAGATTGCGTTTAAAGTTTGAATTTAACAAAGATCATTGCATGTGAGATTTCTGTTTTGAACAGCCTTTGGATTTTATTTAGGACAAGATGAAATAACTTTTGAGAAATGTGTCTTCTGTTATCAGAGAAATGATCACAAGAGTTTTGCTTAATTCAGAGACAATTTAGTTTTCTGTCACTCGCTAAGAAGTATCTTACAACATGCAAGAAGTGAAGATAAAAGAGCCGTTCTGTTTGTGTTTCAGAGAAAATGTAGGATGTTTTCATTTTCATTTCAGTTGTACTTCCTAAAGAGTATGTATCATTACATTTGAAGATCAGTAAGAAGTTGAAGACTGACTGAACCATGGCTTTTTTTGTCATTGTACATTATTTTTTTGTGTGTGTCATTTGTAAAAATATAGATTTTGTATAACTATAAGTCTTTCGCTTTGAGTGTTTTTTTTTGCTTCACAGATGCCATACTTGTAGAGAACACTCCACAGAGTATATTAAAGCGATATGTCACCAGAGCATCATTTACAAGTTCAGTGTTCAAACAGTGTTTCCCAGGGTCACTAATATTTACATGGGAAGATGATGGGGGGAGAGGGGCAACTTTGACATAGTCAGAAGAAAAGTTAACAGTGAGACAAATTGCACAAAATACAGATCCCTAGAATAACAGCGGCCTTCGCGTTGATCATTCGTGTCAAGTTTTAAGCTGCAAAACTGTCACATTTCTTCTTTTTTTTCGTAACATTGCTTTAATACTGCAATTTTCAGTCTCCACTTTCTGATGAACAAGTAAATCGGAAAATTAAAGGTTTCATATGTTGTTTTCAGTGTCCAAAAGATGAACACCAAATTGCAGGACAGTTGTAAGTTAAGATGGTCCCAATTTGATGTGTGCACCTTCCACATGGAGTCAACTGATTAGGTTTATGCTCCTCTCTTCACCAACTCTCAAATAAGCTTGCTGTCATCACTGCATAGTTTTGCAGCGAAGCTTTTTTGAGACTTAAAGGGAAATAGTGAGTTTAGAATCCACCAACATGACATACTAAAGAAATAGCTTCAGTCATTACCAAACCATTCAGTTTCATCAATAAACGTCTCCTCAAAAACATAATGCATGTGATGAGTAACAGAAGATGCAATATTTGAATTTTGAAAAGTTTGGGTGAGCAAGTTAGTGTTGAGCAAGAAATAACTGAGTTGCTATCTTTGAGAAACTTATTTCTTGGCAAAAAGACTACTGTCTTTCCTTATTTTTAATAATCTATCATTCTGCAACCACAAACATAGGTTTCAAAAATATGGATGTTTTCTGTAAAACAAACGCCCTATTTACCTTTATGTCCACCTGCATATTCTAACCACGTCCACCTGTGTCCCTTAGCATGGCTCTTTATTATTTCAACTGATCTACTCTAGTTGGGTTGTGTTTACTTCTACTGATAGCTCCTCCCATCAGTGAATTGCTACAAGCTCTTTTGCTACTACATAAGTAGCAGGTACCTTGCTTTTAGTTGAGTAGAGAGGTCTTTGAAACTAGCCGCTGTAACAGTGAGATATCTCATGTACTGTTTTGTGTGTTACAAATGGTTACCAGTGCTAACTTGGGATGAAATTTGACTTATGCAAGCAACTAGCTGCTTGGGATGAATTTTCTCATGCATAGTCTTTATAGTCTTACACTCAACTTGGGGCAATGTTTTCTATACTGTTCTTTCTTGCCTAACTTTGGAGTATATGTATTCTCAGTACAAGCATTGTCGATTTCATGTTTCTGTCAGATACTGGTCAGGAACTGTTTGTGTTGTCACTTTTATTGCTTTGTTGCATATTTTTGGAGGATAGTATAGAGTGGTTGATGGGATAAATTATTTTATGAATAGCTGAACCTGATATCATATGTTGGAAATCTTAGCAAACACATGCTGAATCATAGGAACAGAGAATAGGGCTAGCAAGTTGTAAACAAAAATTTTTGACGAAAAGAAATGGTGACGATGGCATGGATAATAGTTTCTGTCCAAATAAAAGTGTATCAGTAAATCATAATTTGTCAGATGTCCAGTGGACGCAAGTGCTCACTAGAAAAACAGAGACAAATGCCAAATATTTTCTTCTTTTAGGAGTTGATGAAGCCCGCCATCAGTATGTGCCCAGTGGAACCCAACAAGCCCAGGACGGCAAAGTAACCAAACAAAAACAAACTGGTAAAGGGATTTGTAGGTTCTGCGGTAAAAAATTTGATCATGCTCCCAATGCCAAAAGGCACGAGCGAATCCACACGGGCCACAAGCCCTTCGTTTGCAAATTTTGCAGTCGTTCTTTCAACCAAAGCTGCCACCTCACCCAACATGAAAGGCTCCACACGGGTCACAAGCCGTATCCTTGCAGCTTTTGTGGTGTCCGTTTCATGCGAGTAGCAGACAAAAAATTGCATGAAAAGAAGTGCACATTCGCATCCTGAAAAAAGAAAAAGTACTTGTTGAAATGGACAGGAAGAAAAATGGGTTGCAGCTGATAGGAGAATGGTAAAGGACATCTGGAGGGATAAGGTTGTGATCGCTACAACAACCTGCTTATCCCATCTTTCTTGTCTTCATGCACAGTATCCAGAATATTTTAATAGGTTTTCTTTTCCTAACAATTTTCTCTGTAAGTCCAAACATCTTTTCTTTTTTTTTTTAGAAATCTGTTGGAACAAGTTGATAGAAGAATTTGCCTAAAGCAAGATTATATGTTTATGGTTTCTAAAAAGTTTGAAAAAAGTTTGCAAAGATCGTTGAATGCGTGATGTCTCTCCTTGCACAGCCTTTGGGTTTTATCTACTGTAGGACAAGATGAAATAACACATAACCCTAAAAAATAACTTCACCTCAAAAAAAAAAAAAACGCATCTTTTCTCATCAGAGGAATGATCGCAGAGTTTCGTTCATGGGAAAATTCGGTTTTCTTCCTCTTTCTAAGAAGTATCTCACATCATAAAGGGAAGAAATGAAGATAAAAGTGCCTTTGTAGTCGTATTCATTACAGTTGTTAATGAGCCTTATAGAAAACAAAGAATGTTCTTTTCATTTTCATTTCAGTCATACATCAAAAAAAGAGCACACAACACATTATGCATTTGAAAATAAGTTTGTTAGTTCGCATGTTACTTTTTGGTGCCATTTATAAAAATAAAGATTTTTGGTAACTACTGTACCAGGGGTTTTTTTTTTTGAGTGTTTTTTTTCCTCACAGATGCTATACTTGTGAGAAAACAACCCACACAGTATATCAAAGCAATGTACCACCAGGACATCAATTACAAGTTCAGTGTTCAAACAGTGATCCCAGGGTCACTATATTCGGAGGGGAAGATGGTGAGGGGAGGGGGAGCAACCTTGACAAAGTCAAATTGCACCATCCTAGAACAAGAGCAGGCCTCAGCAGATGTAGGTTAGGAACTGTATTGTTAATTTTATTGCTTTGTAGCACAGTGCTGGAGGATAGTATAGAGTGAAACGTAGGATAGAAAATTTTCCCAGTAGCCAATCCTGATATCATCATACTGTGGCAAAAGTTTCAACAAAGGTGTGGTGAAATCATAGGAACAGGAAATAGTTCTGTCAAGCTGTGAACAAGCCTATTCATTTAAAGGAATGTTGATGATAGTGTAGACTTGTGTGCCACAGTAGGTGTGAGACATTATACGTTCCTGTCAACCCCACTGTTTTTATTCAACCAGAGGTGTATCATGTCAGTAGGTTGTCAGATGTGGAGTCGATGCAATTGCTCTCTCTAGAAAGAAAAGAAACACAAACAAATGCTGAATATTTTCTTCTTTTAGGAGTTTATGAAGCCCATCTTCTGTATAAGCCCGTTGGAACCCAAATAGTCCGAGACGGCAAAGTAACCAAACAAAAACAAAACGGTGGGAAGGTCTGCAGATCCTGCGGTAAAAAATTTGTCCGCGCTTCTCGTGTCAAGAGGCACGAGCGCATCCACATGGAGCACAAGCCCTACGTTTGAAAATCCTGCAATCAGTCTTTCAACCAAAGTTGCAACCTCATGCAACATGAAAGGCTCCACACCGGTCACGGGCCTTATCCCTGCAACTTTTGTGGCGTCCGGTTCATGCGAGTAGAGGACAAAAAATTGCATGAAAAGAAGTGCACTTTCAAAGCACATCCTGAGTAATGATGAAATCGGATGAAATCAGTGTGAACAAAATAGATATGCAGTGGAATTAGGAGAGCCTTAGAGGGCTTCTGGGGTGATAGGGTTTAAAGGTTTTGCTCTTAACAACAAGTTGCTCATCTCTGTATTTGATACCTTGAGGTATTCAGTGTACTTTGACTGTGCTATAGTAAACTTGTTAGGTACTACTTTTTACAATTTTTCTCAGTAGTTCAAACATTTCCTTTTTTTTTTTTTTAATTTGTCGATAGGTTGATGAAAGCATTTTGTCGCCATTGACTACAGGAGAGAGAAAAAGCTCTTCCTAGTACTGTGGTATAAAATACCCTTGATATAAAATTATGGAAGTTTAGTTTTCTCTAGTTCAGATGTAACAAATTCACTACTTTTATTTTACATAATTAAATATCCCAAGACATCCTCTCAATATGTTACGATGATGATCTTGCTGTCCAATAGCAGAGGACAGTTTGTGGCTTCTACGGTAACTTTACCTTTAAAGGAAAATTCATTGGAACTCGATACGTGTCAATGTATACTTTGTAAAAGTAAATAGTCACGAAATTAATTAAAAAAAAAAAGGCCAGTGCCACATTTAACTTGAGAACCACCTGAAGCAGTTTACTTGTCGCCCTTGAAATTTATGGAAATTGTGGGCGAGAGGTTGAAGGAGCATACCATTCTGAGAAGCTTGTTTGTTTGTTTGCATCGCAAGTATGCTATTCATGTCGAGTGGTTGAAGATTTTGTCGCTTGAAAGTGGAAACATACAGTAGTCACAATTTGAGGAACTCCTCCATCTCATCAACAGCCGTTAGGGATCGATCAATTACCTTTTTATGCTCTTGTTATGGTTCTAACTACCTGCCTGTGCAATGCTGACCAGTTCTGATATAAATCGGAAGTGTTGGTGTTGTTGTATTACAAATTTATTTCATGAGCACAACATCCACTGCAGAATTTGTGTTGTCATGGAGACCCTACAGTATAGGATCATGAACTTTGAAAGAATAGTGTGTGACTTTCAAGCTTACAGGAAAGTATGAAATGCAATATTCCAGAAGTGAAAGTTTTTTTCTTTTGTTTTCTTTTGGGGGGGGCATCACTTAAGTATATATGTTACAGGCAGTAACTGTTCCAGTACAAGTAACTTGTCCTAAAGCAAGATTATGTGTTTATTGTTTGCAAAAAGTTGTAAAAAAGAATTGTTTTATATGTTTATCGACGGTGGAATTCCTTCACAACCTTGGGATTTTAATTTGAACTTGTAAGATGAAAGGACTTTCCCTGAAAATATACATCAAAGCTCAAAATGATGATATGAGCTTTGTTTTAAGGGACAATCCACTTTTGTTTCTCCTCCTAGAGAGGACCTTGCATTGAGAGAGAAGGAATTAGTGTAGACAGAACTGACTCCCTTATTTGTGTCTACTGTAACATGTTTCTTTTTTTTGTATTGGAAAATCAAGAACATTGTGATTTTTGCATCAGTTTTACAACAAATAAAGAGCATCATATCATAAAGGAAAAATGAATGTAGTGAAACAAAGAAAGATATACATATTATATAGACTAAAGCCATGTTCTTGGTTTTGTGTGTGATTTTTTTTTTAAACTGTTATCAGAGTATCTTTTGTTGTTTTGTTTTTTTTTTCACTGTAGTTTCTCTTTCACAGATTCTGTGGTTTTACAAAACAACCAGTGTAGAAGGTTACAGCAACATCTGTGTCAACAGAACTTTGTTGCAAGTTAAATATTAAAGTAGTGGTGCCCTCAGGGGCAGTTAAATTCAGATAGGGGAAGGGGTAGGGGGGAAAAACCTTGCCAAAGTGTCAGAAGAAACGTTGTCAGTGACACAAATTCCACCATTTTCAGATGTGTAGAAAGACTGTAACTTTCGCAGACAGTAATTCCTGTCAAGTTTCAAGCACAGTAGCATGTCTGTCATTATGAATTGTAAAAATTACACTTGCCTTGTTTACACTCGCACTGTTTTCAGTATCCCCTCTCAAAAGAAGAAAATAAATTGTGAAAATTGAAAATGTGTCATGTCAGTAATGTGTCAGATGTCCAGTGGAGCTAGCACTTTTAGAAAATACAAACCAACGCTAAATATTTTCTTCTTTTAGGAGTCGATGAAGCCCGCCCTCTGTATATGCCCAGTGGAACCCAACAAGCCCAGGACAGCAAAGTAACCAAACAAAAACAAACTGGTAAAGGGATTTGTAGGTTCTGCGGTAAAAAGTTTGTCCATGCCTCCAATGCCAAGAGGCACGAGCGAATCCACACGGGCCACAAGCCCTACGTTTGCAAATTTTGCAATCGTTCTTTCAACCAAAGCTTACCACCTCACACAGCATGAAAGGCTCCACACAGGGTCACAAGCCGTATCCTTGTGACTTTTGCGGCATCCGGTTTGTGCGAGTGGCGGACAAAAAATTGCACGAAAAGAAGTGTACATTCGCATCCTGAGGAAAAAAGCAGTGAAAACATGAAGCTGATATATACTATGGCTAGTAGGAGAGAGTTAAAAGGAGTGATATTGGGTTTGTGATCTCAGTGACAAGATGCTTCATCCTTTATTTCTTGTCTCCATGTATTCGGTGTATATTTTAATTGCGCATGTATTGTAGTTAACATTTTTTGTGTCGGTTTCAGTGTGCATTGACTACACCATGTAATACTGAAGCACACACACTAGTTACAATTCAAGAGCTCCGTGGTCTTGACGACAGTCACCGGTGACTAAACTGGTTATTCATGAGCACAAGAATCACAACAGAATTCATGTTTAGTCATGAAAACCTACAATATAGGGTCATGAAGTTCAAAAGAATATTACTGTGTGACTACCATGATAAGGGAAGTCTGAAACTGTGGCACTCCAGAAGTGTTCTTAGTCATTTTATGAAAACAAGTTTATGTTTTGTATAATTCATTCCACTGTAAAAATTTCCAGGAAAAATTTTTTTCTGTTTTTTTTTTTTTGGCAACATTTGCATATGTGTTACATGCATCTTATAGTTCTAAGTATTACTTGTGCTTAGGCAAGATTATTTGTATATAGTTACCAAGAGTTTCTAAACAATTCTTAAAATAGCCATTGAAAGTGGGATTTTCTTCTCAAACAGCCTTGGGATTTTAGTACGGATAAGATGACAGATTGTTACCAATACAATGTGTCTTTTGTAAATCAAAGAAGTTGAAATGGAGTCGTCTTTGTCTCCCTTAGAAGGAACATGGAGACAGAAGTGAAAATAAAAGTGCCTTTCTTATTTGTGTGTACCATAATGTGTTTCCTTTGTCGGAAATAAAGCTCTGATTTGATTCCTGTGCGTCGGTTTTGCACAACAAATGAAGTGTATCTCTTATTGTGCAGGTGAACGTATGTAAAAACTAACAGAAAGATGATTTCATAGTCTCTGTGGTTTTAGCAAGGTCTTCATTATAAAAAATCACAGTTCAACAGGAAATAGGAGTATTGCAGGTTGCGAATGACACTTTTGATGAAAGGAGTGTTTAAGTGATTGCGTGTGTACTGAAAAACCAAAAAGATGAGATAATGTTTGATCTTAACTTTTTCTTTATTTTTATATGTACACGGGAGGTTGTACATGAACGGACTATGTCTTTCAATGAAGGAAAATGACAGTAACTACTTCAAAAAGCAACGGGATTGGTATAAAAACAGTAAAAACAGAAATCATATTTGAAAATTAACGGTTCTTACATAACCACCCACATAATGAAAAATCAACAGTACAGGTCTCACTGGTGTATCTAAAACATACTACTCAAGTCGTCGCTCCTTGGTAGGTATTGGGAATTGTAGTATTTGGTGAAAGGAAACATTGTATTTACAAATAACCTACGAACCGAACACAACCTTGCCTGCGGCGTCAGTGATCCTGAGTTGTAACTGAATATTTAATACTAGTATACTTCCCACTGGCTTGTTCAAAGAAGCACGCCTTTGATTTGAATGAAAACTCTCAACCACTACATTATCGTATTCTACACTTTCTGTCGTTATGTTAGAAGAATTTGAAATCATATGGCAAAATTAACCAACTGAACCTTTTTTATTTTCTCAGATTGTCTGAATGGCGTAATTAAAAGCCTTACCAAATTTTTGGAGATGCAATTTCAATGTTTTTACTTTTTGCCTACGCACGTAATCACTTTAATGATAATTTGGACTTGTGAGCTAGACGTGACATTTATTCCTGTCAAATCCCTCTAAGTTTGTATCCAATTAAAAGTGTATAATGTCTAATATCACTGACCTTCCGAATGTACGGTAGAGCAAGCACATATCAGAAAACACAAACCAACACTGAATATTTTCTTCTTTTAGGAGTTGATGAAGCCCGCCCTCTGTATAAGTCCGGTGGAACCCAACAAGCCCGAGACGGCAAAGTAACCAAACAAAAACAAAACGGTAGAGAGATTTGTAGGTTCTGCGGTAAAAAGTTTGTCCACGCTTCCAATGTCAAGAGGCACGAGCGAATCCACACGGGCCACAAGCCCTACGTTTGCAAATTCTGCAATCGGTCTTTCAACCAAAGCTACTCTCTCACCCAGCATGAAAGGCTCCACACGGGTCACAAGCCGTATCCATGCAAATTTTGTGGTGTCCGGTTCGTGCGTGTGGCGGACAAAAAATTGCATGAAAAGAAGTGTACCTTTTACTCCGCGTCGTGAACAACAAAAACACGATGATAATGACAGCAAATAAGCTGATTTACAGCCGGATTGAGAAAGTTAAAGGGCGTCTGGAGTGATAGGAATTAATGCATGTGATCGTTTATCTTTTTGCAACAACTTTCTTCCCATGTTTCTAGATGAATTTGATATACATAACATTAAATCATATCATGATAAACATGTAATAAGTTACCATTATGAACAATATTCCACACAACTTTTAACAGCTTGTTTTATGAAACTCTTTTTACACGCTGATGTAAGGATTTGTACCACACTGATGAGGGGTAGCAATTACTTAAAAGTACGCAATATATTAATTGATGAATTCAGTTTTCTTAAGTGCTGTGATAATTTTATTGCTTTTGTTTTAAAGATACCTGACCATCCTGTGAGTCTGTTTAATTGATCATGCTGTTACCATAGTACAGTTTGTAGCCTCTACCACAAGCACAAAGGAAAAGTCACTTGATCCCGATATTTGTGAACGCTTGCTACTTAGTTGAGTAAAATATTATCATATAATTAAAAAACAAGCAAGTAGGACATTGCCTGAGCCATCCACAAGAACAGATCTGGAGGAAAAAGGGAGATGGTTAGTCTGTATCACTGATTTCATTACTTACCATGGGAGTTTGTACATTGAGGCAGTTCATGCCATATATATCAAATTTCATCTGTGGTTTGGTTAAAATAAGGAACCCAAGACTGCTCATATGGTGCCCTTAGAAGTTTAGAAAATCATCTGCGGGTAGTTCAAGTAGCAGTCTAATCCATTCTTAGAAACTGCTTTGCTATGGGAGACTGGTTTTTGGTAATACATCTGATGTCTGCCAGCCGAGCTAACATCACTCAAATTGGTCAGCAACAGCTGGTGATGGCTGTGACAGTATTTGTGACTGATTTAGTGACACACCAAGAAAAGATAATTTGCTCGTGAGGGAGGGTGGGAGGTAGGCACATTAGTTTGCAGCAGTTTTGTTTGTATTTACCAAGTTTGTGTAAAATATCGTAACATGCTGTTTCTAAAAAAAATATTCCTTCATAGCATGAGCTTCTGGAGGAATTTGACATGTAAGACAGAAGCTTCCCCCATGATATCATTTCTCACTACCTCCAACCGTGTGAGAAAGACAGAGAATAGGCTTATTTATCATTGTATAACATGTCACCTTTGTCGTGCAGAAAGCGCAATCTCTTTGAATTACTTGGCTGCTTTGGGCATCTCCCAAATACAGGAAATGGTTTACTAGACTTTGACATTGCATGGTCTGGTCAGTGGTATACCTCTTTCTTTCCTCAAGTAAGATCTTGTTCTGTTGGACCAAACTGTACAAAGACATGTACCTTGAACAATATTATTATATGTTTTTTTTTCTTCCTTTAAGTTGTAAACACAAAGGTTCAATAAACACAGATATTTGATTCAAATAATGGTTTGTTTTGTCTCAATATTCTGTCGCTATTTTACCAAATGCCGGAATGGCATGGTGTCAGTTTGTTGGCACAAGGGAGGATGTGAAATGATGAGGATGTGAAATGATGAGCCTGTTGAATCGGTAGCTTCGTTGAAATTTGCCCAAAATGACTTTTCTTCCAGTATAAAGTGCTACGCGGTTGCATTTCACAGACTTGCAAATTTAAACAACTGTGGAGTGAAAAAGCTATCGAGTTGCTTTTGATGAGTTCGTTCAAATCAGTGAAACAAGCAGTGTTGTTGCAGGAGTGCAAAATGAACAGTGCTCAAAATCAGCGTAACATTTTAGGAAATGTGCAGTGTTTAAAAACCAACCCAAAAACTGATAGGACTCATTCTGGTAAAGCTAACTTAAACAGAGGTATTATTTGGTTTCGTCAAAAAATTCTTCTTTTTCTTCTTGTTAGTTATGGCAAAAGAAAATGTCCAAAAAAGATGATGATGTTGCTCAATTTAAACGTTCTTGTTGGAAGGAGGAATTTCGATATTTGTGGTGACCTTTCTCGGCTTCCCATTTACTGAAACGATCCAACGCTGAATATTTTCCCTCTTTTAGGAAGAACCAACCGCTGCCCGTCTAATCCGGGTGGACCAAGATGGCGGACTCAAGACCGTATAGCAACCAAACTGGCACAGACGGGCAAAGTGGCATGTCAGATTTGCGGGAAAAAGTTTTCCTATGCCCGTAATCTCAAAAGGCATGAGCAAATTCATACCGGTCACAAGCCCTTCGTCTGTAAGTTCTGCCATCGGTCCTTCAACCGGAGCCATGTGCTCAGGGAACATGAGAGACTTCACACGGGCCACAAACCCTACGCGTGTGACTTTTGTGGGATCCGGTTGGTGCGATTGGCGGCCAAAAAGGCCCATGAAAAGAAATGTTCCTTCCAAAAGGCAAACGTCTGAAGTAAAAGTATATTCTTGGAAGAATGTTTAGTAGTTTGTGAAAGACTCTTAAGCCTCTCAAGATGGTTTAATTCAACTTCTACCACATTTTGGCCGGGAAATCATGGTCACCTGATCGAGAAACTGCTAACAAATATAGTTATTTCCTAGTTGTTGAATGCCTTGTTATACGGTTGTGGGTTGTTTTTTTTTAAGTTTCAAGATTCCAGCACTGTATATATTGTACACTTTATTTTATGTCATGACACCTTTTGGATTCAGTCCTTCCAACCTTTACCACAGAAATTTATAAATGTAAAAACATTATTCTCAATTTTTAAAACCTCCCAGAGATTGCTCTCTGATAAAGGTCGTTGCCCTAAATATTTATGCAGACCTCTGAGGAAACTGAGACCACTCAACTAAAAGTTGTAAGTTAAAATTTGAGAGTTAATAAAACTGTAACCAGATTGGTAGTAGACATTGTGGTATGAATCTAATGACCAATGTACGTAACCATATTTGAAAATCTAGCATATTTTGGACATGTACACCAAAAGTCTAACCAGTGCCTCACTCAAAGAGGTCTGAGCTCCCTGTGACACGGTAGCATATTCCTCTGTTACACCCAGTTGCCATTTTTGGCAGATTTTGATGTGGACTTTTACGTATGTTCTTCGTGGTAAAGGTATTTTGCATTATGAGGGAAAGTAAAAACTGAATCTGCCTGTTTCATTTTAGGCTACTTATTTGTACATCAACCTGCAAAGATATGGAAGCGAAGAATCATCTGAGCTACATACTTTTTGAGTGTGAAATTCTATATTGCTCCATGTAGGTACTGTTTTTCCTCTGATCTGATTTCTTTTTTCCAGTATTATTAAGAGCAAGAAAATTAAGGTAATTGAAATAAGTTATTTCAATAAAGGTATAAAAAAAAAGTGTTTATAAAGTTCAACTCTTGGGGGATAGTATGAAAGTAGCACCATATTCATCATGTTGTGACAAAGGTATTTGAAATGTCTGAAAAATGGAATATATCGTACCATTCTACGTGATTAAAAAGTAGTCACAGATTGCACCAATTTGCATCTCAGTATTATTTTACTTGAAACCTTCATTAAAGGACAAGCAGATACCCCCTTTCCTTAGACCCCCTCCCATGTCAGGAAGAGAAATCAGTCAAACCCCCTGTGCATGCCATCAAGACTAACCCCTCCTATACAGAACACCATGTAAAGTGAACACTCAGTGGTAATAGCAAAAGTCGGGTAGATGCTGTTATTAGAACTCAAACTTTCTTTTAAACCATCCTTATTCACCCTTTCTCTCTGCTCCCCAAATTTAAGTGCCATTTGCAAGTTTCACTAAGTTCTTGGTGAAGTTACGTCTCTGGAGAATGATGTGAATTTAAGGAGAATATCACCTGGGGAAAAACAGTGTTGATGGGGAGAGGAGAAAACTGTCATGTACACTGTATTGAGTGAAAACCCACTTGAGCAATGACAGTGCAATGTTGGTAGATACACTGATTAACAGTCAAACTTTCTCATTGTTCTGCTCTTCCATAACCTTTTTTTTCTGCCCAACAGATGTAAACTTGCTTTTTCACAGTTTCGCAGAATCACACTCTTTTGTGCATTTGATTCTCTACTGGAAACCAGTTTGGTGTTGGGGCAAGGGAGGAAGACTTCTTCAATTACCTTCTGGCTTTTTATTCTGCGACTAATTACTAAGCTCCCGTTAATTATCCGTCGGTACCAGGCAGGTGTTACAGCTGTCTTTCAGATTGTGTATTGACTGTGGTATGATGATGGTCATACCATGGACCGTAATCGTAAATAATAAAAATGTAGTCTCGGGTCCTGCTTCATCCTCTGGTGGAGTGATAGTGTCAGTGGCCCATCAGGAATGTTCTCAGTACTTTTGCGGTTTGCATCACATTTCAGTATACTACTTAAGGACAGTTTATGCAAAAAATTAAAGAGATGCTGAGTCATCATGATGTATTATTAATACATCATGATGACTCATGTTACACAAAATGTTTAAAAGTATAGCATTTCTGTATATCGTAATTTCTGTAATGTGTTTGTTCATTTCTTTGGTGAGAGCAGAAGCATTGCCTGCAGTCAATAGGATCAAGCAGGAATCTTTTTGTAAATTCAGACTAATTTTGTCTGAATTAGTCTGATTAATTAGAATTGTCGTTGGCGCTAGGATTGAATGAAAGTCACATCAAGCCTGCCAAGGCAAATGGCATATTTGTGAAAGGGAGGTGAGAGCCCCCAAGGTCCAATTTTTGCCATTTAGTAATAAAAAGTTTACTCATTAGCGTGAGCTTCTTTTATGGTCGCTGCTAAGCATCTTCAAAGTTTCTTCCCACATAGACTTCAACTGTTTATAGCTACAACTGCAGCTGTCTGATTGGAGGATTTTACAACCAGTTGAAGCTGTTCTCACAGAAGAAGTTACTCTAGATTGGCACCACAGCTTTTGTTCATAGTTTGATAGTACAACCATTTATTTACTACAACAAAGTTCACTTATGCTTGTAGTCCATCCTACTTACCCCTCTCCCCTCAAATAAAAAAAAAAGAATTATACAATTGTATGAAAGCTTCTTTCTACACATGTCATACTATGCACGCTTAAACACTAATGTTTTGACACTGCAGTATCAGTCACAGTTACAGTGCAACCTGTGACGGATTTAACAGCTAGTATGAAGCCTGATTTCATTTCGTGATAGTTGATACATGAAACTTTATAAAATGAAGACTTTACGATTACTTTACACCAGTTGACATTACAACCTGTTATTAATAGCCAAAACTACTGCATTATAACACCTGTGCTATACGTGCAGATCAATTCTCCAAAACACTTTTTTTCAGGTCACAGAAACAGCGCCTTCTAAAGGCCTTGGCCCGCTTGGGCAGCTGCTTTCACTGGTCTCTGAAATGCAACTGTTTGTTGATTATTTGTTGACTATTTGTTAACAATAGTAAACTGGCACAGACTGGCACAACTGTTTGATTGTGTTCCAAAGCAAATATTCTGTGGCACTTCTTCTGTCTCAAACACTTTCCTATTAAATGCTGGTATTTTGTGGATTTTCTTTTTAATTCAGTCTAAAGTTGAAACACTTGATGAGATCACCTCGGTATATGTAACACACAAGTAGAAGCTAATTTGGGGGCTAGAAAACTTCGTACTTTCCACGCACTGAATGTCAACAATGCCATTGAGAAGGAATGCCGATCATGCAATTCACCGTCTAAAGACATCCACCTGAAAGAGGGCAGCGTTTTTCTTTTAATACAACCGGTTTATGCTCTACCAGTCAGGAGAGTACTCTCTCTTTGAGCTTTTTTACGTTACCAAGTGTATCTACTTTCCCCGAGTTTCCTGAATTTGTCAATTTCTGCAAATTTGATTGGATGGGGGTGATGACAGGCTGGGCGTGGGGGGGGTCGTTGGTCGAGGGGCAGTTGAAGGGGGTGAGAACTGAGATTCTTGAGATGTCCATATTCTGCCTCCACTTGTAATTTGGATAGTTACACAGCTACTTACGTTTGTTTTCTGTCCTATCTAGGAGCACCCCAGGTGGACCCCCAGGGATCGGCTGTTCCCCGACACTATCCACTGGGTACATGCAGGTCAAATCATGGCACAAACATTCACTGCGAGTACTGCGGGAAGGAGTTTAAGTCCTCTTGGCATCGCAAACGACACGAGCTGATTCACACCGGACAAAAGCCCTTCACTTGCAATTTCTGCCACAAGGCCTTCAATCAGAAGAGTAACCTGCTGGAACATGAGCGGGTCCACACCGGGTCACGGCCGCACGCTTGCAAACATTGTCGAATGCGATTCATGAAACTGAAAGCCAAAAATGCTCATGAGAGGGACTGTAACATTGCAGCAAAAAACCAGAGGTAGTTTTTGTTGTCAAAGACTCAGATGGAAAGACGTTTGCACTTAGTTACAAAAAGGTGGTGTATTTTCCCGGAAAAGTGCACGAGCAAGTTTTCGAGACAGCGCAACGTAACGTTCTGCAGAAAGTCATTTCTTTTAAAAAAAAAAAGTAGAGATCCAACAGAAGTGAAGAGATTTTGACCTAACTGCTTAGTGTCCGTGGCTTATAAATGTGCCGTTAGCTTTGTTTTCACTACGCTCACATCTGCAAGACCTGAGATCCTGAGTTGGGTTTTCAGTTGTCAGTGGTGCCGACAGGATTCCATGGAGTGGACTGGGCGTGGTGGCGGTCTGCATGTCATGGAGTGGAAGACTTTTAATCTTTGAACATTGTCAGCTGCACAGTTGAGTTTGATTTGGAAAAATTCCTGTGACCAGAAATAGAATTTTTTTTTTAATTTAGGGAAGCACCATGCTTACGTAGAACTGTTGGCTTTAAGTGATGCCAAATAGAGAAGACATTTATTTTGTTCACAGAAGTACTTGCAGAAGAGAACTCTTTTTCTCTTGGTGTGAGCATGCAACAGGAGAATCAAAGTAGTTTCTTGACTTACGTGCAAATGTTTTTGAGCCGCAATTGTTTCTGCTCAGTTTAAGAAAAAAAAATAAACTGAAGAAGCTGGGATGAATTGTCGTGATCGATTTAGCTGCAAGAAAAAAAAAAAAAAAGAAGAGAAATGACTAACGTGACTTCCCCTGTGAAGAGATATTCACTGTGTACATTGCCATGCATAGGTACATTGTGAAATTGCTGACCTTATACCGTAATTATAAAATACACTCCTCGTAGAAATCTTGTTGTTTATTTCACAAAGTGCGTCTGACGCTGAAAAATGGAAAAAATCAATAGAAGTCTCCAGAAAAGGCATATTAAATAAATCATTAAAACTGATCAGCTTGTCATGGATTTGTAAAGCTGGCCAACTGATCTCCCCCCCCGGTGATCTTCTCTTCCCCAACTTCCCTTTGCCCTCATTGTCATTGGCCCTGACATGCACCCTCCTGGTCTCTTCTTGAGTGCGCTATTCCAAAAAAATGTAACTGTGTGGTATTTTAAGAGTGGTAGCATCAACATCAAAGGAACAACGAGGAGAGTTATCAGAAGGGCCCAGAAGTCATCTGCAATTGTTCTTTCAACCCTCCTACCCCCATGTACCACCATCTCCACCCCCGCCTTTGCTGAAGATGAAAGCAGTTGAGCAAACATTACTAGTACATCTGAATATCTTCAGTACTGTGTATGTGACAGGTGGAAAGATAAATAAAGCAGTTTGCAACTAATATACAACATATGTCAGTGACATCTGGTGAGAAATGCCTTATTCCTAAAGGGTACATCGATTTAAAAACTATTATCGTATCTCTTCATTTGTTATGCTACTACCTTTTACCCAGCCACCCTGCTTCCGTTTTCATAATCCTTTGCTTTCAGTTGTTTTTAGTAAGGAGTGTGCTACATGTGATTTACGTTTTGTGAAAAGCTGTAGCCTTTTTTTTTTTTTTGCAACTTTGTATTTAGCTGTGTGGATTACAGCTAAAAATGTCCCCTGTTCAGTAGTGTGAAGAACAACCCCCTGTGGATGCATAGAAATTAGTAATACTGGCGAGACACGTTAACCTACAATAACACAAGGACATGTAAGAGAAACATCGGCATCCTTGACCTAATACATTTTACCTGCGTACCTTGGATGGATAATATGAGATGTAACTTGGCTCCCTTTTCTCTCATTTTCTCCTCTAGGCCAAACGTCATTGGCTGTTCGGCAATCGCAATCTGGCGAATGGCAGTCCCAACGAAAAGCGACCTCGACCCGTTGCAAATACTGCTACAGGGAATTCAAATCCTCGTGGCACAGAGACCGCCATGAACGGATTCACACTGGCCAAAAACCGTTTACCTGCAGGTTCTGCCAAAAATCCTTCAACCAGCGCAACACTTTAAAGCACCACGAGCGGCCTCCACACTGGCGACAAACCCTACCCGTGTAGATTCTGCGACGTTCGTTTTGTTCGGACTTCCTCCAAAGACGCCCATGAAACTAAATGTGCTTTCAAGCGCTCTTAGCTGGTATGCCAAATCTTGCAGCTTTTCTCAGAATCCACCAAAGCTATTAGATAGAAGTAATGGAAGAGTGTAGAACAAGAGTGGTTATCGGGAATGTATCAAGATTTAGGCAACTTACCCCCCTCCCTAAAGGACAACATCTCTTCCATTGACCCTCCTCTCTCCTCCCATACCACTCCAATCTGAAACAGACTATTGATATCTGTGGATATTATTTGTGAAAAATATCCCCTCTTAAATTCATTATTCTTTAGATTAAGAGCTTTCCAAAATTTCACCATGACTATGCTTTTGTCATCCAGAAATGAAGCTAATTTCAAGTCAACAGTGGATTGAAGCCTGTGTTCATTTGTCAACTTTCACAGGCTTACCCTTAAAATCTCCTGCGCTTTGAACGAACATGCCACACATTCCCAGTTCAGCAGGAGTAGAGTATTTGGTCACATCAATTGCAGCTAAAGGTGATGACCATTAGCATTCCAGATACCCTGGAATGCAGAGGACAAGTCAGAAAAATGTCCTTTCCCTCCAAAATGTTCCTTTCCCCCATTTTGTTTAGGGAAACCTCACAAATCTAACCTAAGATCATCTAGGTCCACAAAGGTTCGCAGTGCCGCTCATTATGCAGCCTGCCATATTCCACATGCTTGAGTGCACACTGCAGCCTCTACATTGGCTCTGTGAGACCAGAAGGTATGTGCACTGGAGTATGACTCATTACTCTCTGGTTGCTATCCTTATTGCAAAAGGTGCTGTATGGCTTGCTCTGAGATGATCTCAGGTTAGGTTTGTAAGTTTTCCCTCGCTGTCCTCACCTCTCCTGTAACCATGGGATTTCCTTACCTTGACTGATATTGGCAATGTGTAGCTGGCATTCATCTTTGCTCATTTAAAAATATTACTGTGGAACAGTACAACTGCTTTTACCCCTTCCAGCAAGAGTCAAAAAAGTATCAAAAGTTGTAGTATTTCAAAACAAAGGTCAAACGATACATCCAAATAAAATATGTCAGAAAGAGGATGTGTCATTGCCTAATGAAAATATATCACAACTCAGAGAATGGTTTCATCTTACCTGATATGCACCCCTTGTTCTCTGTTTTTCCCCATAGAATCTGGAACGAGAAGGCGCGGTAGTTCAGCACTGGACAAGCCATCGTCTGTCCGATCCGAAGGCAACCGGTGCAATTTTTGCCAGAAAGTGTTCAAGTCCTCCTGGCATCGCAAGCGTCATGAGCTGATACACACTGGCCAAAAGCCGTTTGTGTGCAAGTTTTGCCACAGCGCATTTAATCAAAGGAACCACCTTGATATCCACGAGAGGAAACACACGGGTTACAAACCCTACGCATGCCAGTACTGCAATGTCCGTTTCATGACACAGCCGTCGCGACACATTCACGAAAATAAGTGTACATTTCGTAATCAAAATCCTGCACCGTAGCAGATGGAATCATCCCGAAAGATTTGCCATCTCGCTTTCGACTGGCAAGTTGCTCGCAGAATTGCGCAGAATTATGTTTTCAAATTAGACTGAACGGACTTAAATAACCCGTTTCCGATAAACGCTGATCAGCCCAGAAGTCAGCAGGATGAACGTTATCCTGGTTCAAATCAGTCTTACTGGGGATGCGTTCAGACCCTTCTGTAAAAGATGTTTCCATCTTAGAACAACACAGCTGTACTGGAATCCTTCTGATACTGTAATCATGTAAAACTTAATTTTTTCTTCCGAGTATGCAAGAAGAAATTTGTAGTTTCAAACTGGCGACATTCTGTGGACCATCAATACAATAGCTGGAAAGAGATCTTTATGGCTCATTCCATACCCTCTTAGATGTTTACAGGTCATTCTGTAATATTTATTTATTTTTTTTATTTTGCTTTGGACCATAAATACTATTGTTTACCGTAACTCATCCGCTATATTAGTCAAAACAGCAAAGATGTTTTTCTGCGGTTACTCAAAAAGAAGTTTTCAGATCCAGACAGGCTGGCAGCTGTAGTCTTTGAGCATCCATCTGAAGCATACCCATTTACTCTATCTAGTCCATAATTTAGTCATGGAAGGGAGCTCAAGTTCTAATTAAAAAACTCTGTGATTTTGGTGCAGAATATACAGACTTTGAATACTTCTGTGCACATTTCATCATTGGAGGAGAGAAAAATATTTTCCTTTGGTTCATTCAGCAAGGAGGAAGTTCTTCTTGACTGATGGCATGAATGTTGTAAGAGCATTTTCGTGAGGAATTCTCTCTTCCAATATTTGTGGCGTGCTGCCCTCTTTATGTGAAAGCAATCTCTCTTATAAATTACCAAAGCTTGTAGTAGTTCTAACTTGTACATAGGATTTGTTTTCAAATATAGTCAACATGTCTCAGTGCACATTTTTAGGCGATCATGCATATTCATTTTTTGTTTTAATGCCGTCGTAAACATTCTTCCACTCTGTTTAATTTTTTTTTTTGTTTTATGGTGGGTGAGGGGAAGGGGAGGATATAAGAAAATAGTTTTCATTTGTTTTGTTACTTACTATTCTGTTTAAAATGTTGATAGATGTGATGGAATGCAACTCATTCCTTGAAAATAAATTGTTTGCTACAGTCCAGCAACAAAAAATGATTTTAATTTCATAAGTTCTTTCAAAAAGATCGTTTTTAACCATAGTCATTCGTTTTCTGATTTTGCCATCAAAACATGGAGCCTTCATTTGTGATTTAAGCTCTATTGAGTTGCATTAGTACAGCTGAGCAAATGGTATGCATTAAACAGTATCAGCAAGATGTGCATCCATAGGAAAGGTTCTTTCCAGCCACTGAAGTCTAGCTAAAATACTTTGCCTGAGGCAAGTATAACCCATAGGGGATTTTAGAACCATGACTGAACAAATACCCCTGAACAGATAGCCCTGGAAAAAAGCCTCCCATGTGGGTGTGGGTGTCTGGCAACCATAAGAGCAAGAGCATGGACTTGTAACAGTGTGCCCAAAATGGCCAACTGTTTTGATTCCATGGGGATCGAGCTTCATAATCCTTGCACGCGTTGAAGTTTGTATACCAGCTACCATCATGGTGCCCGGATTAGCTAGGCTAATCACTGTAGCTGCGCTCTAACGGGATAGCTCCATGTAGTCACAGATGTTTCAGGGAGTCGGCCCTCTATGTCTTATGTCCTTCTCTAAGGTAAAACCTCTCACTGACAGCAGTTTTTGTGGATGCAAACTCTAAACAGCATTATTGAAGTTACCTGAATGCATCTGGCAACTGTGGCCTCTGTAGCAACATCGATGAATCTCCAAATGAAAACGCCTCGTGGTTGCAGAGCAGCATCTGTGAGATGTGGTGTCCTCTGTGAATGTGGCAGGGTTAAGCCAAGTGGAGTATTTTATCGGAAATGTAGGATACAAACCCTGTTATCTCAGCCTAAAGCTACTTCTGAGTTGATAACATCAAGGCATTTGGACGTTTCCGTTCATTTAACATACCGAAATGTCAGTGGAATTGACTTTTCACATAATTAGTCGACAGAAAGGGACGCAAATTTCTTAAAATTCTTGATTTGCTTGTAGGTTTACGTTTTACAATTATGTTTGACCAAGTAAGATCTCACAGTGGTATATGATATCACGATGGCATTATCGCCGCTCGTCTTAAATAAGTATTCTGTAAAGGTGCTCCTCATTTGAGAAGTATGTATCTTACTGGCAGTTCTAATGTACATTTGTATTCTTGTGGCGCTGATAAAGTCTGTAAATACAGCTGTCCTGACAGACCAAAGAAACAAATAAATTTATATTTTGGATGTAGGTCTTTTTTTTTGCGTGTGTGTGCTTATCTTTTTATCATATTAACACAGCCTTTCTGCATTGGTGCTTCAAGCTAATGTACTGTATAATGGCCCTGTAATGTCAAACAATTTGGCGTAAATCGTTCATACATTACCAGTTGCTTTGGCCATCGGTCGCCCCAGAATCAGTTCTCTTCCATTTTTCAAAAATGACGGCAGGCTGGAGGTCTGATAGGTTTTTAGAAATAGCACTAATCACGTTTCTGAAATTTCATCCGTTTTGCAATTTCAAACTTGAAGCCAAAATCCTTTGGAGTTAAATTTCAAACTTGAAGCCACGCCGATCAGTCCTAACTGACAATCGTTTCCAACACATTAGCAGGTCTTGACCAGCTCCATGGCATGCACATTACTTTGATGTTAAGCAGTCCTTGTCGGTTTTGTTATCTCCAACTTAATGCTTTTCCAAACAGTCAAATTTTCAACAAAGGAAAAAAAAATGTGTACCAATGTGACATGTGACTAATATGCTATTTGTAAGGAAATGGCATGTGAACTGAGTTAGTCATTTTGAGTAACTTTTTTGAGTTCCTTCAACTTCTAAATTTTCGTACGGCACTGACCAAATGTGGTCAATCGGGGGATGTGTACCAATGTGACATGTGACTTATGTGCTATTTGTCTGTCAGGAAATGGATTGTGAATTGAGTTAGTCATTTTGAGTAACTTTTTTGAGTTCCCTCAACTTTATAAATGTTCATACAGCATCGACCAAAGATGGTCAATCGGCCGACCCGTATTCAGTCACTTTTAGAGGATTTCATCTTCAATAAGTGTTACCATTTAATACCTCTCCCTCCCCTCACCCGAAGATAGTTTGCTCAGTTGCCTTTCATCACTTTTGCGTTATCTGTAAGTTTGTGCATATTTTAATTTTCGTTGTATTTTAGTGTTCAAGAAGCTGGGAGTGGAAACAAAGTCAGAGAATAAAAAAAAAATCCAGACTTTAAAAAGAGAAAAGATTCTGTGTCATTTGTCTCTTATGTAACTTTCGATGATGAGAAAACAGTGCGACCTGCAGGCACATGCCTTTTACTGCGTAGCTCGAAGTGAATAGGCAACTATTTTCTGCAGGCTTGTGAAAGTTTCTAGATGGTTATTACAAACTGTAGATAGTAGATTTATCAGAATACCTAGGTCTCACCGAATTTCCATAATGTGCTGAAATCATGTCTTGAAGAAGACCTTTTCTACATGATAGAACATGATGTGATAGCTAGATGTACCATAATGGTTAGGGTAGGTACCTCTTGCGAAGGGATGAACTTGTATGATATCAAGAGAGGATTGGCTGATCAGACCAGCATTGTCATAAATATTCAAATTTCATTGCTAATTCGTATATACCAACCAGTCACATCATTTGTTCAGTTATAACTCTCTGAAATACACTCACTGTTATTGAAGTAATCACCACGTTCCTTTGAATTTGAGAGTAAAATAGCAAGTTGAAAGGCAAGCATTCCTATAACTTGTACTGTTGAAGAAGAGAATGGGAGAAAGGTGGGTAGAGGGTTGCTTGGGAGGGAAAATTAAGTAGAAACTAATCGTTTACCTGCATGGCATCAAAAGGAGGGGAAGCTCGACGTATGCGGATACTGTAAGGAGACCATAACAGCAGTGTAAAGAAAAGGGCTTCAGCCAGCCATGAGTTTTAACATACAAACAGCAAATGAGTCAGTTGGTTGCCACATGTGCAGATATTTACGAATCTGAATGAATTCTCTCGTAGTAAATTATTTCAAAGTCAGAGAAACTGCCTCATGAGAATAAGTGTGAGATGTTGGTAGTTGTTACGTTACTTAAAACATACCATTTTCAAAGAATTAAGAAGTACCATATTTCTCTGAAATGAAGTATTGTCATAGTTCTATTAGTTTGAGTGCACCTTAATTACCATATCAAAGAGACAATCTTTGATTGTTGGCCAATTTTGATATCTGTCGGGCTACACGTAACTATTTTTCTAAGTTTGGTTTATATTTTTCAATGCTGTATATCAAACTGCATTCGCTAAGGAGCTATCCATCGTACATATATATGGACCAAAGTTTTTTTCAAATGTTGTAAATGTTACTGTGTGCTTTAATCCATAGATTACTTGGTTTTTCTGATTAAATAGTTAAATTTTGAGCTGAAACAAGGCCGGAGAAAGCTGGTGATGGGTAAGGCAGGAATTCAGATAAGGGTGGCAATGTTCTTTGCACAAGCTTCTAAAAAACTGGGTCATAAAGAGGGAAAGAAAGAACTCGTTTTCGTCTATGCTTAACGTTTGGAGAATGATTGTAACATCTCTGTTGCTTTGTTTTGGTTAACCTTGACGTCATCACCACCACTTCCTTCTGATAAAATGGTCATGTTTCTTTGTTTTGTAGACAGCTCCACATCCGAGATCATTGCAAACCCTGTAGTCCCGGGGAGAAAGGAGGGTCGCCGGCAATTCTTTCACTGCCGCATTTGTTTCAAGACTCTAAGCACAGCCCGACTCGCCATGCGGCACGAGTTGGTCCATAGTGGCATCCGTCCGTTCAAATGTTCTTACTGCAACAAAACGTACGCTAGGGAGGAGTGCCGTGTTAGACACGAAAGGACCCATACGGGGGTGAAATTGTACAAGTGCGATCGATGCAGCGAAAGTTTCATGTGGTACAACACCCTGCGCCGTCACAAAGATAAATGCTGGGGGGAACATTTCAGATTGAAGGTTAGTTTAAAGGCTTTACAGTGGTTGCTGTGGTAACTTGTCTCCATCTCATCAAAACAAGAAGCATGTATCCAATTCGCCAAAACAAAGCTTGTTCTCATTTTCCTGTGAGGTTTACCAAGTGAAAGTGAATAGACTGCTTTTTTTTTATTAAACATAAGCTGAATCATTTTAATACCTCTAATGTAATTCAAGGGCACATTGCTTGTATATTTGGTGTGTGACGTCTGACGGTCCTGGCACTCACCACCAATTAAGTTAACATTGTGTCCAACCTCCTTCGTAAGATTCCTTAATTTACTGTTGCACCCCACACAAAAAATGAGAGGCCATAAAAATTTGTCGCCGGTTATGATTATGGTTTCTCTCCTCCACCCACCCATAAGCGAATATGACTCCCGTCCTTTCTCTCCTATTTTGCGACCGCCATGATCATTTCGTCTGCACTTTTCCTTGTAGGACTCCACGATGTCCTCGTCCCTCAGAGAGGTCCGAAAGTCGGTAGACGCAAAGTCGAGAACCCGGAGGACCGCCGGTGCAGCCACTGCGGAAAAACCTACATCAACGCTGCCGTCCGGCGGAGGCACGAAATGATCCACCTGAACATCAAACCGTTTCGCTGCATCTACTGCCCGAAAAGCTTTAATCGCAACGATACTTGCAAGATACATATCAAATCTCATGAAAAGCCAATGTCCCTTCAGTGTTTGAAGTGTAAAGGTCTGTTCATGAATGGGGACCTTTTGAAGAATCACATAGCCAACTGCTTTTCAGGTGTATAGGGTGGCTGACCTCTCAAGGTAATCCTGGACTATTGCCTTGTCTGGAGTTAATCTGCAGGGAATAACTTTACAGCAAAAACAAACTCTAGGTTGACATGTTTTTTTTTTTTTTTAACTTTCAGACCAGCGTGTCTGAGTCAATGTCTACCGTGATGGAGTTGCTTGTCACAGTCGCAATGTTTTGGTCTTTGAGAACACAGTTTCCAGACCCCTTTTAAATCACTCGCATTTACAATTTTCCCTTATAGGAGGCCTTGCAGTTAACTTCAGAGGGATCAGCCTGCAAAGGGGTAGAGGAAGATCCAAAGGACCAGAGACGGACAAGGATAGAGAGTGCAAGGAATGTGGGAAGACTTTCACTAACGCCGCAGTCCGCAGGAGGCACGAGAAGATACACCTCGGTACCAAACCCTTCCACTGCATATACTGCCCGAAGAGCTTTGGAAGAAACGACAACTGTAAAATGCACATCAAGTCCCACGAAAAGCCGATGTCCTTTCAGTGCTTGAAATGTAAGGCACTGTTCGTTCACAGCGACCTATTAAAGGAACACGTGGCGGAGTGCATCGCGAAAACATTTTAAACGAAACCGGCGTCAAGAGGGGGAGACGATGGAGTGAGATCTTATTTGCCCCCTCCCGATGTCATCTTGTTTTCATCTTGGGTATTTGTGTCCCTTGTAGTTTGCACTGTGTGTCAGAGGTGATTCGTGGAGGATTATGGACAAGATAGGTACCCAGTAGTTACTGAAGACTTAAACATTGTAGATCTGTATTTCATAATTTTCACTGGCCTTTTGACTGGCATGAAGAAACATACGCTGCTGGAGATGGTGAAACTTAAAAAAGCTAAACCAATCTGTCCATTGGTATCCCCAACATCCAATAGTGATGAAAGTCTGAGCTGTTTACTTAACGAAAGACCAAGTTCAAGTCATGATTTACCACAGCGTCTCTATCAAATATTAGCATACATGAGCCTGCTTCTCTGTAATCCGGTGAGAAATGTGAGAAAATGATCAAGATTTGAAAGGAGCTCAGGGTATGATGCTAAATTTGGAAACATTAGAAAAGATTCTCCCCGATGATGTAAACACTTGAAGACGTTAAAACATTTTGGACCAGCAATCTCAGCAAATTTGTCTCTACTTTTTTCATTCGTTCAACGAATATCCCGGCTTTGGAAGAAGGTTTTGCTCATCACCAAATAAGCCGGGTTCACTACGAAACTGTCGTCATACTGTAAAGTAATATCTCCATCAAATATATTCACAAGTTTTTCCTCTCTCGAACACTTCCTCACCTTTGAGAGAAATGGGGTTGCATGATGCTTTCCTCCCATTTGCACCAACTGTTGACGGTTCAAAGATTAAACAATAATTACTTATTAGAAGCAGTTAATTTTATCACTTTGTCTCCACTTTTCTTTTTTTTTTTAAATTTGTACAGTGAAAGTCATAGAAATTTAGTGCTAGTAACTTTAAACTTTGGTTTTTATGTTTTTTATGTTTACTTAATTTTTTTTTGGCACTTTCCTCGTGGAACTTTTTGAAAGATTTATGACTCCAAAAGAACCACAATGTGAACAATATGTAGCACATTTAATTAGCCTACAAAGTTGTAAAGTTTTTATTTTCAGAGAGATAAAAGTCCAATCAAGATTTTGAAATGAGAAGGTATTTGTTTTAGAGACACATTACCTTGTGTAATGACACTGCAAAGAAATAGATGAGAAACTGCATAAATAAGTTTTGTATTGAAATTGGGTGAGGTCACGCTTGATTTGGCTCACTCCAAATCAACTTTTGTGTGAAATCCCCCCCCTCAGTTTTCAACACACCTTGAGGTACTGTCTCAGAGATGGAAAGTAAATCAAGTCTGGAGCAGTTGATCAGGGAGTTTAGGTCACTCACCTGAGGTAACCTGTGATTTCTCAGCTCTATGCATAAATGCATCGGAAGTAAGAGCTAGTTCCGACAACCGATACAGTAATTGTGCAGCCCGGTTTTTGATCACCCACACACTTTTTCAAGGTCTGGTGCACTGCTCTGAATCATGTGTGAAAGCAAAGCAGCTGTATCAGATGCATGTTTCATCGAGCTCACGATCACACGTAACAGCATTGTCAATCAAAGTTACTATACATTGGCTGAAGCAGTGTAATCAAAGAGACGTGCTTAAGTAGTATTTTTGTGACAACTTTCGAGAGCAAACTTGTCAAAATATCTGCTTTAGTTTCCTCTTGGATCATCCAAAGTCATAACAGATGATTGCCATGTCCAACTGATCTTAAGAGAATCAATATTTTTTGGAAAATTTGTGGTCCTAATTTCTAATTATCTTAGTCGGGATTGTTAGAACTGAAGTAAGTAATTGCTGGAATGACTCTGTTTACAGTTAACAGAATTTTGTGGAATTCTCAAATAGTAAACTTTCCATTACTTACTGTGTCTGCATGAGGTGGGTGTCCCTCTTTTAGGGAATCCTTTTGGTGCTTTATAGTATAGAAATAACGGAAGTTTTGAAATGACATTGTTCATGTTCTGTTATGTCATCTGTGATAAATCCATAAAGTCGAAGAATAATTTAGCTTTCTTACTTTGGAAATAGCAGATTTGAAGCCTTTAGAGTTGTCTGCGATTAGTTCTTTGAAAATTCTACTTTTGCCAGTGACACAACAAGTTACACATATTTGCTGTTTGCAGGCAGTTTAACCACTTTCCATTGTCAGAAAAAAAGTTATTCCCTGTGTGTAAGATCTTTTCAAAGGTCAACACCTTGCATCTATTTGTCACATTGATGAAGAAGTAAATACCAAGCATGGAACACAAATTTTATCAAAAACAATTGTGACTTTTCAAACTAATTGAAGGGTACCAGAGGTAGAAAATTAAGTGTATTTAGGCAACCAACCAGTACCTGCTGTTCTTTGTGTCCAGAGTAGAAAATTTTCGCACATGAATAATCCGTGTCCTGCTGGTTGTAACCAAATAATGTTTTCTTGCATGCAAGTCAAGGGTTTTATTGATGAAACACTCAAAGTGGCTGAAATCTTCTTTGTACTTTAATTTCTGCATGGTTGAAAAACCTTTTTGTTGTTTTACTGTACATACATTGCACATTTCACAGGCATCCCACTACTGCCACCATGTATGACCATCTTACCTTTGAACCTACATGCCTTAACAGTGTACTTGTGGCGACAATATCTGTCACATTACCCCACTATCACTATCAGAGGCAGACTTCTCTTCTCTGATTCCATAAATCTTACATACACATGTGCATGTGAAGTCATCCCACTGCTGCTACGGTGTCAAATTTGACTGGTGAATCCCACTATCTCACATACAGACAAGATACATGGCACAGCACCCTGCACATCCAAGTGCTGTGTAGAAGCATTCAATATTTCACACAATCCCACCGCTGTGACCTTGTAAAGCCTGCTCGCATGTGTTCTCCTACATTTTTTGTTCTCAAGCAGGCCTATACTTGTTATCCTTCTGCTACCATGTTTAAAAGATTGTTCTCAAGTGTTCTACTACATCTTGTTAACACAAGTGAACAATTGCATGTTTCACACATCCCATTGTTGCTACCAGTTTAAGTCTACTCTCATGTGTTCCCTCTATCTTGTGTGCACAAACAGGCTAATACATTACACGTTTTCCCACTGCTGTTGCCTTGCTAAGTCTGCATGCTCTCAAGTGTTCTCCTATGTCTTGTCTACAAGCAGACAATGAATGCGTTTAACATCCTACAGGTTGCTACCATTTTCTGCTTGCATGTTCATGTTCCCTCTATCTTGTGTACAAAAATACCCACGATGCTAGTATCACACATTTTCCCACTTCTGCTACAATTTAAGTCTGTGCACCACATTGCCACCACCATGCAATATATATGTGTTCTTTGTTGTGTATAGCATTTGCACCTAAGAGATGATCATGTAGTTACTTTGACATGTATCACTTCATTCCACAATTTAATGCTCAAGTTTTTAATTCAAATTATATCAGTTTATCCCTTTGCTACTTCTGTGGTCAACAACTTCCCAACACCACAAAGTTGGTTAGTGGTACCAATAGAAATATCAATGAATGCATTTAGCATTTTTTCATAGACATGCACCTTGATGATTTTGCTGTATGATGACTGCATTTTCAGATAAACATTGCCCTTCGTGTTCTGCAAAACTAAGTTAAGATGGAGAAATAGAACTATTTTTGTCGGTAGTGGAAGAAGCAAAAAAGTATTAAGATTTAAGGCTTAAAGTAAACCTACGCTTATAATCATGTGACAGCCAGTCATGTAACCAGACATCATTTATCATTAGAAAAGGAGTTAAGTAAATTTTGGTATTGTAACACTAATCAATATGTTTTAGTTCCTTGTAAATCCTTCTGATTGTAGTTGTGGTGTATTGAAAGTATTCTTGGCATTTGTTTCTTATGAGCAAGAATCGGTGGGGAGAGTAACTTCTTTTCGAGCATTTATTAAAGGTACACTAGACCCATCAGAGAGGGTACATTTTTCTTCTTCTTCTTTTCCTTGAACCCCTGTCTATGCATAATGTTATCTTACGTTATGACACCTGTTTTGCATTTCACAATGCACGAATAGAAAATGGTAATGCTTTTAGTCAGTCATTTCCACGTAATCCTAGCATTGACCTTTGACCTCGCTATGTGTAGTGAACCTGGCCTGTTCACACAAGGACATACAGTGTCACCTAGAGGTGCAACTTTCCAAGGAGCAGCCTCTGCCCTCAACCTCATGGGTACATGTTATGCAATCATGCGACCACACATGGTTTATGCTCTATTCACACGGACAGTATTTCAAAGGTGTGGCCCATATCTATGATGTAATCATTATGTAGCATATACGTGAGCAGTAATGTGCATTTTGTATGAAATGTTTGTGACTGAGATACATTGTAGTTAGGAGAGTAACGAACATTTCCATCAAATTTTAAAAGTAAATATGGGAAGACAAAGTGCCCTCACAAGTCCCTTTAGTGCCCCTCTTATAAAGGTAAATGAAGGAACATGGTACCTGTTCGTCCTTTTCTTATTATGTTCTGATCACTGGCTATTGGGTGCAGGAAAAGTGAAACTTGAGGTTTTGTTTTTGTTATCTCAGAAAGAGTCAATGTTTTATATATATGTATATTTGGTTGAGCGGTGAAATTAAAACTCGTGAACACCAAGACGGAAGTTTGCAGTTTGTCTTACTTGTCTTTGTGCTAATTGTCTTTGATTAAGTGGTGTTCCATGGTGGACATGAAGGGACAAACAGACAGGAATATCATTGTGAAACTTTTGAAATTTTTTAATTTATCAGGTCAAGTCGATTCAGTGTGCCACAAACTGTGAGTAGACTGGAATCTTTCAGAAATTGACACAAGATGTTATTGTGGCAAATTTTTCTCTTGAGCTCACGTCTCCAGGCAAATGTAGTTTGAATAGCCATCCTTACTTGTCTAAATCTGTCTCCCTTTTTGACAGGATGGTATGAATATGCCAGTCTTGGTATTTTTGATCTATAAGTTATGCAACTGCTGTGTCTCCCTGTCACCCATTCTTACTACAGTTTTATGAAGTTAATGCCTTCACTCAACTGACTGACTCAGTCTCAATGGGTTTAAAGATCATGGATGGGTAATTGCGCAAATTTATTTTATTAAATATTGTGCAGTGTGAATTTTTATTTTTTTAAATATTGTACAGTGTTAAATTTTACATTATACTAAGTATCATTCAATTAAATGAAGTACTGTACAAAGTTGATGCCTTCAGTCGGCTGACTGACTGAGTCAATCTGTTTAGTCAATGTGGGTGGATTATGGAAGGAAATGTTTGTAAATATTGTGCAGTGTTGATATTTGACATTACACCAATTTCATCAGGTCATCCAAGCTACTACTAACATTTGAAGAAGGAGGTTTTCTCTTCTGAAAAATTCAAGAATTTGAGAATTTCAAAATTTTTTCATCCAAAAATTGTCACTAAATACTATTTTGGTTGATATAAAATATATACCATGCATACAAATTTGTGCTGTTCTCAATTCAAATACACTACTAAATTTAATAACAGTATTTCATGTTGTCTAAATAAAATTTGAATGTAGATAAAGCACCAAGTTTGTGTTGTTGGTTGAAGGACAACCTATTTAGAAAGCTTGGTCGTCCTTTCAGGAATTTGAAGCGGGTGCGCTAGGACGACCTGTAAACTCCATGGCTTATTTTCATTCATATTAATGAGTTCAGAGATTGGTCTTCACTGGTGTTGGACAAATAATTTATTACTCAATATCGGTACTGCAGGCCGATATCTGACCTTTGCTGGTACGGACAAAATTTTCCTCAAAAGCCAAATACTACCCAACTGGTGTTGCTCTGTCAAGGAAAGATCATGTTCTCTAGGTACAATTTCAATTCTTAATATTTATCCAATTAATAAGGAATTTGGAAATGACACTTTTAGAGTTCTGAGTATGCCAGCTCTCAACTACCAATCTATAGCATTATATTTTATTTATGACCTGCATACAGTGTAAGACTGGCGTTTTGAAAACGTCGGATTGGTGTCTGCCAATATCGAGAATTAAAGGTTTCATCAAGCGATAAGATTGGTCTAACGCCAACATGGGTCGTTGCAACATCCACCTTTTAAAAGAAAACTTTTAAGACCGCTGTATGCAGACGGCGTTAGACGTTTCTGGGAAATTCTCTCCAGAAAGGTATAAAAAATTGATCCTGGAAAATTTTGGGAATGAGAAAAATGATATGAATGATTATGATAAACTGAAGGAAATTAAATAGGCGTACCCTTATCCAGTTGTCACTGTTTTACCAAACTATTACAGCGGATTTGCTCTCAATGATACTGACTGTGAGATCAATGTGGAGTGCCATGTTCAAACTCAGTTGCCTAAAATGTCACATCATTATGGAAAATGCAGTTCCCTCATTTGCATTAAATGTGGATTTAAAGGCGTAGGATATTTATAGTTTGGAGCAAAGTACTTTTTATACTTTTCTGTGTGGTTTGGCCCCCAAGTTAAGCAAAAATGAGCTTTCTGCAAAATAGTGCAGACTTGGCAGCCAGAATTATTGCCAAATAATTCCTAAATTGAAACAAAACAGAGAATTATTATTGAAAGTTCCATTCATGAAAAGACGGGATGTATTCTTAAAGAAAATTTTAATTAAAAGTCGCCTTTTCTGTCAACTGAGAAAAGTGTTTTGGATTCAGATTTTGGCTCATAGAATCTTACTTTTGATAGTTTCAAGGTGCATTCGTTTTTGCTTCTTAGGAGGAATTAAAACAGATCAGAAAAAAAAAGATGTAGAGAGACTTTCTTTCATCTATCCCTAACCTCTGTTTTTATAAAGGATAAATTGGAATTCCTTATTTTGAAATTTAAGAACATGTTGCTGTCACATCTATGTGATTCTGCTGATCTTTCATCTCATCTTCATAAGAAGTGTATCAGGCATCTCTAAAGTGTGCCCTGAAAGTCGTTTTTTTTTCTAGTGGAATTTCATGAATTTTTTTAAGTATCGAACAAATTTCCGTCCTTAACATTTCACTTTTTGCACGCTGTGTTCATACTTGCATTTTCTAAGTTATGTTATCAGAGGTTGGGAGACGTGGTAGGGGAAGGAGTGATTAGGGGTTTCCCACACAAACTGAGAAGCTGGTGTTTTCTCTCTCTCTCGTATGAAAATCGCACACATATCACACGGGAAATCCCTCGGCTCTGTCATCAGTTTTTGCAGCAGAATAGCTGTTCAGAAATATGCCATTGAGTTTAATCGCGACTTGGACCTTTTTACGGCTGGCTGCTTGAATGCAGAAATCATTTTTTACCATCTGGTCTCTCAGCTATTGCTTGTCCTCTCATTTCATTTGTAATTTTGGTCCACATTCACTTTGCAAAACCAAATCGCCGTCCCCTCCACCGTCTCATGACGTCATCTCTTCTTCTCCCGCCAGGAACGCTCCAAACGGTGGGAAGTTCACCCGAGTGTGCAGAGGATAAAACCAGAACTGAGTGCAAGTTCTGCAACCGTAAATTCAGCGTGCCTGCCGCCCGCAAGAGGCACGAGCTCATACATCTCGGGATCAGGGCCTACCAGTGTCGATACTGCACCAAGAGCTTCTACCGCTCCGATCACCTCAAACTTCACGAGAGGACTCATTTCCCCCGTCCCTGGAAGTCTCATATTTACACGGAGGACCAGCCTTTGTCTTAGCGTTTTTTTCGTGTTTTGTATGAAATTTGCACGTGTGCATATTTAAAGCTTCAAAGTAAGCAATCCGTGATGGCCTATCTCGACATTCCCGTCGATGCGAGGTCTTTCTCGTGGCAGTTTCCTTTACGTTCTTCTCTTGTGTAGTATTCTAAAGTAGTCTCCATGGAAACAATTTGCACTGCCTCCCCCCAGTCGATAAACTGATATTGAGGAGGATGTATGTGGTACCCTAATCGCCCTCACTTCAAATGTCATTCCTGTCCATACTTTGTGCGCTGATGAAGTCGACCACCATCACATCCACAAACTTCTTCCATTGTACATGGCAGTGAAGTTGCGTCATCTACAGTCTTGTTGCACACTGTTCCAGAGTTTGTTTTTTTAATGCGTTTGGTGTTCCAAGTTAAGACTGTTTGTCGGGTGTGTTTGCCTTTTTCTCATATAGATGTCTCTCCAAATTGCATTTGACCAGACTCTTTTACCTGTTGTAATGATGATAAACCCAATAGGGCCATCTCTATCATTGGTATCACTTTAGTAATTAATCCATCGACTGCCCCTTCCCAGCTGATACCCTTCTGATATCGAACACTTCATTTTACATTGATTCAACATTTGCCACATTTAGACTCTTATCGGTGACTGCATCAATCCTCTCTTTTCCCCTGTTCAGGATACGATCCACCCGCCGTTGGATTACTCCAGATTACTCCAGGGTCGGCCGGCGATGCCGATCGCAAACGGTGTCGGTACTGCGATAAGACCTACAAGCTCGCCGGCGACCGGAAGAGACACGAGCGGATCCACTCGGGCATCACGCCGTTTCACTGTAAAGTTTGCTCCAGAAAGTTTTACCGGTCGGACCACCTCAAGGTCCACGAAAAGACCCACCTTCGCAGGAACCGACGGATGAAGTGCTCCTACTGCCACATGATTTTTGAGAGTGTAAACGCTCTAGTTGAGCATTATGAGCGAGGACATGGCCAAAGTAGATGATCGTGCCTCGGTCATTCCCAGCAAATTGTACGAGACAGAGAGACGGATGGGTTTTGGTGTCCACTGGAAGACGCTGCACACACTGTAATACTTTTGTAAAATAGAAAGAGAGAGAGCTATAGTTTCCTTAATTTTGTCAATCACATCCTCATCAGGTGCTGCTTTTTTTTTAAAGGGAGGCAGCTGTCTGTGGTCTTTGATCACCATCTGGTAGTGTGTGGAATTTCTTGGCATGCAAACGGCTTTACTTGCTCTCTCATCTTTGTTTCCATGAACACTTTCAAGGGATGCTCTGCGTTGTGCAGTTCTTTTTACGTGATTTGTCATACTCGTATCACATAAAGAGAGGCGATTGTGTGCTTGACTTTCTTCCCCGGTTTTGTTGATGTTTATTGGATGTTTCTCTTTATTAATTTTTCTTTGATGGGTGATATAGTGAAGGATTGACAGAGGGGATAAGGATGAGGAGTCGCTGAAGCGATAGACACCTTGCTGTTGACAATCAGCCTGTTTGGTAGATATGATACTGGCATCATACAATGCCATGTTTGTTGTAACCTAACTTACATCATCGTACACCAGTGTACATACATGCTCATGTATAATTTTTCTTCAGTCTTTCATCCTAAAAATAAGCAACCGGACAATTTTTACATTCATCCAAATCAGATGTACATTACATGCAATTTGTGTCGCTTAATATCATTGGTCATAGCACTTTTGACGGATGTGAGAAGTGGGCATGTGGAGTTGACCTTGATCGGCATAAGCTAAAGACACAAAGTTGTAAGTGCAATTAACAGGTACTGTTCACTATTCTTCAAGTTGGCTATTCACAAGGGGAAGGAAGTTAAAGAATTTATTTCATCCTAACCTTTCCTGTCCTTCTTAAACCCCCACCCCTCCCCCATACTGTATCCTTTGCCAATGATCTCTCGTTGTTGTATGCACCAGGTGTCTGTTTTAATTATTACCTTTTGGCACGGCCAGATTAACCAATAACCTAACCAGCCCTGACAAAATTGTAGTAAATTGAGTTACAGACATAAACGTCTATACTTTACACACAGATTTAATTTTTTATGGGTTCCCCCAGCTTGATAGTTAGGGGGTTTCCCACCATCTTAATCTGGCCCTGTCTGTTGGTGCAGTGGTGTGTCGAAAAAGTTGTGAATGAGACACAATGAAGATGTGCAAGCTGACTCATGCATAAGGTTTCATTGAGTTGAAACTAGGTACGTCTGAGCTGTTAACTCCGTAACTGCTACCAGAGATACTGTTTTTTACTGTGGTACCGTATACACTTTACCTACGATGTAAATTATTTGCACGCAATTATACTTTTTGCATGCAATTATACCATTGGCCAGAAAAAAGTACCAAGCCAGTACACTTCTCAAGTTAAAATTTTGATAGATTCTTAACTTAAGTGATATGTAGATTAAGACAGGGGGAAAACAAGCAAAAGAAAAAAAGGATTCGTAACCGGAAGCTCACAGGTAGATGTGATGCGACCCTGATTAAACATCACACCTCACTTTATGAGGTTGTAAGTTTCTCACCAACAATGTTTCTTTCTTACTATGGTCCCAAGGTCTGAAGGTTGTTCAGATTCTGTGTGCTATGACTTCTTTTTTTCAGTAATATTTGTAGATATCATATATGAAAATGATAAAGTACGATATTTAAAAATAAATGTATAAATTGTAACAAAAGTGATGTTCTACAGTGATCTCACCTCTTTTTTTTTTTTTGCCCTTTGTCTTGTTTTGTATAAGTCTAATTATCAAGTGCCCACTGAGGTAGCGCATGATGTACTGTTGTTCATATAATTCCCCTTTCCCCCTCCCCACTTTCCCCCTCCCCCTTTCCCCTCCCCCCAGTTCTGAGAAGGCGGGATTCCTTCTTGTAAAGTTTTGTAACAGTCCCTGTTGTAGCCAGAGACCATTAATGGTCCGTGGTCCTTTGGTCAAGCTGGTTACATCACTAATGACTTTATTGATTATTGAAAAGAAATAAGTAGCTTGTTGCTCCGAAGAGAATTTTTCACTGTGCTATGATTGTCTAGAAGATGTTGAAAAACTTGTCTGTACAAAGAGGTGTTCTTGAGGCGTAATTGCTCATGATGGACAAAAGCGTCCAGAGGTGCCAAGAATAGGCAAGGGGTGCTCCAGAGGGCACTGCATAATGGTAGGTTCCTGAAGTGATGTCCAGAATTCTGTTCGAAATTATTCTGCGAATCGATTGATCATCACTTCGATAAAACAGTTACTGGATGGGAGGGGCCGGGGGGTAAGTATCTTGAAAAGGGGACGCATGTGCTCTAGTGGTGTAAATTCCCATGACTCCCATATTTGTGCACTATGTATCGTGGCTTAGCCTGAGCCTCTCGCGTGTGAAGTTCTTGCGTATGGACGTTCCTGACGAGGTCTCAACAACGAAAATTTGTAAACGAGAGAACACTTTGGCCGCTAAATATGTAAACTTTCATTGTTGGCACAGATATGACTTACATGAACTCATTGTTGTAACTGACATAAATCCCTACCACATCCTCTCCCAACTACCTTCCCCCCCCCCCTCCCCTCCTCATGAGTGCTGGAAACGTCGATTCCAGCTACGTCATGCCCATTAAATTGCCCCTGGCGGTCACGGGCACTTGGCCACTTTTTGAATAAAACAGGCAAAGCATCTCACCTCTTCCTTCCATGCCTTTAACCTTTTCCCAGCGATTGTCCACCAAATGTTGCACCAGCTGCTTTGAGTCATTTTCTGTGCGGTGTGTAAAGAAAGAAAACACTGTACTGCTACGGAATGCTAACCGTGGAAAAATCTCTACCGTACCTGCTACAGACGACAAGTGAAGATATGCATATACATTGTGTCCTCAGTTACAGTTAAGTGCTACTCTATTTGAGCGCAGACCACTTTTTCACTACTTCAAAAATTGTCTATTAAAATTTCCTTGAAATCACAAGTTTGTTTTTGTTTTTTTCCCCTTCTTTATATTTTTTTTTCTCGTTCAGGTGAGGGTGGCATACTCCGCAGATGCTTGCAGCAACGATCCTCGAAAATGGCCACTCCTCGGGGCGGGACGAATAAGCGGACTTGTAAGTTTTGCAACAAGGTCTTTAGCCAGTCCGGAGTGTGTAAGAGACACGAGAGAATCCACATAGGGATCAAACAGTTCAAATGCCACTCGTGTTCTAAACGGTTCACCCGCGCGGACCATTGCCGGATGCACGAGAGGACCCATAACACGAGGCCCGGGCCCGGCCAAGATGCAGTGGTACCAATAGAGTGCTCCTTCTGCAGGGCCTGCTTCGTGGACAAAGCGATGCTGGAATTGCACATTCAAACGTCCCATCCTTCCGTCAGTAAAAAATGACTTTTTACAATTAAGTCGATTCGAAGAGTCCCTTCCATTCGCGGAGTACGTCTAAAGTTTTTTTGTTTAACAGTTCAAGGAAGACAAATTATTTAATAATGTAAAGAATAAGGGACATTTTTTTCCACATAGGTTGGAAGACAGTAACATTGCTGGGGTATGTCTCCTGTCATTGTGAAACCATCTCTGTTAACGTTATGAGTGTGATTGGTAATCACCTGGTCATCTACCTTTGCCCTTCGTCAGTGTTTCAGGGGAGAGAGAGAGAGCAGGCGAGAGAAGATCACCTGTCACAAAACCTGAAAGAGAACTATGCACTCATCTTCCAGATATCCGCAAGTGACAAATGTCTTGACATTTTTGTTGCCCCCCCCCCCCTACAAAATTCAGACTCTCCAACAAAGTAATCACCGTTACTTGAAATCAAACAGAATGGATAGGAATACTCATCTATGCCAAAACAGGATTAAAACAATGTCGTTTTGTAATGGCTATGACATATTTGGGTGGTATTTGACTTTTACTTACAATTGTTCAACTCATGCTCCACCCTTTAAGTTCCTCTTACACCATTTTGTGTCTTGTGTTCCGTGCGCTGACTCCAGGGATTTACCTTTTGTTTTTTTTTTCTTCTTTTTTTTTCTTTTGAAATACAATCATGTTGTGGATCTAAGAAACTTGGAGTTGACTTTCATGCATCCTACGCCCGCTTGCGGTTGCAAAAAGGACCGAACGATGTCTATAACTCGGCCTATTTCGTGGGAAAACTCCCTAGTCGATTGTTTCTCTTGTAGCAGTCCAATAGAAAGCCATCTATTGGATGTTTGGATAATCTTAGCTTGGTGGTCTAGCTTATTGTATCCAAAACCCTAAGGTATGCAGAAGATACCGCACTTCCTCTTCATGGTCTACTGCACTGTTGATAGGTAATTGTTGCAAAGACCTTGCACACTTGTCTGTCAGTCAGTCTGTCTGTATGTCTGTCTGTCTGTATGTACAGCCTTTTCCCACCTAAGCCATGAATATGAATCCCTTTAAGATTACAAGCACCCGGTCCACCAACATGATATCATGCATTGTGACAAGTCTTGAGACTTGTATACCCTAACATTTCCTAATATGTATGATTATAACCTAACCTTGTCAGGTATATCAGGTATGAGATACATATCTTGAGACGGAATGTGAAATCTTACAAAACAAAACTATGAATTTGGTGTTATGAGTAGAAACTCTGGCCAGTGGAAGATGAAGGAGGCATCATATTGCATATTAAAACATGTGAAGACTTACCCACAACTTTTCTGAGCTATACTGGCATCAGCTATGTCATGTGGGGGGGGGGGGGGGTATTCAAAAGGTTTTTTGTTTTTATTTTTCGGCAGAAAAATATTCACAGGCTCTGAATGCAACAGTTAATGGATGTAAGTCAGTCAAATGTCACAAGATACAGGACGTACCAAGTCTTGAGACAAACATCTGCTAGTATCCTCTTGAGAAAGAAATATTTGTTTTTCCTTGTTGAGACTTTATCTTATTAAAGATATTAAAGTAAATACATGGCCTCGATACCTAGGTAAAAATATTAACTCAAGGTAATTTCCATAGGCTTGCAGGAACACTTTCATTTGAAAATAAGTTTAATTGCCTGAAAAATTTAATTTCCAAATCCCGACTCTGCTATGACGAAAGATTTGAAAGTTGAGTTTGAGTCCTTACCTTTCTAAAAGCCAAATTAGTTTGATTCATTTGCCCCAAAAATATTCACAATTGTCTGAAAAAAAAAGTAAATTATTTGTAATTGGGGTGGGGGTGGGAAAATTGTGCCTGGTCCCATGGACTCCCATGTACGTCCATGATAGTATCTGAGGTATTATTTTCTGTTTTTTTTGGGGGGGGGGTGGGGGAATCGAAAAATCTCAGAAATGGTTTTCATAGTTTGTGAAACTTCTGAGTGACGTACGTCACTTCTTGAGTCACCGCCTCTCAGTGTTTCCTGACATTTCTAGGGTTCTATTTTTAATTATTTTTCATACATATTTTCGATTTGCTAGAGTTTTTCAGTTTCCGTGGAAATATGAGCTCAGTTGCATATTCTAACTGACGTTAGTACTCTGTTGGAGGAAAAGTCATGCCAAAAGTACCTCTGTCTAAACGAAGCATCTAAAATCAGTTCCCCACCGCCACCATCGGTTGGTGTGTTAGCGCACCAACAACTATTTTGCCAAAGGAACCACCCAGATCCCCGGAAGTGGCATTTCTGAACCTATTTTGTTTTAAATTTTACACCTCACAACACCTCTTACAAATAAATGTAGCTGAAAATTCGTTTTAAGGTAAACTTATTTTGGGGTCAAAATACGATTGTAGGAGGCACGTGCATGTTAACCCTCCTCCCCCCCCCCCCCTTCTCCCGGCTGGGCCACTGCCATTACACCTCTTACCGAAATGTGTGAACAAAATCATATTCAAAATTAACTGCTATCAGTACAGTTGATGAATCTGCTTCTGTTGAAGCTAAGTCGAGACTGTGGGATGCCAATGTTTGGTTTGCGAGCATAGCAACATATTATTTTGTTGCAGCAGTACCATAATGAGTTTTTTTTAGTTTAAGTTGAAACGTTACTACCCTAAGAGCAATATGTCACAGATAAACAGTTTAACAGTGAAAGCCCAAGTTTAAAAGTCAAAGACCATTTGATACCCCTCCCCCCTTCTCCCCCTCCATTCTCCAGCCCATGTAGATTCACTTTTTCCAATACTTGGGAAATGATAACAGTTGTTGCAGTTTTGATGAGATTGCTTTCTAGCTACTGCATAATTTTCCACACAAGCAAGCTCTTTTATTTTCACGTCGATCTAATTTTTACATTAAGGTTACAGTGTTTGCCACCACTCTCATCTCCTTACCCCCAGTAACCACCCCCCGTCCAGCTTTCTTTGTCCATGTACAGGTCCCTACTTTTGGTAATTCCTACCATTACTCAGGTTTGTAAAAGAAAAATCATCCACTCTGTAAACTTGAGGCTTGATTGTTGTGTCATAACCAAAGAAATGTCATCCCTCTTACTGTTCTTGTCGTGTTTTGAGTTTCTTCCCAAGGTTTTAATTGATATATTTTGTGGCATTATGGGCCAGATCAAAAATCCTAAACGTAACAACCGAGATACTCACAAAAACGGCGTTTCCAACCTTGCTACATTGGTGGTTGAAAAACGTCGAAAATGTTTCCCTTAGCAAGAGAGATGCATTGCAATCACTCCCAGTTTCACAATTAGTTCAGAAAAGATGAATGTCAAACGTCTACCTAGAATGTTGGTGTTATTTCGTTTCGAATAAAAGTTTTTGGCCGATGTTACTAGTCCAAATAATGTACCGGACCGTACGTTGTTATTTTATTTTGTGATTTTTGCAGTTATTAAAGCTAGCCTGATGCTTTGCAGCAAGCCTCGGAAATGATTTTAGTACGATTAATTTAATTCAGTACCGGTAACACAATCTGGTAACTGATTATGGAAATTACAGGTTCTTAGGACCGTGGAAGAAAATAAAAAGAAGAGAAAAACGCGTTTTCGACCTCGCTGTCGACAAGAAAAGTCGAACACGTGGAAAAATGTCACATTTGCCTGAAAATTAGATTAAAATAAATTCCCAAAAAAGAAACTGTTCAATTTGAATGAATGCCATATAGATGGTGTCATTTCGTTTCACCCTGAATCACCCCTCACGCTGCACGGTCCGAACCGCATGCAGTCATTTTATTTGTTCTTTTTTTTAACCAATCTGATCGTTGCAAACAAAATCACACAAGTAACCTGGATAAAGGCCTTTTAATGGGGCTCAATGAGTCAATATCGATACGTTAGGGAAGCCTGGCGTACAATCACGTGACAATGCTCATAATTAGCATAATTCAGTCGAGTTTCAAGTCCATCGCTTATGAAAACTGCCAAAAGTTTTGATTTTTGTTTACCCTGACACACACACTGGTTGTGTGCATATGAATTATTATCGTGAAAAGTGTCTGGTCACGAATTTTCAAAACCACTCATCAATGTTCTCTCGTATGTGACACATGGGGATCCTTTTAGTTTGATCATTTGTCATAAGTATGTGAAGAAAACTTGACAGGTCTGGGAAAACTCAGTGAAGTTCACGAAACAAACATTGTGCCTCTTTAATGTTCATTTATATTTACAAATATCATTAGGTATATTCGGGTTATTGTTTTAGAAGTTATGTACCGTAGGTTCCGTGTACCTGTCATAAACAAAATGGCACAGTTAGACGGAATTAAGCCTCATCATTCATCTCAATTTAACGGTTGAACAATTGAAGTATATTTGAAATGATTTCTATGGCAAAGGGAAAATTTTCTCGCTTTTTGATCCATGTTCTCCGAAAGTCTTTGAAGATTATCGTGGGCGTTAGCCGAGGTTGCTACGTTTTCGACCTCGCTTGGTACTATGCCGTTCGCTGTACGTGTCATACCAATGGGCCAGCATGTAGTTAACGTAACTTAACATGAATGAAAAACTTCGAACATCAGCTTTCTTTTATGTAAAGAAAATATATTACTAGAGAAAGACAACAAAGTTCCTTGAGGAATGCCTCTTGTACCTTTTCGTTCTTATTTTGTGTTTAGTGTATCCATTTGAAAACTTAGTGACAAATTAGGAATTGTTACAACACATGGTAAGTCAGGGCAATCGTGTTTGCCTATGGTTCCAGCATGATCAAGAAGAACAAGAATCATATACTGTAGTACCAAGGGCAGACGCGGTCCTATAGGGACAATGTCTGTGGGCTAGGACTTATTCAGGGTTTACCATGTAAGCGGAGCGCCATTCGGTCGGTTGGCCCGTAGCGTTCCTGGAAATGTTTAGCCAAAAAGCCTCTCAGGTTGTAGGAAATGGCACTTGCACGTTGGGCCTCGTTCAAGACATCGGAACATTCTTTATTTTGAGCTCTCGTGTTAAGCTTACTCTTCCAAAATGTAAAGGTGAATGATAGTTTGTATACATGATTCGCCCAGTTTTTTTTTCTTTGTTGAGAGGGGGCTAGCCAATTCTCCTGTAGAACTGCCTCAGATTGAGGGACTTGTGTTCAAGAGCTAACTGGACCCATCACAGGTTCCATAACAATAGGAGGTAACCCTATTATTAGATTACCCTGATGACAGAAACATTCTTATAATACGGTACTTCACACAGTGACATTGCAGTAGAGATTCCAGAATGAAGTTATCGGCGTTCATCCACCGACTATAGCAAAAGACACAGTAGGAAATATTTGGCTCAAAATACGTCTAGATTGTTGAAAATCTTTTTTCTTACCCCCCCCCCCCTCATCCACGCCACCTCTGACAGCCTGCATTCAAGCTAAATTGGAAAGTTTTTTTTCCGTCTTTAAAAAATGTCAAATTCCAAGATTTTCGTGGGTGATATTAAAGTTCTTCATTGATTGTCGATGATATGACTTCAGTACTGTGTTTTTCGTTCCGTTATTACCCGCCACTAACCTAGCCGTCGTCAATTATAGCCTATACTTGCGTATATTTTTGGCTGTTTTAAAGTCCGACTGGTGATGTCTATGAAGACAGAATTGTTTTTCTCTCCCCCTCACCTTTAGGTATTTTCCCCTTCATTTTTATTACTCGGTTTTCAGCGACTGTCCCCGTCTGCCTCCCCCCCCCCCCCCCTCAGCTTGCGTTTTTTTTCTTCGTTTTCCCCGGCCGTGTTTACGGAAAACTTGTCGCTTTTTGCTAAGGGATGGGTCGGCTCTCTGTTGACACCACTTGCCATTCTGTGACGTATCTGTCCCTGTACTGTTATCATTACTGCTTACTTGGATGTGTATTTCACTCGGCGGTCAGTGTCAGCAATTCATATCAGTTGGTACAACAACTAAAATACGGACAGTCTCACATGATTTCTGAACTGACTAAATCCCCGATACCGTTACCAAGTATATAATTTGGCTTTCTAATGTCATCTCTGCTATGTTTTCCTGGATTGTTAGTCCCCTCCCCCCCCCCTCCATTATGTGAGGAAAGCCGGATGTAATTAAGGTTTACTGTTGTTATTACGTAATAATTGTATATGGCGTCATCTTCGTGTCATGCGTAGAGCTAGTCCACCCAGAAGAGCGCCACCACTGTGCATGGGATTTCAACCGCTCTGTCGTGACTTCGTCAAACGTACACACAAAGTGAACATGGTCATTGCATTTGCTCGATAGTATGAAAGAAAAGGTAATTGTGTAGAATCATACAGTCAAATTTTGAAAATCAAATCTCCATGGGAAATTTCACCGAAGATTTGATATTTTGTTCTCCTTCTTTAGATGCTTCCAGCTTCCGAGGAGGACATGGGAGGCTGCGGAGGATAACCAATTTGGAACAGAAGTCTGGGAGACAACCGATCAACAACTGTAAATTCTGTGGTAGATTCTTCAAGAGGTCCGGTGACTTGAACAGACACGAGAGGGCTCACGGCGGCATTAAACCTTTCCAGTGCCGTATATGCCACAAGGGCTTCACTCGGCAGTGCAGTCGCCTTAGACACGAGAAAAGACACATTGTTCCATTAAAGAAGCAATAAGACGCCTGTGGGGGGCGCCCTATAGAGGAAAGTGACGAGCGTGACGCGATGAGTCTCACGCACACCAGGCAGAATTCTGTCACTTCGATGGCTCCGGTGACAGTAAAATTTGTGGTTGCCCCCCCCCCCCCCCAACAAACGATGCCGTTCTTTAGAAACTAATTCCATGGCCGATACATATTCGTACCGAATCCCACACCACCTCTCTCTCCGAGCTCCCTGACCATATGACCGCACAGCGGAGGCCGACTGGTCACCGGTTAAATTGTAATTTGAAGCACAGAATCTTTCTAATTTATGTTGTGGACCCATCCGTTTCGTTGTGACATTTTTACACTATATTTTTTTTTCCAGACATAGACTTCTCACAAATATTACAGGACGAGAAACATTGAATGGGTAGACTTCCCCGTGTGTGACTGAATTCCCGAATGGATCCCTACCCACATATATGACACCAAAAGGGAGTTTCCACAGTGTGAGCGCGTTCGTGAAACCGTATGTTATCTGGGTTAAAACGATAAAGCGGCTTGTATTGCGTTCCGATTCTTTCCTGTTCTGTATATCGGCCAAGTAACATATGTTCACATTAAAGAAGAAAATACACCCCTCAACAGGTGCCAGGGAAAGAGATGGTAAAATGATAGACACAAAATGACAATATATTGGCCTACGCTTGTCGTGCTCTGAAAGTTCAAGGAACAGTTTCTTTCTACTTATGTGAAGTCAGTAATGAGGCCATATACAGACGACACAGCAGTACCGTCAAGCGCCCCCCCCCCCCTTTGAGGGATGAGCTTCTAAATTTAAAATGTGTGCGTCTGCACGTTCGGCGTCTCTGTCCTGTGGTCTACATGCGCCTAGCTTACTAACTTAGCAATATGTACCGTTCGCTTGCCTCAAGGATGGCCCCCTTGTTTATTGTTTGTTACAGCTATGTGACGTCAGTGGAAGAGGGGGGGGGGCAGTGCTAAAACAGTACGTCAATGCATGTGTGCCTTGTTCTTCAAATATAAGATACTAACGTATAGCAACTGTACCATAACAATTGGACAACTGTATTGAATAAGTTTGCTCCCAGAACGTACCATATATGTACCCAAAAGTGCAGGTCATACCGTGCCTGAACGAAGTTGCGCTGGTTTCGTGGGAGACGTGAATTTTTGGAGGTTATCCATCAAAAGTATCTGCTGTATCATAAAGGATGAGAGTGGAAATTGCGTCTCCATCCATCCATTGTCCATCCTATCTTAGCAGTGCGGATCACAGTTACTGGAAGAGACACAACGTGAGTTGGTTTCAGCACATCGAATTAACAAAATGAGATTCTGTACAGTGGTACAAGATGGACTCACCTTGCAGTGACAGCACCAGGTTCCTGAAATTGTCCGGGGGGGGGGGGGGTAGAATGAGGCTTACAGATAAAAGCGGCACTAGCGTGAAAGGGCTAGTCACGTGCTGGGGAAGTATCGGGCACCAAATCATAAATGTCGAGGAGCGGTAAAAAATCTTCGCTCGTAAAATTTTAAGCATTTATATAAAAATGACCGCGCTTTATATGGTAAATGTATCCATATATTGCACAGCGCACTAAGAGTGCGAAAAGTTTTTTGTGTTTCTGTCACTGGAGACCGGTTTTTTTTGGGGGGGGGGGAAGCAGCGCCCGGGGGGGGGGGAACAGCGCCCGAAAAGTTTGGGGTATTTTGTAGGGAATTTATGACTTGTGGAAACCTGGCTGAAATCCTCGAAATTGGGAGGAAAATCAAAAAGAATAAAAACTCACTTCCAAATAATGTACTTCGCCGCAGTCCGCTCTGTTGCTTCCCGTCGGTTGCTGAACAATTACCCCCCTGCGGACAAATCCCCCCCCCCCCTTAGACAAGTACCCCTGGACAAATTCTTCAGATCACGGACTGCGCGAACGAAATGTTGCATCAGATTTAATGTAAGCATGTTTTGTGAGCATGCATGCAACATATCTGGCTCTGTCATGGGCTAAATATGTATCCTGTTGAAGTATGTATGTGAGGACGTTCTGGAATGTTGCGCATAGCATTGAAATACAAACACATTGGATATATTCAAAGAAGCTCGCATGCGACTATGTCGTTTGCAACTCTTAATGTTAACATTACCTGGCAGCTTCAGTTAATGTTGATCTCCGTTGCATTAGGGTTCCTGTACATTGAGGAACCCTATGTAACGTTTGAGTCCCTTTTATAGAGAAGAACCCTATGTAACATTGGAAAAGTAAGCCCTCTAAATTTAAGTGAGCTTCCTTTCCCCCACCCCCCTCCCTCGCTCTTTCTTTCCCTTCGACCGATCTTCTCTTTCTTTCCCGACGAGCGTCAAATCAAACAACAGACTTCAACTTGCACAGTTAAGATTTATAAAAAATGTTCCATAAAGGTTTATCTTTGTCATTACTGGTGAAATGATTTGATACAAAAGGAAATCAGGCCGCACGATTCTGGATGATCATTTTCATCTGCTTATCGGTTGATGCATACTTTCATATTTAGAAATGAAACTATGATTCTTTGTATGATACAGGCCTATATCGATGATCATAAGGTAACATGCAAGTTGCAGAGAAACCAGCGACGACCGCACTTTACGATAAAAGCGATTTTTAAACAGGAAGTTGATTCGTTTTTTTAGTGAAACTAACACAGTACTGTCTGTATTTATTTCGTGTTTTACAAGGACTCGAAGAAACCTGGAACTGGTTCAATAACAATGTTCTATTTTCCTTAAATATTTCTATACTGACGTACCTTGGTAACGTCTACTTAAACGAAGGTCATTGAGCAGCCTATGTTAGATAAAAGGAGATAAGAAACTGGAAGTGAGTAGAAGTTAGCAGAAATCGTATCCTATATTCCGCTTTAAGCTTCATCATCCTCTCACCCCTGTCCCTGGTAGTACCGCAACCTATTATAAAACTGCGGTAAGAATACAAAATGTTATCGATCATTCATACAATGCAGACGGGTTAACGGGGCTTTAATCTTTGACTGCATATTTAACTTTATGACATAGCGAGCAAAGAACATCGAATAAACTTAACACGACTTTTACCTATAGTGTCACAGTTCTGTCCTTTCTTTTTTCGTTTCATTTTGTCTAACATTCGTATTTTTCCCCTTTGCGTCACTTCTTACCAGTAACTTGGAACTGTTTCGTACGAAAAACGATGCGAAATCGCAGCTTGCTATTACCGTGGATTTTTCGTAGCGATAGCAATGATGATTTTTGCCTAATATGGGTCCAACATATGCAAATCTTTTCAAGTGTCGACGATTGGGTTTGGTATGAAGCTACAAATCTTCTCGTGGTTTTTACGGCTCTTGTTCCTCGGAAAAGACATGCCACAAAACGAGCAAGAAAATGGGTTCCTCCCCGTGTGGAGATTCTCGTGAAGCCTGAGGCCTTCCTTTCGAGTGAATGACTTCTCGCAGAAGCGGCATCGGAATGGCTTTTCCCCGGTGTGAACTCTTTCGTGACGGCGAAGGTTTCCAGTGGTGTTGAAGCCCCTTCCGCAGTAACGACACTGCCGCTGAAGATCCTGTGGACACTCGTGTTGACTGAGATCAGCCTCCGTGGGAAACCCGATCGAACAGTGTTCACACATGAAGCTGGTAGTCCTGCGAGGACCGGCACGGTAAAGAAGCTCGGAGTCGCTTTGGTGGGTCACGGTGTTCGTGGGAACAGCGGAAAACGACCTTCCTCTTGGTCTGCGTGAAAGTGACGAAGAATGTCGCATCGTGGCTACATGCAAAGGAATGAAAAAAAAAAAAACAGACACAAATGTCAATTAATAAAATTAGCAAAAATTTGATCTAAAGGCAACAAAACTATGAGAAAAGAAGAGTTTTTCTTAGGAGAGTAAAAATTGATGCATGCACTCTACACACCACAACATGCCGAGACTGAAACTAAGTTCAAACGTTACACATGCTGTGAATTTAACGTGCGGACATGTATACCAAAAGTTTGCTTTTTGTGTGTGTGTGTGTGTTTTGACATTATTCTCCACTGGTGGCATGGTGGCACTGTGACGTATGACTGGACCGCCAATCACATCGTGGTTCCCTAATCAGGTGAGATTTGTATTTGGGTCGTGCTCTCCCCTAATTTAATTACGCAACTGAGTTGAAGACGATTATACCAGCTACAAGGAAGACAATTTCATCGACTTTTCAAGAATAGTGTTATTTTTCTGCTGTTTGTTGAACCGATAACTTGCATTGTGAGACCGGAAAGTTTCAGTTTAGAGAAATTAGAAGAAGAAATAAATTTACACCAGGAACCTTTGTTTTTTTTTTTTCAGCAGATGCATGAGCGTGGATCGTAGGAGGTGGACGGTCTCACTTTTTTTCAGGGGGACATTTTCTAGATGTCCTCTCCTTTTTATCACCATGTTTAGACCTAAAACTGCGGTGACTGCTAAAATACAGAATTTTGAGCACACTTCTCGATTTCAAACGTCCACATGCTCAATTTTACTCAGCTTTAATTCAGGGTTGTAGCAATACGGTGACCATATTATTCGTCTTCGGTTGATATTTGCCGTTACGGCGTTCCTTGTAACTGATGACATGTCTTTCGACAGGTTCTAGCGCGAAGCACTCTGGTCCACTCGTAGAATCTCTCTTCAACTACGTAAGTACTTAAAGGTCTGGTGACATGAAAATGACATTTTAAGGTATTGGGTGCATTAGGCATTCAAAATGTTGAAAATAGCCACAAATTGCGTCAAAATCCGTCAAAAATTGACAAATTTACAGGCAAATTAGTGTCTCACAACTGTGTCATGAATAAACATTGGCTAAATATGCAAATTTGTGATGTCAGGAGAGGGACTCCCAGGATATGTCTTATGTTAATCCTTTGTTTATGTAACCTTTATTTCAAGGTCATTTTAGAATTTTATATGCCCAAAAGGTTTTATTTTGGAAGCATGTATTTTCTCCTTCAAAAATATCGATATCACGCACCAATATAAAACTCAGTAATTAAGTAATTAAGAGGCAAATTATAGGGCTAACAAAAGAAAAACTGACACTGTGCAACACTCCACGTCATCTGTTTTGCATTTTCTTCAAACTAAAGTCACATCTCAAAAACGGTAATAGATATAAACAAAATTCCAACGGATTTTCACTGAGGGTTTTACTTTGTAACGTTTGCATGAAGGAAGCTCTTTTTTGGAAGCATGTCACCAGACCTTTAAGGCTCGTCGTGTGTTATTACATGTACCTGCAGTGTGTATTACCCGTAAAAGCATAGGCTATATGCAGTGAGCAACTTACCATTTATCCAATTTATTACCTACTGCTAGACTAGGGATCACGCTAGTACAAATCTAAGATCTCACCAATTAATTAGGTCAACAACTTACATTTTTTGACATTTTATCATTTTGATCACAGTATTTACAATTGTTTTTCGGAGTCCGAGAAATATCTCAGCGCATATGCAAAATGATGTATTATATATTTTTGTTGGACACATGCAGTCACAAAGAGATGATTTTTTTTTTATGGAATTTTTCAGTGTTCCTACGGTTTTCAGAACACCCCCTGGACATCAGCCATTACTATAATTTTGGATTGGGACAGGACGATAAGAGGATTCCAACATTTGTTACGTAACAAGTGTAAACAATATAACATAGACTGCGAAAGGGACCTACATTACTGCACAATTTGCCATATAGACACCTTTCAATTTCCTCCTTTTTTTTGCAAAGGGAGGGGGTCACCCCATCCTCATAACACCCTTATCCAGAATGGCGATTCGTAAATTGTGAAAAGTCTGGTCCCCCCCCCCCTCAGTTTTAGAGATGGATCCACGTCCATGGGCAGGAGAACTTGTGACAACCCGTCAAAGGTTAACTTCAACACCAAACAGTTACTGATATTATTTTAAAAGAAGAAACACGACAAATGTTCATGCGCTTATCAGAATTATATCAATGAAAGGCCCTTTTGCCTTAATCACATTTCTTCTTTTTGAGAGTCTACCTTTTTTCAGACTGGCAGAGCGATCGACACACACAAAAAGGTTTGCTCGAATTAAGGTTTTTTCTCCTTTTGTCGGGGGGGGGGGGGAGAAGAAGGGGATCATGTGGGTATGTTAAATCCATTGTATGGTTTGGAACGAAATATGATATTACAGGCCTACTTTTCGTGAGGAACAAGAGACATACAATCAGTTCACTATTTCCACATACATTATGTTGCATTAACTAGGCATGTGTAATGCAAGGATAAGCATTCATGCATGAGCCTGCACACACACGGACACACGAAGACTTATATAAGGATTTGTTTTTTGTTCACCACAGGAAAAAGGAACGAAAGTGGGGGTGAGAAGCATAATTTGGACTGAGCAGAAACGTATCTATCATACCACGGAGCTTCATGATATGCATGCAATCATTCACTGTAGATCAGCGTACTTCCCAAAACGTCATACCCCGGCCCTCAATCTATCCTGATTTGTCCCATTTCTTTCGTGATGGTTCTTTTTTTCTATTTCGGGTGACCTAGACGGTTCACCATTTCAACAATCATACAGTGTGAATGTAAAGACCCTTAAAAGGGAAATAAATATGTAATAGGATACACAAACAAATTATATACAATTCCTATTACTGGAAAAAAAAATGGTCACTAATTTGGCTCTACATTTCACGAATATACAAAATATGCGATATACACCAATATGCAAATATACAAAATATGCAAAACATGTAAAGCTGCAAAGAACTTTAATTGCAGCCAATGAGTTGTATATACTCTTAGTTCGTGCTTCTCTTGTTGGCACTTTGCATAACAAAATGATATTGCACCCCTTTCATTCAACTTTCTAACTGTTGGTGCCCCAAGTGAGTGGCCATTCATCATTTCTTGTTGGCAAGGAAATGTATTAATTTGGTCTGGTCTATCGTCGTCGTTTTGCTGGTTTGTTTTGATTTTATGGGAGCTGCTTTTTAGATGGAGAGTACACAACCAAAAATACTTCGTAGGCCTAATTATACGTAAAAGTGGGTAGTTGGCTCACAGGTAATTCTTTGTTCTATTGGACCGACTCCAGTTCAATATCATTCACCTAGTAACGACAGCCAAAACAAGTAGCTTGCTCAGAACAATACTTTGATATGTAGGCTAGCACCACTAACACTGCCGATGTCATAAACACGAAAAAAGGCGGCAGATGCGCCAGAAGTGTAATAGTTGATGGTGCGAAATCTTAGAAGTTTTTCAGAAAAAGCTAATTATAGATTCTTTTCATGTTTTGACATATTAACTAAATGATACATTGCCATACGAGATGTCGAGGGTCGAAAGGTTGAATAATTCTACATTTTTTCCGAAAAACTGACAATGATGTGACGGTGCAGAAAATGCCCCAGTTCTGCTGCAACTGCAGCAGACGACAAACACCATACTGCGCTTCTAGTTTAGAATCCATTACTGCGTGACCCTGGCTATGCAAACCACTTCAAAGCGTTTTATCTATCTTAACAACAGCTCTTGATAGCGCTGTTTGCAAATCCATAATGGGACGAACACTTGCAAAACTGAATAATGGTGTCGGCCTGCTGAAAGACAATTTGAATTGAAAAGTGCAATTTATCTGGATACCGTAATTTATGACAATTAAACACAAGCGCAACTTATACAATGATATTTATTGATAGTCAACGACTCTTAAATTTACGACTATTTACTTACAGGCAACATGGATAGATTTCTTCGGTAATGTTTCACAACTCTTTCACGCATTGTTCGAAATATCCCCAAACAGTCTTCGCAGGCGCGAAGCAAAGAATGGGGGGGGGGGGGATCAGTTGCGCTCCTCCCCCTCATTGAACATGTTTTTTCGACGTTTTTTTTCATGATTGAGTACTTCCCCTATTAAGATCTTCAATTTTTGGCCTAAAAAGGCCTGGAAAGTGCCCATTCCCAGCGACTTGGGAGGTAGTTTGGGCCAAATTTTTCTTCTACGTCAGCCCATGGTGGGGCTAAGCTTAGTCTTCCACGTCATCGTCTCCTCCATGACAAATTTGCTTTGCTACGCCCCTGATTCTTAGGAGGGCAATGAAAGTCTGTATCGACCTGAACTCTGAAATCCCTTTGTCAAAATGTGAGCTTTTTACTGTGACGTCACGGCTGACAGCTAGCAGGTATAAGAGGACACACAAACCCTTAGGATTTACAGTGCCCTCATAATAGAGACAAATACACCCTCTGTAAAATAAGTTGGCAAATCTACTTTTACGTCGTTTTGTATAACCGGATTATGGCAGTCTTCACTGCAATATGTGAGAGAAAAAAACCCGGGGAAACTTGCTAAGTTATTTCACAGAGGGGTTAGCATATTAGTCTCATCTATGACGTAACTCTTAAGGGGGGGAGGGTTTTTCCTTTAAGGTCGAGGAGGTGGGGGGTCCACGGTGCAGGTTGTCACGCTGTAAAAGTTCGATGCAGGTCATGTGAGACAGACAAAACAATGCCCTTTCCTCTTGAAGGTTAACACTGGTTTGAGGATCCTGGAAATTCATACATTCATTGAATTTGTTGTTTATTGACTTTTCTTATGTTATGGTGGTAGCTCATGTTCTTTAGACACAAATCGAACATAATTAAGTCTAGCTTCATTCCAGACCTCTGACAAGCCCAAAGCCTCCAAATTTCCATTGGAATTTCCTCGTTAGGGTCCCTTAAGCGACCTCTGGACGGCGCGCCAAAAGGGCTTTGCACAAGTGAAAAGCAAGGATGCCAAACGGCGTAATAGTATTGTGGATATATCTCCCGGCCTCCCACTTCTACACCCGAAATCCCGCCAATGCTATCAGCCACGTATAGTGCTGGCCTACAAATAGCTGGACAAGGTCAGATGAAAAAAAAAAAGAAAGACTCCTAACAGTGCAAAACTGAGAGTAAGCTAATCTAAATGTAAACTTTTATTGAGCATCATAAAAAAAAATCAATAAACGTTACAAACAAAAGTATCATGCAAGTTTAAAGGTCAGATAACATAACAAAGAAAGAAAATGATATAAATGGAGGAGAGTTACTCAGTTACATACCCCTGTGATATAAAAAAATAAAATTGTGCTTGAAAATCAAATACTGTGTCAAGATGCATAACCTGGGCCTTTATTAGAGATTTGTTAGTATGGAAGCATAAACATAAACTGTAGTCTGCCTTAGCCAAAGGTCTATCCTGAGCCGTTGATGCTGTGGAGTGAACACGAAACTGCAGGGTATCTATAAAGGCTCATTCTATAGCCTGTGTTTGATAACTTAGAGCAGGTACCACCATATCACAAATCCATTTAAGGATGCAAGTTTTTTTTCTTTGCCCTTCATTACATCATCAAGTTACTCCGGGAAAGCCTGCAGTAATTTATCGTGGACATTACATTCTAGGTGGATAGCTCACAGGCAATTGTTAGACTTAACACGGCACTTTGTACAAGTCATTCTGTGGGTCGTAAACAACAGTCACGCAAATATTATATGGAAGACGACTACCCACCACAAACGACATCCTTTCATCCTTAACTTGATGGTAAACTTAAAACTTCAAATTTTATAACTTGCAGTTAAAGAGCGGGAAGCGCATTTGAAGAACAAAAATTTTCACATAACACTTTGGTTTTTCTCACAAAACAAAAGAAGTTTGCTCAAAGGTTATTTAGACTCGTTATCTTTGCATAATAAATATATATGACCTGTCTTGGAGGAAGACATAACCAGATACGTGAAACTAAGTCCATATATACTCTCACCTATCCACCTTTAAATTTAGACACCGTCGGAGGTTTTGCTTGGAGGTGCACGCTATTCACGCGTTGTGGCGGGCGTGGCGAGCGTCTTTCTTCTGAAGCATTTACATACTAGTGCTCTCACTATGGCGCACAATTTCTTGACCAAAGGCTTGACGACAGGAGCAAAGGTGAGATGTCTCCAAAATAATATTAAAGGCACAATTGATCAATCAGTGAACGCTGATCAGCTCACACCAGGGAGTTGCGAGCCTGGTCAGACATTATATACGGTCCGTTCGTGCTGTCACACTCATCGCCAGACCTTCGACGCTACCGCCGATAATGAATGAAAGTGCGAGTGATATCTATCACACGCTATACTTGTTCTTCATGCGGTGTACGTTCACCTCGTGCGTCTTCCGGTTGGAAAAGGTCGTGAACGACCGTTCACAGATGGAACACTTGTATGGCCTTTCCCCGGTATGTACCCTCTCGTGGCGTCTCACGTCTGACATAGCAGAGAAAAGTTTCCCACAAAATCGGCATTTGAATCGACCCGACCTCGCATGGTACCGTTCATGCGCCCGAAGTCTTTGAAAACCTTCCACGTACTTCCCGCATTGGCGGCAAAATGCCCCTGTCTTATCGTCGGACAGGGAAACATCTCTCAACAATTCGGCAGACGACAACGGAGAAGTTGAAGGCGCTATCCATTGCGTCGGTTCGATTCTGGACTGAGGGCGGCCTCTCGATCTCCTTTTAACCGATGTAGCAGACGACGATCGGGCGGGTACTTCCTCGCCAACGATGCCTGTACACACAGGGAAGAGAGAAAGATGTTACAACTGGGAATAGGATTTTGCTCTGTATTTGGTCGGTTTTGATGCGTAAAATTGCAGATGTCATTTGCCTGTGCAGTACGGGTTTAATAAAGTGTAAATCCCTCCTCAGGGTCTATGGGAAGAGGATGCAAAATGGCGCTGTCATTTTCCACTCTCCTCCACCATGTCCATGCAATGATGGAAATGACATTTTATGTAGATTTGAATTGAATGTATCTTCAGAAATTGCTATTTTTAGTAATAGTTGTATTTTTTTTTTTTTTTGTTCGTCTTGCTTCGTGAAATATTCCTTCTAAGACTAAACACTCCTCTTTCATTTCCCCTATCTTTCTGCCACCTCTGTGGCAGCACAAATCTATGCCGGTCGATATTTCACGTAGGTAGAAAGTATATCATAACCACCCGTTGGCTGCCGTCAAATAGTATCATCGGAGTTATGAGTGGCATCTGGTTTACAAGAAGAGTAGAGGCAAGAGTAGAAACCTACATTTCAAGTTCAACAAGCCTTAAAAATTATTCTGGGAATCTAGATATATAGTTGTATTTATTAATTTTACTGCCAAGGGAAATTCACACCGACAAGTACTCACGATCTAGGCAGGATTCATGTGTATGGCTCACCACAGGAAGAAGACTGGCCTGAAGATGTTATTTTGTGATGTAATTTTGGAACACTCTTTTGGAAAGTAATTCACGTTGGTGGGTTCTAGTCAGGTGTAGATTTATGTGATCGGGTCCAGTCAAGTGTCTGCTGTATGTGGTGGGGAATGTCACCTGTATGTGGAGGGGTCGATGCCAGCTGTATGTGGTGAGTGGGATCACCTGCATGTGGTGGGGTCGGTGTCAGTTTTATGTGGGGGGTCGGTGTCAGCTGTATGTGGTGGGGTCGGTGTTAGCTGCATGTGGTGGGGTCGGTGTCGGCTGCATGTGGTGGGGTCTGTGTCAGCTGTATGTGGTGGGGTCAGTGTTAGCTGTATGTGGGGGGTCGGTTTTAGCTGCATGTGGTGGGGTCGGTGTTAGCTGCATGTGGTGGGGTCGGTGTCAGCTGCATGTGGTGGGGTCTGTGTCAGCTGTATGTGGTGGGGTCAGTGTTAGCTGTATGTGGGGGGTCGGTTTTAGCTGCATGTGGTGGGGTCGGTGTTAGCTGCATGTGGTGGGGTCGGTGTTAGCTGCATGTGGTGGGGTTGGTGTCAGCTGTATATGGTGGTCGGTGTAAGCTGTATGTGGGGGATCCATGTTAGCTGTATCTGGTGGGGTCAGTGTTAGCTGCAGGTGATGGGGTCGGTATCAGCTGTATGTGGTGGGGTCTGTGTCACCTATATGTGGTGGGGTCGGTATCAGCTGTATGTGGTGGGGTCGGTGTTAGCTGTATATGGTGGTTGGTGTAAGCTGTATGTGGGGGATCCATGTTAGCTGTATCTGGTGGGGTAGGTGTTAGCTGCATGTGGTGGGGTCGGTGTCAGCTGCATGTGGTGGGGTCTGTGTCAGCTGTATGTGGTGGTCGGTGTTAGCTGTATGTGGGGGGGGGGGTCGGTGTTAGCTGTATGTGGTGGGGTCGGTGTCAGCTGTATGTGGTGGTCGGTGTAAGCTGTATATGGGGGGTCCGTGTTAGCTGTTTCTGGTGGGGTCAGTGTTAGCTGCAGGTGATGGGGTCAGTGTCACCTGTATGTGGTGGGGTCGGTATCAGCTGTATGTGGTGGGGTCGGTATCAGCTGTATGTGGTGGGGTCGGTGTCACCTGTATGTGGTGGGGTCGGTATCAGCTGTATGTGGTGGGATCGGTGTTAGCTGTATGTGGGGGGTCGGTGTTAGCTGTATGTGGTGGGGTCGGTGTTAGCTGCATGTGGTGGGGTCGGTGTCACCTGTATGTGGTGGGGTCGGTATCAGCTGTATGTGGTGGGGTCGGTGTTAGCTGTATGTGGGGGTCGGTGTTAGCTGTACGTGGTGGGGTCGGTGTTACCTGCCCGAGTGGGGTCGGTGTCACCTGTATGTGGTGGGGTCGGTGTTAGCTGTATGTAGTGGGGTCGGTGTTAGCTGCATGTGGTGGGGTCGGTATCAGCTGTCAGAATTGTTTCGACGGATGATATGTGATGGAACTCTGGACAGAGTGCCTTTCTGTATACTGATTCTATACCAATTACTATACCAATTTAAATTTTACACCTCCAATGTGACGTACCCCTCCCGATGGTTCTTCAAATGGGCGGGGGAAGCTTTGAATTAATTTTCCTTCACAAAATTTACATCTCGCCATTCCTTTCTTTTTCTTCGGTTTGATTCAACATCTCTATAAATTATTCACTCAATAAATTGTGCCACTTTAGAAGAATTTAAAAGAAATTGTAAGGGAAAAAAATGAATATGTTCTCCAGTTCAGCTTCAGCTTATACAACTGTAAACGATACAACAGAAAAGATTTTTTTTTTTTTTTGCCATGTTTTCACGTCTGCTTACGGATTATTGGTAACTTTCGTAGCAAATTATGAAAGTCTTATACATTTCCATATTATGTAAATTTCATCACATGTCCATAATTTCCTCTCTCTCTCTTTCTGCTTAAGGAAAGAATGGCAATGTTTGTTATCCATTCCGTTCCAAAAAGGTTGCAGAGAGCAGGGGAGGATGGGGAGGGTGGAAGATGGGGGAGGGGCTAGGTAAAAGCCCCCCCCCCCCCGTCCAAACCATATAAGGCACAGATACATGCTTCTGCTCAATCAATTTGTGCCAATAATTCATTTCATTCACACCCATTTTGTTATGCATGGGGAATTGCCACAGCCAAGAAATATTCGCAGAAAGGAGAAGGAAATGAAGACAATTATGCCTTCATGTTGTTAATGACATCGTTAGGGTGTTCTAAGACCTTTTCATTTATTTTTTCACTGATATTCTTCTTTCTTCTTTCTTTTGTGTCAAAGAAAAAGGCAAGTGCCATCTGTACAAGTGACGCAAAGAATAGTTGTCTGCAGCCATGCATAGTCATGTAGGATTTACATTTGAGATTTTGATGACAATGGAACCAGGAAAAAAAAGGATCAGCTACAAAGCTGAGAACCCTCAGCTGTCCAAATCTTTTATTGAGTACCGTAAAAAAAAATAACAACCAAATTTTATAATGAAAAGTGTAAACCCATTTTATAGCAAAGCTGACAAACAAATGTAAATATAGAAGAGTCAGCCATGTAACTGTGACATCGCAATTTGTGTAAAACTGACTGAATAGTGAGTGACTTTAGCTGTGATTGAAACTGTTAAAAGCTTCACAAAAGTGTTTAGTGGGAAAAAAAATCCCTCTACGCCAGAGGTGCTGGGAGGTACATCTTTTCTTGAAGTTGCAGTTTCTTCGCTGACCATCAAATGTGTAATTCATTTGGTAACTGAGGATGTCAAAGGCATCACTACTCAATTAAAACTACACGTACACTCAAGTTTTCACTACTCTTGATTATGTTGCTATGTTATGTTGGGAATACATTTTCTGTCCCACTTTGGAGACCTTCGGTCTACGCCAAAGGCAACTCACAGAAAGCTGTAAGATTAAACACAACACTTTGTACGATCAACTTGTGGAGCATAGGCAATTACTAATTTTACTCAGTACACATGGCTGAAACTTTGATCAAAAACATCCTTGTTTGAGACAACTGCCATCAGCTAAGTTTAAACTTAAATTACCAGAGCAGCACGAAAACACTTCGAAATAAAGTCTTCTGCCAAGTGAAAGGTTTTTGCAAATAATTTCAACTGAAGTTCCAGCAACTTACCCTTCTGGAGATACTGTGTTAACAAGGTTTCTAAACTACGATCTCTACTGACCTCGTGTGACCTTTTTACCTCATTAAAACCTGCCAGAGATCATCAACTTATCAAGTGCTACCCATTTTGAAAGTTATCCTCCTTAAGAGGTTTTCAGACTTTCCCCTCCCTCTGGTGACCTCAAATGACCTTTGACCAACCTAAAAACAAAGTAGGGAGAAACTACTCCCTATGGACTGCCTACATACCAACTTTGGTTCAAGCACAATTTTTCCCTTGATATATGAGTTTACAAGGTAACGCGTCCCACACACATACACTTGGGATTTGAGAAATTTATAGAAATTCTATCTGGGGACCTAAAATTCTTTTGTTCACGTCCTTGGGAAGTATTACAATGCAAAGGCACACGCACACACACGCATACATACATACACACATACACACACACATACATACATACATACACACATACATACATACATACATACACACACAGCAAGCACCTTTGCATAGATTCCTTGCCTGAATTCGGCAAGGAATCAAAAATGATTTACAGATGAAAATTAAGTTAAAGTCTCTTTCGGCTCTCCACGTCAAGTTTAAATCTAGACATTTTCGCTATATGACTATTTATTTATATTTTATATTAACATTTGTGCATTTTGGTTTAAATTTTACATTAACGTCCTATTTTAGCTTCTTATGTAGTCATTCTCTACGTTGTATATATATTTTTGTAACCATTGTTTATCTTTTAAATTTGTTCTTTCATTGTTTTTATGAGGGCCTCATGTAAGATTAGCCTAGGCTAAATGAGTCACCCTCTTTAAATAAAGTTGAATAAATAAATAAATGACTATTTCTTGTGTAACCATGTCAGTTTACTTTTTTTTTGTTAAACTTAGCCTACAACTCTTTCAACTGTCATGTCCTGTGATATGATAAATCCATGTTTTTGCCTGTAGGATCACCGTAATTATATTTGGAATGTGTTCTGTAATGAGCCACCCTCGAAGACTATTCGTTGACAGTGAGCTGCTTAATGTTTGCATATGCATCAGAGGATGTTGTTAATGGTACGACTGGTAAGGAACGACTGAGTGCTAAGATTGTCTTACGTATGCATTTGGGGAGGCCTAACCTAGTTTTAGGTAGGGTACAAATTTCCCCACCCCACTCCCCATATTCACTCACCAAATTTTGTATTCTAAATATCGCAAGCAAACGATGAGCCTCATCCCCACCTCAACTGATAACTCCCTTAATTCCACGATGAGACCCAAGATTATACTTCATGCCATTTTGAAGCAGTAAAAAGTAATCAGATCACGCACAGGGAGTTGCTGATTCAGAGCTAATTAAACAACATCGTAAAACGGTCTGGCTCATAGAGTCAGAACTTCCATGCTACTGACGCAAAGGGTAAATGACATCACGCTGACACACGCTGTCCACAGTCACACGCTATACTTGTTCTTCATGCCGTGTACGTTCATCTCGTGCGTCTTCCGGTTGGAAAAGGTCGTGAACGACCGTTCACAGATGGAACACTTGTATGGCCTTTCCCCGGTATGTACCCTCTCGTGGCGTCTAATGCCTGACATAGCAGAGAAAAGTTTCCCGCAAAATCGGCATTTGAATCGACCCGACCTCGCATGGTACCGTTCGTGCGCCCGAAGTCTTTGAAAACCTTCCACGTACTTCCCGCACTGGCGGCAAAATGCGCCTGTCTTTTCGTCGGAGAGGGAAATATTACCCAACAATTCGGCAGACGACAACGGTGAAGTTGATGGCGCTATCCATTGCGTCGGTTCGATTCTGGACTGAGGGCGGCCTCTCGATCTCCTTTTAACCGATGTAGCAGACGACATGTAGCGGTCAAAATTCTGAGGTCGGGCGGGTACTTCGTCGCCAATGACGCCTGTACATACAGGGAAGAGAGAAAGATGTTACAACTGGGACTAGGATTCTGCTCTGTATTTGATCTGTTTTGATGAATAAAATTGCAGATGTGGTTTGCGTGTTTGGGGAGAGGATGATACAATGTGTGCTAAATGTCAAGTTGTCCTTCATACAGAATCAGAACCAGGTTATCTCATAGTGGGAGGGAGGTTGGTGGCTTGTAGCTGTCGGGTGGGTGTGTAAAAGAAATTGGCCCAATAATAAATGAATCCCATTTACAATAAAGCTATATAGAGGAGACACGCTTAAATATCGATTTTGAAGAAAAAAAGTGCAAGAATGAAGTAAGGTAAGAAATATGGCACGACTACCTATTCCCCTTTAAGAACTGTCATCATCTGCATCATGAGTGGCAGCTGGTCTGATCGAATTTTGGCAGACAAGGACAAAACTTATATACCCTTCAAGTTCCACAAAACTTAAAAACGTTATTCTGAGAGTGATGGTCACGGTATTGATTTATTTTTCCTGGGTCGAAATTTCCACAGAAAAGTCAGTTGCTATACCTGATCTGATTCACGTTGGCTCACGCTCACGGTGGGGGGGGGGGTGCAAAGCTCCCAGAAAATGGGGGTGGTAAAATGAGTCACAAATATGGGCTGTGCTACCAAGGGGTGGAGGTTGGGTGGGCACGTGGTGGAACGTCTGATATTTAAGTGTCGTTTGTAGGGATATACTATTTTTTATGTTTACATATTTAGTATACATTATTGTATTATTTTTGATGTTTTTTTTTTTACATGTTCACATACAATGTGCAAAATTGCACTCTGCGCGCATTATGTGGTAAATATTGTCAGTTAGCAAATCGCGCAAAACATGTTTGCACTTTTGCCGTGGATTTTTTTCTGGTCGAAACTGCATAGCACAAGAAGCGTGTAAAAATTTGGGAGTCTTTTTGTAAGGACAATAAATGTTTTTGTCAGGGAACTACGCAGCACGTGAAGCGCACAGGTTTTGGTATTTTTGTGAGGGAACCGATACAGAAATCTATAGCTTAAATGCATTTTGAATAAGTCTAAAAAAAGAATTCTGAAAATTGGGTGAACTAATCCTCCCGTGGCACCGCTAGTGACTTAGATGAAGACTGGCCTGTAGGTGTATTTCGTAAAGTATTCTCGAAACCTCGCACACCCTTTTAAAAGAAGATCACTTTGATAGGTTTTACGGTTATTTGTCAGCTGTATGTGGCCAAGTCCCGTCATCTGCCAGTATTGTTTCGACAGAAGAGACATGACTAGACTCCTTGGACTGCACTTCTACACTGATTCTACACCAATTACAGGCCAACTGTACAAAGTTGTATGCTGCAACTCCAGTGTGGCATATTCATGGTTTTTCAAAATCGTAATCGATGTTTTGGGGCCACTCTGAATTAATTACTCTTCCGTCAAAAAAGTTAAATCTTGCCACTCATTTTCTTGTGTGACTTAATCCCCCATGAATCATTCACACCATAAAATTGTATCACTGTAAGAGAATTTAGACGAAAAAAAAAGTGCTTAAAAATGAATACGGTCCTCATTAGCTCAAGCTTATACAATTTCATATGATACAACAGAAAGGATTATATTTCGTCATGTTTTCACAGATCAATAACTTTTGTTGCAAATTATTGAAATCTCAGACATTTCCAGATTATTTGAGGCAGAATACAAACCATCCCTATACACATTTTGCCATCAGTTCCATAGTTTTGAGATGGCGTATGGACGTCACTTCGACGTCCTACCACCAAGTCGCCCTTTTTACAAAATCTTTCACGTCGGATGAATGCAGTGGAAGACGGCCATCTGACGTCGTTTAAACCAAACACTACGACAGCTCGATGTCCATTTGACGTCATTACAATGTCACCAAAATGACATACCCCGACCTCAATTCGAACAACTGGACCAAAAAAACTGACGTCCATCCGACGGCAAAATGCTTACAGGGGTGTGGCTGTATAATAAAGACCTTTCTTTTTCTATTTAAAAAAAAAAACAAAAGAACAACTGTTTGTCTTCCGTCCCTTTCAAAACCTTTACTATACCATCACCATCCCTTTTCTCCATCATCTGATGTACAACAACTATTTCTGTCAAAACTTTTCTGAAGCCGAATTAGGGTAGATATAGGACAGCGCAACTCCTTTAACAGTTCGTGTAGAGGGGAATGTTTAAAGGGGCACTTAAGGGGTCTTATTGGCAATCAATAAAAGCACTGTGTGTGAAAAAGGCACGATGTCTTAAACTTGGAGGGGGTGAATACGCTCTCTACCCACTGCATACACCACCTCCTACAATTATGAACATTTTGTATTAATTCGTTGTATATAACCTGGCGTACCACGTTATCAATGGTTCACAATTACTAACACATACTTTAGACCTTAAAGCCAACACTGTGAAAGTGTGCTCAGAATGGTTGTTTCAAAGCATAAATATCTCTATTTGGAGTGACTCTGGACCGATTAATTCCAGCTGACCAGAGAATTAACATTTGCAGAGGATGCACTTCAATAAATTAGTGAGTCTGGGCCTTTATCGCAGGAATCATGGTGTTGGCAATCCACAAGTAAATGTGGTTGAAACTATTCCCACGAAGAATTACTAGCTAATAACCTCTGTTATTCGCACGAACCTAATCTGTGACGCAACCCTGACAATGATCGCTGATTGGCTTATGTCTCATCCAGGACAATAACTCGATTTATTGACACGAATTTGTCCTAGTGAATAACCACAGCCAAGAACGGTGAAGAAAGACTTATATGTAGAAGGATACGTATTACTAAAACTTGATCGCATTCCTCGTTTGCTTGTCCTTGCTGTCTTTTTCCCTTTTTTGTGTCAATGAAAGGTTGTGCTATATTTACAATTACTGACGCGTAAGTTCACTTGCTACACAATCTCGGATGTCTGTAGCCACGCGTAGTCATATAGACCTACATTTACGAACTCGCCGAGGACGGAAACAAATAAAAAAGGCATGTGCAAAACTGTGAGTACTCTACGTTCAAACCTTTATTGAGTATCATATAAAAAGAAGTCAACTTAACGTTATGAACAAAAGTATAAAGATATTTTACAGACAAGCTGACGTAAAAATATAAATATAGAAGAGTCATTTATTTACTCATGGTACGCCAAACAGTGCGTGAAAACTGGATCGTCAACTAAACTCTGTAAGCTACACGCGCGGATCCAGATAGGGGTGCACCATACTCCCTCCCCCTTTTGTTTTTTGATGACCGACCATTCTTTTTACCAAACTGAACAAACGATTATGGAGAATATACTTCCCAGATGCTGGGAAGTTGCATCTAAGCGCATCTAGAGTTCGAATTTTCTTGGGCGGGGGGGGGGGGGGAGGACCCCTTAACAACCCGACGTGCCTTCGACCCTTCGACGATCGCTTGTCGGCCGGTGCCCCCCCCCCCCCCACTTTTTTTTCAAAGTACTGGATCCGTGCCTGAGCTGCACAAGAGTGTTTAGTTTATTGGGATGGATTACACATGCTGAATCAAAGTTCCGTTCGAAACTAACTGGTGCTCTGGAGTGAGCACTAGCTGCCACCTAATTAGAAACTTCAGGTTCCTCCTGAGCGATCAAATTAATCATTTATTTGATAACTGATGATATCACAGATATCATATAAATCCAGTTTACAATATGTGTAAACTCAATTTTCTTTAACCTTAATTGTAATGTTGCTAACGTATCCAGGCAATACGTTTTCTATTCCACCTTTGCAAAAACTACGGTCTTAAAGCCGAGGACAACTCATAGACAGTTATGAGACTTAACACAAGATAATTTTGTATGAGTCTCTTTGCTGTGTGGCATAAGCAATTATAATGCAAAGATTATGCAAGGTACTCAGCACACGTCACATGGCTGAAATTTTGACCAAAAACATCGTTTGATATGACATAATTGACATCATTTAAGTTTAAACTGTAACTACCAGAACAGCAAGAAAACATTTCTAAAACCAAAACATTGAATTAAACTCTGCTTTCTGTCAAATGAGAGAAATGTTTGCAAAAGGTTTACCGTTAAGTTAGCTTGTTCTCGTTTATCTTGGTGTAATTAACATTCAGCGACAAGTTTGGATAAAAAGAAATGACATGTGTAAATTAAGTAAAAATCTCTCTCTCCACGAAAACTGTAGACACCATTGCTATAGAACCATCTCTTGGGTAGCAGTGTAACCGATCTCTTGGGCGACCGATAAATCATGTTTTACCAGTAGGATCACCGTTCTTTATCTTTGTAAATGTGTTCCGTATGATGGGCAATTCCCGAAGACTGTTCATTTATTTTTTTTTTCAGAGTGACATGGTTGGCATTCGCACATGCGTCAGAGGATGTCTAATGGAAGACAGGTGAGTTGCGATGAAGTACGAAGATCGTCTAACGTAAGTGGCGTTGAGCAAATCTAACCCACTTGGAGGTACAGTGCATATATGTCAACAAGCCAACAATAATCCAGTACCCAACTTAGTATTCTGTGTGCAAGCAGCTTGGCGAGTCTCACCCAAACCCCGCGACGGCTCTCCCAATTTCAAAACCCAATGTAATTGTTCAGTCACTGTTGTAGCGTGGAGCTAAAAAGAGTAATAGTGAAGGCTGATCATATCACATAACGAGTTGCTCCTCCGTTTGATGATTAAGAAATCATTCACGGTTTGCTTCGTGGCTTCAGAGTTTCCACGCTACACTGACGAAAAGTGAAAAAGACCAACGTCACACTTTGCCCTTGTTCTTCATGAGGTGTACGTTCACCTCGTGTGTCTTCCGGTTAGACAACGTCGTGAATGATCGTTCGCAGATGGAACACTTGTACGGTCTTTCCCCCGTGTGTACTCTCTCGTGGCGCTTCATGTCTCCTGTGGCCGCGAAAAGTTTCCCACAAAATCGGCATTTGTATCGACCCGACCTCTCATGGTACCGTTCGTGTGCCCGTAGTCTTTGCAAACCTGTCACGTACTTCCCGCACTGGCGGCAATACGCTCCCGTCTCGTCATCAGAAGTTGAGGCATTTCCCAAAGGTTGAGTCGATGACAACAGAGACTTTGAGGATTCCTTCCTTCCGGTTCCCCTTGGTCTTCTTTTAGCCGACGAAGCAGACGGCAAGGAGGCGGGGTCAGACTGCGGCGGTCGGGTGGTGGGTACTTCATCACCAGTGAAGCCTATACATACAGGGAAGAGAGGAAAGACGTTACACCTGGGAATCGGATGCCGCTGTGAATTTGGTCGATTTTGATGAATTAATTATGGATGTCATTTGCACGTGTAGTACGGTTTGCTCAACATACTGTACGATGTGTTAAAGAGATCTTTCGTGGTTAGACAAATTCATGTTGACAAAACAACAAGTACGCTTCATGAGTCGGACTTTAGCAGACTAACAAAAATCCTGCCAATCGAAGATATGTCTGTACCATAAATATAAGCTGCATGAATTAGCTTTCAAAAACAAATACAGTGTAGACCTAACAGCTTATTAATCCAGCAAACACCAATATGGATTTCGCAATGATCATTCTACGTACATGGCAGCTTTAAGCCTCATTGATAAAATTGCAAAAGGTTTGGATAATAGACTTACAACAGCTGGTATTTCTATTGATCTGTCTAAGGCCTTCGACACTATTGACCATAAAATTCTTCTGAGTAAATTGTTTTGTTACGGTGTTCGAGGTATTGCCTGTAACTGGTTCAGAAGTTATCTTCACGATCGATGTAATTATGTTCAATTTAATAATTCTTCTTCAAATTGCACATTTTCTAATATTGGTGTACCACAAGGTTCCATACTTGGACCACTCTTATCTATTCTTTACGTCAATGATATTTATAAGTCCTCGGACAAGTCAAACTTATTTGCCGATGATACTACGGTCTTTCTCCAAAATAGGAATCTAAGCGATACTCTTGCTGAAGCTACTTGTGAATTTTCTCATATCTCAAATTGGCTCAAATCAAACAAATTATCCCTAAATATCCTGAAAACCAAATTAATAATATTCGATAACAAGGTTACTGACTCAAGCAAAATCACTGCATTACTCTATGGCCATCTTATTTCAGCTTCACCTCATACTAAATTCTTAGGAATCACTATAGACGAAAAGCTTAATTGGAAAGAACATATTTCTGAGGTTAGCAAAAAGGTTTCAAAATCTAATGGTGTAATCAATAGACTAAAGGAATTTCTTCCCAGGGGTGTACTTCTTACTCTTTATAATGCGCTTGTGCTTCCTCATTTCAACTATAGTCTTCTTGTTTGGGGTAATACTTATACCTCCTCATTAAATAATTTAAGCTTCAAAAGCGTGTTATTCGCAACATAAATCATGTGAGTTACAGATCGCACACTGCTCCTTTATTCATCGAATTAAAAACACTCACATAGTACGATTTGTATAAGTATCAGCTAGGCATTTTTCTTTACAAATTTCGCCATTCACTTCTTCCCTCAGCTTTCGACGACTTTTACACATACAACGCAAGCTATCACACTTACAACACTCCCACTAAAGAATTTCTACATCATCCTTACTCCAGAACAACACTCAACTCTTCTCAAATACGAAGCACAGGTGTTTATTTTTGGAATTCTCTCAGCCCTGACATCAAAAGTTCTCCCTCACTTAACGTGTTCAAACGCAGGTTAAAATATTTTCTTCTGAACAGTAAATGTACTTAGCTAATGATGCAGCTTTCCTTTCTCTTTTTTTTTTACTGGCTTCGTTCTTTCTTTCTTCCTGAACACTTTGTCTGATTATTGTTTTTGTTCGTTTGTGTTTTTAAGGGACCAGACCAGAAAAGTTTTAACATATTTCTGGTTCCTCTGCTTCCATCTTGTGTACTGTTTATTTATTTATATATATATATATTGATATATATATATATATTGATATATATATATATTGATATATATATATATTGATATATATATATTGATATATATATATTGATATATATATTGATATATATATATATATTGATATTGATATATATATATATATATATTGATATATATATATATTGATATATATATATATTGATATATATATATATTGATATATATATATATTGATATATATTGATATATATATTGATATATATATTGATATGTATATATATTGATATATTTTCTTTGTACTTCCATATATGATATTTTTTAATTATTATGTACTAAACTGTGTGTGGAAAGCAGAAAACAAACTTGAAACTTGAAACTGCATAGCAAGCAACAACGAAGAGCAAAGTGCAACTCCCCGTCACTGTGATACGTGGCACAACGACTCCACCTCCATCATGAACAGCCATCCGATGTATGATTAAAGTCAACTAGAAGTTTACGATGTAGTTAGGTACATACTTTATGAGGAAAGTTACCCAAACTTAGATCATGGAAATTGATCTCGCAGCAGCAATTGTCATGGCAACAGTTAAGACGTAGGCCTATGTATCTCTCAAATCACGAGTAGATACGAGTATATACGGCTTTATAAAAGAAATTCTAGCAAATGAAAAAACAAATGAAAAAAAAATGAAACTTTGAGCTCTCACATACTCTTGCCACAGAAACATTCACACTGAAACTATAGTCCGTGGGTAATGATAATTCATTTATCATTTTTTTGTATATATATTTTTTTGGGGGAGGTTAATTTTCACAGACAAATCTGCAGTTTCTGCTCATCTTCTTTGGATGAATAATATCTATGGCTCCTTTGGATGAATACTGAACATATCTGTTTGTGGAGTAGTTCTTACAAGTACCTGCACCCTCCTTACAAACCAAATCACTTTGAGAAAGGTCACATCAATTGTCAGTAGCCATGTAGTGAGACTGCATAGCCCTTGAACAGGGCTGTGTGTTACGTTAACGGCCAAAGTGCATTACACTCCACATCACAGCACTTGCGCCGCTAAGACATTTTTTTAACTCATTAGCCCACCCTCGCCAGGGTCGTTGTCTCTCACGGGACTCACATCCACAAGTAGTTATGTTTTCTCACCAAACTTTACACAGCTAGACAGTGCAGGCAATTAGTTGACCATTCATTAGGCTACCTTAGACGGGCAGTTGTGTAAATACAGTTTTTAATGAGACTATATAGGCTATAGGCTAGCTTTGAAAACTTGCTGGAAGAGGGAGGGGTGTCTTGATGAGAAGGGGCAGTTCTAGGAAATCTTAAATACATTTTCTCTAGGAATTTCACTCATCCCCTATGGCTATGTGTGCAAATTAATGATACAGATTGGTTCCAACTCCATTTGAGTCGGAGTCATGAGTTTGTGTTGGTTTGTCGTAACACTGTTGTATATGATAAAATACTTTTCAAATATTTCATATTGAAAATTTTGATAAAAAACCCACCCTTTTCCTAATGAAACATTTACGCTTAGCAATACATTAGGCAACAACTAAAAGAGTTTTTAACACTAATGGATAAAAAATATTTGAAAATCTTTGGCTTTTTGCTCTGCAGTGTGTAGGCTAGGTTCTTAGTGTGTAGGCCTACGTATATCTGTTAGGCAACAGGGAAAGTCCCAAGCCATCATGAAGAAAAACATCACGTAGGAGGAAACATTCAACCGAAAGTTTGCACTTGCGAATGTATTTGCGGATTGTTAGTGCAGGATCTTGTACACATGCCATGTAAATGTTTTTGGCATTCTAGATCGCGTGGAGTAGGCTATTCTGTGATGCTTTCTAGGAACGATTTTGCTACCCTTAGTTGAGACTCAATTGTCCCTCCTCATCCTTTTTCTACTAAACTAAAATACCCAGCTGAATTGGGATTGCTTCATTACAAAGGGCGTATGCAGCGAACAATGCGACTTGTGAGATCGTACTGTTTTCTCTTTGGACTGAAATCTGTTACTTTGGGCAGTTCAAAACGTAACAAGCATTGTCACAAAATGACCTGTAGTATTATAGTAGTGAGTGTGTTACTCTGGCCGTCCTAGCTTAACTTACAGTATGTATCACGCAGTATGCGATCGCGTCGTGTGTGTTGAATAAACAATGTATGTAGATTATGCACTATAAATGTGGGCGGTTTGTAACAGACAAGTGCACATATGAAAACGAACTTTCCATTGGTTTAAATGTCATTCTTTTAAGTAAAGCGGCATTACCAGCCAATCACAACGTATGTTTCAAGAGAGCACAATTTTCTTTTCTACTTCATATTGCACGACTTTCAATTTGCGACGACGACGAACAAGACAAAAAGGCCCATTTTGACAAAAACCTGAACCCATTAGGAGGGGGGGGGGGGGGGAAACGATGGGTGAAAACAGTGCGGGAATTTGACTCAAAAAAATTACTGTAACAGTGCGGGATTTTAGAGACCTGGGTGCGGGAATTGCGCACCTTGACACTAACATTGCAGCTAGATGACCTCTCGCATCCAACCTTTCGGCAAAAGCTTTTTACCCAAACTTGATGAACAAATGTACTTAAGCGTAGAAGGTACATGCAAAAGGAAAAAAGATCCACCTCGGCAAAACGACAATTTTTCGTAAAATTGACATTTTGACCATTTAATGAACTCGTCAAAAAGACAAAAATCTAAAACTTGCCATTTAGCCGAGTTGGAACTTCTCGTCAAAATGGTTCAATTCCTGAAACTTCCATTTTGCTAACCGCTCAAAATGGCGAAAATTCCGAAAATAATCCACTTTTTGTAGATGTAAAGCACTTTCGTTAAAATAGCGACATTAAGAAAACTGTCATTTTGATAAGTTAGACCAACTCATCAAAATAGCGAAATTCAAAAAATGGCATTTTGCCGATTTAATATCTCGTCGAAATGACAAACTTTTGAAAATTGTCATTTCGTCTAGTTAGATCTTGGCAAAATGTCAATTTTTCGAATGTTGTCAATTTGATGAGTTGTTCAGTCTCGGCAAACTGTCATCTTTCGTAATTTTGCCTTTTTTTTTAGCGAGATGTCCAAACTCGGTAACAATTTTCTGAATTTTGCCATTTTGACAAGATGTTTCATTCTCGGTAAAATGACAATTTTCCATATTCGAGGCCATTTTGAGAAGTTGATCAAATCACCAAATTTCAGATTTTTGTCATTTTGACAGGTCAACTTAAGTCATCAAAGTGTCAATTTTTCCAAAATTGTCATTTTGCAGCGATGGTTCGTTCTTCTTTTGTATGTCCCTTCTACGCGCTTCTGTCGAAATGGATGATTTTTTTTACTCAAAAAGCTGAACCTAACAAACACATAGCCAGGAACTAAGCATTGCAACATGGTTCGGTCAGTGCGAGTAATTGATGCTGAATTTCGTGATAAAAGTACTGTATGAATCATTTTTGCCGACTTTGGGGGGGTTATGTTGTAAAGCTTCCATTAGTTAAAAAAAATTGTATTAGCAATGGAAGGCGCTGCACTGCAGCCCTATTCAAGGGCTAGTTCTACACTGATTTTACCAAAGTTCCATTCTAAAAGTAGTGTAACATTTCCCTCGTGCCTCAAGCAGTAAGTCAATAATTCGTGTCCTTAAAGAGGCTCATTGAGTTGTTTTGTGAAATTCACTCAATTTTTCTAAACCGGTCAAGTTTCCTTCACATACTAATGACAAACAGTCAAACTAAAAGGATCCCAAAGTTTTACATACGTTGGAACATTAATGAGTGAGTAACCAATGATTAAATTTGGTTTTTGAAACTTTGTGACCAGACATTTTCACATAAGTACATTCACATGCACACAATCAGAGCAAGTAACGGTCAAAAATTCGAAAAAATTGACAGTTTTCATATAACTATTGGATGTGAAACTTGATTAATTATGATAATTGTGAGTATTGTCGTGTGTTTGTATACTTCAAGATCACCGCAATCTTTACTGATATCAACTCAATGAGCCCCTTTAAGTCCATAATAATTAATCTTCTGTCATAAAATAAACATCACAATTCAACAAAGTAGGTACGTCTGAATATATGGTATCGACAGCTATGTCTATCATACCCTTGTAGCGATGGAGGTGGTGCCTCTACAAAATGTCCAATTAAATCATACCACAGACCCATAACCATTTTGTATATCTTGGCTTTATCCTTTTTCTTCTGTCTTTCATATTTTGAGCCCTCTCATAAATCGTCCTGTTTTAGGAAAATGTGACCAAAAACGACCAATATTATTATTGCACAAGGTTGGCAAAATGTTGACACTTTTTTCTTTTTGCTGACACAAGTGCCATGTTTAGTTTCATTTTTGTCGTTATGAGAGGGGAGATGGAGTTTTGGTGATGGGGGCAGAAACTTCAAAATGTTTGTGTACACAAACTGTTCTTTGCATTAATTTCCTACGAATTACGGATGGCATCAACCTAAACTTCAACAGGGAATATAGACTGATAGAAACCTTGTGAAAAATTCAAGCAATTTCAGCTTTCTTTCGATGACGCGTTAAGTGGATGTTGAGATGAGACACTTGACCAAATCTCCTCTCACAAACAGGGCACTGGTGGGGTTTCTCTCCTGTGTGGGAGAGCTCGTGGCGACGCAGATAAGCCTGCCAGGCAAAACGCTTTGTGCAGTAGCTGCACTGCAGCTTCTTCTCGAAATCATCGTGTCTTTTGTGAACCTTGTTTCGTTTCCTCTTTGGGGGAGGATTTTGAGAGGTGGCCCGCTGGGAGGGATGAAAACCAACCGGGTCCAACCCTGAGCAAAGAGAACAGAAATATATGGAACAGTTGTTATGGGATGCAATATCAATTAGTCTAAATTTTACAAAGCAAGTAAACATAATGTCAAAGAAAGGGAAACACAAGACACGATTATGACAATGCCGACACACGGAAGAGAAAATTTATCTTGTTTGTTTGTGAGCAAACAATACTGAGAGGTTGCAAGGAGCAGTGGCGGCGCCAGGATGTCAGGCTTGGGGGGGGCAAACTGAGGGCAGAGGAAAATATTGGGGGGGGCAAAGGTTTTCGCGCAGCGCGAAACTGAGCTCTGAGGCCGTGCGGGTGGGTTCCAGGGCCCCACCTTAGGGCCCCTGGTGAGATCCAGCGGCAAAGCCCCGGTGGGGGTCAAGGGGGCGAAGTCCCCAGAAGCTCTGAGGTTTTAGCATATCTGTGGGTGGAAAAGTCCCAAGAGGGGTATATTATTTATTTTTATATTATTTATCTTTTCGGTTGACCGTACTCCAAGGTTTCCAACTTTTTTCTCTGGGAACTGGGGGGGCAACTGGGGGGCAAGGAAACAATCTGGAGGGCCAAATTCCCCCTCATGCCCCCCCCCCCCCATAGCACCGCCACTGGCAAGGAGGTGGAAGCTAGGGCATCACATTTCAGACAAGGTAAGTGGTAGGCAAAAATGTATGCTAAAAGATCATTTACACTGCAGTGCCAGCTTGAAATGTAATATCCTTCCTCTGTCTTTGCACTGTACAATTAAGCTTGAGCAAAATTGATTGATTTACATTTATTTATTTCATGTAACATATCAAACTGCATGCATGAAGCATTTTCAGTCACGACCTTTTCACTTGTTCACCTTGATTTTGCAACAAAGAATTAGAATTACCACCAGGGGTCAGTGCACAAGTTTCTGTGGGTGTGTGTGTGGGGGGGGGGAAGGAATGGGCTTTAGGCATGTACAAAGCCTGCAAACTTATTATCCTCCTATGAAAGGACACAACTCCTGTATGATTAAACACCTTAAAAAGGAGTTAAACTGATTGCATGCATAAACAAAAACAAAAAACAATGAAGTTTCATCTCCAAAAGGTTGGTAAGGCTTCATTCAGACAATTTGGATAAATAAATAGACTTCAGGTGGATAATTCGCCGTAAGATTTCAAATTCCTCTAACATAACGACAAAAAATGTAAAATATGATAACGTATAGTGGTTGCCAGTTTTCATTCTAATTGACCGTGTGCTTCTTTGAATAATCCAGTGGATAGTTGAGAATTTAGTCAAAACAATTCAGGATTACTGATGCAGCTATGATATGTGATAAGTCTGTAGGCTACTTGTAAATGCAGTGCTTCCTTTCACCAAATACTGCAATTCCAGATACCGACCAGAAAGCAATGACAATTGAGTGTTAAAAGTAAGGCCTGTGCTGTTGCATATATACATTGTGTAGGCACTTATAGTAAGACCCGTTAATTTTCAAATGTGATTTCTATTTTTCACTGCTTTTATGACAATCCCGTTACTTTCCAAAGTAGTTACTGCCATTTTCGTTCAGTGAAAGAAGTAATCCACCCACGTGCAACCTCGCGTGTACATTTAAAAATAAAGAAAAAGTTAAGATCAAACATAATCTTATCCTTCTGGTTTTTCAGTACACACGCTACCACTTTAACGTACAAGAGTTTATACCATTTTATCAGCTTCATTTTGCCCCAACGCTTCCTAATAGTTGAGGAATGATGCTTTTAATGTGACAGGGTTTGATACAAACCTGAAAATTTGTCAGCCGTCGACAGGGGCTATATGTGTGATGTAGCGTGGGCCAACAGGTGTTACCGTCTTTTTTGCAGTTTTTGAGTAAAAGTTAGGGGTTTTAACATGTACAGAAATTTGCGCTCAACTTTAGTGTCAAGTGGTAAATGTAATCATACTGTACACAGCACAAAGTGCACCAATTTTATTTTTTATGTTTTTCGGTGACACTGATTTTTTTTTTTTTGCCTGAAAATATACTTAGCACGGGGAGCATGAAAAATTGGATTTTTTGGGGAAAATACAATTTTCGGCATTGAAATTGCGGAACACTGAGCACGCAAACACAATTTGGGCCTTTTGTAATTGCCAGGTTTCTCATCCCGGTCACCATCTCCACAAATCTACAGCTCAAATTCAATTTTGGATAAAAAAAGAATACCTGTCCCCCCCATCAGAGCCCCAGTGGCACTGTTAGTGAGAGAAATGGCATGTGGTGTCCACAAGTACAAAATTTATGGAAATTGTACTTCACTGGATTGCACATGGAATTGAGGGCTCATGGATTGACAGTAACTTGATATTTTATTGTACTCTGCTACAACTACAATCTTCACTGAAAAGGTTCCTAACTGTCTTTCAGTTCAGGCCGTCGCTAATTTGCGAAATGAGAAAAAAAGACAAAAATCCAATAAATGGACAAAATCCTAGCATAAAATTCGGCTTCATGTTGAATGTATTTGCTTGACATGATTAAACAATTACGTGCTCTTGTTTTAATAGTTAATTCTCTGTAAGTAGGTACAAAACGTATGTTAGTATCTAATGAATATTAATGTATTCATATTTACAGTTTGAAGATAAGCATGCAGCAGTCTCCGCCATGTTTTTTTGGTCGGGCAACCCTTCGGGAATCTTTGGGATGTCAATAGACTCACAGATAGCTTTTATCTGTGTTTGGAACAACAGCTGTAAATATGCATCCAAAGTGCCAAAATTACGTTGTTTTTTTTCCAGCTTTTCCTCGGAACACAATGTTTGGCTTTTTTTTTAATTTGTGTTTTCCTTGCATAGATTTCGTTTGGTTTCAAATAGCGTAAAGCCTTGAACGCCTCAAAAGACATGATCTGAGTGCGGCATACTTAATTCACATGTCATCTGCTACAACACTTTAAATAAAACTTGCATGAAACACACCTGCTGCGAAAGTCATACTGAGAAACCAAGGTACTGCAGTGGTCCATTACATTTTGTACAGAGTGTCCTTGTGGAGCTTTGCATTGGTGAGTGATTCATATTTAGTGGACCTAGGAACTATGAGGCCAAAGATACCCCAAAGGTGGGATCCACTGTAAAAGCACATGCAAACCAAACTCAGTGTAGAACTGTTTCACTTGTCAGAATTATGTTGAAATTTAACCCAACTCTTTTTGGATGCATGAAACAGAAATTTAAGGACTTTCATACATGAGATCACAGGGTTTTACCAATTTGTCACTGAAATATGATACTGTACATGTAGGCCTTTTTTGTTAATCGTTGCAACAAACGAAAAAAAAAAATATGATGGCTCAAGAATTAGTGAAATAAACACAGGGACTAATATACATAATTAGAAGTGATACACTATAGACATGACAACAATAATAAATATTGCAGATGATGAACATTACAGGTGCAAATTCAATATTAAAGGCAGTCACTCATCAACCCAAAGCTACATTTTTGGCTGAAGGAAAGCAACTCTCTCAACTAATTCTGTCCTTTGATTGACAGCAAATTTGAAAGATGCAGACGAGTTCATGTCAAACAGGATACATGGGGGCCCATGGTTTTGGTTGCACATTTGCAGGAAGTGAGTGGTTGGGAGAATTGGAACTGTCGGGGGGGGGGGGGGGAGAGTCTCTGTCTTTAAAGGAATATATCTGTCAGTTGTAAGAAAGAACTTCCCATGGCTTTCTGTGTCAAATTCCTTCAGATGGATCAGAAAAGATTCTTGCATACAATTATTGGCACTCTTCTGCAGTAGATGCACTTAAGGCCATGGACTTGATTTACAATTTCCTTAAAATGCTATAAAATTGAGCTACCCAGATGTTATCTGAGCTGTGTGCAGTTCACCTTGAACACATGGCCCACTGGCTACTGCCATACATGAAGATTTCCTGTGCACTGCACTCTGAAAAAGCTTGTGTCACTGGGAGTTTGTGCACCAGGTGTAGGAAGTATTGTGCACATGCTTGACAGTTTCTAGTTTTTCTCTTACAATCACTAATGACACAAGTTTCTTGCCAGGCTGTAATTTGAGAAAGGCTGGACAAGTAATTACAAAGATCTTGCAATGCCCAACATCCCCTATTCCACATAGGGTGACCACATTCAAGTATGTTCTAAGCAGCCTAAGAACTAACTTGAATAGTTAAAACAGAATCAGTTTTGCCCCAAAACAGAAATGAGATGAGTCCTGAAAGACAGAGAAACTTCTGCTGGAAGTTTGGGGGTTATCAGGTTATGCTGTATCAAAACAAAAAAAAATATCTACACAGTTGTCCTTTGATTTTGGAGACTGCAACTTGAGGGAAACCTCACAAATCTAACCTAAGATCATCTCAGTCCACAGAGCATCGCCACACTGCTGCCACTCATTATGCAACTTGCATATCCCACATCCTTGAGTGCACACATCCTCTACATGGGCCCTGTGAGACCAGAAAATACATGCATGGAGCAAGCAGAGAGCAACCAACAGCTTGCTCTGAGATGATCTCAGGTTAGATTTTTGAGGCTTCACTGTAGGTGTATCATCATTACAGACAAAAAAAAAAAATCTTTTAAACGATCAAATATGAACTTTTCATACAAGAACTTTCCCACTAACTGGCTGTTTACTTTTATGGCCTCCCTGCTGACTAAATTAAGAACACACAGGAAACTGTTGTAATAGATGCAAGCACTATAACTGGATGAAATTTTAGCCAGTTTAATGTTGGCCGGGACATGACTATACAAAGTACATATCAGATGGCCCAGTTAATGAGCAAATAGACTGCAAACTACAACTTCTTCAAGTTTGAATAAGAAGTAAAGAGTGACCTCATGTGCTCGTTTCCTCTTTCTTTGATGTAAAATTAAGCAAAAGCCGTCTAAGTCGAAGGAGTAAAACAGTATTAAGTCTCGATTTATTTACATGGACCGGCCTATAGCGCATGACAAAGCTCTTTTACGTGAGAAGGAACACAACAAGAGGAGGACCTCCAAATGGTAAAATTTCATAAAGAAGTCTGCTGGTTGACCATATCTACGAGTTGGGCAAATAAACGATTTTGCAGACAAAAAAACACAACTGAACAAAGGGGGGGGGGGGGGGAGAAATGGAAAAAAGTGCAATTGTGCAAAGACTGCCTCATGAAACAGTACTTTCAGTGCTCAAGTGAAGTCTCAAATCTGGAAAAAAGGAGGCCTGCTTGCATTCTATTTCTTGAATGTCTCCAAACACACTTTTAAGAAACTTTCTTTCTCTCATTTCATCAGGATGTCTGTCTGCAGTGCACGCTGGCATTGGGGGTACTATGTAAATTGTTGAAACAAGGTAATGATGTGAGGTCTACAGTTAACTCAATGGAGACATCCCAATGACTTTATAGTTCGCTGAAATTTTCTGTAAATGGGGGGGGGTATTTACAAGTTTGGTCGATTTGAAAAAAATTAACTTAAGAAAATGCAACTTGTGCCACAAATAACGTGATCCCACTTTTGTCAAAATCAGAACTATATCCAAGATATTCTATTTCTCTGCTACTTTGCATATCGGTACTAAAACAGATGAATTTACTTCTTAGCATCAGTCTGTCTGACTATAGACACGGTTTAGTGCAAAACTGTCTTAAATTACAAGGATAAACCGTGGAATTAAGAGTGCAATAAAAAAGTTTGACAATGACTTTCTTTCTAAACTAAGTGTTTGGGATGAGAAAACCACTCTCAACTTTAAAATTTGCTACCGGATGTAAGTAATGTTTTATCAATCCACGTGAAAATGTGTCAGCACAAGGCCTCTGTCATACCATAGTGCAGAGATGGTTAGTCAACGCTTCTGTTTGACATTATGACATTAATGAATTAAAAAAAAAAAAAGAGAAGACAAAACTCAAAAAAAAAAAAAAACTTATGATGTTGCAAACCAGAAAAGACCAAATTTAAAGAAAAATACCAACACATTTTCCAGAAGAACCATGTACAGGCGCTTGATCATTCTTTGTATGGTATTTTTTACTTGGAAGTAACTAAAACAAAAAAGAACAACACAGCTTATTCAGTATACTTGTGAGAAAACAAGGTGAGTTTGAAATGTGAATATGTGGCTTTATTGATTCTTTCATTGCTGATGTAACCTTTCATGATTGACACAAGCTGTCAACCACATGAAACCTTGCCCACAAATTCGGCACTTGTATGGTTTCTCTTCTGTGTGGGTTTTCTCGTGACGAAGGGCGTTAGCCTTCGTGTGAAACGGACTGCCGCATATCTGGCACTTGAAACGGCCTATTCGTTTGTGGTAACTCTCATGTTCCTTCAGTTTCTTAAGCTCCCCAAACTTCTTTCCACAGTAGCGGCAGTGGTTCGCCTCCGCCAGCTCCGACTCTGAACTGGAGAGCGGCCCGCTTGACCGATGCATGAAGTTGCTAACGTTAGTAGTTCGTTTGGGTTGTCGCGAAGCTTGATGCCTTCCCCTTACTACGACAGGACGAATATTTCGCTGACCCAGTCCTGAGAAGGAAATAGAAATATGACCAGGGTCAGCTGAATTTCAATCAAGAAAATCCATAGGTCTTAACATCATAAAGCTGGAATGTATTTACTGTAGCACATGTGTTATAATTTCACTTCGTGACTTTTTTCGTGCAGCCGGCGGTTTGCATCCCGAGCGAAACTTTTGTGGCAAAATTTGCACTGAAAGGGCTTGACGCCTGTGTGGCGCCGTTCATGGCGTGCAACGTCTGCGAGAGAGTGGAAAGGGTGCAAGCAGAATTGACACTTGAAACGGCCAAGGCGTTTGTGATAGCCTTCGTGATCCACCAGTTTTTTCCACTCGCTAAACTTCTTTCCACAATAGCGACAGTGGTTTGCTTTAGCCAAGTCCCCCAACCCAGCAGGTGGGGCACGTGCATGTGAACGCCGCCTGGGTTGGTCCGTGGTTGTTGGGAGATCACCAGTGACAATTTGACCCAGTCCTAGGAAGGAAATAAAAACATGGCTGGGTCAGGCGTAATTCAAGGCACATGTCTTGCTTTAAGTGTACCTTTCTGCATTTTTATTTTTCTAATTCCTGGTCACAATATTTTTCCCGTTTCCATTTTGCATTTCTTGCACAGAATAATCTCTGAGAGAAATGAAGTCTTCCACTGGCATACAGGAGTCAATATTTCTGGGGGTGGGGCAGGGATGATATTTGTCCAAAATTACAATTTCAGACCGAGTCACCCAAAATCTTGATATCCACCGTGTCAGCAGTCATAACAAAATTTATTGAACAAATGAAGATTAGCTGATCAAACAATAGAGAAATTTCTAATTAAATTTCATTTCAATTGCATTTTCAGAAAAAAAAAGGGGTTGTCATCCCTTCCTTCTTCTACAGTTTCAATCATTGGGTCCAGACTGAACCCAATATGTTGGTTACTTGCACAGTAGGATGAGAGTGTCTCACAAAAAACAGCATAATTTATTTCCTCGGCTGTCACTTAAAATTGCCCGAAAGGAGATGGATGGCAAATTCTCAATAAAATGTGAGTCACTTTCAGATTATGCAGATCAAACATGGGACAAATGTATATAGGTCACATTTGTGCTTATATGAGTGGTTTTCATCGAAATCTACCTCCGGTGTTGATGGCGCATTGTGTTATCACAATTTTTGTTTTTTTTTTTGCGTGTAATTTGATAACTATCCCCATCCCCCTCCCTCCCTGTGGTAAGACACAAAATTAGGATGGAAGTGTGTGAGAGGTCCTAGCATTACAATGCATGGTTTTCATCAATGACAATGACAATTATGGATTTTCTTCTTAAGTTGGTTATTGCCATAAGGTGAGTTAATAGAAGGGGAGAGGCGAATAATGGGAACCAACACCGACTATCAGCTAGACCCCTTTGGGGTTTCTTTTCGAAAGGGCAAGAGCAAACTTGACGCATTACCCACCTGTTTTTTTTTTTATTTAGAACACAAAGTTAATTCTTTAACACAGTGAAGTAGCTATAGGCAGCTAACTTGCCATTTTTTTTTCTTTTTCAGAATAGCACCATCAATGTCTAAAGAGGGGAAATCTGTCATGAACTGAACTCAATTACACAAAATTTGGTAGCACACAATTCAATTGAGTTGTTTCATATGCCAATGTATTTATTGTTCCCTTTCACTTTACACTGACTACAAACTACGTAAATGTTACAAGGAGACTACAACTACGACACAAATACTAAAAACTGTGTCAAATTATCAAAACACCAAGTTTTAAAAAAATCCCACCACCCCATGATACAAGTCGTCATGTTCACGTCTCAAATCTCAAAAAAAAACAAAAAAAACTTAATAATGACAAAAGTACAACCACCACTGAATAAGACTTAATATATACTAAACAATAAAAATAAACCATCTCAAGACCTAACTTATGTCGTAATTCAGCCATTTACATACATTTCCTCTTCAGAGTTTTTTGACCTGGAATATATGCAAAAATTGTCCACTGCTTCCTTAAAGTGATTGCATGTGTACTGAAAAACCAAAAAGATAAGATTATGTTTGATCTTAACTTTTTCTTTATTTTTAAATGTACACGCGAGGTTGTACATGAACGGACTATGTCTTTCAATGAAGGAAAATGACAGTAACTACTTCGAAAGCAACGGGATTGTAATAAAAACAGTAAAAACATAAATCTTATTTGAAAATTAACGGTTCTTACTATAACCGCCTACATAATGAATATGCAACAGTACAGGTCTCACTAGTGTATCAAAAACATACTGCTCAAGTCGTCGCTCCCTGGTAGGTATCCGGAATTGTAGTACGTGGTGAAAAGAAACACTGTATTTATAAATAACCTACAAACTGAACACAACCTTGCCCTCGGCGTCAGTGATCCTGAGTTGGTGACTGAATATTCAATACTAGTATTCTTCTCATTGGCTTGCTCAGAGAAGCACACCGTCGATTTGAATGAAAACTGTCAAACACTACATTTTCGTATTCTACACTTTTTATCATTATGTTAGAAGAATTTGAAATCATATGGCAGAAGTAACCAACTGAAACCTATTTATTTTCCCAGATTGTCTGAATGGTGTAGTTAAAAGCCTTGCCAAACTTTTGGAGATGAAATTTCAATGTTTTTACTTTTTGCCTACGTATGCAATCACTTTAACACGTTTCCCGACCCATATTGTGCCTGCAGATCTGTGTTCCCTTACTTCTGTTTCCCTCTTCACCGACCCATTTCCTCATATCTAGACCTCACCTGCTCATTAACTAGTCCTATCCACCCCATTTTCACAACTTACCAGACCCTATGCCCTGTCTGGTTTGATTTAGACTGTCTTCACCATCTTCGGTCATTTGAAAATACAATCTGACTTAAAAAACGCATACTGACTTACTTCATACAGTAGTACATCATTACAGATAAAACTTTTATAAAAAAGTATCAATGTAAAAGAACCAAACAGAAGAATAGCATCCTCTTTTTTAATTGCCAAAAATATGCTACAAGTTTGTAATATCTGCTCAATACTTTTAGCACTATTTTGTGTGTGTGCGTATGCATATGTGTGTGTGTATGTAGGTGTGTGTGTGCATAGGTGTGTGTTCTTTCCTGATAAATGAGATAATCTGCTCTCATGGTTTGAAAAAGTCTTCAACTCATATCCCAGCAGTCTTCTTGCTAAGAACCAAGAACCAAAAAAAAAAAAAGAAAAAAAAAGACCCTTTTGGGGAATAATTTTAAAGTGATGATCTCTTTTCATTTTTGAAGTTGCTAACTGACAGGAGAATGTATTAAAAGGAAAATACAGTCTCCCAATTAGTATACACCTTATGCTAAATTAATGAATGGCTCTTTTTCATTACGTGATACCATTTTTGTTGTTGAATTGCTTTTTTTCGCGGTGTGAATCACCATGCTCATGCAGTACTGGTACTCGGCATTTGCGTGAAAATACGAGAATATGAGAAGAGAACCGCGAGGTTTTGATAAAATAGGGACAAACGCATGCTTATTCCCTTTACAGCCTATCAAAGGACAAGTATACTCAAAAAATATGGTGTATCCTATATACATATTTACATGAATAACCCAGCTGATTTCTTACGAGGAGCATAAAACTTTATGCAATTTGACCTATTGGCCAACACAGCTAGTATTAACATGGTTGAAACTACCAAGGTGATATGACTTGCATTGATGACAAGTACCATACCTATGACTTGCACAATGAGGTATTTGCCTGTCACAACATGCTGTTATAATGTACTTTGTGCACTTCTAGAATGTCAAAATGATTGAAAAAATTCTGGGACATTCCTCTGGTTCTTTTTCCTTTACAGCGAAAGAATAAACTACGAGGATGCTGTTTGCTTGGCAGCAAGTGGGCCAAACTGGGCCGATGGCATCAAGATAAATCGGTAAATGAGGTATGTTAAAGAACCAGGTGTGAGTCCTGTGAATAATACTCCTACCGAAAAGTATAGATTCACTAGCTTCTAAACAGTTCTAATTTACATCTTACAGAGGGATTTGCTGTTCTCTGGAGAAGCAAAAGCAGGGAGGGAGGAATTGTAGAAACGGGTTAGGGGGCTTGACAGTACGCATAATGCCCACGTGATACTTCTAGTAACAAATTTTAATGCTTAAAATGTGTCCAACATTATTTTCTTTTCATGTGTCATAATAAATTTCCTAATGTAATAATTTGCATAATTCAAGATCATGTTGGTGATGACATACTGTAATATTTGTTCCACTAGTCAAAAGTGTATTTCAATAAAAGCGACTCTTGGTTTGTTCAGGGTACATACGATTTCCACCAAATATGAGACAGGCACAGAATGAGAGCTTCGCATAGAAATTTAAAATTTTCAGGTCTCCAAAAAGGGGCAATAGTCTGATACACTGGCAAATAGTTTTCAATTGAATTGATGTACACCTGTCAACTGATGAAATCTGCCGACTCGTTCAGGGTGTTGAATATTCAGCACATAAAGACAAAAGCAAAGACGTAACTAAAAAAAGAAAAAAACATGAACTTAAGCTGCAACTACAGGGTAAATTAATCAATTTAAAATTGTAATCAGCTGTTGTTAAACAAGATTCCTTTTTAAATTATAGGAGACGGCATTGGGACTGGGTGCATTATCAGTTTCACGCCAAGCAGTGGATGCTTGTGTAATAAATGGTGCAGTGAGCCACAGCGTTTTGTCACCAGCAGGTACATCTACGTACTGACCCTAATTGCGACGTTTCACGTAGCCAACTCAGCTGCATGGTCACTTGTTGACCCTTTACCTCTCTGTTCTATGGTAATTAACAATTGGGGGACGATCACACCTTGCATGTAACACCTGCAGCGATATCCTACATGATCGATGTCAGAGAAATAATGATAATCCAAGAATGTGAAAGGAGTTTTAAATTAACCAAAGTTCATACACACTTGGGAAAAAATGCTCATCTCCTATTGGCCCATTTCAGTCGGGTGACCATGCACTGTCCTTTAGATAAAGCACGGTCGATTAATGAGTGAGATCACATGCGGATGAATACAATACACAAAAGTGTACTTTGTAGCATACAACACTGTTGACATTGTTGTGAATAGCCTTAACTTTTCTCAGGATTCATTTTCAATAAATAAGCAGCATTTTACAAACCCAAATTTTCTGTTATTTTCATCTTATTTATCAAAATCGATACTTTTGAATGTATGAACAAGGTTCATCAACTTTGTATCTGTGCATTAACTGTAGGATAATGCACTCTCCGGTTTTAATGCCATCGCTGAATGCACTGCGCGCTCGTGCATTGCTTGCATAAACCTCAGATTGTGCAATTATTCTACAGTTATTGCACAGTCCAGTATTGGGTAACCTTTCATTATTGTCAAGAACTCTTCGTAAAAGTGAAGGAAGGTTTGATTAATTCCTACTATAAGAAAGTCACATCTGTAGTCTTCATAGCCATTTGAGGGTTCCATACACTGATCATGCAAAGGGGTCTGTTAAAGGATTTAAAACGACATTTGCATTTTAGATTAAATATAGACTTTTCAAGCCCCATTAATCAGACTAATACATCTAGCACCTAGAAGACAATGGATTCAAATGTTTCAAATTAAAACCAACTGAGAGAAGTGGTAACACGTTCTAGTTTGCAGTAAATTTGCAGCTTGTTATAGAAATTTTATTTGCACAAAAGTAATGGATTTGTCAAATAACACTGAAAAATGGTATCTGTTGAAGTGATTGCCAATTGGCATTCATTGACTGGAAATGTTAAAACATATCGAACACGCTAGTTTATGTCAGTGAGCCCAAAACCACATTCCCAATTAGCAGCGACTATATCACACGTTTTTTTCATAAGACATGCCAAAACTTGCCATGAGAATCTTTATCAGTTCAATATTTGTACTTGGTGGTCCATTAATTTAACTTGCGAGTTTATGCCGGATTTTGAGCATTGCCCTGTGGTGGCATGTACAGTAAAGGAGTTGTCACAAAAAAAAAAAAAAATACCATACCATTTGACTTTTTGTGCTGTATTTACATCATTTTTTTCTTTTTTTTTTAGTTCTTAAGCATCTAGAGTCTCCCTGATTTGGCCTTGTTATCCTTACTGATCATCATTGACATATGTTACCACTCTGCTAAAGTACTGTGAAGAACTTCAAATATGAAACTTGGATGAGATCGAGAAATGCTAGATCCAAATGGGACAACAAGGTTTGGATCAACAGGGAATCCATGGGTATCCTAACAGGGTTCTCTAAAGTAAATATGAAAGGTTCAGAAGATATAAGCTACCTCATTACTTTCTCAGGGTGTTATTAAAGAGAATATTAGATTTTTGATGTTGTTGTTGTTGTATATACTGCCAGCTCATCCCAGACAGATCTGTGGCCTTCACACAAATTCTAGAAATTTTCTCAATTGAAGCAGTTGTTGGCCGCTTCGTGTCTACGGCATGTTGCACCGTGGGTGAATCTCTTCCCACAAGTGCGACATTTGAAAGGTTTTTCGCCCGTGTGGAGCCTCTCGTGGCTAGTGAGGGTCTCCTTAAATGGGAATGATTTCTTACAAAAGCGACACTTGAACGGCTTCTCGCCGGTGTGGATACGTTCGTGGCGCAGCATGTTCGCCTTGCTGTGGTTGGGCTTGCCACAGTAACGGCAGGGGAAACGGGGTGGCTTAGTGTGGTAGATCTCATGGGCTTTGTACTTGGCCAAATTTGCGAACTGTTTCCCGCAGTATCTGCAGATCGTGGGTACGGGCACCACTCCCAATTGGCCTGCGTCTGGGTGCAGAAGGGGTTTGCCACGGGCCCCTCCCGTCGTGGCTTTCTTTCCTGATTTGGGGGAGTTAACAGCTCTAATCCCTGATGCCCTTGGAGACCAATTAGCTCTGGAAGCAGGCAATGAAGCGAGGTCAACAGGGTAATGTTCTGTCAGCTGACGGGCAGGGACGATCTGCCTTCCAGGTCCTAGGTAAAAGAAGACAGAGATACATTCAGTCAAAATAGAGGAAGTTTTATTCACAAAGAAGGAGTAAATTTCAACATATGTTTTTGCAAATTTTTTTTGGTAAATATTTTTACATTTTAAGGAGACTGCTGACATGAACAGTTGACTGGGCCTCAACGAACCGTGCACCAGTTACCCATACAATACAAAGATGTTCATAAACATGATTTGATGGCCTGCTCACTATCAAATAAAAAAACAGAGGGCAATAGCGCAACAATTAAAGTTCACATCAGTTCATTCTGGGGTAGGGTACACTTGGCAACCTTATCCATCATGATTGGAGGGTATGTGGAGAGAGGGCAGAATAAGACGCATCCGAAGGGGAAGGGTGTGGAGAAGGTGTTTGCCGTTGTGGAATAGGTAAGGATGGGTGAGGAACAGAGCGGTAAGAGATTGGTGTAGAGATGGGTGTGGAATAGGTAGGGATAATTGTGGAGTAGCATGGGGAAGAGTGAGAAGTAGGTGGGAAGGGACTAGATGGGGGATAGGTGGGTAATAAGTGGTGATGGCTTCAGAATAAGTAGGGGGTGGGTGATACCAGACAATGGGTGAAGAATAAGAGGGTATGGGCATGGAAAACATGGCTGAGTTTGGAATTAATGTGGGGATGGGTATTTGGAATAGGTAGAGGATGGGTTTGGAAAAGGTGGGGATAAGCACAGAATAGGAAGGTGGGTATGGAATAGGTAGGACATGGATGTGAAATAGGCAAAGGATGGATGTGGAATAGGTCGAGGATGGGTACAGAACAGTTTAGGGGATGGGTGTAGAATAGGTAGGGGATGGGTATGGGGTGGGTCTGAAATGGGCAACTGACAAGAAAGAGACCAGTGTCATAACACAATTCATTATGTGTACATCAGTTTATTATATATTTATTAACATACAGGAACTTGGAGAATGTGCTATACAGCTTTAACTAAACTAAGGCAGTGTGTCAGTTTCAAAATGAAGAGGTCATTGAGTAAAAGGCAGCAACACACCGCCTGATCAAGCAATTTACAAACAACTGGCTCTCTGGTAAAAAAAAAAACTTACACAAATCTTAAATGAAACACAACTATAAAATTCCTTTCATTGGTAAACGCTGACATCACATCTCCTTTAAAAATGGCTCATAATTTTTCACAACTTACAACTTTACTGTTAGATATCACTGAAGCATCAGTGTGGTGCTATCATGTTTCAAAATGACTTTTACACATTATCTACTTGAAGAGGAAATTGGTCATACAGTTTCTATAAAAACTGAACTAGCTGTCAAGACCAGATACAACAAAAAATAAAAAAACATAATACAAAATCAATGGTCTGAACAGAATTTTGCCCTAACGGCATCTCATCAAAATTACTCCCAGCTATACCAATGTCCACTGACATTGCTAGGTCAGACTTCTTGCCATCAAGTTTAAGCCAAGTGCAATGCTTGATTCCAGCCCAGTTTACTTCTTTAATAGCACATTGTTTGAAGGTTTCCACACCTTGTTTGACGGTTGAGCAACTTTTTTTAAAATTGCAAAACCACCTAAACTAGTGCAACAAAAGCATCTACCGTAGGCATTTTTTAACATCGCTACAAAAAGGTCGTATATATGCATATTTGTCACTCTTTGTTTCCACTCCCAATTGCAATGGTACCACCTATAAAAACTAAGGCTGTTTTCTGACATTTTCCCCATGTTAGGTACAGTCTTGATTTGTAGAACCGACTACCCCCAGTTCTCAGGCATTAGACAATTCCATCTCAACCTGGTCGGAGAAAAAAAAAAAAAAAGCTGGCAAGGACCCTGCAGATATGTTGAAAATGGTCAGGGACTCACCATGTGTAAAATGTTACAGTTTCCATTTATATATTTTACAGTCTTACATTTCCTTCCATGACGGTTGCACTCATTGAATTATAAATAGGATTTATATCACCCTACATCTTCCCTTCAACGGGGTCAAGTGAAGAATAATTTCTGCTTGGCACTCAAAACCTAACGCTTTCCTCAGAAAATTGCGCTTAAACTTGCTTGCCTATACTTTTATGATACCTTTCAAACCTGCAAAACTTTTACTTGGTAAACAAAAATGTGAAGAAACTTTTACTGGAGGCCATCCCTTAATATTCTCACAATGGCAAACTGTGCCAAACTGAATTGAGTGTGTTCTGGCTATTCTAGAAAACTGTTCTAGAAGACTGACTATTCTAGAAAACATGATCTAACTCACTGAAAATGGCAATTTTTTTTTTTTCAGGAGATGATTCACATAGGTGTCACTACCTCACATTCAGGTGAATAGATATAAGTCAGTTTGAGGTCGGCTTACATGAAGTATACCATTTTTTCCATCACTTGTAAGATTTTAGACTACACAGACCACACAATTCTTGTGCAGAATGTCAACTTGCTAGAAAATGCAGGCTGTTTTTTTAAATGGATCGTCTTCACGTTCACCGAGTTGAAGTAATATTACCCAGAGAAAGGCAAATGCACTGAACATCCAACCACAAAACTTGCAAAGCAAAACCATATGACATGCAAACCTGAGTTGATAAAACGTTGATGAAAGCAAAGAAGGGCCGGACACAACGAAAGTTTACTCCAATTTGTACAAAAACAGGACGGTAAACGCAGAATTCTAGGTGTTTGCGGCAAAAGCGACTACTCGATGTGAGCGCACGTCGCCTCGTGTCTCCGACAACTGGCCGATTGCGTGAAACCTCGGCCGCAGGACCCACACCTGAAAGGTTTTTCCTTCGTGTGCGTCTTTTCGTGACTTTTCAAGTTCTCTTTAAACTTGAAAAACTTTCCACAGACTCTGCAATTGAAAGGTTTTTCGCCGGTGTGGGTACGCTCATGACGTAGCATGTTGAATTTGTTGTGCGATGGTTTACCGCAGTACCGGCAGGGAAATCGACCAGCCTTAGAGTGGTACGCCTCGTGCGCTTTGTACTTTGCGAGATTTGAGAACTTTTTGCCACAAAATCTGCAAAAGGCCGGGGAGGGATTGGCACCGGGGAGACTGACGATCTCTGTTTCTGACTGCGAGGCCCTGCTAGCTTGCATCCCAGGGCCCGGGTCTTTTCTATGTTTTGTCCCCTTACTGCCTCTGGAGTCCAGAGACCACTGGGCATGTGAGGTATAAGAACTGTCTGTACTTAAGGACGGAGGTGACCCAACAACATTGGTAGCACTTGGGAGTAATTGACGCTCCTTTTGATAAGATGGAAAACTTTGCCCAGCGAAATGTTCTGGCGGCTGGGCAGGTTTTTGTCTTCTGGGTCCTAGACAAAGACAAAGATAAGAGATACATATTTGGTGAACGTGGAAGGCTTGATGTTTGGTAAGGTATTGCTACAGCTATGATAATGACTCCCAAAGGGTGGAACATACTGTAGACAAGAAAGGTTGTCAAGTATGACATTTCCAGGGCAAAATGCAAATCAAACGAAATTCAGATTTCAGACACGGATTTAAATAGAGATGGAAGTATGAAATGCTTCATGGGTTACTGCAATCAATGGATATGTCTAGAGTACTGTAATTGACAAATCCCTGCCACATTCATCTTTGACTACCTGTAGGTCCTCAAAAAGTTTCCAAACACAAAGCAACTTTTTCCAATTTTTTCAAGTGCAGTAATGCTGAGGAAAGGATGTTTTAGTGAACCACTAACAAACCCTAACAAACTACTGTCCATTTCAGAATTTAACATTGTGTTTGTTTTGGGTGAAAAAAAACGGACAAGTTTCTCTTTTCATATTATAGTTTCTATCTTTATTAATGGAGAAGAGACACTTTCTCTTAATACTGTGGTAGGTCGTTATTCAAGTTTCTGCTGCAGACGATGAAACTTTTATGTACAATTGATACAATTTTTTAACTGAAGGACTTTTTCAGCATTTTGGTGGGTTTCACAGATCAACTTTAAATGGAGTCACACAGGTTCAACTACACAAATGTGACCAGAAAATGTAAAAAAAAAGCTTCTTTTGTGGAAAGCTGTACAAAGTTAAAAGGACCTCCTATATGCTAGCAATTATTCACTGTATAACTACATATAAATTGACTGGATTTTGATCAGTCCATTATGTTTCATCTATATTATTTGAAATATAACTTTGCTGGAAAGAATAAAATGAAACACACAGTACTCCTAGTATTGTACTTATACACTTTTATTTATGGACTTGCACCCATGTGGAATTATCTCCGTGGGGTTTGCATGAGTACACACACAGTACTCACAGCATTGCACGTTCTTCAAAGGATTTTACGCCTAAACGTTTAGGGAAGCCTCACAAATCTAAACTATGATTATCTTAGTCCCCACAAATCTTCACACTGCTGTTCATTACGGAGCCTGCATATGTCACATGCTTGAGTACACACACCTTGTACATAGGTTCTATGAGACCAGAAGATATGTGCTCCTAAGTGTGATTGATTACTCTCTAGTTGCTATCCTTACTACAATGGATAGCAACGGCTTGCTCTGTGATGATCCTAGGTTACATTTGTGCGGCTTCCCTTATAATTCATGGCCAAGTACCCATGTGGTTGTTTGCATGGGTACACAAACAGTACTAATGGGATATTGTACTTGCTAGATTGTACTCCTTTGTACATGGCCTTGTATCCACTGGATGCACTCGGACAGGTACGTTTTTCATCGCCTTGTAGCAAAGTGGTTATCCCAATTGGGTTGCATGGGTCCACAAACACTACTCTCGGCCTGTACTCACAGGGCTTGTACTGCTGCAGACACACCCATAGCCTTGTACTGATTAACCTTCCAAGTAGGTGTTGGTTATGCACTGTATTTTTAACATGCATACCGTAACACCTGCAAAAACAGATTTGTCTCAGCCCAGATCCAAGGTTTCTATATTAAAGGGTCTCTATCTTCAGAGCTGGTGATTGGCTCAAAAAGCATGAATATTTATATCTCAAGGAAAACAAACACCGAATGTTTCATACTGAGTGCAATTGATTACATTCAATGGCATACATGAATTTTAACAGCTTACAATTTGTTCGTAGGTTGAGTCAGAATCAGAGTGATAGTTTGTGGATGTCTGGCATAACAAGTGCAGTCAGAGCTGCTGCATGAGCACACATCCCAATGTGGGGTCTATGTACTGATGGGATAATACTGCTACACATGTAGTATTTATGGCCTAGCTTTAACCTTATACGTCTACACAGTAACTCATGACCTCTTCCCATAATTTGATTACACTTCTATGCAATTACAGTACCTTCATAGTTTTCCTCAACCAAAAAAGATTTTCACTGGTACATGTTTTGTTTGGATGGGACTTGAAGGTTTGAATGGATCTTAGAAAATCTGCAGTATTGTAAAAAAAATGTGGCCACTTTAATTCAGATTTTAGCTTTTACCAAAGACAACTCTATTTTTAAACCGATTGTCAGCTTCCTTCACACTTGTGCAAGTCGCTTTCATCCAACATCTCGTACAGCCATAGCACTAAGTGTAGGTTTCCATTTTTCAAAGGAGCTTGCAAAAAGTTTAGTAGGAGCTCGCGCGAGAGAATGACAGATAGACGATTCCAATATTAACCTACAGATACCGGCACTGACTCGGTGAGAATTCCGAACATCCTTTTTCCTCCCCATTTCAAATGGTAGAGTAAGAACATCATAGCATCACCTGGGGGTTTTGTTCAAGACGAAGAACTACATATGGATAACTCACTGGTCCTTGTAAGCTCTAACAAGTCAAAGTTGGATCATGAATACATTACAATACCTTTTATAGACTAGTGTGATATTTGCAAAGCTAGTTTGAAAGCAAGATGATAAAGTGATGTAGGGTATTCTTTTTTTTTTTTTTAGTGATCTCTTTCATGTCATGACTGATCAACAAGGTAAGTACAAAAATTGACCTGCTTCTGTTACAGGTTCAGCGTTCCAATATACAACATTCCTTTCAAAATGCATGTAGAATTGATTTGAATGAGAGCAGTCAAGCCTTTAGTTGTTTTGTTTATGGTGTCCACTATAAAGTCTACGACTACAATCCTCCAACGACATTCATCTACCGTGACACATCCGCTTCTATTCGTAAAGTTTGAATGCAACAATTTTAAAGATGCTTTAAAGCCATTGATTTGAGTTCAGAACACAATATAGCAACAAAAGTGGCTTTATGTACAAATTCCTCCCCATTTGCTCCCCTATTCCCCATTTGCTGCCCCCCCCCCCCATCCAGTTCTCTTACAGCGAAGATGTCTTTGAATATACTGTATCAATCATCAATCTATCTGACTTATTAATTCAACAGAGGTACAGTACATGCAGTACTTGCTTCAGTCATTTGTGTTTAATAACTCATATCAGGAACTTTGCTTAACAGAGAATTAGATTAATTCGGGTACCATTCTTTGGTATGTGACGGTGAGATGGTAGGCTACCCCATCCACCGACAAAGGGGAGATGTTTGCCTTCAGTTTTTGTGAACGACTTATGACGTCGGTTTTTAAGATTTAGCCAGCTTTATTCCTCTTGTGTGGATCCTTTCGTGACTTGTCGCATTCTCCTTGAAGGTGAAGGATCTGTCACATATCCGACATTTGAAGGGTTTTTCGCCCGTATGGGTCCGCTCATGACGCAACATGTTTGACTTGCTGTGGGAGGGTTTCCCACAGAACCTACAAGGAAATCGTGGTTCCTTGGCATGGTAGGCCTCATGCGCCTTGTACTTGACCAAATTCGAAAACTTTTTGCCGCAGTATCTGCAAAAGGCTGGAAAGCGACTGGCGTCGCCCGTGCCTTCTGCAGTGGTCTCTGTGGCGGGGGGCGATTGAGCGGGGAGTGCTTGAGATGAAGGACCACTGGGAGATTTCTTCCTTGCGGTGGCAACTCTCTTGCGGCCAACTACTCTAATGTTTGGAGTGTCTGACGCGATCGTGTGAACATTTGAGGTAGCAGAGGTCATTTCAGCTCCAGGTGAACCATATGAGCTGAGATCACCAAGAGGGCGATAAACTGGGTTGTCCCTTTCATGCGATGAAGGACTTAGCCCATCTGAGAAATAGCGACGCCGCTGCTGCTGCTGGGGGACAGACTGTCTTCTGGTCCCTACGGACAAAAATAAGACAGAAAATAGAGACATGATAAACATCGGGACTTATGACCTTGATTGGATCAAATTTTTGCAAATATTCTAACAAACAAAATAACCTTTTCTCTTTTTCTTTTTTTTCAATGTATGTTAACGGAAGCTGTCCTACGTCCTCGAGGGATGGTTTTTCAATTCGTGCCTGCGGCAGTTTGCCACCTGGGAGAACGTCTGACCGCAGAACCTACACTTGTATGGTCTCTCTCCTGTGTGGGTCCTCTCATGATTTCTGAGGTTCCCCTTAAGGGGGAATGCCTTCCCACACACTTTACAAGGGTGGCGGCCAGCATTTGCGTGGTACAGCTCATGGGCCCTGAGTTTGAAAAGGTCCATGAACTTTTTACCACAGTATCTACAAAAGGCAGGGACAGTTGCTGGAAGGCTTCCTGGTGATGCTTTATTTTGGGATTTTGTAGCTTTTGATGCTCTTGTGGAAGATTTGCTGGGATGTTCATTTCTGGCCTCAGAAGGACTTAATGCCACCGGCAAGGCTCGAGTGGTTCTAGAGAGAGAAACCGCACAGGGGCGGAGTAATTTCTCGGTCTCTGCCTGCATAGGTGAGGGGTAGTTTTGATGGTCGTCTCTGGGATGCACTAAAGGGATCGACATCTCTGTGGTTGTCGCCATGTCTCGATCTATTGCATAGGACGACGAAGAGTGTGACGAAAGATGCCCTGAACAAAGAGAGAAAGACATATGAAGTTGTTTGTGCTGGCGCCAAAGCAGTACATACCTATATGTAAACTAACGTGCAAGGATGTATTACACTACCATTATTCTCCATCATAATTTGCATGAAATAGTGGAATAATTTTGCAAATATTGTTAGGTGGTTTTCAGTCACATGAGAAGTAACCATTCAAAACTTACTTCTCATAGATCATGCACACTGCATACATTATCTTTTTCACGGTACCACTACGAAAATGTTTATAGCAGACACACTTTGACAGTGATACGGTAGGCAAACACTCCCCTGAACTGAGCACGATTGAATTGCTTCCACGGGAATTACTTTGATCTTTGTGATTTTGTACCTATCCTGAATAAATTTACAATACCCCGAACAATGGAGGCCATCCCAAAACAGCAGGCCATTTGTATGCACTGTCTATAAGTACTGTAACAAAGCCACCAGTTTGAGCAAGATGGGAGGTGGGAGGATGCGACAGGGTTGAAATCCCCTCCTTCACACTCTTGTGAAATGAACGACGATACTTCTGGCTAGATGGCTACTCCCTTCAAACTATTTTCTGGTTAGGGTGTGTATTTGACGTTCAAAGTCCATCATTTTCTTCTTTGTAAATATGACACTATCAAGTTCTCTGCAGGAGCTGACTCATTACTTGACAAAAGCCAAATTTCTTCAAAGTACCTTCTGATACACAAGTTCCAAAATCGTCCTTTAGTTTGAAGCTAAACCAAATTCAAAAGTTCTGCTTTCTGTTTTCTTTTTCACACAGGATCTACATTTTTGGCTTTGGTTTATCCTCTTTGGTTGACACTTCTACCACATGTCGGTTGCATTTGTATGTAGTCTTCACGGGGTGTGTGTGTTAATGGTTCATTTAGAGCGGGTGGTACCCAATTGTTTGGACTACCTTGTACCACTAAATTTGTAACCTAATCCCACCCCCCCACCCGTGCCCGTTTGCCCACCATAAGAGAAACAGAGAACTAACAATAAGCTGTCATATTTTGACATCATGTTTATGTTTTATAAATACAGTCACATATAATTACTCTACACAATTCTCTCATAAGATAGCACATTTTAGTTTATTGTCTAAGTGGCATCCCAGGCTTCCCCTGTGTTGTTTGCAGGTTGTTTGCATGTACCCCAAGGGTTACTAGTATGCTGATTCAGAACCAGCCTACAACCAGGGATTACGAGAATTACTAAACTCTAAATATAATGCTAAATCTTTCTAACAACAACCACTTCTCCTTTGAAGTTTGATTTGTGCTGATTTAAATTCAAATACAGAAGGGAAAAAAAGAAGAACAAGTTAAGGCAGCAGAGGTAAATTTTAAATAATAACAACAAAGTTTTTATTTAGTCCACATCACATATCTTTGATGAGTTAATGCAAATGGTACACATACATATATACAGTAAAAAAGTTAAATCCTCAGTTAAAGCTGGAATACGGGTTGAAAATTTGACAGTGAAGGTCAAATTCCATGGAATATGTCATAGCTACAAAAAAAAAAACAAAAAAAAACATTGTCTAAGCCCCATTTTTGCATACATGAATACCCATTCCAATTGGTCTGTTTGATTTCGAGTAACGGGGTCTACCAGATCTTCCCGGGGTTCATTGTTCCCCATTGTTGTATTATTTCAATGGTTGCTGATGGGTGGAAGGTTCGTTATTCCCAGGGTTCCATGTTCCCAAAATTGTCACTATAATTCCCTTGGTTCATTGCTCCCAAGGTTCCATGGTCCCAGGGTTCGATTTTTCAAAGACTTTGACGTTCTCGAACCCTGCGAACATCGAACCCAGGGAACATCCGACCAAGGGAACATCAAAGCTTGGAAACATTGAACCTCCGGAACATTGACATAGCCTCCAAGTAACAGTGATTGACTGCTATAGCTTTCTTGCAGTCCGAATTTTGTAGGGCCAATTATCTCAACATTCTTGTTAAGACAATTGGCCCTACAAAATTTCAATCAGTTTTTCATATTCATACATCTGGAAGATGAGTGAATAGTTCTCTTTCAGATTTTATGACAGGTGATCTTTTGCCTACTTTTCCTTCCCTGAAATACTAACAAAGAACAAGGGGTAGATGACCAGGCATTAGCCAGTACAACTCGTATTCCAGCTTTATTATGAAGACCATGACGTATTAGCACCAAGCGGACACTTGTCCTCTTCACTGAGTAAAAACCACTCCAACTGTCACAGTGTTTGAGTTGAAAATTATCTTCCACTAGCTGTGATATGCCAGAGTTCTATGTGGGCAAAAAAATTTACCGAAAATGTGAATACCTGCTGGTGTAGTTTGACACACGCGTGCAAAGTAAACCAAATTTGAATATCTTAACAGTTCTGTAAATTCATATTTACACTATCACATTTACACTATCACATGTTTGATAATCACATTCTTGACAAACGTTGAAGTGAGAGCTATTAAAGTGGAAGTAATTAACACTGCTGATGGTAACAAGAACAGGTGACTACTTCAACTTTGGTTTTCATCAAAATGATGCTCAACCCATACAGTACGGTAACAAATCAGACACATACCCTACAAAGGTGGTCCTCAAGGGGGTTCCTACTATGGGTACCCACCCCCAGGGGCATTTAGAGGTCTCAGGTGGCCACTGCAGAGTACACAGGGGTATTGGGCACTGATTTGGGGGTCAATAGCAACTGTGACACATCACTGGAAATATTATGCATGGGCAGTGTTACACCAAAGTTCACCCTTCACAATGAATGAGCTACAGTTGGGCTCTTTATAAGCGTTTCACAATATATGTCTTCTGCAGGTATTCGGCTTGCAAACAGAGCGAAGTTAACTGAGAAAGAAAAATATTGCCAACCATCTGACTTTCAGGGACAGGGGTGGGGATAAGGGAATGGAAGAGAGGGGCATTGGGACAGTTGAAGATGGTCACAGAGGGTGGGGGTCTAAAAACATTGAGAACCACTGCTCTACACCAACTCAAATTTTGACACACCTATGAGCAGGAGGATATTCTAATGAATGCATTTGAAAATTCCTCTAACTTCGAGACAGCCGCTGCTGTATGGCATACACCGCTCATTCTGCTCTGGTGGTTAGTTTTGTTAAGGTTTCTAAGTAGTATATAGGCTTAAGTCCAAAACTTAAAAAATACAACATATAAAAAAAATATATTTATAACCACACTTGGCAAGTAGTAAAGTGGAACCCAGGTACCGTAGTACCATAGCACAACCTGTTGGTGACTGCGACAAGCTCGTCATGGCGTTCATCTCATCGTCTGTGTCAAGTAGATACACAAGAATGCTGAGACCAATTTAATTGCAATGGGAGACTTATGGGAAAATGTTATAAAAAAAAAACGTTATTAAAAAAATGCAATAAAAAAAAAATAAAATCAACGCTTTTTTAAACTTCTGAACACTGTACATTTATTCACAGACATGACGTAGGCTCTGCTGATATGTTTAAGGGCATGAAACAACGGACCTTTCTCCTAGCTGAGGTGAGGAAATACAGTTACCAATACATACCCCATGATCTTAATGTGTATTCCATTTAAAAATACAAACCAGTCGAAAGTTTTATCAATCACTACTCGTGTGTCAATTGGTGACTTGTGCATTTCGTTGCTTCACGAAACCGCTTATCACAGTATAAACACTTAAAGGGCTTCTCGCCAGTGTGAACTCTTTCATGGCGTTCTAGATTGGCTTTGTTGTGGAAGGCTTTGCCACAGTAGTTACAGGGAAACCGGCCGACCTTGGAATGGTACGCTTCATGGGCCTTGTATTTGGCTATGTCTGAAAATTTTTTTCCACAGAATCTACAAAATGTTGGAGTTGAATTTTGTCCTCCCTGGGGAGTAATTGTTAATGCTTTGTCTTGGAACCGCTGGGGGTTTGAAGTGGTCCTGACGTTTGACTCTCTCTTGCCAGATTGAGGGGCATTATTAAATGGCACTGATTGAAGAGGTCTTTTTCCTAGCATGTCGACTGCACGACTCTGGCACTGTTTTTTTCCTTGAGTATCATTAAGGATGGAAATGATCTCACCGACTTGCTGATCCTGTGGCAAAAGACCGGTGGCATTTCGTCCCAAAGGCCCTACACAAGAAAACAGAGAATGTTTCGTAAAAAGGGGACTTAGTTCCTTACGTGGGAGGGAGGAAAGGGACGATGGGGTTACTTTAAATGCCATTCCAAGCAGCTTATAACTTGAAGGGGTCATTGACAAGGAAAATGCACAACCATGCGGACTAGATAATTACAAAATCTGGACAAGAAAAGCATTTTCTGTTTAATGAATTTTCTCTTTACAGACAAGGTGATAAACAAGCTGTTACTGTAAATAAGTATTTACTCGCCGTACAAAACGAGATTCAACACTACCAATCTGGAACAATTTGTGGAATACAAATGCTGGTGCTGTACATGTCATGTACTTTGATAGTGAAGTGGTGCCAATTTACTGCACCCGTGCCGGACACTTCTGAGAAATCGTGAGGGTAACTCAGTTACCCTATTGCTGATGATGCATCCACAATATTTCATGTGGGGTGAGGAGAAGGGAAACTAAAGAGGGCGCAGATCTGAATGGTGCTATCATCATTACATCAAGGATGGGATAGTAAACACCCTTCCTTTTAACAATACTTTAGAAGAGCAAGGTGCCAACGAGAACATCTTCAACACCTCCCCAAATCCTCCCCACTTCCTATCCTCCCGTAATCCTTACGTCATCTGAAACTCTGACGCCGTCTGAGGACGCTTTCGAGATGTAGTTGCTTTGCTCTTCAGGTAACGGTGGTATTCCACAAATTCAATCGAGGCTACTTCATGACGTTTTCGACAAAAGCATCTTGTCGTCCATATTGGCCCCATCTGGGTCAGCTCAGGATTTGCTCATTCATGGTACAGACTAATAACGAGAGATCACGAATGTCGGGGCATCGACATTTGATCACTAATGTCGGGGCATCGACATTTGACGAACACTTTTAATTGAGATTGTTGTTTGAAGATGTCTAAAATTAACAAGCCTACCTATAGACCCAGAGTTTTTATTTTGGGGAGGGGGAAGTGAGGGACAAAAGAAAGGATCCTGACAACATACACGATCAAGTTATCTTTCAAAGTCAGGCAACACTGTACTACGACCAACATTGTTCCTATGTACATTTAATTTTAAATAGCACTGAAATGTTTAACACAAAGGACTACACTACGGCTGCAATGGATGACGCTGATTTCGATGTAATTCTTAGTTCTCCTACAGTTTCAAAAACGTTGCTAATATATGTACAGCGACATTTTTATTTTTTGTTTAGTCTTTGGCATAATTGATTTGTACAATTTGGGTACAAATTACCAAAAGATGCTGCTGCAATTTGCACACCCCCTCCACTGCCTCCCCCTCTCCCCCTTGGGTAGCTACATACACAATTCGAGGGAAGCACCATTTTCAGTGACTGTGTGTCGATTCGTGTGAACGGCAACTGCTGATCTGAGTGAACTTTCTGCCACAAATGCTGCATGCATACGGTTTTTCACCGGTGTGGACCCGTTCATGTCTGATCAGGTTTGCCTTGAAGTGAAAGGCTTTGTCGCAAAACTGGCATGGAAAACGGTCAGCTTTGGAGTGGTAAGCCTCGTGAGCCTTGTACTTGGCAACGTCTGTGAAGTTTTTGCCGCAGTACCTGCAAAATTTTGGAGGCGGGGCACCCCCTGGACTTTGGGAGGACTTGGAGGGCGGCAGTTTGGAAGCACCTGGGGTCTTTTTCCGGAGGGGCTCATTTGATCTTGGTCTGTAATTGGTACCCTGACCATGCTTGCGGGACCGAGGCATTCTCCCAAATACACTGAACGAATCTTTACTCCTCTCACTACTTTTATCTAAGAAAGTTGTTTGACTGATGGAGATGGGCCCTTCGGGTCGGTGTGGTTGGCGTGGACTGAAGCCAGAAGGAAATGGTTCCAAGGACCCTATACACAAAGAAACAGAGACAGGATGACTAGAAAGGGGCATCATGTAAAAGTTGATTGTTAACGTTTTCCTTATTCCTTTTCATAAACATTAAGCGACCAAGATTATAGTACATACAGTTTCTACTCTTTTAAGTGTGACCATGATCATGCATTTTTTTCCTTTTCTTTTCATTGGTTATATCAATACTCAAAAACAGCAGCTGGTGTTTTCTACCCATCCAAATGACAGAGAATAATCACACGGAGAGAAAGACCAAGTCAGTCCACTTCAAGACATCCACAAATGCCGTACATGTAACTTTATCGTCATGGATACATACATGGACCTCACACTGTCACTGCAAAGCCATGATTCAAAATGACGAGTGACGTTGTGATTGGATGAACATGTCACATGTGGTCGATTGTTTGGGAGATAAGGACAAGGGAGGCCAGAACAAGAGTTATGATGCTGCAACTGGTGCAGCAAAAACAATTCTAAGATTTAAAAGATCTGTCCAGTATTATTTTTAGGATAATTGCCCCCCCCCCCCCAAGGCTATCCTTTACTTCATTTTCTCCTTCCTATGTCACAAAATATTAAAAGGATTGTAGATGTACAAGCAAAAAGCAAAAAAATTGCTTCTCAAGTTCATTGCTATCACCAGTCACACACTTGCATTCTATATCAGAAACAGAATTTATATTGCAAGACAGGACAAAAACATAACGCTACAACATAGCTCGTACATGATACTTTAACAGGACTCATTGAAAGTGTTTAGAAACAAACGAAAAAGTCAACAATATTTTTATTCAGATCCCTACAAATTACCAGTAATGGCTCAATGTTTTGGCATGCTTACAGAAAGTTACTGAAAAAAGTCTAAATGAGACCAGTATTTCAGTGTTAGGTCACTAAACATTGAGGATTACTGTATATACTACTGCACCTGTCAGTGCTGGAAAAACCATTCTCTAATGAGCCTAATACTGAGATGTTTCTTACAACCTCCAATAGTCCAAAAAGCCAACTAAATGGATGGATGCATGAATTTGCATGTGTACTATGTTTCTTTTTTTTTTTAGGTAGAGAATGTAGTCACATTCACACACGAGTAAAAATATCATCGCTGTGCATTCCGTAAGCAAAGGCGAACTTGGTGATGGTGCTTCTGTGGTTAACAAGAACATGGCTGTTGCACAGTATGTATTCAACCTGCAACAGACAGAGCATTTGGCCAACATTTCAGTCTTGTAATCTCTGATATTTTAATCCACTTGACGATGACTTATAAAACGTTTCCACGTAGCGGAGCAAAGTTCCTGACACTCAAGCATAAAAAAATGCAGCACATCAGTTTGCGTTGCCATGGGTAATTACTACCACCGATGAAGCGAATCCTTCGGTTGTCGAATGACATCGCGATATCAGATGGGTCATTTTGAACCAGAGCACACCTAGACAAACAGGTGTAGAACTGTGGATTGCATATTGCACCCTGTAGCCTAGCTAAGAAGTCTGTAGCTCCTGACGTGACACTTCACTGTCATATTAATCAAACAAGTTGAAAGTTTAATACAACCAATTTCTTGTTTCCAAGTGAGTTACTGACTGGCACCATGTAATTTATGTCTGTTCTCAGGAAAAATTTTTTTTCTCCATAAATGGGTTTTTGCACAAGCAGTATTACGAACAATCTCACACTAACATTGTTTGCCAATATCGTCATATCACAACGACACTACAGCACGTCCTGCCACCATCTTAGAGGGAGTAGGAGATGGGGTAATTTACATAAATTCAAAGCAATGCCTAAAGTTTCAACCTAAGTTTCAACAGTATCGTGCTACATTTCTTTTTCTCTTTTCAATCACAGCCAAAGTGACATCAAACCCAAAGCGATACTTCGCTCCACTAAACCCTACATGTCACCGTTCCTGAATTTGATGGTGAAGGTGCGAAGGTATACAGGCCATCATTCAATATTGTGTTCAGAAGTCACATGGAAAATCACTGCTTGCCAAAAATCTTTCAACTTTCAACAGATAATTTTCGCTGCCACAGGTCAGTTCTTTCGTGTACACAAACACCAACATCATACATAACATGTCCCCTTCAAACCCACCGACATCATTCCAGAATTTTTGTTTTCTTTTGAAAATTATGTCTTGAGAAAACTTTTCTTGCAAGGCAAAAATACTTGACAAGTACCAGACTTTACTGTAAGGGATGGGGTGTGTTTCCTCAAGAGAAAAAATATGGTGTGACGACTGATTGTTCAAACCTACTTTTATCAAGCACAGTGGTCAACAGTGTAGGTTTACTACTGCCTACCACAATGTGCGTTCTTCAGTGCCAGTATGTACAATGTTCTACCGTAGAGAAATTACTTATGTGTTGCCTCGTGAGTACGACAGTGTGTGACCTGGCCGAACCTTCGACCGCAGAATCTGCACGAGTAAGGTTTTTCTCCAGTGTGAACCCTCTCATGGCGGACTAGGTTCCCCTTGCAGTGAAAAGCCTTCCCACAGAAGTTGCAGGGGTATCTCCCCGACTGTGCGTGGTAAGACTCGTGGGCCTTATATTTCAGATTGTCCGTGAATTTTTTCCCACAAAACCGACAAAAGGTAGGTACACTTGAATGATTCGGGGGAGCTAGAGTTTTGGGAGTGTATGCTGGTTTAGAAGTTTTTTTGACTGAATGGGACGCAAGCGATTGGCTGATGGAATGACGCACTTGGAGAGGTGGCAGGCCTGAGGTATCAGTCACGCTTTCCGATCCGCTTTGATCGACGAGTCTAATTAACGAGGGGAGGACGTCCCTTTCTCGGTGTTTCATGGAGTCCTTTTGATCAGGTGTCAAATTCTGCTCAACGACTTTCTGATGTGGACTAGAAAGAGCATTTCCTGAACAAGAAAACAAGAGACAACTGTAGTAAATTTTTGAACTTAATAAAAAAATGTTATTTTATTGTATTGTTCACATGGACAGCAATTTTTCAATTTTTTGCAATTGACAAATTGAACTGCAGCGGATCAATAAAACATTTCAAGGTGTTGATTGACACAATAGTTAGGCAAAGTCTTATCTAATGTGGTTGTTCGGGGTAAACTAACAGGCAATACATGGGTTGACCTTTTCAAAATGCAGCTGCTTTACAAAAGAATATGTCTAAAATTAATGAGCCTACACTTTTAGATTATTGTATCATGAAAAAAGTTGAAGTAAGTTATTCAAGAGGCCAATTCCTTGCCAAATTTGCCCAAAATATTGCATTGTTTTAGGTAAAATCGGAACTTGATTCAAGTCCCTGTGATGATAGGCTGTATGACAGGTAACCCTGTAACAAAGTTTGGTTGCACTGTAGAAATGCTAAGAGCATGGGGCAGCGAAACTATTGCCAAACTCCGTTACTGACGACACTGGCTACTGAAGAGGTAAAAACAGTTGTAAAATTCTTCAACTAACTACCATGCTAGACAAATTACACAGTCTGATATCTGGTAAAATGCTTGGCACAGAATCTGCAGTGTTTGACATTACAGCCACTATCACACACAGGTTTCTACTTTGATCTGAAAGACAATTTAACAAAACTTTTGAATGACCGGGGCTGCAAAGATACCATCATCATCGTCGATGTGTGGCCTCATGTATACGGCAGTTCGTCATCTGGCGAAACTTTTTACCACAGAGGCGACAGGGGAAAGGCTTTTCCCCAGTGTGCACCCTTTCATGCCGCACCAAGTTCCCCTTAGAGTGGAAAGCTTTCCCGCAGATATTACAGGGGTACCTCTCTGCTTGGGCATGATATGCTTCGTGAGCTTTGTATTTCAAAGGGTTTTCAAACTTTTTCCCACAAAATTTACAGAAGGAGGGTTTACTTCCAGCATTACGAGAGGCTCTCTGTCTCCTATCGGGGAGAGGAACTCGGCTACTAGCCAATACTGAGTTGCCTGCAGTCTTGGGCAACTGTCGATTCATTGCACCTTGCTGATGTTGAAATTCATGATGCTGGGCAACTGAAGGGATTGTGGCTGTAGCAGAGGGTTGCCGGGATTCACCGAGAAGGAGCGCTGCCAAGTGTTCAAAGTTTTGGCGACGTGGAGAACAAGGACGGTTTTTCCCTGAACAAAAAAAAAGAAAACCATAAAAATAGTGCAATTGTGACTTGTTTGAATGTGACTTGTTTTTCACTTTACGACTATTTATTGCTGAACACTTGAATTTAAGTTACTGGTCAATCCATGTATTGAGTCACAGTAATCCTGGATCGAATTCCTCTTTTCTTCAACGTCAAAAATATTCAGGAGGCCAACTGCATCGTTTGCACAACGTTTTAATAACAATCGAATCCAAATCGCAGAGAGAAGTCAAATTGTCATTAGATACCGCAAAGTTGTCAATCAAGTCGAACTTTATCCAAAAGGAAATTGACTCCCTTCGGGAAACAGGGCCATGTCAGATTACATGTTTGCACATCTACCCACGAACTGGACTGCAGAATGTGAGGCATATTATCGTTGTGTCACAAAATAGACCGCAGAGTACCGCAAAGCACAGAGGAGAGGCTGTTTTAGGAGATGTTTTAAAAAGTTTATGTAGGAAACAAAATCAGAATAACCTGTTCAGTACAGCAGAGGCACACATCACAAACACCTTTTAATACGAAATCTGAGGAGACCCATATCAATTCCGTCCTCAATGAAGATTGCCAGTAATCGGTTGGGCTGCTAGCTAGCAAGGCAAGAAGCGAAAGTGGGTACGTTCGTGCATTTTGCAGTGATTCGACTGCGTGAAGCCCTTTCCACAATGGCGACATTTGTAAGGCCTTTCACCCGTGTGAATCCTCTCATGCATGTCCCTGTTGTGTCTGTTGTGGAATGCTTTTTCGCAATAGCCACACTTGACCTTTCTTTTGAAGTTGTGATAGTAAATGTGTCTCTTGAGTTTTTTCAGCTCAGTGAAATGTTTCCCGCAGAGATTGCAAATGTGATCCTTGGAGCCTGAATTTTGGCCGGCAGAGCCGCCGCTGGCATTTCTGCCAGAGCGGGATGCTGTTGAGGTTTTACTGTTGGGAGGAGCAGCTGGTGTCAAGACTGCCCGCCTCTCACTGTGTGCTGGAAGGACATTGTGAGAAACTCCCATCAAAGAGCCTACAAGGGGAAGATAAGAAATAAGTCCAATCAGCTAAGAGAAGGCCAGGATACTGTACAAAGCTGCTATACAACTTCAGTTCACCCACCCTCTCTGTAATACCCACAAGTCCTCACTGCATTGTCTACTGGGAACTCTCAATGACTGTAAAGTGTATGACTGACAAGTTTTAATACACTTATTAGTATTTCAACAAGTTGGTTTCATGCATAAGTATATAAAGGAAAAGTCTGTGATTACATAACAGGTGGTGTTGCTTTGTTTATTTTCCCCTTACAGTACATGTTTTTAAAATTCAATTATCAAAGGCGGAAGAATAAAATGTCTAACTACTGTAATCAAGACTTAACATCCAGATCAGTCACTGACCAAAAGACATCACCACCACTCCACTCCAACACCGGTCCAGTCACTGACCCAGTATCTGTACCACCGGTCCAGTCACTGAAACAGAAACTATACCAACAGTTAAGTCACTGACCCAGTAACTATATCACCGGTCCAAAAATCACTGATCCAGTCACTGCCCTTCCAGTCCATATGTAGTCATTGACCAACATACAGTTTAACCGGCACCTGGAGCTTAAATTATACATTCTTTAGCTTGTTTTTTCCGTAAAGTTGGAAGCACCACCAACACAATGATTCACATGTTAAAGTAACAAAAATTGTCAAGGGAAAATAAGGCATATGTTTCACAAAAAAAATTGATATTTGTGGACACGGAGTGATAGCATGAGGAAGGACGGTGGCCTTCTCTTTCAGGAATAAGTTCCTCACAGATAATCATTGCTCAAGAATAATTTGTTCACCCATTAACTTTCAAAAACTGAAACGATGGATATTCCCTCACTCATCTCATGCATAGTCATATGAGACGGACCTTTCGAAGATCTATCTTTGTTAATGAGCCTGCATGGTCTAGCAATGGTAAAAGCTACTTTCTTTGTATGCCCTGTTCGTGCATTGCAAACACCCTCCTTTCCCTTTATGTTCGCATAAATACGAGCATGCTGTTAAAGTCCACTATTGGGAGAGACTATTGCTGCTGCAGACAAGAACAAGATGTCCACGATACTTCAGGCTTGCATACAATTCTCCATCCTTACATATTCTGATCCTCCAGTACATTGGGATCAGTCCCATGGCTGTCATTTCATCTTTTGAAGCAATTTATTATAAAACAATTTCACTAAATGTGTCTGACAAGACTACAGGCTATAATGGTTACAGTCAATGTTACATAATGATAAGAAGCAGTAGTATGTTCTCGATGTACTTGCCATGATCATATAAAACAAAACAAAAACGCAACACAAACAAGAGCCCAACTGGAAGCCATTATAATTAGCATGGTAACAGTCAAGTTCCACATCCCAATACTTATGAAAACTGTCAAACTGTTGCAAGTCTTTTCCCCTAGGTTGCACTGGCTATGTGCACTTGTATTAGTACTGTGAAAAGTGTCTGGTCACCATTTTTGACAAGTCAAATTGAATCGTTGATTCTTACTTGTTGACGCTCATTTGTACGTGACAAACGGTGATCCTTCTAATTTAAGCATAATTTGTCGTTAGTATGTGCAAGGAAACTTGACAGGTCTAGGAAACGTAGGTGAATTTCACGAAACACACCCAATGTGCCTCTTTCAGTTTTTTAATGTTCTTGAGATGTTCACATAATCTATGACCGTTCCAGAAGCTATCGATTCCTTGACCCTAGATGCACCCAAACACAGTTACCATAGCAACACATCACCTGGATAGTACTACGATACCTGCCCCCCAAAGTCAAGTGGCACTGTACATCACATCATACAGACTACCGAAAGTGAATGTTCTCGTGCATGTTACGATTTGTGATTTGAGTGAATCCCCGACCACAAACTGAGCACTTGTACGGTTTCTCCCCAGTGTGCACTCGTTCGTGTCGTTTTGTGTCGGCCATTGAATGGAATGTTTTTCCACAGAAGGTACACTTGTAGCGACCAGCTCTTTGGTGGTAGCTTTCGTGTGCCCTGAACTTCCCAATGCAGTCAAATTGTTTGCTGCAAATTTTGCAGACAAATTTCACTGAAGATGACTTTAAAACTTCTGTGAGGTATCTTTGGAGCCTCTCCTGTCTTGGAACCGCGCCAGAGGCTCTACCCATCCCAGGAGACCGTCCTGAACGAGAAAACAGAAACGGCAAGATTTTAGTTGCACTGATTCGAGAGCACATTTTCCTTGACGCAGTCAGCGCAAACGTCAAGCAAGTTCATACAAAAAGTGTGCTCAGTTCTTCTGGTTCATGGTGCAAGGAAATATGAAAAATTGATAAAGCATATCAACTTGCAATGAGGATGAATGTAAGTGCAGAAAGCTTCTCTGTGCCTGAGCTGAGGAGAAAATCTACAGCTATTGATCGTTATCAAGGTATGACTTGTAAACTGTTCGCAACTTTTGGGATAGTGCAACAGTGACTGATAAGGTTTTAAAAGTGACAGTTAATGTGACCATGTTGGAATGTATACAAAGTTGGACACTTAAGTCGAAGTGTATAGTGTGTATCATTAAAGTTTGGACATGATTTTTGAAAACAAAACTGTGCCATTTGTGTTTTTGGTTTCATTATTTAACATAGTCTGGTGATCTAAATGGAACAAGACAGGGCATGGTGAGCTACAGCATGACCGACTCCCAAAGACAATAAATAACCAGTAACGTTTTTACTGAAACAACAACATCATTGAAACGTTACAGAATGTAGGCAGCCATAAAAGTTTGCAACGACTTAACTCAGAAGAACACTTTACTTTCAAAATGTAAAGTATATTACACACTGTGTGTGCGACATGTAATTAAACACTAGAGCAGTGGTCCCCCAACCTTTTTTGGACTCCCCCATTACCCCTTCTTTGGTACAGCTATCTCCTGGTACCTCTCCCCCACCATAGACAGAATGAGGGTCTGACACGGAAGTATTGTAATGAAAATTTTGTTAAACATCATCGTTGGGCCAGGGGATGTCCTACTAGTTTTATAAGGGTATGCAAAACTTTGCTCTCATAATTATCGTAAGTTTTCCAAACCATTTTATTATTAACAAAGCACTGCTTTGAAGGTTGTGTGTGACACGTTTCTAGAAAAGAGCAGCCTTCATTCAGAAACTGCAAAGTAAAACACTGAGTGAGAATCCGTTGGAAGTTCGTCCATATCTTCTACTGTTCTTGAGATGTGTCTTTTCAAAGTTTGAGAAAAATGCAAAACAGATGACGTGGAGTGTTGCACAGTGTCAGTGTTTCTTTTGTCAAGTCTATATATTTTGCCTCTTAATTACTTAATTTCCGAGTTTCACATTGGTAAGCGATATCAATAATTTTGAGGAAAATACATGCTTGCAAAATAGTTCTCAATTGTCCTTGAAATAAAGGTTACACAAACAGATGATTAACACAAAACATACCAGGAGTTCATCTCTTCATGTCACAAATTTGCATATTTAGCCGATGTTTATTCATGATACAGCTGTGAGACACTAATCTACTTCTAAATTGGTCAATCTTTGTCGGATTTTGATGGTATTTGTGGCTATTTGTTTAACATTTTCAATGCTGAATGCACTCAACACTCCAAAATGTCATTTTCATGTCACACGACCTTTAAAGAGGCTTCCCTGGGGTTTATGCTGGAATCCCCTCAGGGTCTTTGCTGGTACTGCCAAAGGCTGAGTAGTCTCCTGGTTGGGAACCGAGGCAATGTTACAGTATACTAACATATACTGAACAGAAGCCAAAAATACCACAAGAAACAAGCATTAGGTAGAATACATAGAGTGTGGTGGTTTATTTTAAGTTTACAGTACAGTGCATACAAACAAAAAAAATGGAGAGAACAAGTTATTTTCAGTCCTTACAGGGAAATAGGGCGTTTAGAATACACCAACATGACTTGCAAAGAAAATAGCTTTAATCATTGTTAAACCATTCAGTCTCATCAATAAACATCTACCAAAGCTTCATCTTCTCAAAATATTATGCATGTGATAAGTAATGGAAGATGCATCATTTGAATTTTGAAAAGTTTGGGTGAACAAATTAGTTTTGAGCAACAAATAACTGAATTTCGATCTGTGAGGAGCTTATTTCTTGAAAAGAAGGCTACAGTCCTTCCTTATTTTGAATAATCTATCATTCTACATCCACAAACATTGGTTTCAAAAATATGGATGTTTTCTCTAAAACAAACGCCCTATTTCCCTTTAACAGATGCAATATGGAATAATTGGACACGAATGAAGCAAACAGACCCTTACTTCATCATACAGCACTGTAATACCATTGCATCATTACAATTTGTTTAAATCAAACTATCAATTACATTCCATGACAAGCACTGTCTACATGCCTTCCTACAGTAGTACGTTTTCAGTGCAAGTGTTGAAATTCGGGGAAATTTCAACATAGTATCAAACGGAAACGCATCATTCTCCGTAACCTACGTTAAACCTGTCCTACCAAATTTCTACCACAGGTCCTACAACAAGATACAATTTAGTAGACTGTCCAGCTTGCTGGCAACACAGAAAACACTTTTTTTGCATTTTGCTTGTCACGATGCAAATTTGATTGCCAATCTGTCTTCAGATTACCTTTTGAATCCTTTTGGAAATAAAACCGTGCAAATGGTTGAACAAAGCCCTGATATATAATTTGGTTGCCTCAAGGATGACTTTGGTAGACCATTTAAAACCAGAGTAATCCACCTGTCACTTGCCACTACAAAGTTAGCTCATAATCACACCTCCACGGTAACACGTGTGCTCGATTTCTTCATCGAGCATTCAGTGAACACTTCACTAGCTTAAAAGCAGGTATCACCTGATCTGATTTCAGTGGCATTCATGGACGAGCCTCTCGTGTTTGCGCAGGCTGGCGATCTGTGTGAAACACCTCCCGCAGTGCGTGCACTTGTACGGTTTCTCTCCAGTGTGGGTTCTTTCGTGCCGGTTTGTGTCCCCCTTAGAGTGAAACGTTTTGCTGCAGTAGCTGCATTTGAACCGCCCTGCATTCTGATGGTATGTTATGTGACCCTTTAGCTTGTCTAAAGCGTCAAAGCCTTTCCCACAGAGTTTACAGCCGAATTTCACCTCCGTGAGGGACCTCTGGGACCACTCCTCCCAGGCCACTACACTTGAAGTTTCTCCTTGCCTAAAGGACCGTTCTGACCACCTATCCCTTGGAGGAGTGGGCCCTACATGAAGAAAGAAAATACATTGCGGTTCCTTCAGAATGCCGAAATACCGAAGAGGGAGCAAGGATGTGGGTCACATTCCTCAGAGGGAGCGAGAAATTGGGTTAAATTCCTCAAAGCGAAAGAATGAGAAGCATGCGTTCATCCTTCTCATCTTCCAGTTGCCATCTTTTTTTTCCTCACCTCACAGCTCCTCTTTTTCATGTTTGTTGACATCAGTTTCAAAACAATGTATTTTGTTCAGGATCTCCTTTCCAAATGAGGATCCAATTTCACGAATCTTTCGTGCCAATGACAAGAGTTTCAGTGTCACATTTTAAATTTTGACTCATATCTCAGTTATTAACACAGGGACCCTACAACCAATTTTGTGACATAAGACCCCCCCAAAATGTCGAATGCTTTATTTCTGACAAAAAGACCATCGTATCAGTTGCTGCTTTACACCAGAAAGTTGAAATAATGGCAACCCAAATGGTCTACCACACAGAATAAGAATCCACTTGTTACTGGCCACACACAGGAAAAACCTCTACTGCAGAACCTGCTTTTCCCCTACCCCATGACCACTTCCACCACAATTGTAAACCTTTTTGTATTTCTTTCTTTTATTAAGCTATACAGTTAGTTTACTTCACGAAAACATCCATACTGGTGCTTTTGTACACATCATTTTTGTCTAGATGTACGTAAAAACAACCTTTTTAAACTGAATACTAATTAATTTCATGGAGAAATACTGCAGAGCTTTTATTTAACTTTCTTCTGCTTTTCCTAATATATAGTTCCAACACAGTGCTCATTTAAGAAATGGTTAACTTTGACACTTATTGGTAATTTTACAGTTATTGTTTTCTCACAAGGTGCTTGTGTAAAAATACATGTACTGTAGTTCTTGCTTTTTTTTCTTCTTTTTTTTTCTGTTGGTACTTGGCTAAAAGGAGAATGGTTGGAATGTTTTGTTTTACCATATGTGGAGAAATAAACTGGAACTGACGTCCATCTCTTGCAATGAATAAATGTGAGAAGGCGAAAACAAAAATGCAAAAAAGAATGAAACCCACCCATCAGATTACATTCTCAATGTTTCATCTTTATGTGGTAATTCAAAGTCTTTCTTTCCCTGAAACGTCTACCACAAAATGAGCACTGAAATGGCTTCTGACCAGTGTGAATCATTTCGTGCCCACGGAGGGTCGCCATACGCTTAAACCCTTTGGGACAGTAACTACACTTGAAGGGTCTCTCCCCCGTATGGACACGTTCATGGCGGGCGAGGTCCCCTGACTTGGTAAAACCTCTGGGGCAGTAAGGGCAGCGAAAGCGGCCCTGCAAATTTTGTGACTTTAAGGGGACATTTTGTTGGACAGTGCGTGAAAGATGTTTGTTGGTCAAGGGGTGATTGAAAATTAGATTGGTATTACTCAGAACGTATTTGTTCCGATTTCCTTTGGCAGTGGACTGCAAGTGCATTCCTACAAACAAGAAAGAGAAGAAAGAAAGAAAAAAAGCTGTTCAGAAGAGTTTCGGGGTTAAATAACTGATTGTTCTATCTCTACTCCTTTCAATACCAAATTCATTCATCTTCGAACATATAAATATGCAGGGTTTGCGTAACAACTTACAATTTCACAGAGATTTCAGTGGGGGGGGGGAATGAAAGTTAAGTCCTAGTACTATCAGAAAGTATCCACCATTTAGCAAATGGATAACATTGAAACAAGGAAAAAGTACACTATATACCAGTTACTTGAGGTAAAATACAACCGATATTTATACTCTTAATGGTTGCACCGGATCTAAAATTTTGTCCCAGTTACCTGCCATTCATAGTTGGCAAGTTACACCGAGTGAAACGTCAGTTAGGCAACAAGTTAACGTCTACGGACAAAACTTGGATCACAGCAGCAATTTTAGAAAAGGGTCCTGACACCGATGGTCCAGAAACCTACGCGAACACTAAATTTCTAGAACACCTGTGCTCATAAACAGGGTAAGTTGTTTCCCTTCCTGATCAACGTCTACGGACAAAACTTTGGATCACAGCAGCAATTTTAGAAAAGGGTCCTGACACCGATGGTCGAGAAACCTACGCGAACACTAAATTTCTAGAACACCTGTGCTCATAAACAGGGTAAGTTGTTTCCCTTCCTGATCTTCAATTTAGTCTTGCGTTGTTGACCCCCCCCCCCCGGTCGAGATTTCCGTAGTGCACCCTCCCCCTCCCCTGCACACCAAGCAGCATTTCCAAAAGACGTAAATAATGCAACGCTGCCAGTGTAATTCATACAGTAGCAGATATATCTATGGTATCCCACACTTTTAAAGTGATTGTGTTCTGTTGTACTGAAAAAACCAGACGGGAAAGTAATGTTTGATCTCAACTTTTTCTTTATTTTCAAATGTACACACAAGGTTGTGCAAAGACGGACTCCATCTTTCAATGAAAGAAAATGACAGTGACTACTTTGAAAAGTGACGGGATTGGCATAAAAACAGTCAAAACATAAACCATACTTGAAAATTAACAGTTCTTACTCTAAGTCCCTACATAATGAGTATGCAACAGCACAGGTCTCACTGGTGTATCAAAAACAAACGACTTACTGTAAGTGGTCACTCTTTGGTAGAAATTGGAAATTGCAGTAATTGGTGAAAGGAAGCACTCTATTTACGAATAACCTACACACTAATCACATCAAAGCGCCGTCAGTGATCCTGAGTTGTTCTGACTAACTGAATATTCAATACTAGTATACTTCCCATGGGCTTGTTCAAAGACACAAATGATTGATTTGAATGAAAACTGTCAACCAAGTGCTACATTATCGTATTTTACACATTTGGTCCTTGTGCAAGAAGAATTTGAAATCATATGACAAAAATAACCAACTGAAACCTATTTATTTTTCCCAAATTGTCTGAATGGTTCAATTAAAAGCCTTACCAAACTTTTCACCATTAGTGGCCTGAAAATTGCACGTTTTTTATCATGATGTATCTTCCCACTTTACTGCAATGTCAGTCGTTCACCTTGTTGATTTACCACATTATTTATATATCGTTGTAGCTTTATGTTATTTTTAGGTGTTTTCCTACAGCTGTGGTGTATATTTAATGTGTTTAAACCGATTTCAATTTACATGTTATGTCAATTCATCCTGGGGAGTAAAAAACCATTTGCTTGAACCGTTTGCTTGCTAACATACAGTACTTCTGTGAAAGTGTGAAGCTGCTTGTTCCGCAACAAGTTTGGGTATGTGTACTATGAAAGTCCACATCAGTACAACCTGCACACTCCAACCTCCAGGTGTCATTCACAGACTTTGTCTCACTTTCTACTTCTTGCCCTCTAATGTAAGAAAACGATCCAAGACCAAAACTCATAAAACCCACCCATCTGATAAAACCTTCAATGTTTCATCTTTATGTGGTAAGTCAGAATGCTTCTATTCCTGTACTGTTTATCACAGAGTGAACACTGGAACGGCCTCTGACCGGTGTGGATCATTTCGTGTCCACGGAGGGTCTCCATGCGCTTAAACCACTTGGGACAGTAGCTACACTTGAAGGGTCTCTCCCCCGTGTGGACACGCTCGTGGCGGGTGAGGTCCCCTGACTGGGCGAAACCTCTGGAGCAGAAAGGACAGCGGAAACGTGCCTGCGAATTTTGTGGCTTTTTGGGGACGTTTTGTGGGTCAGAGGATGAAAGATGTTTCTTGGTCACAGGGTGATTGGGAACTAGATAAGTGTTTCTCGGAACACATTGGTTCCGGTTTCCTTTGGCAGTGTACTGCGAGTGCATCCCTACAAACAAGAAAGAGAAGAAAAAAAGTGGTTCAGAAGAGTTTCAGGGGTTAAACCACTGATCGTTGCATCTCCACTTCTTTCAACGCTGAATTTATCTTCTTTGAACATACAATTGTACAGGGTTTGGGTTAAGTTTACATAAGCCAGTGAAAATGGAGTTCAGTTTTGCTGTATACCAAATAGCTACCAACTAACTAGCAAAATGGAGAACTTTGTACCAAGGGGGGAAAAATCATATACTGGTTACTTGAGATACGATACAAAGCTTATATATACTCTAATGATTGCACCAGGCCCAAAATTTGGCAAAAATTGTGGCCATCCATAGCAAGATGGGTACAACGATGTAGAACTTCAGTTCGGCCACATGTTCGTTGTGATATCATCACGTAGCATTGTGCTTCACATGTTAAAAATGTTAAACACCAAGCATCTTACATACGGCCATGCGGAGTTCTTTTCTAATGCACACTTGGTGAATTTTGTCACACGTACAACTTACACTGGTGAAACTTTGGATTTGGGTATTAACTTTGGAGTTTGTGTCCTTAAGTGATTGGTCAGGTACCGAGGGAAAAATGCTGACTTGCACAACACTTGTGATTTTTTAAGTCCTTTAATAGTCTTGCGCTGTCCACCGTCTCTCATTTAATCTTGCATTGTGCATCCTCTGCTACACCCTGAGGACCGTTTCCTACAAAGGCTCCATCCACACGATGCTATACTTCCCGGTACAACTGATATACCAGCACATGTATGTACTATGTGACACATTTTCTATCATGATCTATCTCCCCTGCTAACTGTAAGGTCAATCTCTGGACTACGTTTTGCAGTTTCTGCTACTTTCACCTGTTTTTCTACGGGTGCTGGGTGTATACTGTACGTTGTACATTTAATTCTGTTTAATTCCACGTTGCAAGAACCACCCCTGGGACAAAGGTAGGTGCTAATCACTCCAGATAGTTTCAATTCTCCTGACCACTTGAATACTAGCCCCTCCTAAAGCCTATCTAAACTTCCTCCTCGTGAGGACGCAATTTTAGCTTAAGTGCTGCATGTCCTGCTGAGCATACAAGGACCACATCATGTGATCGAAACACTGCACCCCCTGCTATATGAACCGCTCTGTGTCTTTCAAATTTGCTGTCAGGGAGGGGAACCGATTGAGAAATTTGTTCACCCATTACTCAAAACGTACCCTGGGGCGATGGGTGGTAAGTCACTGTCTTTAAAGTTCTAATCTTTACGTATTTGGCGAAACAAATATGTAAAACACACTTCTGTTTACCTCCTTGGTCAAACACTAATTTCTACAACACTCAAGCTCATAAATTAAGCAGAATGTTTCCTCACCCATAATCTGCATGACTTGCATCGTCACTTATCTAGTTCACAAAGTGCTACATTTTGTATTTTTTTTCCCTTTTTTTTTAATGAAATTCTATCGTTCTACAGCACTGGGTATGTACTTCGTATGTGCCACTGTTTTAAATTGCATGTTGCAGGATCCACCTTGCGTAGGCAAACTTTTGCATGGTATTTGGTTCAACTGTTCCCAGACATTCCTGTATGAAGCGCCTTTAATAATATTCAACGTCAAATTGGCTACATGCGCTATGCACCGGCACCAATATTATGACAGTTCGGATATTTCACTCTGACGTCCATTCCGCTGTAGTTCGAAAACTTTGTTTCACATTCTACTTCTGTTTAATATTTGAAAATGGTCACAGGACCAAAATGTATGAAACACACCCTTCTGATAATATTCTCAATGTTTCATCTTTATGTGGTATGTCATGATGCTCTTACTCCTGAACTGTCTGTCACAAAATGAACACTGAAATGGCCTCTGCCCGGTGTGAATCATTTCGTGTCCACGGAGGGTCCCCCTACGCTTAAACCATTTGGGACAGTAACTACACTTGAAGGGTCTCTCCCCGGTGTGGACACGCTCGTGGCGGGTGAGGTCCCGCTTCTTGTTGAAACCTCTGTGGCAGTAAGGGCAGGGAAAACGTCCCTGCAAATTTTGGGGCTTTTCGGGGACATTTTGTTGGAGAGAGCTTGAGAGAGGTTTGTTGGTCGAAGGGTAAATTGAAACTAAATCAGGATTACTCGGAACATATTGGTTCCGCTTTCCTTGGGCAGTGGACTGCAAGTGCATTCCTACAAATGAGAAAGAAGAAAAACAAAAAATCAGAAGTTTCACAGCTTACATGACAGATCAGTGAATCTACACTCATTCTGATAACAATTCCACGGTGTTTGAATGGTTACTGACAGTTGTTCAGGATGTAAGGGACAATTGATGGTTTAGAGAAGTTTTTACCTGGGGTGAGGGGAGGGGAATGGAGAACTTTAAATGTACCAAGGATAAAAGAAATCATACGCTGGATACTTCCGGCAAGACACAAAGAATACCGCTATTTATACTAGTATTTGTACCAGGTACGTATTTCAGAACCCCATATCCACCATCAATAGTATGACAGGTGTGGAAAATATGGGCTCCTGTCAGGATACAAGTACACAGTCATGACACAGCAGTTTTCTTTGTACCTTAATGAGCCTCCATGTATCTTAATGTAAAGGCATGACATTTAAAGGCTTTACTTGCAGAATTTTGCAACGTGTCACGTGAGACTTTGGATCTGGGTAGCGAAATTTTTAAAAATCGGGGGTTTGCCGTCGTTGGTTGTACCTACTCTGCAAACACTGACTCACACAACACTTGTGACGTCGGTTATCTTCCATTGTGCATTCCTCCTCTGCACCCCAAGCAGCCATCCCTATGAAGGCTGTACCTGAACAATTAGACTTCCTGTGTAATTGGTTTGCTACCAATCCCTTATCTTACTCACCACTGTGTTTATTTTTTTTTTTTTCCTTTTTAAAACTATTACAATTGCATTGGTATATGTTTGATTTAATGTGTTAGAGTTAAGTATTTCATGGTATGATGGTACACTCTAGGGAGTTAAAGTTTTATTCTTTACACATTTGGTTACCATTTGCTCTAAAACATACTTCTGCGAAGCAACTTTTGGTTAATTACGGAGCTGTTAGACTGGCACCCTGGGTTAACACTGGGCTGGAAATGTGAGAGGCATAAATCCATTACTATTTTTTTACAACAGGTCTGACATTTCAACAGGCATAGCGGTTTGCAAATGCTCTTCTTGTGTTGAATGCAAGAAAATGATCACAGAGCATGACTTATGGAAAACCCACCCGTGTGATTATATTCTCAATGTTTCATCTTTATATGGTAAGTCATGATGCTCCTATTCCTGAACTGCCTCCCGCATAACAAACACTGAAACGGACTCTGACCGGTATGGATCATTTCGTGATAGCGAAGGTTCCACATGCGACTGAACCGTTTGGAACAGTAGCTACACTTGTAGGGTTTCTCCCCCGTGTGGACTCGCTCGTGGCGGGCGAGGTCCCCCGACTTGGTGAAACCTCTGGGGCAGTAAGAACAGCAAAAACGTCTCTGCAGATTTTGCGGCTCTTGGGGAACATTTCGTTGGACAGAGCTCGAGAGATAATTCTCGGTGGAGAGGCGATTGGAAGCTAGATCGGTATTACTTGGAACATACTGGTTCCCGTTTCCTTTGGCAGTAGACCAAAACTGCATCCCTACAAACAAGAATGAGAAGAAAATCGTCCGTTCAGAAGTGTTCCAGGGTTAAAAAAAACTGATAGATGGATCTCCTCTCCACTTTCTGTCATTTCCAACATGTTTGGCCATGTACAAGTGTACAGGATTTGAGAGACTACTGACAACTCAGACATAAAGTTTTAGAGGGTGTCAGAAATAATGGTGTTAAACTTGAGCAATACCCACCCAGCCCCCAACATGTAGCAAAATGGAGAACTTTGTACCAAAGAAAAAAATAATTTAGTGGTTTCGTGAAAGATATTTGTATTAGTGTTTAAGTGTTTGCACAGGTTACCTGAAAACCGTGGCATTCACCCACCACATTTCTAACCAGGATTTTGTTTCACCACCCAGTTTGAAAAAATATAATGATAACCCAATACACAGAATTGTATCACTTACAAGTGCTGTGACTGTTGCTGTCTTTTTATTACACCATGTTGACAAAAAAGTGAGAGTTGCTTAAATTTCTTTCTCAGATTCTCATACCCTTGCTTTGCTATTTTATCAAAGCATTTCCATTTCAAATTCCTGCATGACCCTACAAAGACCCATCTCTCTCATGTCACCATATACGTTGATTACTCACATCACCACATAATTATACAAAACAACACAAGTATATTGTTATGTACAGATTAGCCCCACACTGTCTGCAAGCATACACCACACTCTCAAAATTGGTTGAAACACCTGCCAATCATCATTCGTTAAATCAAAATTGTCGTTTGTGATTGGCTGTTCCGAAAAACCAGGGTACCCAACTGCCAAGGGACTTCTGACTGCTTTATACTCAGTTCCACTTTTTATCACGATCTATTTTGGCTGTTAGCTGCACAATTTCAAGGGACCATCTTGTTCACTACTAAATTATGCCCAATTTGTACATATTCTTATGGTAATTTACACTATTTTTTCTATAGCAGTGGTTTATATTTTATGTGATAAACCTTTTAGGGCTGCTTCAAAGTGGCATGCTCTGTGGCCCACCTGAAGGGGTTTAAAATCTTTTTAAATTGACTTCCGTTTGCTAAAAGCACATCAGCCGGCTTCAGTACAGTACATTCCATTCCTTGCATGTCATAATCATTTTTACAGACCTGTGGGATACTGTAATTCAAGATCCACACTGCTACTTCTTGCATTAAAAAAAGACGAAATAATGAACTAACGGCATAAAAATCAAAAACACCCACCCATCCGATAATGTTCTCAATGTTTCATCTTTACGTGGTAGGTCATGACGCTCTTTTTCCTGAACTGTTTTCCGCAGAAGGAACATTCGAACGGCATCTGACCGGTGTGGATCATTTCGTGATCACGGAGCGTCGCCATCAGTGTGAACGCTTTGGGACAGTAACTACACTTGAAGGGCCTCTCCCCGGTGTGGACGCGCTCGTGGCGGGCGAGGTCCCCCGATCGGGCGAAACCTCTGTGACAGAAACGACACTGAAAGCGCCCCTGAAGCTGGTGAAACCGTACGTGAACCTTCCACTTGTTGATGGTGCTGAAAGCTTTGCCGCAGAAACTGCAAGCATAGAGGGGGGAGGCAGCCTCAGACGCAGGCATATTTTGTGGCTCTTTGGGGACACTTTGTTGGAAGGAACTTGAAGGCCGTGTTTTGGTCAAGGGGTGGTGGGAAACTAGATTAGCATTGCCCGGCACAGAGGAGCGCAGTCCTATAAAAAGAGAGAAGAAACAAAAAGCCATTCAGAACAGTTTCGGGGTTTGATAGAAAGACGTTAAGTCTTCACTCATTTTGTGACTGATTCCAATCTTGTTTGAACACACGTACGGGATTTGGGTGACACTTTACGTTCTTGGCCTCAGTCCCCACTATGGAGCACTAGGTACAAAGCGGTGAAGAAATCACAGAGAGAAGGCAAAGAATATTTCTACAACACTTGTGGCGCAGTAGCATGTGGGAAGGTTTGCTTCTCTAGCCAGCCGGTGAAGCCTGAAGATTTCCAACCATCCTGCAACCATCATGCACAGGCATTTTAAAAATTTGTACCTTCCAGCATCACTTGTGGCCCAGTGCTGTATTAAACAACCGGCCAAATTAATGAGCAAAGCTCTTTGGTAACCTCTAAGCTTCCCACCGTGTGGGAAAAACGGTCAAAAATTGATTGCTTGATGAAGAACTTTACGAGTTTAAGAAGTAATACAAATCGACTTTGAAAAAAAGACATAGCAGTGACATGTTTGCATATCTAATCACTTTCCTGATTTCCACTCTATTTTCAGACACTGAAACATACTTTTACACTCATTTATTCAACCTTTATTACACAATGAAGGGCAGCAGGTAGCCTACAGGTCCACATGGCAACATTAGCCGTTTCCTGTTTTGATTAGCTTTTTTCCCCAGCTGACTGACTGACTGACTGACTGACTGACTGACTGACTGACTGACTGACTGACTGACTGACTGACTGACTGACTGACTGACTGACTGACTGACTGACTGAATTGTCTAACACAAAGTAGTTGCACACCTTTAGAGCAATAAAGATGTTGGGATCAAAGTTTATTGACTTTTGTAATTCTTGTATACTGGCATTCCTATTCAGTTTCAATGGAGTAGTATTTCAAAAGCATTTACTATCTTAAAAACTGCAAAAATCAAGTTTATTTGAAAAAGCATGTAAAGATAATTTATTAGAAGTATACCGGAGATAATTTTTGGGGATAATAGTTCAGCTGCTTATTGATGTGTGCGAGTGATTTGTTTTAGTTACTCTCTTTCTCTTTTTTTTTTGTTTTTTTTTTTGTTAGATGTATTTCCTTACTAATGCAAAACAAGGAGTAAACATACATGTTTTCAGTGAATTGACATATCCACTTAAGTCACTTTGGGGAAAAGTATTTACGCTGTAAGTGTTGTACTTCTGTTCCTCCCTTTCCATGCATTTGACATGTAAAGACATTGACAGTCCTGTACATGTACCATACAACTACTCCACTCACTTCAAGGGAAACAGGGCGTTTGTTCTAGAGAAAACATCCATATTTTTGAAACCAATGTTTGTGGATGTAGAGTGATAGATTATTCAAAATAGGAAGGACAGTAGCCTTCTTTTCAAGAAATAAAATCCTCACAGATAGAAATTCAGTTATTTCTTACTCAACACTAATTTGTTCACCCAAACTTTTCAAAATTCAAATGATGCATCTTCCATTACTCATCACATGCATGTTTTGAGCAGGTAAAGCTTTGGTAGATGTTTATTGATGACACTGAATGGTTTACCAATGATTACCCCTATTTTCTTTTGTATGTTATGTTGGTGTATTCTAAATGCCCTATTTCCATTTAACCTTAAACATCTGTGCATTATGTACCTGTACTTATCAGTTCATGTTGGAAATAAACATGTAAAATCAAACTTTATATGAGATAATAACTAACATGAAAGATAGCATTAAGACAGCCAGATGGTCTCCTCCCACATTCTGTACTGTAACAAGTTTGGTCAGCCCGCTAAATGCTGGTTTTACATTAACTCATTCAATACATACGGTATTTGTATACAAAGTATGGCCTTACATATAAATATTAACAGTTTTCCAGCAGGTGATGTTTTTATGAACAGTACATACTTTGTTGAGTTAACAGCCACACGTGTTTTCGGCAATAACAGAAGCTGCTGGGGTACTTTCTACACATGGGTACTGTAGCACACTCACACATACAACATGCATGCCCACACATTGGAAAGGTTGATCAACAATCCTTTTTTTTTTTTTTTTTTATTTCAAATTCTACATTCTACCAATGGCTGATAAACAACACTTTCTGATGACAAAGTATTACTGTACAAAGAAATGAAAAACAAGAACATTGGGATGATCTTGAAGGAGTTTGTGGAGGTCCCAAAAGGGCGTCCTCGAATGAGCGTTGTGATAATTTTGGCAAATCTTTGAATATTCATTGGAGGCAAACTTGTTGACAAACTACCAATGTCACACAAATTGGCCGACAGTTATGGGTCCCTCATTTCAATCATAATTCAGCAATAAATGAATGAAATCGATTCAACTGTTGCTACCATGACATGGACCAGATATTGTGACTGAGAAATTGAAAAGGCACCAAGAGTCTCTAGTAATACTTATGCAGTTTTCGAGCATAAATGGCGCACTTTTGTGCGTCTTGTTATTTACTGCGGCCACGGCGGAGGTCGCTCTTTGCTTGAAATTCTGTACAGAGCATGGGGCGTTTTAATTCATTAATATCAATGCACGAGAATGAAAGCCACAAACTTTCCACACCCGCAGCATCAATTCCTCCGAAGGCCGCACTTTAAAAATACCACAATTTTGTGTAAACGGTTGCATTGCATTGTTATCCTGCGTTTTTATAATGTATTCTTTTACCATGACCTATTTGGCCGATTAACTGCAATTTCGAGCTAATATCATGCACAACACTAGATTGTGTAGGTACTTTTGTACCTACTCAATCTTGTCTTTTTGTGGTATTTTTAACTGACTTTTTCCATTCGTGTAGCAAGCATGTAAATTTTACGTGTTCAAGGTCCTGAAAAGCTTAGAACCAGAAGGCATATTAAGGCAGATGCAAACAGCTGCGTAAAAACTTCGCTGGCAAACCAAAAGGCTGGCAATTATGGAAGGTCCATGGCCAGATACACACACACACACACACAACAATTGCCAGAAGCTAGACCATGGTCAATACTGAAATGCATAGGTTATATGAGGTGAGGGAGTACACGCTATGAATTTTATTATTGCACATTATATGACTCACTCCGAGTGAGTTCACCCTTTATTTTTACAGTGTTTGTTGATGGTTTGCAAGTGTTTCTGTGAAGTGCCTTGGTCAACATTCAATTGGATGTGTCCCCCGCATACTTCCAGTTTGTTATCATTAGAGAAAAGTTGGATAACTCACCACAATGCATGCATTAAGGTGTCAATCAGGCTTCAATTCACATTCTACTTCTTGTGTGAGAAATTGATGAGCCAAGTGCTCAAATTATAAAGCCCAGCCATCTGATAATATTCTCAATGTTTCATCTTTATGTGGTAAGTCATAATGTTCTTTTTCCTGAACTGTTTATCGCAGAACGAACACTTGAACGGCGTTTGACCAGTGTGAATCATTTCGTGGGCGCGTAGCATATCCCCGCGCAAAAACGCTTTGGGACAGTAACTACACTTGAAGGGCCTCTCCCCTGTGTGGATGCGATCGTGGCAGGCGAGGTCCCCCGAACGGGCGAAACCTCTGTGGTAGAAACGACACTGAAAATGTTCCCGAAGCTGGTGAAAACATACATGGACTTTCAACTTGTTGATGGTGTTGAAAGCTTTGCCACAGAAACTACAAGTATGAAGAGGGGTGGGAATCTCAGACGCAGTCACATTTTGTGGCTCTTTGGGGACATTTTGGTGGACAGAGCTTGGAGGTTGTTTGGTCAAGGGTTGAAGGAGAACTAGATTGGTGTTGCTTGGAACATATTGGTTCCTGTTTCCTTTGGCAAAGGAGTACATTCCTTAAAACAAGAAAGAGAAGAAAAAGTTGTTCAGGACAGTCTCCAGGTCTGACGACCAATGTGCAGTCCTCACTGTATACGTTTGCTACTGATTCCATCGTGCGTCAACACGCAGAGGATGCCCTGACTGTAGGTGACACTTCAAAGCAGGAAAGTTTTAACATGGAGAAAAAAAGGGAGGTGACCTTTAACAGTGACACAGGGCCCAACATGAAGGAAAATAAAGGATTTTGTACCAGAGAGAAAAATACATCAAACTGGATACGGGAAAACAAAAACACAAAGGATATTTACAGAACACATGAGGTTCAGTAGATTGGAATAGCTGTTACCACTCTATGGACATAAAGTACTAAAATGTCTCCTTCCCTTCTTAATCAAGACATGCACTGTGCACTCTCCTCCCCTTTAACCTTCCAAGCAGGCGTTGGTACGTACCGTTTTTCTGACATACAAAAACACATACAAACAAACAATTTGAGATTTGTCTCGTCTCAGAGCCAAGGTCTTTATTTTGATACCATTCTTTCTTCACTTTCATGATTAGCTCAAAAAAACGTTCAAGAATATTTAAATCTTAAGGAAAAAGAAAGTTTTGAGAGTAACTGAGTGTAATCGTTTACAATGACATGCATGAATTTTAATAGCGTACAATCTGTGTGCAGCAGCGTACAATCTGTGTGCTACAGCGTACAATCTGTGGGCTACAGCGTACAATCTGTGTGCTACAGAGTACAATCTATGTGCTACAGTGTACAATCTGTGTGTAACAGCGTTCGATCTGCGTGCAGACTGAATTGGCATCCGAGCGATAATTCCCAAATTTCTTATGAATGCAGCCACATGGTGCATGAGTAACACACACACTGTATGCTGTGCAGGCAACAGTCCTCGCATCCCGAGCAAACCTTCCTACAAAGGCCGCACGTGAATAATTCTCCATTGGTGTTACTGATGCAATATGAAAATGTACAGTGTCCCACATTATGTTAAAATTTGTTTCCTGTGTATCGTAATCTACCACTGCTATTCATTGTAATTAAAATCTGGTACCCTGTTACATTTAAAATGGTAATTTTGTGAATTATATAGCAATTGTAACTTTTTCTATACAGCCCTGGTGAATATTTTATGTGTTTAATCTTTTTGACAGTTTCAAGCTGCATGGTTCACCTTAAGCAGTTATAAAACTTAGCTTTTTTAAGACTTGGTCACAATTTGCTCAGGGTTTACAGCATGTGTGAAGTGCCTTAGTCAGCACAGAACTAGTATGTATATGCACTGTGAATGTTAAATACCAGATCACTAAAGGTTGGATACTTTTGCCCGACATCCATTCAAGTGTGTGAGTTAAAGACTTTTCAAATTCCCATTTTTTTTTGTGTTTTTTGAATGATGACAGGATTGAAGAAATGATAAAACCCACCCATCTGATGGCATGCTTAATGTTTCATCTTTATGTGGTGAGCCATAATGCTCTTTTTTCTGAACTGTTTACTACAGAATGAACACTGAAACGGGCTCTGACCGGCGTGAATCATTTCGTGCTCGCGGAGCGAATCCATCCGAGTGAATGCTTTATGACAGATCTGACACTTGAAGGGCCTCTCCCCGGTGTGGATACGCTCGTGGCGGGCGAGGCTCCCTGACTGGGTGAAACTTTTGGGGCAGAAACGACACTGAAAACGTCCCTGAAGTTGGTGAAACTGCACGTGAACTTTCCACTTGCTGATGGTGCTGAAGGCTTTGCCGCAGAAACTACAAGCATAGAGAGGGGAGGCAGCTTCAGATGAAGGCAGGTTTTGTGGCTGTTTCGGGAGGTTTTGTTGGACAGAGCTAGGAGGTTGTTGGATCGAGAGATGGGGACCCACAGGGGTATTACTCGGAACATATTGGTTCCGCATTCCTTTTTCAATGGAGTGAATTCCTACGAACAAGAGAGAAGAAAAAAAGTTGTTCAGAACAGTTTCAGGGTTAGACAATGGATGTTCAGTCTCCACTCCCATTGTTTTAAAACATGAAAAAAGTTTTGGTGAAACCTAACAATTCAGGAATGTTTTAGTGCAAAAAAAAGAATTAAGTTGAACAGTGACAAACTATGTAGGAAAATAGAGAATTGTGTATAATACTTGCAGATCAGTAAAATGGATGAAATATTTTCACTCCAGGATTGTTCAAGTCTTGTAACTTCCACACCCCCCTCCCCTCAGTTATGACTGCACCCTCCCATGCACCCTACGCAGCGACTCCTACGAAAAGATGCACAAGTCAGAAGAACTCCTTACCTTATGGTGTGAACTGATATACTAACGGATACGTATGCTATCATGCATTTAAACATCGCATTTCCCCGTTAACTGCGATTATAAGTTAATTACCTTGCTCACCACTGAAACATGTAGTTTTGTAACATATACTGTATGTATTGTTGTAGTTGTATGGTATTTTAAACTGCTTTTCTATACCACTGGTGTGCATTTTAAGCGTTTAACCTTTTAAACTTTTTATATCCTTCTTATGTCGGAGCGATCCACCCGAGGTAGTTAAAATTGGTTAGTGTTCGCTAAGGTACATTTGTGAAGCTCCACAGCCAAACATAAAATTGGGTATGTGCACTATCCATATTATTACTATTTTCATTACTACATGTTAAATACTACACGCAACATCTATTCTGGTGTTCTACTTCCTGTATTTACTACCAGAAAATGCAGATTGAAGTGCTATAATTATGAACCCACCCCATCTGACATTCTCAGTGTTCCGTCTTCATGTGGTAAGTCATAATGCTCCTTTTCCGGAACTGTTTACCGCAGAGTGAACACTGGAACGGACTCCGACCAGTGTGAATCATTTCGTGTTCGCGGAGTGTATCCATTCGCGAGAACGCCTTAGAACAGAAACTACACTTGAAGGGCCTCTCCCCGGTGTGGATACGCTGATGGCGGGCAAGATTCCCAGACAGGGTGAAAGTTTTGGGACAGAAACGACACTGAAAACGTCCCTGAAGCTGGTGAAGCCGTACATGAACTTTCCACTTATTCATAGTGCCAAAAGTTTTGCCACAGAAACTACAGGCAAATAGGGGGGAGGGACCCTCAGATACAGGCAAATGTTGTGGCACCTTGGGGGCATTTTGTTGGACAAAGCTTGGAATTTGTATTTTGGGCTGATGGGGTAATAGATGGGTATTGCTAGGAACAAATTCGTTCCGGTTTCCTTTGGCAGTGGAGTGCATTCCTACAAACAAGAAAGAGAAGAAAAAAGCCATTCAGAACAGTTTCAGGGTTTCAAAATGGAAATTGAGTGAGCACTCAATGTTTACTGATTTCGTCTTGTTTTAAAACGTACAGTCTTTGTGTGCCACTATATGATACAGGGAAAAAAAAAATCAAGAATACTGAGTGGTTTCCATGACGCAGCCCTGCCTTGATGCTGACAGTAAACAACAAGCGAGAAGAATTTGGCTATGATACACAGTATGGTACATACCAAATTTCATGCGCTGGCAAATTTTCTCATGCATGTGAAATAAGCCTGATAATGCAATAGTGAGACTGGCACCTTGATGAGGCTTGAAACTTGTCATACCTTTTAACGGACTCAGTCCTTACAAGAAAGCTGAGACACTGATTGTTGCTTCATCTTTGCCTGACTAGTCAACTTAACTATTCAGTATTTCCATAGGAGAGGTGCATCGCCATATTTGCCATTGCTGCTTAACATGACAGAGTTACAAACCATTATTTGGGCCATTAAATGTGTGTGCTTGATCATGCCTATTTTTTTTTTGAGGATGATGTTGATGATTTCTTCACGGGTATAATTCCTGTAACTTTACATCTAGGCTAGGGGATTTGTTTTGCTAGGAAATTCCTCGTGGTTATGGACGTCAGGCCTAACGTTGATGAGGCATGCTAAATTTGGCAGGTTTACCTTGTACAGGAAATCATTAACTCAAAGTGGTAGTTTATCATACATTCTAAGAGAAATTTCCAATTAACTATAAAAGACTTAAGCCAGACTTTAACGATGTTTTCACAATTTGACCCATGTTGACACTAAATGACTGTCATTCTATAGGGTTCTTGTTCTTAACTGTAATGTGGTTCACCTACATACCAAATATGACATTTGTCTAAGCTCCCCTTCTTGAGATATCAACATTCCCAATTGACCCCAAATGACATTTAAACCTCCACAAAAGCAACAGAGTTCTTGTAATGTGATGCACCTACATACCAAATATGAGATTTGTAGTAAAAACCATCACCAAAGCCACTGGCCTGATTTGAGGACTGCGATATGACAAGAAAACCATGAGGGTGTAAATTAAAGGGCATTCATTGGAGTGAATATGGTAGTTGCTGTTTATTAAAGGCACACACTAACAATGTTTACTGGTCGATATAGGGTGATTTCTTTTTGGCATATATGCACCTTTTTGGCAAAATTTTGCAGGAAAACCTATAGTATCAATATTATCGATATTGTATTATCAATAAAACAGTAGGCTTTTTTCGATACCGACGCACCTTACCTACCGTGTACGAAAACAGAGGATTTTGTACCAGGGACAAAAAAGATATCATTAAATGGGTACTTGAGAGGAGATACAATGGATAGTCATACCACACTTGTGGCTTGCACATTGAGCCAATTGCTTTCACTCCATGGTCAACTATAAAGACTGCTCCTCAATAATTCCACACTTCTGGCGTAAATTGAAACACACGTGTACATTACCCCACATTTTAAGAATCGTTTTTTTTGTTTTAATCACACTCTATCTTGCCTGTTAAATGAGTGTCTCGTTCACCACTAGCTATATTGAGGTACATAAGTTGTTGAATGCATCTGAAATTGCAAAACCCACCCCATCTGATAGTATCCTCAGTGCTCCAACTTTATATGGTGAGTCATAGTGCTCTTCTTCTTGAATTCTTTACCACAGTGTGAACACTGAAACGGCCTCTGACCGGTGTGGATCATTTCGTGCTCACGGAGCGAATCCAATCGCGTGAATGCCTTAGGACAGAAACGACACTTAAAGGGCCTCTCCCCGGTGTGGACACGCTCGTGGCGGGCAAGGTTCCCCGACTGTGTGAAACTTTTGGGGCAGAAATGACACTGAAAACGTCCCTGCAGCTGGTGAAACTGCACATGAACTTTCCACTTGTTTAGGGTGGCAAAAGTTTTGCCACAGAAACGACAAGCATAGAGGGGGGAGGGAGCCTCACATGGAGGCAAATTTTGGGGCTCTTTGGGGACATTTTGTTGGGTGGAGTTTGGAGGTTGTTTGTCGGTCAAGGAGTGATGGGGAATTAAATTGGTATTGCTTGGAACATATTGGTTCTGGTTTCCTTTGGAAGTGGAGAGCATTCCTACAAACAAAGAGAAGAAAAACAAACTATTCAAAACAGTTTCAGGTTGATAACGATGTTCAGTCTTCACTCATGTTGTTACTGCTTTCGTTAGGTGAAGAAAAATGGACAGGATTTGCGCGTACTTCCAGTACGATGCAGGGTTGTCTGAACATGAAAACAAAAATATGTGTGCTCTAAAACAAACACGTACATACTACTACAGGTCGAATACTTCACGGCAACATGATCAACCAGTGTCACTCATACACTTCATTCCGCTGTGAACAGATTAATACTATCCAGAAAATTACCCCCCTGGACAGACACCCCTGGCAAATAGTGCCCATCTCCCCCAGGAGTTATTTTCATTTGGTAGTTAGATACCAGGTGGCGTCTCTTTGAGGGTTATTGTCCGGTGACCCATTTCACGTTCTACCTTTGGTAATTCAATACGAGAGAATGGAGATCAGAGCGTTCAGATCACAAAACATGCCCCCCCCCCAATCTGAGAGTACTTCAGTCTCTCTGACAATATCCTCAATGTTTCGTCTTAACGTGGTGATTCAAGATGCTCCTTTTCCTGAACTGTTTGCCACAGAGTGAACACTGGAACGGATTCTGACCTGTGTGAATCATTTCATGCTGGCGAACAGTAGCCATTCGCGTGAATGCCTTAGGACAGTAACTACACTTAAAGGGCTTCTCCCCGGTGTGGATACGCTCGTGGCGGGCGAGGTCCCCCGACCGGGCAAAACCTTTGGGGCAGAAACGACAGCGAAAACGCCCCTTAAGCTGGTGAAACCGTACATGAACTTTCCACTTGCTGATGGTGCTGAAAGCTTTGCCACAGAAACTACAAGCATAGAGAGGGGAGGCAGCCTCAGACGAAGGCAGGTTTTGTGGCTGTTTCGGGAGATTTTGTTGGACAGAGCTGGGAGGTTGTTGGATGGAGAGATGGGGAGCTACAGGGTTATTTCTCGGAACATATTGGTTCCGGTTTCCTTTGGCAGTGGAGTGCATGCCTACAAACAAGAAAGAGAAGAGAAAGAAAAGCTGTTCAGAACAGTTTCAAGGTTTGATAACGGGTTGTTTAAGTCTCCACTCACTTTGTTACCAATTCCAATGTGCTTGAACAAGTATGTACAGGATATAGTTGACAGCTTACAAAAGCAAGGGAATTTTATCAAGGAAAAAAAATAAGTTGAGCTAAAGCGGTAACACATGGTCCCTACCATGTCGAAAAATGAAGAACTTTAAACTTTGCACTCAGGGTAAAAAAAAGAGAAAACATTCACAAACAAGATACTTCAAACAAGACATAAAGGATATTTATAACATTATTTGTAACTTAGTAGAGACTGTGTTTGACTACACAATCATACATACTGTATTGCACTGCCTAACCCCTCCCCCAGCCCCCTCTCCTGAACCCAGGCAGCAACTGGTTTCCTACAAAGGCTGCACCTGAAATATGCATCTTAAAACAAAGAATTGGGGAGGGGATATATGTAGTATGTCCCAAAGAACTGTGGATGGACAGAAGACTAAAAGTTTACTTATTACAAAGTACTAATGTATAACTTTGTCTTCAGTTCCCTTAGTCTGGTAGAATGCAGCATCATCTAGAGTTTAGCTCGTAACCACTCGCCGGAAAAGAACGCCCCAGTCTTAAAATACACTACAAAAAGTGATAAATAAATGTGCAGTCCACACCACATGTAGGCTTTCGAACAATGACGACAACTATCGAACTTTTAAGTTAAGAATGAAGAGACCCTGACCTTATGTACATACGTTATCACTGTACTCAACTGTAATTCTGTGGCTTGCACTAATAACTGTCAGACTGTACCTAGTACCGTGCAGCTACAGTGCCATTAAAAAGGTATGATTCTAATCATTGCCTGCCAACTCCAGTAATTAGCACCACTTTGAACTGACAAGGATCCATCAAGGGTTGGATACAAACAAAAACTAAGTTTTCCATTTGAAGTAATTTATTGCACAAAATGTGTCGTTACAACTTTGACTGGCCTTTCCAATATTAGGGGTTTTTTTTTTTCTTTTCTTTTCTTTTTAATTCTTGTGGGTTCATGATTTTTTTTTCTCTTTTTTTTTTGTAGCAATTTACTGTTAAGTTAAATAAATGTTTGACTTCAACAATGAAAAAAAAAAAATGGAGGAAAGAAAAGGAAACTCAAAACAAGAATATTCATTAAAGACGTGAAAAGGACGAGAGCAAGCACAATCAGTTTGACCTTTGTTCAGATAAATAGAAAGCGTCTTAACTTGGATTACACGTTTGACTGTTAGAGGAACAACTTAGTTGAACATGTTGAACTTCAAAATGCAAGATCAGCAGACAAGAATACGGCAATGGCATTAAATCTCATGAACGATACGCTTGCGTAAAGCAAAATAAGTACAGCACTTGTCGGATTGCCATCTGCACCGAGACTCGGACAAAGCCTTCCCCCTCAAAAGTGTGTCTTGACGTGCCTGTTGAGCACATCTTTTCTGTGGAATGCTCGATTGCAAATGTGACACTGGTGGGGTTTTACACCCAGGTGGGTTCTCTCGTGCCGCTGGCAGTGGGACATGCTTGTGTAAGTCTTATCGCAAAACTCGCAGCAATAGCGGACTTTCTTTCTAATGAAATTCTTCCTCTGGCCGACATTGGGGGCACCACTGGCAGGGCTGCCGGCATTTTTAGGGTTGGCAGAGACGGTGATGTCCCGATGGCCAGGGAGGAGCATGCCATCGTCGTTCATGGTGAAACCCGATGGGTGACGAATCCCTAAACAATAAGAAAGTAAGAAATATCACTTATTTCATCTAAGTCCCAATCTGTAACTGGACATCAACTTACAAACGTATTAAGAAGGGAAACTCTTCTTGCGGTAGTGGCCTCTCCTGAAAATTTACCTCTCTATTATCTTTTTTAGTATTTTTTGAAGTGTTTGGTTTGGCTTGCAAGCATACTAAAGCTACAAGAATGACCTGTCTGAATGAAGTCAGCAGCCTCTCCCTCCCCCCCTTCCCCTTTTCCAACATGACCAGGAGCATTTACAGGCAACAAAAGATGTAACATTTGTACTTCTGCAAATGAGTTAAAACTACATCCAGTGAAGAAGTTAAGCAGTGATTAGCACATCCAAGACAGCTGCAGTTTCTTGGGGACAACCTAACTTTTGTTAACGAGGTTATCCTTGAGTTACCAAAAAACAAAAATGACACTTTAACCACATATTTAACCCCCAAATTTTTTTTGGGAAAAACCGAAACGACGAGATTGAAATGCGGCAAAAATGTCTGCATTTGTAAGCAACTTTGGACAATTTTGAAAAGCACAAGCCATATCTTGCACATTTCAAGTTGTTCCTTGGACAACGAGTCAAAATTTCTCACAAAGCATTGACCAGAGAGCATTTATGCATGCAGGGGAATTACCCATAGAGAGTCTCCTAGCTGAGTCTGCGAGAGTGATGTACAATTGAGAACGATTTGTGTCATTTTGATATCTGAGCAAGCAGTACAGATGTGCTTTGCTTATGTACAGTTTCCCTAGTTGTAAAGCTTTACAGTCAGGCATTCACTACTTATTAGTGTTTTCTCAAGCACAGTAACCTGGGACCCGAATGGCATTTTTTTAATGGGATCCAAAATAACTACCTGATTCCTTCATAAATTGAAAAACAATACAACCTCTGTGTGAAAACACTGTGTCAGATTGCACAACTTCACCACACCATACACAGCAAATAGGTCAAAAAGGAATTTTCTTCTTTTTCTTCAGGAAAAAAAGGTGGGTCCTATTCATGAGAAGGTGAAAGCCAGTGTATGTAGTGTACTGGTAAGATTCCTCCACACAATCATGATGTAAATACCAATGCTGACAATTCAGCTGCAATTTTTGGCCCAGTTACCCGACGGTATGAGAAAAAATTTACCCGATTCCGAGTCTTGGGAACCAATGAAAACAGTAAGTACTCACATAAAAAATCTTCTCTGGTTACGATAGGTGGTAGCGGAGACCGGCACTGCTGAAAGCATCATAGCAGTGATATGGGTATAAAGACAAACAAATTATTGATCGATTTGGAACATAGATTTCGGATTTTCAGTTCACAGATCCGTGATTTGATCAGTTTCGAAGGAAAGTGACTGACTACTGCTGCCAATGAACACGGATAAGGTCTAACAGAAAATGATACTCACAGACAAAAACTTTCAAGTTTTGGGAAGCATTAATTAATATATGATTAAATTCAAATTTCCATGGCATTTAAAAACATGTTTATGGACAAAATTGATCACAGAAAATGGGATAACCTCAAAACAAATACAGTACTTAACATTTTATGTTACAAAAGCATCAAGGTAAAGTGGTGATGACTTTTTGCAGGATTCCAAATTTCTACCAGCAACTATTTTTTTTTTTGGAAATGCTTGTCTTTAAAAAGGTTTTCTTATGACTCCAACAAAACTGACCAACTGAGGAAGTAAAAGTAACTGTTGTCACTGTGGCAAAGGGACTCCCAACAAGGAAAAAATGGCAGGAATGAACACAACATACTGTTGAAATTGTCCATCTTCTATATAAACATCAGAAGGAAACAAATGCAAACACACACATCATATACATAGCTCCCAACGAAACACCAGTTAACAAATTTGCACACTTCCACAGGGATGCTGCACTTGGTTCCAGTGATCTTATTCATGGATTGTCCGATGAAGACATTTTCACTTTCTCCACCTTCCTCCCATGGGTCTCAAGATGCTTGGTCATCTCGTCCTTGCGATGGAATCCCTTATTACAAATGTCACAGACATGGGCCCTTGGGGCCCGGTGGGATCGCTCATGTCGGTAACAGTTAGTGGGAGAAGCGTAGCTTTTGTTACAGTGAATGTATTTGCATTTGTATCGTTTCTTCTGGGGCCCGGTGCCCGATTTCGCGAAGGGCCGTGACCTAAGTGTTACAAAGGGTTGCTGCACGGTAGTGGCGGGGTCATGTGTGTCATCTTTTTGTCGAATATTCAAAGGGCAATCTACTCTGCTCTGAGACATCAAAGAAAACATTCCTGGACAAAAACAAAAGAAACAAAACAAATAGGACAATCCCATTTTACAATTGTTAGGATTCTCTTTCATTTTCCAAATTGAATAACTTCGACATATTATGTAGAGATTTTGTTCTTGGTTTCCCTCTGCACTGTCACAAGCAGAAGCATCAATGAATTATAAAATGTGGAGAAGGGTATACAGAGGATGTTCCTACATCAAAACTGGTCAAGTCTGTGATGTTTGCGGTCGTACATTCACTTGAAAGAAAACAGTCCCACAGCGGTACTTTGCCACGTTTGACGACTGCCGCGGCAGTTTCCAGTGACACTAGACAAATCGCTTCTGACAACTTTACAAAAAGCAGGAGTTCACTGATTTAAAGGAAAATAACATGTTTCTTTACAGAGAAAAAAGAAAATAGTAAAGAAAAATTAGTATCTATGTAAACGGGGTATGCTGTCATTTTGAAAAGAAAGCTGGTAGATGCCTCTGATTGCAAGACACGGCCCGACTGGAACGTGCACCTATGTCAACGGCGTCCATGACATGTGACCGCAGCCCACGGTGGGAGAAGTGATCTAAATTGTTCATATAACTAGCACTGTCAGAATGCAATACAGGTGATTTTCAAGATTATCTGACAGTTTTTGAGGCATGCCGTTGTTCTGACATTTTCTATTATTCAACTGAGATGTCCCATCAGTTTCCCTCAAACCAATGATTTTTCTCAACCAAGACAAAGGTATCAAGTTTCTACACATTGTGATCTGTCTTCACATACTTTTCACACCCAGTTTGCACTACGGTTCCACATGAACCAAGAAGATTACTGTACAACGGACTTTCGAGAGGGCCAAACCTTTCCACCGTGCGAAGTAAACAGCAACTAAGCTCGGGTGTAACAAGTTCGTGTACCAAGGGCACTTCCATGCAAGGCTGATATCAGAACCAAATGGCTCCATTCGGGATTTGGGACACTAGCTGTCGCCCTCTTGTATTAACAGGCCAGTTTAAGTACAGCTAGTGCAAAGGTTGATGTCTAGACCAACTCGGCAATGACTGATGGGCTGTGCCTTATGTTCTAACCATTTAGCTATGTTTTCAAAGGTGTGTAGGTGTAGCAGTGTTTGGTGATGTCTATGTATTGCACAGTACACGGGATGAGTCTTGTTCACCTTTCAAACTGTTGGTTATCAAAAAGTATATGCTACTGTAAGGCAGTAACAGAAAGAATTTATACTCGGTTATCCGTCACGTGACTTCTAACACTGTGTAATGCGGGCTAATAATTACCCTAGGTTCAATGTTGGAACGTCGTTAGAGAAATTTCACTTTTCAATCCCAGAGCTGTTTTGATTATCTCCAGTTATCATCATATAGGGACAGGACATTTAATCTTCCTACATCTGAAGAGAAGGGGCATTTTCGTCAGATACTACTATTACAATTTGACATGATGAAGAAATGCTGCATTGCTATGGCAACACAGAATATGAGATCTGAGACGTTAAATTGCCATGCATGCTTTACTTGACAGTTTCCCGGTCCTGGGTTTCTCGACTGGCTTATCTCAAGACACCACAGTAGCTTCCTTTGATACCACCTGAAAAAATTTAATCACGCCATTGTCCAGTTTTCTTTGACGAATGTACCTCCATGTGTTTCACAAATTTGTCTTTCCGGTAGAAACCCTTGTTACAAACAGTACAAACATAAGCTCTCGGAGAAGTGTGAGACCTGCGATGCCTCGAAAGATTTCCCGGGAGAGTGAATGTTTTATCGCAGACTTTGCACTTGTGCCTCTTCTTTTGGGGCATGGCTGGTACGCCTCTTTGCTTTGCCCTCGACTTTGCCCGCATGCAGACATGGTGGCTTGGTAGGTCAGCTTTTCCCACGATCTGATGACGCTTTGGGCATTTCTGGTCACTCCCTGTAATCAACACAAGAGATCCTAACAAACAAAGAAAAGGGACGGAGGTAGGCTTTTTTTCTTTCTTTACTAATGAGGTGAATCATGCGGAGAACCAAATACAGCAACACAAATAGTCTTTTATGTGACAGTTCTGTGACAATTTATTTCCAAATACAAGAATATAGTAAGCCTACTGCAATATATGACACTAGGCTTTTAAGGATACTAACATGACATGAAGGTCAATTAAACTTTTCAAAAATCCATCCAGGCTTGTTTTTCACATCATTCAACAATCTGAGAAATAAAAGCAATGGAAGGACCGCCATAACTTTTTCACGAGTTTGCCGTGGTTTTGAAAAGATCAGATGGCAAAGTTTCATGTTAAGCTACAAAGGGGGAAAAGATTCCAAAAAAGCGATGTTGGCCGAAGAAGAACTGTCGTATGCACCAATTGAGACCATTTTTTTATGGATGCTAACAATTTCCTACATCACATGCAGACGGGGCCCTCAGGCTCTTCTGCACTACAAAGAAATGTTCGTAACTGAGAGGTCAGCACACAGTGACCGGCCGACAGAAGTGTTCATCACAATTGGACACCTATGAGAAAACCTACAGGTATTTTTCATTACATTAGTCTTAAGGAATGGTATCTACATAGAACTCTTACTTTTTGAGGGGCCGCAAAGTGAATGAATTCAGTGGATGGATCTATTCTCACTTTCTAGACTGTTGGTTACAACAAATACAACCTATCGTAAGGTATGGTTTACTTAAATATATCTGTCGTATGATTTCTACTACTGTCTTGTGCAGGTTGATATTTTCCCAGATTGGGCGTTGAGACTTTACGGTAACATTTTAATCCCAGAAGCTGTTTTGATGATCTCCAATAATCATCTTGTGGGGGGCAGGATAAAAAGATAATCTTCCTACCTCTGAAGGGAAGGGGCTTTTCATGACCTTCACTGATACTTGGCCTAGAATGAAGAAATGCTGCATTGCTGAGGCACTACACAACATGAGATCTTCCCAAAAGAACAAAAGATTGTGTTGCCATGCATGCTTATGTACTCGACGGTGTCCCAGCCCTCACTCTTCTAGACCCGCCTCTCTCATCCCGCCTCCTTCATTCAGCAACCACAGCAGCTTCCTCCAATAAGAACTGAAAACATTCAATCATGCCACTGTCCCGTCTTCTTCAACGAATGTACCTCCATGTGTTCCACAAACTTGTCTTTCCGGTAGAACCCCTTGTTACAAACAACGCAGACATACGCCCTCGGAGAGGTGTGGGACCTGCGGTGCCTCGAAAGGTTTCCCTGGGAGGCAAATGTCTTATCGCAGAACATGCACCTATGCCTCTCCTTTAGGGGCACGGCCTCTACGCCAGTTTGCTTTGCCCTTGATTTTGCCCATACGCAGACATGGCTTGGTAGGTCAGCGTTTCCCACGATCTGATGACAATTTGGGCACTTCTGGCCACTCCCTGTAATCACAAGAAGAGATCCTAACAAACAAAGAAAAGGGACGGAGGTAGGCTTTTTTCCTTCTTTCTCTTTCTTTCCTAATAGAGTGGATCATGTGATCTACAGCATACAGCCATGTCAGTGGACTTCATCTGACAATTTTGTAATTGTTAATGTCCACATATATTAAGTACTGCAAAATATATGACAGTGAGGCTTTTCTCTAAAAGGATATGATATGAAGGGTCAATAAAACTTTTTCCAAACCATTTGGGGGTTGGTGTTGTTTTTTTTATATCTCCAAACAATATGGGATATAATAAAGAGCTAAGGGAGAGGATCATAACTTTATAATAGGAGGTTTGGGAAAAACATTATGGAAAAGTTTCATGTTAAGCTACAAAGGAGGAGGAAGAGAGGGGGCAGGGGGGTAAGAAAAAATCGAAAGGAAATGTTGGCAGAAGAAACACTGTTATGCACAGATCTAAACCACTTTGCTTTGGACGCAGACAATTTCCTACATCATGTGCACCCAGACAGCACTGCCCAGCAATACTCACAGTTATCAACTAGGCATGTTATCCAAGAGCTGACAGAATTGTTCTCCATCACGATTGTTAGACGTGTGTACACATCATACTTGCCAACACTCACCTCATCTCAGACAGTGGAATGTGCTGCAGAAGATCCACTGTACACCCGGATGGTTGAGTCCAACACTGGAGTGGACACAATGTACCACACCCACCATGACTGCGTGTCTATATGCACTCATACATGTAGGACTATTATGAGGCTGACAGATTGACAATACATTTAAACCGTGTGATTTTTCTACTTCCCCTTTTCTGTAGTGAGTTCAACCATATGGGGAGAATAGGGACTAGTGAAGAATTACCTGAAGCTGTTTCCTCACTCAATGTTCACAACATACGTGGAAATGATTTAAGTGTTCCCAAGCTGTGACTTTGCATATTTTTGGCAATTACCAAATTTTTCATGCTTAACATTGAAAAACAAGAACATTCCCCTTTTTCTGTGATTCAGAAATCGGGACAGTTCTGCTTAAAAGGGAACGGTCAGGAAGTTACCAAATGCATGAAAATCTCAGTCAAATGGGAAACCTGCACAGAAAGTTTTAACAGGACTTTTCATCACTTCAAATGCTTTTCACCTGCTTGTATCTGGAATAAATTACACTACTTTGAACACACACACCTCACCTCCTCTGTTGCATGAGAGGCAACAATAAGGAACCAACATTGTTTTCTCTTGATTCCGAAATCTTCTCCTCCTTTCCATCACTTCCAAACACCCCATTATCACCATCTGGGACATGTAGCTACAGTGGGCGGTGCTGGGCGGCCACACCCAGCACTAGATATTTCCGGCAGGCACTCCAGGCAAACACACGTCTCCCCACCCACCACAAATCTGCCAATCGAGACCTAAGACTAACCCCAAATTTACTCTTTAAGAAAAATGGGGGAAAAATGAGAATTTAATGGCTGAAAAATGGGGTACAGTAGATGCCATGGAGTGGGTCGAGGTGCTTTCCCCAGATCACACTTTTACCCGGCACTCAAATTTGGCCAGCTACATCCCTGATCACCATGAACTGTCTAATTACTGCAGTGATGCACATTCTATCCACAGTTACTCCTTGTAGATCCATCCATTCACCTGTTGACTAAAAATACCGCCCCTCCCGATGTAATACGTCACCGCAGTGCATTAACCAGAACTGAAATTACGAGGCCATCGACATACACGATATGGTGAAACCTCGACACGTACTGTAAAAATGTCAAGGTTGGATATAACTCTCAAGTCAGCATTCCTGCACCCCTTTTTCGGGGAATGAATTTTCACAACTTTTCCAGGACTTTCTCAGGACCAAATAGAGACTTTCTATGACCGTCCTCTCGATGTTCTACCTAAAGGATTCAATGACGACCAAAGCGACGGGAGGTGGTCAGAATTACACACAGTTTTGATATTTACGGTGAAAATAAATTACACCCTTTGGGGTTATGAGTTAGGAAGCAACAGTGTCACTTGGTGAAAATTTCCATTCCCTTTTCACCGCTTCATCCAGTTTCCCTGTATATTAAAAAACTTTTCCAGACCTTAACATAACTTTCCACATTTTCATGACCTTGCCAGGTTTTCCATGACTGCAGGGCACTGTCAAACATTCCGTCAAACAAGTTACAGGCTTTTTGCCACACGTCCAAACGGAGACTTCCGCACACTAGACTCTCACATGCCTACCACATACTGTAGGATGGCAGGATGGGAAAAAAGGCGCTAGTCCAGTATCAAACTGGGGGGCACCGAGGGCAGCATTAAGCATTACCAGCACTCTTGGCAAGGTAAATGGAAGTGCAGATGTTGCATCGAGACAGGTAAGTGACGAGTAACGGAAGTTAAACTTCACAGAGGAGCACTTCTTCGACTGGCTAGTGGGGTCCTTCTCCCTCGTGGTGCCTCATGTGATTTACCAGGGAGTCCCTCCGATGGTAACCTCTATTGCACACCGAACAAACGAAAGCTCTCGGATTCAGGTGCGACTTTTGGTGGCGGTAGAGACTAGCCTTGTAGGAAAAGACACTGTCACATAGTTTGCACTTGTACACACCTCTCTGATTGAACCTTTTTTTGCCTAAATTTTGGGGGCATATGTGGTCGGTTTGATCCCCCACTAGAGTTATTTCACGACAATGGGGACACCTTCCTTTGAGCATGGCACCTTTTGACATCCAAGGGTGAAATCCTACCAAAACAAAAGCAGAAAATAAAAGTACCTATTAGTGACACTTGGAAGAGTGGACACGACTGAACAGTTACCGAGCTACACGGACTTCTCCATAGATTTTCAGTTGCCTATCCTTAACTTTTTGTCTGCCAGTCGGAGTCTTTGTAGAGTTGCAGGATTTTTTTTTTTTTTTGAGGTGCATTTTTTTTTTTGGCTTGAGAACTGGCTAACCCCTAAAACACCCCCCCCCCCTCCCCTAGAGGGAGAACACTGCTCCAAAACCTTTAAGCAAAAGACTTGAGGTTTGTAACGGATCAAGACAAATGGAAATACTGTAAGCATGAACACTGACTCGATGTACTGTTGTGTGTATCTAAGTTAAAGCCAGACAGTCAACACTCTGAAACTGACTTCGAATTGCTTGCTCCTAATTGTAAGCTTTATTGTAAGCTTCATACGCTCTGTAAGCTTTCTAAGCTTAAGGTATTTGACTGATAGACAAAGAGATGACACAGAGAGCAGTCACACAAGTTTGTAAACATTTCTTATACTTTCCAACTACTAAATTTTCAAAATACAACTTTACAGTGTGTCCGTATGACGAACAAGTCTAAAACAATTGCCATGGTTATGGGAACAGAAGGTGTAACCTGGGTTTCAGTACTTCATACTGTTAAAAGTGAACAGTTAATTTCCTTTTCATACATCAGTGGGTGATGTAATGCACTTGTACTGCACAAAGGAATTAATTACAACAAGACAATATTTCAAGGTTAAGTTCGTTTTACTGAGTCGCGAACAAGCTTTAGAAATTGCAACAATTCACCAGAGCGGATGGAAGTTGTAGGATAGGGTGGTTGTTGTGCGATATTATGATACTTATGGTTTACTCAAGTTTGTGGACAGACCTCAAAAACAAGCTTTAGATAGAAATGATGACAATTCACGTCATAGCTCACACGGTACAGTCCCCTTAAGAGTGCTCCCACAGCTAAGCAGATGGGAGTTTGTGAAAAACGCTTGTCTTACAGGTAAATATGATACAACGGTCTCATAAAACTAGTCACTTGCTAATGTCGAACATTTGCAAACTGTCCTTCAGAAAATTTGAATCATGTTCAGTCTCGTGCATGATGCAGTACATCCATGTACCCTGTGCTCTGCCTCTAAAACGGAGGATATGGAAGTCGGTGGATAGAATGCGTAAGATAGTAACTGATGAATGCTGACGCCAGCCTACAATACAAACAACAGCATACTATTACAAATACAACTTCTTATTATGTGCACAACTGTACAAACATCTGACTGATAATGTATCAATCTGCAGGGACAACTTTTCCGACTCCTTCCACGGGAGTTTTTTTTTTTTTGTCTGTTTCGATCCTTCCCCTTCAGTAAGTGATACACTTGAAGGTATTGCTGGTATTACTGCACTCTTTGACTTTGTGGCAAGATCAATGACAGAAATCTCTATACTTGTAGAGAGATGATATTGCTAACTATTTGCCATCAACTTTTCCTTGCACTTCTCTTGATGCACCAAACAATAATCCCTCCTCTTGAAATGCTTGCCGCAGTACCAGCAGGCAAAGGGCCTCCCTTTGACATGACCGAGTTCGTGTCGGTTCCTGTTCGACAAGTCGGTGAACGTTTTGCAGCAGTAGCGGCAAACGCACCTATCCCTCCTCGACACGTGGCCATCTACATGGAGACTGTGGGCCATTCTGTCTGAGAATGCCTCATGACAGTACTGGCAAACGAAGTCCTTCCCGAGGACTTTGCAAATGTGGTATGCCTTCCCCACCTGGGTCACAAATTCCTTACACAGAGGGCACTGTCTTCCTCCCCTGTCTACTTGGACATTCACCAGCTGGCCTATGCAGGGAAGAACAGAAAGACAATGTTCAATTACAGAGATACCCCCTTGGTCTAGACAGGGTATGTACAATCCTGATAGGAAGCCCTGCAACTTAACGCCCTCTTCTTTTTACCCAACCCCTAACCTTAAAGCACCTTAAAGCTGAAACCCCCCCCCCCTTCTCCCTTGCATCTCCATTCCACCACAGAAGCAGATGGGAAGAACCAATTCTCTCAGTACTATACTGAATCGAAAAGAAAAAAAAAAGGCTACTGTGCAGTAAGTTAATGTACAAAAGTGTACCTGTATATGACAGTTCACACGCATTGCAGCGGATTAAACTTGAAATAGTAAGATCTTGCAATCAAAGGTACATAGACCTGCAGAGCAATTTCCTTCTCTGTCGATATTACAATTTACTTCAATGATTTTGACATTATGTTCCAAGACCTGGGATCCCTTTGCACTAACACTAACCTGCAAATGCCATACCCCCCATGATCCTCTGTAGCACTGTACAGTACCTTTCAACCATTCCTGTACCTTGTGCAAATCAAAACAACATCACAGGAGCCGAACTCTCCAGCATGGGTAACTATCAAACGACGACAAAAATCTATCATCCTGGGACGACATCTCTCGAAGTCTGTCGTGGTAACGATGTAAGCATGCAAACGAAGACAACATCGCCGTCACAATTTTGACCTTCTGACACACTAGAAGCAAACTTGACAGATGACAATGGGCAACTTTCATGCAGCTAAAAGCAGGTTAAAAATCATGCAGTATTATCACCGTTCAGTGGTTTCAAATATTAAGGCCCAAAACACAAACAGGTGTGTGCTTGCATTTAATAACCTGCTTAACTTTAAAACGAATTTCTTCACACTGATCAAGCACAAAAAAAAAAAAAACAACCCAATTCCACTCTATTTTAGTTACCATTAATTCTATATTCTTTTATACAGTATAATGTGAAATAATTCACAGTTAAATTACAAAATAAAAAACCAAAAACAAATACAAAGGCTGTTGTTTGAATTACTGGCAAGAAAACCTGACTGACTGACTGACTGACTGACTGACTGACTGACTGACTGACTGACTGACTGACTGACTGACTGACTGACTGACTGACATGATTTTTAAATATGGCGCATCCGAGCTCCCTCAACCGAGCTACAGAAAGTTCGACGAACTTGGTTACAGATACGTTACTACATAGCCTTGTGACTATTGGCTCTACACCTTTGCTGATGATTTGAACAGTAATCTTTTCTTTTGAAACTCTTCCCACAGTACCAACAGGCAAACGGCTTGCCCTTGATGTGACCAAGCTCGTGCCGATTTCGGCTGGAGAAGTCGGTGTAAGTCCTTTTGCAGAACCTACAGACGGATTGGTCCCTATTTCGGACGTGCTCATTAAAGTGCGCCGTTAGGACGTGCTTGTCCGCGAATGCCCGGTGGCAGTACTGGCACACGTAGTCTTTCCCGGGGACTCTACAAGTGTGGTATCTATTCCCGACAAGTGTCACATACTCCAAACACAAACTGCACTGTCTTCCTCCCCTATCCACCTGGACTTTCACCATCGGGCCTACGCAGAGAAAAAAAAACAAGAAAGGTCTTTGTCTCGGTTATGCAGCAGTTGAAATTTGAGAAATTTAACACTTCCAAGGTTTAGGGAAAAAAAGAAGCGTCACCTGCAGCGCCAAATGTTCTGATAGGGAGTTGAAAAGGTTAACATAAAACTATGAGCAACTGGCTTTCTGTGGTACTTTGTTGACTTGAGGAGATTGTTCAAGGTTACATGCTGATAATATTTTGATGCTCAACCTACAGCAGGGCAAAACTGAACTGACAATTTCTGTGATTAATCTAACGCATGCGGTATACTACCCAATCTACAAACGTTGTAACAAATGGTGTGTGAATGCCCCTCTTTTCAGATGTTTTGCATCACTTGAAACAAACCCTGACCAAAACTATGCAAATGATAGTGTCTTTTGATGTTACATCTGTTAACGCGATTTGCGAGGTTAGAGGAGACGCGGGTTCCTTGTCAAAATCTGTAAACTGATAACCATTTCTTCCCCCAAAATGCAACGGTGGTGAGTTTGATGGTCATTTCAGCTTGTGAATCTGTTCGTGTCGATCGCGATTGTTAGGCAGTGAGTAGGTCTTGTCACAAAACTGGCATTTATAACGGTCCCTACGTTCGTTATGAATGAATTTATGCTTGCGCAGGTCTTCCAACGAAGGCAGTGTGAGCCGACAGAACCTACACCTATACGGCCTAGCGGGTATAAAGCGAACTACGGGTAAGCGCAAGTTCTGTGTTCTCCAAGGCTGCCTCGTTGCCAACTGTGACCCTGGTTGAAAAAACAAAAAGAAAGAAATTCTAGCTCACTTTAAAAATGTGGAATCCTATCTTGTTGAAGTGGGGGACACAGGTTGCATAATAGGTGATATCATCTTTGAGGGGTAAGTAGTGTGAATTCTGATTTTATTTTGTAATCTATACGGATTTAACACCTTGATACCATCAGATGGACGATAAACTGAGTGACATTTGCTACCTGATGCATGGCCTGTAAAGCAACAGGGGTGGTGGTTCCTCACCATCATCCCTTCAGAGCAATTTGTCGATATCCGCACCAGGTCAATGTGACTGTACAGTACCATGTACTTCAAACTGAAGATTTCTACTAACAAATTTAAGACCATCCTTAACTATTTCCCATATGGCAAAAAATAAAGGAAACAAATATTTTCACCCATCTCTCTCTGTCTATACACTGTTCACAAAAGTTTAGGCTCCATAAAGTACACAAGAATAAAAAGCCTCAGATGCTGCTGTACAGTATTAAAAAGTGAACAACTTTAGACTACATTTAAAATATTTTCCCATTGTTTCCTAGCCAATGGCCAGCACATTGCATCCAACTGAGCATACAAGGCATTTCCCTTAACAACCAATGAGCGCTCCATCTCTTAAACGTTTTAGGTCAGTCCATGATAACATGGGTGGGTGGTATAGCCCCTCTACGACAGCGTTCTAGATGGGCCCTGCAGGAATCCTTCCGGACAAATGCCTGGCCGCAGAGTTCACAGGAGTGGGTTTTCATGTGCCTGAAATGGCTCTTCAGGTGCCGGTGGCGGTTGGTGGCATGCTTGAACGTTCTCCGGCAGACCTTGCACTCAAAGCGGTCCTTCTGGAGGACATGTTTCTGCTTGTGGATTTCGAGCGCATGCTTTGACGGGAACAGCCAGAGGCAATAGCTGCATTGGACCTTATTTCCGGGGAGTTGGCATGGGTGGTTTTCGAAGCTATACTCGTCATAGCTGAAAACTGTGTCACATTTTGGGCAAAGAAAAGTGTCAGTCTCTTCACTAGCATTCACCACCACAACAGGTCCTAGACAAAATAGGAAAAGAAGAACGATATTGGAGCAGCGGATCTGTACAACCCATGACAGAATGGACCAACCAGACTACCTTACAAATAGTCTCAAGCGGGGGCAGGAAAAGGAATGTTGAACAAGACAGAGAAGCTAACATCACGATATCAAAGGTTCTTCTTGTCGCATCCACACACCTCCAATCCTTTTTCGTTCTTGGTGTGGAAAATTCAGCAATTGAAGCTTTTGCACTGAACTAGTTTGCTCATTTGAATTACAGAACTCGCAGCTTCTACCGTAGGTAGTTTGACAATGGTTAATAACCCAAACTGAAATACCACATTTACTGTGACAGGGAAGTTAAGCACATCACTCTTGACTGTGAAGAATGACTGAGCTGTACATTTTATTCCCCGCATTCCATCACATACAGAAGAGTGTCACTTAATTAGTTATGTAGAGTAGTAAAGGTGACAGTATGACAAGCTGACAATCATGTTAACTGGTTTCAGAGTGTCACCGGGGAGAACGTGCAGGTGGGGACAAGTTCTGTGTCCTTCAGAAAAGGGTTTATTCATTTTATGGAAATGCACAAAGGATATCGCATTTTAAGCTGGTGTGAATTCAGTTGGAGGACACTTCTGCCATTCTGCAGGTTACAGTTACCCACAACTGAGGTTACACATATGAACCTGTGTTCAACAAGATTCAGTGGGAAAATAATGTAAGTTTATCCCGCCAGTTTTAAAGAACCTGCATTATCCTGTCTAGCCCCTGTCAGCTCCCTTCCTACGGATGGTTGCTCCGGATACCTGTAACGTCGGGACTCTGTACCGCCAAACGATCATGCAATGTGTCGTGAGAGCATCACCAGGTAAATTACCAAAAGTACTCTCTCACATTGTAAAGTTACAGGCTTTCAATGTGCCTCATAAAAAGGCTGCCAACGTCCAGTCACTACTGCATAGTAAAGCTTATCAAATTACTTCAAAGACATGATCAAAACAGCACAATGTCAGATTCAACAACATATTCTTTTCACTGAACTTGCCGGCAACAAGAGCATGCTTTACATTTGCTTTGAAGAATTAGCTTTGCTATGCTTGCTTTCTATTGCAGAGTTTCTTATATACACTGTTTAAGGTATTTATGTAAAATTATATACATTTGGTGTCGGTAGATGACATTACCGAACCTGTGTACCTGGTCCGTAAGTTACTGAAGGCATCTCAGTCAGCAAGAAGAAGAAAACTATCCACTATTTAGCTTCAAAATAAAAGCTTTCTAATGCATTTTTGTTTTGTTTGCAGCAATACTGATGACAAATTGGATAAGCAGAGTTGTTGCTTATCTTCCAAGTATGACAATAACACTGTACGACTACCAGCTTGTAAGCAAACTGCTTCTCGAAGTGAAATGGTATAAAAACCCTCATAGGCCCAGACTTAGTATACACACTTAATATTGCACAGGCTGCCTTTTTTCGAGTACTTTTGTTTAATATACACATGGGTCAATCCATGCCAAATCAACAGATTTTTGGGACGATTCCACGTCGACCTTCTCAGATTTGCCTGAAATTGATACAGTATGTTGCCATATGTCTCAAAGGAAGAAAATGGGCACAAAAAAATTCAAAAAATTCTGTTGCTAGGATACAGCCCCACCTAGCAACCAAACCTTGGTCAACTTTTTAAGGCACTTAATTTTCCTTCAAGTTCAGGTCCATTTTTTAGCTACATGAAAAGTGTTTAAAGTCTCAAATGTGAAAGGATGTGAAAGACATGTGACCAGTCTTTCAATTTCAGTTATTTTGAACAAAATCGATTGTTTCGTTTTCACGCAGTGGGTCGCTGACATTGCGAAAAGTGAAGTGAGGGACTTTTGGGGCCCTAGTTTTGAGGCCCTGTAAAATCACAGGCAAAGGCCTATTTGAGATTTAATTGCACAAGGTACCTGTCTGGTAGTAGTTGTGCTGGAAAACTACAAAATCAAGGTCACACGGGTCATGCATTTCATGAACAGGACCCTCAATCTTGAGAAATCTCACTTTGGGCCCTACTTTGAGGTCCATTTTGGGCCTGTGGGTATTTCTTTACTTTTTTTTAAAAATTATTTTTTAGGAGAGAATTGACCATATTTTGTGAAACTGAAGTCAAATGTTTGTATATTTTATGTTATCTACCTAAAATTTACACTCAAAAATTGAAAAAATCATGCGGTTTCCAAGCTGAAATATGATCAGACAAGCTGAATTGACTAGTTCAAATGCAATTACTCACCAGCCTTAGCATACTAGAGCTTGATTTGTAGGATGATAGCAGACAGGTATACAGGCTGCTGATAAAATACATTTTCAAGGTCATAGGTCACAGGATGTTTACAAACAGCGCCCTCTAAAATGGCATTTTTCCATTATTTTGCTGTTTTTTTTTAGGTATTTCGAAGTCAAATTTCATCATAATTCCTGTATATTTTTCTACTTTCAGTACTTAATTGTGAAGACATGCCTATAAGTTATACAAAAAATGTATTTAAAACTTTTCCTCACATTTAGTTACGCTCTAGTGAACAGCTTAAAGTGGCGTAAGTAAGTGGTATTGTCAGCTCTGCAGGAACATGCACAAAGTTGCTAATTTTGATACCAGTGCTTTATGTTTTAAGGAAACCATATTCTATGATGTAAGCAACTATTTATAATGTAGTTAACAGCATATTCAAGGTAGTATGCTGTGGTGAACATCTTAAAGTGGTATACGTGAGTGGTATTAAGGTTAGTCCCCACAGACACATACTGTGGGAGAAACGTCTAATTTTTATACCAGTGCATGACTTTCAACGACACCGTATGATATAAGTAATTATTCGCAATGTATTGCAATATGTGCTGTTTGCAACCGCTTGCAACCTGCTTCCCACTAATTAATGCACTTTCGATATCTGGTTTATGGAGCATACCTGAGCAAAGTCTGTGGGGTACAGTACTTTGGTATGCATGTTACATGTTGGAGAAACCACTCCTAGTTGCATCCACCATTAACTAGCCCAGACCTGTCAAACATGGTGCAAACATTAGAAATGGGCACAAGTGCTTTCTCAGAGTGCAGCATCCTGGTTTGTACATGTTACATGTTACAGCTTTCATTTAAGAGACAATGCTGAAATGGGTTTTCCACAAGGTCAGACAAGAATTATGCAGTGATGCTGTCCAGTGTTCTTTTTTGGTTCCTCATGTTTGATCCTCTACTTTCCCAATAGATGGACTATTCACTGTCTCTAAGCATACTTAGGCTACCTTTTCTGGTCAATTAGACAGACGTTTAGACAGACGTCCTTCCAGACGAAGCAAACTGACACATCTCTCACTCTGTGAGCTGCTGAAATAATTGCAAAAACTCTTCTGTCTTTCATTTTCAGAGGATTTATTTGTCCACAACGAACAGCCATTTTGTCTTTGTTTTTCAATTTCGTATTGGCCACATCTGCAGGAACTCCCTTTCTGTTCATTCATTATGTCCAACAGGCAAGTGTATTTTGATGACGTAACTGTCGGAGCAGTGCGGGGGGATGTATAAATATTGTCCACGTACAGACAATAGCCTTGGTTCAAGTATGGTGCCATCAAACACAGGACTAAATCACAAATTTTACCGAATTCACTGAAAGCATCAAGAACTCCAGTATGCATTTCAAATCATGAACAACATCTATTACTGGAATCACACAACTCATGCCTCTATTCCATACTTATTTTGGTTTGTGCTTGTTGTAGACTCGAAAGCGAATCTGTCCACGAGAAGGCACCGCACCTTCTTCAATTGTTACATTTTGTCTCGGAATGCAGACAGCCTGATATCTAGTGATAATCTGCTGATATATTGCTCCCAGCTTATGAAGGGGATTATAACCATCTTGACCCTTAGGGATGTATGTAGAGTTATCGGCCAGATGAAAAGGGCACGGAGCATTATACGAGGAAAAAAAAAAGGAATAGTCATTACCCAATGAGAGGACCGATAATCATGTCGTCCACATAAATAAGGCCCATTGCCAAAATAATGGAGATGAAAGCCCCCATTTTTGAGACACAAACGTCCACCCACTGTTTCAGTTGACTGTATTTAGAGTGAGTCTCTTCAGGTTTCTTCAGAATATATGCACTCGCACATCTGTTGGTCTCAGAGGCCATTTTGTTAAAATCTTCTTCTTTGACAGAGTCACCAAAGAAACCCGGGAAAGAACTGTCAGTATGGTTGAATTCAGCAGTAAAGCCACTCTGACAAGTAAATGGAGGCTTATCAATAGTCTCATTCTTTCCTTGCTTCCAGACAAACTCACTGTTGATATACAAAGTTAGCGTCACCGTCACCATTATCGGGATTAGTGTTATCCTCGTCCGAATCTGGGCCTATATCGTTAAAACCGAACCACAACAACTCTTCGTCGCTGCCATCTGTCATAAATCTCTCTCTTAAAATGTCCTCTCCCTCAGAATCGGCATCCACTGATGGTCGCCATCATTAAATGACCGAATTGACACAAACGATGAAAAATTCACGTACACGAAATTGGTAAAATAACACATTCAATGCGAAGAAACACTCAGTGAAGGCTACAATGCATTAGGATACTGTGCATCAACATGCCTAAAGGCAATAGCAACGCTGTATTATTGCTATTTTTGGTTCTGTGATCTAACCTTGACCTCAGATTTAAAAGAAATTACTAATATGGAATATTCCGTTGGCAGTCTCACAAAATGGTGGCGTTACAATGGAATATTCTGTTGGCGGAATGATAAGGGTTATCTTACCTGGGGGGGACTCTACAAAAATGTTTATTACAAGCACTGAGGCACCGCACTTAAAAATGAGCGTTTCAAGCGTGCAGTTACACACACTGTACATACATTCTGCACGCATATTCCAGCTGTGACAAGTCGGCGACATTGAACAGTGGAAACTAGTTTAAGATCTATGCTGTAAGGACTTTCTCTATAAGTGTTCTACCAAAAATATGCCCTGTTCTACAAACACCTGCCAACAACGTGACAACAAAGAAAAACATGAAAGTGCTGACAATTTCATGGCTCCATGTCATGTGTAAAACACGAGTTTCAAAGGCTTGAAACTTTTACCTCAGGGGTTAAGCTGAATCGTGGCGACTACGTTACAACAGCTGTGCAGCATTCAATCGTAAAAAATATCCCCGTATGTTCTCACAATTTGATACGATTACTTAATGGGGCGTATTGGTTAAATTACAAGGAGCAGACAATGCCAAGTCACAAAGACAGGCCAGAGTTAAGTTACAGTTCAACATGTTACTGAGAAATGTTACTGAGAAAAGTTACTGAGAGAGGTTACAGAAATTTGACATAAAGTACTACGATCTCCTTGAAAAAAAAAACACAACATGAGAAGGGAGCAGTGGGCTACTCCCAGACTGTGCGGTATGGCAATTTGGGCAGAGCTAAAAATTTTACCGGTGCTTAGAGGACTGTAACGTGTAAGTGCAGTTGTTGTGTTGAGGCAGTAAGTTAGGTAAACCTCTGACAGAGGGTATAAAAAAGTGTTATTGAGAGCAGTTTTAATTATGACAAAGTCTGAAAAATAACTACACGACTGGGTCGAATGTATTGATTTCTTGCCACAAGTAGGTCAGTAGTTTCCCCGTGTCCCCTTTCTACTGTTCCAAAAGATATTTCTTGAAGGTGCTTGTGGACAAAACTATCCAACTTCAAAGACTTTAAAAATAAAACTTTTAATGATAATACCTGAAACTTGCTCAGGTCCTACAGAGAGGGTGAGTGTCAGTCAAATGGATGGGTTGGACACACAGAACTTCACATCAACAGTTTTATTCTACAGTATGGAGTTGTTTTTTTTTTTTAAGTTTTATACAGTGTTCTCCAGCATTGCATGACAGATTAGGCGAAAAAAAAACAGAGAGGGCAAAATACACGCATTCGCAGAGAGCCGGAAAATAACAGACTTGTATAAAATGAAGTGTTGTATAACCAGAAGGATTTATTCCTCACACGGGAAAGCATCAAAACAAATCTTTAAATATCGTTGAGCAGGTTTGCAAACGGAGTTCTGCTTTTTGGGCATTTCGGTTGGTTAATATTGAGGAGCACGTTGGCAACCAGTGCCAGTGAATCTCCTTCAATTCTACAAAGTCTATCGAATCATAACTGGCGGTATCTTTTCATCGCACCGTGACAAATGAGTTCTGTGATTAGAGCCTCAATTCTTTTCTTTTTTTTTCTCTCTTTCATATGGCAGCATTTCACAGCAAAATTGCTCAATGATGGTCACATAAAATACCAAAAAGTAAGACATTCTTGCATTGATCACACATATATTTTATCCCTTATTCAAACTTCCAAACCTCATCAAAGATACAACAACAGAGTTCATGCTAGAAACCTCCTCCACGAAACTCGGACACAACTGATGACAGACAGCAACTATTCCGTCAGGACTTCATTTCTCATTTTTGCTTTCATTTTATTTATTTCTTTATTCAATTTTATGCATTTTATTTTATTTTTTTAAGACACTCCCTCAAGTTTATGAGAGGTAACAATTGCGTGCAACTTAGGTGAGGTTTGGAGGAAAGTGTCCTTATATAGCAGATAGTAATTCACTGAATATGCATGAGAAGATGAACTAGTGGAACATCTGATACGGCGTAGGCCCACTCTAAGCTCATAACATTTCCGAGACTGTTAGCATTCTTTCCTGGTGCATTCTTTCTTTTCTACAGCTTTTCTTTCTCTCTGCAATTTCGTCGAACATCTGCAAATTTCCAAGGCTTTAATATTTTCCTCACTGACAGGAGATGAAACTCATCCATCCATCCCACACCACAAAGTAAAGCAAAAAGCACAAATTTGCAGAAATCTGCCCCACCCCAAAAAAATTCAAGAATTTTTGGATGAGTTCTGAGGATTCCAGAATGGTGTACGACTGTTCAGTCACGACGCCAACAAGTAACAAATATTAGAATTTTCATGTCAAACTGTGGACAATATCGCCCGCAAAAAAACAAAAGCACCAGATTCATTACCACTAATTTATCTTCTCATAACTTAAGGAATGACAAAAACTGTGGCAAAATTGTCATTGCACTTGGGAGTCAGTTTCAAAAATCACAGACAAAATGTCACACAGAAGACATATCTGACAGTGACCCTGTTGCTTACGGACCCTAATGGATTAAGTCTTTGTAACTTGCAGAGAGATGATACGCTGGACGATGAAACGTCTTATGGAGATGTCCACATTAACAGTTGGGACTTTGCATCACATTTTCAAAGACTTGTCAAAAACGGGTACTAGCATTTTTTTAATCTCTTGCAAGAACTTTAGCTTTGTGCATACTGAATATTTCTCCCACAAAATTTGTCTGTGACTTTGCAGTGATCTAGAAAGCAACATACACTAATGAGCACTCTTTCACAGCCAAGTCAATGAGGTCGGTAATCTTTGGGAATGACAGCAAGAGGGATGACTAAATTACATTATTTTTCTTCCCATTGTTTTGTCATTTCTTGTCGGGTTGTTCAGCTTTCCCTTACAATTCATGCTAAGCTAAGCCTTTCATCTAGGGAACAACCCCAACCCCCACTGGGTCATTAAAATTCCAAACACCTAAGAGGCATCAAATTTGAACAGAAGCATTGCAGTAAAAAGTTTATTCCCCATTGTTAACATACAACTGACACAAATCAAGTCTTTGCAGGCAATTGAACACAATCAGAGCGGCACTGAAAATGTTTTTTTTTTTTAAACTTACTCATCTGATACACAGCTACCACTAACCCCTGACTACTTCCTGGCCATGTATATTACACATTGGAGTCAAAGACACATTGGAGTAAAGGTTTGCAGTTTCAAGCAGCCTGTTTCCTTTAATTTTTAAGTCAAATCCCAAAGAGTGTGCATAGCATGTATGTTGCTTCGTAGATCTCCTAAACAGTCTAACAACTTACAAACTCTGCACCCGGAGTAAAGTACTTACCCCTCTCTTCTCTCAGGGTAGTGTAAATCGATGACCAAAAACCAGGAAAAACACACCACAAGGTAGATGCTGACTGTCAGACAAAAGCTAGGCAAGATGTAGGCCCAAATTCATTTTAAGATGCCATTTAAGTTCATCAACAGGAGATCTTTCACCAAAATCAGTTTTGGGATGATACACTGCTCTAAAAAAACAACCCGAATTTGAACTCTCAAAACTGTGACTGGATGCTCTCCCTTCTTTACATCCATGTTTCAATATCATCGTCAGTAATGCTACACACACTTGAAGACTGCTACATCGATTCATCACACGGTGCTTTGAATAGGTCGACACTTTTGTGTGACCTCGGAGGGAACAACTGCACTGTTTTCATGAAAGGGACTTCCCCAAATCTAAGAGGGAAAAATTATTTCAGCTCAACTGCTTCACAATGAACACTAAAACACAAAGTCTACCCTGAATGCAATTTTCGGCAACAAAACAGACCTAGTTTGTTTTGTCGCCGAGCAGTGACCTATCTAACTGACCAATTACACACTCTCTGCATCTCACAATGTACAACCACTAAGACGAAATGCGACTGCCACAACAAAGTGACCATCTCTATAGCTCTACTCCAACGTCCTCTGCCCAACACAAAGACTCTACACAGCTACCGAATGGCTGAAATAATGTGAAAAACATTGCTTTTGTCGAGCAAGCATGGACTGAATTGACTTTTGAACAAGCATTTCATTGGTCCACCATGACCCTAGCTCTACTTGAAGCATCAGCCAAATCAGTTCTGCAAGCTTCCATAATCAGTTCCTAGCTTCCAGGCTTGTAACTGAAGTGGGACAAATTGCACCAACAGCTATGGTTTTCAAATTCAATGCTGTTTTCACTTCTGGGGACCAGTCATCAAAACCACTGGTACAGCTGTAGCTGTGCTTTTCCAATAGCAAAACTTTTCCTCTCTACACCTTTCCAGACAATGTAATATTATACTGTTTTCTACCAGAAACTTCACAGAAGCTATAGTTCTCAACAACACCAGAAGGATACTTCTCAACAACACCAGAAATGTACCACGTTCGATGTGTCTTTTCTTGGACTTCTCAGGACAAAGAAACACCAATTATTCCTAATTCCATTCCACTGTTCAGCACACCATCAATGATCTTAACCAAAGACCAATAACCATCCACTCGAATCCTCTTCTGGGCTTCTGGGCTTGACCTCGGCGTCCTCCGGGTGCAGAAGTGGCGCAACTCTCTTACAGCAGAGAAACACCAAGAAATGTTGCATATTGAATGACTAAACGAATGCATAAGAATATTCCATGAGGTAATGTTTAAGGCACTGACCGCATTCAAACTTGAAGGGATGTTCCACTGAGAGGGTGAAAGGGTTCTTTAAGGAAGAGAGGATTAATTTTTCACTACAGATATTTCATATGCACAGTGGCAAACATCTAGTTCCTACCTGACTGAACTCTGACACCCTCTCGGTCGAGAACAATTTCCAGTTGTCTCAAGGTTACAAAACTGCCATGTTACAGCAGCAAATTGCTGCAAGAAGTCTTTCCTGTTCTTTGAAATTGAAGGACTTATTTAACCTTGAAACTCATAACCAGTGAAAATTTAGACATGGGTGCATTGCATCTTTACCTTAAACCACTGTGGAAATTATAGTTACATCTCAATAAAGCATTGCAACAATGCTTTCAACAAAATCAAGATTATACAGAGTCACAGAGAAGCAAATAAAATTCAAGTAGTTGTTTTTGTGTGACATCACACGTTTTCCATGGAGCAATGGACCATTTTGAAATAGATGTTTCTTTAAAAATCCTCAACTTCCAAAAGGCATATGCTACTGAAATATATGATTTTCAACAATAAAGAGAGAAATATTCTTAATTTTTATAAAAATATTAATTTTCTTCATGTGGACAATCCCTTCAACCAACCTAACTCATGCATTTGTCTATCTCTTTATCCAGTAACATATTTTTTGAGTTCTAGAATCACAAAAGCACAGTCATTTTTTTTCCCCTTTTCCACAGTGGTCGAACGAAACAAAAACCAATTAAGTTCTGAAATTGCAACACTGTCAGTGAACCCAAATGGAATTTTCTTATTACATTGTTGCATTCAAATGAAAATTTGACCATGGGGACATTCTTGTCATCTTGCCAATGAAGTTGCCACAATATCTGAGGTTTTTCTCTCTCCCCAGATTAAATTAGACATTTTTCAAGTGTTGTGTTCCAGTAAATTTCTGATGTAGGTTCCCTACCACTTCACCTTAATAACACACTTGAACGTTTTCAAAGACCTGCATTTTTCGTCACAAAAATTCATGAGATTTACTTTGCAAATTTACTTTCGAAGTACTTTCCCATCAGAAAGTGAACAGTGTGACAAAACTTTTCCCCTCTTCCTTCTTTCTGGCAAGTCCGCAAAAACGTACCCACGTTTGCTTTCGAAGAAGGAAACTGACTCCCAAGTATATACAACATAATCCTCTTTACAAACTTGAAAAAATATTACTCACCACTTGTTGATGGGCCTGGCATATCTTGCTGGCTAGTACCTGGTATGGATTGTTGCTGCTGTTGTATGTTACTAATATTCCTAACTTGCTGTACATTAACGGGTTGACGCTGCTGCTGCTGCTGCTGTTGCAGTCTCGTTTTACTCGCTGGTTGATTTCTGTTTGTTCCGTACTGCCTCCTTTGAGGCTGGATACGTTCTCTGAGTGTTCATTTGTTGCACTGAACCCCTAACCACCTGCCTATGTTGGACAGGCTGCGCTCTTTGCACGTAAGTCTTTTGTGGGGGTACGAAAGAGTCAGGGGCGGAGGCGGGAAGGAGCGACCCTTGTGGATTTTGCTGCTGGAAATCAGGCGCGGTGGTCGTGGTTTGGTAAGATACAGGTGGAGTGATGGCGACGTCGGGCTGCTGTTGGGTTTCCGGGTAAAAGAAGTCTGTAGTTTCAAGAGAAAAAGAGCCAGTTGAAACTAACTTCTGAATATACACAACTTTCAACACATAAAAAGGAATGTCAATTGACCCTTTGGCATTGAAAGGAAAAGTACATTAAGAGCATTTCAAGAAATCATTTTTTTCTGATTTTTAAATGGAAATAGTATTTATAATGTATCACCATGACAAACAAAGAACTCATTGTTAAACCACTCAGTCTCACAAATTAAAGTGAGCAAAAACATTTAATTTCTCCTCAAGACAGGTGAGTTATTGGAGGTGCATCACTTGAATTTTTGAGGAAAGTTTGGGTGAATAAATTAATTTTTCTAAAACAACACTAAATTTCTGTCTGTGAGAAACTTAGCTGTTGAAAATAATGCTATAGTCCTGCTTCATTGCAATGCTCCATTGGACTATGTCCATTAATATTAGTTTTAGAAATATTGTTTTCTCTGTAAAACAAACACGATATTTCTGTTTAATACCAAGACAGGGTGGTTGCTGTAGGTCTAGGTGTAACAACGTGCTTGACATATTTGCAACCTTGTGTGGCAGTTCGAACATTTCAAACATGAAAACAAATATTGATGAACAGGCGATAGGCCAGTACAACTCATAATCCAGCTTAAATTGCACGTTCTTGTTTCTACTTGTTCTTGTTGCTAGTCCATAGTTAAAGGTGACTGTCCGTCTTTTAAATATCTTATGATGTCAACATCCTCTCGATAGCTATATGCAAAGTGTCACTGATTTGCAAGCAGAAATGTAGAAATGAAACATCTGTCGGCAATTTGTGTATGCAATGCTTTGCTGACGTATTTACGTGCAAATAGTCACCGAAATCTGCCGACAGTTTGCAGGGACTTATCCAGAAAAGACTACCAACATCACATGAGATTTTGAGGAGATGATCCGTCGCATTTAACAAGACAGACAACTCTAAATGGGAGTAAATTGCTACTACTGACCTGAGTTAGGACCTGTTTCATCTAAGGCTGATCCTGTATTCGAGGTCTGGATACTGTACATGTCTTGAGGAGGTGGCATCTGTGAACTAGGTGGCGGTGAGGCCGGTTTCGGTGTGGGAGCTTCCGTTTTCATTTCGGTTGTTTCCAGTTCTGGGGGAGCGGGATGAGACAAACATGAAACGCTTCTAGAGCACTGTGTCTGGAAGGTATATGAATGTGGACAGGTGTGTCCCGGACAACTCTATGGCCTAGGAAGATGTGGTGGGGAGGGGGGAGAAACTTTATTCCCTTCTAGTCCTGTTCAAAGTGGCAGAGAAACGCCAAATAACAATGCCACACATGGAATATTTATAGACCCTTGTTTTGTTTTAGATCTTTTTGAGACAGAATGCACATGGGGGATGCTGTGGATGTTTTAGATGAGATGGATGCAACAGAGTACAGAAACAATAACAGAGTACTGGTTATGTGAGGGTCGCAAAAGCTCTTATACCCCTCATACATTCACATTATGACTAAGAAAAACATAAAATGCTACATCGATGTGAGGAGATGACATCACTCCTGCGTGTGGATGGGACCATCCTTTTACGGAGTTTCGACAAAGAAACAATTCTTAAGGGTTTGTTTTTCCTACCAGCGACAGAGAAGATGATTTCTTCCTCTCTTTCTTCCTGGGGTGCATCCTCCATCTCGGTTGCCTGCTCCTGTTGGGGTTGCTGGAGGTCGGGCAGTTCCTCTTCTCCTTGTAGTCATCCTCAGTTGGAAGAGTTGTTTCTGTTTCATCTATGTCATCTGTTATCTCCAATGGTTCCTCCTTTATCTGTTCAACTTGTAATTCTTCTTCTGTAAAATAATAATATGCAAGAAGCAAGGTTACTGATTTTTTTTTCTAAAAAATCATAATTTAAATCAGAGATTTAGATCAAATTAATTGATTTAAATCAAATAAATTGATGTAAGTCTTTAATTTTTTTTTGCAATAATCATGATTTGCGTGACTGAAATCACGCAACCCTGGCAAGAAGTCTTGATGATCGCAATTACCTTATTCCCAATTACTGCCTGCCATATGTTTGCAAACAACTTGGCCAAATCTATTTCAGGTTTTATGGCCTAGCCTAGTCTTTGTAACCATTTCTGTCATGTGGTACCTGCTCTGTACATGAACAAAATTTTCCACCCATATTTCAGCTTAAAATGTATTCACAGAAAAGAAATCTCCACAAACCTGCATCAAACGATTCCCAAGCAGAGGAATTTTCATCAGCCTCAACTTCATCTTCCAAGTCCAGTTCATCTTCGGGGTATGAGGCAGTGTAACCCACCAAATAAACAACACCTGATAAAAAAAAAAAACACACATCCCCACAATTTGCTTCTCTGATTACTGAGGGAACTTATGGTTCACATAGCATTGCATGATACACTGAAAACATCTGCCATAGTTTTCACAATCCAAAGCTCTGGATATGCTGTTGCAGACCTTTAAAATATCACACACAACATGGTCTATTCAGGTTGGACTACCTGAATGCATTTTGAACAGCCGAACGAATACATTATGTCAGTTTCTTCCGCTTGTTTTTTCCAAGTGGGCATTAATTTGCTGTTGAAGTTGGCCCAGGGTCTGCCCTCAGATCACAACATTTAGGCAAACACAATCAAGGCTGCTTGGAAACTTACTTGGTCCTTGTACACTGAAGGTTACTTTCTCTCTGGGCATCAATTTTAAGTCGAGGGTTTGCTGGAACATGACTCCATGAACGAGAGTGCAGAGGACATACTCTCCTTTGCTCGTCTTCATCACTATCTGGCAAAAGCTTTTCGAGCTCTCATCTGAAATATGACAAAGTTTGACAACTTTCACAAATTTATAGTAAACTTTTTTTTTTTCTTCAAAAGGTTTCAAAATGTTTCCTAGAGGAAAAATTGGTGAAAAGACTTATCACTGGAGTAGGTTGAGGGTCACGATATGGGCCGACTGGACTTGAGACATGAAGTGAAAAATAAAATACTCCTTCAAATGAAAGCATGACAGGAACCTCAAAATAAGAATCAATTTCTTCAAGGAGTTGGAAATCAATCAAAATGTGCAGTTTGATGAAAAGCTGGCGTGTCTCTGGAGTAAAGGTCAATTCGTAGACCAGATTGTGGAGTCAATGGCTACGAAGTTTCTTTCAAACCCTAATATTGTGTTGTCTGCAGAAGCTTAAGATAAGGCACCTGTAGTGCCACGGACAGACTTGGGTTTATTGAATTCTGTCTCATACACTTTCAAATATACCTCGTGTCTACTCTAAAAGTGTCATTCTGTATAGTCCTTAGAACACTGTAATGATTTTCAATCAACAGGATAAATTTTCTCTCACACATACAAGAAAACCTGGATGAAAAGCAGATAACTTCTTATTTTTCAGATAAAACATTTCTACTAAATATAAGCGAACAAAACTGGACTTTCTTTACAGTTATACTATTGAAAGTAATGAAAGACTATCACTGGTGACTTGGCACTGACTCTGCAATTGCAGGAGACACCAGCAAGCACGCTGGCGGGGTAGACAGTCGACATCACTTATCTGAACCTGTTTTCTTGGACTCACCGAGATCTTTCCTGCTGTCGATTGCAGCCATGGAGAGTTGCACCTCTTCTCCCATGATCTCTGTGTAGAGCTTCCCAGGCTCTAATGTCATTCCTGCAGGGACATAAAAACACCATATTACGAAGAAGGTTTGGACTGCAAAATCACTTTCGCCCACGCCACTTCGGTATTTTCACAGCACTTACAGGAACAAGGCAATTTTCCATCTTTGAGAATAAATCCTGCCGACGTGAGGGAGTTATTTTTGCACCCTGAGGTCAGTCGACACACAGCTTCACACTTAAAAGCATACATTGTACTTACAAGCTGCATCATTTCGATCTAATGGACTGTCTACAACTACAAGGAATCTTTGGAACAGAGCAAAGACATCTTCCTCAGAGCAAAGAAAATTTAACTTCACAGAGAACAGCTTAACATACAATCACAAAAAAACTACTCACCCCAAATCATTGTGGATAGTTCTCTTCTTTGTCACGACTGGAAGAGATACAGAACAGTCAGAAGATAAAAATACAAATACCACGATGCAATTAGGGATCCAAAACAATCTAGACTTGAATGCTACTTTAATTCTTTTCTCAAGAGATGCTGGATTATTTCAATAATGAATGTTTTGGTAAAAGCTTATGCAGAAAGGTGAATGCAGTGCCAGAGATCATTTGAGTAAAGCTTGTTAAGAAAACGTAACTGTTTGACTGTGAATGTGACATGTGAGACTTAATGACCCTTTCGAGGGTCGGCTAATGGTTTGAAAATTTGTGTTAGCGGCCCAATGGCCATGATGTAGAGTGCAATGAGCTTAGGCTAGGCCATGAAACGTAATGCACAGCCCTGTTCAAACTGGAATAGGCTAGCCTTGGTAATTAGGGTTAGCCTCCAACTAAAAAAAGCGAACTGGCAAGATTTAGTACAAGATCCTGGTTTGCTCTGCCTCTAATGTTACTGTTACGGAATGTTTTGAATTGGTATGAATTAGACTGCAATGCTTCTAGCGTTAGGTTTTGACTTTCTTCAACGTCAAAGTTCAACTTCAGGAATTTCAAAAGTCAAGGTCAAGTGTTTTTCTCAGTTCAAAAATTCTACTTTTTAATTCGAAAAATTTATACCAACGCTACTCGCTAGTCTCGGTGAAGTTACGAGTATTATTGCACTGTGCACTAAAGATTCGGAATGACATACCTTCAACTTATTATACTTCGTTCGACATCGAAGTTCGATTAGCTATGCCTGGTTAACAAGACTAGGCTGTATTGCCTAACGAGACTTAGGCCTACTGCACTCAAACAGAGACTGGGTAACGCTAAGTCAGTTTAGTACTAGTAGTGGTACTAGGAGTACGTTACGTTATCACACTTATCAGTATCACATGTTAGTGTTACTGTCCAACTTAGGCTGGGCTTAGGAAATTAGGCGTTACTCGAAAATACATAACGAGCTCCAAATTAAGGAAACTGAAATGTACAACACGTGACTGCATATCAACACCAGTCTGTTCGATCGAGCTAACTCCTAGTATTGTTTCATGAACGAAACATATGTTATTTAGGTGTAAAAATAAGGAAAAGTAACCCACCGAGCCTGGCATTCTTTGTCTGACGCTGCCAACGGATGAATAACGGAAATGACGTATATCATATCAGATTTTGGGTCAAACTTTATTAAAGCCCTGGTAGAGGGCGTCAGTAATTTTCGATGCCCAGAGCTACGGCTCTGTCGATACCCAGAGCCTTAGATACGGCTCTGTCAGTGTCAATGAGCTCTGTCAATACCTAAGACCGGCTCTGTCAATACCTAAGACAATTCATTTGAATTACCTTAGTTCAATACCCAGGTTCTTCTAGAAATACCTCTAGATGGCTCTGCGAACTTGACATGGCATCTGCTCCTCCTGTCATCTTGAACCAATTCCGTGTCCCCAGTAGCCTCAGCTGGGGATACGTGAGTACCTTTATGTAAGACAAGGTTTTGCCCATGGCAGATTGAGTGTCGGCAGCTCCAATGTTATTCCCATTTCGAGACGGACATCTTCAGTGGAAAAACCCTGAGAGGGTATACGGTTTGGGTTAGGAACAACCCCCACCCCCTCAAAAAAGTGAGCAGTATTAGTTCTCCCCCCCCCCCCCTTTTCCCACATATTTGCCAATTGGATAAATGAAAGAGAAATTCATTATGGTTCTTTATATCATCTCAACCCATCTAATACCGTTTAGTTTATTTATAGTAACTAAAGCGTCAGAAAGGACGGTGTCCTCATTCATAAAAAGACCTGCATGGAAGGGCAGACATCCCAAAATAAAAAAAAATCAAAACCTTACCGCACTGCCGGATATATTTATCAAGTGCATTCTTAAAGGGATTAGCACTCTTAGACATCACCACAGACTCTGGTAGATTATCCAATTCATCAACAACGTGTTGTGTTTTATAAGATCCAGCTTACAGATCATCTTTTGGACCTTGTGACCACCAGAAATCCTTGAATTAGACCACTAAAAGAATCGTTGAAAATTAAATTGCCATCACCATCAGGGAACAATTTAAAGCAATTGAAGCAGATCACCCCTAAGATGTCTAAGCTCAATTGATGAGAGGTTAATTTTTTTTTTAATCTGCTATGTTAACCAACAACTCTGATGGAACTAATCAGTTTGGTAGCTCTCTCTTGAACTATTTTCAAAACGAATTTGTCATTTGAAAAAATAGGGATTCCAAGCATGCACAGCATATATACTCCATCCTGATCATGGGGCCTAACCAACTACGTTTGTTTGTAACTGATCATATTGTTGTTCTGCAATTGAGATATGCACAAGATTCCGATTGTTACATGCAGTCCAGAAACAATTAGGGTAAGAATATGCAAGAAATGCAGCTTCAGATCATCTTGTGGGGTGGGGGTGGGGTTTCTGCCACTTCTGGACATATCGATTTTTCGGGATATTCAGAACATTGCTTTCAAAATCATAATCATCCCATTGAGTCTGCATCTGTGTCTGAGTTACAATGTGCGATCACCAAACAAGGGATGACGTGTATGTAAGTGTCAGGAGTTAGCAATTGGCTCTCGGAATGAACAATGGAAGGGGGGCGGGGCAACCTTTTTAATCATTCCAGAAATAATTTAACATTTGCTGAGCTCACATCCAAAATCGAGCAGAGTGGAGTGAGTACCTGTGACATGATTCTAGTTAGTTGTGATAAAATTGTACTTTAAAATTTCCAGATTGTCTTTGTTTTAAGATGCGTTTCGCAGAGAGTTGGTCGAGGTAAGTGTTACTTAAATTGTTGAAAGTCAGTCTACTGTCGGCGTCCGTAGTCCTTCCATTGTATTGTTTTTTTGTTTTTTTTTTTAGGGGAGGGGGCTCATTACAGCCATCTTGACAGTGTGTTGAAACAGTTAAAAGAACAAGGAAATCATAGGGTTGTTAGGTATTATTAAGAAAATATTTTAGTTTTCTTAAGCTGGTACATTGTTGTAGTACCCTACAGGCTGTATAAGTATAGGCCTCACTGCATGCTGTTCAAGCTAGTTGGAACACATTTCAAAGATTAAGGAGTTACTGGAGGAAGTCTAGCACAGGGCTACGGGGTTGATAAGTGCCTTAAAGGGTGACCCTTATGACAGTAGTATATACCGTCCCTTAAATCTCACTTGCACTTGAGCTATGGAGATTATTATGAGCCTGATTTGATTCAAGTTTACAAGATTTTGTTCATGGTGTTGATAATTTATCCCTTCTTACTGATTTTTTTGTTTTTCAACCTTGCAAATAAAGTAAAACTACAAGAGGTTGTCTTAAAGCCAGGAGGGCTCAAAGTAGGATCAATATTCGTATAGTCCTTACTTCACTTCTCAGACTGTATAATAAATAAAATAATGGAACTGGTTACCAGAGTTTGTCGTAATGGCAAGTGATGTTAATGCACTGGGCAACTACTTTAACCTTCATAACCTGGCAATAAGTTTTGAACGTTATTTTATCTTTATTTATCTTTGTGTGCTAAAGCAAACTGCGAATAGAGTGTGATTTTGTTCTGAGATGGTGTAAGTTTTCCCATTTAAGGTTGAAGCCGAAAGAATTTTTAAGTGGCTCATTGAGTTGATATTAATAAGATTGCTGTGATTTAGAAGGGGAAACACATGAACATATACTACTTGCATACTTTGTCAAGTTTCACGTCCAACTGCTATGAAAACTGTCATTTTTATTTTTTAATTTTTGACCGTTACTTGCACTGGTTGTGAGCATCATGTGAATATATTTAGTACTAATATGAAAAGTGTCTGGTCACTAATTTTCAAAAACCAAATTAAATCGTTAATTACTCATTCATTAATTTTCCTGTGTATGTGAAACACTGAGATCCTTTTATTTGACCATTTGGCATTAGCGAGTGAAGGAAACTTGACAAGCCTGGAAAATTTTTAATGATTTTCACGAAACAACACCATGAGCCTCTTTAAAATAAAATCGAATAGAATTTTTTTTGACCCCCTTACAAGGGAAATCACATAGCTTGCAAAAACAGAAGGTAAAAAGTGCATTCATAATTATGAAAACAATCACACAGCGAGAATATAAAGGGATGAATTGATTGATTAATATTGGAACATAGAGAGTAATAAAATCACGCTCTATATGTAGCTCTTTCTCGTCGGCAGATTAAACAATAACGCCAAACGGATAGCCACACTGTGGCAGTGTTATAAAATATATTTAGTATTTTTGGGGGGCGAGGATGGAATTAACGTTAAAATAGGCCGAATTAACTGACCCAAACAATATATTCTAGAGCAAAGGTTTCAAACAATAGCGTCAATCTGACTATGCCAATTCAAAACAATTGTCACTCCTAAATACTTATACGTCTGAATACCTCCAATTTCAGGACCCTTATATTACAAGTTAGACGACAGTTTTATCCTAGCATGCTGGGATTCTTGCTTCTAATCCTCAACCGTGGTAGCTGTATGCTTTTGGAAGGGGGTTACGGAATCTTAATCGTGATGCACAAGCAGTGAACAACTTGTTCATGATCTGGAGTTAAAATTGACAGAAAAACGTTCAGTCCGTTTTTTTTTTTCTTCTTTTTTTTTTTTTTTTAAACGTCACAAGATTCCGATCTTAGACTTTATCTGTCCATCGGAGTGAGAAAATGTTTTGCCTGCAGGTAACTATTAAAACACAGCGCCCCCGTAATGGCGACGAGCGTACAAAAAGTTTCGGGCTCCATAGTATTTGCCGATCGACCGCCCCAACCCTGATTACAGGAAAAGTCACTTCTCTTGTCTTGTGAGATGCATCCAAATGTTTATGAATCTGCTTGAACATTTGATTTGTACGGCAAATTCTCTGGAAGGATATGACAATTGGTGTAAGCCATGACTATTCAACAAGGGAGCGGGTGAAAGGGGGGGGGGGGGGAACGTGTACGATCGACTCAGGGGCCCCGCTAGGATCTAATGACCGGGGGGGGGGGTCATTATTGCCATACTTTTATGAAAGGACGAATCAGCAGCGTGTCCTGGATTTTTCAGCAGGTGGGGTCTGGCCTAAGATTGGGGTTCTGACCTAAGATTAAGGGTCTGGCCCATCGTCTGGGCAGGACTCTCTGAGCGGAGCGACACACTAGTTGTCATGGAATGTACAAGAAAAGTTTTGGCTTTACAACTCCAGTCCCTTCCCCGATGGCCCGCAAAGGCCCTTCCCCGGGTGGTCTAAGGTGCATTAACACAGATGTGAAATCATAGGATCTCATGTTTGCAATTTCTAAATCAATGAGGAAAATACCCATAAAACATTAATAATTTTGAGTTTTAAAAAAAGGAGGTCAGGGCCAGCAAAATATTTTTAATGCATACACTGTCCACGAGAGGCGCCACCATCTTTTGGCGCTGAGCGTATCAAAAAAACAATCGGCGGAAGATTCCCCCCCCCCCCCCTTTCCAAATCACCTCAAATGGCATTTGAGAGCTCATCTTTTCATCGTCTAACCCCTGCAAATAAATATAGCCTGAAAAGGTTCCCAACTAAATATGTTTTTTGGGTCAGAATGTGATTGGGGTCACGTGCCCAATTCCTCCCCCAAATGAAGGGCTACAAACACCAAAGAGCACCAAGAGGCGGGATGTGATGTTTCTCAGGAACATACTAAATTTTATTCAAGAGGACTTTGTCGGGGGGGGGGGGGATTAATTGCTTAACGAAACACCTTTCACACTATCTAAGCAGAGCGCCACCATCCGTTGGCTCATAGCAGACGAGAAAATGTTTGGAAAAAACACTTGTCAGATTGTACCTATTTGGAATGGTCCTTCGCAGGTCCATTTTTAACATAACATTTTTTTTAAGAGAAGTTTTCATTATTTAAGATACAACCTTGGAGCCCCACCATATGTTAGTCCGCGGCTTCAAAAAAAAAAAAAAAATCGCCAAAAATACTTTCCTGATCTCAGTAAGTCTCACTTTTCGCATGTATATTTCCAACATAAACTTTGTTCAAGCCAATTTTGAAGGTGACCAAATTATATAGTCATGAAGGAAACGGGTTATTTCTGCACAGAATGGCCCAGAAGTTTGGGATCAAGCAATCAACTGTTTCGTCTTACAGATTGATGGCCATAACATGAGATCAGCATAGGGCAATGGTGTAGGGAAGCTTGGTATTTAGAAATTTGAGGTAAAGGTCATGTACCGTAATGGCCATTTTAGCTAGAACTGATCACTTTACAGTCAGCTCATTTGATTTCCGTACCGGACACTACAGGTTATGCATAGGGATGACGTAGTGTGCTTCATACCTATACATAGACCTACTTTAAAGTCCATGTTTACCCTGGTATCTGAAAAATTATGTTTCCTCTACCTTTGTTACGCTAGACAGTGTTCCACCACACATGGCGTGCATGGTTAGGATATCTTAAAGGGACTCGAATTGATATCAATAAGTTGTTGAGTTTTTGAAAGATACAAACAATATTTTGAGTATAATTACTCAAGTTTCACATCGAATAGTTATGAAAAAAAACTTCTTTTTTATCATGAGTTGTACTGCAGGTTGTGTGCCCATAAATTAGTTTTAATGTCGAGAATTTTCCAGAGCCAAATTGAATTGTTAATTACTCGCACATTAATGTTCCTTCGCACGTGACACCGCATCGTCTACAGTAAGATGACAATTTGTATGTGAAGGAAACTTGTCAGGTTGAAAGGGGAATTTAGTGAATCTCACGAAACAATTCCATGTGCCTCTTTAAATGAATAATGCATGACCTTAAATCGTGATTAAACGAAAAAAAAATTACCTGGCAGAACGGACGTACGTACATAAGAGTCAGGACTTTCGAGGCTGGTACCAGATGTAATCGCTTCCGGTACGTAATCAGAAAGCGTTGTTTCTATCTTCTAAATATCCAAATTTCTAAGTATTTGCTTTCCTGTTTATTCATTGTTTTCGTTTTCATTTGCCCACGTTTTCCTTTCAGAGGATGGACAAGCGGCGTTGCCCCTCTTGTGCCCACTGGCTCTTCGGCAGTGATTAGGACACTTTTAACACATGATGACGAAATGGTTTTTTTTGGACATTTCTGTCTCCTGTATGCTGATGATAGTATTGTGCTGGCTAAAAATGATAGTGACCTACAACTTGCATTAAATGCACTTGAGTTACATTGTGACATACGGAAACTAACAGTTAATGCACGTAAAAACGAAAGTTGTAGTCTTCTCCAAAGGTAAAGTAAGAAAAAGGCCTGTTTAACTTTGATAATGTTGTACTTGAAGCTGTTGATGACTACACCTACCTAGGTGTACCTATGTATATACCTATAATAAATAAATACCTATAATAAGTTTAATAAAGCTAAGAAAAAACAAGTCAACCAAGCAAGAGGTGTCCTCTATAGTATTCTAGCCAAGTCCTATGAATTGCAGTTGCCCCTTGACATACAATTACAACTTTTTGATCAAATTGTTCTTCCTGTCTTCTTGTATGGGTGTGAAGTTTGGGGTTTTGAAGATATCTCGCAAGTTGAATCGTTTCATATGAAATTCTGCAAAAGAATTTTCAAAGTTCATAATTATACTGCCAATTGCATGGTATACGGGGAATTGGGTAGACACAGGCTAATTAAGACAATTGAAGTAAAAATTGTCATCTTTTGGGCAAGAATTGTTAACGGTAGTAAATATATAAGCTTTCATACATTTTGTACAATCTCTTATGAACCCTGCATGAGAAAGGTATTTATAGTTCTGGATGGATCATAAAGGTTAAAAGTATTCTTGATTATTCTGGTATGTCATATGTTTGGAATTTTGCTACTAAAAATAATGAAAGTCTTATTGACATTAATTGGCTTAAAAATTCACTTAACAGGAGACTTTCTGATATCTATGAGCAAGATTGCCTCTCAGAAGTGTTCAATAACTCTCATTGCAAGAACTATCCTATTTTTAAGACAAAATTAGATCTAGAAAGATATCTTGTTTGCTTACCTATTTAAGACCGTATAAATTTGTGAAAGTTCCGATGTACCAATCACAAACTCCTTGTTGTCACTGGAAGATTCTTCAGCATCACTTTTAACGAAAGAATTTGTCGTCATTGTAGTACCGAGAAACTAGGGGATGCATTTCATTATTTATTTGAATGTAATAGGTTTCAGAAGGAAAGAAAAATTTATTTATAACGTTTTTTTACAGTTAACCCCAATGCAATTAAAATGAGGCAACTCTTTCAGACTAGGAAAAGATCCATTTTCAAAAATCTCACTAAGTTTGTAATTGTTATTATGTATTCCTTTTGCTAATTATCTCACCTTTCTGTTAGGCTGGTGGCTTAGGTCTCTCGCTACCTTCCTTCTCATGTCATACTTGTGTTTCTTGTTTTTTCCTATTTTTTCTCTTTCTTCTTATTTTGTATATTTTGTAAACTTGTTTTTTCCCTTTTTGTAACTTTTTGTAAATATTGTGTTATGATTCTCACACCTCAAGAGAAGTGAACAGAATAAACTAAACTGAAACTGAAACCGATAACGCTCAATACGTGCTCTTCGTATAGACCATCCTTCTTTCATATCCCAGCTTTATGATTTATTCATATATAGTGTCCGAAAGGCTGTCGTTGCATGGCGCCGCCACTCAGTTGAAAAGAAAGAAGACAACAACAACAACAACAACAACAACAACAACAAAACAACAAAAAATAAACGTCCAGCCAGTCGGAATTAGTGACCTTCACACCCCCTAAATACATGACCCTATAGTTACAGCCCTGCTGCTGGACTGGACCTTCGGTTAATGCGCTGTACTTCATGCTTCAGTAAATTCATCTTCATGAATTTTATTTTGCAAGAGACTAAGAGTGCAGATAGGATACAATATTTGGTTCAACATAAAAGAATTTGGACAAGACAAAAAAAAAAAAAGTCTCAGCTCTAATTTACATTGAACCCATGGAAACATTTCTTCTATAAGTTGTTGATACCAGAGTTGTACAGATAGTCCCGTGGTGGTACGGGTGGGAACCAGAGCAGGGTGTGGAGGGGGGGGGGGGTTGGAAGACACTGGATGTTTGTGAAACTATATTTGTAACGTAGGATTATGTGCGACTATACAGTCATGGAGAGAGTCTGTGCCTGTGTTTTCAGCCATCCATGTATTCCTGTCATTGCATCATAACCGCTTGATTGAGATATTGATATCATATTTTGCAAACTAGGCTACACATAAGATAATGGTATAAGCATGATTGAATCATTAAATTCTGAACTGGAAAAAATTGCTGTCCCGTTAGCCACGGAGTATATAATTAATTAATTCTTATTAAAGTATTTTTGTTGATTCTGTATTTCCTAATTAAAATATATTTTATTGTTGTAAGTGTTAAGATATACAATTATGATAACACCAAAATAATGCAGAATATCTCTCACTGGTGAGCAAATAGCGACACTTTCAATCTCTGTTCGTAGCTAGAAATGATGTTCCTTGTTGTCTGTGTTTTGAGTTTGTTTCTCACTTTTAATTTGGGACTGTTTCTTTAGGCCATTCAATGAGGCATTTGGCCGTCCTTTGCCCTTTTTAACTTGTACAGTTATGTCATTATATGTTGAGGATCTGCTCCCTGTTCGTTTCCCTAACTGCTCACTTGGAGGCGGGGCATAATCTGAACTTCCTGATTGGTTGATCGAAGTCTTCCTGCATGCGTGCCAAGCAAAGAGTTTTCTCTAGTTCTTTGGTGCCAAGTTACACAATCGTTAAGCTAGGCCATTGTACTGTGAACGGTAGGCTAATTGGTAAACAATCTCCTTTTGTCACATGACACCCACCAGCAACTGTTTGTGTTCTGGCCCTGTTCCGTCTGATTTACCCAATCATTGCCAGGTTTTGGCAGTAGTCTAAGAGCCACACAGTATTTATACCAGGTTGATAATTTATCACCTTCAATTCCAGGTCCGCATGGTGGTACCAACCAGCTCAGCACTAATTTTCAAATCTTACTTCTTAGCCTAGCCCACATTATATCTATTCTATTGTAACTCGGTTAGAGAGTTAATCAGTTACAAACGACAGCTTGTGCTTGTGACAAAATAAGCTTTTTGAACTTGAAGCTACTCGTGGATTACCTCTCGAAAATGGCAAATCGTGATAAAGCATCGCAGCAGTTGGAGGATTATGCCAAGGCAAAAAAAGTAAGTCGACCCGCATAGCCTAACGTTAGATAACTTAGACATAATCTTCGTAGGTCCAACGTCGTCATGCATATTGTTGTTAGAAACTTAGTGTAAAACTTGTACTTGGTGTGGCTTTAGCTTCACTTAAGTCAATCTACGTCATTATTATGGGCCTTACTTAGTGAGTAACTTACAATACATGTATGCAGTGCTGTGCAAAATAGACTTCAGAGGGCCTGGGTTGTGTGTGAAATCAATGCAACAGTAGGCAAATTATGTTACCGTACTCCTAAGTTAGTACTACGGTAGTCCTAACTTTGGCAATTATGGCTAGCCTATATTTCCAAAGGTGCTAAATAATACATAATTTTTTTAAGTGTTTTGTGTTGAGTAACCCAACAGTCAAGTTTCGCCTAGATTTTATATCCTCTAGCGGCGCAACTTTAGAATCCGTACCATATGAACGTGCTCGCTAGCTTCGATTCGATTGTTCGATTCGGTCCACTGCCATCCTTTGACTAGTGAATGATGAATGGATTGCGTCGGTAAGCAGGGCTTGGGGATCGGATCAGGGGATCGGGTTAGGCGTCATGATTCAGGGTTAGGGAATAGGGTTAGGGGATAGGGTTAGGGGATAGGGTTAGGGGATTGATACTTATTTATAGTATATGGATATATATATACTGTTATATGACTACGTTGGATTACTCGTTTGTGAATTGTATGCATTTTCGAACACTCAACCACCACAACCGCTCTAGCAGCGTAGTGGGTTAAGCGTAAGACCTATGATGCATCAGTTATCATGATATTCTAGGTTCGAATCCTTCTCTAACCTATACTTCTCTTTCAGCAATAATCTATCACTTCTTCCACAGGTGTCAATACATGTTGATCATTGCACAAAAAATTGGTGATTTCGGATGTCTAAAAAAGATAAAAAAAAAATCTAGTGTTAGTAAAAAAAGGTAAATAACACATAGACGCTATGCAAACTCCTTTAGTTATCTGATACCTTGTCCGATTGGTACGGATTCTAAATTAGTACCCCTCTAGCTACAGGTCGATAAACCATATCGAGTATAACTAGCCTACCCAGCCAGGAGATGTGTCTCTACCTATGCAAGGGTTCGGCACAGGACGACATTGGGCCTGTTTTCTGATAAATCTGTGTAACCTTCTGAGCCTCTAATTAATCTGGGGTGGTTTTTGTCAAAACTTGCGGACTTTTTTCTTCTTAAATGGATACTGGTTGCTGTTGGCCGCTTTGGAAGAACAAGAAAATCTCAGATAATTTGTCCAAGTCCACTGAACTTTCAATCTGGGATGAAGGGGCAGTCATAGTCACATATTTGATCCGACTGCAGTTCTGTGAAGGTACAATGAGATCTCATGTTGACAGGATATTCTTGAATTCTCCCCCTAGGATTACCCTTGTTATCTTGCATTCTCCTTAAAGGCTGTAATGCATCACCCCAGACAGTTTAAGTCCTCCCAACCACCTACCTTTAGTCCCTCCCTCAGCCTGTCTTACATTCCTCCACATGTGTAATCAAAACGATGGATCCCTGTGTACGCTGTGTAATACGAGCTGCTCTGCATCTTTCGAATTTGCTGGCAATCTAAGAGTACTGTAACTTAGAACCAGTTGAGAATTTTCCTTTCAGGGAAGTAAAAATATACCTTAGGGTGATGCAATACAGCCTTTAAAGCATCGGAACAGACATTCTCATTGGCATGTCAGACCAAATGTTCTACTCAGCCCTAGCTTTTAGCCCAATTATTTGGCTCAGTCCATATACTAACCTGATGAAAGTAGACCATGGTTGGGAGGCAATCTTGTTTTGATTTATGCTCCCATTAGAATTGTTTTGTTGATCATGTCCAGATACCTTCTTTGCATATTGATCTTTCTAAATCCACTTGACAAATATATTTGGCAGTGTGGGAGATTCTGGTTGTTATGGGGATTTGGGGATATCTGATCTTTTAGGGTGCTTAATTCTTTATGAGAACATTTGGCTCTAATTTAGTATCAGTGGCTAGCAGTCAAGGTTATTGATGATGGTTAGGATTGAGTATTTGATGAGAATAAACTAAGTTTAAGGTGTAAAAAGCTATTTAGGCCTAACTTTAACCTTAATAACCACCAATCATGGTCAAAATTGAGAGTTAGGGTTAAGCTTTTGGTAAAATTAGACAAAAAAAAAAAGGATTTTCGGAAGAATGTCACTTCCGGTCACTGATTCTAAATTACTACCGAACATTGTCCTTTCTGACGCGCCTTAATAGGTCGATGACATACGTGTTAACATTAGCTCTCTGATACCAATTGGTTAGATACTCTGTTTTACAAAGGCCATACCTCTTCTTGCTGCACTAGTGAAATATTAACGGAATGTTTTTATTTGAATGATTTTACTTCACTCTGCAGTTTGCAAGTTGTTTACTTTGTTGACTTGCTGCAATCTACACTATAATCAATCATGGACTCCCTAGTTTGAGTCATGTGTTACCAGGAAAGTGGTGACCAAGAGAAATAAAAGTGAATCGGTGGTGTTTTTCTAACAGCTTTGCTGATTGCCAATTTTCAACATGTTTATAATGTGACAACTTGTGTTTGTATTACAGTACCGTGCAGTGCCAGAGTTGGCACAGCATGATTTATAAGCAGCTGCATTTGACCCCACTGGTGGGGTTGTTTGAGAAAACAATGAAATATTTACAAATTCCCAGGCTGTGTTTGCTTGCAGGGGCTCAAGCTCACTGTTGTAAATTTTGTTATTTTGGCCCAGGATTTCAGTTTTATATCCTCAAAAGGCTACTTGCCAAAAAGTGGTATGTTGTAGTCACATTGTTGGTAGAGGCCAGGACTCCTCACGTAATTTAAGTTTACAAGTCACAGTGTAATCTCAGTTTACCTGGACCTTACAGGGAAATCTTTGTTTTCAAGTCACAGCATACTCTTTGTTTACAAATTGCAGCACATTCTCAGTTTACATGTCACCCAATGGTATTGGCTGTGGCAATATGAGTAGAATCCTCTTTAGCTCAGGCGCTACTGCGGTTCTTGAATGACATTTTGTTCCACTCCCGCAGAGTGGGTAAGATGACGATGCAAAATGATGACAATGCATTCATGTGCCCTTTAGTAATTGTTCCAAAGAATGAGGGCTTCTTCCTGTTGTCAATAGATTTTGAGGAAGTGGAAGTGAGTGGATCAGCTACTTTGTGAACGGGTTATCCTCTGACTAGGCAATTTATAACTTATATTCAAAGGTCTCAAAGTCACAGTCAAGCATAGTTTTGCATTGTTGGCTATAGATGAACAAAGCCAAGCTAAACATGATGCACACCACTATCTGTTACTTGTCGCAGTACTTTACTTTTTTTCCCTGAAATCGTATCTTCATGTTACAAGTAGTTACTGTGACTCTTCAGTTCATATTTTGCATAATGTACTTCATGGATTGCGTAAGAATGATACATTTGCTTGAAAACTTTTCGTTTCAGGCACACCTGCCGGATTGCGCTGTTGTATTAACCCACTTAGCTACCACTGAGCGTTATGGAACAGTGAGGGGCAAAGTTTAAGGCCAATTTCCCATTGTCTTAGCACAGTATTGTTCTTATAGTTGTTGACCACTCCGACAATTATTTTTCCTCTTTGTGTTTCAAACACTATAACAGGACTTCATACAGTAGAACACTGCGAAATTGTCAATTAGGGTTTTTTATGACACATTTCATGTTGGAAAAGAAAAGAATGCAACTGTCAGCAAGCAAATACCAAAGGATTGTTGAATCTGTTCTGAGGATGCCAAGTGTTATTTAACAGTCAAAGACAACAATGTTGCCAATAGTCACAGCATTTCTCAGGTGGTCATTCATGTAATGATGCACAGGTGTTGGTCTGGCGGCTGGAAATGTATTTGGCAGCCCATAGGATGTGTGTTTGCTCTGCCAAACTCCATGCTGTGTCGTTCATGTGGTACATACAGGAGTTACTGTAGCTTTGGTTGGTTGATGAACACAGTTGGATGGCGGAGGTGCCAGTGTGACCACGTAGCCAGATCTGCTGAGCTGCATTAAGCATGTGTGTTAGTTGCATCGTATTTAGTTTGTGTGATGCTTTTAAGTTACTTCACGTTCATGTGCAATTAATTTTCTTCCCATAAAAATTGGTAGTCCGTAAGTTTCTTAAAGTATCCTTTAAATTCTGCTGTCACATGTTACTGCAGAAGTAGAACTTAGACCCTCCAACAAAACTTGTCTGTGTATCAGTTCTGATAGGAGTGTGCTTTTAATTTTAATTGTAGTTAGTTAAGTCAGTGTTGTACAGTAGTCTACACTGTCTGAATCTTTTAATCACAGACCTTACTGTTTCTTTTGAATCAAAATAAATGTCATTTAATTGGTCTTTTGCAAGTACTGTAGGTGTGTTAGATCACTAGTATTCAGGTTATTTTGCAATAACTTGGCGACTTGCCAGTGAGTTGAAACTGCGCATTTATAAAAACTTGGCAGCTTCTTGTTTGTACAAGTGCTACAGAATATTGGTGTTTGAAAAAAAAAGGGATATTAGGACTATTTGAAATACTGTACAACAGTTTTCCTGTAAAAAGGGAAAAAAGGAGGGAGGGAGGGAAGGAAGGAGGGAAACATTTTTCTCTTCATTAATTTATCATATTCTGATTGGAAAGTAAGGATTTTTAAAGAAACGTATTTCACAGTGGTGCATTGCACTATGGGAAATCAGGCATCACACAGATACAGTACAACTACTGGAATATCCTTTGTTTCTTCAAAATCTTTTGTACATTTCTTAAAAGAAAGTAGTTTAAGAGATGTGACCTTAATTTCCACAACAGTCTGTAACTGCTTAAGGCCAATCTTGCACTAAACACAGTTATTGTATTTTTTTCACTCCTGTCAAATTCCAAGGTTAGATGAGCACTTTAATGTCAGAGAGGAAAAAAGACCATAATTTGCCAGCATCTCATATTTTGTAACCTTGTCACCCTGGAAATTTCTCATGGTAAGAGCTGTTTCTTCAAGGAGCAATATTTTGAGTTGCGAACATGGCACTGGTTTGCAGTTTCAAGTGCCTGCAGTATATGCTCTTTCATTTAAAAATCTCTCACATTGTCAAGTTAGAAAAATTCCTTGAGAATGTTGCCAAGTTAGTATGCATGGATTTAGTTATATTGGCAGGGGACAAACACCAGCAGTTTGTGTTAGAATTGTTTCATATTTGGAAAGCAGTATGTCCCAATTGTCTACATATCCCTGGGAGGAAGGGGGGTGGAGGGTTTGGGGTGCACTAAAACGGGGTGAGGATGAGAGAGGAGCAAGTCAGTACTTTGTGTAACATCCATTAGTGATCTATTATTTTTGTGTAAATTACCACGTGACATACAATATCAAATGTGGGGTGCAGCGTGGAAAATTGTGTCACATGGATTAATCAAAAGTCTCAGGGAATTCAAATTTGAAAGCAAAGGGCACGAACAAGCCTGTTGAGGTGACCACAGCAGTATCACCGAAAAGTGCTATAATCACGATTGTTTTGTTTTTAAGGAAGGAAGAACTTTTTATCACGTCAAGTTCAGTGATGTTATCTCTTAATCTCATGAAAATTCTGACAGGTGGTGCAATTACTAAAGTTACAAATAACCTTTCTGCCCTTTTTGTTATGTACACTCAGTATCTACCGACTTCTGCATTTCAAAAGTGGTATGTTTCTTGAGCTGTTGTTGTAATACATGGATGTTGTGACAAAAGGTCATACTAAACTTGTCTGTTACATAGGATGCCCAGCCGGTTCTCTCACTTCTGAGTATTAAGATCTTATATGAATTGTATTTGTTTCTTTTATTTAAGTTATATCTTAACTTGTTTGTTTTCCTTCAAACTCCCTGTCCTTTGTTAGTCTGTGGATTTTGCTGGTGCGTGTACAGTATGTTACAGCCAGTGCACAGTATCGTATGCTTGCGTAAGACTTGTGGTTGTGTAACTGCAGTTTGGCACAGGTTAGGTAGCTATACAGAAAAAAAAAAAGGTCTTTGTGCTAACCTGCAGTACTCAGGTTTGATATTTGTCACACATGTGTCTGTATGGAAATAGTTTTTTTCTTTTTGTCAAGGTTGCATTCATTGTACAGGTGCGTATACGAAGGTGTGATATAAGTTCAGCAGAACAATACGGTGCCAACTGCACCCGTTCCAAAAGAGTTGAGCTGCCACACACACGTGTGAAAACTTGCTGGTTCTAGTTCAGCCATTTGTAGCGGTGTATTATTTATAGACAAAGCAACCACAGAGAGACAAAAATATCTGATCTTCATTATTAATGGGCATGGTGTAAAACGTGACTCTGGGCATCTTCGTCTTGAAGTATTAAATTTGGGAAAAGGGGGAGCACCATCATGAATATCGATGACCTTCGAATGTGGTCCACCTCTGCAATCTGTGGAGTAATTATTTCAAGTGAGCCAATCTCATCCATGTGGCATCCAAGTGGTATATATGCATGTAACCATGGTACGATTGTAAAATTCATCGGTAGACCAGGCAATCTTGGGTACCTGAAAAGTGCCCTGCACCCTCCTGTCTGGTAGTCGATGAAGGTAGGGAAGTGGTGTTGACTTTTATGGTAATGTGTTATTTTATTTTAGACACAGAATGACTTATTTCAGGCAGGCAGTTTGTGTTGACCATTTGGACGAGACGTCTTTTGTGAGGCGACCTCACAACTTCTTCATTTTGCACTTGAAAAATTACATTCCAATAAATTCCAAAGGAAAATCTATTTGCTAGAAGCAAATTTAAATTCCCTTCAAGAGGTCAAAAAATATGTAGAGAGTTTCAAATCTAAGAGAAAATTTCATTTAATGAGTCATAAAGTGCTTTCAGTCACCTCTACGAACTGTTCTGATGTTTCTAGGCGTTTTCTTGATAATTTGTGTACAGGTACATGATAACATGCAGCACCTGTTCAGAGTTGAACTTTTGCAATTTCATCCAGTAGTCCAAGAGACAACATTAGTGTGTAAACATAGTTTACCTTTTCAAAATTTATCCGTCCAAAATTATGTCATGCCTGGATTCTAGGTTCGTCTGTACCATGTAAACACTCGTACTGATGCATCAGCAAATCCACGGCCACATTTCATGACATTGTCTCAAAGACTATGATGCAAAATCCTAGTTTGATTTGATTTCCAACAAACCAAATTTGGTTACAAGTCTGACGGACAACCTTGCTCATGACAAAATTTGGCCCTTGTGCTGAAATTTTGGATGCCGAGAGTACTTCGTCAAGTGGTGGGTGACACGCAGGCCCACACCCATAGCCAGACTAATCAGTTTGGGGGGGGGCACATCAGTGTTGGAGTGTTGTCAGCCTCAGTAGGGGGTGTCCCCCCTCCGATTTTAAAATTTTTGTCCTTTTCAAGGGTTCTAGATCCAAAATGGTGCGAGATTTCTTTTCCCCTGTATTCTCCCCTTGATTATGAATTTGTGACAAAGAGCAGTCTGTTAATGTACTAAATATTGTTCAGACACATTGTTTGTATACCAGCTGATGGGCGTCGCTCCCTCCCTACAGTAGATGGATTAGGTGCTTGCACAAAATATTGTCATCAAGGCTGAATCTAAATATAATGTCTAAAAATAAATATCTAAAAGATAAATTTGTGCAGGTAGATTTCTGAGGTCATTTACTGTACTGTAGGCATGTAATTGAGGTAATGATGTACTGCAAGTAGCTGAAAGTGCAGCACTACAAAGCCATTTTTAAGAGGTCTTGTTTTAGATCATAGATATCATCGTTGCTGAAAGGACAACTTCCCTAATAAGACATCGCTGGTAATATGGACGGAAGCCTGAAGGGTAGCTTGAAAGCAATCTTTGTAATATAATAAACCCTGAAATATGAGCCGCAAAGTTTTCAGTAAAAGTCGAATTCAGAGTAATATATGTCGACATAGCTTTTGCATAAATGAATCCTTACCCATTGGTCTGTTTGATTTAGTTCTCTTTCAGATTTTGTGACATGTGAACATTTTCCCTGCTTTCTCTTCTCATAACTCTGACAAAGAACAAAGGTAGATGACCTCGTGATGCATACCGGTACTGGGCAACTCATGTTCCATCTTTAATATGTTGGTACTCTATTCCACATTGAATACAGAAATGCATATTGTTGTGGGTGGAAGTCAAAGGTCATTTGGGATAAGCAGGGGTCAAGTTGTAAAAGCCTTGTAAACAATTTTTCAGGATGAAACGCTTGGATAGAGATTGTGGCTTCTGAATGCCAGAACTGAATTACTCCTTTTTACGTGAAAAACATAAAAAAAAATTAGCTGCTCTAAATTGCTTCCTAATTAAGGCAAAATCTTCTGAACTAGCAGTACATGGTAAAGAGGAACAGGGAAGTTGCAAACAGCTCACCTTTTGTGGTCATTCACACTCACATAGTTAAGATATTTATGGAGGGGTGAATAAACAGCATTCTGTCTACTTTAGTATTCCTCCAACTGAAAGTTGTTTTGGTGTTTACCAATCGTTTTATAATTTGATAAGCCAGGCCGTTGGTAAGTGTGCAGTTGACCGTGATCCGACAAAAACAATTTTTCAATACTACAGTACTGTTATCATATCAACATCTGTGTTCATTTTGGTTGAGCAAATTATGAAACCGCAAAATGTGTTAACGAGGCATTGTGTGCAGGACCAAACTGACCTGAATTTTTCTGTGCCAGGCACAGCCTAACAGTGCCTATTCTGTATTTAAACAGGTATTTGAAATCTTGTTCCACAATTTGTGAGGCACTTGTAGTACTGGTTCCTCAGAAAAGGTGAAAAATTTGTTTCATTCAGGTGAAGATACTGCACTGTCATTTGTGTCGGCTGATTGGTTTTGATTGGTTTTGTCGGTCTAAAGTACAAAAGTGTTTCAGTAACCTGTGCCTTTTTATCACAGTCATAAAAATATTTCCATTGTTATGTGACTGAAAGGAGACCCAGTCCAGTCCCCTGTGGCATTGTCCAGTGGTGTGTTTGTGCACAAGTCTGGTACTTACACAAAAGGGGCCCCCCAGGACAGGTATTCATGAGAAAGACTAATTCTTGAACAGTTTGATCTGGGCAGTGACCAAACAAATCTCATAGGTACACTCTGCAAAAAGCATACTAAATTAAATTGGTTTATGTTTGCAGTTAACAGAAAACTCTGTTTATGTTTGATTCTCACTCAACAGTTTGATGCATGCCTACAGACATAAATTCAATTTCAAGGCTGTTTTACATGTCGCGTAAGATGACCGCATTTGCAATCAGTTTATGTGACTGCCCGGCGCTTGTTCTGGTTGTGTGCATATATGAAGGAGTGAAAGTGTTTGGTCACAAATTTTCAAAAAGCCAGATTGAATCATCAAGTGCTCACTTGATCATCCACATGTGTTTGGGGATCCTTTTAGTTCGACAAATTTGTCATTGGTATATGTGAAGGATCAAGCTGGACAGGTTTGGAAATTGTGAATTTTTAGAAAACAACTCAAGGTGTCCCTCTTTTAAACCAGCATTCACGCTAAGGAATTGAGTGTGGAAGGGAAATCCCTCTCATAAAACATTTTTTTTGGGGGGGTGGGGATTTTCCAAATCAAGGAGGGAGTTTTCACTTGGATTCTAAAATTGCAGTTTACTGTGGGTATTTATGCTTTTAGCTACAACCTCAGCTGTGGAAAAATGTGCGGGATTTACCCTCATAAGGTTTGTCTTTGTGTGGGGTTTTGGAGACAAATACGGGATTCACACAGTCCCGCATCTTAGTGCGAACGCTGTTTTGAAATATTTAAATAGCCCTGCATACGCTGGGGCAATTTGGGACAGGGTAAATATATGGCAGTGTTGTGAAGTTTTTTTGTGAAATCGTTTTTGGTTTCGATGATAATCGTAACCTTTGTAATCATGCATATGTGTGTGTGTATGTATGGGTGTAAGGGTGTGTGTGTGTGTGTATGCGTGTCTGTGTATGTCCGTGACACCCTACCTTGTAAACACGATATCTCAAGAAGGGAAGCTTCGACAGATCTCATATTTGGTATGTAATGTGGAACACGTTAGGAAGAAAAACCCTGTTGTTTTTGTTGGAGGTCAAAGGTCATTTGGGGTCAACAGGGGTCAAAATGTGAAAACCTTGTAGACATGATATCTCAAGAAAGGAAGCTTCGACAGATCTCATATTTAGTGTGTAGGTGTACCATATTGAGAAGAAGAATCCTATTGTTTTTGGTGAAGGTCAAAGGTCATTTGGGGTCAACAGAGGTCAAATTGTGAAAATCTTGAAAACACGATATCTCAAGAAAGGAAGCTTGTAGTGATCTCATATTTAGTATGTAGGTGTACCATATTGAGAAGAAGAATCCTATCGTTTATGGTAGGGGTCAAAGGTCATTTGGGGTCATCAGGGGTCAAGTTGTGAAAACCTTGAAAACACGATATCTCAAGAAAGGAAGCTTGTAGAGATCTCATGTTTTGTATGTAGTTGTACCATGTTGAGTAGAGGAACCCTATCGTTTTTTGTGAAGGTCAAAGGTCATTTGGGGTCAACAGGGGTCAAATTGTGAAAATGTGACAAATGTGACACATACTAATGCTATTATATCAGATTCAGAAAAAAATTTCTCTAAAATAGATCATCGAAACCACAATGCATTTCTGCATTCTAGTTAATTTTTTTCTTTGTCAGTATTGTCGGAAAAAACAATGAAATGGTCATTTGCATCAAACCTTGAAATTACTGTAGATCATTCCTGTGTGTTTTAAGGATGCCTGGATGTGTACTCATTTGAACTAGTACCTTGTACACTGAAGCAAGACAATGTACCCTGTACAAATGTTGTACCCTTAGAGTACAGTGTCACACGGGATCCTTTTGAGAAGGATTCTGGCTATTCGCTGGAACAAATTCGTGCGAAATTCAAAGTTGAGGAGACTGAAATTTTGTATGAGACGGACCCCATGCTGGACTCAAGGGGGGGACCACCAGGGGGAATTGAGTGGAAAGCGGGTAAGGTGAGGAGATGAATGTACAGCAAAGATAACAGCGGTGAAGAAAGTGGAGTGGTGTGGATACAGATCAGTTCTCTAGTGGTGGACGATACTTGAGTCACCCATCTAACAGAGAAAATGGTTTGATGAATGAAATAGCTGTTGTAATCGAGTCCAGAAATTTGAATCTTTGTATGTTGCCCTTGTGACCTGATCGAATCACTACACTGTACATATTCGTACTTTCTGCTCACAAACAAGCTGTTTAACCCGTGAATGTCTTGTGTGGTGGACTTCACACTTGTTTACAAATCAGTACAGTAGATTTGTTTGGCAGGTTTTCTTGTCAGGCGGTGAGATGGTCGGGGAAGGGTGTATATTCTTGTCAGATGATGAGGGGGCAGGGGAGGGTTGCATGGTCTGAGTGATCATTGTTGTCTGTAGGATCTTTGGGGTCTTACTGTGAGTGGCAAATTTATGTCAGCCTACACAATTTAGGTCACAAATTCACAATTCGCTAAGTAAAAAAGTTGACTGTTCACTTTTCATCCATGTGCTGTAAGTAGTAAGTTGTCGTTACGTCATCCAACTGCTTTTCTGCAAATCACCGTGCCCTAAACTGTTGATGTAAACTTTGGGTAGGAAGACTGACTTTAACCAATTGCCTTTTGCAACCATCCGGAACGAAAAGTGCTGTTGACCTACACTTTATACAGACAGCTGTCATTTTAACGAGTTGCACTTTGTGTGTCATCCTGAACTGTTTGCAGTTTTCCACTGTGCAAGCAGTGAATGACACAACTGAAATATGGCCCATTATTTTCAAGTTTAATCAGTAACTTATGAATTAAAAACATTTTAATAGCGTTTCCGAGGCTCCATTCTCATTTTGTCCCCGTGCATGACCCACAGAGCGCCCTCTACGTTGTTCCACATAGCTGAAGGTGAGAACCTTAAAAAATGCATCTTCGTCCAAGTTCAACAACACCGTACAACGTTACCGTGCACCGTCGGAGAATATGGCGAGCGCTGCACACAGGGCAGTCATAGCAACTTGTTTGAAGTCATTCAGCATGAGGCAAAGCTACAGTATGTTGGTTAGTGTAACTCGCAATGGTACTTCAACTGTGCACTTCATTGCAATTTGCAACACACTGCACAGTGATATGGCATCGCAAATGCACACTAATGCATCACAGTACAGTGTTATCCACAGTCAACAGTACTGCATGTGCAGCAGCTCAGTACAATAGTACATACACATGTGGAGATTACTAATAGCCTCCACTTTTAAATGGTGCATTTATAAATATAGTCACAAGGTAATTTGGTTTAAGTTAAACTTCAAGGATCAAAGACCACTTTTTTCCCTTGTGGATTTTTGTGCAAATCCAGGCACCACACTTCTGTGAGTTAACCTCCTTCCCCTCATGATACCATGAACTTTGTACTGCGCCATCCCGTTTTGATGTTTTTTAATATTGATTTACAGTTATCTTAGCTGGGGCTTATTTTGGTGCCTGGGAATTATTAACAATACATTCCAGAGGAAGATAATATTTGAAATGATTTCAGAAATTGGTTTGTCTCGGGAAGGTTGGCACATCCGTACCAGGGTCCTAGTTGTTTGTCACAAACAGCATTTGATAGCCATCTGTCAAGTACATGTACAGCAGTGAATTCAATGAATTGTGTATACCCACCCCACCTTATCAATAAACTGGAAAATTCTAGAACTTGTCAAGATGTTTCTGTGCTACGTTGCCTTTGTTGTGAAAGACAGCCCAGGGTCCCATTCAATCATGTTTCAGCAGACTTGAACGTCCTTGGGAAGGTACGATTCACATGGTAGACATACACAATTCTCCTTACTGATGGTAATTCCCACAGTGCAAATTTTGGTAAAACCCCACCTTTTCATTTGCTATTTAAATTCCCCTTTTATAGGTTTTTTTGATTCCTTGCCAAAGGCAGGCAAGGAATCTATGCGATGGTGATGTCGTGTGGATGTATGTGTGTGTGTGTGTATGTATGTGTGTGTGATGCCTGCTTGTAAACACGATATCTCAAGAAGCGTAACTCTGAGTGATCTCATACTTGGCATGTAGATTGCCCTTATTGAGTAGATGATCCCTATTGCTTTTGGTGGAGGTCAAAGGTCATATGGGGTCACTAGAGGTCAAAAGGTAAATACCTTGAAAATTGCTTGTAGTTTGAAGTTTATTTTCTACAACCATCACAACATAATATAAAGTACATAGATGACATTCTAATTGGTACAGAAATTCATGATAAAATAGCATAAAGAAGGAATGACAAGGTATTCATAGCTTAACAAAACAGTAATTTAGAGAAAATAGTGCAAGTGTAATGGTTTGCAGAGGAACCAGAAATAAGTAGAAACTTTTCGAGCCTGGTCCCTTTCTTAAAGACTAAACACAAAAACACTAAAGGAAGGAGGAAAGAATAGGAAATGACACACAAAGAAGGTAGGTGGAAAAGTAACCTGTTATTTTGAGTTGTTATTCAATAAGTAATATCTCCAGAAGTGTAACTCTGAGTGATCTCATACTTGGCATGAAGGTTGCCCTTATTGAGTAGATGATCCCTATTGTTTTTGGTGGAGGTCAAAGGTCATTTGGGGTCAACAGGGGTCAAATTGTGAAAACCTTGTAAACACGATATCTCAAGAAAGGAAGCTTGTAGAAATCTCATGTTTAGTATGTAGTTGCACCATGTTGAGTAGAGGAACCCTATCGTTTCAGTGGAGGTCAAAGGTCATTTGGGTCAACAGGGGTCAAATTGTGAAAACCTTGTAAACACGATATCTCAAGAAAGGAAGCTTGTAGAAATCTCATGTTTAGTATGTAGTTGCACCATGTTGAGTAGAGGAACCCTATCGTTTTCAGTGGAGGTCAAAGGTCATTTGCGGTCAACAGGGGTCAAATTGTGAAAACCATGTAAACACGATATCTCAAGAAGAGAAGCTTGAGCAGATGTCATGCGAAGTGGGTAGGTGTATCTTATTGAGTACAAGGGTCACCAGAGGTCAAAAGGTAAATACCTTGAAAATTGCTTGTAAACACGATATCTCCAGAACGATAAATGTGAGAGATCTCATAGTTAGCGTGTGGTTTGCCCATATCGAGTAGATGATCCCTATTTTTTTTTGGCAGAGGTGAAAGGTCATTTGGGGTCATGGGAGGTCAAAATGTGCAAAACTTGAATCTACAATATTTAAAGAACGGTCCTTCTAGTGAATTTTATACTTGTAATGTAGAATCCTCTTGTTGATTTGACAACTTCTTTTAGGACATACCAACATAGTCTCTTCATAGGACATACCAACATAGTCTCTTCGATAACCATAAAGAAAAGATGAAGACAACATTAAATTTGGTATCAAAGATTATTATTTGGCAAACCTTATGCCACTGTCCTCATAAGGACATGTGAGCATGCATGAATTGTAAATTGGAATTGATTAAATGTACCACAGGTTATTAGCTTTATAAAAAGAACTAAATTACTGATCATTTGGATCAAATACCCTTGAGCGTGCATGAACTGTGATTGCTTAATTGAATGAATCAAATTGTAACTGACCCACCTCTGTTCAAATTAGTCACTGTTATCTGACATAATTCATCACAGTTGACTACCAGTAGAAACCACAATGTCCAGAATAAATCATAGTCTGTTGAGCCAGGTGCTCAATGGACTTAACCATTTACTGTATAAACAGTGTCTCTGTTTAGCCCTTAAAGGGAAATAGGGCGTTTGTTTTACAGAAAACAACCATATTTTTAAAACCATTATTTGTGGAAATAGAATGATAGATTATTCAAAATAACGAATTACAGTAGCCTCATTTTCAAGGAATAAGATTCTCACAGATCAGAAATTTAGTTATTTGTAGCTCAACAATAATTTGTTCACCCAAACTTTCTAAAATTCAAATGATGCATCTGTTACTCATCACATGCATAAAGTTTTGAGGAGATGAAGCTTTGACAGATATTTATTGATGAGACTGAATGGTTTAACAATGGTTCAAGCGAATTTCTTTGTACGCCATGTTGGTGTATTCTGAACACCCTATTTCACTTTACAGTAGTTCAGGTAAGCTTTAAACAAATGACTAATGTGTATCAAACCAGGGAAACTTGTACTGTGTGTTGTGTCTTTAAGTAGACTAAAGGCAAAATTGCAAGTCATGCTAGATTCTGGTTTAATAGGGTTATCAGTTTTTGCTAATTTTCACGGACCTCATAGCCATTGGGAAGGGCATCACGCGAAAAAATCAGATACAAAAGAGCTGCCACCAATAGCTGTAACTTGACAAAATAAAGTGCTATAATTTTGATTAAATAAACATGTTTACCTTTTTATCAAGTTATTAGACATGACAAAATATAATTTGTTCCCCTGCAGCATCATATCCGTTTGGGAGTTTTCTCATGTGTGTGTAGGTCAAAGGTTATTTGGGGTGACAAAAGGTCAAAACCTTGTATACATGATATTTTAAGGGTGATAAATGTGAGGGATCTTGTACTTAGTTTGTGAATTGTTCATATTTAGCATGTTGATGGCCATATAGGGTAGGTGATCCCTATTGTTTTAAGTGGAGGTGAAAGGTCATTTTGGGTCACGAGATTTCAAAAGGTTTTGACCTTACTAAGATGGTATCTCAAGTAGGATAACTGTGTGGGATCTCATGCTTGCCATGTGGGCGATTTCATGTTTGTTACAATATATATCATGAGGCAAGGAATCACTAAGCCTTTTGGCTTTCTAGTTTTTTTTTTTGCCGAATTGTTTGGTACCTTTTAGCACTTACGTCAAATGGACAATCTTGTGCCAGGCACATCTGAAAGATCTTAAGAAATACAGTTGTGATCATTTTCCTCAGTGTATAGCTCTTTGACATACATGTCTCAGTACTGCACCTAGTTGATATAAGCATGTTATCACCGTTTCATGTGTGCGTGTTCATTACAGTATGTGACACTTTGCAGTTTTGGATTCCAATGTACCAAGAATGTTGCAGGCAATTTTGCTCAATTTTCTTTGAATTTGTCCTAAAAGGTTTTATTCATATCGTCTCCCGCACAGCTGTTTCATAGTCTACTGGTACGTGGTGTAAATCGTTAGAATGTAAACTGCAGCTACAGGTTAGCCCATTATGGTGCAGCACAATAGCATTTGAACCATGTGATTGCACTCTCGTTACATGGTCGTGTGATCTTGGATTGACAGACCTACAGTAAGGAAACAGCTGTTTTCTGTGAGCCTTGGAGTGACGATTGTCATATTCACGTATAGTAGCCTACTTTGCTGCTTCTTTAATTAAAGGGGCACCTTGGAGTTTGTTTTCACAAAATTCTCAAAATTTTTCCCAACCTTTCAAGTTTTTCTTCTCTAGTGGTCATACCAAGAGGAATGGAATGTGTCGCATAGGAATGAACACCAGTGAGCGAGGAACGAACGCTTAAGATATGGTTTTTTGAAAATCCCATGACCTAAGCACATTTTTCACGTCAGTAAATTCATGTGCACACGGCCAGTGCAAGCCAGGGTAAAAAAGTTCACAAAATTTTGACAGTTTTAATAACTCTTGTATGTGAAACGTCAGTTATTACATGCTAATTACAGCCACTGTAAAGTGGACTTACCATTGTAGAGTGGAGGTATTCTTAACAACTCTTCACAAATTCGGTGATATCGACTCAATGTGTTGCTTTAAAACCTGATACATTGAACTTAAATCACCAGCAGCCAGCTCTCCTAGAAAGGCCATCTGTGCATGTGAAGCTGTGTGGGGGGGAGGGAGATCAGCTTGTATACAAATAATGTGACAGAAAAAATTTGTGTAGGATGACATCCATGGTGATATTTTCTGCTGGTGCTCGACCGTCGATGTTTGAAAAAGGACGGTGGCTATTTCAACGTACTTTGGACCATTTTTGCATGAAACTGAGGTCATAATTACCGGGGTATCTTTTTATCTCGTTTTCAGCGTACAGCGCAACTCACGATGATAATGCATAATTGTGACATGATAGATTCAGAACTTGGTGACCGCAACTCATTGGAATCTTTTAAAAGATATAGGAGACAGATTGTAGGCTTGGGCAACTTCAATATTTTTGGATTTGAATACTAGCTGGCTAAATGTTATGCAACTCTAAAACTTTTCACAACTCCTACTCGGTATTGTTTTAAGTGATGTCATATCTTCCAGCTGCCTAATTTTTGAACTGGAATTATCGTCTTGACAATGCCTAGTAGCCTATGGTCTCAAGAAGGTGTCTGTAGATTAGAATTGGGCCTCCGAGTCGTTAGGCGTAGTCTAAACCCTAGCAGTTGGGAAACGAGGAATACTGTATGACAGAGCTGAACTAGATTTTCATGTTATGATCTTTTTGAAACTCGCAAAAGAATGCCAAACTGTTAAATACTGGAACGATACCACATGGATGTATTTTTGTTGTTTCAAAAATTCCACAGGTAGTCGTGACTCCAAGGAAAATAGATTGGAGCCACGACTATTAGCCAGTCGCGACTCTGTAGTAGAGGTGAGGAAAGATGACTGTACAGAGTTATGTTGAATTTTTGATGACTAATTTTGAGTACCAGTTTAGCAAGAAATGAGTTCCATGACAAAGATTCTACAACAGGACAAGTTACTCTACTGTCCGTGTGATTCTCTGTAAATAGGACAAATTTTAGGAAGCAACTGAGTTTGATCAAGTGATAAGGTAATCGAAAGTAACAATCCCTCCTTCCTTCCGTTAATTAACCGGATTGATCCAAACCTACATCCTGCCCTCGTTGTTGATTGAACTTTTGAATTTAAGTGTTCATCAAAGTTTGTTGGCTCAACAGAGGGTGTCCATTTCGCCTCAGCTCGTCCTCATCTTGTCCTCATCTGTGCAGGAAAGAAACATGAAACCTTTGGCATCCTTCGAAACCCATTATTCACTGCCGTCTCTCTCCTGCAGTTCCGCTGCTAGATCCCGGCCATGTTACCCATACACGCAATGGATATATCTACTACATTCATGTTGCCAGTTATTTACACAGAAGCTGTTCCCTCCCACAGAAGGGAATGGCTGCACACCTTCTTGTACACAAGATATGACTATAGTGCACACATAGTTGCAATTTATCACACTGTAGAATGTTCCCCTCCTGTGTTTCTTTCAGGGCTTTAAAATATGAAGGATGGGACCTTTGACCTAAGCGTTATCTACTAGCAGGTCTCCGTAGGCAACAGGCTGCCTGAAGTTATTATTTCATTCGGTGTATTAATAGCTGGTTGTTACCAGATGCTCCATTGTGCACCTATCAATTATGGGATCAATGGTAGGATCAACACGCTCAGATAAAACTTGGTCCTTGTGAAGAGGAGACTAATTTGCTCATACCGTATGTGTTTGTCAAATATAAAGTGCAAAGTCGGCCAATCGTAACTGTTCAGACTACGAGTAATTAGATTAAAAGCCCCGATCGAAGGAGACAAAAGTTTAACGGAAGAATGTCTCAACTGCAAGTTCATTGCAAATATATCTCAGGACTGGAGGCTAGTAAGAGTCAACATGCAGAGTATATATATTCCCAGTCTCTTCTCTCCAGTCGCCCGCATCACTTTTGCATCTGTTAATACTGTACTCATCACCATGGTAACACGCCATTGCCTTAACAACAAGTGTGTCCAAACAAATCTGGACTTTTGGCCATCCCGACCTGCAGTAAAGCTATTGTAAGGGCCATGCCAACAGTATGATGGTATGAAAAAAAAAAATAAAAACTGTCAACAACAACAAAAAAATGATTTTGAATACTAATGATCCCATCACATTTTACATAAAGCACTTGTTGTGACCATGAAGGAGACCTTGTAATGCACATGTCCTCTTGGCCCAGGTGGAATCCTAGTTCCAAACAAGAAGTACATTGTACCCAGGTTACCTTTTGCATCTTTGACCATTTTAAGATCAAGGGATGCACCGGATGCTACATTTTAAATCCGATTGGGAAAACAGATTTTAACTCCAAACAAGATCTCATGTACACTTCTAGTGGGGTAAAGATGTTGGTGCGGATTTACAGTGTAAAGTCTGTAGTCTTGTTATTTCAGTGGGTGATATTCAACTTAAAAAAAAATTCCTTTTGTAGAATTTTGGAAAGGGATTAGAATTCCGAATTGCTTTGTTAAATGGAACGACTTGAACTTGTTTCCATCTATACAGTGTAATCATCTGCTATGTTGTTGTAGAATATACAGCCTGAGTTGCTATGTACATAGTAGTAATGTATACAAACTATAATATTGAAGTTGTTTATACCAAGTAAACAAATAATTGTAAGAAAGAAGTCTGGAACCCTTTAGTGCTGAACAGGCATTTTTTTTTTTTGGACATCTGTTTTCTTAAAACTATCATTTGATTGAAAGGAGAAGAATATTACAAGAAGAGACTAAGTTTAAATGTGAAGACTGAGTTGTCAACTAAAGATTCCACCTAAAGTATCTTTTTCAGGTGTGCAAAGCATTTGTGAACAAGTTTCTCAAAAGTTGAGCAATGTGATTTGGTTCATAGTAGAAGTGGTCAGAAAGAACCTGTAGGTTGATATGAATAATACCACACATTATGTGTCTCCTTGGCATACTGTAGTTGATAAAGATTTCCAAAGATGGATGGCTTTGAGAAATTTCTCTCTCTTAAATGCCATGGCCTTTAAAATGTGTCGATTCAGCGAGAGGAGTTCACAGAGCATGTATGCTTAGTGTGCAATCACGTACCACTGTTGCTGTTCTGGTATCGCACTGGATTTTTTTATTGGTGGCGTCAGTTGAATTCAGGTGACACACACCCCAAGGGGGGTAGACCATATTACCAACTGTAGAGGGAAGTGTACATACTTACCATGTTTGATCGTTAGTCAATCACTGCAGTCTGACATAATGTTTTTAGTAGTGTTTTCTCTGTAATATGTTTTTAGTAGTGTTTTCAAATTTCACATTTAATCCAGGTACCCGGGTACCCACTTGGTATTTTACCACCCAGATCCGAAATTACTACCCAGTTCCTTCTTAAAGTGAAAAACGTCACCACCGCTGTGAGAACACCCTCTTTCAGATCGTCGAATTTTGCCTCCTGTACATGGCAAATAGTTCAAACCGGGAATTTCTTCTGTTTCTCAAGGGAAAATAGGTGGTCCTGTTAACAAGTAGGTGTAGGTGAGCGTTTGCTAGGCATTGGTAAGACCCCTCCACACATACAAGATGAAGTGTAATTTGGAAATGGCTTGTGTCAATGATACAGCTAACATTTTGGTCAGGTATGAAATTTTAGAAGAAATTTTAGGAATCGATGAAAACACTGGTTTTATGGTCTTCTTAGAAATTAACCAGGCAAATGATCTGCGAAATGCCACATATTATCATGCGTCTGATCTGTATGTTTGTATAAGTATAGCAGCATGTCAGTGTGCCCAATGTGGTTGTTTGATCATTTCAGACACTTCTAAATAGACACCCTATGAACTTCATTTGGCAGGAAAGTATAGCAAAGGGAAAGATTAAAAAAATTGAATGTTCCCTGAAAGACAGTTAATTGTTCAAGTTTAAGATTAATATTTCACTTGGCCAGATTCTTTCAAGCAGATACATGACTTGGAAAATTTTTCTCAAATGTGCCTGAATCATCAATCTACCCCCACGGATACATATTGTTGTAACCATGTTCAGTGTTGTCTCTGTACAATGCTCCTGCACATAAACCAGAATAGAAACAGAATACCAGCAAAAAAAAAGATTTCAAAAAAAAAAAATTTCCCAGCTCTATTCTCCAATGCTTTTCTTTTTCTGACAGGTCGAGTCCAGATTGACCACTTCTTCAGGATGTCCGATAGACGACAAGAAGGCGGTTTTGACTGTGGGAGAGAGAGGACCCATGCTCATCCAAGACTTCACATTTTTGGATGAAATGGCACACTTTGGCCAAGAAAGGATTCCGGAGAGGGTTGTCCATGCAAAGGGAGCAGGTAGAGTTGCCCACATGTCACTCACGAATTGGGTTTGAAAGGGAAAGACCTTGAAGGGCGATGAGAGGGAAACATCCAATTGTCCATGTACCCATCCTCCAGTGAACCGTTGATAATTTCTTTGCCCCTGACTTACTTGTCTCCATGCAACTATTGCACATCTTTCTCCCTTCCCCCTTGTTACAAGAAACCAAAAAAAAAAATTTAAACACTGTCTGTACCGTCTTGCTGGGGTAATCATCCGTAATGCAAAGTGAGCAGAAGCTTGAATTAATAGCCAAATATTTTGGCAAATTTACTTTCAGTTGACAGTAGGTCTTTGACCTATGTCCTAAAAAGGCTCTACCATATTAAAGGATAATATCAACCATCATTTCCCATTACTCTTGCACCTATTGTCTACCTTGTCTGTTGTCTCTCCTCACCCCTTCCTCATCCCCAGTAACTTTCATTTTTTTCACTTTCTGCTATCTGGTCACTTCTCGCAAGCCCTGTATTTTTGATTCCTTGCCGGAGGCAGAGGAATCTATGCGATGGTGATGTCGTGTGTGTGTGTGTGTATGTATGTATGTGCGTGTGTGACGCCTGCTTGTAAACACGATATCTCAAGAAGCGTAACTCTGAGTGATCTCATACTTGGCATGTAGATTGCCCGTATTGAGTAGATGATCCCTATTGTTTTTGGTGGAGGTCAAAGGTCATTTGGGGTCACTAGAGGTCAAAAGGTAAATACCTTGAAAATTGCTTGTAAACACGATATCTCCAGAATCGTAACTCTGAGTGATCTCATACTTGGCATGAAGGTTGCCCTTATTGAGTAGATGATCCGTATCATTTTTGGTGGAGGTCAAAGGTCATTTGGGGTCAACATGGGTCAGATTGTGAAAACGTTGTAAACATGATATCTCAAGAAAGGAAGCTTGTAGAAATCTCATGTCTAGTATGTAGTTGTACCATGTTGAGTAGAGGAACCCTATTGTTTTCAGTGGAGGTCAAAGGTCATTTGGGGTCAACAGGGGTCAAATTGTGAAAACCATGTAAACACAATATCTCAAGAAGAGAAGCTTGAGCAGATGTCATACGAAGTGTGTAGGTGTATCTTATTGAGTGCAAGGGTCACCAGAGGTCAGAAGGTAAATACCTTGAAAATTGCTTGTAAACACGGTATCTCCAGAACAATAAATGTGAGAGATCTCATAGTTAGCGTGTGGTTTGCCCATATCGAGTAGATGATCCCTATTTTTTTTTGGCAGAGGTGAAAGGTCATTTGGGTCATGGGAGGTCAAAATGTGCAAAACTTGAATCTACAATATTTAAAGAATGGTCCTTCTAGTGAATTTTATACTTGTAATGTAGAATCCTGTTGTTGATTTGAGAACTTCTTTTAGGACATACCAACATAGTCTCCTTGATAACCATAAAGAAAAGATGAAGACAACATTAAATTTGGTATCAAAGATTATTATTTGGCAAACCTTATGCACTGTCCTCATAAGGACATGTGAGCATTCATGAATTGTAAATTGGAATTGATTAAATATACCACGGGTTATTAGCTTTATAAAAAGAACTAAATTACTGATCATTTGGATCAAATACCCTTGAGCGTGCATGAACTGTGATTGCTTAATTGAATGAATCAAATTGTAACTGACCCACCTCTGTTCAAATTGCTCTCTCTTATCTGACATAATTCATCACAGTTGACTACCAGTAGAAACCACAATGTCCAGAATAAATCATACAGTCTGTTGAGCCAGGTGCTGAATGGACTTAACCATTTACTTTATAAACAGTGTCCTGTTTAGCCCTTAAAGGGAAATAGGGCGTTTGTTTTACAGAAAACAACCATATTTTTAAAACCATTATTTGTGGACATAGAATGATAGATTATTCAAAATAATGAATTACAGTAGCCTTATTTTCAAGGAATAAGATTCTCACAGATCAGAAATTTAGTTATTTGTTGCTCAACAATAATTTGTTCACCCAAACTTTTTAAAATTCAGATGATGCATCTGTTACTTATCTCATGCATAAAGTTTTGAGGAGATGAAGCTTTGACAGATATTTATTGATGAGACTGAATGGTTTAACAATGGTTGAATTTTTTTGTACGCCATGTTGGTGTATTCTAAACACCCTATTTCACTTTACAGTAGTTCAGGTAAGCTTTAAACAAATGACTACTGTATATCAAACCAGGGAAACTTATACTGTGTGTTGTGTCTTTAAGTAGACTAAAGGCAAAATTGCAAGTCATGCTAGATTCTGGTTTAATAGGGTTATCTGTTTTTGCTAATTTTCACGGACCTCATAGCCATTGGGAAGGGCATCACGCCAAAAAATCAAATACGGAAGAGCTGCCACCAATAGCTGTAACTCGACAAAATAAAGTGCTATAATTTTGATTAAATAAACATGTTTACCTTTTTATCAAGTTATTAGACACGACAAAATATAATTTGTTCCCCTGCAGCATCATATCCGTTTGGGAGTTTTCTCATGTTTGTGTAGGTCAAAGGTTATTTGGGGTGACAAAAGGTCAAAACCTTGTATACATGATATTTTAAGGGTGATAAATGTGAGGGATGTTATACTTAAATTGTGAATTGTTCATATTTAGCATGTTGATGGCCATATAGGGTAGGTGATCCCTATTGTTGTAAGTGGAGGTGAAAGGTCGTTTTGAGTCACGAGATTTCAAAAGGTTTTGACCTTACTAAGATGGTATCTCAAGTACGATAACTGTGTGGGATCTCATGCTTGCCATGTGGGCGATTCATGTTTGTTACAAAATATATCATGAGGCAAGGAATCACTAAGCCTTTTGGCTTTCTAGTTACTCTCTTCCGTTTCTGTTTGTCCGGGTGATTCTTTTACACGCATTTTTGATTCCTTGCCGTAGGCAAGGGAATCTATGCAGTCCTGATGTGGTGTGTGTGTATGTATGTATGTGTGTATGTATGTGTGTGTGACGGTTGCTCGTAAACACTCTATCTTAAGAAGGGTAACTCTGAGTAATTTCATTTTTGGCATGTAGGTTGCCCATATTGAGTAGATGATCCCTATTGTTTTTGGTGTCCAAATCTTGCATATTAATGAGGTTATGGGGTAAAACATAAAAAATGTTAAAACTGCCATAGTTCCTTATCCGTGGGTCAGATTTGTTTTAAACTTGATAAGGTCTGTTATTAACAGGTTCACGACCCTGTGAAATTTAATGCTTATCAATAGAGAGGAAGGGATAATTTTTCACTATAAAACAATAATAATAGCCTAAACACCATTACTGTGGTTATTATAAACTACCGTACAAATACTTACGGGGCTACATTGTGCAATTTCAGTTTTTGATTCTGTCCACACAGTTAACTCAATGGGATTGCTCCCCACGGTACTGCATTTGTAACTTAGTGAGTAACTTCTAGTGTGAGGGGCCTCGATGATAAGTTGTCCAGAGAGATAGTCTTGGTATGGAGGGTCATGGGGTCAGATAGACCCCATGCATTGGAATGTTAGTGGGATTATAAAAAAAATGAAGAAAATAAAAAAACCATCTGTTCTGTCATTTATTTGGATAATATCAATATCCAGAGGAACAGCTGGTAGCAGAACAAGGTTTCTTAACAATCAAATTGGAGTGCTTTCAATCATATTTCACAATGTCGGAAAGGATGGAGGAAGCAAAAATATTGAGGAGGAATATAACTTAGGGTCAACTTACGAGGACTTTGAGTGTGTTAAAAGCTACTTGTAACAAGGAAGAAATTATCGCAGAGTCGATAAAGGAAAATTTGCAAGAGGCAGAGCACCAATTTGAGGCAATGGAAGACGTTCATGCTGATCTGGCTGGGCTGTTGTCTGATGAAGCATTTGAGCAAGCAGAAAGCTGGATGTTGGAATGCCAAAAGCATTATACTGAGGAGAGGGGGGAAGCATTGAAAAAGTTAAAGGAGGAAATTGAGTTTAAAATTAGCATTGGAATTACCTAAGGCAGAAATTCCACCATACGATGGAGACCCAAGAACATTCTGGTCCTTTATGAAGAATTTTGAGGTAAATATGGCAGATAAGCTGAGTTCAGATGAGGTAAGGTTGAGTTATTTGATTCAACTAACAACAGGCAAAACTAGAAGCAGCATTGATTACTGTGTTTCTTGGAGCTCAGAGATAATGTTGACTGATGTCATACTCATACTGTACTTGATGTGTGGGTTGTATGGCCTGGGTAGGTGATCCCTATCGCTTTTGGTGGGTTTCAAATGTCGCGGTCATTTTAGGTCACCAAAATAAAGGTCATTTTGGCTTAAAGGCTTGTGGTGTATCAAGAAAAATAACTGCAGTTGATTCTATACTTGTCTTGTGAATAATTCATGTTTGTTGTAATATAATCATGTAGCAAGGAATCACAAAGCCTTTTGGCTTTCTGGTTGTGAGTCTGTCTTTCGATTACATGGATTCACAGTGTAGACCTGTACCCACACTCACAAGGCATAATGAAAGACTCAAGGCAAAAAACAAATGAGGATGGACAGAAGGTGTGGTGCTAGGATTTCATTTGGGTGCACTTGCATGATGTCAATCAATGCATTAGTGTTAGCAAGGGGTAAGCATACTGGCAGTCACTAGATAATACGCATTTGTGGGAGAACGTGTAACCAACACATGTATGCAGCCTTCGTTGCTTGTGGGGAAACTGGTAACCAACACATGGAGCTTTTACAAGACTGCCATCCCTTTCACTTTAGGTACACTTTGCTTGACGCCTGTTCCGTTTTGTGACCCCTCACTTTCCCTTCTTGACATTTACTGGGTAAAGTTTGTTGTTTGTGAACCGGGTGTGTTGCATTGTGTCGGTGGGGGTAAACAATTTGGCCATTGCCGCCTGTGTACCGTACCATCGTGGACAAAGTGCATACGCTTTACTTTTCTCACTGCTCATGAATTGATGAAAAGGGACTTTGAGCAGGTTGCTTAGTCACTAAAATAAAGGTGTTTGCATGTTATGTGATGAAAATTCCACTGAAGCCTACTTTTGGTATTGAACTTTTTACCAGTACCCTTTCATCCTATTGTTAAAATCAAAGAGTGTAGTGTGCCTTAGTCCTTCTGAGCTAAATGAACCATGCAGTCATGAATATGTAGGTCAAAGGAGGCGTTAAACTTAACGCGAAAACAGGAAAGCTGGTAGAATGAAACCAAAATAGCATTGTGGTGGAAATGCATTTTTCGAAATCAATTTGATAAGGTCAGTGGTCATTTTGTGTAATACTGCACTCAAGTCACCACCAATTGACCTCCTAATGTATTTATAGATCCTTCATTGTCAGTGTTCCACAAGTAATAATAAGTCTCAGTCTGTTTTGTAAATGAGTTTTGGTGGAAGGTCAAGCCCGTGGGTAAGAAACCTTTCTTATTCTAATTGACCTCTGAAAAGGAACGATTCTGAGCAAAGCCATCACAGTTGAGAAGTTAAGTGGTCATCACTCTGGCTCGACCCTCGCTGCATGAATCAGCTACCTATTAGAATTTGGTGTTTGCACGGGGTAAAACATACAGATCCAAGTACCTACATTCCATAGTCAGTCGGGTACCCGGGCATACCCAAAAACATACCTTCTATTAGACTATGAGTTCTTGGTGAATATTTCGCCTCACACATTAATGTAACACTGCGCATCTTATGTATGGGCCTGACCTGACAATGATGTGCTGTTAGTTAGGCATACACATGTGCTAAATTTTGTCACAAGTACAGTGTATGTGAGTGAAACTTTGGATCAGGGTAACATCATCAGTCGGTCGTCAATGTCAGTCAGGTACTCAAGTACCAATGTATGTCGGGTACTCCGGTACCATCGTCAGTCGGGTACTCCAGTACCTGGGTACATGGTGCAAACTCTTGTAGAATTTGTGACTCACTATTATTACCCGTTTGTAACAAGTGGTACATAGGTCAACAGTTCACGTGTGGATGTGATGTTTACAGATTTCATTGCGTGAAACAAAATGTATTTTATCTTTTTATTCTCTCTGGCATTGCTTGTGTCATTTCATTGATGGAGGGAGGATAAATGCAAAGTAGTCTGTTCAAAATTTTGAGAATTTCAGTCGATTGGAAACAATTTCTGTTCAGCTGAAGCAGGTGCAAGCTTAAAACTCCGGATGAAGTAAGGGACTGTGGTTGTAGAATTTATAAGTTTAGGTGTTGTCATAAATCAAAGCTGTTGTTTCCTGTATGCAAGCAAAAGGTTGACTCATCTTCAAGTAGGTTTTTATCATGTATTATGTTATACTTGTTGTACCTGTCGTACAGTGAAGAAGTGGACATCCAAGCATGTGGTATCATATGGTCATATGTGATTATGATATGTTTTAAACTTCTGACAAATCAAATAAGTTTTGGCTATTGACTGAATACTGCTCAAACAATATCTGCAAGATAAGGCAAAGGCCTCTGGCAGTGAACTTGTTTTGTAAGCAAAGCATAGTATCTCAGTTAAATCCACTTAAGGACATTAGGGCCTGGACTGACCTGTTGACCATTTCTTTCTACCCTCCATCTTCCAGGGGCATTTGGTTACTTTGAGATCACCCACGACATCAGCCAGTACTCCAAGGCATGTGTCTTCAACAAAATCGGCAAGAGGACACCACTGGGGATACGGTTTTCTACTGTTGGTGAGTGTTTCTTCTTTTTAAGTGTCATTTTATGCTTTCCAAGCACCACAGTCATGGATTGTCTATTCCTGGTGCTCATCCTAGCCATCACAGAGATGTTTGTACTGGATGTATTGGTACTTGAGATATGCTAGAAATTCTAGATGTGGTCACCCACCTGCTCAGTTGTAATTCAGTCTTATATTTGACCTTTGCACACCCCTACCAAGAGATGGAGGGTTAAAGACAACAGACCAGAATTCTTTGCGTCACAAACGCAATTTAGTTTACCGTATTGTTCACTGGGAATCGACCGATTTGTCACAAATACAGTGGATAAGTTTGGCGTTCTAAAAAAGAAACAAAAATCTTGTTTTACAGATCCTCTGGGTGGCCATATGGTACTTCAGAGGTCTAGTGTACATATGGTACAAGACATCAGCCAGTACTTCCAAGGCATGATTTTTTTAACAGGGTGCCTATAATCCTGTGGGAGTGCCATGGCTTACAACTTGAATCACTTTGAAGTCCGTTGTGAAGTATTACATCATTCCTCTTGACTAATCCATAAAAATACCCAGGGCTTATTTTTAAATTTGCAAACAAGAGCCTCAGAAAAATTTAAAGTGACGACAAAACTGACTTTTTTCCATCTTATATTTACTTAGGTTTGTGACAAGGCACATTTTTCCATATAGCCTAGGCAAAAATAGTTGTGAATTGGAATGTTATTATCGAAAATATCAAACAGAGCCATCGTTTCTTCTTCATACTGCACTTCACATACTGCACCTCCAATTATCTGGTAGTAATTTTGTATCATTGTTCTTTATACCCTAGTGATGGATATTATTGGTATCGGTCGTCAATTTTCTTTTCCATGGAAACTAATTCTAAAGCAACACCTGTTCTGATTAACCCCATGCAAAGTAGGATAGTCAGTCTCTTCTATCCCACGTAGGTTAGCATTTTAGTATTACTAAAAAGTCAGGTTTATAATTTTCATGTGTGAAATCGGCTGCAGGCGATGCATAAATATGTTCATGTTGCTCACTGGACTTTATTCCTGTGATCGATGGACTGATGTGAAATTAAAGTTTACAGACATGTGTCAGTATCAGTGAGCATTGTTCTGTGCACTCAAGAATTCTTCCAGTAACCTTTGTCAGTTTCTCTCATCCGAACTGTTCATTTCTACAACGCCGCTCCTCACAATTGTATGCAAAGTCATTGTCTTTGTCTCTCTTTGTATCGTGTCCCCTGTGAAGCAATCTGTAAGTCGCTGACCAATGTGGAAACCATTCACATGTGTCTGCGTGTCGTGATATGTACGAGTTAAGAAACCTTCCGAGCTTCCATTTCGAAGCGGAATATTTGTTTCTTTTCTTTCTTTCTTTCTTTTTTCTTTTTTTTTTAGGTGGAGAGTCAGGTTCTGCAGACACCGCCAGAGATCCTCGTGGGTTTGCCGTCAAGTTCTACACAGAGGATGGAAACTGGGACCTGGTCGGCAACAACACTCCCATATTCTTCATCAGAGATCCAGTTTTCTTTCCGAGTTTCATCCACACCCAGAAGAGGAACCCAGTTACCCACTTGAAGGCATGTTTCTCTTCGATGTGTTACAAAAAAAAAAAAAACATGGAAAATGTGAATTTATGGGACCATTCTTGCATCAGCTTGACAGCTCCTCTCATCTCCTTGCATTTTCAAGCAGGACAGCAAATGATTTTAAAATAGACACTCCCTCCTTTGCCTTCTGAACATGTGATTTGGGGCTTTTGTATTGCCATTTCTCAAACAAATGCACACCTGTCAATTGGAAGGTGCATCTTTATTAATGGAATGTACAAACATGTGAATTACTTGTTTAGCTACAAATATAACATGAACATTAGGATTGGAAGCAGTATGTTTGCACAGTAGAGAGGACTTACCCTTATAAGTATGTACAATTAAATTACCCTGTTGAAATCTGGCTGCATAATCTGGTTACCTCATATTTCTGTCTCTTTTTGAGATTGGTTGAATTACAGTTTTATGTCTGAACAATATGCATTCTGCCTTCTTGACCTAAGGTCTGATTATTACATTTCTAGGTGATTCCCGACTCAACTTCTTCTTACAAGTACTGCCCCCTCTCACAACTTTAGTCAGTAGCAACAGGTATCTTTGGCACTTACTTAAGAAACAGAATTTTGGTTCATTTGTAGATTGATTCCACCTCCCAGCTTAGCTGGTATGTCTGGCAGACGGTCTTACCCGGTCGGTCGTTTGGACGTACTGTATGTGAGACATCTCATCAATTGTGAACATTTTTTTGTGAAATGTGGTACATTTAAGTTGAACCAAAATGATGTATGTACTGGAAGTCTGGATCACCCAATTATCCCCCCCAAAAAGGGCAGTTTCTCACATCAACTGGTGATTGAAGTCATTTTTCTAACAATCTGCAGTTAGTTGTACGATAATGCGTCCTTTGTTGGAATATGCCAAAGACAGTAACAAAAAATTCAGGAAGTAATTGTTAAGTGAATTTGGAACTCTGGAAAAGCAGTTATGCCCTACATTAACTTTGCTTTCTCAGGTGTTTCCATATGCTAATTGGCCTCGAATTTCAGTGAAAGTCGATGGAGTTTGTCTCCGATTACATCCTGCCTCAACCGCTTCCCCGTTCCCTCTCTTTGCAGGATCCCAACATGTTTTGGGATTTCATTTCGCTTCGCCCAGAGACGACGCACCAAGTATCCTTCCTCTTCTCGGACCGTGGGACGCCCGACGGCTACCGCCACATGAACGGGTACGGAAGCCACACCTTCAAGCTGGTCAACGCCCAAAACGAGGCAGTCTACTGCAAATTCCACCTGAAGGTAGATTCACTTTGTCATCAAAAGGAAGCTTGCTGGGAGCAAAGATGTTGATTTTATCTTTCTTTCTGTTGCCATATTTTGCCTCTCTTGTGAAAATGGATAGGTGGACATGCTTGCCTGACAAAAGAAAATTCCATACCCAATCTTGTGTTGAATGCTAGGGATAAGAAATTTCAAGCATAGAATTCTAGGCAAAGTTGAAAGCAAGAAGCAATGCATTAAACTGTGCAGTTCTATAAACATTGATGTTGGGTTTGTTTGCTCACAGTTCACACACCTATGACATTTTATAATTTTAACAGCTGACACAAGCACAGTGAACTGTATGTATTCACAGTCTATATTTTTCTTGGCATGATTCCATCAGGAGGTGCAAATCAAATACCCCACTTGTCCTTTTATTTAGGCATCTTTTCCCTATCAGTGGTGTTAATATTAGTGCTGTAATAAACCTGTTAGTATCAGAGAGAAGGTTGTCATTGCAATTTTCAGTGGTGACTCCATTTTTAATTCCTTGCCGATCGCAGGCAAGGAATCTATGCGATGGTGATGGCGTGTGTGTGTATGTGTGTGTGTACATGTGACGCCTTGGCCTGTAAACACGATATCTTGAGAAGGGAAAAGTGCGGGAACTTCAAAGTTGGTGTGTTGGTAGTCCGTCATGAGTAGATGATCCCTATTGTTTTTCATGGTGGTCAAAGGTCATTTTAGGTCACCAGAGCTTAGATTATGAAAACTTGTCAAAGGAGATATTGCAGTAACCGAATGTTGTTGGAACTTCAAACCCTTATCATCAGTAGATGAGAAGATGATGTCACCCATTTTTTGTGGAGGTCAAAGGTCATGTGAGGTCAAAAGAGGACAACCTTGTAAGCACCATATCTCAAGAAGGGAAAGGTGCTCAAATATCAAACTTGGTGTGTTGGTAGTCCATGGTGAGTAGATGATCCCTATTGTTCTTCATGGAGGTCAAAGGTCTTTTGAGGTCACCAGAGCTTAATGTAAGAAAGGGATGTATCTCATCAACTAAATGTTGCTGGAACTTCAAACTCATACTATTGGTAGCATCTGCTGAGGAGATGATGTCTGTCATTTTTTGTGGAGATCAAAGGTCAAAGGTATAAAACTCTATTAATGAAGATATCTCAGCAACTGAATTCACATACAACTTCAAAGTGTCAACATTGTTAGCACCTGATAAGCATCTGATGTCTGTCATTTGAATTGCCCCATGGGAGACTTGTCATCACTGTAATGTGACATGAAAATGAATGCAGTGAGTCCCATCATGTCCTGGGTTCAAAAGCCTAACATGTGATACGTAGAGAGTTTTACATGTCTTGAATGTGAACATATGAAGAGGTTAAGTCACTCATATTAGGAACATAATGCATATTTATTTCCGATTGAAATTTGCCAAAATGAAGATCTATGTATCATAGCAGGGGTCGCTGCTAGATGGAATTGGTCTCACTCTCTTTCAATTTGTGGAACATTTTCTATGCCATTTTCTTTGCCAAACAACCACTTAAACATAGCTCTTATCACTTTTTCTAAGCCTTCAGAGAATATTCCTGTTGCCAAAAACTCCCTGTTGTTTTAATCCACCTTGGGGAGGCTTTGTTGGCTTCCACAATCTCAGGTCTGTCTCTCTGACCACAATTTGGTGTCACAAACTTTCTGTCAACTTGTGAATTACCCATTTTATGACCACAATTGTCATCAATGCTGAGTGAATGACATTACTCATTCATATTAGCATTTGGTAACATCAAACCCATGAGTGATACAGAATGTGGTTGTTCTTGCATTTTGTTTTCATTTTGATATGGTACCTTCCCTTCTCCACTGGGTTGCTTTCGTTTGTTGTTTTTGTTTGTATGAAAAAACGAGATATAGGCAAGGGAATCACAAACTCATTTGACCTTCTGCTTATTTCTCTCGTGTCTCTATCTAGACCGACCAGGGCATTAAGAACTTGTCTGGCGACAGGGCCGGGGAGATTGCCTCCTCGGATCCGGACTACGCGATCCGTGACCTCTACAACGCCATCGCAGATGGAAACTTTGTGAGTTGTACTTGGTCTTACCAATGGTCTGCAAGATGTGTTACAAATAAGTGAACATTAAGTCACTCCAAGGCATTCTTCAATTCTATTAACACAGGCAAATTTTAATCTCCATATTCACTCAGATAGCATGAGCTAGATGCTTTGCAGGATTATTTGGCACTTGTGGTTATCAGTTTTTTCTTTGTTACCTTTTTTCCTTGAGTCCACTCATGTCATTTATTTGTCCCCCATCAGTGGAATGGGTTACGTAAAGAAACTCTTTCCCATCCTCTCATGTCTTACCCATGTGGACTGATTATAAACCAGCGACATAACAAGCATATTTACCCTTGTTTGACAAGTTCACTTCATGTATGATCCACCCTATTTTTACCCACATTTTGTACCTTCATACATTTCCTGCAACTGATTTGCAATGGTACACACTTCTTCTTATACACGGGTATAGAAATTTATGTCCTCTGAATGAAAAGGAAATATTATGTTTGTTTTACAAAAAAAAAAGAAAATCGTATTTATAGAACCAATTTTTATGTACAATGAATAACAGATTCCAAATGATTGACAGGACGGTAGCCTCCCTGTCGACATATAAGTTTCCCACTCATAGAGATCCAGTTTTGTGTTGCTCAAATTCACAAAAATCATTTGTTCATTCGAACTTTCAAAAATTCAAATGATGCATCTCCTGTAACTGATCTTCTGCAGGCTGTTTTGAGGAGGGGAAGCTACTGTTCATGACTATCAGTGGGACTGAATGGTTTGACGATGATTGAAGTTACTTTTGTTGCATGCCCTGTCGGTTCATTTCAAATGCAGCATTGACCCGTAAGGAATATGAAGCAGAAAGAAACCCAGCCATTTGTTTCTGTAGTACTGGCATCTGTGTCTGAATTTGTAATGGTGTTTTCGTGATGCCTGACTGTTCCTACTACCCTTAGCTTTTCACTCTTGCTCTAGGGTGTGCCAAAAATGAAATATCTTCCAGATGGACTGGCTTTGTAGTTACCATCTGGTGAAGAAGGCCAGACAGTTCAGGAAATAAATATGGTTGTGCTCATCAGAAGTTTGCCAGCTAGGAGAAAAGAAAAAATATTGCAAACATCTGACTTGGAAATCGATGACAGTATGTGACACCCAAATTAGCATGAGAAACCGTCTAGAGAAAAGTTTGTGATGTGAAAACCGGAAAGAAGATATTTCTCAGTAGTTTTGCTTGGGCAAAGTAAAGGAAGGCTTTCCTGTTTAAGACATGAATTGGGAGTAAAAGTATATTTATGGGGGGAAAAAAGAGGGTACAGCCAGAAAATTCAGGTCGGTGTCCATTCTCCAAGAAATGTACTACTATAGGTAGACACTCATTCAGTCATGAGAACATTGTGGGCTGCTGTTACCATGGTATGTGTCAATTATGTATAGGATTGACGTAAGTGTATGTAGGAGTCCTTTTGTGTTAAAAGGTTGTGTAGTCCGAAGCTGAAAAAAAAAATGCAGCTTAAATATCTCCAGAAAGCTATTAATGGTAAGAGAGAAAATTTATGTGAGCTGCTCGTTATACTGATGTCATTGCCAATGCCCAAGTTACATTTATTGAAAATGTTGTTAAGCTTAATAGTAACCTTTTTGGCTTGAAAGTCAGGCCACTTACCCTTTAAGCTTGCGTTTGCGGAATCTTTGGCAGATTACGGTTTGCAGGTGCAGACCACGCTAAACACCTCTAGATATTCTGTGATTATTTTTTGATAAGTCTTCATTCTGAATTCTGCACTCAAGGCTGAGAGATTTGACAGTAACCTTTCGTTAGTGACGGTCGTTTGAACACAACATGCCCCCATAAGTGGGTCACAACGGTACCTTTTCAAAAAGTCTAATATTAAATTTATGTCAATTGCAGCCATCCTGGAGCTTCTACATTCAAGTCATGACCTTCGAAGAAGCCGAAAAATTCAGATTCAACCCGTTCGACTTGACAAAGGTAAAAGAAGAATCGCTGGCATCAGTGTCCCATATTTTTCATACAGTATTGGAGAATGTTCGTCCATCTACAATGACAGGCACGGCATGGAAGATTTCTGTCTTGTCGCATTTTTGAACAACATGCTTTTGAAGTATGATGATGTTTGGTGCCCAGTTTTCATTTGTAGGTGCCCAAATAGAAACAAAGGATTATAAAATTTAAAAAAAAAAAAAAACTGCTTGATTCATCTTATTTCTCAATTTCATGTTTGTGTCTCTTGTGGCTGGTAGCTTCGAGAGTTTTGGAATGTGTCAATTTCAGTGGCATGCAGTAAGAAATATGCATACTGCCACCGTCTCAAATCCTTTTCACTATCCGGACCACGGATTATGCATGCCCGTTTGGACATGTTCTTGTAATTATTGATTCTTGGTACCCAGATCACCAGACAGGGTGCACTCAGGTGCCCAATTTTTCAAACCCTTGGCTAGAATAAAATCCAAACCTTGTTAAACATTTTTGAATATTGTTCAGTCAAACATGTCAGTTTTCATTGATGAGCTGTTGGCTTTGGTCGCATGCAAGAAACAAATATTCGTCACTTTTGCGAGTCATATTTACCATTGCTAATTGATTGTAATTTGATAGTAGTGTTTAGTCTGCTTTTTCACAAAAATGTGGAAAAGTTTTGAAGCTCAGTCAAACTATCAATTTGCTCTCAAATTGACTGGTCAATAAGTCACCAGCTGTCAGTATCGACTGGTGTTAAGTAATTTCTTTGATGGTCTGAAACAGAAAGGTGCTTGTCAGTACTCATTTTTGACATGTGATGCAATCAACCTCATGCAAGGTAACATGCAGGGATTAGTGTCACTGCAGGCTTTCAATTCCTTGCACCGTTAATCATCAAAGATGGCCTCTGTAGAGTTGTTCATAAGGTCAATTTAGAATTAACAGACATCAGGAGTTTTTTTTTTGTGTGTACACAGACTTTGGACTTATAACCCAAACTGTTGATTCATTATCTCAGAGTTTACACTCCGAACAAAGCTGACTTTGGTCTGCGATAACCATCAACAGTAATCAGTCTCGTGGGTAAACAAGGACTGTTTGTACGGATGACCAGGTTACAAAAGAAACCGTTGGTTGATGACTGAGCATTTGTTATAAAAGTGACGAAGGTTATATGTGTAATATATGTGAATAACTAATGTTTTGTGTCAAATTGTGCAGACTTAAATGTGATTGTATCAAAATCATCACCAACATGGTTGCTTACAATCCATGGTAGGTCAGTCCTTTAAAATAAATTATCTTGGTTTTTGACAGTTTATATAATGCTCAAAATTGTAGAGTAATGTATCCCAAATCTGCAATCTTTTTTGTCATCTCTCTCTCTCAGGTCTGGTCCCAGAAAGAGTTCCCTCTGATTCCCGTTGGTAGGGTGGTTCTCGACCGCAACCCCACAAACTACTTTGCGGAAGTTGAGCAGATTGCATTCAGCCCAGCTCACATGATCCCTGGGATCGAGGCATCTCCGGACAAGATGTTGCAGGTAAGGTAAACGCGGAAAGTCGTCAAAAGTGCAAAAACCTCTATGCCCATTTGATAGCGGTCTGCTGTACCCCCAGTGCTCCCCCAATTGTTTAAGAAAGCAATTTGTATGATTTGAACTGGCATAAGAATCTATTGGTCTGAACCACCAATTAAAGAGGCTCATTGAGTTGATATCAATAAAGATTGATGTGATTGTGAAGGTTATAAAGACATGACAATATTTACACTCAGCATGATTAGTCAAGTTTCACATCCAATAGTTACAAAAAGTGTCAAGATTTTTGAATTTTTGACCGTTGCTTGTACTGGGTGTGTGCATATAAATACAGTACAAATATGAAAAATGTCTGGTCACAAAGTTCCAGAAACCAAATTAAATCATTAATTACTCACTCATTAATGGTCTATTGTATGTGAAACATTGAGATTGTACTAGTTTGACAATTTGGCATTAGCATGTGAAGGAAACTTGACAGGTTTAGAAAAATTTAGTGAATATCATGAAACAACTCAATGAGCCTCTTTAAAGTGCTTTTGCTACAAAGGCAAACCTACATGCTACTCAACCAAGTTTTTACATTTGGTTTACTTTTGATGGAACTTGCAACATGTGTCTACAGCATTTACTTCACTCGTTAGCAAGAATGAAACGTCACAAATTGACTGCACTAATCGTTCTATATTTGAGCAATTTCTGTGAACATCTATCGGCCCTGGTTATTCATTGATTCCTGTCCAAGAGGGCCTGATATGTCCCGTTTTGTCAGCCATGTGTTCACACTTCCTTCAATTCCCATCCCTGGCCCGTCCCTGTTTCCTAATAATTCCTTGGATCTGGCCCCTTGAGTTCCCAGCTTCGTTTTGCAGATGTCATGTTTCTTCAACAATTTCTGTTGCCTGTATTGGAGACCTCAATCATTTAAGCGAGTTGTCTTTTTGAAACCCCAAGGGTCGTCTCTTTTCCTACTCGGACACCCACCGCCATCGCCTCGGGACCAACTACCAGCAACTGCCGGTGAACTGTCCCATGCAGGCACGACCTCAGAACTACCAGAGAGATGGGCCTGCCTGCACCACAGATAACCAAAGTTAGTCATCACTTTCTCTATAATTATCCAATATTAGCAACAAAATGGCATTGGAATGTCTGTTGTGATATCACCTTGTCATCTTTGTCACTGTAAAAGAGTTCTGTGACTTTTCCAAGGTCTGCTTGGAAAAGCTGTTTATGGGGGTGAAAGCTGGAGTGGCAAAGGCTTTTGAGAAAGTTTTTTTTTTTGGTTGTGGCCTGTTAAAGCTGGAAGATGATGTTAATGGGCATGTTGAATTGAAGGTACTAAAAATCCTGTTTTTCATACCTCACTAAGACAAAAGGTGTGGTATATTTTGTAACCAACCTCATCACCTGGGTTCACTCAGGTAGCAGACTATAACGCTGTCAATAAGGCATCAAATTCCTACCTTTTCTTAGGCTGTATTTCGTATAATGGTATGGGATTTACAAGGGATAATTAGCAAGGAAACATGATTTGTTAGTGACTAATCATTATGATTAACATTTTAATTGTTTTTAGCCGGGGCTCCCAACTACTTCCCGAACAGTTTCAAGGGTCCATCAGATGACCTGAAATACGCACAGCATTCTGTGTCATACAGCGGAGACGTGAGACGTTATAGGACTGATGATGACGACAACTTCACCCAGCCTGGCATCTTCTGGCGCGACGTCCTCAGCGAAGACGACCGCAGAGCGCTGGTGGCGAACATGGCAGGGCACTTGAAGGACGCTGCACAGTTCCTCCAAGAAAGGACCGTAAGTGTGCAGCAACTAGATACTGTACTCAAAGGAATAGTTCAGACTATTTCCAAACTCCTGTCACAAATGGAGAATATTCATGAACGGTCGTACAATCCCTTTTTGATTCCTTGCCGAAGGCCGAAGGAATCTGTGCGATGGTGATGTCGTGTGTGTGTGTATGTATGTGTGTGTGTGTGACGCTGCTTGTAAACACGATATCTAAAGAAGGGTAACCATGAATGATCTCATACTTGGTGTGTGGGTTGGTCATAGTGAGTAGATGACCCCTATTGTTTTTGGTGGAGGTCAAAGGTCATTTGAGGTCATCAGAGGTCAAAATGTGAAAACCTTGTAAACACAATATCTCAGGAATGGTAAGTGTGACTGATGTCATACAAGGTGTTTTGGTTGATCGTATTGAGTAGATGATCCCTATTGTTTGTGGTGGAGGTCAAAGGTCATTTGAGGTCACCAGATTTCAAATGGTAAAAACCTTGTAAACACAATATCTCCAGAAGGGTAACTGTGGCTGATGTCATACTTGGTATGTGGGTTGGTCATATTAAGTAGATGATCCCTATTGTTTTTGATCGAGGTCAAAGGTCATTTGAGGTCACCAAAGGTTAAACTGTAAAAACCTTGTAAATATAATATCTCTAGAAGGGTAACTGTGACTGATGTCATACTTGATATGTGGGTTGGTCATATTGAGTGGATGATCCCTATTGTTTGTGGTGGAGGTTAAAGATTATTTGAGGTCACCAAAGATCAAACTGTGAAAACCTTGTAAACACAATATCTCCAGAAGCATAACTGTGACTGATGTCATACTTAATGTGTGGGTTGGTCATCTTTTGTAGATGATCCCTATTGTTTTTGGTGGAGGTCAAAGGTTATTTGAGGTCACCAAAGGTCAAACTGTAAAAACCTTGTAAACACATTATCTCTAGAAAAGTAACTGTGACTGATGTCATACGTGGTGTGTTGGTTGGTCATGTAGAGTAGATGATTCTTATTGTTTTTGGGTGGTGATCAAAGGTCATTTGAGGTCATGAGAGGTCAAACTGCTCTCAAACTTGTCATGTGAATAATTCATGTTTGTTGTAATATAGCCATGTTGCAAGGATTCACAAAGCCTTTTGGCTTTCTGGTGTTTTTCATTTTGACATGGTCCCTTCCCTTCTCCACTGAGTTGCTTTTGTTGGTAAGTGATTGTGTGTGTATGAAAAAAGTAGATATCAGCAAGGAATCACAAAGTCATTTGACTTTCTGGTTTCATGTAAAAGCAACACCCACTTGCTTCACAAAAAATACAGAGATTGTAACACCTTTTTTTATTTATAAATGTCCATAAATTTTTTTAAGTTAGTTTTCAAATTTGTGTCTCCAGACATGTTTATCATACCTGATAAGGTCAGTTTATGATCAGAGAAATTAGGGAAGGTTAGGGAATACAACTCTTGAGACTTATCAAAATGCATGATATCATGTTACCAATCAGGCAAATGTTCAGCCAATCCTCACATGATATCGTACATGTCAATGCTCTCTCGAGAGGAACACACTTGACTGTTATGGTACATCTCTGGATATCGCGTCATGTTCTATTATGCAGGAAGGGTCTGCTCGAGACATGATCTAAGTGCATTATGGAAATTCTGTGAGACTAGGCGGAATGTTCGAGAGCCTCACGAATAATTCAAAATTACATCGTGATGACCATTTAATGCGTATCTGAGAGTTTCTCTTTAACGCCACAAATGGCAGGGAAATGTATCTCCTGCGACGTCATGATTAGAGTTAGGGTTAGGAAATGCATTTCCATCAGCTTAGTAACATCAGGCATGTATCACTTTTGTAGCTTCTAAGCTGGGAGGGCATGTGTTGAATTGGCCGTGATGAAGTGAAAGTCACACCATGGTTTTCGTTCGCTGTTGTCTCTGTGTAATCATGTGTCATAGGCTTGTGTGTCCTGTTAACAAATTTTGGCTGTTTCAAATGATCCTCACTTCGATACACAAAGACTCTGAGCAGATTGAGAGTTGCTGACATAGTTTCATATTATCATGAATTAAACGACAAATATTGTCTGGAATTACTTTAATGCTGCTCTCAGTAAGGTTATTGCAAAGATACCTTCAAATTGTTCCATGTTCAAAAATGTCTTCCTGTTTGTTTTCAGGTGAAGAACTGGTCCCAGGCTGATAAGGACTGGGGTGCACGTCTGCAAAGAGCCCTGGACGAATTCAAATCTGTAAGTATATCATATCCTCAAGTCCTTTCTGACGTAATAGCTATTCTGGTCAGGAGAAAAATAAGTCTGGTACAATTGGTAGGCTGCAGTAATTCTCAGTCCTCTCATGGCATGCAAGCTAGCATATATAGTTTTTATGTTATTCCATATAATTTCATCTTATTCCATGTCCCATAAACTATGGGGTAGTGCTTTATTTTTGATGCAGTAAAAATAATTGCCCATGTCAGAAGCAACAATTTAAATACGTGTCTCAACATGTTTTCGTCTTTTTAAGTTGCTATTGACGGGCTTTTCAACGTCTCAATTCCCACAGGCTAAATAAAAAAATGTCAAATCGACCAAGAGCGTAAGTGTTCAGCCAGCCTATAGCGGCCATTCATGCTATCCTGTATGCCAGAGTTGCCAGCTCGGGCAATGCTATTCTATGCTGTTGCTGCCGCTTACATTTGCTGTGCCCCCTGCTATGAGCATATCATAACTATTTTTTTGCTTTTATGGTGGTGTGTGTGGGGTGTTTGAGGGTGTGTATGTGAGTGTTTGTGTGTGTCAGAGATGCAGAAGTATTAGTGAATTTTGCATTTTTTTTTCTTATATTTCACTGAAAATCAGTGTTTGCACCGGGTCCAACATTCAAGGCTCACGATACCGACAAGTCCACACATGGCCGGGTCCCCCCATAACGTTGAGTCTACAAGTCTGTCGTGTCATGTACCGACATGACGATGAAGTTCCCCGGTTACGTTAAATTGACGTTGATTTTGTCACACCTACAACGTGAATCGGTGAAACTTTGGATCCGCTTGTCGACCTCAGCACTGGGTCCTGAGAGCCTTGGTTGGGTACCCGGTGCAAACACTTCTGAAAATACAGTCGCTACCGTCATTGTATTTCATGCTTTTGCACGAAATCATTAAAACCCCATCAACAACGTGGTATTTAATCAAAAGGAACCTACACCTGTAGCCTACCAATAAATAGTGTCATTGCATTTATACTTCCACTATCTTCTTCTGGCTTGGGGGACTGCATAGCAATTTTTTTGGGTAGCATGTGCATATTAGCTAGTATATTAGCTGTAACCTTTGGTGCAAACCGCATCGCAGGTGATGGTGGAAAGGCGAGGGGTGGGTGGGGGGGGGGGAGAGGGTGGATTTCTAGCAATGAATAAACACCATTTTACATCAATCCTCTTTTTTCTTTCTTCTTTTCAGCCTAGACCTGCTGCCAGTTTGTAATAGGATTTTGTTTCATTATTTTGTTTGGATTGATTCAGCTGATGAAGGATGGATTAATAATACCAACGAGGAGAGAAGAAGCCAACCGACGTACTACTCACTGATTCAATCGAGCCACTGGGCCATCAGAGGGTCTTGGGGTGTATCAGTGAAAATTTTTGGATGGTACATGCACGATGTATTGATTATCAGGTCTCTTTTTTTCGTTAGTGCATGGAAATAATCCTTTGCAACAGGCAGGCACTAGCTATCTTGAAATATCATTTTACTCTAAGTGGTAATGGTCTTTTTCTTATACACCATAGGCAGGTATGATTCATCTAAAATATATATTTAGGAACGCTGGATCGATGACGGTGGAGAAATATTTACATTCCTGTTGTGTGAAATAGTTGATACCCCTTCATAGTTAATTATAGAGGATGAGGTCTCCAGACAAATTACAGGAATAACAAAACGGGTGCCAAAGTGATCAATCGAAGAATTATCGGGTTTCCAGAAACTTGATTATAGAACCACCAGACCATTGGGTCAATCTCTGTGTTGTATGAAGGATCTTGCTATAGTGCCAAGAGTGAACTGCTTGCATCAAAAGTATCGAGTTGCTGGGTTTCTATTCCAGAGAAATTTTTGGCCATTTTAAAATATTATTCTTTCAAATACTTCCATCCAGCAATTTCATAAGAGCACATGAGAGAAATTCTTAGTTATGGAGTGATAACATTCATTGGATATTTGCTTTTCATGTAAATTCAATTATCACAACATACACTTGCATGATACAATCACTTTTTATTTCCACCTGAAATTATCATTTACTGGTCATAGCAGTGGCTCATTGCATGCAAAATGACCTGGTGGTACTGTTGAAAATTGTTTGCGATGCATAAAAAGCTGTATAAATATATATATAATCTTTAATTCTTCTTACAATGTGTTCTATATACAGTAAATATTTCATCTGCAAATACCTAGTATTAACATCTTTAATTCAACTGCTTCAGTCCTCCTCCCACCCCCCTTCCTGTCTCCCTTCACACAAAACTCTCCTCCGACATAGAAGAGCAGGTGAAAATGGAATCTATCATCTTTGGCCGGATGAGTTTGTTGACATCTTCCTCTTGAAAGGAGGACGGTCCCAGCGCATGGTGGAGACGACGTAATGCAGCCTGTTGTTTTAGTTCAGAAATGGGAGAAAAATGATGATATTCATTAAAAGTAACTGTAGAGATGATAAAGAAGTTTAGGAAAAGCTATCACTTGAAAAAGCTGACACAGCTGTGTCACCTTTCTCTTTGCACACAGAACGGGAGGGGGTTTCTTGTCAATGTTTCCAAGTTCTTTGGTGGTGGTCAGAGGTCACCAGAGGTCACAAGCTGAAAACCTTGTGGACACGACATCTTACAGATGCTCCATATTGAGTACAAAAATTGTGTTGGGTAGAGGTCACCAGAGGTCAAACACTGAAAACAGTAGCTCAGGGGTGGCCAACTGCAGCCGAAGGACTTTACTGAAGTGAACTGGTTTTTGGTAACATTGTCTACATCTCTCTTGTATAAATTCATGGGCAGCAATTATGGTGGGGATAGCCTAACAATGAGCAAAATGAGCTGAAATTGAAAAACAAATGTTTATTAATCAAACTGCTAGACATTTACTCTCAAAAACATTGCAGCATTGGCAGTTGGTCAATGTCTGCTTCTATCCATGCCAGAGCCTAGTATAAAGAGAAAAATGGAGGGTGGGCTTGCAACCTGTGAGGCCCTCCACAATATTCAAATGTGTTAATGGGGCCCTTTGATTCAAAATAGTTGGCATCACTGTAATGCAGAATACATTCCGACAGACAATCAGGAACATATGGATCAACATTCAACTATGACATTCCTAAAGATCCAGGAACTCCGTCAAGCAAAGCACGCAGAATATCACAGTATGCAAAAGGTGGAGCCACCTCTTACATTCGCTAGTGGTAGGGTGCTCTGTTTTTTTCTGGTGCAGCCTGTTGCGGGCTCTTTTACGTGGCTTCCTTTTGGTGCGGTCTTTGAAATACTCACCAAGCAGGCTATAAGAACAGGCACACTTTTATTTCGGTATGACGAAGTTTTGCAAATCTTGGTGACAAGAGGTATACCTTTCGAAGAAAACAAAAACAAAAGATGTTTTGCACTAACTAGTTAAGACACAAGCTCTCTTGCCAATATACTTATCAGAAACCTGTCATTTGAATGGAGATAAATGCTCATACGTAAGACCAGCCAGATTGAATAAACATAACCTGTGCAGTTGGCTCAAAGGTATTTCCTTTATTCTGTGGTTCCAGTTCAATATCATTTACCAAGGAACATCACCTATGCCACTATTAAACCCTTACGTAGCTCGCTCAGAACAATAGTTTGATGTGTAGGTTTGCACTGCCAACACTCAAGTGGTGCCTGAAAAGCACCAAAAACCTCTGTCACTCCCACATATCATCATTCTGTTGGGACCACCTTTTACCCCAGTCTATATGGACGCCCTTTCTTAAGGACCTCAGTGCCACAAAACTAAAAATGGCCGTTAAATTGACATGCTGAACACATTAAGCTTCCTCTGTGACGTGCAAATGAGCCTAGGTGGCAGTTGTTAATTTTTTTGACAACTAGAAAAGAAGTTTCCCGAAATAACCAAAGGTTCCTTTTCATGTTTTCACATACAACCTAAATCTTGTATTGCTACACACATCACGAGCATGGAAAGTCAAATTATCATTTCCCAAATGACTGACATTTCTGAAGCAGTGGAGAAATTCTCCCAGTCCTACTGTAACTCCAGCAGACAAAAACACAACATTTCGTGTTTACTGTGTGGCCCTGTCGTAGTAAACCTTACTTTAAAAGTGTTGCACCTCTATCCAAATAATAACGCTGATGACGAATTTACTCACCATCACAAGCATCTATTTCGAGGGCACAGGTAACATCTTTGGCCAGTCTGGCCAAAGCTATCGCAGCCTTCTGTTGAATCTGTTCGCAAAGTTTGACATTGACTTCGTTCGGATCTTCTGAACGGATGTCGCCCTGTGGAAGCTGGGTCTGAAGCATCGTGACCAACAGGCTGATTCCACCAGACTGCCTGATCTCTTCCCGGCACCTTTGGTTCTCTGCCATTATCGCGAAGATCGTCACAAGCTGCAATGAGGTAACAGGATTGCTAGGTATGCTAAGAACGTTCCTGAGTTTTGTTGACAGATAACAGTATACTGACCCTAAACATTGGATGACCAGTGGCATGGCTTGGAGAGGACAATCTATTTCCCTCTCGAGCAAATATATTGCGTGTTCATCACCGTAAACAAGACATGCAAAATGCCTGTCCAGGTTCCATTTAACCATTATTACCATTTTGTCTTTTCATGTCTGCAAGTAAACATTCACTATCTTCTTAAATCACGTGCGAGCTGCCACCTGCCCCCCCTTCATTCAAACCCCCCATTCTTCTAGCTATGCTTCTTTTCAACTGGATGCAAAGTACCATTTATGTCCTCTATTTCTGCAGACAACAATGTGACATCTTCCCAGTGTGGTTTAGATAGCCTAACCTAATGTATGACTTTCTCTTTCAAAAGACTTCAACTTGGAACTCCTGACTCCACCAACTGCTCATGCAGGAGCAGTGTGTATCAGTGGTTGGAATATGTAAATAAAATGGCTGGCATTAGCATTTGCACATTTTCAAATGAAAACAGCTGCTGTTTTTACCTGATCTTTGGCATTCAGAGTTTCCACTTTCCCGTCCCTCCAACTCTCCACGAGTATCCTCGCAGCGTCCTGCCGTGCCAAGTGCTCGCTTACCACAGAACCCATGAACGAGAGGTTTGCCACCGCAGAGGAGATGACCAGAAAAACTAACGGATCACTGCTCTGCTCCATTAACTCTGTACAAAGAAAAAATGTGTCTGCACTGTTTGAGAGATGGGTAGCGATTGTTATTGGACTGGGGTCGAAGGTCAGCTGAGGTAAGAACTGACTTGTTGCTCGGAGGATGACTGGAAAAAGAAGCAAAGTTGGCCTGATATGTGTCCCATATTGAGTGCTAAATTCAGTTGTGACCAATTCTCAAGGGTCAGTTTAGGTCACTACAAGGTCAAAGTAGTACGGCCTTGCAAACATGGTATACTTTTGTAAACCTGAGCTTTGCATTGGGATCCATCCTATCTACATGGAACAGATTACAACTTTAGGTAAGTTCATTAGTTGGGATCTTCTTCTCTGCGCTTGTGCCCAAACCCATCACAGATGCTGTGGAAAAGTGTATGAAGGTGTAGGAATTTGAAGCAATGAAGCATATCAGCCAAAGAGATTAGGCATATCATCCCGCACCAGATGACTGTGAGATGGGATTTTATTGACTGGGAGTAATCCACGGCTTTCCCGTCTGTCTGAACTGGCGTTGAGAAAAACAGGACACCATGTTTGATTCAAAGTTGGTTAAATTGGTAGCAATCCACGTAAAGTTGTAATTTATAAGCCGCAGGTTTCCCACACACTTGTGTGATCACTTTACAGCATCCTGAGATCACTGCCCTTCAAAGACCTGAATTATTACAGTATAAAGTAACAATGCATAAAACAGGTGCTATAGACTTGTCCTAATATCAAGATCTGCGCTGCTACTTTGAGGAGGAATCAATGATTCTCAATTTCAGCCTGGTCTAGAGCTGATAAATCTGATGGTGGTGTTTGATGAGATGAAGTTTGATTCAAACTGATACGGACCAAACATCGGGCTGGCAAGTAACTCCTTCTATATCCTACTTCCTGATACACCTTGGACCTTCCTGCTCCTTTTTTCCTTACAACAATCCTTCAATATCCCATATGTACTTTTCTAACTTGCCCCATTTCAAAAAATTATGAAAAAGAGCAATGTCATTATTTTCTTCAAATAGTACATTATTGTCAATCACAATCAGTGAAACTGGGGAAGTGGTGAAATTTGTGGTTATGGAAAATAACGAAAATTGTTGTAACCGAACGTCAGCATCGGTGGTCGGTATTGATGAAAACTATGCTGTACAGTAAGCCCGAAGAAGACGTACTTTTGTTCTCTGCATTTGATTTGCATAATTCCATGTCTCCTACTTTTCATACCGAAAGTCGTAATCCAACTTTTTGCCTGGGTCCACTTCAGGCTTGGTTGAAAGCCCAGCTGGAACACAGCTCAGAGTGAGCAATATTTAAGATCCTGCAGGGGTCAACTTTTGGATGTTGGTGATGCCATCTCTCTACTTTTGGAAAGTCAGATTGACAAGCCAAGCATGAAGAGCAACCATCTAGTGACCTACCTTGAATATCGGTATCTGTGAACATTCACCCCGATACCCTATTTGAGATTAAGGGGGGGAGGGGACGTTCACGGTGTGAGCCACTCACCGGTGAGAGCTTTCAGAAGTACTTCTAGGTGTTGATGTATTCTCGTTTGACCGTATTCAGAAATGGTCTCGGGTGCAGTCAGCTGACCGACCAGGGCGGCTGTTTCGATCTTGAGAGCCTCCGAAGATGTCGGGGAGGAGATGATTTGCGAGAGGTACCCAACTCCACCAATCTGTGACCAAACAAAAAATATAAGGGCATCTGACTAATACCACAATAACACAACATCGCTTTTTTTTTTGTTTTTTCCATACTACATCGACTTTCTTTGCAATAATTGATAGCAAGGAAAAGCATATCATTGAATATGGTTATTTTTTCTCGTAAATTCTACTTGCTTGTAATTTCTACTAATTTAGTTACCAGCTACCTGTAGAGACAGGGCAGTCACCCATGGACACAGCAGGGGTAGGTGTACATACACCTGACAACAGGTGTCTATGGCAAGGAATCCTTTGACAATGTACTGTAACTTCAAAGCCCATGGGTGACTTACTATAATAATGTTAAGCCACACATACCTGCAAACACCAACAAAAATACCTTTTCAATTTCTATTCGGCCGTCGGCGTCCTGACAGAGTTTGCTTAGTATCTGCAACGACATGAGCTTCAACGAGCTGACCGTAAAACTCGTCTGGAGACAGACCTGGAAGAGGGCGTTGGCTATTTGTTCCTGAAGGTTTGAAATGAAATGGACATTAAAGGCTTGATTTTTGACATGCAGGGCACTAAAAATGTGTAGATAAACAAGAATGGAAATAGATATGGGTGGTGAAGGGTAAGGTGGGTGGTCATGAAGGATGCTAGACTGAGGAAAAGGGATGAAGAGGGAACGTTTTTTGAGTCGTCAATAAGATGACCAACGAGGTCAATGCGCATCAGCCACAAAACACCTCAAAGGCAAATTATGGCGTTTCCAATGCACCACCATGGCATGCAAGAGAATAACTTTAGTCTTAGCTGAACCCATTCTGTCTCATCAATGCTCATCTGGGAAAGTCTCACCTCCTCAAAAAATATGTGTAGTATGAGTTACAGAAGATGCATCATTTGAATTTTTGAAAGTTTGTACGAACAAATCATTCTCGAGCAACAAATAACTTAATTTCTATCAATGAGAAACTTATTTCTTGAAGAGTATTCCACTGTCCTTCCTTATTTTGAATAATATTAAATTATTTGTCCACAAATATTGCTATAAAAATGTGATTTTCTTTTGTAAAACAAAGTCCTTATTTCCCTATAAAATCTTTCCTGCCGTATCCTGTGGTAATTTGTAGATCTCCTCATTCCACTCACAGGTTAAATTTCTCCTCAACGTCTGATAGGAAATTGAGGAAGAAAGGATACAACTTTGGAAATATCAGAGCACCTATAAAAAGCCACACTTTTGTTCAGGACAACTTAAAGAAAAATTGAAAACAAAATTATTTTGACCTCAGCAGAAAGTGAAAATGTCATGCCGATGTCTAGCTCTTCAAGTGGCAAATCCTTGGAACTTGCCAAAGGGTACGTGCACGCGAGATCGATTTGTTATGAGTTATGTGTACATCCACGCACTGGAAAGTGAAACGTTGGAATGCCATTTAACATCGGTAAACTCAATTTAATTACTTTCAGTTTGAAATATATAAGCAACTGTGTTATTGTAACATCTTTGTTCCTCTCACAGAATGAAATCTTTGTAACTGTGATGGTGATAATAGATATAACAACTTACAGTAGTAATCCCATACACTATTAAACAGATGCTCAGAAGAAAAACCTTTCCAAACATAAGTAAATCCTTTTGCATGGTAGAGAATTTATAAAGTAAATTAGGTTTTTTTTGTTGCTGACAACTTACTTTGAATTAAGATAAAAGATTTCTGAATCAACCTCTAAATGGCCACCATAAAACTGAAATGGGAACCATGCAAAGGGGCCAAGAGCTGAAAAACGCCATAAATCACTTTAGCTTAGGGATGGGGGGGGGGGAGGGAGGGGACAAAGGCAAGATTTGTTCACATGGACTGACCCTTAGAAGTATCTGTTTAATCGAGGGGTAGTCTGTTACGAGAGAGTGTACTGTCTTCACAGAAACCATTATGTTGAATTCGCTGGCAGAATCTTGGACACTGTACACTAACACCTGCAGAAAGCAAGAAAGTTTAAGTAAAACAATAAGTTTTAATTAATCCGTAACTGCTCAAGGTGCGTTATGTCATTGTTGCATGCATGACAATGCACAAAAGTGTCACACCAAAAACGAGAAAATAAAAAAAGAAACTCATGGCTAATTGGAGTTTGTTAATTATTGTTATGAAACTTTGTAGGTTCCAAACCAAAAGACATAATAACATTCTCAACTTAACATAGGCTACAGAAATTTGGCAACAGTTTGAGTGAGAATTCAAAAAGCTGCATTAAAGTAAATAACAACCAAAATATCCTGAATGGTTTATCATTTGCCAACAACATAAACACAGGCAAAATTACTTAAACTTTCCTAAGTGTTGTTTTGCTTGATACATATCTTGATTTATGAGCCAGTAATATAGTTATTGGCAACTGGAACTAAGTAGAGAGGAAGGGGGAACTGCATTGACGAGGAATCTGGGTGGAGAGGGGAAGAGGTGGGGCCAGTGAGGAAACTGGATGGGATGGTGAACTGAATGGGGTGATGAGGAATCTGGGTGGAGAGGGCAAGTGGTGGGGCCAGTAAGGAAACTGGATGGGGTGATGAATTGAATGGGTTGGTGAAATGAATGGGGTGCAAAACTGGCAGGGGTGGTGGAATCAGATGAAGAAAAAACTGCATAGGGGACTGGATGGGTTCGAGAAAACTACATGGATGAGGAGTGAGAGAAAGTTACTGTACGGGAGTGAGAATAACCATAGTTCTACAATGTCACACAAACTAAATTCACCTTATCAATAGTAAGAAAAGTAAAAAGTTTTCACACACCTTATGCATTATGCAGATACATGGACAAGATAAGTTTCTTAAAACCTTTGACAGCAACTTTTGAAATGTTGAACAAGAAAAATGGGTGCAGCAGTGATGAAGAGCTAGAACTGCATCTAACAAAGATACCCCTGAAGTCTAATGTAAATGAATAAATTAGGGTGGGGTACTCCAGCACTAATCGTGAACAGGATCTCTGTCATAAGACTGGAAATGGAAGGGGTAAAAAGTGCTCCCACGATGGTGTGATGGCGATAGTGATCTAAGATCCTCTAAATTATTATGCACATGCTCTCACAAACGTGACTTTTCCTCGTACGAGGTGAATTTTTGAGCCAACCACCGACGGGCAGGCATGAACGAGAGCTCGGAAATCCAGCACCATGTGGAGATGGATCGGGTTTTCGTTACCAACCCAAAAGGATGTAGGTCAAGACCGATAAAGGGGGGGGGCGGGAAATAAGTAAAGGGGGTACCTGGAATCGGTGAGGGAAGAACAAATATTGTGAGTAAAGGACAAAGTAATTGAAGAGAAACCACAGACGAAAGACGGATGGCACCTCAAGCCAACAAGGGGAGATAAAAGCAAGGCAGAGGAGAGGATGAGAAACTGCAAGATGAAGATTGACTCGGTGCTGTGACAATTGGCATGACAGAGCGTTTGTCTTTGCCATAATCAAAGATGAAGTTGTATCATGAGAGGGAGTGCAGGGAAGAGATATCTGAATCCTCACCCCCCACCTGCACACCCCAGTCCCAACCCCACGTGCAAAAACTTGCTTTGGAGATGCAGTAGCCAAAAGTAAAAAAGTGGTAGCTTGGATATTGTCACTTGATTAGGGAATATGCAGTCAGCCCAATTTTGTTCTGAAACATCAGGTAAATCTTGCAAATCTTTGTTTTTATACCTTACCAAGTATCTTTCAGGACATTTCATACTAGCTGTGTATTCAAAGCAAACAAATCATTTGCATTAATTTAGCAATCCAGTAAAAACATTGTTACTTGATGCCACAGAGCTATCCATGGATTAGGATAGGGGCCTGTACCAATGCAAATTGGGGTGACATGCATTTTCCCTTTTAAAGTAGCTCATTGAGTTGTTTCACAAAATTCATGATATTTTTTTCATTTTTGTTGAGAGATTTATTTATATATTGATGGTAAATTGTAAAACTAAAAGATTCTCAACATCTGACCCACAATTTATGTAGCAATGATAATTTCATTAACGATCAAAACCACTTATTGCAAATCTGTAAACAGACAATTTTTACCATGAAATATTAATACAGGCAACTCCTGTAAATCAAAAAGTAATAAAAAAAAATGCATTTTTCACACTTTCAGTGACTGCAGGTATAGGTACTGTACATACTTGATGAGGCTTATTAGAAGTGTGCCATGACTTCCTGCAAACCTATCTCAACATTATCTGTATCAACTCAATAAGCCTCTTTAATTTACCCTAAATGACACTTTCAACTAACTTCCTACCAAGGCACAACAACACTAACTGCAAAAGAATTGCATTTGTTTTAAATTTAAATTAACTAATGGGTCTTGAGCCCTTTTTAATGTGAAAGCATCTTAGTAGGGTGGTCATACTTTGTCATTTTTTTTTTCACCTGTATGAGTTTCGTCTGGACCGTTTCGACGAAGCGGGCACACTGTTCTCCCAAGCTGACCAGCTGATTGGTCAGTAGAGACTCTGATTGCACAAGGTTACTATTGCTATCCTCCAGACTGTAAGGAAAAAAATGAAAGTAGAATATTGAGAAAAGCATCCACTCAAAACTAGCGCTCGGAGCGGGTGTCCGGGCACCCGACCGAGGATGCCGGAAATCGGTTCGGAAAGCGCTGCCCGCGTCTGGAGAAATTTCACAAACTTTCGTTGATCGTGAGCCAAAATTCAGCAGAGATACCTCATCGTTGTGCCTGTACATCAGATGCAGAGTGTTATACCGATGCATGAAGCAAAATGTCACATTATTAGCAGTTCACAATGATCTTGAAGCCCAATGGAAGTTACATTTGTGGGTGTGGTACTTGACTGACTATGGGTGGGTAGGTACCCAGGCCTGAATTTTGAGCCTAGCGCAAACATCTAAAGTTAAGGAAAAAGAGTCAGTTGAAAGCAATACTATTGATTAAACGCATACAATTGGCACCAGGAAAAAACCCAAAAAACAAAGTTGGCTTGAAATTTGACAGAAAAAAAATAGAAAAAAAACAAAAACAAATGTACACAAACACACAGAAAGGAACTGCATTTATCCTAATAAACAATGTGGAGTGTTGTAGTTTTAAAAGTGGGGGGAGAGAGGGATTTATTAGGGGTCATTTTGTTGAGGGGGGCATTTATTATGGGTCATTTTGCCAATGCAAACTCTTATGCTGTGTCCAAATATGTCAGCAATGCATATAATTTTTAACATAAAATCACTTTACTTTCAAAACGAGTCCAATAAGAAAATGTGAAGATCAGAGTAATGTATGCCCTACACTAGTACTAGGCTGATTTCACATTGTTATCAATGGCTGTCAATGGCAGCCAGGAACGTGAAACATCTTCTCTTACTGGGGGGGGGGTGCATTTATCAGCGAGGGGTTGCCTATTAGGATACAATACATTCATGGTCCTGGAGATGGCGACTTGATGTAAAACTTAAAACTGTCTGTCATAAAACCAAGCAGCAAATTCAACTCATTTGCAAGAATAGTGCCATCTTTTAGTTAGGGTTTGGTACCATCTTCAATTTAGAGCATGATGCCAGCTTTAATTAGAGCATGGTGCTATCCAAAGGGTAGGACATGGTACCAGATCTAGCTAATTAGAGCATAGTGCCATATTTAATTAGGGCATGGTTGCCATCTTCAATCGGGGCCGCATGGTTGCCATCTTTTAGTTAATGCATTCTGTTACCTCAAGGTTAGGACATGGTGCAATCATTAAAGTAAGTCATGATGCAATCTTTAAGATGGTCATGGTGCTACCCTTTTATTTAGGACATGGTGCAATTTTTTAATCAATATCCTTGCACTATTATAACTTGTACTCGTCTGCACAAAGTACATCTTGTCTTGTACCTTGACACTCACACTTGCTATATTGACCAGGGCATGCTATTTTGACCAGGGCATCAAAATTTGTGCTGTTTTGTAGTTCAAAAAATGCAGCCTGCTGCTTCTATTCAGCTTCAAGGAAATATTCATCCTTAAAACTACCAAATAATTGATTTTATCTTTGTTGGTGTTTTCTAATCAATGCTCACTGATTTTAAAAATCTTGAACGCTGTTTTTCTTTTCAAAACACCGAACTAAATATTACCGAGTGTAAGTTTAATTGTCACCGTTTGGTTGGATTATGTTTCATTTTGAAAACTGAAGGAAAAAGGAATGGAAGCGACCTCCTGGAAGATAACAGGTTCCAAAGATCACTCGCGAGATGTCTTCCCAGGAAAATACCCACGCAAAGATTATTCTGAATTAACGTTTTTCGTTTACCCGCATTTAGCCTTCACTCGAAGTTCACCACGTCCCTCCCCATGCCAGAATACATGATCATAAACCACCTGAAGGTAACAGCGTCAGCTGGAGACGAGGCAGATGACAGCGTGAAAGAATATATTTGCAAGTCTCATCTTCTCTGGCCGCTTAAGAAGGAAATTTTTTCTCTTAATAATTATGAAACATCACTGACAATGTTATTTAAAACAAACACGATCTTTGCTTCCGATGACACCACAGGTGAAAAAAAAAGAAAAACCTCACCCTTTGACAAATGTCTTGAATTCAGAGCATTCCTTCTGAAGCCCCTGTTGTAGCTGCAGAAATAAAAATTAAATTACACATTAATGCAATATAACCATTAGAAAGTCCGTTTTCAAAACGGCTATGGTAGCAAAACAAAAAAAAACAAGAGAAGAGGAAAGTTCTGATTGAGAATGTCTGATGCATTTAGGAGGGCAAGCTCATCCAAAGGAGATGAAACTTCCTCATTACGAATGTTCTGTGGAAGAGAAACGATTGCTTCGTCTGATGAAGAACGCACATGGCTGTCACAAATCTACAATGCAGAATTTTTTTTATCTCGGTTGCTCCTGCGGAATAAACGTTCGGTGTAAAATGACTGAGACCCACAATTTTGAACAAAGTGCAGATGTGAAGATCAAATTTGGTGTTCACTGTGTTCTTTGCATACCGACAAAACAGATCTGATTTGCAAGTCTGTATGCCCAGAGCTTCTGGCTTTTGCTAAAAGAATATAAAGTGCCTTAAAAATGCTCGATTTACTTCAGATAACATTTTAATCACAGAGATCTGAATAATGGAAATCAAATTATGAAGAAACATTTGGAAATTCATGCCATAAATTAAGGGAGGGGCATTTCACCAAAAAAACTGTCCATAATTCAGATTTTTAGAAATCTTGATCACTTCTTCGAAACGGACGTAGTTTAATTCCACTGCAGGAAGAGAAAACTTGCACAATTTCTACTTTACTTGGGCTGAAACTTTCTGACAGAGACTCCAAATGTTTTGCAATCAAATTAATGCCAAAATTGAAGATGACAGGAATTCAAATTTATACCTGATATCAATCAAATGCATTGCAAGTTTTAGAGGGCGATAAACATTCGACCATGTCCATGCAACCATCACCTGTTTGGTTCTTCACAAAACTGTTTCGCCACAATCGACAAAAGTGCGATGGATACTAAAAGTTTGCTTTCGTACCATACTTTCGCTTGCATGATATAATGTCTCCTGTTGTGGAGAGACAGGATCAGAGGGGAGGGAGGGAGGGAAGAAACTGGTAAGTACATCCCTTTTTGAGCAAGTCAATTGTCTAACAAAAGGTTATGAAACAAACTTTTATGACTCACAGACGATATCGCTTGAGGAATTTCTACGAAGAAGCTCACACACTCCTTGACGACTGTTTCAACCTCCTGGACCACGACGTGACACAGTGGCCAGAGGTCGTTCCACCAGCCGTCTGATAATTTTCTAGAAAAAAAAACAAGATAAACATAACAAATAACAATGGCGTTATTTCGTGCCGTGGCTTTGGTAGGGATGATGCAAGGTGACAGAAACATAATATTGGAGTTCGATAGTTGTAAGGAATTATCCTGCATCTATGCAGGGTCATTTATAAAACTGGAATCTTTCACTATGAGGTAGGTATTTTGATGCAGTTCATTGGTCAAGCAATAAAATTGATGAATTCCAGAAAACAAACTGTGTTTCGTTCTCTATTTATTTAGTTATTTTTTGAGGAAAGGCTTCTTTTATGATTACAGTATATGTGGATGCTGTTTGAAGTTAACACCAGTAAGGCCTTTCAGAATTAAAACTCTGCACCATGACAAATTAATGTTGACAACAACACAGGTAGAGTAGCACACATTTTACACTACCACACAATTTGCCACAGGTGAACCCAAGTTGACTTCTTTTTTTTCTTTAGTTGGTAGATGCTTTTACAATAGGCCTTTCACTGTTGTAACTGTCCATAATAAAAATATTCATAATAGCCTATCAGGCATGGACAGTAAAAATTTAACAATGTTAACATTTGTGGCCAGTTCTAACCCCCCTCGTGCAACAAATGCAGATGGCAGGAAACAATGCCAGGAAACACAGAAAAATTTGGATAAAAAATAGGTGGATCACAGAAATGGTGTTAAACACAAATGCCATCACGTATCTACTCCACATTTTACCCTCCTTCCCCATCCCCTGTCCCCTACTTGTCCTTTGATTCCTCTCAGCTTATCCCTTTTCATTTCTTCCCCTCCCACCTTATCCTTGCGTTTGAAGCACTCCAAACATCAGATAATTTACTCGATAGAAACAAAGGGCTTGACTCACTGATGAAGTTCACTAAATTTCGCTAACAGGCTTCTGGACGACGTCCTCAACTTCAGAACGTTATCTGGCGGTGGGTAGAAAGAAATGATAAGTTGATGCCCGTGGCTTCAATTACTCAACGAGATAAAGGGAGGTAAGACCTCCCTCAATATATATGGAGCGGAGAGGTACCTCTATCTTAAGGTACAGAATAACTTCAAGCAACTCTGGAATAGGTGTACAACAACTTCATGGCTTCTACCGCTGGTGGTGAAAATCTTATCTTGCTCGACATAAATTGTAAAGTGTCTAAACTTCCAATGACTCAGCGCTTTTCATTTATTGATAACAGAGTATCCTCTCACAAATTATTCAGAGAAAGGAGCAGGTCACTTTGTTACAAATCCAGAATTTCTGTATTTGCCAAACCTTTCAAAGTGCTTGTAAATACAGTATCTTTTTGTCTCTCTTGAAAACGATACGATTCGATAATTCAAAATTGAAAGCAATTAAAGCTCCATGAAGAATTTTCCATGGTATTGTAGAAAGCACTGTTTTTGCATCGCACAGGACCAAAGACGTGGTGCATATTTGGTGGTAAAAATTTAACAATTTGGAGTGTGCTTCAAGTCAATGTATGTCAGTTTTAATTAAGATTTATATTAACATTGTAGAGGCTGGTGCAAGAAGTTCATAAAAATTTGTTACAGGTGTTCCCAAAGATTTTTCAACATCTAAATTCAACTACTCTCAGACACCAATGGGATTTTGAGATTTATATTTAATGAAGGGGTGTAAAAAAAGGGGAAAAAAAAAAAAAAACACTTCAAGGTGAAGGTACAGGTAACTTGTCTCAAAAAGTTGACATATAATCATCACCATAGGAAATTTAGAATAACTGGGTGGAAAAGGGGTGTGGGGTCAGATGGAATATGATTGAAAGAGGAATATAATTCAATAGTAGAAAGTAAAAGTTATGCAAATAGTTTCATGAATGACAACTATGAAAACTAGGCTCAGTTTTCTGTGTAAAGAGAGTTTAATTGGATCTAAATATGGCAACACAGCTTCCAGGGCTTAGGCTTGGCCAGGTGACAATGTTCAGAAACTGGCACCCTATTGGATATATAGTTGGAATAAAGCACACTCTCAACTAAAAGTCTGCCAGTAATATTCTACCTAGAAAATGGGTGCATTTTTATTTTATTTTGTAAGTTTGCAAAGCCAACTGGTTCAACTAAAAACTAGATTCACCTCGCCGGAAAGGACACGACCACAATAGCCGGGCAGCAGAGAGGGGTGGAAAGGTGATAGGGGGTTAAGAATGACTGAAGCATGGGATGTTAGACAAGTAGTATGTAACTTCCATCACACCTAGAATTTTAATATTTCTTACCTTTTATGGTGTTTGCTGTCATTTCTAAGTTCACAGGTGATGTGTGTATAGACTTCCCTTGTAGGATGCACATGCTCTCGCAGTCTGTGTTGGTCCTTATGTCAAACAGCCACTGTTGAACTGAGTCTACCTCTGTCAGCTCCAACCTGTCCGTGAGAATTATTGATTAAAAGGCTTCCAAATGTGAGCTTAAAAAGATGTGATCATGCACACTCTTCGGAAAAAAACACAGAGAAAGTATCGTACGTGTGAGAACTAAAACCTGCAACACTCTAAGTGGTGATTCGAGGAGGGAGGCGCCATCCCACGAGTTTAGGGATTGGGGGAAGTAAGGGACCATGTCGAGGCTCGGCAATCACGTTCACATGGTCAGTAGATGGGAAATGAAGACGGGCAAGTTTGGACGGAGGTATTAAAATGTGAGAAACACCATCCAGGTTTCTGAATTACATTGTTCACCAATACTACGTACGGACCATCATCTCCTAACATTGTTTTAGGGCATATTGTAAATGTATGTCATAGCTCACATTTAGCACAATTCTGGAAGCAAAATTTGCGACTGGTACCGACTGCTAAGTTGTGCATTTTTGGCTGCAGTGTGAGTACAGTTCCAACCACATACCTCATCACCATATATACACATGTCAACTAGGACTCACCATACAATTGAGAGGATCAGATACGATGGTTGGAACCAATGGTGGATCCTAAGGGAAGAGACCAATTCAGGGAAAAGGCCACACCCAAAGGTGGATCAGAAAATAAAAGTAAAATAGAAAAAAATAAATTGACTATTTTATTTACAATTATGCCAAGTAAAACAAAAGCTTTTCAAAGAGAACTACCTTCACAAACCCATACACTTTTGTTCCACAAAATCGCATCTGAGGACTTCTCCAGTTACACAGGGAAAATATTCCAATCGGGAGGGATTGTTGCCGTTCCCTTAGATGTTCCCTCCCCATGTGCACACTAGTTTTGGTCCCCCCCAAGCAAAGGACTTGGATCCACCTGTGGTTGACAAAGGAGAGCAGGGTTGGGAAAAGGAGAGGTTGGTAATTGATGTACTCACTGTCGAACAGAGGATTCCACCCATTCTTGCATAGGACCTTTGACCTCAGAAGGAGAGGGAGCTCTGGGAAGATAAAAGAAAAAGAACAGATTCTCATTTCACATCATAAATTCTCAAGAAATATAATGTACCCATCAACTTTCTGTCAGATCCCTTCAAGGCCATTTCACCTCTTGACATTTTCAATGGTTACCATCATGAAACTAGATGTAACTATGGCTATTTCTACAGCCAACGAAAATGCTGGCAGAGCTATGTATCGATACACCTGAATGTCGGTCACACAAAACGTAACATGGAGAAAACCCCTCCACGACTGGTTTCATTAATTCCATGAAGTATTTGATGTTAATTAATCACCACAAGTATGCCAGCTATCACATTACACATACAGTAATTCGAGACTAAATTGGCAAAACCCAAATATTTCAGGCAATAAGAGGTCATACAGTCTCCACCGACATTCACTTTTAATGTTTCCTCCTCGGAAAAACCAAATGCAAAGTTAACTAGATATCAACAAAAAAAAAAAGTTTTGTCATGCAGAAAACTGACTTTCAGGAAAATTGTTTGAGGTGCAACGTATGCATTTTTGTGCGATATATTCTCTACCAGGAAGAGTCTTCAAGTAAATACAGAGGACTTCAAAGTACATAACCCTCGCAAATGCCATTAATTACTCCAACTTAAAAGTATCACTACAAAGAGTAGTTTCTGGATGTAAAGGGCAAATTCTTTGCAAACCGGGCAGTGAATTTGCGGGTGAATTATTAACAATGGCTTCCAATTGCCAACGAACGGATTCAGACATCGTACAAATAACTCTGCGATCGAGAATATGATCACTTGGCATTCAAAGCTAGGTTACACAGTCCTTTAATCCATAATTTATCAACCAATGATACTTAATCCTTACATGTCTTGATTTTCCTTCTGGAAAGGAGTGATTTATATTGCAAGCTGAACACAATCGCCAACGGCCACATGAAGGGCTGAAAACTGGCTGTCCTGGGGAAGTTTACTGAAACAATGTCCAACTGAATTGAAATGGGGTACTGCATTTCTTAATGGAATTAAAAATATTGAGATTCTTAATTGATTAGTGGGTCAAGGACTACTGGAACAATGAAAGTGTTGTATCCCCAAAAATTACCTAGTTGGATGATAATGAATATTCACGAGTGATGAATTAACATGTTTCCACACAACTATTGGATGGTAGTTTGGGAATGAGGTGCTAGTCCACTTTGGGTTGGGATGGACCGGATAAAGTTTACCAGCTGTTTCTGGCATGACAGTGGGGCATGTAACAGTTGTTTGGAGGCAGGCAAATGAGGACCGAAGTACATAAAAGATCTGAGGGGTGACACAGCTAGCTGTGAAAGAGATTGCACCATGTGGGTATTCTCCAAATGAGTGATAAACAAGCGCCGTGCGAGGAGAGCTATCAGCAGAAAACGATGCAACAATGAAAAGTTCCAACCAGTTACAGTAGATTTCTTGATTAATCTTCATGTCAAATCATTCAATTTGAAAGTTTTTGATTAAGAGTTGTGCACAAATTTAAGCCAAACTGAACTTGAAATGGACTAATTTTATGTCAGATGAGAGAATGTTTTGCCAGTTTCCAATATCAATGTTTCCATAAAACAGATCGAGTTACACCATTTTATAGCTTTGTTGTTGTACTGTGTGATGGAAACACTATATACATACAGCTACATATTGCAATATCAAAACATCTTATACTTCCTGGAAAGTAACTCAGAATTCTGAACCCGGGTTTGATTAGTTCAAAGAAAGCGAAACCTGGTTGGGATAACGTGACAGTGCCTGTCACATGCCAGACAGCTAAATTGGGCATGCAATTCATAAATTTGTGGAGCTGTCAAAGATATGAACACACATACCTATTAAGACAATCGTGAAAGCAGCTTTCTACTTATCAGAGTACATTCAGTTTAAGAGGACAGAATGGTACATTAGTATTGACCTTTTGTGACGAGCCCAGTCACAATCTGTGCGAAGATGTTACAGTATATTGCCCCTTAACTCCTACCATTCCCCCTCTCCCTCCCCCCCCCCAAAAAAAAAATGAGGTATGAAAAGAATCATTTGAATATATATGACACAAACTGGTTTGTTGTGATATTAAAATATACACAATAAATGTCTGTTTTGGGAGGAACCTTAAAAACACAGATGCATGGCAAAGGGGAGGGATGAAGGGAGGGGGAAAAGGGGGCTGGATTAGCCGCTCTCTCACTCGACTGAGCGCTTTTCAAGTATTTTCTTTACGATGTTTTTCATGATATCGCCAGTACTTTCCACACTTTTCTTTGGTAGGCAATACAATTTTTTAGCTTTACATTGTCTTCTACAGGCATTACCCCTCCCTTCCTGAACACAAAGAAAACAACCCTACTGATGTTGTTCACTCAACAAACACATCCTGCCAGATTTCTAATGCAAAATACACTTTAAAAAGTGGCAAACCATATCTCTCTACAAAATATGCCTTCCATGTCTCATTTATGCCTCTGTTTTGAAATATAATTTTGTCTCTGCTGCAAATTAAAGGGGCCCATTGAGTTGATATCAATAACTTTGTGATGATTTGGAAGGGTATAAACACAGGACAATACATATAATTAGCATAGTTAGTCATTGACAAGATCCATATCCTCTAGTTATGAAGATTGTCAAAATGTTTGACCTTTACTTGGACTGAGGTTGTTTGCATGTGAATGAGCACTAATATGAAAAGTGTCTGGTCATGAATTTTCAAAAAACGAAATTAAATCATCAATTAATGTTCCATTGTACGTGAAACATTGGGTTCATATTAGTTTGACCATTGTAATTAGTATATACAGAAAACTTGACAGGTTTTGAAAAAATTTAGTGAATTCCTTGTTGATTTTTCGAGTTGATTTCACAAATCAATTCGAAACAGCAAGTCTTCAGAGCGGTCTAAGGGCACCTCAACAAAGGACCTATCTGGAATTTCGCTGTTGAAAACCTCATTTTCTTTTCTTCTTGTTAAGGGGGAGGAGTGGGGAGGGAAGGAAAGGGGGAGAAACAGTTTCCAATCCCTTCATTGTAACTGCGCTAAGATGGGGGGCCACCAACTAGCATATGGTACATCCAGAGTGTGAAATCATACCGTATGGCACTAGCAGTCTGAGATGACTGTCTGCTCCAGATCTTACTACCCCATTGACATCTGATGCCGGCGGGTGGGCTTTGGTAAATCGCCAAATCGTCAGTTATTTGGTTACAAGTAGACAATAACGATACCATAGACGTACTTCATTTCAAACTGATTCAGATAATCCCGGTAATCCAAGCTTCAACCTGAAGTTCGAACTTGACCTTGGCAGATACAGTCTTTTAGTCAAATTTACAGGCTTACTTCTGGTAAATTTATTTATATGCACTTTATTGCACTATTGATATTAAAAATGCTGAATTGCCTAGACATGTGATCATACTCAAGACAAACTACTCTTGTCCCCTGCTATGTCCCCCCCCCTCCACCCCTGTGCCCATCGTTCAACTGAGGACACCCAACTGTAGTGATTGATGTAGTACGTGCTACTCATGGTGAAGTAAGCATCACACAGGTACGAAACGATACGCACAACTGTATCGTTTGAGAAAATGTAAACAAGCAGGGTAAGATTACTTCACCTGCTAACAGAGCCATTGCAGTATGGCGCTTAAAGACCATGAGTGTGACAACTGAATTTAGGGTAGCGAGGACAGTGTTTTCACCTCTGAGAACATGCATGTGTACGAAATGCCACTTCGGTGTAAGTAATATATCAGTTCCAGTGGAATCTTAATAGGTTTCTGTGTTACTGTTTCTGCAGTGAACATGAACATACTATGCTCCTGAGGATGAGGGGCCCTGTGCAGGGAGAGGTGGGAGACCTGGGTGAATGTCTCCTGTGTTTACATTATCTTTCACTAGGGACCCATGCAGTTGTGGTATTTATGAGATTTTAAGGGAAATGAAAGAAAAATTAGGTATAATCTGTACAAACTGTTCCAAAATAGCACAAGGAATGGAATTTTTGAAAATAAGAATTAAAGACTTAATACCTGGTCATCATGGAATGGTGCAGAGATGGCCCCTCTTCAAAACTCCAACACTGATCCATAGCCCCCACTCACAAAAATTGTACCACAGTGCTAAAACAGGAAGGTGCACGTGACAAACTGTCCGACAGTACAGGTATGCCTCGGTTTACAGTGCAGTTTCGAAGCACAGACGGCGGATGTCCCACTATTCAACAGATTAGTTTACATTAGTGTGCAGTCTAAATCAAATGCTGTCCGGACACATGCACATGTAACAACTTAAATGCACCGACATCCACAGGTCATGAAGATCGAGAAGAAAATTCTGATGTTTTATCGCACAAAGCTGAGCAACAATGATGATGAATTCAGTCCGTAAATTACTGTATGTCAGGAAACAGAAGTGCCCACCTGGAGTACCACAGTTTCTCTGCTCTGTTCACCGATCAGAAAAGTTTGTATAGTATCAGTAACTGTCAGTTTAAATACAGCTGTGCAAACCTCCCTACTACTGAGCTCACTTGATTACTTATGCTACTACACTAATACAAGTATAGAATCTGTAGTGCCTGCATGGTGCTTCCATCATGGAGAACTTTTCTCATGCAATGGCCAAAATTAAACAAGGGTGAAGTACAGTGCATACAATGTCTCCAATATGACATCACCAGTAAGTCAAAACTGACTAAACATTTTTTGTCTATAGGTACCTATTGATTACATTAGCTATCTAACTGCATTTATGCTACTCTTGGCTAAACACCAAAGGGGTTTAACTGTCAACAATGAACCTGCAAATTATACAAAGCTTGACTCAGAGATGGCAATTGAATAGGAATGCAAATAAAGAATTTTAAGTCTTAAAGCTCTGATCACAGGTCCCCAGTGACTTAAAGGGTGCCAGTTGACCTACAAAATCATTATGGTCTATATTGTAGGCCATCATTACATGATATCATGCATGTTCATGCTGTCTCAAGAGCACAGTTTCTTACCTTACAGCATGTCTCATAATCATATCACATTTGAATAATCATATCACATTTGTTCATATGGGTCATTCCGTGAGTTGGGGGTGGGGGGTGGAGGAAGTGTGACATACTGTAGATGTCAAAAATTTCAAATGAGGTTTATCACAATTTAGATGCAAAGGATGAATAGTCGCAAGTGCGAATCTTCAAAATATCTAGGGTCCATTGTCGACTGCTGACATCAGAACTTAGGGAGCAAAGTAAACTGCTATCGATGTATGAAAATGTAACATTGACACCGTGTGACAACTGAATAGCTACCATATAGCTCAGAAAGAGACCTTTCTCAATAGTCCTGTTTTGCCTCTCTGGTGAGCCCAAAACTGCAATATAACTCATACACAGTTGAATTAAGATACTAGCTTCACATGTTAAGTATAGAATGAACACTCTGCACTAATTTCTGCAATTTGACTAAAAATTCTCACTTTTGGTCAGTCTTTCTGTTTAATCAGGTTGAAATGGAAAATGAATGGAGTCCATTGCAACATGCAAAAAGCTGCACATCTATCCAAGCTTGTTGGCCGGTTGTTACCTCTAGCTAATGATAAGTGTTTTCATTTTACACAATAAGCAACTTCATGAAAACATTACACTAACGGAAGGTGCGGATGTAACACGGTCACCACAGTCAACAAATACCCTTTCAAACACCAACTGTGCGACAAATTCCTGGAAGTTGTTTATGTTCATTTACAAGAGATCAGTGCTTCAAACATGAACTTGCAGTTTCTTTCACTTACTGAGGTCGTTCAACTCAATGTGGGAAGTTTTACATCCTTGGATCATGCTACAATCAATGAATATGTACCTATCCATTTTCTCCCCATAAAAGCTAAATATTGACACGACCGGCCATGTTTGGAAGTATGTATTTCACAACGACCGAATTAAAAGTGATGGTCACAACTCACGACAATAATGATTTTATGCAAATATTTTATAAGACACAAAAGTTCAGAATTTCATGGATCCTTTCTAAAATTTCCTTAGTTAATAAGACTTCAAGATCAATGCCCAATTTTGCCATTTCTGTATAATACTTTACCTGCAGCTTTGAAAGCGACCCCTGCCACCAAACTAGGCACCAAGGTACAGTGACTAGGCTACAAGTAACATTTTAACTACATATCTCACAGGGTTGGCAATGGTATCTTCAATTGGCAGTAACTTAACCAAGAATATTATGCACTTAGTTGAAAGTAATAAGTGGCCCACTCAGATGTAACATAGACACAGTGCCTAGTACTGTATACTTGGTGAAGACGAGGAAATTGCTGGTTCTTCCTTTACATGGAATTTTCGTCCCCCACCTTTTTTTTTAACTCGCCGATTGCATGGTTATTCTTTGTAAAGATTTGGTGACTGCAGTCAATATCTCACTTGATGAAAACCTAGTGTAAAGGTAGGTCCGCTCTAGACGGATGTAACCTGCTGGGCAGATGCAACAAAATGTACTGGAAAGTTTGTGACCTAGCTGGTATATTCCGTGCAAAGCTTGGTTCCTAACAGTCACTAAATGCTTTTGAATATTCATCACACTTCTTTGCTGGTTTGAGAATTGACCTCCTGTTTTAGGTTTAGGGATTACATTAATCAGGCTTTAAAAACAGCACGGATGGAACAAATTTGCAGTGGACATATACCAAACATTGTTTTAGTGGTTTTAGTCAATATATTTCAAACATGAAATGTTGCAAATATCACATATCATTATAGAAGCCATAAGCTGGTCTTTAGTATTACGTACCATATCAAAACAGCTGACAGTTGAAACCTCTCTCTCTCACATAGTTAATTCCTATAGTTGGATGCAACTGTTGTTTTCTCAAAGTAGACATCACAAGTTACATCCCAGTGCATAGTTTTACAATCTTAAGGAATGAGGTCAAGTTTAATCTAATAGCAAGCACTTGTAATTAGGTCTACTAAAGCCAAAATGGTATGGTTCATATGGCTCTACATTTGTTTTCTCTTTGACAGTGGTGATGGCAATATCGCTACAAATAATGTCACAAACAAGAAAGGAAATGCCCTTTCGTGAACACAGCTACAGTACCACATTTGCTCCCAGCATACATTCAGTTCTCATGGCTTATAGTAACTTCACTACAACAACTGGCAAACATTTATTTAAACTGATACATATGTTAACATAAACACAAACAACATCACTGAATGTGCTTCAAGGACATTTTTGGAGGCACTTTAAAGTCGTTGTGGTCCTTAGTACGCCAGTATGTGCCCAACTTCATGGAATGATCAATATGCAGAAAGTCTTGTTGAGAGATAAATTTAATACAAAATAAAATTTCTGTGAGGATCTGGTGCCTACTGACCACAACTACACCTTGTCACCGTTCAAGACCCACACTGTTAATTAATATATGGAATAAAAGAATCCTATATGGGTGATCAACCAATCTGATGCATGATATCATGTATGATCCTGAGTCTCAAGAGTTGAAAGGGCAACCTTTCCTCTACCCTTCGTGGCGGCCGAGTTTCTTCGTTCAGCTGCTCGCTACGGGAAACTAACGCCTGCCAGATTTGGCAGCAGATTCCTTTCAGTTGTGCGAAAATAATGCGCAATCCTCAGGTTCAAAGCTCTAAGGCGATTGGCTCAAGCAGAGCTTAAAAGAGAAACACTGCCACCATTGCACGTATATGCGTAGATCGACGGTGAACCAACATGTAACTGGACACCCTCCTGGCACTCAGCGGAACCATGCGTGTGCAGCGACCTATCACCTACAGTATTAAGTTCATCGAGTTTTGTGCTCTGTGAAAGGAATGTTTGACCGTCGCAGGCAGACTCTTTGGGGCAGCAGCCATATACGAACGCTTCGTAGGCTACCCCCCATGCCTATGACGCTGACCTTACTTAATGTGATATAACGTTAACGTAAGCCCGACATAATATCAGGTACGATATACATTACTCATGAAAAGAACATGACAGCATATTACAAGACAAAGACATGAGATACTGTACATGGTGAAAATATTCGTAAATCACTTTAACACCAATAGATACGACAGTAAATACTTTTTGACGATAGTTAAATGTGACAACAGCAAAATACATCTTCTGTGACACCATTGCAGGCCTATAGGGTTAGGAAATTATGCGTCTCCACCGACCCAGTAGCTTTAGACATGTATGACTTTTGTCGTTGCTGAGTTAGAAAGGCAATTGCTATGACTTGAGTGTCATTACTATCTCTCCCAGGTGGAAGACCTGATGAGCAAGCTCACAAATTTGTCGCAATGTTTTGTTTGATATTCCTTCTCTCGAGAAAACTTTCCCTCTGTGAGGAGTAAGTTGGTGCAGACTATTGAGGACTGAAAATTGGCATTAACCATGCCGGTATGACAATGTGTAGAACATTTCAAAGAGTCAATCCAACCTCGTTAATTATTGCAGACAACGACAAAGAACACACTTCCGTACTTGCAGAAATTTTACTTTCGTTCTCACGAAAACTTTATGAGATGAAGGGAAAGGAAACAATTTGCATGGTCCACAGAAAAGAAAAAACAAACAAACAAAATGTGAAGAGGAATGAGGAAAAAAAAACTGTCAACAAAGCAATTTCTTAAAGTTTTATGTTTCATACAGTATATATGACACTGATACACGATTTCTTTGTTCGTGTAGCATGGAAAGCAGTACATGCATTTTACATGCAGTATTACTGGGTTTTCCTGTTACCACCATAAGGCGGCTTTGAGCTGTCCACCGACGTACCACCAACTCAAAATAGAGTGCTGAGATAAAAATGAAAAAAAGTGAAAAAAAAAAAAAAAAAACAAGTTTGCAGTCCTTCAAAAACTGTTGAAAGATTTCTAGTACAAAGAAAGGTCAAGAACAAAGTAATCATGATGAACTACATGCCTCAATTTCATACAAAAGAAGACTTATGGGTGAAGGAATTAATTGTGTAAATCTGTCTTGTTTAAAGATAACCAAAAGATGAAAAAAGAAGAAGAAGCCCTGAAATTATATAGCTGAGGCAATTATTTGTGGTAGGTTGGGGTGCCCACCATTTCACTCTACAGCATCTTGAAAAAAAAAAGTGTGTATGGAAAATAGACATTCTTATTCTGGGGGAAAAGGCTCCGAAGAAACTTGAAACGACGCTGGTGCAGGACTCTGGCGCAATTCTCCCAGAGTTAATGTCGGAACTTTCGGGACAATCTGAGGATGAAATGCACCTGAAGACGACTACATGGGAATGTAGATAGGAATTTAAGAATTCCAAATATTTTGACAAATTTGGAAGTGCATTCATTTATAAGTTTTCTTATTACATGAGCAGCATGAGTGTTTCATCAGGTCAGGAAAGTTTTAATAGGTGACTTGATAAGCATCGATTTATCATTGTGCATCGACAGACATATCCATATGTATGGTATTTAAGTGTGCATCTCACATTATTTTGTATTTTTGTCCTTGTTGTATTTCTTTTTATAAATACTTTATATTTTTACTTCTATGAAGCATATAATGCAATCAACAGGGAAAATGAATGAGGCAGAACAGTAGCAGCTTAATGCAAGGCTTCAAGTAAAGATGATAGCATGGAAACAGTTACACTAAATGCTAAACACTGTCAAAAAGGAAAAGAAAAAAAAAAGAGAAAGAAAAAATACTGTTAAAAGGTTGATTTATCGATACACATGCACCTGTGCACTTGCCTTCTTTTTGAAAACAATCCAAAACTCATCAAATTAGAATGATGTGTGATACACAAGAAAATGACAGTGACACAATTAGAGACAGCTTGGCAATCTAAAATACTTCAAATAGTATGACCTACACCCCCTGGAACGAGTTAATTTTTTTCATTTTTGTTCTTCTTTGTATCTGTCCCATATGACTGAGATACTGCTCCTTTTTTTTTTTTCGGAAATTTTGAGGAGGGTTGGTTTGGGGATAAGGAACGTACTAGCAAACAGACAGTTACTTGCAAGTTTTTTGACATACCGAACAGACTCTTAACTGATCCTTCACAAATTACTGAGTTAGGTGGGAGCGGGAGGGAGGATGGTGGGGGATGGTAATGGCTAGAGGTAGGGGCTGGTGCTAGGAGATGGTGGTAGGTGCTGGCACCAGGGGATGGTCGGTGGTAGCGGCTAGAGGTAGAGGGTCGTGGTAGCTAGGGCCTAGGGGTAGGATGTTGGAGGATAATCATGGTAATGAGTAGAGGTTGAGTATGGTGATGGGGGATAGGCAGAAGTGGGATAGGTAGAAGTTGCTATGTGAGCAGATACACGGGGGGGTTATGGGGGGAGGGGGGTTAAGTTGCTTTAAGCTGAACATAAAACAAACTAAGTAAATGTATTATCTTCAAAATTCATGGGCCTGTTCAACTTTATTGATGCTCAAAAAAAAAAAAGAACGAGCAGAAACACACAGGAGAACTACATTGCAGCTGTACTGTACATGGAGATTAAAAACTGAAATTTGACACGGTTAAAAACAGCAAGCCACAAAGACTTTACAAGCCCACTTAGCTGCCTAATGGGCATGCACAGGCTGCCGAGCAGCATACAGTGGCAATGAAACAATGTAAATCTGTTATTGCAATTAACAATTTGTGAAACAGGAACTTACTCAGCCATGGGAACTCCGAACGGCAAGGTCTGTTTGCCGGCAACTCAAAATATATCAGGCTAAATCAATTTAAAACCGTTTCCACGATATACGACGGAAACCAGGATCTCGGACGGGTAAACTCTGTGTGTGTCACCAGGGCCAGTAGTGAGTTTCAGCTTGCTCTATACAGTATCAGAATTGAGAAAGTCAGTCCCGGAGAGTTCTTGTAGACTATTGTTTCCTTGTTGGGCTGCAGGGTATTAAAAGGGATTATTTACACACTGCAACCCTGAGTTCTATTGCTGCATGTCATGGGCTAAGCTTTGACTTCTAAAAATTTCTGGGTACGTGTCAAGTGTGACACTTTATCGCCACGCACTGGTAGGTTTTTAAATACAATGAAAAGAGTTGTGAAGCAAAACCAAAACAAATCCGACAAAGCCAATTGACTGCGGCTCTGAAATATAAAATCCTGTAATGATTGTTAAACAGTTTGCACAGAAATTTAGCATGGTTCAGTTTAATGGAACCTGAGCTTGAGGGCAGTGCACTGCCGAAAGCCAGAAAGTGCTATATTTAAGTTAATAATTAATTGAACTAACATGGTGTAATATGAAAACCTTTTCACAGATATTTAACATGGCTAGGTGAGTGCACTTTAAATGAAGGTCATGGGATACCAAAAAGGAGGAAAAAAAGAATCAGGGCTCCACTACTAGTGCACTGGTCCTGTATGAAAGGAACGACAAAAAAGGAGGGAGGTGGGCAGAAGGGTAGGCCTATAGGTGAAGTGGAATGGAGCCAGAGAGTAATGTATGAAGGAGTTAGGGGGGCCCGGGGGGGGGGGCAATGTAAGCAATAACCATATACAGTATCTGAATGGCTCTCAACAGTGAGGGCGCATCAGTGAAGCAATTACACACCGCCCACGTGAGTAACCTGGAGTGGTCACGGAATTAGCCCGCACAGAGTGCTTTGTGTGGGCATTTGTAGGGCAAACAAAGCATTGTTTCCTTGATTCAACGGTGAGCTTGTAGACAAGATTGATTGCTGCACTAGTGAGGGTGTTGCATATATGTTAACTGGTTAGTAGAGAACATTCCAACGCAGTGACTCAGTGAGAGACCTTTTTACGGTGAAGGGGTTGTAAATTTTAGAGGATATATATGTATATATATATATATATGTAACTACAGCCTGTAACTTTTAGGACCTCCTTCCCTCACACCGAATCAACCCGATTTGCATTAAGCCCTCAGCCATCGTTATCGTCACAACAGACCGATACATCGACTTCTGAAACCTGGCACCAGACATGTGCTCTCTCGCATGTGTGCGATAATGGGTCTTTAAATTCATGAAGTGTGTGGGCCTATATTCTAGTGGGCAGAATTCCACGACTTTTCACTGCATCTTCCACTGACGACTGAAGTTCAGTTCTGAAATAAAAGAAAATAATTTTCCACTGCAGGGCATACCAAACCCCATTTCAACATCTTGTTCCCTGAAGTCAAGATACTGCTGTTTGAAGAAAAAGTTCTCTGGTTAAGAAAGATCTCCAGGTACCTCAATGTTCCAAAAATGACATGTAACAATGGCAAATTCATTGCAAGAAGTCTTCGTGTTTCTTAGTGAAATTGAAGCCCTCGGTTAACCTTGAAATCAACACTAGTGAAAATGTGTACTTCGTATGTGGCAGATTTACCTTAAAATATTGTGGAAATTAATTAATTAGAAGCAAACAAATATTCATTGATCTTTTTTGATTTCCGGACTGAGGACAAAAGATGTGCTTTCTTAAAGTTCCCTGGCTTTTCAAAGACCTTTAGGGGAAAAAGATCATTTTCCCCTTTCATAACTTTCCAGGTCCTGGAAATTCCCTTTTTTTATTTTTTTTTTGCTTTTCTCTGATTTTTCCAGGAATTCCAGGATATGAACAAACCCTGATGATGCCATCAGAGCACTGAAGGGGGTTCCTAAGAGTAATTAGCCAGCTTCACAAATACCCTGTACACATAGTGCAAACTTAATTGCTGCATATGAGTCATAATGTTATACCTGAGGTATAGTTCGCAGTATTATATCAACGAAACTGAAAGCAATACTCTACCGATACTTGACATCGACAAGGATATACTACTGTAGCTGTTTTTGCACATTTGAAGTGAACGAAGTACTGTTTAAGTTCACTGTAATATGCACTCATGCCATGCCTTTATTCTTTATGATATATCTATTCATAGATTTATGGTCAATTGGTATAGCTGGTGCATGTATTATCATTTAACCCCCTAATGCACAACAAATTTTACAAATACAGTGCAGTCAACTTCATCATTAAGAAATCAAGAGAATCTGTAGGTTTGCTTGACTTCAGTCTTAAATCTAACTGGTAAAATGTTTTGACTTCACTAGTGAAGATTCATATTAAATTGTTAATCCCCAAAAGTATATCTCTGTTGCATCCATCTTTTTACTTACATTAAATATCCGTGGGCTACACTGACTACAGAGTGGACCGCATAGCACATATCTATCGCCGTGAGACGATGCCCGAAACCAAGATAGACTCATGTTGAAACCATGAGGGTTGGCATCCTCCTTATTGACTGCTAGTATCAGCTGGCAGTATACATGCCCTTTTACAGTTAAACAGCTAATTCTGACCTGCTGACAGGGATGCAGTCTTGACATGGGACGATCAAACTCTATCGGTGATGAGGTACATGAGTATCATATTTTAGTGCTATGATCATAAATTAATAGAGAAACAGGACCTGGGTATTTATTATCATATCACTCTGGTATGTTAATTACATCCTCCAGATTCTTACCTGCTGACGATTCACTTCAGAGCTATCAATGTATTTTCATCATCTGAACATCCACTAACGCACAGCTACGGCAAAATACTACCTGGCTGTGGTTGCTGAGGTACGTGGTGTCATTTTGACCTGGCCATGGACGTGCAGTGTTTACGTTTGAAAGCTGCATAGTTAGTGCATTGTACAACTTACCTTTGAGTGTCAATATGCAAAACAAAGTTAGTATAGTACATCTCTCTTAAGCACAGGGACTCGGGGTGTATAGCCATATACATAAAATGATGACAGGGGTATTTAACTAGGCTGGGGAGTCAATCAAGTTTACAGGGATGGGAGTAATATGCCACTGACTGTACATCACAATATTTCTTTGTATATCTTTTAACTAAGTACTGCACTCAGTACTTTGGCCTTGCCTGCGTGTGAATTTCGATGCTAGGGACAAACAGGAAATGTCGCAAGTAGAACGACCGCTCAACTTTAAAATTGAAAGATCTCTGGAAATCAGATCTCTCACATGTCACAAACAAATTGACTTGCAACAACAGATGAATGAATAAAATCATCATAAAAATCATCATATATATCTTTGCTTTCACACTGTTAGTTTTCTTCTTTCTTTTTTTTTATACATTCAAGGTAGGAATAGAGTGTGTGCATCTGGGACTGGGGAAGTGGAGGGGAGAGAGACATAAGTAACATTCTATTCTTATTTCTTTTTTTTTATGAAATCAATTCAAAGGCATGTGCAAAACAAGATTTCAGTTTGCTGTCCCAGTTATTGATCGAGCTTCCACTCTGTTTTTCCCCTTCCATCTACAAAGTGTGTAAGTAATTAATAGCTAGCTCTCTATACACTCACTATTCAAATTATACCGAAGTCACAAAAATGCGTAAATGATGGGTTTACGATGCCTCCGAATGGTCCCATAAAATCTTGACATTTCCAGTTGCAATCATTCCTGATCTCCCCCCACAGTTTCTAAGGGGTACCCCCCAATTAGGGCTACATGACAAATTTCTGTGGCATGTTATTCTGTCACGAGTAGCATGAACTATGTATGGCCATAAAAAGTCAGAACAACAAAAACACCATTCCCATAATCGACCAGTATCTGAGCATTTTACTCCGCAGATTGCAGAGGTCTTTATTGGGGACTGACATCTGTGGGTTGATAGGCTGAGTGAAGTTATGATGCAATTATATCACTTGAATGATTAGCACACGGGCAGTCAAATTTGAAATGATTTGCTACGAGATTAACGACAAACCGACAAGAAGAAAATGTGAAGAATGTAAGGTAATGTGAAAAGCCTCTTTTCCATTTTGACTCCAAAATCATCTGTTCGGGAAAACAAAAAATGTGTACTTTTGCACACAGCAGATCGCTACATACCATACAGTACACAAAGGAAAGGGACAAAAAGTGTACAAGGAAAAGTAAGAGGCATAGTAATAATAATAAGTTCGATTTGTATGTAGCACCATTCCAGCATGCAAGGGCAGCTGCTTAAGGAGATTCACAGAATTAAGTCATTTTTAGTCAACAGATACGAGGAACGAAAGACTATACGTACAGGTGCGAGCCGCAATGCCACAGAGCTGTTAAACTGCCCTGAAGAATACAACTGAGGGAAGGCCTTTAAAGCTAATTACAAGTAAACTTATTCTGACATCTCCAATTATTCTCAACTAAATCCCTGTAGAAGGTATTTCCCTTCCCCCTTGCATCTGACAAATTGCTTCCATCACAAGGTGGTGGTTGGCCGGGATGCCTGCCTCCAGTGAGGCTACACATGCATGCATATGGTAGTGCAATTAAATATCAAACATGATGCCTGTTTAAGCTTACGTTTTTCCTATTCGAGGATTTGTGTGTACACGACACAAAAATTTTGAAGTTAGGTGACAATTTGATTTAATCACAGACTTAACTCTCCATGTATGATACATCATGTCATACAGACCTGTGAGACAAATGAGCTAATGTGTTAATTTAACTCATTCATGTTTACCTTGCACATGTCACATGCTTGGCTGATGTTTTCTGTTTTACGTTCAAAAGTGGGCATAACATCAACATTCCCTTATGATAAAATGTTCCCGACGACTTCCTTCTGTACACAGCAGGGTTGACGGGTTATTGGGGATAAAGGAAGCCACCAAAACAGTAGTAATTGATAGCAGGAAGACTGTTAGCAGCAGAGGCTCAACATTATAGCACACACTACTGTACTTTGAATAAAGTGGACGGATCGATCCCCAAGAGCCTTCAATTGGACATTTTTTCTCACGTGGTGTATGGGTTTGATGAATACTGACAAGAGACGAGAGTTCAACTCTTGGATATCTTTACTCCCCGTGTTTTGATGACAGTAGCGATTGAGATGAAAATTTGATAAAAACAACTCTTTGTTTATGAGGCGCGTCGCTTTAACGAAGCGAAGAACCCACAGTGTACATCATGTTGTGGTACTGAGACTGTTAACGCATGATTTCTCTTTCACCTTTTGACTGACTGTGACAAATTTAGATTTGCTTTCCAAGCTACTAAAGCATTCTTCGTCATTTTTATCTCTCTCCTGCAAAAATGTAGCTTTGACATCATCATGGTGTCATTAAGCGAAAATGAGACAGCCCCTAAAACAAAATTGGTGTGGCAGATTATTAAAGCTGTGACTACTTCCTGAGCCGATGTCCCTGCGAGGTAATTTTCAGTTACCATGGGAATTTCATGGCGTGCAAGTACCGGATAGCAAAAAATGACCTGTATGGGTCTATTACGAAAGGGCGAACGATCGCTACAAGGAAACTTGAAGATTTACTCTACATAATTACGCTCATTCAGGTTTACGATAATGTACAAAAACAGTGTATATTTGTGGCGGGGGCTGGTGAATGATACTTTCAGGTGAAATTTACTGATTCAGCTTATAGCACCCACCCACTTCTTTAATTTTATCAGTCAGTTTTGTAAAAGAAACATTTACAGGTCGGGACATTTGTTTCTACGGACCGCCTACAGTAGATCATATAAGAAACATCAGCATGCAGTACATTTGCATGAAAATTCTTTCAAAAGTCACAAGGGATGTACTGTAAAGTCACCTTCCACATATGGAACCCCCTTACCAACTCCCCCCCCCCACACACACACACAAAACTGACATCCGCCAGATGACATCTTAATTCACGTAGGCATATCATGCAGTAATTCATAAATGACCATGTCCAAATATTACCATGGCCTGTCAATTTTTAATCTGATGTCCTACAGTACCTTAGATTCTTTTGCTCAGCACACACCCCTCCCCCGCCCCATTTCCACCTAGCTAGCTGCAGCCTCATGTACAGTATCTACGGTACTTGTATAGTCAACATCTATGGCAGTTCGTGTCTCTGCCGAACTAACGGAGTGACATTCCTTACACTTTGCAGGTGCATTCCGATAATCTCGATGTCCTAGAATACAATTGTGGGTTGAGATACTTCTGTGAAGGGCGTACGCCCGGAGTCGACACGACCAAAGGCGCGGGACTATGAGAATCCCGCATCTGTCTCCCGAATCCCGCGCGACGATAAATACTACGAGGGAAAATCCGGCACGCTCTTCCACGACTGAGGTTGTAGCTACGACTACAAATAAGCACAATCAACTGCAATAGCATCTTCACCAAGCGACAACTTCCACCTCGATTTTGTAAATCCCTCCCAAAAAATTTTTTTTAGAGATAGAGACTTCCCTCCCAGGTTCAATTCCTTAGCGTGAACACGGCATATGTTCGTACACCTATGTTTAATAAACTTCAGTGGGTCAAAAAAAGATGATCTTTAATTAAGATGAAGGAAAATGTCAGTTCAGGAGATTCACACGGTGACTAAGTACCAGGGTCTACGTGTGCCATCAAGTGTTCCAAACACTGGAGATGCATCTAAGTTTCGTACACTAAATAGACAAATGTTTGCATTTCAAGATATGTACAGTTCAACTGCAGTGTCAGCTGCCTCAAAGGTGTACACACGACCAACGATCTGAAAAAACTCGTTAGAGGGTATCCGTAGGTTACCTGCACAACTGACAATATGGACAGCATGGGCAGTTGTTAAACTGTAGTAATTAATAACAATAAACAAAACAATATCATATCTACAGATACTGTATACCTGTCAAGACTCTTTTTACAACACGCAAAAAAAAAAGGCAACAGATAAGTCTGTTGACTTTCATCACTAATTTTCATTGTTGAAAAGTAGAGTGCACATACCGTAGCATGTACCAAGCAAGTATAAATTGTTGATCATTTCTTTCTACTGTAACTTCTGGCTGTGTTTGCGACCAAAAAACAAAAACTTAAGCTTAAGAGGGAGAACTCTTTGGTTTAGAAACACAACACAGAAGGAGGTACAATTTGTGCTTTTAGCACGTCTGTAAGAAACTACTACATGTGTGTTTCAAATCTGTCAAAAACACCTTTTCCACAGGTTGAAGATTTAAGGCATAGTTAATGAATGACTTTTATTATTTGTTAAATGAAAAACCTCAGTATAACTGTCCCTTACAAGAAGCAGTGATCTGCCACTCTGCACTGGTCAGAGTTGATGAGGACGAAAAAGTGTAAGGTGACTGTTCTGACTGGAACTCTAACAACTACCTACCTGAACCGACTTTTCTGCAGGGACGGCACCAAGGGGGGGCATGCCCCCAGTCAGAGTCTTTGCCCCCCAGTTCCCCCCACTCAGCTCCTGAAGTATAGTGTCCTTTCAGGAGTTTTCAAGGGCAAAATAATTCACAAATAATTTTCCTCCCTGTTTGAATCATTCCCAAACTTTTCAAAGTAATTAATTCTTACTGTAGTTGTGAACACATCCCTCTAACACATTATGTACTACCTGGTATGCTCGATGTATAAACTTAAAGTGTAACAGATACATGTGATAAATCTATCCTTGTTAATATACTGTACATATTGCATTCACCTTTCTGTTTTAAGAAAAGTGTAAAAAGTGTCAAGAGCTTGCTAATAAGTAGCTTTTAAACATATTGTCGCTTTCGAACTTTTCATGTTGTCAGCTAAGAAGAGTAATAGCCAAATAAGCCTAGCTTGCATTAAAATCATTTGGAATCTCTGCTTTGGATGATGCATTATGGACAAACATACACCTATCCTGAGACTTAATTTTTTACCAAGAGATTTGCTAAAACCTCAGAGCTTCCGGGGGCTTCACCCCCTGGACCCCACCAGTGGCCCTAAGGCAGGCTCCTGGACCCCACCCGGTAAGTCTCGCGTTTCCTGCTCGATTTCGCGATGCGCGTGAAAATTTTTTTTGGCCCCCCAACATTTTCTTTTGCCCTCCATTTGCCCCCCCCCCCCACTTTTAAAACCCTGGTCGCGCCACTGCTTTTCTGTTTGACTCTTCTAACAAACGCTCAGGTAAAACACTATCGATGGTAAACGTATCCCAATCACAAGACTTTTTCCTAGAATTCAAACTTTCAAGAAGATTCTTAGATAGTTTGATGTATATCTCATACCTGGAAGACTTAGAGAGGACATTTTTCTTCAATACGGTGTGCCACCTGTGCACATGGAACCGACAAATTTTCTTGCATGCTCTGTGCCAACTGATGGGTGGCGCTATGCTTAGATGCTCCTGTCACCACTCAAATACATCTGCTCTAAGGAGACCCTCCTCCCCTCCCCCCACAAGAGTTAATGTTTACATTCATTTGTAACGAAGGAGATATGACTCAGTGGGTGAACCCCAACATTTGACATACCGTTAGCACTTTCACAATCAAACTGTTGGACCAAGCAGAGATATGCAGGTGAAAGAATATTTGGAGGTCTGTATAATACTACAGTGCGATATCGTTTTCAACCTGGTAAGTGACCTCTCACATTTGAGTATTGCAAGGGTGGTGGTAAATGAAAAGTTTTGGCTAAACAAGTCTCCTGATAGCTGGAAACAGCGCTTCCAGGATGTTCCGAGCTGCTTGTACCCAGCCTTAAAATAAGGATCTCATGTCTGAAATTTCTCACATAATGAAAAAAAAAAATAAATCTATGAAAAATGGTAATACATATCAGATGGGTTGAGGCGACACAGGAAAGATAACAAATTATGCCTCCACTTTCATTCCTTTGTAGCACTTTAATTGGCAAACATGAGGGGGGGGGATGAACATACCCTATATCCAGCACTTTTTTTCACAATCAGGGGCTAAAAGCCTGGGTCCCTCCCGGGTTCCATGCCATATTGCCTGTATTGTGTGTGTAATGTACACATCTAAACATTCAATATTGATGGACGCTACAACTGTTTCTGTAATTGTCACTGTACAATACATTAGCCTATACGTTAATTTGTTTTTCTTCAGTTCCTCGTTAAATGCACTTGCAGACACTAGTGAGGTCATCTAGGCTCAAGAAACAACAAAAACTCTGAACAAAAATTGAAGTACAGCGACATGTCCGTTCTGTAACTTCCTGGTGTGACAGCTAGCATGGCATGCTTTCACGATAAATATATCGTGGCAGGATGTTGGCTTCTAAGTGGTTTCCTTCGAACAGTCAGCCATATGTAAGAATGAGTCAAAGCCACGTAGCATACAACACAGGAAAAGCAAAGAGTCGGAACCCTGAGTTTACATGCGAGTTGACACAAACTTTGCCTTACTTATACAGTCAGTCTTCACAAACATACCTGTACATAACAACAATGATTATCAAAGTTTTAAAGAACATAGCACACTCTGTTGTGTTTGTGTAAGTTTTAAAGTTGTAAGTCATCCACTAAAATATATTACAAGAGAAAACCACTTACCTGTGGACTGGAGTCATGTCCTCCAGGTTTTCTTCCATCCTTGACGTTTTCTCCACAGCTATACTCTCCGAGATACCATCAACCTCTCTACCGGATGAGCTGTCTATCACCACTACGCTCGGTATCACGTCTGGTGGGTGACAAGTGCCTCGTTTATAGTAGTGTGAAGTGGTCGAAGGATGATGTGCACTAGCCCTCCAGTCAAAGTGGTGGCTCTCTTTCTCAAGTGACTCGTAGAACAATTCCTGAGGGACACTGTAGGTTGTCGTAGTGTTCTTTACCACACTGTCCACAGATGGATTCTCTTCGTCAGTCAGCTTGGCATGATTACTTACGTCTTTTCCAGACCGGTCATCCAGTCGATTTCTTATGTGCAGGTTCTTAAGAGGTGATCTCGTGGGGAACATTTTATCATCATCGCTGTCTAGGCTGATCACATCCGTAGGCTTTTCAAGTTTTGACATGGTCGAAGGCAGCGTCAAACACCGATTGAAATCATGTCCTGGTGCGTGTTCCATCTTTAAGATGGACGTGTCGTGATGGTGACCCATCTGAGACCAGTGCATCTGGTCATTTCTTGAGCCAGATGGCTGCTTCCTAGATACATAACTCCCATGCTCTTCATCCAAGCCATTATATTTAAAAAAGCCATCTCTGTCATTTTCTCCCAATTTCCTCTCGCTGGACTCCTCTTGATCCACGTTCATTATTTTATCCCAGTCTATTTGAGTAACATTCTCGTACAAAGTCACACCGTTCATATTTTCAATGCCGGTGTCGTCCTCAGATGCTTCACTGAAACTGCCAATGTCCTGGTGTGACCTTCTTCCACTCTTTACTGCCTCTCCCGAGGGTGTATTCCGTCTTCTCTCATTCACATTTTCCACTGTGGCACAGGGTGGCAAATCAAGGGCTGCATTTGGGGGTAATTGCAGGGGGGACCTCTTCCAGGAGCTGGATGTTGTGATGGATAGATCACGTTGGGGTATTGGGGGACGATTTCTGTTTGATTTTTTGAGTGGACTGTTGCCATGGTTACCAATATCTGTATCTGCTACGTCAGAGGCAGACAGTCCATTCACAGTTCTCAAGCTACTGCTACTATATCTAAAAGCAGGTGCCCTCTGGATCTTTCCTGTGCTCCGCCCCCTTTGGCTCGAATCAGAATGGAGAGGCTGTCTGCTGGAGTGATGTGGACTCCATTCAGAAAGTGAAAATGGTTTGCCAGAGGAGTTATCATTTCCTGCATAGAGAATTTCACAGGTTTCTTCTCTCAGCTGCTGGTGGTCACTTGCTTGTTCTCGCTGGTGGTTTTCCCTCTGACCTAGATGGTTGTCGCCAACCTTGTAGCGATTTTCTGACCGTGTCGTAGGAAATGATAAGGACCTCTCTCGATGGCCCAGAGCTCGGGCAGTTCCATCCAGTTTCAATTGGCCCTCGTGTTTTGTCCCGCTGCAGGGGTTAGGAATGTGGTCATTATGGTTTTCAAATTTCATCATCGATGATTTTTTACCGATTTGACCGATTCTATCTTGTTTGGCATCCTCCACAGGATCGATTGAAGCTAAACTGACCGGTTTGTTGTAATTTTGAGGTGAATTATCTCCGTAAAAGAGAGCCATATTGTTGTTCACATCATAAGAGAGATGTGGAAAAGGAGGAGAGACGGTGGCTCGTTGGGACGACTCAGATGTATTTGCGTGGCAGGAGCAACTGCAGCATTTGTGAATATCTGACCGAGTGCCTTGGCCGAGGGCAGCACCACGGCCTGAATCCTCGTCACCTTTAGTTCGTTGCGCCCTCGGTATAAGAGGGTAGAGTGGAGGGTGAATGTAGGACCTGTGACTGTTCAGATCAGAATTGTGATCGAACAAATTATCAGAATTTAATCCTCTTTTTTTCATCAGGGAGGGAAGATTCTTGGACGTTTGACCACTGAAAAGGTAAACTTCAGGGGTGTCCCTGCCAAACGATGAATCGTTCAGAGCTGGCAATGGGTATCTTGTCCCAGAAATGTCCTCCCACTTGCAGGTGGCTATATTCCTAGCTGCAAAATTTTCTGTGCTGCCACTGTAAAACTTCTGGGATGGACTCTGGCTGGAGAAACTCGAGCTGTGACTCCGCGGAAACGGCAGACCTACTCCTGAAGACCAGGAGGTCGCTATGGACAGCGTTGAAGAATCTAGACTGTTCTTGCTCTCTTGGTCTAAGGACGGTGATGATTTACATGGGCTCGGTGAAAACTTCCGACTGAGGCTCGGAGACGACTTAGCTGAGTCACTCAGGTTGGCTTGCTTCAAGGCTCTGAATTTTGGACTTGATAGGAGAGAATCGTTGAGGCTAACTTTGCTTGATGAGTTCTGGGTGAGGGATGACTGAATTTGAGCATTGTTCGATAGTCCAAACGAATTGTGGGGAGTAACCGGACGCCGATTGTTATTGAGGGCCGGTGATGCATTGGAGGACATGATCATCTTATCGCTAGTGTCCAGTTCATTTTCACGAGCATTTCTCCCTGCAGGACGTGAGTGATTGTCTTCCCGACTGAAAGTTCGCAAGCCCACATCTTCGAGACTGAACGAAAATCTGTGCTCTGGTTCAGAGTTGCCATCATTTTTCGATGATATGGGCGTACTTCTACGATGGCTCTGATTGGTGGGACTGAAACAACTCTGGTCCTGAATCAGCATTTGTGAAACGCTTCGAATATTCTCTTTGCTGTAAAAGTCCACGTCCTGCAAAGTTTTAGTGTCCGAATAAGTCGGGTTAGAAATGCAAAATCCATCAGATGTCTCCTGTTCGATTTTACCACAACTTTTGTAGACGCTAAATTCTTCCGACAGAGACTTTTGATAAAGTTCATGACTGGAAGCAGATCCTGTCAATGTGGCAGTGCCACTGCCCTCATTCTGAGAAGCCTTGGATGCAGTCGGGAATAAGTCATCTTGAGTTTTGTAGGTGGCAAACTGACCGTGGTTGTCAAAAGTTGAATGGCATTCCCCTGGCATTTGATGACTCACATAAGTAGAAAAGTGATATGCATCCCCTGAGGTTGGCGACTGCACTGGAGAAGTCACCCGCTTGTGTGGATAGGACATTGATTGCGATGAAGAAGCCCCTGATTGCCACGTAGAGGTCATCGATTGCCTGGGAGAGGTCACCGAATATGATTTTGTGGATTCTGTTGGGGATGCCGCCTGATTTTCTATGTAAGGTGCTGTCTGAATTTGGTAGTGGGTTAAGAACAATGGTTCATGGTTAATAACTGGCTGATCCTCATCCCTTATTTTGTGACAATTTTGTGGGTTGATTCTAATGAGGTCAGGGGTCATTTTTCTCTCCAGTGGACTGATGCGACGGATTTCAAAGTTTGATGTTTCGTGACCGTCATACCCATTCTGGTCATATTCGAGCGGGATATTTGCAGTCACATGGGATGGAGAGCGCTGACTGTTCTCTGTCCAGTCCCGTAGCGCAGACATAATACCGTCGGCGTCTCCAGCAGCGATTGGCGTTCGACTCCTGTGAGATGGGGCCATTTGATTGTAAAGTTGCGATGAATTGCTAAACCCTCCGCTGTTGGGGGGAATGACGTGGCCGTCAAACAGGCTAGACATGGTCGCCATTCAATATCCAGGTTCTATCCAAAAAACTTCAGGTTGCTTCTATCCTCCATCCACCTTGACCATGAATAAGCTGATCAAGCGTCGAAACTCTTTCCACTTTCGAAACAGGTTATGACCTATGACAAAGAAAAAAGGAAATAACTTAGAACGACCTAGTGGGTCAAACAAGATATCGTTCTGAATTTTGAGCTTTTGCCTTTGTTACAAAGTGTACATAGTTGGTTTATGAAAAATATAATTACATCAAAGACAAGTCTTCTCACAATGTTAATTCACACGAGGAATTGTGGGAAGCAAAGTGAATTAAACTGAGTTGACCATATATGGGGTGGATATACACACACTTTTAAACAGATTACAACACATTTTTTTAGACGTAAAAAGCAATTTACATGCTGTTCAAGACACCGAACGATGCATGCGAATCCTCTCTATATTAGCAACTGGTCTAAAAAAGGTGATTTGAAAATATTTTACAAAAAAATCAGTTTTTTGATACGTGTTGTAGGTATGACAACGTGCTTGTTTGATCTTCCGATTTTGAGGATGTGTGCATGCGCAGATGAAATTGGGAAAAGGCTTATTAAGCTCTTATTTCAAAACTTTTACTCTTTCCTATGTTTTGTTAAACAAAAAATATTAACAGTTGAAATATAAAATTTCAAAAACATTAAATAACCAAACATGATGTTTTAAATACGTCAACCACCAGTTGACAGTTTGGTTTTTTTTCTCATTATTTTTTTATCTCTAACAGTTGTTAGGATGATTAAAAACTTTTGATGAAATTTGATGAATTTCAATTGGAATGGATGAAGAACAGATACCAAAGATAATGTATCATCATCCATGATGGATGGATGGACGGATGGATGCACTTTACTCTCAACTTGAAGCAAAAATAAGGAAACCTGCACAGTGAACCTGCTGACATACAGACATATCAAATAGAACCCCACCTGCTTGTCTCAAGTTTACCTTTTGGAAGTAATGAAATTGACTGCCAATATCTTGAACATCTCACTTTCATTTTTTGAATGAAACATTAGGATATATGATTCATATTAATACTGTAAAAACAAAGTCTTTAATGTATTCACCTCAGAAAGACATGTACACCATACTCAAATAAATCATGTTTTATATGTTCAATTCAAGAAGGCTCCTGCTATCACGGAATTCAATTTGCATCTGAGTACTTGACTCAAACAATTAAGCTTTAATTTGTTACAGACATGTATCTTCAATATACTTCAGTGGACTCAATAGTGTGACATATATGATTTGTTTTGAATTTAAATAAAATATTGCTTTTGTATTACTGACAAAGAAATCATATTTTGAAAGCCAATATAATAGGCACAAAATGACATGATGATTCAAAATAAGGCAGCACATGTGTGCCCTTCACACAGAAGTTTCTCATAGATATAAATTCAGTTATACTTGTTCCTTAAGGATAATTTGTTCACCAACTTAATCCAAACTTTCAAAAATTCAAATGATACATATTCCACAATTCATATCTAAAAGAATACTGCTTTGTGGAGAAGCTTAACATTTTTTGGTGGTAATGAATCATTACGGTTTAACAATACTAGGAGCTATTTTCTTTGAATACCATGTTGGTGCATTTCAAACACATTTTGAACTACTGCAATGGCTACAGTAATGGTTGATACGGATTTTTGATCCACAGCAATGTGGTTGCTCATTGGTTGATATGGAGCTTTGAACTACATTAATAGTTACTTATTGGTTGATACAGAGCTTGAACTACGGCAATGTCTATTCATTGATGGATTCATCACGTGAACTGTAAATTTTTAATTTATTGATTTGAATGTGAACTATGATGGTTATTAACAAGTTGATATGGAGCTTGAACTATACTAATGGTTAATCGATTGAAATATGAAGCATGCACTACATCAGTAATGGTTCAGAAATGGTTATTTATTGGTTGAAGTGGATCTACAATGATGATCATTAATTAGTTGATAAGGAACTTGATTATGGAGCTTGATAATTATTCATTGGTTGATACAGAGCACACACTACAGTTGTGGTTAATAAATGGTTAGGAGCATGCATGGACTAACTGGTACATTATGGAGCATGGACTATACACTGATGGTTAACCACGTCACAAATTCAGACTCATTCAGTCTTATTTCAATCCAATTTTGTGGCATTGTGCGACATGACAAATCTGCATACCTTATTGACCAATAAAGTAAATTACAAGTAAATCTGAAAAATTATTATTTTAAAGTCAGTGTCGCAGATTTTTGTCGAGCTATTAATCTTCTGAGAAGAGCGTGCCAGTCACAAAATAATAATGCCGCTGTGGGAGATTTTGCACTGATTGGTTTACATGCCAGTTAGACACCTTCACAAGAAAGTACATAATTCTTACCCAAAACAAAATCTTCACAGCTGTTTAATCAGATTGAAACTCCACTTGCTTGGAATGGGCCTGGGAATCGACTCCGATCATCGTCACCGGTAGAGATCATGACTGACAATGCACGCACACATTCTTCCACAGGACCCACCGAAAGTGATGCCAATCAGCTACAGTATGACCATCTCACTCTCAGTCAGTGTCAAACTGATGTTTATTGCTCTTGCAGCAGCAGAAGAAAGTGAAAGACAATAACAGCCTCTCCTTGCTACCTAGGAAAACTTATTGATCTCCCCTCGAATGAAAAGAAGGCTCTCGATGAGCAACACAAATGAAGAATGCTTGTGTGCTTTTAACAAGCTTATTGATTTTCCTAGTCACCTATTCAATTTGAAAGTTTCCAGTTATATTGTAAACCAAAAAAGAAACTTGTTTGCCCGGCGGTGTCACGACCGGCTGGCAAACGGACTGGAGGGACAAACAGACACACCTAGCGGGGAGCTACCCCTTTGAAGGTAAAGTCAAAAGGGACATAATGTTTCCAGCACTGTGTGAATATAGATCACACAAGTGGGTTGAATGACTGATAAGTTGTAAACAACCTGTTTTGATTTAGGATCGTCTTTAGCGGGCGATCAATAACTTATCCCTTAAAGTCAATGCGGGGTTTGATTTCATCTTGCACCCTTCACCAAGATGTGAGAACAAAGTTGGATGGCTTGGAATGTTGTCCATTGATGCTTGATTAATGTTAGCCTGAGCCAACTTCAGTCAAAATGTAATTATTGCGACGAAGAAAATCTGATGGCAAATATAACTTGTTCACAAAGGATCAGAAAAAGAAATCACCCACTGCAGTATGAATTTACAAATAGGTTTCTCAAATAGCTATAAGATTCAAAGAAACAATCATACCTGACATCATTAAAATTAGTGTTTGCACCGTGCACCCGGGAGGCGAGTACCCAAGTGACAATGCCAGTACCTATAGTTCTGAAATTGCAAACAGGATTCAGAGCCTTAAATCACTTATAACAAAAACTTTTAGAAAAAAAATAAACTACCGACATTCATTAAACAGATAACGACACGAAGGAAACATAATTTGTTCACGAAGGATCAGACATTAAAGCACTGCAGAATGAATGTACTACAGGTTTCTCACATAGCTGTAAGATTCAAAGGAACGTTATCTTCAGTATCAGTTTTTTTTTGACATGCTTTGACCTGAATGGCTGGTGACAAAACTTTTACTTAGGTATACTTGTGAAAGACTTCTGGTGTAACAACACAATGAGCAAAGCCTTGGTCAAACAATCTTGAGAATGGAGTCATCACACTTTTGGAAGAAAGTCAAACAAATTTACTTTCCCATGTAAATCACAAATTCAAACTGTGGGGAGACCACAGGAATGACATTACTAAACCAGTCTCTGCATTATACACACACTTCCTGGAAATTGCCTCTTGTACTGTCAGAGTAACTAGCAACAAGTTTAAAAGATGTTTCTTTTCGTAAAGGGAAATTTAGGCATTTGCTTTACAGAAAACAACGGTTCCATATTTTTAAAACCGATGTTTGTGCAACATACAATGATAGGTGACTCAAAATAAGAAAGGACAGTAGTGCTGCCTTCTCAACAAGAAATGAGTTTCTCACAGATAGAAATTCAGTATTTGTTGTTCACTAGTCCAATACTTTGTTCATTCAAACTTTTCAAAATTCAAATGAAATATATTTTATTAAATTTTATATAAAAAAAAATTCACCTGAGTGTGTGATACACAGGGTAAATTCTGCTGCCTATACTTGGGCAACAGTTGCCTGATCATTTTCCCAGTCATTTTCATCATCCATGGCACTTCTCAATTCCTCAAACATATGGCTTTTCAATTAATCACTTTCTCATTTTCCCTGCCTTGAAAGCCTTTAACTTTGGGTTGCAGGATAGAGATTCAGGTAAAGATTGTTCCTCTCGTGAGACTGCATTTGCATGCCTGTTTAGAGGTCTACAAAGACGACAACTAGTGTGCATGTTCTTAATGAATTGCCTTGGTGCTCCACGTACCCGCAGTCAGGTGGGAACCTACAGGAACTTGGAGGAAGGCTAAACAAGCAATGCATCCTAGTACATGTTACTTCAAACTAAAGGGTTCAAAAACTAATGGTGAACGCAATTGATGTAGACACAACTGGTGTTGAACATAATATTAAGGAATTCAGCAGGCTATGATGAATCGCTGGTCACTGGTTAAATAAATTTGCCATTACAAGTTGGATTAGCTACAGTAGCCTACTTCCACCATATATCAACTACTTGCTTACTTTCATTCTACAGTGCCCTGAATCATCAACAGTTTGAAGTTGTGGCATGAACTTCGGGAGTCTGTTACTGTTCTATAGCTAAGATGATCTGGAAACAAAAGAATGAAATGAAGAATAAGTTTAGATGTCTCTGCATGCAATGCATAGCCTATTGTTGTTACTCACCATGTGACATCACGCTGTGAGGAGCAGCAATTCTGAAATCAGATGACACAATGTACATCATGTGAATTAAACACCATGGGCTAGCTGCTTCTGTCAATTTACTTCTAGGCCTACCATCATCAACGAATACATCCAGGCATCAACATCATAAATATGTAAAAAATTATTGGAGAAATTGAGAAAAATCAACAGAAGGGTATCATTAAAGTGTTGAACCAGTCAAAACACTAACAATAACTAGGCCAAATCATTCATTGACACAGACTTAGGCCTTATTACTGTAGACCTTGAGACAGTTGTTTACTGGATACTGTGAGGTCCAGTGGGTAAGTCATGTACTTTGTAAGTTCTATTGTAGGTATAGAACTTGTTGGAGTACATACAAGGTAGGCTAGGCAACATTCGGAAGTGCATGGTGGGCTGAAAATGCAGCCAGGGTACGTACAGGTAGGCTACGCACAGTAAGGAATAAATGATCGACCATTATTTAGCACCATTTTTTGTTTTACATCTGTTAATGTCAACGTTCTGTCAACGTCATTGATGCTTGATCTGTCAGGGGGTCGGGAAATTGAAACCTCTTTCTGATTATCATCTTTGAAAGAAACATAAGATCGGGATTTCATTGTCAATGTTAATTTACTGAAAATCTCGGCATCGGTTGGTGTAGGCCAAGGCTCTAGGGCTAGGCTAGCACTCTTTCGTGGTTTTGTCTCAAAACTTGAGTTGATAGACCTTGCAAGGCCCTAAGTTAGGCCTACTGCAGAGTGCTTCTTGAAAAACAAACAAACACAATACTTAAAAAGAAAAGGAAAAGCACACGGCACACATCGCAGATGTGATGACTAGCAAAGTTAGATATTCATGAACTTCTCAAAATCCCATTCGACCGAATCCCAAAGTACCGCGACTTTCTAAGCAGATTTTTACATGGTCCCTTGGTGCAGGGTCACTGTTTAAACAGACGACATTTTTGAGCGCTACACGTCCTTGAGTTGGCCGACAAGGTCAATAAAAGAAATTAACCCAAATTCTTTTAAAATTTTACTTTTTTCTCAAAATTTTGACTTATCTCACAATTTTAGTTGTTATTTATCGATGGAGCGCTTTGAATAAAGTTTAGAGTAGAATTTACCTGCCGCCAAGGTCACACCTTTAATCCGTCCTTTGTATGTTCCTTAATAACAAAAGATTTATATACCGAAATTAGAAAGTGCGGAACGCAATGTATTTGTCGTCTGCTACAGTCATAGAATTCCAGTTTGCAACTTAGCTCCATCTCCTCAAAACGTTATGCGTGTGATGAGTAAAGGAAAGTTCACCATTTGAATTTTGGAAAGGCTGGGTGGACCAACTATTGTTGAGTAACAAATAACTGCATGAATTTCTATTGGTGGGGAAACCTATTTCTTGAAAAGAAGGCCACTGTCCTACGTTCTATCATTCTATGTCTACAAACAGTGGCTTTAAAAATGTGATTGTTTTCTGTAAAATAAACGGCTTACTTCCCTTTTAGGCAACTTCTCATCTAGTTGTCAGAAAATTCGACAGTCCTGCCTCTGTAGCTCATTTGCACAAGGTAACTTACTGAGAAATGGGCTTAATGTAGTTTAATTTTATGCCACCTTTTCTTTAAGTGTTGGCAGTCCACATCAAAGCATTGTACTGAGCGAGCTACTTAGTCGACTTAAATGATGTTGTAGGTGAATTACACATGAACTGAACCCATCTAGTAACTGAAAGAATACATAGCTTTGAGCCAACTAGTACACAGCCAATCTTCAATGCAATTTGGGGAGGTTTGCAAAGTTTGGGAGGTTTGCAAAGTTTGCAAATTATTCAGTTACGTGTGTTATGATTTTCCAAGTTTCTGCCACTGCACGTCCTTCACCATCAAGGTATTTGCAGAGGATGTTGAATGAAAGGCCACTGAAATTGCTTAAAGAAGCAGCAGTGTCAAGAAAAAGAAAAGTTGTAATAGGGCTGTTTTGAATGTGACCTGTATGGAGATGAAATGCTTGAATATTAACAGAGTGCAGTCAACCAGTGCTAAGCACAGCAGCCCCCCCCCCCCCCCATCATATTGCTGAAAATGACTGTGGACAGAACATTTGGCTTTAATAAAATTGAGGCCACCTCACTGTTTACTTAGTTACAGCAAAATGAAAAAAAAATATTCGGACAGGGTGTGTGCTTAAGAAAAACTATTCAGTGAAGCCAGAAAAGACCCAAGGAAGTTACTTTTCCACTTAACAACACATCAACTTTTCCAGTTTTGCTTTCCATTTCCAGTTTTGCTTGCAACTGAGTTTTAAAAACATTCACTTGCCTATCTTCAAATATTGCAGAGCTTACTCCTCTAAGCCAAAATAAATGTTCAGAGACTTAAGCATGAAGGATGGTGGTGAAGGGGGGGGGGGGATGACAAAGGGACAGTGGAAGGCAATACTCACCCAGCTGGCACTTTACACAAAATACTGACAGACAATTGTATTGCTTTTTTTCACAACAGGTACTTGTTCTCTCTATTTACATTTACATAAGCATACGTCCACCGATAATTTTACTTTTTCACAATTAAATACATAAATATATGACTAGTATCTTCATCTGAATTTACATCACAATACAACTAACAACTTTTCATTTTTCCTGCCCCTGTCATCTGAGACAGCGATAATACTAAACCATCAAGTTCCAGACAGGCAATTATCGGTTCTAACACAATCAGGTTGCTACAAAGTGGTGGGACTTCACACACACACAGAAAAAAAAAAAGTGAAGGGAAAATTCAATGGACCGAATTCAAATACATTCAACAGTCAACTACCACTGTATTTTGCATTCAGCATTATTCGAAAATCGATCAAAGGCTTCACATCTCGGTACTTTTTATAATTTGGACCAATTATCTGCTCAAGTGCGAGCATTCATTACACAAGATAAAAAAAAAGAAAGAAAAAAAACACTTGTATGTGATTTTTTTTTGTTCAATAGGTATGGCAGCGATCCCTACAAAATGTTACCATTACAAAAATCTACTCGAAAGATCAGTTACAGAGAAACAATAGACATATTTGTTGAATACACTAGGGTTGAGCAAAATGTGTATCAAAAGCCTTAAAGTCACCTCCCTGCCCCACCCCACCCCACCCACTTTTCCACACCGTCTTGCTTGCCACGGTATGCTTCCTGTGATTGATAAATATGTCATTTTCATAAACAGTTACAACATGTATTTTGAAATTCACTTAAAGAGGGTGATTAAGTGCATGAAGTAAGACTCAAATGCTTCTCTGGGTGAACCAAATACAAATTAAGTCTTTATACCAATCCTGATATGAAAAAATTAGAAACAAAAATGAACAAATTCTTCACCCCGCACTAATTTCTCTGTGGCGTCCCAAACCCTCTCTCCTCTTTGACTCTGTACCCTGGTGGAATCAGGTTCCATTAGTTAAAAATTCCTGATTAAAAGTTTGAATCTAAAATCTTTCAGTGTCACCAAAATTCTATCAAATATTTCCTTTATTAATAACAATAGCATCTTCCGAAGATTTCATTATCTCATTTTTATACTATATAATATAAATATATTTTTTTATTACATCCATCAATCGTTCCACTCCCACCCCCCCCCCCCAACTTAGGAGTGTAAAATTCTGTTTGCATTTAAACTTTCACACAAGGCGGAAACAACCCACAATATCGCCAGCGTGAGGCAGATGTTAATTGTGAAGGTCTTTCATAGATTTTTAACTTTGGCAGCAACTAGCCGGACAGTGAACAGGCATTACCTGACAAGTCGACATCCATCAGATGTGAATTAGGATGTGACACTGGCTATAACATCTTCTTTAATTTCTTGTTGCTTTCAATACTGCAAAGTTTCAAAGCTGAAAAATTAATGTCCACAACATGAAACCATTTACACGAATGCATCGATGCAAAAAAGGAGGACGAACACAGACAAAAATGTGATGTTACAGGAAATTTAGAATGTAGACTGATGGTCAACTTTTCAATGCAAGTTGGGAATGAATTATATCAAAAAGCAAAAGGTCAGGTGTGTATATAAATGCTGATTCATACACACACCCATGAGTGTGGATCATGGGGGCGGGGGGGTAGGTGAATGCATCCCCCTTACTTATGGAGATGGATTCATGCCCCTTGCACAGACAGTGATACTTACATATGTCTAACAGCAAACTAACTTGAAATAAGAACAACCTCTTTTCTTCTTCCACTGAATCAAATACATTCAGCCATAAAAATTTGCTTTTTCACCTTTTTTTTCTGTGAAGTGCACAACTCCAACTTACTATTCCCTCATTCTAAAATAGTCCATGAAGAAAATTGCAATAAAGACAAGCCCTGGCATGCATCAAACATATGAATAATTGATGCTGAATACATATTTTTATTGCAGGTTTAGAAGATGCTTTTGCCTTGTCTTTTCCTCTTTCTTCAACTTCGATGACTCTATCGACACTCCACCCCGTTTCTATGTTCCATGCTCCCTCCAGTCTAGTGCCCCTCCCCCCTCGCTTACTCTTCCTAAAACCCCCGCTTACTCTTCCTAAAACAACAGATGGTAGAGTGAGGAATATTTCATTAAACCCAAAAGAAGACATCACGTCTATGCAAAACAAAACCTTAATTAAAAAACAGGTGGTATGAGGTTTCCTATGACATAAAAACTTGTCTAAAAGTAAAAAAAAGAGAAGCACAAAATATCAGCTCTTTTATTTCAATATGTCATTAATATTATTAATCATTTGTTCTTATGCTTAATATACTATATCAGTGACTTCCATCTCACCAAATATTCTATGGCTCATCAATGGACGTCACCTGTTTTTTTTTTTCTTTTTCATGACGACGTTGCACATTTTGGGACCAAGCACTTGCAAATTGTTCAGATAGTCTTCGTGCTATTACTGCTGGTTGAAAATGTGGAATGAAAATGACCATTTTTTTGTTCGTGCTTCCAGATAAGAAACAAACATTTTGCATGTTCCACTTTGTAGGACTGGTTGATTAAATTATTGATTAAATCAAAATTAATAATTTGACTGTGCAAATCACAAACAGCAGAGCCATGAAAATCTCAGAGAATCTGAAGAACACTGGAAATTGAACGACCATGAGAAAAAAGGGGGGGGGGAAGGGAACAACATGGACATGAATAATTGGGACTTCAACTAAAACCCCCAGCCATCACTCCAAGTTACTGATAATGAAACTAGGGACCAACATACCTACCAGCTCCCTGAATACGAGCTGTTTGAGAACATGCAACCTCTGATTTGTTTAAGCTATGACAATGTATTTACTCTTGGAATGATGAAACTTGCAAATGCGTGTTGTGCCTTTATGCAATTACTGTCTAAATGCAAGAAATGAATATCTGAAATTTTTCCACCAACATTAAACCTGAAAGTGTCATCACCATTTTGAAAGTTTCCAAAACTGACAAGGCGATGATTTTAATGTCTAAAACAGTAGTACTGACCGTTTATCCGTGTGGTTGATTCAGTCAATCTATGTGGACCTTGAGGTACATTAAAAAATTCAGTTCATTAAGTATCTGTGTTCTTAAATTTGATTTCCAAAACCTAACCAACTGGTAACTCAAACGAGGTTGATCCCTTTGAAGATGAAATATATTGCCACTTGTTTCCTCTTCAAGTTGCTTTCTCTCATCATTTTCTTGCAACTACTAGTTTTTGTCACGACCAAAATGCGTGACAAAGTAAAATTTAAAAGACTGATGAATAAATACTAAGAATGATTAAGTACAATATTCACTTCTTTTTGCAGACCATTACAGAGATAAATACACCACTGAAGGAGAGAAACAAAGCTAAATTGTAATTGGATTTTTGTTCTTGTTGTCGTCTACGAAATAATTAAGGAAAGCAAAGAAGAAAAAACATACAGTCTGAGCTATTTCCACGATGAACCGAATACACACAGTTTCAGCTAAAGATAGATTCACTTAATCAAAAACACCTTAAAAGAGGAAAAAGAATTAAGAGCATTAAAAACACGATCACCGATGGATGTTTTGTGGATAAAAGTTAAAACAAAGGCAACTGATGTAAGTAGAATATTACGAGGCAGTAAAAACAGCGACTCTGAGGGAGGTGAGATACGATAAAGTATGCAAGAAAAAGATTCTACCAAAGACAAGAGTGGCAAATCTCAATGAAGATAGGACTTGAAAACATATATATATATGTTTCTTTTTTTATGGCCAATCATTGAATTGAACGTAAAAGGCGCTCCCTTTCGAGATGGAAAGAAATGCTTCACCAAAGGTTGAGTTAAGTCTGAAAATGGCATGCTGACCGATTCTGATTCACGAATGCTATGAGGTTGGGATATTGAGAAAGAGAAGATACACAAACGTTGAACGAAATGAAGACTGTTTGCCACGAGAGATGTGACCAAGAGTCGCCAGAATCTGCCGACACTATTTAATGGTTTGGAATGAAGAGAGTAGAAAACCACCAGACCAAAAGAGGTCACACACAATTTATAAGGAGCACTACTTTAAGCACTACAAGATCTCCATCTGGGGAATACAGAGGGCGCTATGAATGAACACACAGGGAATGAATGTTATCTTCTCCTCGTCTGATTTTTTTTTTTATCTGCCTCCCGGTAGAAGTGACGGGGAGAGAATGACGAGCAAATCTCGAGAAGAAGAGAGGATCTGGGAATGAATGAACTGCGATTGTTTCCTTTGAGTCATTCTGAAATGATGGAGGTACTCTACTTGGCTTCTTCTGGCTCCTGCAGGGTGTGCCACTGAGCAATGGGACGGCGTGGGGAGGCTAACATGTCACTCCAGTGCCTCAGGCCAGCACCGGTGGCATTGCAGCCTAATGTTACCTTGCCGATGGGCTCGCTGCTTCCAAGCTTGTCGTAGTCCACCACCGTGACAACCAGGGTCACTTTCTGCAAGTGAAAATGATTCATATCTGTAGCACATGTCATGTGAACAACTTAAAAGCTATCAACTTTTACCTCTGGATGCATTTACATTGTAAGGGTACAAGAGCAGTATTTTTTTTTTTCCATTCTGAGTGTGCCATGTTTTTCACGTCTCATATATATTGCATCAATCCTTGTAATATTGCTTTGGTCATGTAATGTGAAAAATGATACCCAAGTCTTGTTGCATTATATTAGTGGATTGACCAATTCAGACACTTCGTTTCCTATGGCAACTTAACACTGTAAAGTGAGTAAAACCATCTCTTGAAAAAAACAAAAAAATGCAACGGACTACCCGATCAAACTTACGTAAACGTGACTACCTGACAAGACTGCCGGAACACTGCCCAATCTTCCTTCCAAGATCATTACGATCCTCTAAACCCCTTCGCCATCATAGGGAAAACCACCTGGGTCCCCCATTTTGGGTCAAAGACGATTGAATATCCACCCAAGGTTCTAATGCCATTGTGATTGCACTGTCTGGTTGACAACTGCGTTCTAAAGAGACTGAACATGACTAACATATATTCAAAGCAAAGTAATCAAACACAAGAAAGCACAACTCTGACCATCGGTTCAAATGTGCTTATTATGATAGAGTGTTTGGTCAATTTAGTTTGGTGTGCTTAGGGGTGAAACCCCAGGGGCATATATACCTGACACTGATACTACCAAGTAGCAATTATTGACTGTCCAGTGGATCCAAGGGGGCCAGGTTTTTCACAGCTACAGCTATTGTTGGCTGTGCTGGACAGAATTTTTATAGCTTACAGAGCATTGAAAAATGGATAATAGATCAATCAACTTCATAGGCCATTCCGTTTCGCATTGGGGGAGTATATTCAATTACACATACGCACTACTAAAAGTCTTGACGTGTAGAGAAAGAAATGACATCGTCATAACTAGAGGCTCCAGCCTAGGTTAATAATCACCAACCATACAATGCAGCATTCTCTTGTGTCTTAGTACATTATCACAAGATATCAGTCGTGCACAATCATCGAGAACCCACGGAAAGTCATCTCATGAAAGTTGTTTACGCATAGTTTTGTGAGGGCATACTTTACTAGTTTTGCTACTTCTGTACTAGCATTTTGTATAGCTTAGAGGAAGCCCTAGCTAAATGCATACACCTAGCTGTGGGCCCTACCTTGCATTCTGTGCATGCGAAACACAACATGTGGAAGCAGACTACTACAAGAATATCAAACTGTTGTCGCGAGTAAACAGACTCCGCCGATGCCTAATCTACCGATCCTCCGGCTCACCTGAATCTGTTCGAACGGCACCTCGAACCCGAACGACTCGTTGTAATACGGGTTCAACGTCCGTTTCTTGATCGTCGTCTTCTTTTTCTTGATCCTCTTGTTGTTCATGTAGAGAGAAATCTTCACGTACGGATCTGAGAAGAGACAGAGGTGAGAAAGATCATCATTTGAAATGTGACAAAACATCACATCTACCAAACGGTGCTGGCTCATTTTGAGTTGCGATGACCTTCACATACGATGCTGGATCAATGGCCCGATTGGGGTTGATAAAACTACGAGAGCGTGCACTTTCCGCTGTGCCTCCACTGTAGGAATCCTCAAATGGAAGCACGTACGCCACCGTGACGCACGACATGGTTTGGTTTGGGATGCAAAAAGCACTGGGAGTACATTGAAAAGTTGAACATTTGTTAATTATAATTACAAAAACTATTCTGTCTCAAAAATTGGTAAATCTGTTACTTCATACAGATTAATTTCACTAACTTAGTACCATTTTGCATCTGAGCCTCTTCTAAAACACATAAACTTTCAGGAGGGGCAGGAGACATTGCCTTCCTTTATCGCCTCCCTTACACCCTTCCCCAAGAATGGGACAATCAGAGGCACATTTGTATGAAAAACATTCAGCCACGTGGCGTTTCAGCAAATTTAATTTAGAAAGTCTTCCCTTTTACCCTTCCCCAAGGATGGGACAATCAGTGGCGCATTTGTATGAAAAACATTCAGCCATCGTTTCAGCAAATTTAATTTAGAAAGTCTGGTCTGGAGTGTACTTGAAACAAGGCAATATCTTGCTCTTTTATGAGATGTGAAAAATTCATGCATCTCTGGGTCTTGTGGGATAACTATGCTAGTGAATCACACTTTAGAGAAAGGATTTTGTAAGCATTGGCAATACATAGCAGGGTTTCTAAATAAGGGGTTAAATGAAGAAAGGAGGTTGTTCCCTCTTTATGAAGGAAATAACAATTCCCTTTCTATTGTGTGTGTCTTTTCATAGCGGTGTAAGGCCAATGCAGCCAACAACTATAATCGTGCCATCCAATTTCGGAAGGGCTCCACATGCAGGACTATCCTCCGCGTGGTGAGAAGATACAAAGCAAAAATACGGTAGACATCGATCACATTTGTTTTTGATTTTCGGTGAAAATTTGCATCTGTCGGTCAAAGTCAAAAAGGTTTCTCCCTGTGAAGACTGTCGCAGACCGTGGTATATTGCAAAGAAAGTAATGCCTTTTGCAATCCTGATATTTAGTTTCTGAAACCTTGAACAGGCTCATCATATACCATTCCTCTTCGACTTGAGATGGGATCGTCAATTTCCGAAAATGTTCCTCACCTCCGATGTGCAATCGTTTGCTTTGAATGCGATGAAATTCGCTCAAACAGAAGCTTAATTCAGAAATATAAGGTAGCAGTCTCTGAAATGATCTGGTTGCAATTTACAAGCAGCGTTCAAACTTTGTGCTGTCGGATTGAGATGGCAAGTAAGTGGAATAAAAAGGCTTGCTGAAAGATGAAACTCCTAATGTGAATTTTCAAGGATTTTAGAAACGTAGATGCAATGTACTACAAACCCAAACAAAGGTCTACTGAAAAATTAAAAAACTGTCTTCTTAGAAGCCTGCATTTAAGAGTAAAATCATTTCTATTCATGCATTTTTCTTTGGGATCCCTCCAGTAACATCATTTATCTGTACCTGATAGTCCCCCGACGTCCATCTTCTTCAAATTCTTGGCTTCTAGGACCACCACCGTCAGTTTCCCTGCCGTGGGGACGTACCGAAGGGAGAAGCAAATGTCACCCAGTTCTGATTTGCCCTAATCACGAAAATGAAACAAAGAAAATGTTCGCAATTGTTGAATATGTGGGGGAACTTTGAATAAATCTGGCATGCGTGTTTCTGTACCCTAGGCATGACATTCCCATAGATTGCAGATTGAATGCACCGAGGGCGGCGTGTCAAATGAACCCCACAGAGATGACCTTTGTGCGTAACAGTATAGTCATACTGTGGAGATACATTGTGATGCACAATTCATTATGGGATGACACTCTATCTCTCAACCAATACACTGTGAGTCTTCCAAATTAGAATACCAAGTTTTTCCACTGAGGAGCCCACTGTAATGTAAACAAATCGTTTAAAAAAAAACTGCTTCATTTTTGTTCACTCTCATCTTTGAAGCAAATAGTTTAACTGACCCATTCCATCTCTTGAGCTTGCCCAAATATGACTCAAAACTAATAGTTTTTGCAGTTCTCCCCCCACGAACAAACTAAATATCCATACACACCTGCTGATGAAAATGTCCCTAAACTGGCCGGAGCTCAAAATCACATTTTTAATGAACTTCACCCCAAACCTTCATAATTTTCTCATATATATGTATTTTTTTCGCTTCTCATTGGTACTGCTTTCTACCATATATTGTGATCAGGTTTTAATTTGATTTACTCTTCATTTTTCTGTCTAGTTTGACCAATTTCCATTAAATATTACATGGGAAATAATACATACTTTTCAGAACTGTTACCCTACACGACAAGTTTTTGCAAGTTAAATGCTTTAAAGACAGTGTGCGTAAATACAATAAACATTCGTAACTACCACCTTTTTCCCTTCTCCCCACCCACTAAGTTCATTGACTAGAGTTACAATTTGTTTTTTGTCACTGAAATGCATCAGTACTTGGAGTTACAAGTTGGAAAACACCATCTCCATCCGATCAATAGCTCTTAGAAAACACATCCTTTTTTGGCACGACTGACCAAAAAGCGAGACTTTGCATGTGTATCCGTGGGTAGTGTCAGGCCATTGTGAATATTCATGACTTACATCTCCTCCTGGTACCTCAGCACTCTGAAGGTCCCTCCACTCCTCAACCACGCTGCCCAGATCAATTTGCGAGAGTTTCACCTTGACCTCGCCGATGATGTCATGCCTGGAGAATCTGTCGAAATCATAGATGGCAAAGACCACCGTTTTGCTGGCGACTTCTCCATACGGTACCTGTCGTCGAGAGAAATGCAGATAGGCAGGGTTTAGTCAAAACTGTGAGACAGCGTCTTTAACCCAAAAATTCTTCATGTAACGGCTGACTGTTTTCACAGATATCACCATTAACGTCTACTTCCTTTCTACAATGATATGGTCACAGGCTATCGAGTGGACCCACGATAAAAAAAAAGAAGGGCAAAAGAAGGGTGATGATTCTCAATAAATTAGGAGAAAACTACGATTATGCAGATCAAAGGCTGGTCTCATTCTGGCTTGCAGACATAGCTTTAATCAATACCTACCACCAGTACTGATGATGTCTTGTGACACTTCTCAATTTTCCATTCTCACAAACTTGACCACCGCCTCCTATTCCCCCATTCCCCTCCCCCCATCCCATTCTCAAATATCATATTTGACAATGAAGCACTGTTTGAAGGACATAACATACTTTTCTTTTTGTTTTGAGTTGTGGCGAGTCACAAAAGGAGGACAACGTAGGATTTTTAAAGAAAATGAACGTAGGGAAAGTAAAGAAAGGTCTTAAAAATAAGAGAAAGTAGGATAAGTACAATGCACTTGAAAGACTAGCAGTTGTCCATTACACAATCCATCCTGACTTCCATAGTTGCCCATATGAAACCAGTGATTGTACGCTGGTTGACTTTTAAGCATCAAAACCTATTTCATTGTATTTCAACATTAAACCATTTCGTGTTGGGCTTACACTGATTGACTTTAAATAAGCGTTCTTTAATGGATTGTCCATGGCTTTGCCAAAACGCCTCACCGTCTCGCAATTACAACTTGGTCATGCTTTCAGCCCATCAGGATTTCTTTTGGTAATGTTGATGATTAATACCAAGGAGATAATTTATGAGCGTCGATCATTATACGTTGGTGTTCTGTTTGAGATTACGAGGAAACCCGATAAGACCAAGTGCTTCATGATCAGAGCATTTGTTTGTGTTTTGCACATTTGTTTGTGCGTTTCTGTCAGTGTTATCTCGGTGGTTTGGTACGACAACTTCTCGATACGATCGACGGCTGCCTTGCAGCTGCGTGCAAAGCCACGGCAATCATGCTGGCAGGCCGTACTCACACACAGGTCTGTTGATTATATCAAAGAACGTTACCTTTCTAAAAATGGATCCTCTCAAATTTACGGCAATAAAACAAAAAAGAATTAAAAATCACATAAAACATAAAATGGAGTAATTACAGAACAACCTTTGAATGGTAATAAACCATAAGATTTAATGCATCACCATAGCAACACCATAGCAACTCTCCAAGCAAATTGTGCACCAGTATATGTGTGTCATTACATGTGTTGAAGTGTCGTGTGCTTGGTAGTCTGACTTTCTGCGGGTAGCTGGCTAGTCTATACCAGCATTCAACAGTCACAGTCATATGCCTGCTATCCAAATCTTACATTTTCTCAAAGTGGTACAGCATCATCCCTTTCACTGAATAGTGACAAAACAGTCTTGTTTTTAATCGATTATCGTCTCACGGAATCACCGAGGTATGCGACCACATGCAGAGTTAATTCTCGATCAAATAGCGTAAACCTGTGTGCGAGTGGGTGAGAGTTAGCTTATCAATTCAGACCGTTCACAATTATGGGACCCGAGCAAAATTTGGATGATGCAGCCACAGTGCACCGATTTTTATTCCTGACTTCCATTATAAACATTTGTGATAAGTTTGTGTTAGCCACGAGTTCTCGACATTGCTGAATAAAACAGCCGTTGTAAAGAGGGCGTGACTTTGATTAAAGATACACTTAGACGCATACTACTTTTGTGTGTGAGTGTGAAGTATGAAGACACGTACTGGTATGTCTAATGTAATCAAGTCTGTTGATTAACAGAAATTATAGTAAGTGTATTCAAATCAAAGTGGAGATAAAATTTCAGTATCTTGAAGGAACCTTTTTGTGATGAATTCCTCACCACTCACTGGTTTACAGTAGGTTTTCATGAGTGACTATATACTCACCCCTTGCCTCACTAATGAATTATTTGCTCTAAATGTCTCCAAAATTTATCCTAGCATGGCGCCCTCTAAGGTCTTGCCAGCCCTCGATTGGCTCAGTGAGAGGGGTAAGTACGTGACTACGATGTGAACTTCAAGATTTCTTATTGCTCCATAGAAATGCAGCTCATTAACTTTGCTAAAATTCATGTCACACATCACTGATCATGACAAATGCAAACAACTTTGAATGTTATATAGGACACATACTTGCAATGATGCGACTATTAAGCAAGCTTACATGGTGTAACTGGAAAAGGTTCTAGCGGATAAAAATTCCAAAGTATTTTTTAATCACGCACCCATTACTTGGTAGTCACTTGTATTGGAAAAGGAAACTCAACTGTTGATCTTTGTTTCAATCTTATAGGGGGGGAGGGAGTTTGACAAAATGGGATCATATTCCCAAACGCATGCAATGTCCAGTGGTAACACATGAAGAGTATATGTACTCTTTTTTCATCAACCAAAGGAACATTGCAGGAAATGCAACGTGCAAATATTGTCATGGCATCATAAATCCAAAAGGAGCAATGCATTTCAAACGTGCAGTATGCATAGCCAAGAGCTAACTTTATTAATGACAGTATCAAACTGCTGTATACTACACACAAGATTTGCAATCTTCAAAATGTAAAATTAATGTAGTAATCTAATCTTTCTTTCATGCTGGTAATCAGGTGTATGTTATGAACTAAAATATGTTCTGATCAACTTTGATAAGGTAAGTACAGCCAAGTGAGTCTCCATTGTCTCAGTCTGATTAAGAACAATATATAGGATCAATGTTGGCCACCAGTATCAAACTACAAAAATTCTACCAGCAATATTTGCTTATGATAATAGTCTCTACCACCTTTTCTGCATTTACAGGTGAGAGCACATCCTGACAGCGGAGACTACGTCACATCTTGAATTTTTTTCCAATCAAATCTGATACTGGCTTCATATGTGTTCATAATGTAAACCAAACCACACATAAATCAACACTGGGAGGTGGCAAATTCTTAGGAAAGGATTTACATTTTAATGCAATTTGAAATTCAAAGTATTAAGGGTGAATATGACTCACCTTAATTGCATCACATATCAAAGACCAATCAAAACGATACATTCAGGGAAACGAAGTACAACTTGGAATAACATTTGACTGGATGACATTTCGAGCCACCCATTGTGGTGTACATTTTTTCATTATTCCAGGTCTTTAGGCCGTCACACGTACTGAGCAATCTGAAAACAGCACTGTTGTGAAAAAACGTCCGATGAAGGGGAGGGGGTTGGGTTCAGGGGTTGGGTTCTTCTGGTGGTGTAGGACACTTTCACCTGTCTTGAGACTGTTGCCTCGTCTTGGCAAGAAGGAACTACCAAAACTGAGCGGATTTGGTGGATTGTGACGTGTCTCCTCCAACTAACTGTACCTATTATTACCTAGCCCCTTGGGTGGGAGAATGAGAGAGGGGTCATCAAGCCATACAGAATCTGGACTTTTCTTGGACTCCCTTAGAGTCAGTGTCCAAGGCACTCTTTTTAGCTAGACAGCGAACCAGCAAACGTCTTGTTGAGAGAGTTGAGTGAGAAACGAAATAAATTACCTCTCTTATGTTTTTTTTTTTTAAAAAAAAAGAGGAATTGTGAGCATTAACCTCACTGGTTCTTCTCCGATGTGAATTCCTCTTTTTCATCAAAATAGCAATAAGTCGCAATCTCACCTTAAAGACAAAGGACTCATTGAAAACAGGGTTGAGAGTCTTGCGGTGAACCTTGGTCTCAAACTTCTTCTTCTTGTCTGGCATGAGGTACACCTTGACGTAGGGATCCGATGTACCTGAGAAATCCATGCCGGGCAGGTCTGATGCTTGGATCACCCCGACGGTGAGCTTGTCGTAAGGAAAAGAAAACGACAGCAAAAGTTAAAACACCAAAAAAAATAACCATAATATACCTATCAAGAAAAGAATAAAAAAGTAGACCTTAAAACCATGTAAAACATCATCCAGAATATGAGAGAATTTTGAAAGGTACATCCACTTGATTTTCCAGTTATTAGAATAATTAGTCAAGTTGTCACATCCAATATTTATACAAACAGGCCAACTTTTTTTTTTTCATTTTTATTTTAGTCTGGCTTGTACTAGCTATGTGCATGTATAAAAAGTACCACCGGTGAAAAAGTGTCCTGTCGCAAATTTTCAAAAGCCAAATTGAATCATTGATTACTTTTACATTTTATGGTCATGCATATTCATGGAGATCCTCTTAGCCTGATCACTTGTCATGAGTATGCGAAGGAAACTTCACAGGTTTGGAAAAATTTAGTGAATTTCACAAAGTGAAAGGGCCCCTTTAAATCAGAACATGTATGATTGTAAAAAAAACCCTTAATACAAATTAGCTGTGGAGTTTCCTCCAAATATTGTATGGTAGTTGTAGGCATCCTACAATTGGTGGGATGAGAGACTGGCTTCACGGCATGAAAAGTTCTGACCAAATATTTTATTCATGTGTAAGAAAAATATCATTTTTCTATTCAAGGCTGTTTCTTTCCAATTGTTACTTTATCAACTTAAAGTACTAACATGCTCCTGCCCAGAAGGCATACGGGGGCTTTACATCCCCAAAATGCTAAAAAATGGTCTTATACCAGACATCTAGAGACAGAATGAAACAAAGAGAGGAGGCTGAGAGGTTCAGTTGAACAGTCAAACCGACGTTCAGTCCTCCATGCTCAGTATCTTCCACATTTCATCTTGCTGTGCCTGAATCGTTCCTGTGAAGATAAACTGGAATTCAAACGATAGTCCCTGGATATGAGTGTCAACCAGCTCATGTCTCAATGATTCTGACCACTAGGCCAGAAAGTATTTCTTTCTACAGTGTCCATAGCGACGAGAGTCCATCTACTGCAGGTAACACTTTGCTATCCCAAAATACAAATCAAACCTGCTAAGTCAAAGCCAAAACACCAAACAGGTTCCTTAAGAAAATCTCAACATCCTTCTTTATTTTAGAGATCCGGGGTGAGGTTAAATGGTGTTTCTTCTCCACCAGATGATATTTTTGTTACAGTTTCCAGTTTTAAGTTCACTCTTAGAATCAGCATGTTTCTATACAGAGGAGCAGACGTACGTTCTGTACATGCGATGATAGTTCAGGGGTGTAAAGAGAGGCAGCATCGTTACTCCTCTTCGGTATCTAACATTCCACTACGAAACTGCTTTGTCTCTTCAAGTAAAACACATCAGAGCTGTTGCACATTTTTCTATCATGAATGCTATACTTTCCCAATTCCTGCCTGCTTTAACTTCATTCACTGCAGTACACAGCCATAAATTAAACCTTGACTTTGACACTTTATTACAAACTCATCCTATTTTGCCATCATTTGGAAGTGAAGCATGACTAGTCAAGTTTCAAAGCAAATTTGTTACCCGGCTGGATAATTAGGGTTTAAAAAAAAAAAAAAAAACAGGTTGCATTAACTTCTCCAATCTTAACCCAATATCATTTCAAATAATGACTCAAACCGATGCATATGAAATCAGACAGTCACATTGATTAAAAAATCATCCACATAAAACTATAAGCTAGACCAATGAATCCCACATAATCGGGCAATTGCCATGGCAACATTTTCAAATCAAACGTTACAGCAAACGTAGAAACTGTAATTATATTTCATGTCTCTGGCATGTATGCTCCGGGAGGTTATTGTCCTTACTGACTTAACTGCCAGCTATCATAACTGAACTCTCTTTCTGGGACTTTAACAGGTAAGGAAAGGAAAAACAAACTTGGATATCCACTGCTATGATAAAAGACTGTGTTCATCTGTATTAGATGATTCTACGCTGGCTTGTCCGAGGGAATACTAAGGAATCCCGAGATGATATATTGATCAATGGCCGCTTCGCTGGGGGATGCTGTTTTCTAAATTATGGACCGGCTTGACTGATGATGTGTGAATTTTCATTCGTAACACGGATGTGACGCCATGGTTACGGCGTAGGCAAACAGCTTACTGTTTCATTGCATTCATCCGATGCAACATTTTCTTCAGCATAGGACAATTGTTGCATTTCCCCATTGTCACGTTTCACGATCTGACACAAACATCGTATTGCAAAACGTTTTGAGAGTCTTTGCCCTGCATACTTGCTGTGCCATGAATGTTAATGTGTTAAACTTTGGGATAATGGAAACTGTGGTGCATCGATCAATCCCAATCTACTGTGCCAGTAAGAGTTCCCATTTTTCAGCCACTGTTTTGCCCAATTGCACAGCCAATAAGTTGCACATGAACGAAAACTTTGTCTGATAAAGCCCCCTATCATACACATGTTTTATATTAACCTCAAGAGTCACACTTTATCAAAATATTACCTTGAGCCACTATATATATCTCTCATTTGTATGTTTTGGGTTCTCCCTTCAAGTATTACCAAATGATAATATTTCATGACTGACCTTTTCTGCTCTGCATCTGAGCAGAACCACCAAACTGCAAGTGGGGAAAACTGTTTAATTTTGATTAAGTGAGTACATGTATACAGTGAGGCAAATATATTATTCATGATGTTTTGTCAAGCCATGTATACCCACTGCATTTTTAGCTTTTACTGTGTGCATCGATGTGTAGCATTAGTTTCCATTAACACTCACCATGTACCTCTAACCAAGTGCTGTCTTTATTAGGGTTTTTAACTTAAGGAGCAGGTGAGGTACGTAATGTGTTATTAATATAAGGGTGACAGCAGAGGCCTCGGTGTTGAGATGCAGCTATTGTGAATGCAATGCTATTAGTCTTTAACACTCTGAACACTACATGCTGTACAATCAAACCTATTTTGAATTATGAGCTGTGTACAGACATCTCCGGGTTTATATGCTGTGTCTGTTTGGATTTTAAAACAGACATTACTGGGTTTATCCACTCTGTCTGTCAGCAATTTAAAACAGACATCTCTGGGTTTATCCACTGTGTCTGTCAGGGTTTCAGTACAGACATCTCTGGGTTTATCTGCTGTGTCTGTTAGGGTTTTGAAACAATCTGGGTAGTACTAGTAGCCAAACACTGAATTTGGTCCAAAAATATTTTTTGCTAAATAATTTTTTGTCAAACAATTTTGTGTCAAACAATTATCTTGTGTCAAACAATTATTTTGTGTTAAACAATTAATTTTGCCTCAAATGTGTTCTTCATATCTTTGTGAAAGCCAGATAATGAGATTCCTCCTACAGTGTTACTTTACATATCAAGGTGCAGCTCTTGACATCTTTGGGTTGGAGACAGGGGTTGAACCCTTTTGAGCCGATGGCTCCAAAGTCAACATGCAAAAAGTGTACTTGATTTGATTGATATCCAGCAATTGATGCTGTTCATGTAAGAACAGATGGTATGACTCTATAAAATATAAAAAGACAGTCCTCAATGCCAAAAACCTGATGTCTCAAAGTCGTTTGAAAAATAAGAACAGAGACCTCACATTGCTGTCAATCCTGAAACAGATGCAGATTATGGATGCGGGAGTAAGTAGCCGAAAATGAATAAACGAAATATAAACGGTGAAGTTGATTTTCATGACTGCTTCACCCTCCTTTAAAGTTGGAGCCCACTGCAAAGGAGGTGACCGAGATGAAAGTGTACTAAAGACCCGCACACAATTTCACCTTCACACGCCTCATTTATTGTGGCATTTTCCAATTTTCAAAACTTATGAAAGTCTTCAGATCGGCAGAAGAAAAAAATGAAAAAAAAAAAACCCATGCAACAGAAGAGAACCACTCAGATTGTGATCACGTGGTTAACACTAATGATATATCGTTTTTTTATGTTAAAAAAAAACTTCAAGGGAAATCCTTGTAAAACTTTCTTGGTAAATTACAAGAAATCATTTTGTGGTTCACTCAATGGTTTTCCCATTGCTGTGAGTGTTATTCAATAGCTGTTTTTTTTCTTCACTAACTTAAGTTAGGAGAAAAGTGGTTTGCAATTGTTCAAATACATGTATAGATGCAAAGTACATCCAATAACATTAAATTGACTGTAACGCTTCTAGCACTGTGATTTGATGTCTCTTCCTTCAATATCTTATGACCCCTCCATAACCCTGCCCCTGTACCTCTTACAACCACTACCCCAATCCCCCAGGAGAAAAAAGCCAGGCATTTCTTACTATTCTGTCACCCATAAGCCAAAAAAAAAAAAAACCTTACAGAAGCGGGGTTCTTATGATGGGAAAAGGGATCCTTGCCACAGACTTAGGGGGTGAGTACGCCTGAGAGTGGAATATTTCTGGGGCACTGCAAAGAATTGCCCACAGACAATTTAGCAAAACTAGAACAGACATGATGTGAATTTGTCGTGTAAACACATGTTTACCTTCTTTAGTTAATCTTTAAATGAGCCACACTTAAGAATATCCATTCAAAAATCCTATAAATATCGCAACATGATCAGCATTCTATCAAGTCAGTCGATCAATCTAACGCCCCTTCTTTGTTTTCTTTTCTCGCTCTGATGGCGATTACACCAACGACAGCTGTGGGGTCAATTACAGTCGGCCATTCACTGACGAAATTGCTCTGGCAAAAAAAACAAAGTCACGTAAATTCTGTTTTTTGACACTTTTTCTTTCGGTCAAGGTTTCTGAACAGTCAGTGGGAGCAAATAATACCAATGGTCAATCAAAAAAAAATGTATGATTAAATTATCTCTTTTAAGTATTTTGTCATCATCCTAAACTTTTGACATAGAAGTGCAGAAGAAGCTGTCTTTTAATACATGGGTTGTTGTTACAAAATTATGGATCTTTGCCCACAGTCATGTACTGTAGTTGTTAAGGTGACTTTTAATATCAAATCGAACCTTTGTCAAAGGACTTTTAATTTAAATTCAACCCTGTAGACTGAAAGGTACACTTCTACTAACCATGTGCATGGCAAATCTTAAACAGGAAGGTTGACTAGGAAATCTATGAAATTTGGAACTGAGATCCATCGCTGTAGTGTAATTGCTGATATGCGACCGACAGTGACAACGCATAATTTGCACAAACGCTAATTTAATTAAATTCATTGGTAAACAACATCTGTAAATCAACGAACATAAGAACCATGAGAAAAACCATGATGCGTGGAATTTTGGTTGACTGATAGCATTAACAGAAATATTGGCAAGTCATGTTGCAGATTTCTGATTCAACTACACTGAATCGGAAAAGAGAAGCAACATTAGGTTGCATCTCTGTGCCATCAATGTCTACCTGCAGAGTCCAGGTAAACATTGATACCATTCGAATGTACAGACCTCCATGCGCAAGCTAGGGAGAGGTATAAAAGACATACTCCTGAACACTATCTTGCGGGCCACAACATAAGAAAATTCAAATATTAACGATTTTTTTTCCTCGCTACGGGGGCGCTCTCTAACAAAAATTTTCATCGGCATATCGTTTTTTCACCGCAATTTGTTAATTAGCTATGCTTCAACTCTATTTGGAGAAAGAGAGAGATAATAGTTATGTAAGGTGTATCCTACAATGCAGTTTGCTCCTTTAAACAAACTACCCTTATGGTGGAAGTAATGGTATGTTGGAAGAACTGAATGCATTTGTAGTAAATGGGCCTACACTGACTGAGCAGTGATTCTAAGGTTTTCATATTTTGTCCCATTTTTGGGAATAGATGGCAGGAAGTTTGATTAAAAAAGTAGTCATCCTTTTTTTTTCTTCTTTCATTTTGCATTCAGCAATACCGGATATGTAGTACAGTGTTAGCGTGTACTATCGCTACTGCAAGTAAACGCACCATGCAGTTATACCCACGTACCGACAGGTGCCAGAATTTTTGGAGGGATGCAAACTTTTCAAGGTGGATGCAAGTTTTCAAATTGTAGTAAAAACACTGGTTGAGGACTCATCGTCTTAGTGAATCACTACTTCTGTCCCATCAGAATATACAAATAGATACTGTTATGTGCCATCCTATGATACAAAGGCTATAGCCGTGTGCAAAAAGGATCCACAACTTATTTTCAGAATCTATGCAATTTACAGTTTCTTGCCAGAAACAGCCTAATCATCATACCAATCAACCACCTGGTTTGCAAAACTGAACCACATAACTGCTTCAAGCCCATCCTTAAAAACTACATGCTGATAATCTTATACAGAAAAAATGGCTCAGCACAAAGGAAGACACTGTGAGTTTCTGTATTAACAGTGATGTATTTGGTGGCCAGATACTGGGACAATATATCCATACATGTAGCGTATTTTGGAACATTGTATAAATTATACAATATTTTACAAAATCTTACATGTGGAGGATCAATACATAATTCAGGAGAGGACCACTTAAAAATCTCACCATGGAACTCTCCGATCCTTACCTTCCCTTCTTGAAAGTCATAATCCAAGGAGAACTGGAGTTTGCCGAGTTTTAGCTCCGATTTCACAGAGTCGGTGTCCCCGTCATCCTCGCCACCGTTGTCGAGCTCTTCGACGTCGGGCTGAACCTAGACGATAGATAACGCAACAGGACAAAGAGCATCAGTCCACCGATTCATGAACAACTCAAAACGTTTTCAGTCAAAACACGCGCTCGCAGATTCGAGAGAGCCTTTTGAAGCAAAAGATGAGGGACTGCCGTCAGACATGTGCATATCCGTCAACAAAACTGTTGAGAATGTTTTCAAGGCACATCTCAAACCTAGCTGTCTTATGGACTCAGACAATTCAGATTATGACTGGTAGTGCTTTAACTGGTATCTAAATCCTTTAGACCATTGTCATCACAGTTAGTCAAACTACCATCATTCGATTATTTCGTTTACTTGTCACATATTTTCCTTTTGTTGCTGCTATGGAAACCCTGCAGCAACCTACTTTACATTACGAGGTAAAGTTTCCTACCGTATCAATCCATACAAATGCGTTGTCTCTGCCTGTGTGACTGTAAATTCATTGTCGTTTAGCAAAAGTCTAACAAGAAAGAGTTAGAACATAGAGAGCACAGTGTGAGAACAGTTTATTCAGGGTTTATCAAGCCTTGTTTAACAATGCATAAGTGGGAAAGTATATGTCTACGATGTGAATTCAGTGAAACATACAAAGAGAAAAGGGGAGGGGAAAATCCATGGGTCTGTAGTTACCATAATGTGTACCCTGCACGACAAATACAAAATGCAATCTTGGCCCCCATATTTTTGGTGAAGCTTTAATCTTGCCAGTATTTTCTTTTAATTTCCCAGAGGTTCTCCACTCCAATGTTTTAATCATTTTCATACATTCATCGAAGCTGCGCTGGCGTTTCCGAGTCCCAACCCACAGACTATTATACAATGACTGACAACCTACGGCTTTATGAACGTTTCACCGAATACGACCCGAGGTGTATGTAAATCAAACATTTATTTTACACGCAATGAGGACCCAGTTACACAAGCTATCCCTATTTATGCCAAACAAAAAACAACTAAATGTCAACATTATTTTGCCAAATATTAATTCCTTTTTCTAATTTCTTACACAAAGAGAGATCAAAATAACAGACTTTGCATGAACAAGATTTTTCTTATTGAAGGCTATGGATTCAACTGCAGGCTACAACCACCTCTGTGTAAGGGGACAATAGTCATCACTGGACGGCTTGAACTGTAAACATATATGAAACTATGAACTAATCAAACATGCAGTCTGTGTCTCGTAAATGTGTTTTCAATTTCAGCTATGCTAGGTTTATTCAGCATTATGCAAGTATAGGATGCAAAGAAGCCCACCATTCTGGTCCTTTGCATTTTTTTTTTTCATTTTGGTCACTTTGCTCGTAATTTATAGGAGCAAATCAAAAGAACTTTCATGTTTCTTTTAAAAATGTAGGCATGATCGAGCTACCTACAGTGTTTGAATCTGAACTGAGTTTGCGGTACAACCAAGAATGTGGATGTATTTGTTTGCACATATTATTCGGACACTCAGATGGTTCTCTGACGGATGAACTGAAAAAAGTGGGGATCGGTATCCTAGTCCGTCTCTAGCAAGAAAGAGAGAGGCCCTTCACGTGCCACGTATTTTGTGACAAGGTGGGATACAGAGAATTCTCCGTGAGAATTCCTGGACATATACTGTAGCTATCTAGTTCGTGACAATTAGTCATCAGAGTTGTGACACTTACACAGCTCCATGAACTTACATTGATGTAGCTCTGCAAGGCTCAGTCAAGAATTTCTTCACGTTCAAATCTGACAGAACTTCATGTATTTTTTTTTTTTGTCATTTTGTTGACAATCTAAAGGAAGCTCTATGGAATAAAAAAAAAATACACAACAATGCAGTTGCTAATTACAAAGTAAGTTCATAAATCCTGCAGCGAGCCAACATTTTCAATGTTGCTTATCAGAAAGCATCTCAGACTTGCCCCAGCAGAGTCGATTACCGGAGATGGAAGGTATTGGGAAGTGCAGAGCTCATGTGAGGATATTCCATTAAAACCATCTCTTTGTTTATTTTTCTGAAAACATTTAACCTGATCTAATTTGTAGCAGTTTGCCTTGGTTTCAGCAGTGAATCAGACACTGTGATTTTTTTTTTTAACACCAAACAATCACGAGAGCTCTTTTTCAAATTTCTCCTTTCACTTTTATTTTTGCCTTTTTCCTCTTAGGCTATCCCTGCTAGTTTGATCTCATCATTCCACCCTTTGTGCACTAATCCTCTTACCTACTCCTGGGGTGATCTTTATTCTTTTTGTCTTTTTTTTTTCCTTCTGCCATTCCATCTCTGAATAAAATCCTGCTAGGATTGAAATATCACATCAGCTTACATGCAGATAAGCAGTTTACTAAAGGTTTTGTTCTGTTTTCCAAATTTCGTGTAATCAAATATGCATTACAGTGGAAATGTGGGAGAGACAAAACTAATATTTATTTTTGCTTTCCGAGCATTTGGTATCAAAATGTACGTTTTTCTATTACTGTTTCTACGAGTACCTTTACAACCTTGCTGTAATCATCATACAAAAACAGTAAGAAACTGACATGTACCCTAAGGGATTGAGAAAAAGATATATATACACTGTGATTTTCTGGAGGGAAAAAAAATATGTTAAAAAAAAAAAGATGACATAAAATTTAAATCTATGAAGAGAGAACATGAAATGTGAGTATAGAATAACATGACCGTCAAACAGCTGTATATATGTTAACTTTAGGGAAACAAGCAGTAAAAATATTAAAAAAAAAAAAACAGAAAAAGCTCATCAATCAGAAGTTAAAAGAAAATCAAAACAAATAGAAAAACAATCAAGTAGAAACAGAATGAGAACACCAAAAGTGTTATCTTTACCAGTCGTTCAAAAGATCTAAATGACTGCAGAAATGCTGTTGATACTTTACTGTAAATCACATTTTTTTTTTTTTTAAAGAGATCAATTTGTCAAACGGTACAAAGCTTGAAACTAAAACTATTTCCTAGGTATCATTATCAGGATAATAAGCACAAAGGACATACATTGGTAAAATGCATCACTTCTATCTCCTCTGCATGAAAGACACAGTGAGTTTCATGGTTCCCCCATTTTTTTTTAAATTGATAAGAAAGCATTAAAGTACTCACTCTTTTTTGATAGCATTAAATTCACCTATCGCGGATGTATGCAGAGATGTCGTATTTGAATACATGAAAGCTTTCAAACTGAATTTAGGGGGCGCGTTCGTCAACATGTTGTGACAGATACCCAACGCGTGCCTAGCCTTCAATCTGCAGGTGCGGACATACGGTACACCCCAGGTCACGCAGCTGTGAAAATATTATCTCTGGTCTAAACAGCGAGAAAAAAATTTGACTACCACGACTTGATCTCAGTCGCCACATTTACGATAGTGGAGTATATCAGCAGTGGTGGAGAAAGCAGGGCATACAGAAGGTCTCTGACTGGCAAGGGTTAACCCTGAACGCTGCGATAAAAGATTTTTGGCTGATTGCGACATCAGTTCAAAATCTTTATGGTAGATAACATTTAGATAGGTGGTGAAATAATTTTGTGTGAGATCCATATCTTTCATATTTTTGATTGCTAGACAATGAAACATCAGCCACTGATTTTTGCAAAGGTCTGCTCTTATATCATTGCATAGTTATCATCGTATAATTATCATCCTAGCTCAAATGTTAGTTCTACAAGAGAGAGCTTATGGATCTACTTGAGAACTGCAGTACCTTTTATTTACTTCCTTCGGCTGACATAAAAGTAATACCTGTTTCCAAGTCTAACATCATGCATCTATCATTCTTATATCTTTTTCCCTGTTCCTGCCTATAAGACCTGCATGCATTTCCCAAGCTGCACCCTTCCAAAATCCTCTCCACCTTATGTTTCCTTGTACTTCAGAGTTTGCCATTAAATTTCAAAGAACTGCAAGAAACTTAAACTTATTTTACTGTAAGCTTTTTAAAGATTAAAAACGTTAGATTTTTCAGTTGCTGCAAAGACCGACATCCAACGACAAGCACAAACCCCATGAGACAAAGTTACTTTTCACTCATGGCTCGTTTACAGGAGATTACCAATGTATTTTAACTTTCAAAAGTACAAGACACCGACCACAATTGAGGCACTGGTAGGAAGAGGTACCCTTTAGAGAGGAATCTTACATACCCTAGTGTCATTATCCGTGTGGTCAGGTCATAAGACCCGTACACTGCACTGTATATATACAATGTAGTGTACCATCTTTAAATCTAAGACACACTGGTAGGGAACGTGCATAGAAATGTCCGTTATCAACCGATGGTACACGTTACACACAAGTGGGTATTGAATTTAACCGAGTCTATCTATAGAGACAATGCACAATCAAAAACATTCTCATACTACCTTAATATCATAAAGAATTGCTGGTAATTAACTCTAAGCCACTGGACACCACTTCACCTTCACAAAGAATGAGCGTGTCTTAATTCTGTACCAGGATCTGCTAATACATACAGTTCATGCTCCGCTACTAAATTCTATCGATGTTGTGTTAACCTCCTACCTGCCTTAATTATCAATCTAAAAATACACAATTTTTGTGACAAATTTTGTGACAATCTCCATGCATACTGTATCGCTTACAAACAGTACATGCTATGTTACAAACTTGTATGCATGTTTTATATGGTATGCAGTCATGCTAGATTATGCGACGCTATCTGCCAAGATTGTGATACACATGTTATCAGTGAAATATTACATGTTCAATAATCAATTTATCTGCTACTCTGGTTTTGCTGATCCATTGCTCATCCCTTGCTTATCCATTGTTCATCCATTGCTCATTCATGGGTATTTTACGAAACAGAAGTAACCTATGTGCATGTAGTTTTAGCACCATGAGGCAGACTGTCATTTTGCATGGACATTTCGTTGGTAATGACTGTTTTCAAATGGTACAGTTGAAACGGAACCTTTTATGAAACGCTTCAGGCTTGTCCTTGCTCTACATTCATATTACTAAATTTTTGAACCTGTAGCACACGGTCTTGTATTTTTTTTTTTTTCTATTCAATTCTATTCAATTCTCTACTTCACCTTTAAATAATTATGAGTGATGAGTTATTTTCCATAATGCAACATTAAACAATGACATTGTTCCCATAAATTCTGTAAAAAGGAAATTAATTTCTCACAAACTGTTCTTCCAAAAGTTAAAAAAGAACCCCTAAATTGTCATTTATTTATTTTTAAACCTTCAACAATCTACAGCTCCTGCTCTCCCATTCATGCATGCCCTCGTCTGACCGTCTCTGTGGCGACAGTAAAACTCAAAAGTCCTCTACAATGAAGCTGAAATGGCCAAACTATATTCCCTGAGTGGACTCTTATAACCTTCTAAATCTCCGAAAGCACTACCTTACCTTTTCCTTTGCAGCGGGTTTCACCGAAATGAGTATCCCTGGCCTGTAGCCTCAGCTGATTATTGGGAGAATTCAAATTTGTTTACAGCGTAGAGATGATGTTCTTTAAAGTGGGTACATGCCCTAGTGTATCCTCCATGGTGGAGAACAGAACGATGGTGATGCATACAGTGTACGTGTGCATAACGGCTTCTTCACAGTGTGGCCAACTCGAAAATGTTAGACAATTTTCATTTGGGGTTTTATTGGTAGGTGTTTGTTTCACTTAAAAGGGAATGCGGTGTTTAAAATGCACCAACATGGTGTACAAAGGAATTAGCTTTTAATCATTGTTAAACCACCGTTCAGAATCGCTAATATGCATCTGCACCAGCTTCATCTCTTTTCAAAACATCATGCATTAAGGTAAGTTATAGAAGATGCATCATTTGAATTTTTAAAATTTGGGTGAACAAATTATTTCTTGAGTAACAAACAACTGAATTTCTTTCTAAAGAGACTGCTATTTTGCTGAGAAGAATCTTACTGTTCTTCCTTATTTTGAATAATCTATCATTCTGTGTCCATAAATATTGGTTTTAAAAATATGATTATATTCTGTAAAACAAATGCCTCAATTCTGTTTAAAGTAACCTTTACAGTATTGTCTTTATGCACTTTGCCTTTTACACAGCCTCCAAACATACTAAATGACATCTTGTTTATGTTTCAACATTTCTTTTTCTTTTGAAACTTGCTTTCCTTTTGATGGAGTGGCTATTTTTTTTTAAGTAACTCCAACACTGACTATGTGTGATCAGAACTACAATATTTCAAGTGCTCTAAAATGTTAATGCTTTGAGGGTGGGTTTCTACCATCCAATGTTTCTCTGAAAGGGAAACTGGAAGAAACAGGAATGTGTCTGTTAGAAGCAATTAAATCCATTCATTAATCTATGAAAGCTGATTTATTAAAAGCAATGATGACCTTAAATACAAAAGTCTGGCTATGGAACAAATCTTTCTCATACAGTTTACCTTTTCTGTTTGGTGGACATTGAAAGATGAGGAGGGGGTGACAAAAGTACAACACCTTTATATGTAAGGTGTTGCATAGACAGCTTTATCAAAAACAGTTTGAAATTAGAGGTTGAAAAGACAGCAGAAAATTGTACCCCTGCTGATGCAAATCGCATCATTTCATCATGAGTAACTATTTTTTTTTTTAGTCCCAATCTTCTCATAATAAAATAATACCTGAAATTAAATATGGTTTCAATCCATCCATGCTTGCAACTGATCAATTGGGATGTGCATAGTGAAGCATGCTAGACACAAACCCTCAGGACAATACAAAAAAATACAAAGTACAACTTTACGGTTTCATTGCCCCGTCCCCCCCCAAAAAAAAAACTATCAGTCATATGTCAGATATTGAATCAATTATATTTTCATGGCATTCCTTTAATTTTTCTCATCAGACTGAACTAAATATGCCTTCTTGTCCCTGATATCAGCAGGAAATCGATGGTAAAGCTGAGCCATGACAAATCAATATTGACGTTTTGTAAACTGCGAGGATCCACGATGGAAATATGATAGCAATTTGTTATAATACTCAGTACCAGGTGGCATTTACTTCTCTGTGTCAAGATGTTACCTAATTTGTAGATTTTGCCCAAAAAAGAGAATGATTTGCATTCACTTGCACGTGATTCAGAGACGTGGGTCGAGAAGTGGGGGTTGGTTGTAACTATGGATCTGGATTTGTCCTAGTGTAACGTGACAAAATGTTTGTATTAATACACAGAAGAAACTTTGCTCTTTTCTCTCGGTTCCAAGTGGATTCCTTTAAGAGCAAATCCAAGCCACATGTATTTTTTGGTCTTTTTATACCTGGGGGGCCAGCAAGAGTTATCGTAATGAAATTTTCTCTGCTGCTCGACAACTAAACTTGCAGCTTGGCAGCGAGTGGATGTAACGTCACGGACTGAAAGGTTTCCATGGCGACCGTTTCACATCCAATCCTTCAGCAGAAATGCATTATATAAATCACCAATGACGTCAATTAGATAGCGAAGGCAGCTTTATATACTGTGAGGTTAATTTGTATTAGTAACGCCGCACACCAGTAACGAGGAGCTCCCACCAAAGCAGCAGCACTGAAATCGTCCTCCTCATCTCATGTGTGAGACAAATTTCTGATTGAGAATCTTCTCTGGTTGAAGGACGGTAATTGAAGCAATTACGCAAGATCTGTTCTGCCATAGGTTTGTCCAGAGAGGGACTACACTACCCAGTTGTTGGAAGAAGGGTTGGGGAAATCCATGAATATTTAAGGGGCAGGGGTGCAAGCACCTGCATTTCTAAAGGGATGCTTTTCTTCACAAAATGAAACATTTTGGTTTTGCATTCCATTTATAAGTCTGGCAAACTGCCAGGTGACTTTTTTTTCTCTGGAATGTGTTGGAAATGGATGCAGGTTATGAACTCACCAATGTGGGGGGTTTTCTGCTCTACAATGAGACAGCAGTTTTGGCAAAATTGTCAACAAAAACCCCTCCCTTGCATTCTCACATCAGCAACATTCAACTACCTTAAAGTCTCATTCCCACATGCAGCAGAGGCTGTCACTGCTGTGATAGGATGCACACAAAACATTTCAGTGAAATTAAAACTTTTTAGTGCAAATTTGATGTTAACACTCACTTTTCTTTGTTGTGATTTGTAACATTGCATGCTCCAATAAATTTGTCAAATTTTGTTAAGACTGGATAGATTTTCTAGGTATCGTTCTAAAGCCGTGTGCCCCACCCAGCAGGACAAATGTCTATCAAAATCTCCCTACTTTGATCACTAAAGACCAGTGAAGCAGCTGTAAACAACGCAAATTCACAAGCTGAATGTGTCACCCAGTCCTTACAGAATTTCCATAATGTGCTAGAATCATGTCACGAGAAAACCCTTTTCTGAATGACAGAGAATATGACGTGATATCGAGACATACCATCATGGTTAGGATTTGTTCCTTTGATGAAACCTTATCATGTATGTTATCATGTCAGGATTGGCTTTGCTGAATATGTGATCAATCTTATGAATATGCAATAAAGTGACATTATGGGTGGTCACAATGACACAATGATTAAGTTTTCATGTCCTTCTTACTGTAAGTAAGCTTGCTTTGAATATTCATAAGTAAGCAGGGAAGGGCATGAGACTTTAAATCCCTCCACCATGATCATGCATTTAGAAGTACTGTAGAAACCACTAACTACACATCGATAGATGGATACTCCCATGTTACGCCCAAAACCATCACTTGGAAGATGCTCTACGTGATATCACGGACATGTCGAAGATTCCTGGCAAAAACACACCACAATTAGACAGAGGTGAAAAACTGCAAAGAAGACCGAAGAATCAGTCAACACTGATTCTAAAGCCCATTCCCGAGAGTTGCAAGCAAAGCTAAAACGTAGATCTACAGTGTAGTCTGCCAAGATAAATCTGTGATCATAATCCAACTCCATGATTTGAAACACATAAAAAACCAACTGGAGTTATGCAGCTCATCCACAGTAATGCACGTCCACTATAATTCCTTTTTTTTAAACAAAAATGACACTTTAATTTTGATAGAAACACAGTTAGTAACTTTAACTGTGTTGTCTCATAACAGTGTGCTAACACCAAACTTTGCTGACCACTGTAAAAAAAAAAAAAATGCCCATGTTCAATGTCTATGGAGAAAGTAATTTCCTAAATTTTGTAAAGATGAAACCAATTTATTGCACACATGTATAAGAACTAATTTGACAACATATTCTCTCTTTGGTGAAGCTTCAGCATGCATTAAAGGAATGACAAACAGTTTTACAACCTTTACTGGTGGCCAAAATCAAATCCTTCAACAGTAAACTATTTTAGAGACACTATGTTCACTAACAGCCCTTAACTATGATTTGCAAATAAAATAATCTTTACAGCTCAACTAGGTTTTTACTATTATTGCATGAACATTACACGATCGGGGCAAAATTAATCCAGTGTGGTTGGAAAAATGTTGACTCTACTGCTCGCCTATAGATGCTACACAATCACAGCTGGCTGTCTTTTTTTTTTTCTTCTCTCCTCTCCAGACTATGCTATGATGGAGATCCTCTTTTAATCATAAATTCACGTATCAACAAACGAGCAAAGAAAGATCCCGCAGTTGCCACGAATTGCAGCTGCTAATATGCACAGTGCCTACGAGGTTGCCGTGCGAGGTATTCTGTTGCCGTGGCGTTACGAGTCAGTGGAGAAAGATGGCTTTCCCAGACGTGACATTTTCGATCGCTCAAGCTGCGGTTTCCATTGGCTCTGTGTGTACACAGTTTTTTGGCAGGAGACAGTGACTTTTCAATGTCATCTCTATGAAAAAACACCACAAAATGCAGCAGTAAACCACAGTGCAGGTTCCTCTGTGTGTTTAAATATCACGAGATTCTGACACGACAGGCGAGTCACCTTTTCCAGACTATGTGTATGAGGGGAATTCAACATCATAGTTTCCACACCAATGAATGCAACAGTTGAATCTGTGTCACTAAATTTAGCTTTTAAAATAGCAATTTAAAAGCAATTTAAATTTAGTTTAAAATAGCAATTAAAAAATTTTCTTCTAAATCCTACGCAATAAAGTTCCAAGTCTGCTACCAAAATAAATGTGGCCTCCGTCACAAAACTGACGAAGAAAGAGCAGAGGAGATGGGGCTTACCAGATGATGCAAAGATACATCTTCTTGATAAAAGGATTACTTTTGGCATTCACAATCACAGTATGCCACAGTTAAATGCCAGTGGATTTTATGTAACTCAGTGGCACAGTAGGATAGTGAATGTGGGCGGTGTAATTAACAAGTTGTCTTAGACTTACAGTGAACTATCTCCTCTGCTTAAAAATATCTAGACTCTATATCCAGATGCTAGAGTTTGACTTCATTCAAAGGTATAATTCAAAGGAGACAATCTGTTAGACCATGGTCAATACAGTAATCCATACGTTATATGAGGTGAGGGAGTATGCGCTGTGAATTGTTGGTTAGTTTAGAAGATGACCACAACTATATGAGTTTGAAAAAGTTCACATCAGGAACAACATCAAATAGGCCAACAGATAGATATATAAGTCAAAATAAATTAGGACTGTTATATGAAAGACATGGATTTTAGAAAAGGGAACAGAACTGACAAACAAACTGACACACTTTTAGGTAAACATTTGTTGAGAAGGAAGGTATGTACACATCCTCACAACTTCTGAAACATTGATGAAAAAAAAAAAACTACTCCCACATATTTTGAGCATTTTCACCACACATTTTGAGCGCATTCACAGGTAGGCCCTGAACACTTGGAAGAGCAGATGGTTTGTCTAGAAGAATTAAAGCTGTATCCAAGACAGGATACATGCTCTCCATAATAATTGCCTGGAGATGTCACATAAAAAGAATACAGCTCTGGCAAATCTAGAAACATTTTATTTTTGCTTTGAGAAGAATATGATGGGAAGCAGCCACTTCATTGTTGTTTTGCCAACTGTAGGCCTGGGGATTTTTCACCTCCTGTTATTGAACATTTGTATTTCAGGGAAAGTATGCGGGGGATTACCGAGCAGGCAGTCCATGAGTTGTTTGAAAAGTACCTTCAATTAGCCAGATGCAGAGATAGTCAAAGTGGGAAATCTAATGGAATGTATTCCTTATCACTTCCTTGGTGCGAGTCTGTACTTCCTGAACAGTGAAAGCAAATGTGATGAACTGGTACACACAGTACTGTATCACAGATGTTCATGCCACCCTTCAATCCCAAACTCCTGACCAGCCCCCCATTCACCCCCCTCCCTCATGCCTTCCCAATTCCCTATTCCAGTCTCTATGACAAATCAGTGCTCAGCTCAGAATGTGAAGAAGCCTGGTAGACATACAATATTTGTGTACATGTATTAAGCGTTCTATCTTCAATACTAAATTTACACTGACTTTGTGAGAAGACTCTGTAAGACCTGCATGAAATATTATCTGACTGTAAGTTGTCATTTTCTAGACCACACGGTAACCTATAGCACTTTGCGACTGATACTGTTGCTAGTCGATGCATTTTAATTCCCAAGTGGTGTACCAGTACATATAAATTCCTCTTTACCCAACATATGCAACTAAATCCACTACACCTCATGCATTTCTTTTTTCTACCCACAGATTAAAAAAAAAAAAATCAGTCACAAGTAAAGAACTAGTTGATACAAAGCACACGATAAAACAACAAAAGATGCTATAAGAAAAGTTTTAATGATAAATAAAAACCAAAATTAGGAAAAAGAAAAGACACTGACAATGAAATAAAAAGATGTGCATGTTTTGCATTGAACTCACATGTTGAAAGACGGTGAAGTAATCCGTGTCAAGAAATGAAAATAAAATCGTTCAGACTATGTCAGGGGAGGAAGGGGGGGTACTGTAGCTTGGACCTTCTGCACATTTGAATGGCGCCCTCACCAAGACGCCAATACGCATACAGGCTTCAGCCATCTTGGCTGAAAGCGGCTCAGTGCAAGCATTTCATGAGCAATGTTTACGCATGGTGCAATTTTCAACAAAATCCAAATGTAAAAACAAGTACTTAACATGAGAAATAAATCGTGAAATTAAACAAGGACATAGAAAAGTAGAAATCATTCATTTGTCACATCTGATCTGAACAATGCAAAATTGAGGAGTGTTTAAGTTGCAAAATTAAAGGAAAAAGGCAAAATCTTTCCTACAACATGTGGAAATATTGATTGCCCCACAACTTTCTAATTCATTCCAGCCTGCCTACTAACCTTAAGGGAAACAAAATGCACATACCTGTTACAAACAATCGAAATATGCGTGCCCTACAAAAGTTGCAATGATTTCTTACATGAGAAATTCTTTTATGACCATGCTATTACAAGAAGTTAGATGGAAGCTGGCAGGCTAGACTTTTAACAAATGTGTCAACGATTAAATTCTGTCCAGCATTACTTCCCGGAAAAGAGCTTTGTATTGACTTTCCTTAAACTCCTGGTCACAAATACTTCACCAAAAGAGCAAATTTATAGAAAAGAGAATGTCATCCAAAGAGGAGAAGCTTATGCATTAAAGAGATGAAGCAGCTACATGACCAAAGTTTTCTTAAAATGATCACAACAACCACAGTTTGCCAACTTCTTTTATCTGAGTTAAGTTTCTGCTCAGTTATGTAAGCCCTCCCTGCATACCTTCCCCCCTTTTTCCCACCGCTCTCCCCATACCGCCATTTATTTGGCTTCGGGGTTCCAAGTCACATCGCCCATCCTTTTACTTCTTTTTCTGCTGCACAGACGAGTTGAGTAGTCACGAAAGTGGTTTAAATTCGACAGTAACACTTGCATCAGTCAAGAAAACGTCAATTTTATATTCAATTTTATTTTCACTTCAATTTTAATTTTAAAATTCTCACAACGCACGTTACAACCCATACAAAACAGAAGCAAGAAAAAGAATGGTTTTGTCAGGATTCTTCGACTCGCTTCTTTTTTGCGACTTCCTTTTTTTATCTTTCCCCTTTTTCGTGCATTTTGCCACTTGCAATTGACCCATCCTGACTGTACCTCAGTAAGGCTATCTACGTGGGTCCCTCCCATTGACTGCATGCTTTCATTTGCTAGGCATATTCAAAAGCAATTTTCCAAACGACCTCATTTTTCAGACCTTTTCCAGACATTGGCCATTGCCATTTCGACAATCATAAAACTGGCTCTTGAAATGATAAAAAGGTTAAATCTCCAGACGGCAGAAAAAAAAAAACAAAAGCGTGAAAGCATGACGAAACATGAACATCTTTAGTTTTTACAGTTATTTGGGGGGCGACACAGGAAACATTTTCATACAGTAAATTATTGTGCATGTGCAGCATTACACTAAAGCCCACATAAAATTTACATACAGTAACTCCATACATGTCTCTCAATATGCCTCAGTGGGGATACCTATGAATTCTCCATCTAAACAGCATCAGAATATTAGGGTGTTACTTCTTGTAATCTACCTTCAAGGTGAAACAAGACTCTTTTTCGATGGGTGATCATGACACGAAGAACCGAGCGAAGTAAATACCGTTGAACAGATGTAAGAAAAGGTCGAAGGGCTGGCATGTACACAGAGTGACGCAAATTGGGAATGAGAACTTGGAAATTCAGGAAACATTGAGAACCTGATTAAAGATGATAACAGACTTTTGAAAGCAATCACAATCTTTTAACATTCTGATCCCTGCAGAACGTAGTCTGCACCTAGCATGCAGCAGCAGCTTACGAGTGATAATGTGGTGTCTTAACCTCTGACCTACCTTTTCTTTGTAGGCTTCTCCGAGCATCTGTACGGTCTTGAGGTCGACGGGTCCCTTTAGCCCTTTCTTCCCTTCTTTCTTCTTCTTCTTTCGACAGCATCTCTTACAGAAGCAGTAGCAGCAGCAGAGAAGGAAGAGCAGGGCTACGAAGGCACCGCCAACGAGGTATGGCAAAGGTACTGGTGGATGACAAAAAAAAGTGACAAAATAATTCAATCCATTGATTCATTCATTGGTTCCTTGGCAACGTTACTTGCAGAAAAAGGAAGACACCAAACAGTTCACTTGATTGATCAACCGATTGGCAAAGGTACTGTACTGGGTGGACAAAAACAACACCTACCAATTTGACTGAAAGATTTGATGCACTGTTGAAATATAAGCATTTTTTTTTCATCTGGTGTATCCAGAGGGACAACTAACCTGCAACATGTGGTCTTCTATATCAAACAAGGTTGCACTACCAAAAGTCTGGTCCAGTTATAATGAACTGATTTTTCAAGAATGTCGTATCGTGATCACAGTTTACATCATGCTATTTGTAATGCAAATTTGTTGCTGATGATAATTGTTTCACATGTATACATTCCCAACCAAGCCTGCATTATATTCGTCAATTCATTAAAGCAGTCTGACTTGCTCGGTTGTGTGAGGAGACACGCTCAGTTACTGCTGAGATAAAATGTCAGGTGCATCAGACACAGGAACAACCATGCTGTCGATATGTTCCATAAATGTAGCGAAAATTGCACGACAGAATTATATACATTCACCATTTTACATGTTATCATTAATGAAATGACAATGCATTTGAATATTTGAATTTGAAATTTAGATGATCCACCACACATCCTATACCATGTTGATGTGAAGGAACAACAGCAAAATTAGCATCTATATTCTTTTCGATCGGGGTTCAAAGTGTAACAAGGCAAGGGTGAACCAACAATCCTGTACAAACCCAAACCTGCTCCAGGGAACTCCATGTAATGTCCGGCCCATCCAACTGACAAGAGTCCCCTGTCTTTAGCCACTTTCTCCAAAGGCTGAGAGGGAGGGGGGGCAGGAGGACTTGCCAAGCTCAGCAATCCAGCAGCTTGCACTGAGCAATATCATGTGGGCGAGACCTGAATCGGACAACAGGGACCCAAATTGAAATCACCAAATAACCCCCTCAGCACCACTGTAAACAGGTTATTACAAATCATTTTGATCCAGGACCTGGTGCTTGCAAGACTCCCCAAAACCTCTTGGTTTGGGAATTAACTAGCGACATACTCACCTCATACAACCTATGCGTGCATTTCCTCACTGCTAAACCAACGGGCTGGCAATTATGGAAGGATGGTGACCGGATACACACACACACAATTGCCAGATGCTAGACCATAGTCAATACGGTATATATGTGTTTGCAATGATGATACTCAGAACCATGATCGCGAATGGCAACTTGCACAATATATGCTAGCTTTCGCAGGCTTGCATATATGTTACTGTAGCATGCGCATGCTGGCGGAGGATGGAAAATTTTTCTGCAGGCTGACAATAGCATGCTTGCACAAGCATACCACCAACTTTGTTCAATGTGCAATCATGTGCAAGCATGAAGTAGTCTTCTGCAAACCTATGTTAGTTAGCGCAAGTTGCTGTGCAACTATCTGCAAGCAGACTGTAAGCTTGCACGATCATTTGGCTGGCTGGTTTTTCTGCAAGGGGATAATGCATCTATATATGAGGTGAGGGAGTACGGGCTATGAATCTAGTGATTGCAAGACGGACACTCTAACCACCTAGCTAACCCTCAACATATAATTACTCAAGACATTATAGCCATAAGGCAGATAATACTGTTGGTAGAGTGGCCATTTATACAACTCACTTGAGGAGAGAGATGGGGCAAAGAAACTGATCAGTGCAGATTTGGAAAAAATTTCCCTGAGACTGAAAAGGTCTGGCCAGTATAGCTGAAAGAACATTTGTTGACTTGTTTTCAATACACAAAAGTTTTAAAGGCCAAAAAAAAACTCAATGGATGATGGAAAGACTTCAAAATGTGTTTTACATTCAAAACAGTATATCTAGTGCGATGGCCTGTCCCCACTACGTACGTACAATCATGCATTTGACACTCAGTTCAGTGGAGCTATACTGTAAACACTATATGCTGCTAATCATGGTCCAAATAATGCCAGTTAGAACTTACAAAATAAGCCGTGAGCATCGTAAAAAGAAATTATGCTACCAAGAGAGATTGAGATTATCTCTGAATCTTTTTAATGGCAGACCTTTCTCCATACGTTCCAATACCTCACCATATCAGGAAACAATTTAATCTGTTCAAAACTGAACTGTGTTCAACAGCCTGTGCAGGTACTTAAAATGAGTGGGTACAGTGGGTGAGTATTTACAGCTCTGTAGATGGCCCAGGTGTAAATAAATTTCGAGGCTCATAGACAGGGAGGAAGTGACATGTGTAAGCTTCATTTGCTGGTAGAAAAATGCTACGTGAAATTCAGGAACTGGAGTAATGATGTGATTTTTATCTAACTTAAGACCTCCCCTGCATCTGCTAAACATATGGTAGGAATATGCTAGATTTCTAGTTACGGTCAATTGGTCATCTTTTGGTGCGGGTTCCTTAAAGCATATTCTCATTCCACAACGACCGCTGACTCCTAAAACGTCTGGAACTTCCAGCACTTCACTTGCTAACAATTTAAAGTTTACATATCTCTGAGAAAGTCCATGATTTGCAGCCAGTGAAGCAAAAAAGGCTAAAATATGAGGCCAATTTACGCTGACAACCTTTAGCTTATAACTTCAGCTTACATACAAAGAGGCTATGCACACAAATGGTACAAGAAGCCACAGAATGGACCCTGTATAATTACACTCAAATGTGCCCACTATACCACATCTCAAAAAACTAAAACAAAGTGATAACTCCTACCAAATTGAGGTAGCAGTTTGTTACCATTGTTATAAGTTACTCAATGCTCTTTATTACGTCTAAGTTTTTGGTGGCCCGATCACTGATAAGCATGCTTCTGTCAGTTTTTTCAAATCCGTCAAATTATGTATCTCACCTTGTTAAATTATTTGTTACGAAGTGGAAATTTTAGTTCCTGTGAAATTTCAAATCGACCTCTCATAAAAGTTAAAACTTTTGCAGTCACTATAGCAACTGCAATTTTTTGCTAAAGCAGGAAGAGCCCATCTCAAATCACTGTTTCTCAGCAGTGCAGACAAGAAACATGATACAGGGCCATCACTGCTACCTCAGCTGCATGACAGTTCAGTTACACAAGGCACCCCCTAGACTTTGCAAAGTCTTTCTCGGCGAATGAATTCCCCTCCTTTGATACATTCCTCACAAACTGAGCTGCAGCCTACACATACCCCGCACCGAGGATATATACTCATCTAGTATTCGCATTTCCCTGTGATCGTCGTCCCTCCGAAAGAGTTTGGACACTCGATATAATTATGTACAAATGAATAGTCACGCTTGACGTTACGGACACTACATATTGAAATACTACCCATTGATCTCATGAAATAAGCCAATAGCAGCAATTGAACAATGAGAGAAAATTAATGGTACGTTCAAATATGAAGGGAAGAACTTTTTAAAGGAGTGATATTTATGTAGTAGTACAATAATGATACAGTGCAAATTATCACAATTCTTCTACATCTGAATTTTAAAAAGAGTTATGACAAGTTTTGAAGACATATTGCATCAATATCTGACAATCTTAATTTTAGTTTTGCTACACCCCTATTTTGCTCTGTTCTATTTCGCCTCAACATAAAAAAAAATTCTAAATACAATAGTACCTATAGGCTAACTTTCACCCTATCACCAGATTTGCCTACCTCCGAAATACCTGTAGGATACCGCTAAGAGAGACCCAGAACAGTTGAAGAGTTACCATGATATTTACAAAACTAATCATTCGAAGGTCCTTTCCCCATCATCACTCCCATCATTTCTCACGATGGCCATGATTGGCTTCTACCGAATTTGGTAGCGAAAAACAATGGTTTTAGTTAAAAGTTGTGTGCATAATTAAAACGAGTGTCCAGAGTCTGCAAGGGCAGCGATCAATGAGGGGAGTAAACACTCTCCCGGAAGAGCAGTACAGTAAATATATGGGTTCCTTCAGAGGTGGCGGAAACAAGATTACCCAAGCGGACTTCTGCAGTCTAGGCACCCCCACATTGTACACCCACACTCTAGGTACTGTAGATATCTTCTTGCGATACCATTGCACGGAACCAACACACAAATGTAGAACTCTGTTATTGAAAGTTTTAAGCAAAGCAATTAGTAGTTTATATTCTAGACATTTTATTGCCCTTAGTTTTGGTAATTCCAGAAAGCATATTGCTGGAATATAAACTTGAACAGATGTTTTTCATACAATTGACAGTGTACAAGCAGCCACGGCACAAAAAAATAATGACAGAATCAGGCCTACACATTCACAAGCAACTAGACAGATTACTAATATTTTTACTTTTTTTAATACTGCCTTATTCATTTAATGCCTAGTGAACAAAATCTGGCAAAGAACTTATCAAAAAGTATACATGTGCAACTTGGAAACTGAGTGCCGTGACAGATTCATGATCGAAAATCTTCACAAAATCCTCACTTTAGCACCCCGAAAATGGCAGAACGAGGGAAGGGGTAGTGTCTGGTTTACGATGTCCTGGTTGTGTGGTAGAGATCGATACAGGTATCCAATGGAGAGGAGGTGAGAAACTTTGGAATTTTGGATTGCATAGTAATTTAACAGGATCAATGCCCCCATACTGATTTGAGGAGACTGAATATGAGCGTAATTTCATACCTCTGCCAATAATACAGCAGCTCTGAAGCAGGAAAAATTCCTGTATCCAACATTTAAAGGAGATGTAACTGCAATGTTCAAATGCTAGGGTTACTTTGCTTCCAGAACTACATTGGACACTTGCCTATCAGAGGTCAGAGTGAGGGTAACGTTACAAAATTAAGAAACCTCCTTCCACATACTGTAGCCTCGAAATGTATTGTTTCTGCCGTAATTAGGCACAAAAAGGAAACTATTCTCAAGTTTGGCTGATTTGGTGCGCAAAGTTGCTCATTATTTAATTTATTCAATTCTGAACTAATGACTAGCTGATGGCCTAACAATAAACCCAACCTGCTTGGTTTACTTTATTAATAGGAGGAAGAACTTATAGGAGGAAGAAGAATGAGCTTTTACATTGGGATTGGAACTCTTCCAACCAGCAAAAGAAACAGTAAATCTGGCAGTAAATAGCCAAATATGAACTTTAATATCATAACGTCAAGTGTTTCTCAAGAGTCAAGAGTACGGTATTCAAGGCAAAACACCAACTTCTGCTCTGTAACACGCAATGAAAAATACTCCTGCGAACATTCCCCATCATTTTTTTTTCTTCCCATGTACAAATCGGCCTGTGGATTCAGGTCTCCAAAAACTAAAAAAAAAAGACATCAACATCCCACCAAACCACATGCAATATTCACCTGAAAATCCAGCGACTTCGTACATGACGGACATCTCTGCTTTAATGAACTATATATCATCTGTGTGGCTGTAAATTGTCCGTTACAATGAACTGCGTTAAATGTCCCTAAATGATTCCTCCGACCATATTGAAAGTAATAGTATGTAGGTGCACTCTATACCTCCGTCCTGCGCGACCAAGAAACTGTGACAATTTACAATTTAATGCTACAACATCCCAAACCAACACATTAACACACGCACCACCCTGTTGAGTCACGCTCGGTCGGCATCGGATGTCAACCGACTGTGAAGATCGACGGAATTAAATTCCATTCAAAAGAGTTACAACATCTGGTATCGTCGTGACGACGGTAGCATTGCACGATAGCAGTGAAGCAGCTGTGGTTACAAGTTCTCTGTTTGTGGTAGATGCTGCCTGACGATCTGACACGGTATGTCACCTCCACCTTGGCTTCTCCACTCTGGCGGCCTTGTGCAAGGCTATGCTCTATCGATTGCCATCATAATTCTAAACGAACATGCATGTGCTGGTGTGTGTGTGTGTGAAGTCACAGAACCACTTGACTCCATTATTGCAGAATCTGTTAGTCATGGATCTCGTTAAGCTGTATTATACGAATCGAAGGGTTCAAAGTTTTGTTGACACGCCATATTTGAGCAATGGTAGAGGAAAGATGTCAGTGACATCTTAACATTTACTCAGTAGCCAACAAGTATTTCCACCAAAAAGTAAACAACCCAGATACTGCAGACCCCCCCCCCGAGAAACTTCATAATTTTCAAGACTTGGTACTTTGGTTTCACAAAAGTTTAAAAATTTACAGTATGTGAAATTGGTTGTTTTCATGCGATGAACATTTTGACTCCATGAAAACTGCATGTTTGTAGTTTTTTTTTAAGATGATGTTTCTTGTTACATTAAAGTCAGTCACTCATCACCCCTTGATGCATTTTTGGCTGGGGGAAGCAAAATTATCAATTGGTCCTGATCTTTGATTGACAGCAAATTTGAATGATGCAGGGTAGCTCATAGTACACAGCAGGCACAGGGAGTCCATAATTGTTTTGATTATACACAGGTACCTTGAGGAATTTAAGATAGGATGTGGGAGGGAATACATGTAAGTGGTTGGGAGAATTGGGAAACTGCCCGTGGTGATGAGTCTCTGTCTTTAACCTTCATGTGTACTAATTACATGAACAGTATTTTACTAGTTTATCACTAGCAATGGATACTAATTAGCACTAACTTGCCAAACAACCAACACTTTGACAGTTTTGTGAGGTATAAACTTGCCTGTCTTTAGGACACATGTGGACAGCTTAAATGGTTTTATCGTTACCTTTGGTGGCAAAATATTGTGCAAACAATCCACCCCCTTCATTAAAGGTCAATCCTGTTCAGTGATAAAAACTCCACAACCTACTGGTGTGGGCAGTCACACATTACCTCACTTACCCCCTTACCTGCTCTCATAAGTGCTTTGTTTATTTAAGAACAATGATCCCTGAACAAAAAAGTAGCAGTGCACCCTCTATATTCTAGATCGGCCTTGTTGGGCTTGAGCAACTGAGCATTGAGAGCACATTGCATTGATTAGTGTAGGTTAATGATGCATAAGTGTAAGCAAGGGATATGATGTGAACCTATTTCCATGTCATAATGCCTTTAAGGTTTGATACTGAATACATCTTCCAAATGTTCGCTTCATTGTTAACTACTATTACATGAACAAGAAGTTTGAGAATAGGGAACAGTGCAAGCTTATTTGTCAAAGCCTATGTGCAGTCAATACAGGAAATCTGTCCAGAACTGTGCTATGTATGTAGTGTGGTGTTTGCACAAATAACTACATTAAAGTCAGATGATCTGCAAAGTCTGTATAATGTCTACCAACATATTTATTCAGGTATTAAATAATAAAGTTCAGAAATTTCAAAAAGGAAGTGAATCATGATCATTGGTTTTGTAATCCGTGTCTTTTGGAGCAATCCCGTGAGGTTGCAGGTTTCACTCTGCGAACAGACGATGAGAACTTCAAAGCATACATTAAGAAACCTGACAATCTTTTCCTTCTTACCAAAATCTGAAAAAAAAAGTTATTGTTTTTTTGGATATTGGCCTTCCATATAAACATCTCAACCACCTGACAAAAGTTTTCAGTTGAAAATTTCAGGGTCTATGATGTAAATCCCAAAACTGGATATTTTCGAGTGACGAACTGACCATACCTGTCCTCGATGCACGTCCCTCTATACCATGCTGGCGTCTACTGGTAACCATTAACCCCAACTTTACCTTTGACCTTTGACCTAACCCAAAAGTACAACAGTAGTTGTGTGAACACCAAGTGCAAAAGGTACACCTAAATACAACAGAAAAAAAAACTTGGTTAAGTTTTATATCATGCATCTGTACTGTAGTTTAAGTTGTGGTATCATGCATGGCATCTATCATGCACAACACACAAGGAACTGAAATAGTTCTGCATGACTGAACAACTTGTTGTTTACTTAAGTGTCTGCTTTTATCAACTTGTGTGTATTAGGCTACAAGGATTACAACCTTGAACATAGGAAACCAATATTTGACTTGGTTAAACAACGATTTACAGGCTGCTTAACATCTTCAATTACCTATCGTCATTAAAAGGGGAATGCAAGACTTCTCAGTAACACTCTCAAGAGAGATTACCAAGATGGAGACACTGATGTATTCATCATTGTCCATATTTGTTTAGCAGGGATCAAGACCTTGACTCAGTTGGTGCAACTGATCCAACAGGGTGACGACTCCGATACACATAAACTGGGAAACAGATTTCTGTTTAAAATTTTGGTGATCAATCAAACACAGCAATCAACTGACCCAGGATGGGGACGCTGATACATCCAAACTGGAAACAGATCTGATCCATCATTGTTCCATGTATGCTACCACAGATCAGAATCTCAGCTAAATTGGGATCAACTAATCCAGGATGGGTTGGGGACTCTGATACATCCAAAGTGAATACAGACCTGATCAGGACATCATTGTTCAATACATGCCAACCAAGATCAGGATCTGAACTAAATCGGGATCAATTGATCCAGCAAAATGGAGACTCCGATACACTAAAAACAGAAACAGATCTGTCCTGTCACTGCTCAGAGTATGCTAACAGAGATCAGGATATCGGCTAAATTGCAATCAACTTATCCAGGAAGGGAACTATGATACACTCAATTGGTGACCAACTATTGAACTAAACCCAGGTAGAGGACTCCGAGACAATTAAACCACAGAAAGAGATCTGACCCCATCATTGTTTAATGTATGCTAGCAGAGATCAGGATCTCAGCTTAATTGGGATCAACTGATCAACTGTTGGTTTTAAGGAGTTCAATCTGTACTGATCAACTTTAGAGTGAAATTTTTCATCCTTGAAGAAAGGGCAATCAGGGTTTTGGAGGTCTCTGAATTACCCTTCCTTCAGACGAAATTACATCCCATGATTCATTTGTCTTCTCAGACGCGATTACACTGTCTTTCGTGTCAAAAGTTTTTTATGCCGTAAGTCACAAATATTTTAGGAGTTCAGTTTGACCACAAACCGCGACAGCGCATGAAGACCGACTGCAAACTTTTCTGCAGCTGACTGGTACATCTCAGCAATCATATATGACACAGCAGATATAGGTTCGTAAACTGGTCTTGTCTTTGCCATCTTTGAGAGGAAGGGGGGGGGGGGATGGAAGGAGAGGGCTACTAGTGACAATTGTAGCAAATTATGTCTATGTCATGTCCATTGACAAATTAAATACTACATTGCAATACACACATTTTGCCGACAAAAGTTTACATAACAAACACTGAACCCTCCTGTGTTTCTAGTCCACAACGTACCTTACCAATTTTTCACTGCAATTTGGGTAACATGCTAACAGCCTTCTTAAAATTGCCGGAGTCAGCTTCGGCAGATGTCACTAAACTCTTATTCCATCTAGATGGCTAGATGCAATTACATCTCAGAGCTGCCTTTTAACTCTGTGTAGAATAGTAAAGTAGCAAAGAGATGTTTGCCGTGTACATGGACAACTTTTACGCATCGCATATTCATAACTGTTTGACTCTCTCCGAATTCTGAAAACATTTCTACCTTCTCAAAGAAAGAACCTCCTTCAAATGACGTACCTTCATTCGGTAATGACTGATAATTAAGCTAGTGAAAACATTTCAAGAGGCAAGCATGTTATCAATCGCTTCGTTCCTGTGGTCTTTTCTGTATCTTTTTTTTTTTTTTATCTCATCTCTTTTATTTTTAGAGGGAAAGGCTTATCCGGTCTAAATCTAGGCAGTATCGCCCGTATTATTTTTTGAACAGCTGGTGCTTTGGCAAATCAATATTTGTTGCCATGGGAGCCAGAACAACAGCTGATCAAAGTCAATTATATGTACAGTACTTACAGATGCATTAGCAACTTCCTTCAAAAATACAGTACCAATTAATGTTAACAAATTACTAATATAATGATCATATATTATTTCTTTGTAAAATGGACAGTGACTTTGGTGCAATGCTCAAAATGTGATGTTTGATCATTTTTTTATTCCTTTTTGCACGGTGCTCAGTCACGTGCTTCAGAAACCAACCCTGCAGAATACTTTGTTATGGATATATCACTCCATGCATGGCAGTAAACATGTGCATGCTGGCAGATAAACAGCACAATATCCAGTGCTCTCCACAAATGAAAGGGTGGAGGGGGTGGGCAACCACGCATGAAGCACATGCATCACTACAGAGTGATCACCGAGGAAGGATTTAAGGAGAGGGGCTTCAAACTCACCTCTGGAATTTTTTTTTTTTTTACTTGAGATGCTAAAGGATGCAAACTGATTACAACTTAGGGATGGGCCTTGCTCAATTTGAAATGGCAACAGCCTGTTGTAAGTCTCTCGTGTTGCCAACGGAAAACTTTGGTAATTGGAGGTTTTAGGGGGGATGGGGAGGTCATTATATTTCAGGGGGTGGCAATTTTCCATCAGGGTGGACCACCCCCCCCCACAGACTCCTCCCATGGAAGAACACTGATATCATATTTGCTGAACATCGTTATCTACAAAAAGCAGCTTATAATCATGACATCGAATTTCCCATTCTGAAAATAATGTAAACTACTTGGTGAAAGACTCATTTACAGCAAGAAAGAAATTTCAGTCTGACAACTTTGAGAGACAACAAGAAGGGATGGCGGCTAGAATGGACACGTTGCTAGTGAGACCTTGTACAGCCGTCACAATCATGTGACAATTGAGTCAGGACCGGATGAACATGCTCGTGCTTTACACTCACTCTTACCTGTTAACATACCTCCTGTTACCCCTCCCCCTACTCAATTCTCCCTTATTGTTTCTGTCTATCTCTTGCTGCCCTCTAAAACTGTTCAAAATGTCTCAATCTCTTAAATTATGATAAATGCCAGTGCCAATGCCACAATAATTCGCCACTTACGATTGCTAAGCTGTTCAACTGCATTGTCCTTCAGTCCATTCACAGCATTGGACAGGTCATTCCCTATGCCCCCTTCTCCCTCCGGGGCTGGGGATACCCCAGCCGCTACCTCGGCTGGTGCTTCTTCCCTGGGAACTGCTTCATTCCCGCCCCCTTGTGCCGTCTCTTCGTCGAGGAGTCTCCTCAGCATGTGGTGGCCTTCTTGCATCACGACTGGCATCCTCTACCCACACCCCTGGCCAGGTATCTTACCACGAGGAATGCTGCAACGATAATGAAAGAGCGAAACATTAATACATGACGATGTGGAATTTTTAATCCAGGGAGGGGTTTAGGTGCACTTTACAGTTGGCAGAGACGAGCACAAGCTGCAACTCAGACAAAAACGATATCTGCAGTCATCAGCTTTGAAATCTACAACTTACTTGTGAATATGTGACAGGATACGGTCTAGGATGTGTAAAGGGTGTAGGAAATGTATGTGTAAATGGTGTAGAAATTACATTTATACCTATTGTAGAATTTAACACAACTGTAAATATTTTAAGGACCAGGATTGTGGCTAGACAAATTTTAGTGCCAGGCTCCAAGAAAGGGACCAGTCACTTCTGGTAGGATCCAGAGACTCGCAGAAGGGTCCCTAGTGAGTGTAGGGTCCAGGGGAACTGCCCCGCTACGTTCAGGGGAGCAGTGCCAAGGAACGCTCTGTCTTACAAGCACTGCTATGGCAAACTAAACAAAATCTTTGAATGTTAACTAAACTTCTCCTGTCACATTTACTACATTTTGTGAAGCTAGTACAGGGGTATGGCGTAAACTGATCGTGCGGGCTGAGCGGGAATTACTAGTCCCGAGGGGGGCTTCCCACCACAGCTGCAACCGTAAGAACATACATGTATGTGTATGTATGGATATACCCGAATATGTATGTAGTGCTATATTGTTTAGTATTAAACTGAAATTTTTCTGGTTGTGACAATATCTTGTGTTGTGACAGTGTCGTGACAATCACTTTGACAATCTATTTTGTGATAGATATTTTGAGCAAGTGAAGAAGTGGAAGACTAAAAGAATCTTAGAGGTGTTTAATGCATCTTTCCTGCACTTAAGTCTACTGACCGTTAAAATGACTTGCATCGTCTTTTTGCGTCTTGCCACCCCATCACACACAAACACACCCCTAGGCACCGTGAATTGCAAAACAAGAAGCGGACACTGTTCCAGTTAGAACTGCATCTGAGAGAGACCTAACCTGTGTGCTATCAAGTTTATCAGGATGATAGGTAAGAGTGCAACTGTAGTGCTGAGACATTTTCAGGCAACTATAAAAACAAACCAGCTGATATTGAATCTGACTCATTTTTGTTGTGTACATTAGTTTCTTGATGTTTCTCATACATAATTAAACTGCAAATGAAAAACTTTAGCTGAACAAAATTTGTGTCTCCCATCTCTCTCTCCCATTCCAGAATATATTCGTGACTGGTACCAAGAAATTAACCGTTCTTGTAATCATTTTTGATGGGCTACATTTTTCCAACCTCCCATAGCATAAGATCCTATAACCATGTAACCCATGTAACACACTTGACCAAACCTCTGTCTTCTATCTAGTTCAAACAGAGATATATTTTTAACTTATCTTCACCACCTCACATGTAAGCATCAATACAAAGGATACATATCCATTATATGTTACAATCTACAAGAACAAAGAAATGAAAGATTTAAGCTCATCAAAGTTTAAACTGAGGGGGGGTAAAAAAATCTGTGGAACATCACCAAAGGCTACGATGAAGTCACAGGTCACAACATCACACAGTATTTATTAGACTGATACCATCAGACGTAGTTTTCATCTCAAATTCTCTAGAGCAAATTGTGACATAAAACACAAATTGAAAATAGCAAAACGTGACAATAAAGAGTTTTTCTAGCGCTGAACATGAAAACGAGAGAACCAGAGCATATTGAGAGAAAACAGTCAAATACCAGCTCTGGTGGACGTTAAAGTTAATAAGGAAAACGAAAGTAATTGGCCGGTAAACGAAGCATCCAAGCATTGGTTTTATAGCTTTCCATGAATTTAATTGCAAATGTATATTTTGCTGCCTTGTGCAAATAAAGCTACACATATAGTGCAGTCTAATGAACTTTCAGAAACAAGCTTCAACTTCATATATATGGCCTTTTCCAAGTCCAGCTATCTCACTGATGCCAAAACCACAAGTGGATTAATATTGCTTACAAGGTAGTGATAGATCCTATCAAACGCTACATGATCATGGCCGCCTTTCATGTGATGCTTTCATGAACATATCCCTCACATTTGTCTGAATAAATTAAATTTACAATGACAACAAATTATCACTGTGTAAATAATTGCAAAGGAAATAACATGGCATACGCTCTGTGTACACTGATATTAACCTCTCAAGGGTAAAAAAGAAAAAAAAAAGTCAAAATGCAATTAAAAAAAGGATATACACCTTCCTCTCATAGTTTTCCCAAAACTTACTGGTTTGGGAACTACAGTAATAGACAACGTACTCACATGATATGACCTACGCATTTATTGTACAGGCTATGATCTAGCAACTGGCAATAGGTCTAGGGTGTGTGTGTGTGCGTGTGTATGCATGTGTATAAGGTCATCGTGCTTCCATAATTCACAGCCTTACACACACACAGACAGCGCTACAGTACTTCTGAGACTGACTGAATGCTGATTGAGGGTCTGTAGAGGCCTAAAATGTTCGCATCACAGAGCAGACAGAAGTCCTAACCTACCGTAAGGTTGCACTCTGCACGATGAGTCTCGGGTACCACAATTAGTGGTTGAATGAAACCTCCCACGTAATTTTTCTGTGCTGTATCCCCAAGAAAACTGTAACAACTCCTTCCCTAGTCGTGTGATTGGAAATTTTGGATTTCTTTTTGACCAGTTTAGCTTCTGCAGCAACAAACCCATCTCTATGCACTTATCTGACAAAATTTTCTCTGGTATCATAAATTTGTGAGACTTCAACATCTTTCTCTGGGTTTCTGCACCTTAAGAAAGTCAACTTTCATGACTTTTCCCATGACTTTTTCATGACCCTCACATGACTGAATTGCTCGAGAATTTGATTGATGAATAATGGCGTACTGCTCCTGATGGAAAGTAAAATTTTTTAAGCTCGTCAAACAATAAGCAGTCTGTTCAGAAGTTCATGACTTACCCCTTGCTTCACTAATGAATTCATTTTGCCCTGCTCTGATTTATGCTCTTGAAAGCGCCACTTTCTCTAGCACTGCGCCCTCTGTGGTCTAGCGCACCCTCTGCTCACACAAGCTTACCTCAATAATCGCACATGACAAAGTTGCACTTTTCAATCCATCTTTGTACTACTCTGCAGATACAAATTTCCTTTTGCTTTCGTTTCCAACCAATCTTCTCATGCGATTGGTATACAAAACATTTCCGTCACCGATCGAAATACACACTCCTATTCTCAGCCTGGAATTCACCATTTATTTTACTTCTTGATACTCCCAGCTTGTTTATTAATCCCCTCGAAGGTAATAAAACTACCAACTGGTAACACACCTAGGCTTTTAATCAAATTGGATTTCATTAATAAATAGGGGGTCGCTCAAATTGGGTGAATTTATTTCCCCAAGCCCATATACGAGGTTAACTACGGTAGGTCAGAGGGTCCTCCCACCGGTGCGTGACTCAACGAGAAATTGCTGATAGGTATTGCACGAGAAGGGGCTACAGTACTAAACTTCGGGATACAGTTAAATAATTTCGTACAAATGTTTACAACTTTTGTAACAAGAGGACATCTGCTGGTTTGTACTGTTGCCTGGGAATCTGACATGATTGGCATGCTGGGTGTGATGTTATCATTGAGCTATGGACTACCTGCTTGTGCAGCTCACGTTATACACAATGGATGAAAAGGCTGAAAAATTTGTTTTTGACTTAGGACTATTTTTCCCATCCTTGACGATGACACATCCAGGATGCACACACTTGAAGAAAGAGATATGCACATTTCACAATAAAAACAATCCAATGACGTACTTAAAAAGAAGGGGGCTACAGAACAATAACTGCAGGGCACAAACATGGGCTTTCGATGTTGAATGAATTTGACCGCATTTGCACTTCATCAAAATAAATGTTACACAATGTGTGATAATTTAAGACAGATTCATTACTAATGACAAAACAAAAAAAGAATGAAACAAACTGTTTTGAGGCATCTTAGAGTTCTTCAAAGGTTCTGATGAAAGACTGTCATAAACATTCACATACTTATGACCTCATTTCTCCCTGGAGGATGACCAATAGTCTTTTCCATCTCAACTGCATTCACCAATCTTTAGTTATGGGATAAAAAAAACTACTTTTCCTGGAAAATAACCTCTTTCATCTACACTGAACAGAATAAATCATAGTTTACAAGCAAGCGACCCCAAAAAATAGTTTGGTCATAACTTTTTTTTCATTTTTACTTCATTCATTTTATTTTGCACTGTACAAGTCACACAGTGAATGAATTTTTCACGTACAAGAAACTCTAAGAGATCTTTCTCTTGTTGCATTCTGAATATTTTTATTTTTTTTGTTAGCAAGCGTTCTATCCAAAGAACACCATGCCCTGTTTTGTCTACAGTATAAGCCAAATGATCTCAAAACTGCATCAATGTATGTGAGTTAAGTCTTTGCTGTTTTGTTTCTTTCTCCTGTGGACTCCTAACAACCCAGACAAGCTTTCATCAAGGTTTCCAAAGCTCCCATCCTTCCATTCTCTATTGTCATTATCAATAATTGATTTTATACTCCTCTCTCCTCCATCCATCTGGTGAAAGAATTTTTTAGACAGAACAGGCCCAGCGACGATCCCGCACGCCTGTTAATTGCTTGCAATCTCGTACACACTGAGAGAATGCTGCAGGTTACAAGACGAGAGACAGAGGCAAGGAAAAATCAATACGGGATAGGCTTGCCATACTGACAAAGTAATATTATTGTACTTAGAGTAGCACTGTTCAGAACCTCGAGATGCTATGTTTCAAAATTTACGTAGAGAAGTGCGGATGATGAAGTAGCGTCGGCAAAGCAGTGACAAAGCTCATCGGTGGGTCTCGGAGTACCAGAAGGTAAACATTCTAAACAGAAAATAAGATGCTGCGACAAGGATTTTTCTTGCAACAGCCAAATCAGTGTTGAGTTTTATCCAACTGTGACATTTTTTTTGGTTTAGACTAAATCAAAATAATGAGAGAACGGCCAAAAATATGAACTTAAAGGTAGCATAACACCAATCCAGAAAAGAACACCCTTCATGCAAAAGTTGCAAAGTAAAACCCTGAGTGAAAATCCATTGCAATTTTGAACTACCGTTTTTTACATGACATTTCAAAGTTGTATAAAAAGTGTCAGTTTTTCTTTTGTTAACCCTACAGGTACATATTTTTCCTCTTAATTACTGAGTTTCACACTGGTAAGTGAAATCGATATTTTTAAGGAAAAAATACATGCTTCCAAAACAAAACCCTCAAGCATATACAATTCTCAAATGTCCTTGAAATCAAGGTTAAATAAAAAAAAGGATTAACAAAAGACGAATCATGGCAGTCCATCTCTTGACATCACAAATTTGCATACTTAGCCAATGTTTATTCATAACATGGCTGTGAAGCCCTGAAATTGGTCAGTCTTTGACAGATTTGGATGAAATTTGTGGCTATTTTCAACGCTTAATGCACCCAATACTCCAAAGTGTCATTTTCATGTCACACGACCATTAAAAGAACACATGCATATCAGGTGTGAAACCACTGTATGACAACTAGAAATTTAAGATCTAAAATAGAACTGTAATTAAATACTACTATTTTTGGAAGGATAACTTAATCTTGAAAAAACCAAAAGTTTGTAGGTTTCAGCCTGTCCATACTATAACAAGCAACAATTTCTTGAGATTTCAATGAGCTGTAAAATGTGGGTGGGGTATTCAGATGAAAGAGAAATTGCAGGGTATGCCACGTCGTCACAGGAACACTGAAACCTTGGAATGACATGATTTCATCAGTGAGATGTAAACCTGTCAGAATGGAAGAAACTGGAGAGGGAACTACATAAATTCTGCATCCTTCCCTGCTTCCTCCTCCTAGATTCACTTTGTTTACGAAGGATCACCAATCTTTGATTTACGACACTGTGCGCATCGATGTGCTTGCCGTGATTTGCCGTTACGGTTACATCTGCCACAAAGGTTCACGGTGGTAGACCCCACTTTTCAAAGCAAAACCATGATCGGAACAGAGTGTGGTACACATGAAAAGGAAACTAGAAGCAGTACCTGTTTCATCCTCCTTCGTGAAGAAATAATTCATCTACTGTACCAAACCACTGCTGACGACATGGTTCTCAAAGATATGGTTGCCGTACTGTTTACGATTCGAACCTTCCGATGTCACCCAAGAAAATGAAAGACATGATCGAAATACGTGCCAAAAAACAGAACAGAACAGTTAGCTGCAGCAGTGCATTGTGAGTCAGTGGCATTTTTCAGGTTTATCACACACTGTGACTACGTATGCTGAAGCCTTACCATGGATTCGTTTTGAATCCTCTGGCATAATTTACTTCTGCATAACCAAAACAAGAATATCCATCAAGAGAATGGCTAGAAGTGAGTTAAAAATTTCAACTTTTGGTGTTTTGTGTTGCTAAGTCTGTTTGTAATTAACTTTAAACAGCACTGATTGTTTCGCAAAAAATTTGGGGCTCAATGGCCACGTCAGGCACAGATGTGTTGTATTGGTCAACAACTGGAACGAACACACACTGAGCGACTAAAACGTTGGAAGGACATAGCACATGACAAGTCACTTAGATATGAAGTAAAATTGTCTGTGAAATGCAAGTTTCTCTGTAACTATATTATGTGCTGCCGTCATTTTAATTATTACAAATAGCTCTAAGATAAAGTGCATTTTGTATGAGTTACATGCAGCCTCAGTAAAAGAAACTTTGAAACACTGCTTAGGAAATCTGGAAACCTCTATACTCTAGGCACACCACGATGGCAGAATGGAAAGGAGGTGCTTGTCCAGTATTAGGCTGGACGGGGCAAGGGAGAGTGTTAAAGGTTACTAGTGCTCTAGGCACGGTAGATGGAAGTGTATTTGTAGTGATGAGACAGGTAAGTGAGTAGTGAAGTAGATATGTACAACCTCAATAAAAAGAAACTTTCAACGACTGGTAGTAACGAAGTCTTTGCTTCCTTAACATTAATAATGCAAGGTCAGCAGTATACACATCAAGTTTGCCTGAAGATGCAAACAGTGCTCAAAATGCTTGTCATTATTTACAACAATTACTGTAGATCATCATTCTTGTGACCTGCCATGATGCATTTTTCTTCGCTCACATTAATTGCTCACGCTGGGTTCACATTGTTCACATGGGTGCAATTACTGAGTATGAGAAACAGAGACGGGTGAACCATTTCAAGATGGAGTCACAATGAAGTAAGCTATGCACTTAGAGCTATTGAGCAATCCACAACATGCACCTGATGCATCAGCTAAAGCATCTTGTAAAATTTTGCAATTTAAGCCAACTTTATTTTTAAATTTCCCATCTTGAAGATGACACATGGCAGACTAAAATGCAACAAACTTTTTGTCTCGTTTTTCTCGAGCTGTCACAATCATCGATAGGAATAGCATGAAAATGAAAATTTCATCCCCTGTGAGAGAATAAGGTCCTCAATCTCTGACTGAAATCCCACCTTCACAATAATTTATGTACCGAAAAGCAATCCTGGAATAGAGCTCTATAAACTGCTCCACACAGCTGTGTTAGTCATCGATATATATCGGTTACAACACGGCTGACTCACTTCAAAGTCAACATAATTGCTCCCGATTTCGTCCGAAGGGAATACTTTGAAGCAACCGGGGAAACGTACACATGCACCAAGGTTAAAATGGATGTCAGCAGAGTGAACCTCTGACGAATTAAAGAACGGTTGAGCCGATGACATACTAATGCAACACTTCATGCAATGCTTTGTGTACAATAAATAAATGTAATGTGAAGTTCATGTCCACTGTTAGTAACATTAATCATCATAAACTGTCTTGACTGCGGACTCTGGTTCTGAGTTTCTGATAAACGAGAATATTGACATTAATTTCATTTCCCTTAACAGGGACGACTGCACGAAAGACCGTGTGTCTAATTGGCGGGTGCATTTTTGGGACAATTTGTCTTCAAAGATTTTGCTGCGACCAAAGAAATTATATGTCACATGTGCATTGACAGGCAACGTAAAACAATGCCTCACAATGTGTGGTACAGTTTTCGTCTGATGTTTGCAGAAGAAATACTGCATTCCTGGTTTGATAATCAATGCATGTTGACACACATACTGTACCTGTCTCAACACATGAATGCACTCCCACCTACCGTACCAAGAGTGCAGCTCTTAACCTGAAATGGGTGGTTGTCAGTAAAGATTATCGTAACTTTTTGACACAGAAGACGAAAGTGACGTTGTTGGGTTAAGACAGGCAAGTGAAAAGTGGAGTAAATTAATAAAGTTAATTTATGAAACCGTCCACTTAATATTAAGCGAGAAAGTAATTAAAGAGACAAAAAAGGGATGTCGCAGCTGGACTTGATCATCACTCCATTGCCATGGAAACTGAAGTTAACATCATGTCTACTAATGGTAAGGAGATTACTACAGATGGAACGCTATTACGGACAGTAATGCGATATCGGTTGTTTTGAGCGACCTGCGAGAGATGCTGGTACTTTTCTAGTGGCATCGTAACCAGTGAGTTCACAAACACAAGCACATGGAAGTCCTAAACAACAAATCCAGCAGAGCACAATTAAGCCATCCACTTAGCCGCGATGAAATCGTTTGATGAGACGGCACGGAAGGTGTAGCTTACAAAGCCGACGCAATTTTATACCTCTCAGTTACGGCCTGGTCGCGATAAACAGTTCGATGGCCACCACAAATCTTTCGGTAATGGTTACACCTGTGACACAAGGTCAGTCATGATTTGGGCTATGGGGACGATGCAACAGTCGCTGATGAATGAGTTTTAAGTCTAATTGACGTGCTGTCCCTTGTGGTCTAATTATTTTTGTAATAGAGTAGAATGATACGAGACATTCTCCCTCCAGGTCCTCCCCTCTCCATCTCCCTCCCCCCATCCTACTTTTTTCTTTCTCCCAACCCACCTTCAGAGTAATCTTTGCCAGCAATCAGCGAGTGCGACTTAACCGATTTCAATACTTTCCAACCCAGCAAGTGCAAAAGTAAAAATTGTTTTCACCATTTCTTCCATTCCAATTCCCTTCAGACTTGATTCAATCCTTGGAATAGTTTACGTTGTCTGTGGTTTTCGATCCTCTCCTAATTTTTAAAAACTGAAGACTTTCACAGAGTTTGTCTGTAAATTGTCCAGTTCAATCAGTTTGTTAGTTTGTCCAAAAAAATAATATATGTCATCTAGTAATATATCTCTTTTCCTCTGTTTTCATATCCGAGGGTGAGAGGAGAAAAGGGATGGGGGGTAACAGAACCTTCCTCACAGTTGTAACATAATTTATAAAGGCCCCCTCACTGCTGGACATGTTGTTACCCGATTGCAGAAGATTAATAGACCTTCTGTGTTTGAACCGTGGACTACTGCCGTCTTCCATGCACTTGCATAAATTTGCTGAGAAAGATTCTTGAGATAGACAATTTTGTCCCGGAGTATAGTGTGAAATGAAACACTACGCAAAGGGGACAAGTGGCCATAAATTTCAAGTATGAATTGCAAAGCAGTTTCAGGACTCTTCTTCCTCACTTTCTTAAGGGGCGATCATTACCGAGAGCATGCTTTCATATCTCAACATTTGTTCTCTTTTAAATTACATTAGTTATGAAACATTCAGCTGAGGCAATTTCTACATGCATGTAGCTTACCATCAAAACTTGCATGCATTTCCAGAGTTTTTTTATTCTCATTCTAGTGATAACAACCACAGCAGGATTCTATTAAAATTTAATTCACATGGATGATCCTTTCAATAGCAAACACTGTGGGTCCTTTGATAAAAGGGAACTACTGTTTTACAGCGGGAAAAAAAAAATCATGTTTTCAAAAACAAATACTTATAGAAACAGAATGATAAATTACTCAAAAAAACTAAGGCAGGGCATCAGTTTTCTTTTCCAAGAAATAAGTTTCTCACAGATAGAAATTCAGTTACTTGTCATTCAAGAATAATTTGTTCACCCAAACTTTGAAAAATTCAAACGGAGCATCTTTCCTTACTGATCTACGTTTGCATGATGTTTTGAGGAGACGAGAATTTTGGTGATATTTATCGGTGGAACAAAAACTTTCCCTTTGCATGCCAGTTGGTGCATTTCAAACGTAATAATTTCCTTTCAGTGGAATGAATTAAATTCCTGCAAGGACACAGCTAGGCCTACTTTAAACGAGAGTAAACTACTTCTCACAATGTACTTTGCTATAAGTTGCAAGCCAGTAGATTTATACTCACGCCTTTTATTTCCAACCAAATTCTCACGTCTCTAGAGGCAGCCGTGCTAGGCCATTTAACTTATTCTCATCTTTTCAGCCCCTTTCCTGACCATAATGCATCATCACTTTCCCTAATCTGCCTCTCATGCTCCTACTTCTTATGTGTATAGTGCTGTACATATAGTCTCTCCAAGGGGGAGAAATCAATAGTTTTGTGGAGGGAGACAGCTGGCAGCTGGTTACATACATATCTGCAGTATTATATATACTTCAGCAGAAGCAATTTGGACATAATCAAATCATTGCAAACAATAAAGGAAAGCAAAAGAATACAAACATCTTGTCCCTGGCTGTCACCAAGTGGCCATGGCATGTACAGACCTCAAAGCGCAGCCTTATTTGACGTGGATCTGAGTCTGACACACTACACAGCATCTGCTGCAGGCTTGGCGGAGACACTTTATTGGGGAACACGACTAAAAAATCCTGATTGGAAACATCCAATTATTTTACAACTAAAGATGTTGTTCATTTCATAACAAAAGGGTATATATCATGGCTAACATCTTGTTTCCAAGTATATCACAATATTTTCAGGAATCTGAAGAAATTTGTAGGAAACATATGAAAGTTAATACTTCTTTCATCTTGATGCATCAAGTGCACAGACAATCAGGACAGCAGAATCTGATCATATCTCAATGTATGCAATAATTCCCGAAAGATTCTTGCACTGTATTTATGAATAAATTTCTAATACTTTTCCTCCTTTGATCTTGTATTCTAACCAAAATGTCCAGCCATTTTTTCATCTACAAACTACCTTCTCCCTCACCACCTCACCCTTCCAGATGGAGAGATATGAGAAGAAAGTGCCAAAATGACTAGGAGAAATTCAGTTCCAAAGCAATCTAAGCAATTGGCAGATCTGCACACATGAAAGTTGGTGAACATCAGTAACAGTACGGTACATTGCCATACCCAGGTACAGTCTGTGATACATACATGTGCTACATTATCCTGATACCCGTAAGTACTATTTACCCGTCCTATTTACCGTGTCCTAAAGGGTTTGATCTGTTTAGTACAAACACCACCCTGCACAAATACAAGTGATTCATGATAGTGCTGCTACCACTTAAACAGCGAGGCCACTCATTTGTGAGAGCCTTTGAAATACTGAACATGTACTGGCAAACATGTATGTCGAAGGCCACCTACCTCTATGAGGGTTTATGAAAAGGTAGTTAAGTGTTTTTGTTTAGTATTTTTTCTTGTTTTGCCATATGTCCTTCAAATTGTGTCAAGGTACTCTAGCCATTCACAATCAAAAGAAAGACAAGAAATGAAAAACATTCTTACAATTAAGTATTAAAAGGAGGTCAACATTTGCCAAATTGTGGCACTAACTCATGATGTGGGATCCAGGGGTCCACCTGAGGTCTAATTGTGGGGTTCAGGAGCAACATCCTGGCCAGAACCAATGGGACAAAGCCCCCAGAAGGTCTGAAAGTTTAAAGCATCAAGGAGCTTTAAGATGAGTTTAAATTTATCAATGCAAATTTTTGGCAACAAGCTCCTCAAGATCTATGTATTACAAATTCACTATCATCCAAGGTCCCAAGAACCAGTCATGATAAATTAAAGTAGGATGTGCTGTTTGAAGGAATAAAAGTAGCCTTTAAGGTTGATCTTCCATCATTTTCTGTCATTTGATACCAATGTAGATAATAACATGCTATGCCAGGTTTCTTTTACTAAAAATTTCATTAATTAGAGTGTTAATTATGGTAGAAAGAAGAGCGATTAAGTTTTTTCGGCTAAAACGTTAGCGGAACTGGGCCCTGTGGTAAATGTGCGGCACTTCCATGTGTACACTGCTACAACGAAACTAATACACAATGCATTTCCTTTAGAAATTAGGGTATATGTGGACAAATATGTACAGGAGTTTTATAATTTTCTGCAACTATAAGAAGTCTTTTGGTGTAATTTGGAAAATGCGGGAATAACAGCACATCCTGCATTAAATTGGGAATATGGCGAGGTATTAAATCTAAGATTAGATAGTAGATTACATTTAACCAGTGGACAGGCCAATATGTAGGAGTTAGATTGAAAGTGTCACACGTGAAACTAAGCAAATATTTGAGTGGCTGCGATTTAGTTCTAAAACATACAGGACAGAATAAAAAAATCTTGACCATTTTTGTCATATTTATAGTTTAATGTCAATTTCAGTTTGATTTAATATTCAAAACACAACAGATGGTACAAACATTCCAGAATATTTGACCATCTATGGATATCAAGTTCTTTTTAACTTTATCTCTAGTTTGATTTACAGACTAGAAAGGTTAAACAGCTTCATTTGACTCCTTTCTTTTGCATATCCCAAAACTCACCTGGTTTGGTTATTTATGAACGACTCACTTACCTGTCTCATCACAATAAGTGCACTCCCACATTCCAAATGTACTGATAAGCTCTAGCACCGTCCTTCCAATGGAGGTGAATTTCTGACTCAAACAATTTGGGCACCAGATAGGGGACCCCACAAAACCGTGAGAACTGTCATCAACATTGGAAATTTCACCGTAACTTACCTCACAGTTGGTGCGAAGGGGTCTTACTACAAGTGTCATATGTATAGCACAGTACCACCTTCTGATAGAATCATTATGACATCACTACTGTTCCTTTCTGATTTTGCAATAAATTAGTTTTAACTTGAACGTGGTTAGGTTGTCCAGCCAACGACCTAATCGGATCAACCGACGTAAATTCACATCTATGCATGGAAAATAACACTGGCTTAACATGCTAATGATAGGTACAGGTATACGTCGAACCGCTGCTGTTACCAACATGGCTGCTGAGAGTACCTGTCCAGATTTGTTAGTAACCGAACACTCGAACACTAATCAAAAACCATGAACTGATAAATCTGCAACTTGAATAGTAGTCAGAGGACAGTGTGGTAAAGCAAGCGCAGAAATTTCACTGTCTTTATCAAAAGGATCAGCTTCGATCGACGGGAACATACATTCTATTTTTTTTTTTTTTTTGCTTTTCATGCTTTACATGCTAGTAACTGTATGTAATGACCCTCTACATTCTTGACGCTACCAAGTGTAAACCCAGCTGGAGAATCACTGTTTACGTCCATGCTTTACATTTCATTTTTTTTTGTTATCTCAAACTTGTTGCCATTACTTATGTTGTCACATCATATCTGACATGTGAAATACATGATTAAAGTAGTCTATACTGCTAGCTTGACAACTCAACATTACATTTCTCAAAGGTAAATTTTGTGAATCAAAGGGTTTTCAGTCTGTACATTAGGCCTATACTTTGCAGATACTTCATTTCTTTACCAATATGCATTTCCTGTATCATATCCACCTTTCTTGAAAAAAAAAAAAAATACAAAGCCAAAAATCTACGTAAGTAGGACTTACTTACTGCAGGTTCCACTTTGTGCAAATTAGGCAAAATCATGCTCACAACACACGATTTCTTTACATGCATGTTCAATGATGGTACTACTAGACACATGAGTACCATATTGTATATGTGTTATTAAAGGTACAACTCTTCTGCAGCTGGGAATTTCCAGCGTCTGAGTATTACAAAACTTAAACCTTACTGTAGGTTGCTTTTACAACTTTGTACTTTACTAAGGAGGCATTTCTCTTCATGTGAGTACATTACCATAGCTTAATGTACTAGCTCACTGTGATGGATAGTCTTAAAAATATAGGCCTACACTGTATGAACTTTAAACATTTCAGACTGTCAGATTCATTATTTTGCCGTGAATATGGTCCCTATAACATTTTGCACTGCAATATGGTGTTCACTGAACATAGATCTAGAAAATGCTACATGTATGTATGAGACCAACCAGTTCCTAGATCTTTGTTCCATATGCAATCCATGATCTCCATACTGATGAGTCTTACCTCATGTTTAATGATTGGCTCAAAAAACATGAATATTTATATCTTAAGAAAAAAAAAGTAGTATTGAGTGTTACTGAGTGTAACTGATTACACTGGCATACATGATTTTTAACAGTGCACAACCTGTTCGGAAATTGAGTCCGAATTCAAGCGAAAGTTCATTGGCTTTGCTACTGTACCATGTCCGTAGTGCGGGCAAGCTAATACATTGTCATAGAAGTGTGGGACTACTTTCTACAGTAGCCCCCTGAGTGGTGGGTCCTTTTCCATTTGATACACTGTCGTATATTTCCGAAGCAGCCCACTGGGAAAGGACCTAAAAATAACTGCACACTAAATTCAGTCTCTAGGGTATAGGCTACATAAAATGACAACATACACATTTTCAAGAGGAAGATATTCCCCCATTTACAGTACCTAACTTCCGTCTCACTCGCCCACTTCTCCCTTAAGCTTCCTTTCTCTGATTTCACCTCTTTTTTTGCAGATTATAACATATTCGAATAATACACAAAGTAAAGCAGAAACATTACATCTTGAGGGCATTTGCACAAATATAATACCAACACACATTATATTACACCACTCTAACAACTTCCACATTCCCACCCTTTCCCAGCCCTTATCACAGACACCTATTACAACTCATATTCCTGCAACGCACTACCACGTTCATGGTTCCCACACACTTGGTTCTGGTTCAGCAAGCACAGAGCAAATTTAGTTTGCACACCACATACTCTTTTTCCTGTATGCTTTTCGACGAGTCGTCGTCAAGTTAGTAACATTCAGTTTTCATACCAACACAAGAACTGCAAAATCTCAATCCTTTTCTCATACCCCAGCCTTTCACACTGTAGGTGACTATCCACTGCCACACAAGGAGATTTCAACAAAAAAAAAAAACTCACTACAACTGAAAAAATAAATGTCAAATTCTTCAACTGTTTGCATGTATCCACTTCTCAAAATTTGCACAAAATCAATCAACAGCTAGCACTCAAGAAGGGCCTTTGCAATGACATTTGGTAGTAGGTACTAGTTATCATCATAAATACACTACTAAATTCTGATTATTCAAGTTCCTACTCACATAAATTTGTGTACTCGGTGACTAAATTGGTGAATCAAGCATAAAAAGACACACAGTTTCTCTATCATAACTAAAAGTATAGCCTAACAAGCCCGTCTTTTGAGCAGCCTAATACAAGACAACCTACAGCATCTTCTGCAAACCACAGAAAAATCCTTAACTGATACACTGTGCAATCATACACCAAAGCCGGTGGTGACATGTGTGCCTGCACACTGCCTGCAGAAATATCAATATCAACCCAATTTTATTTTTTTTTTTTTATCTATCTTCCAGATGGTTAAACTACATTAAGAGAATTCTGAAAAGAAAAAAAAAAACATGGTGATCTTTTACAAAACTTGTTATGCCACGGTCTATGATGATGAACTGCTCCGCATCGCAATGCAAGAGCGATGGAGCCAGCAAACAACAGAGGAAGAAAAAATTCCAGAGCAGTAACAACCTGCCACGATCCTAAGCTAATGAGAACAACACATAGGCAATGTTAGTCACCGAAATACGACGCACAAGAAATACGGCAGCAGCGAAGGCTGAAACCAACACCTCACCTTATCTTGGAATTAAAACAATCTTGAACCGTTGACGAGGAGGCAGCGTCTTTTGTTGGATGGCACCAACATCAAAAATTACCTTTAAGATAATCCCTTTGTTGCGGAAAAGGACAGTCGTTCAGAAATGTTTTTTTTTTAAAAAAAAAGAAAAGACGGCCTACGATTCTTACACTCCCATCTTTTCTCGGTCGTTACATGATACAGAGAAACCTCTCTTGCTACGTGAATACTCACTATTCTCACCACATCCAATATATCCTCATGTGATGACTACACAGACCAGCCACAGTCTCTCATTAAGAATTTTTCTCCCTATTTTTTTTTTTGGCCCTGTGTGCAGTATAGTATCAGAGTTAAAGCTTGTTGTAAACACACAATTTCTTGACGAGAGAGATTCTAATTGGAAGGTTGGAATGTTCCATTTTTATGGCAGGCAGGTTTCCTTTTTTTCTTCTCTTGTTTTTCTTTTGCTTGACGTCAGGTGGAAACGGAGTGTCGGAGTAAAAAGTTCATCATGATGACACAGCGTGCATATTACAGCGACATACTGTAGATATAATTAAAATCTGAAATAAGGGTGAAGGAAGCTTGGTTGGGTTTTGTGTGTTGTTTTGTTTTCCAGTTCATGGTAGGGGATTTTATGCACACTTGTTTAATGGCATTTCACTTTGTAACTGGACTTAATTGGATTTGTTTAGGGAATACTACTGGTTTCATCATAATGCCAAGTGGGCCAAAGTAATATAAAAGGACTTACTGTGCAGTTCTTTGCCTATGGATGCATGTAGTACTAGGTTGATGTACACAGGTTAAGGAGTTCATGTCTGACACCCGAATGAAAAGGGAAAAAATATTAACTAGGGCTACGGTATCATGGGAGTCTTCTCCTTTAAAAAGGATAAAGAGAATTGGAGACACGTAGTACAAAGAGATACCAGTGTTGAAGGTACAAGAAGGGGTCAACAAACCAACCTGCGGCCCGTTCCACAAAGAGTTACGCTCAATCTTAAGTTTGATTTATCACGTGGAAGGCCTTATAGAGATCGAACTTAAGATTGATCTTAACTCTTTGTGGAACAGAGTTAAAGCTTGTTGTAAAACCACAATTTCTTGATGACAGAGATTCTAATTGGAAGGTTGGAATGTTATCTGTTTACAACTGCTGTATACAACTTTACAGTAAAGTGATCTGTACACAGCAAAACAACATTTCTGTAAGATTTAACAAACAGCTAGGAAAATGGAGGTAGATTGTGTGATATGCAATAATTAAGGCTGCCTCGCAAGGTGGTCTCTCCCTTTAAAAGTACTAATTAAATATGCAATATAGGCTTAATTTCTTCTCACTTGTCACTAATAATTTATTACCAGCGACACTGGCCTAAAAACGAGGGTTGGTAGTAATTGTGGGAGGGACTTCACACCACAGTCTGTTCATATCGACAACAAAGGCCACAGTTTAAAAATTGAAATTTTCTCCTTTAAAACATGAAACCCAAATTTTTTTTTTAAGGAAAAAGAAAAACATTATACCACATTTCCAACAGGTGTTAAAGTATTTTCAGTTTACACATGAATGTAAGTTTATGGCTGACCTGGAGGACAATTTGCATAGAAACTTGTCTCACAACTGTCTATGCTCAAGTACTGTCGTAGAAACAAGTGGGGTTGTGAATATTTAAACATCTGAAAGATTTGAAAACAGCTAAAATTGATGGTAGCAGGCTGTACAAGTCAACATGTCTAAATCGATACAAAAATAGGCATCCTCTTTGTTCCTCCTTACTCCATCCTCCTCCCCCTCATCTTCTACCTGTGCTCTCTCCCCCTTTATCCATCACTCCGTACTCTCCCCCTCATTATCGCCCAACCTTCCAAGGACCACTCTGTGTAAAATTTCCATTTTTTTTCCTGTATTTTTACAATGTTTAAAAATACTGGAAAATACAGTTACCATCACCCTGAAGGTTACACACAAAAATTCTGCGACAGGGATATAGCCGAATTTTACGACATGTTGTATATTTTCCTGTATTGCAGCGCATCAATTCTCTGTCATTTTTGTTTTACTTGTAAACGCTTATAATGAGAATGGAGTGATCAATGTATACTACAGGATGCAATGAAGGTGTATGTATACCATACATGTGTTAATGCAGAGCATTTTCTGCTAGCTACCAATACAGTGGGACACAATCTGCCTTGCAGAAAAGAATTCTCTCTCTGGCGAATATTTTCGATTCTTTCTACGTCACTGTTGTTCAAGCACTGTGTCGGTAGACTTAACAGTACAGTGAAACATTTGATGCACTTGCTGTTCGCTTGCAGAAATTGCATTTTAAGAACACTATCACAAGAGCTGCATGTGCAGCATTCAGCACAGTATTGGGACACATCACTGACTGTCGACATTGAACGCTCTTCAGAGCTTGTGACTGCATGAGGCGGAGCTGCCTCTCGCCGTCTCTTTTCGTCATCGGTGATGATTGCAACCGGCGTGGAACTCCGGCTCCCTGAAAGAGAGGGAGGCATACTATAACCAAAGTCTATAGTTGCAGAGAATCCTGCAGTAGTCACAGACCTCCATGAGTACAGCGTAAGAGAATCATGTTTCAAACTCAATCAGTTTCTGACATGCACTGTAAATATGCACAGATCAGTGTGACATCGATTTGAATTCAGAGTTATGAGAGACGTAACAGACGACAATGTGTGAACATTTTTTGTACTTCAAATGAGCTACAGTCATTAAGCAAAGACTAATCCATGAGTGCACATACAGTGCTTGTTTACAAAATTACCTAGTTGAACGAATGAACGGCGGGTCTCACACACTCACACTGCACGAACAAGAGAAAGAGAAGTTTTTCCATTCACCTTCAAACTATTTGCTGGGGTGTTTACTGGGTCACTGGGTTTTCTGTAAAGACTGCTATTGCTTTTAAATTACTAAAAATTTAAGTGAATGGAGCAAGTCAGTCATGAAATAGAATAAATCTATTATCAGCTTAGATCACTGCCTGATGTGTGCCTGTGAGCGTAATATATACCCTACCAATTACTACATCTGTAGGTACAAGAAACACTGTGGTTATTTACAGTACATTAAAAAGCGATCTGTTTTAAATCTTGTGTACAGGCATAGTTTTAATTTGCACAGACTTTGAGAACTCTAAAAATGGACTGTAGCAATGACACAATGTACAGTAAGTTTCAAAGGCAAATGGTAACTTATGTGGTTCTACAAAACTAGTGAAACACTTCAATTAAATACAAAATAAAATTACTTCACCAATCGGTGAATAATTTAGTGTTCAAAATTTGCATCTACTTTCTTCAGTATTATGTCATCAAATTAAGAAATCCCTACTCTTTCATGTACAGAAACTGCTACCCAATTTTAAATTTATTTAGCAATCTTATCATTTTGTGTAGCAAAATGACATGCGATACGGGGCAAATTATTAACTGACCAATTAAAACTTTGAAGTCCTTTGGTAGACCTGTAAACCTAAAGATGGATGTATCATACCCATTACATAACATTTGTACCACTAATACTACAGGACAGCAGTACTGCTGATTCACACTGCATTTCCACTACTACAGAAATCTGCATATAGTTTGAGACGCCACACCACAGCCCATATATGCATGTATAAGTTTCTCACAATATATTGTAAGTTTACCAAAAAAATACAAAGTTGTGTTTTAGCTGCATAGCTTGAACAAGAAAAAATGGCACAGACTTTGGCTGAAGACGGAACCTAAACTAAGTTAACACTTACAAGTTATGATAAAGAATTCTTATTTTATGATAGCAGGTGTCATGTAGTAAAATAACTTATATGGGAAGTATTGTACAGTACATTGCAGCATCATAAAGAATACACTATGAACATCTTTCCTTGGGTACAATGTCTGCCCACTGCTCAAACTATTTTCAAGTGCTGACTTGTAAATACTGTATCGTCAAGACATACTGTTCTGTGCATCATAAACTGCAAACCAAACTGAACCGATAGCAGTTGGTACTAATTTGATTTATTAGCATACTTCGATAATACAGTACCAAACAAACTGAAAGCAACATTGCTACAGTATGTGTTTCAGAAATGAAAACAGTATATTTATGAAACTGTTTCGACCAGGAAGGCTGCTTCCTCAAAACGGTGAAAAAACGAATTTGGATGTTACTGTACTAAAATGTCATTCAAAGACTTCATGTACTGAAGACAACATTACTGTTTCTAGTGTAAGACAAAATTCACATGGTGTGGCCATTGAAACAGTCAAGCCCTTTTCTGTGTCTTTGCTGTCTCAAACCCTTTCTTTCAACAGGCAGGACAATAGTGGAGTCCCTGTGCTATACCTGAAGTATCTCAATTGGAGCCTTGCAAATACTACATTATATATGCAGCAGTTTGAAAGTTGCCTGTGCTGGCCTCAAAATTCGATCAAATATGTCTAGAAATTCAAACACAACTGTCCCTTGGAAAAACAAATTACTGTTAGACAATTACATGACACTGGAGAGGAAAACATATTCCTAGTCATAAATTCAGTGGGACTCGCTTTCATAGAATGAAAATTTTAAAGTTTGATTTCTTTACTTGGGCAGTATCAGCCCGTAAACCCACCATTTTTGGCGCACCATGGGACAAACTACCTAAATGAGAATACTGACTTCAAAGCACTAGGATCTACAATACTGTATTCTAGCATTACTTAGCAATGACGGACAGGAGGCAGATAGGTTTTCTATCCATGACTGAACCACTGCAGAATACAGCATACCCCTGTTTCAAACTGCATGGCTGGATAAGGGATCTGTTCCGTTAACAGAAGAAGTGACAAACATACAATAAGCACTGTACCTACAGTATACAGTATGCTGGCATGATCAAAATTAAGAGAGGCCATACTAAAAAATACGCACTTATTTCTGCAAACCTTCCTTACCCTTACCTTTCATACAGAACTGTGTGATAAGCATAGTCGACCAACCGTACCCAGTTTGGTTCTACATGAGGTATTTACGGGTTTTTATTAAAGACTTGCATTTATACAGCGTGTACGTTGTGAATGCAAGTGAAGAAGTTGCATTGATCATAGTACTGGAATATTTGAAGACTTAGTCGATCCATCTTAAATTGATGCACTCAGAGACACACTTAAGATAGAACAAAATACGTGACATGAAAGATGAAAAGGGAAGAGTCTTAAAGAAAGCTTTGGGTTGAAACAAATCAATAACAAAATTAAGTGACAGCGACATCACACAATGACCTTCAATGTAACTCCCATATGTACAGTGTAAGGGTATTGAAGGCCATTTCATGATTAACAGAGATGTCGGGCAAAAGACACATAGGGCACTGTACCTTTTAAACCACGTGCATGATGGCGAACAGCCGCTAAAAATTTTGTGTTCTGAGATTAGGTCGTGTATGATACCGGCTGTTCTCTTACTATCTGTACATCAGTCAACTGGTCTGGCAAAATCTCACTTCAATTGATACGTTGACTGCATTCATGTTTCTCTCCACATGCATGTTCTAAAGCAACTTTTGCCACATTCATTCTTTTTGGTCCACACAAAGAAAGCTTTTATTTACATTCATGAATTCCTCACATCACTAGGACATATTCACTTTCCAAATTGTTCAAAGTTGGGTAAGATTCAACGAGGTCAAAGACCACAAAAAAATAGTAAGTAATACATTAGACTACACAGTGAAATTCAGTGACTGCTGTGTGAGTGGCAGCCTGAGGGACTCTTCATTTTCATCGTGAAGATACCATACTGGTCGGGCCAAGGACAAAACGGTTGATGCCACCCAGACATTTTCACAACGTGCATATTCCAAAATTAGTATTACAAGGTCCTCTCTGAAAGTTCTTACTGTCAATCATGCTTTATATACAGTATTCAGTTTACAAAGAGGAAAAAGATGACAGTTACTAATTGCAATTACAGTACAATCAGAAACTTCAAGCATTTCAACACTAACGTCTGACACAACAATCGTAAAAGTGAAGTCTGGATTAGATTCAGAACACGTTTACTCCAATTTAATAATCACATAATAATAATTCCCGAGAGACACATCTTCCATGATAACAAATTTGCAATTTGAAAATGCAATTTAATTTAAGAGCTTGCTGAGAAATATACACTGTTGGCCTTTTCAGTGGCCATGTGGCCACTGAAAAGTCACTATATATGGCCAGTTCCACTGAACAGTTTCAATTTACTTATATACTGCCTATATGTATATTTACATTAGCAAAAACAGTGTACAGAATAAACTGCCAAAGTTTGGCAAAGCTGGCCACCATACCAAAAGAACCAAAATGAAAAGGGATTCAAGAAAAAAAAGTTAGATGACAAAGATCAATCAGCATACTTTAACTTACAGTAAGTTGACTTTTCAGTTTGTTTTTTAAAGAGCATAGCTATCAGTCTTTGATGAGTACTATTTTTCTTGCTACTTCTTATAACCATACAGTAGTTGCCTAAAGGTCTACATGTCCAAAAATGAGGGCGATGTCCGCTTCAATTTTTCCACAGGGTCCCCTTTAAAAGTCTGGTACATCTTGCAGACAAAAGCATATACTCTATAACTATGTCATGTTACTTATGCCACAGATTGAGTAGGTTCGGTATGCAAGATGTACCAGGATTTTAGAGGAGACCCTCCAGAAAATTGAAGCAGACACTGCCCTCACTTATCAGGCATGTTGATCTTGAAAAACACAAGGGTTTGCCATGAGCAAAATTAAATCCCCTGAGAAGAGTGTGTTAGAATTAACGTAGATCAGATGATGGTTAAAAACTCATCGAATACACGAGGTTGTCCATTATTTACTTACAAAATAGATTTTATACAACACACCATACATGAATATCATTAACATTTAAAACCCTGAGATCATAGTGCAAAGCAAGATACCGATGCTGCTTAGAGACAGTTTTCAGAATAACGTTTTGAAAGACTTGTACCAGTTTGAGAGTCATAGTATTAGCTAATTTCATAGTTCTCTATGCCATAGGTTATTCTAGAAAAAAACAAGAGAACAATATAACAGGATAGATACCTCAAATGTACCCAGAGATGATAGAAAATACTGGTTTATACTTAGCAAGGTTACACATAAATTTTCAATATGTTGTTTAAATGATCAATTCTCATCAATGAAAAGACCATTATATTTGGCACTTGTAATTTGTCTTTCTTTTGTTGTTAAGTGAAATCATTGACAGATATGAGACTTCTTTTCCCTAGAATGGATGACTAATAAAGTTGTTTTATGCTAAGATATTTGTTCAAAGCATCAAACTAAGTTTTAAGCTTACTGAGAACAGTATGGGATTTGCTGATAAGATTTGTAGAATTTGTGTCAAGGAAACGATAGTAGCATCTGCAGAGAGTCACAATGATTCATTAGGATTATCACCGGTTACATTATCTACATCAATTTAAAATTAAGTAGCAGTCCTAAGACAGATCCTTGAGGAATGCCAATGTTCATTAACATTACAACTGGATGAAGTAACGTTTACATACATGTTGTTTTCTATTAAAACACTTATCGTAATTGAAGCTGTACTTGAGGTCAACTATGTCAAGGGCAAAATTTACACATAGAACTAGTAGAATTAGTTACCAGCAACATTAACGTAAATGAGCTTGGACTGTGCTTTGTTTCAGACAAGTTTCCTGTTTTTGACCGATGTTTTGTTTCAATCCAGCCATAATAGGTTTAGGATTAAGGGAGGTTTTTGGAACATCCTATGTAATTTTAAAAAAGTGGTAGCCTACATTTAATAATAAGGCAAGAAATTGTGAGTTATTTTGACGAAACTTTTGGGCGGTGACCAGTCTTTTATCTTAATTACCTTGTCTTATTATGCATAGGGGTATGTAATACTTATCACTAGCCTGGACGACCTAACTGGTTAGGACTTGGCTTTCTCAACTTTGGGAACTTAGGCTCTAACATTAGGCCTAAGCCTACTAAGTGCCTAGGCCCTTACATCTTACGATTGACGTAGGCTGCCGCTATGCACAAACTGGACCATACTTCCTTGTTGTTAGGCAATATGCGGCTTCTTACACTCACAGAATTGAGCTATAACCTTCTGTTGAAAGAAAGTATATTGTGTTATATTTTACACTTCCTTTCAACAGAAGCTGCCCGTCATTTTCTGTACCCGCCATGCACGTTATCCCGTCTTCAAAGTCTAACTTGTTACCTTGCATAATTCACAAGCTAGACAATGTAACTTAAACTTAGTAAAAGTGCCCCTACATTTGCGCCACAGTGCCAACGTTAGATCTAATAAGTTGTAACTAAGAACTATCAACCGGTGAGTTTCGTTTCTTAAACAATTAATGGTAATATAGCAAGGGTATGGACTTTCTCACCTTCCTCGTCCTTAAAGAAAAGCTGTTACTCTCCTTTCGATCACGTGGACGCTTTTTAATGTAATTCACAATTTTTCGACCCATTCATTATCTCGACAAAAGTTCCAAACTTTCCAGCGCAGTTCGTGCTCATTGAACAACCAGTACCGCACGCACCGGCACCAAGCCAAACTGAATACGGAGCTTACCTGCTTGAGGTTACTGAACTGTGCAGTATACACACAGCCATTCATCAACGAACAAATCCGTTACGTCATACCCCACTTTTCACCAATGGCTATAATAAGGGTGGCGTGCGTTCAATAGCAAGAATTGTCTTCAGAAAGGAAATTTTATTCAGAAAGGAGGCAAACTTGTGTTGATTTTCTGGCTTTGAAAAAGGTAGGCTAATTTCTGAGTTTACAACACTACATGGAAATTTAGACAAAAAGAGAGAAAGCGACTAAAACAAACCTACTGGAACCTTCAAAAAGGAATACACTTTATAGGTCTACCAATCAGTCATGACTCATTCATAGATACATGCTTAGGTAGCTCATCGGATGACTGAAAAGAATCCCAGCTGCAGATAACCTATGCTACCTTACAGGCCCTGAGTTATGGGGGTAATGCAGCATTTTCTTAGCATATGTACACCCCCCCCCCCTCTATACCCTCTCCAGACTAGTCAATCCTTCTCTTGAATTATTTACGGAAAGCAGTGACAGCTTCTGGTGGTAGGGTGTTCCGTTTAGATATCTCCTTGGCTAGAGTTGTCCAGTCCACAGTTTGGCTTGTAATGGCCTCAAGTAACACTTTCGTTTGATGAAGTAAAGAAGACTGCAGACTGCTTAAAAATCTCAATCCCTTTCACGACTACAGGGTGCTTATAACTGCCCACAATTTTCTCATTTTCAAAGATAACAGCGGATCGCTTCTGACGAACCTCTACTCATAACTGAGATCAGATCAGGAATCCTCTTCTGCTGACGGGGTCTCTGAACCTTTTCAAGAGTATCGCTAACTTCGTCACGCATAGTGAGCGTCGTGCAAATCAGCAATGGGCCTATGCTCTGGTTAGTCCGTCGAGCAAATGACTCGATTGCACAATCTTAAGATTTTATCTTTGTTCTTACAACTGCATGGAATTTATTTATGATATCAAGCATGCAGTGCACCTTGTTTACTGAAGAGACGGCTTTGGCACTATGTATACACACTGTAACGCAAAGAATGATTGGTACACCCAGATTCAGAGGCTAAAAACTTATACGCCACCTATGTAATAACCAGTTCGAGAATTGGTACCTGGGCCAATACGGACTAGGAGGCAGTTGCACTTCTGCATATTATTAACAAGTTCCACCAAATCTTCCAACCATTGGACGTCGACTTTGTAGTAGGTCAAATTGTAACCCGACAATAGCTTTTCGGTTGAAGACACCTCAGAAATAAAAAAGAAAAAAAAAAACCTCAGAAAAAACCTTTGGCAGCTGGACGGATCCCAGGAGTTTCGTTTGGATTGTGAACTGGAGTCAGGGCATTCTTGGAGAGAGTTTTCCATCTCATGGATTGACATAAAAAAAAAAAAAAAAACAAAGACGGTGCTCTAAATACGACGTACGCCGATTTCTATACCGAAACCGTGACGAGAGGAGCAAGGGAGATGGCCTCTATAGACTATTAAGGGGTGATTGAGATAAAAGAAGTCTATGCGAGTTGAAAATTTTATCAAAAGATTTGTGGTTTCGAAGATTCAGCTTAAACGAAACATTCATTTCATATAGAAAAGAACAAAAAAGAAAAAAAAAGAGTTTCTCTCCACAACTTAATCCAGCATTTTAATTAGTGGCCCTCCTGCAGACTTCATTAACAAAGTGAAATTAAAATGTGGCTGATTCCTCTCTAAGCAAACGACTGTCCTTTTCCACAAAGTTTCCTTCAGTCACAAATGTTTGCCTCTTTGTTCCCAGGATGTGAGAAGCGATCGATTACCAAAAGGTCGTGGTAAGTTTCTTTAAGCATGGAAGTACTACCTCGGAGGTAGTACTTCCATGCTTTAAGAAAGAAGGGTACAGCGCTTGTGCCATTCTGTCGAGAACCGTCGGATATCTACACCGAGTGGTTATTTTAATCACCAAATAAACCCTGTTATCTCACGTAGATCTCGATATTGACACCGGCTGAGTGTCGGCGCCCTGTAACCACTCCACTTCAATCTCCTTAATCCAGCTTCCCGTCAGTACACTGGCGGGATGGTAAATTATTTAACCAGCCAGCGAACAACAAAAGTTTTATTTGTGTATTCATTTGCAAAGAGTGCATAACAAAACCTTGCTTACGATGTTCCCCAAATGAGATATCGAAGAATGCGATTTCACTGATTTAAGTCGATATCCAAATGCGTTTGAAATATCGACTGTCCTTGACTGAGCTGGCACTGATGGGGGAGGGATAAATTTTGCAGGAAATAGGGTGTGTTTACATCATTCATGACGTCATTCACACAGGTGTCAGTTCAGGATCGAAGGCATGCATGCTGAAGGCAAAGAATACAAACCATGTATTGTTAATGGTGGAAGTTCATATTGACCATAGCCTAAGCTGACAAACGTGGAGAAAGGCACGAAATACCGTGATGGATATATACTGCAAGCTGTCATATATGAGGTACTGGAAGTTACGAATTTTTTCCACAATTATCCTCTGTAGTTACACAGATAAGATAATGATCTCGCCACAGGTTGGGCTTACCTATACTCAGCTTCAAGGACATTTAGAAATACTCTTACAGATTCGTATGTGGATTACAGCGTGTTGAGAAGGGGAGGGGGTGGGGGGTGTGTGATCTAGATACATCACTCGCAAATCATTGGCATACAATCACTACGAACTAAAGCCTCATTACGTCTCGGTGTTCTTCTCAAGAAGTACAGTATACAATATACAGGCTAATAAAGATGCATCAAACAGATTCCATGTACTTCAGCCTGATACCTCCGAACCATGACGTGAACTTTTGTTTGGATATATTCCTGTAATTGGAGGCTCATCAGCCAGGACAGGTCTGGCTACATTTTGCGAAAGATTAAGCTACAGAGTAAAAGGTAAGAAGATGCAAAGAGCAACTTTTGGAAGACTTATGCGTTAAATGACAGTGCAATCATGAAATGGGATGAATATGCTTCTTTTGTTTTTACTGTTGTTCTGGGTTTTTTTCCTTAATTGCTTCTGTAGTACTATTTATCTTTAACATGCAAGATTCAATGTTTTCTATTGGTGACATTAATTACCCAATGCTATAGCATAAAATCAACGTAATGATCGCATAATATCGATCTGATATCGATTTTCATTTTTTAATGCTAGCATTATCGAATTTAATTGTATTTTTGCTAGCATTAAATAAGTAATCTCAGATTAATTCCATTAAATATTCGCATCACATTAATTACATCCACTGTGGTTGGTAACGTAGTAGAAACTGAGTCGGAGCTAGCAGTTTCAGTCGGAGGTGGCTTTGAGAGTCACTGCGTGATAGAAATACCCACTGTTCTTTAAAGACATTGGAGGAGGGGGTAAGTGAGTGCCGGTAGGTACTATTAGAGTTCCGTTAAAGAGAGGGTTGAGATTTTAGGCGCCATTTCGCCTCCAGCTGCAGGAACATTGTAAGTAGGTGCATGCAGGTTAGCCAAACTTTAATACATGATCTGAAATCGTTCAGTGAGAGCAAACATGTAAAACACCGGCAAATTTTATTGTTTACCATGTCTCACAAAGGATCAACAAGGTCGTATAGTTTGAGGTAAAATGGCGTCAAATAATCAGTTTTCTCAACCATCTCTATATGAGTAATACAGTATGCCCTGTTGTAGGGGCGCAACCAGAATTTTTTTTAGTAGGGATGAACTGAGGATTGCTCGAAGACTATCAAAGAAGGGCGTCATCATCATTTGGCGTGGAACGCACCAGACTAAAAATACATCAAAATCTCCCCTAGGTAACTGGAAATCTCTGTGTCCAGGCTTATCAAGTGAGCTAAAGAAAATGGTATCGTGAGTATTTTCCTGTGTGAAAAATCAATCTCATTTTGGAAGTTTTCGGCCGAAAAAGTCTCATCGAATGTGCACATTTCATGATTTATAATGTACTGTACTTGTTTGAATTCGGAGGCAGAAAGTTGGCAACACCATCATCATTTTCTGGATGCGGAGGGGGTTGAAGTGTTCAAACTTTACCTTCTCTTTCATTTTTTCCTCGTTATTATTTTCAATCTTATGACTATTTTCCTCTTTTTGTGAAAAGCTGAAAGGGCGCCAGTAATTCATCCATTTTAGTCGGTCGGGGGGGGGGTAGGGGACGACCGTCCCCTGACCATATGGTAGCTCCCGCACTGAATAGAAACAAAGTCAGAACGAGCGATTGAAACTTAATCCCGAAGTTGACTAATACACTGCATGTATCAAACTCCTATGGAGTCTGAGTTTTGCCACACAACTTGCGGAGGGTCGACGGGCACCATGGAAAACTTCAAATACACGACTTAAAACCCGAATCAGCGAGAGCTCTTCCTTCAAAGTCGTACAATGAGTTGTCTTGTGAATTTCTCTACGTTTTTCCAAACTCTGCAAGTATTTTCTGCACATATGCTAATGACAAATGATTAAACTAAGAGGACCCCCACGTGACACATACAAATGAACATTAATGCGTGAGAAAAAAAAAAGATTTTTTTTTTTAAATTTATGATTAAACACGTTTCCACTTTAATACTCTTTCATACGCACACAGCCAGTAAAACACAGGATTTCATAAATAAAGGGCTTCCTGGTAATGAGTGTATGGACTTGACTAATTATCAGTACTCTCACGTAGCTGTACGCTTCAAAGTCCGCCTAACTTTATCAATACCAACTCAATGTGTTGCTTAAAGGGGCTCGTTAAGTTGGTTCACAAAATTCATGTCATTTTGTCACACCTGTGAGTATTACTCATATGTTAATGGTTAATGGTCAAACTAAGAGGTTCTAAACATCTGACGTACAAGTGAAGCAACAACGATATGGTAATCAACAATCAAAATCACTAAGGCCTATTGTAATCTGTGACCAGACACTTTTTTTTCCCGTTAGGCACTTGGCACAGGCAACCTCTGTTCAAAAAAGAAAAAAAATACAATTCTCACATTTTCAATAACTGTAGGAACAGATACATGATTAGTGAGGCCAATAAGTGGTATTGGCATGCAAGGGGTTTTCTTCAGACTTGTAGCAAGATAGGACTCAATGAACCTCTGTAACATCTATGATCACCAGCAAAGTCGACACACACACCCGCACACCCGCACCAAGGTCAAAGTCCAACCGCACGCAAACGTTGAATCAACGAAAAGTAAAACTAAGTCCTTCCCCATCGTCAGTATACTGTATACACGCGGTCTGGTTTGATCGCATACACGTATTGAGTCTACACAAAGGGAAAAACTTCTAAACGGCTTAACATGTCATTTTTACGGAATATTTCTGAGCAATTTTGACGGAGAGGTAACAGCCACAGAGAAGTAGGGCTCTCCTCGTCGATGGAGGGGGCAGAAAGACAAAAGGGACAGCTCAGCCTTTTGCGACAGGCGATTTGAAAGTTCTGCCATGAAGCATTTCGTAAGTACACCTGTCGTCTGCCTCTGAAAACGGGGAACTGTGGGGTTTACGTACAACTAGGCTCCAGGGACAACTCGGCACAGGCAACTTGGCCCCAAGACAACTCGGCACCGACTCGGAGACATCGGGGACCTAGGACATCTCGGGCCAAAGACATCTCGGCCCCAATTGGAATAGTTGTGGGCACTAGAAGATTATGATGAAGTGAGCTAGGTGCACACAACCTTTACTTGAAAAGTCTTGTGTGGATCTTGAAGAATTTCTTGCCTTCTGTATTTTGTAATCTAGGCAAAATCATACATTTGGATTAAATATCAAAGGTTGCAAAGTAAATCTGGTTGCTTGGCCGGTCGTTGTTTGTATTTGACTCAAGGTGCACAATCAACCTTGACACTGGCACGCGAGTGAATGCACATTTTGATTGGGTTATGGAAAATTGCGCTTAAAAGGTCGTGAGAACAACCATAACAACTTTCAAGCCAGTGTTTCCATAATGCAGAGAGGTGCTTCCATAATTTTATAGAACGGCAATCTTCTCTGCTGGAAATGTGTGTACCACTCATGTGGTGACGTCTATGGTAGGCCATACGGGAAATAAATGCTCATTCAATGCCGGCATTAGTTTACTTCAATACCGGCATTAATTCAAATTTAAATCGGTGTTAACTCTCAGCCAATGACTGTCCAGTTTCATATGCCGGTATTAAATACAATGTATACCAGCATTAAGTGTAGAATATGCTGATATTAAATCGTTTTATGCCCATCATAAATGTATTTTATGTTCGCTATGTATGGACTACATACCGGTATTAAATAGATTTAATACTGGTATTAAATAGATCTTTCAAGATTTGCAAAACGATTCAATGCATTGCAAAACGTTAGGACATCTGACTGGAATTGTAAGTCAACATTAGTCAATAGCCTACACCTATCGTTTGCTTCTCGACAAAAATCATGCACAAATTGTTCCCAATCAGTCGTTTGTGCCATTTTCGTTGTGTATTCGATGTAAGTGGAATAAGGAATGGACACTTGGACGATGCTAATACCCGCTGATTGCAACTTTTCGCTGAATTGAATGGTACTTGGATGATTATGTTTCGCCTATGGTTTAAGATCGTAGCGTGACTGGTCAATTTAGTACCAGTATTAATACTATTAAATACCGGTTTTTAATAGAATGAAGATTCGCTGATCTGATTGGTCAGTTTGATGCCGGTATTAAATCTATTTAATTTTGGCTGAGAATTAATGCCTCTTTTAATTTGAATTAATATCGGTATTAAATTATTGCCGGCATTAAATGAGCATTTATTTCCTGTATGGCTTATCACAGACGTCCTGCACCCTGTTTTTGCATGTAATAATTGAAGTTCATTGCTGTGTATCCTATACATGAAAACAAAAACTGAAATAAGCGGTGGCACTATCCATGATTACAATCAGCGATTCAGACGCTCAAGGTTGCAATCTTCTCTACTCAGTTCTAGATGACAAATGGCGTTGTTGCAAAACTTTAGCTACAAAGTTGGACTCCGCGGCCCAGGCCACCCCCCTCCTCCAATCTAGACGATTTTGGACTGCTAAGTTTCATACATTATTCCTATAGAGTGAAATAAATCTGAAATTGCCCCCCCCCCTTTCCCTCACCCTTGTTTTTGCTTCATTCTTCTCATTGGTGAACACCATCGCTACCACGAAAAAAAAAACACTACGTTTTGTGAGTTGACTCCGACGGACATAAAGTGACGTGCGAGATGTAAAAGTTGTATTTTGTAAGAATAACTTCTTATCTTGACGGAAATTTGCAGATATCCTCAAGGTACCGACTATGATCATCCCCATGTCGCAAAAAAAAAAAAAAAAAAAATAACAATCGCCAATTCTTGAGATACCGATTTAGGTTAACTTGACATCTCCGAGAAACTGGTCAAATTGTCGAAATGCCGCAGCGGTAGAAATGGCAACGTATCTCGACAATTTTGACAAATTTTTCCGCCATGTCCAGTTAGCGTTAGTCGGTTAACTCGACAATTTACAAACTTTTGTCAAGATAACAAGTTATTCTAAAACAATAACTTTACACATGTCACCTGATGTCCACCGTAATTGACACTGAGACGGAGCTAGATGTCGACAGGTACATTTTCAGGCAGGCAAGCGGTCATTATGTGGACTCGCACGCTACGGAAGAGAGGTATGCGGCATTTAAAACACTTTATCTGTATAGACGACATCAGTGTGGGGGCTGTCTTTGCAAACCATACAGCGGGTTCCCACGACATTCACCTCGAGGGGTCAGACCGGAAGAGGAGGGGGAGGCGGGTGCAAACAGGGTTTATTGAACTTGGGGTGTGTGAAGTGCTTCGCTTTTGATGGTTATAACACTGTCGCTGACGAAGCGTTTCAGAAAGTTACATACAAAATTTAAAATGATCCCTTTTACATTAAAAAAAAAAAAGCCAGAAGTCTCGACAACCAACTTTTCAAGATTTTCCCTGCAAACACTCCTTTTTTTTTTCTTTCTGAAACTAGAGTGGTAGGATTCGAAGTAAATGTAAGGTAAGTGTACCCAAATTCAGGAACGATATGTTGGAAACATAAACTGAAACCATGAATAATTAACCTAATGTTAATGTATATGTTTGTACATACATTATTGCATTATTTGATTGCACTATGCAAAACGTATGTGAAATAAATTTACAATTGAAATTAATGAACTATGCTAAAATGACAGGCAATGTTGTAAGGTATGGTCAATGGTTGCCTAGAATAGAAAGTCTTAGAGACACTACAATATCGAAGCAACGGAATCGGACTTCACTTTTAACTTATTTACTTTCTTCCCTCCCTCTTAGAATCGGGTCGCCTTTGTGGCGGTAACCGCAGTTTTGACATTTGCGGCTTTCGTTGTGACGCGCCACCGCCCTATGCCATACGAAGTGCTGTCGGAAAAGCTAATACAGTAAGTACGTTCATACCCTTTAAAGTTACAATACGTTTACGTCTTTCATGGATGAAGAAAGTAGGGTTGCAATCTCATCTCTCAGTTCGTCACCCTCCCCCGTCAAAATAGGGATCTTATATCTGTAATTCCTCAATTAATAAGAAAAATCATCAATCCATAATTTAAAAAAAAAATGGTAAGCCTTGGATTGTTTTTATCAAGAATGTTCCAGTTATAAACATCGCGTTCACTCTTTCGTCGGACACACGCTAACCTTTAAAATGTCTTAAGATCAGCGAGAACAGAAAGTCTGAAAGATTGCGTCCATCGGTTGGGGTGAAACTCACCCACCTACGTATAAACGTAACTTAGATTCGTTTTCAAATAAATTTATTTTGGTGATCAAAATATGATTGGGGGCACATGCCCTATGTATATCCGTCCCATCTCGGCGACACTGTGTTTGGGGTCTCTTAAGTACTCTGTCACGAAATTTACATCTTGCCATTCTTCGGCTTGTTATTTTTGTCAATGTTGCACAGTAAACGATAATCTATGGTAAAGTATTTAATATGGTACCGTGCCGCCGAACTTTTGTTCTCATGACCAATGCATGCAAACAATTTTTACGGCAGTTTGTTGTTTGAGGTGGATAATATGTATTGAATATATAACTATAATGGAAAATGTGTGTTTACAAAAAAAATGAATGAACTTTTCTTTCTCCTCCATACGAACAGATTCAGACGAAACAAAGAACTGAAACGTGATCCCGATCCAGCCTCTTTCGATGCTGACACCCCTTGTAAACCGACCACTAATGTATTCTTTGTCAAAACGCATAAGACCGGTAGCACGACTCTCCAGTCCATTATCAATCGATTTGGGTACATTCGGAACCTTTCGTTTGCATTCCGGCGACAAGATCCTCGAGGTCATGTGAGTTTCAGAGACTTCTCCAAGGCGAGCCCGCGTGAGATGTTCCTTCCGCCTATACACGATGCTATCACATGTACATATCGCGGTTACAACATGTCTACCGTCCACATCGCCTACAACCGTCAAACCGCCGCGACTTACATGGCCGAAGGTACGAAGTATATCTCGCTGTTGAGAGATCCGGCCACCCAGTGGCTCTCGGCGTACAAATTCTTCAGACTCCATAAACTGACAAAGGATCACAAAATGGAAACCCTCCTTGATAAAAAGAACGGTTACTGGAGACAAAACTTGTATTCTCGAAACTTACAGAGTCTAGACTTAGGGCTTACAGTCAACCAGTTCGAAGACATGGCATCTATACAAAAAAGACTTTTGGTATTAGAATACGAATTAGATTTGGTGTTGATAACAGAATTTTTCGACGAATCGTTAATTTTATTAAAGAAGGAGTTTTGCTGGTCTTTCGAGGACATTTTGTACATCTCAAAAAACATTCACGTGGAGTCCCTAAATGTATCCAGCACGCTGGAGAAAAAAATACGTGATTTCAACTCGGCCGATATGATATTGTATCAATTCTTCAGAGAGATTTTCATCGACAAGGTGGCTAAATACGGTGCGAGTTTTGAAAGTGATTTGAGTAAGTTTAGACAAATGAGGGCGAAATATCAAGAGGACTGCACTAAAAACACGGTGGAGAGAACGAAGGTCGGGACTTTTGAATATCAAAAGAAAGACGATACCAGCGAAAAATGCCGTCTGCTTGTAGCTGAATCATTGTTTCCAGAAATACGTGAACGACAAAGTCACGATGATTGTTGATTGTTGGATTTGTAAGTAGTGACCAATTTGTTCTTCTAACCGGGAATTTGGCACACCCGGAGATTCAAAGAGAATTTATACTTAGGCTATGACATACTTTTGTGAGCGCATCGATACCGTGGCAGAAAGAAAGAGAGAAAAAATCCGGCTCGAAATTTCGATTAACTCGTTATTTTCACACTTTGACACTTTTCTCTTGGACTATGGCGAAATTTCTTCATATTGAAATTTGACTTATTATCTTCAACTTCGACTTGAAACTTTGACTTGCTATCTCAAAAGTTGACTTTATCTTCTCGGAATCCGACTAATCATTTAAACTTTTAGTTTATTATCTCAACATTTCGACTGATTATCTAAACAATTTGACTTGATATATCATTGTTTCGATTTAGTATCTCAAAAGTTCAACTATAGGCCTAATCTCGAAATTTGGATTTCAGTATCTAAAAATTTGGACTTTAATATACCAAACTTTCGCCTCGTCATCTTCTAGTTCTGACTTAGTATCTTGGTATTTCAATGATATTTATATCGAAATTTCGACTTTTCTACCTAAAAATTTTGAATTTTTTCATCAAAATTTCGAGTGACTTTCTCAAAATTTTGACTCACTACCTTGAAATTTTGAGATAACTCCAAAGTTTGACACAATAAGCTGAAATTTCTATTTGCTGTCTCGAAGTTAGGACTATAAGATCTCAAAATTTGGACATTTAATATCTCAAAGTTTCAACTTATTAACTCGAATTTTAAACTTACTAGCTCGAACTTTCGAGATCATGAGTAAAGCTTTCGATAAGTAGTCGACTTTCGTGATTTTTTTTCTTGTCAAGAAAAAGAATCACAAATGGGTGAGGGGTTTTCTTAGATTGTCTTTCTTATTTCAGAATCCCTTGAATTGTCATTGCGACATTAGTTGAAGCAGACTGTATGATAAGCCATTTTGTTCCAGAATTAGATATATCTTTAAATAATTGAAGATAGCCTTTAAACTACTCATTTAAAGATGTTTTTAAAAAATAAGATATCAGTATATAAAACTAATTGAGATTTCTTTAACTAAATGACATTGAAGACATCTTTAAATGAATTGTACATGTCTTTAAAAGAATTTAAGATATCTGTCTATGATATACAAATATCTTGAACAGGATGTAAAATATTTTTGATATGACTTAAAGATATCTCGAATAGGAATTATAGAGATATCTTAAATAGCAATTGATGGTATCTCTAATTTGAAATTGCAGACATCTTGAAATAGGAACTTAACAATATGTTGGATAAGAATCAAAGATATTGCTGATTAGAATTTTAATGAGTTGCAAATATCTTTTAATGATTTCATGATATTTTTTAGTGAACTAAAGATATCTTAAATTGACTTGAAGATATATTTAAAGATTTAAAGATATCTTTACCAGAAGTAAAGACGTCTGAAAAAGTCTATTAATAGAATGACAGATATCGGTAAATAGTTAAACATATTTTTTGCTGAAGTTATCTCAAAATAATTCAATCAATAAAAGTTTTAGCATTTAAAGAAATCTTAAAATAATTAAAGGTATCTTCAACTCTGGAATAAAAACCAAAATGGATTTCCACATAGGACAGAATCAGTTACACTCAAGTCAGACTGTCCTTACACAAAAGATGTCAAAAAAGGATACCGAGAGTTGACACATCCAGGTCGTTATTACAATCACAGCAATACCAATTTGAAAACAAGATTGTTCACCCCTGACGCCAAGTCCAATGATTGGCCTTTTCTGGCCCCCTTCCAGTCAAGTAGGTGAGAGATCGGCCCCTGACACTCCCTCCTTGCAAACATCGCTGCCACCCTTTTCAAGTGGAACCTCAGGGGAATGAACACTCCGCAGGCAAATACTAAATTAGAAAATAAAATCTACGACAGAAAACTTTGATGAATGTGTTGTGTATTTCTTTACGTTTTAATCAAGACATACCAAAAAAATGATTATATTTTTTCATAAAACAGTCACAGCTGAGTAAATAGATGAAACATGAATGGAACAGTTGGTCCCTGTCCGCACAAGTGAAGGTGACCTCCGTATAACACCAGTTGAAGGAGCATGCAGCCAAAGTTATTCAAGACAAAATTTGAGACTCCTTAAAAGATGGTAACCAAACAATTACTGGCAAATTCCTAACAGATTTAGCAATCGCGAGTATGTACTTGTCTTACAAACTTTACACTGGGGTGCCCTGAAGTTTTAGACCCACCCCCCTCTTGCTCCCCAATTACCCTAATTTGGCAATGCTCATGCACTTTCACAGAACCAAAGCCGCAAACAGGCACATAAGGCTGTATTGCTAAGATGCCATGTGTGCTATCTGCATGAACTTGTTCTGAAATTGTGTAAAATCTGGTAAAAATCTGTGGAATCAGACCTGCTGCTATTATGAGGACATGCATCCTAATTAATGGGAAATACATAACCCCCAAAATCTCTCCTCAATGTTTTTACAATGACCCTGCAATTTGCTATTCTCCCTCTGATATATTTTTATTGCTTTATGAATTATTCATGATGATGACTGTCTATGAGAAGCGTTCAAAGGTTCAAAAACATAACGTGAAAATCCCTTCCACCACACATGTTGATCAAAGGGATGATAATGAGTACTGGTCACCGTCCAGAAATACTGGCAGTGAGGACATCCAATCCACTCCTCGTGAGCCTTTGGCATGGATATAGGAATGGATTGATCGATGGCGAACTGTCGGCTGTAAGTATAAACTGTCACAATCCAATGGTGGACTGTCGGTTGTAAGTATAAACTGTTACAATCCCAATATGGTGGACTGCCGGCTGGTCACAGTCCCAGTGCTGGACTGTCGGCTGTGAGCATAAACTGTCACAATCCCATTGGTGGACTGTCAGTTGTAAGTATAAACTGTTGCAATCCCAAATATGGTAGACTGTTGGCTGTTATCTGTCACAATGACAGTGGTGGACCATCGGTTGTAAGTACAAACTGTCACAATGCTGGTGGTGGACCGTCGGCTGTGAGCATAAACTGTCACAATCCCAGTGGTGGACTGTCGGCTGTACGCATAAACTGTCACAATCCCAATACATGGACTGCCAGCTTTTAACTGTCACAATCCTGGTGTTTAAGACTATCTAGGTATATCTACAGGTGAGGATAAATTGAAATTATTCTGACAGAAAACAAAATTGGCTGCATGTCACCAACTTCTTTCTTAAATTTAGTACAACAAATGAGTAAGTGATGGAAATAGTATGAAAATATGAAAGCTAAGAATATGATCAGAATGAAACAGTATGTGTAATTAAAAAATATACAAACTTAAGCACTACAGTAAATGCAAAAGAAGAATGTTGACATACATCTTTCACTTAAAGCATAGTCTCAGACTAGTGATGTGATGAAAACATTACACATTTTTCCAGGGGCATAGCTGGACTTAGTTTTAGGGGGAGGGCTGTTGCATGAATATATTGCAAAAAATATAATGTCAATATTGCAAAAAATACAATAATATGTTTAACCCTCATAAATCAGGGTACACATCACATTTTGGGGGAACTGCTCCCTCAGGCCTCCTTGAAGGTTTTGCATTTATCTATCTCTGTTGAATGATGCAACATACTCTGTGCTGTAAAAACATAGGAAAACACATGAAACTGCAGGGTTTCTTAAACATTTGCTTCCTAAGCATTTTATATGTCAGTAAAGAAACAGTTGTTACCAGAGGCCCATCCAGCACTCATAGACAGTCCCACCACTACCTTCATTCTGATACTGAGCTTAGTTCATCCAAAAAAAAGTTGTTGTTGATAGGCTACCACCTGAGATTGGTCTGCCTAAAACGATGTTGTTATCAAAAGAGGCACATCAAGCACTCATTTGTACAGTCTGAGTCCCCCTCCACCACCTGCAACCCTCTTTATGATCCTAAGATTGGCCCACCTATCTCTGCTGGGAGACAAACTGATTGTATTTGGTTGCATTATCGTATGAAATGTATTCACCTTAGAACCCATGACCTTGATCCAAGGATGACAAAGAAAGCCAAAAACAAATATTGATTTGATTTCAACTGATTCTCCGCTCCAGATTGGATCCCTGCCTGAACACACACATGTGGATGAGTCCTACAATTACAAAATCACTAGAAAGTACTAGAAGGGAGAACTTAAAAAAGCCAGGACGTATCACAGACTAGTTGCTTTCATTGACCTATTTAAACGATTGGTTTATTACGATCGGCAACAAAGTCTGGTTGTTCCTACCTCGTGGGAAAACAAACTTCACAGAAAGAAGATTTTCATAAATTTTAGCAGCAAACAGAATGGAAAGAGTTACCCCCAAAATACTTTCAACTTCATGATACTTTTAAATGTTTGATAAATGATTTCATATGATCTACTTAACGCTTCACATGTCCACTTCATACCTTTTACTTTCAATGGTTTTCTTCTTTTCAACATTATTCTCTGGTTTTTCTCTTTCTAGTGCATTTTTACACCATGTAATACCTTATCTTGATTTTGATTTAATTTTTTATGGTATTACATTTATTTTGCTTATATCTGTCGGCAGTTTCTGTTTGATTGTTTTGTTTTCTGTTCTTGTTTTCTCTTAAAAGGGTCTTGGGGAAGAAAGCTTTGGCTCACCAACTCACTCTCTTGAAATGAAGTTAAAAAAAAAAAAAAAATAGACATTATTTTGTAACATCCTCACTACTTATAGCAATATGCATATTTTATTAAACATCCAAAAGTGTCTCTAAATACAGGTTTTTCAGTGCTTTGTCGATCAAATTACCCACTTTTGTGTCATGAATTTTGATATTTTTTGTTTTCATCTCAGAATTTAGACACATCTGTCCTTTTTTTTCTCTTGAAAAAAGTTAAGGCTGTCGAAAAATGAGCTACGTCTTCTTGTCTCCGTGGTAATTATCGACATGTTTCTTCAAGCTAAACTGCCTATAAAAGCCTCTCCCGCATACAGTGCACGTGAAAGGCTTGTGCGAGAAATGGATCCTTTCATGGGCTTTCCTGCTGAAATCTCTTATGAAGGCTCTCTCGCAGATTCGGCACCTGAATGGCCGTTCGCCCGTGTGCAACCTCTCGTGTAACTTAAGAGAACTCTTCTGAGTCAGTATCCTGCCGCAGAATCGACACTTGTGTTCGCCCGTCTCTGCGGATTGGCCGAATGGTCCTCTCCCCGTGGTGGCAGCAGGGTATCTCTGAGATGCTGTCGATGAGTTTGCCACATTGACGATGTAGCTGGTGCTATCGCCTGGATTGACAGAGACTGTCACTTCACCCTGTTGTACTTCTGGAACATGAAGCAGACAGACAACATGGTTAGGTTCATTATGTTTCAAAATCAAGCTATGAGTTTAAGCTTTGAAGTTAATTGATGTAGAACCAGTGGCACCGCCTTTTGTTGGGGGAGGGCGCCACTGATTACATGATGGCAAGAACTCTGCAAAGACTATCTTTGAAGCAGAGTGCCACCAATCAGTTGACAGTGAGCAAGCCAGAAAATTTCTGCATGCAAAAAGCCCCTAGATTGCTGGAAATAGCCCTTACAGGTTCCGCAGGCACTTTTTCATTCCTGTGGTGCCCTCAAAAATGTTGGTGAGGACTGTGGTCCCCTCTGCCCCCCCTCCCATCCATGTCACCACTGAGCAAAACCCTTCGATGTGGACTTAAACAGAGCAGATAAAAATTTTCTTCCATTGTGTCATCGTCACATTATAAATAGAGTGGAAATTAAATTCTGCATTGTGCTATTGTATATACTGAACTGAGTACTTTTGTGCTCATTGAAAGATCATACACTTGCGGTGAAAATATAGCAAGAAGCTGAGAACTTGAGAAACGAAACACCCTTTTGTAACCATTACATCTGTCATGGTTTCTTGTACATCATGTTGTCCAAAGTTTAGAAAAGGTATATATCATGTGAGGAAAGAGGTGAACTTGAAGGTAAAAGCCGCCATTTGCGATGAGACTCCGATCTTAAACTGCGATACTACACGCGATCTGTATAACTCATGGCATGCACTGCTATATATGGCAAATTTTCTGGTATATACTTCAAGCTTGCTGCTCCTATCCAGTACAAGCTATTCAATATATGCATTTCCATGCCTCTGATGTCCACTCACCAGAGTTTAAGGTTGGCTTACATGAAGTTCTGTATATAAACCAATTTTCCTATTATACCAAAAGGAGGTACTGTGTAGGGTTAGCATTACATGCTCGCGAGCAGTAAAGCAAAGGAGAGTCACATCTATCTGTACAGATACATCAGCTGTGGCGATATAGAAGGTTACACTGTTTCTTTCGCAATGATTTCAGGGCGAGTGCCCGGGGATGGATAGAGGGGGAAATGCCCTAAGTTATTCATATTGATATTAAAATACATGTAATAAGATTTTTTCTGAGAGCCGTTCTTAACACTGATCCCCCAAAGAAAGAATGCCCTGCATGGCCCTGGATTTCACATGGCACAACAAACAACACGTCTTTGTCAAGCTTTAGGCCTACCCCTAGCTGTTTTTCAGTACTCTGCAATTAAACTGGTTACATTACTTTCTATAAAATTACAGGATTTTAAGTAAACTTTTCAAGCTATGTTAGGATGCCATAATTGCCTGTCGAGGCCATTGCAATGCAAAGGAGTGTGGGGATATTCTCTACAGGGGTAGCGCCATGCCATTTTCATACCGTGGTAATTGATTGGCTACTTACATAACTGTTGCAAAAAAAGAAGTAAGCTTAATTTAACAGTAAAAATTCTTCACTTCTTTAAAAGCAGCTTCACTCAGACAGTTGGTGCCTGTGAATTTACTGTCATTGTTTCAAAACTGTAGATCTCATGCCATTCGTGTGTCCTTTAAAATATAATTGAATGGTACTCATAATTACTAAACTAGAAACTCTTAAGTCTTTCACGACTCATCCGCATCGTAAACCATCCAAACTTAAAGGGAATCACGCAGCCCCCACCCTAACAGCATAAAGAAGTATACTGCCCTCACAAAACTTTCTCTCAGACCAGACCTGTACTTTAGATCGTCCCAATTTTTCTTTTGCACGAATGGTGTGTGATATGACATGTAAGTCCATTTTATCATTTTTTTTGGATGATTTTCAGTAACTTTGTTGCAAATGATGAATCTGTCATACACAGGGTTTCCATATTTTTCGAAGCTGAAAGTGGGACATAAATTTTGGAAAATGACCTAGGTGAGGGCTGACCCCTTTGCTAAGTAAGAAAAGATAAAAAAAAAAAGAAAAAGGGCCTGGTATTAGTCTTGTTGCTGAAGAGAAGTGTTAGATTTGTAATGTGGATGTATGGTATACTAGGATCTATATCAAATGACTTTTTACCACACTTGGCAAAACTCACACACCTACAGAATATCACAGCTAGGTTTATATTAGTTTCGGAGAAAATCTGGACCCTCGCTATTCCTTTCAAAAACCTGACAATCCCAATTTATCGGAACAGACGGCAATTACCCTCAGCCTACACATTAGGTGTCACTTTATGATATGGAATTGTGATGAAAGTACTCTTGATTTATGTTTCATTTTTTCTGAGATTTCGCTGAAAAAAACTTGATGTTCTTCATTCAGAAAATGAAAATGTCTTGGGAGAAAAAAAAAATTCATGTCTTCTTGCCTAGAATCCTCCTACTGAGTATGAGAGGCTACCAGAGACTAAAAATACATGATTGAGGTAATTATGATAAGTTGATGAATTTGATGAGGGCGATGAAGTCTACATGTATATCGATTAATGTTTTTCCTTGAATTTTTTTTCATGAAGGTAGAGCCAATAGTGCACAGTTTCCAGATAAATCAGACGAAATGCAGTGCACAAAAGGTGTACTGTGCTCTGGAAGCGACGATTTAAATACAGCTGGCCGAATGTCAAATACTGATATGGAAGTGGAATACAGAAAAAAAGGAAAACCACTTGATGGATTATTTTAAAGGGGATTTCAACAACTTGGTTTAGTATGTTGTTAGTAGAATATTTTTCAGTTAAAACATTTCAAACGCCAACTGAGCCACTACCACCATGACCTCCATGAAAATATGATGATGATAAGCTTTATGAAATTGCAGCAGGAAGGTCAATGGATCTCAAAGAGATGACGATTTCAAGCTACCGATTTATGGTACATACCCATGGTGAGAGCGCTCGTGCCTTGTACGATTCCACTTGGAAGTGAGTGCCTTTTCGCAATAACGGCACTTGTAAATGACTAGCTCCTGATGCCTACGTTCATGTGCTCTCAAGTTATTCTTTTTCGTGAAAAACTTAAAGCAGCGCTTGCATTGAAACCTCTCCCCCGAGTGTGGGGCGACACCGCCGACCTGATGGTCTACTTCTGTGGTGGCAGATTCCAAGGCGGGAAGGTCTCGTCCAACTGCTGCCGGAACAGGATATTCCGGGTCAGCGAAAAAGGAATCCGTAGCGGATCCCTGCAATGTGGCCCGGAGAGACAGAGCTATGCACAAAGAAACGAATACCAAGGATTAATCATCGGAAAATCTGATGAACTCATTAAACAGTAAACTAAGTGATGTTTGTCAACTTCTTAATAACTTAAAAGTGCAAACCAACAAAGAAACAAATAATTGCATCATGGGTAGGGTTTTTGGCCCGTTTTAGAATTTCGATCTCTGCATGTATGATGCCTTGAATCTCAGGAGAGAGTTTGCTCTTTAGAGAGCCATGCACCGGAAAAGTATGGGCCTGTGTCTGCTGCAAATTTCCCAGAGGATCCGCTCTAACTTCCTCATACATCTTGGATACAAAACATACCCTGTATCTATGGCTTGCAATTGATATTAATATCCACACATACTGGAAGCACATCAAGGTCATGAAGCACTGCTTTTGAAGGGAAGTGCTCTACGTAGCTATCGGACACCGCCCTCACTTCTTGTGTGCGTGGCCTTTCAGTAAAAATTCTTTTGATAAACAGACAGTGTCAGTCATTGTTGTCTGATGCAAAAACTAAGACAAACTGGCTGTGTTGCAGCGACCTAATTTGTAAAGGTTGTGTGACATGCATCGATCTAGAAAAGTGCTTGCTTCACTCAAAAGTTGCAGAGTGTAATTCTTTTGGAATTGTGTTTCTATCTATTACCATTTTTGAGGTATGGCTTTTCAAAGTTTGATGAAAATGCAAATGAGATGACCTTGAGTGTTGCTCAGTGTCTTTCCTTAGGCCTTAATTTATTATCTCTTAATCAATTACTGGGGAAGGGGGTTTTGAAGCCACAGAAAAGGGAACAACGCCATTACCGCTGGAAAGAACAAAATGTACTGGATAAGTTAAGACCAGAAGAGTTGGGGGATGGCTACTTTCAACATTTTAACGATAGATAAAGCAAAAAATGGCAAAATATGTATCATTTTCATGTCACAAAACCTTTAATAAGGGGTGTGTGTGTGCCCTTGTTTTTGGGTGGGATCGAGGACCGAAACAATAGATTTTAGGTCCTCTGTGGAAAATTCAATAGATTTTCTCCAGTCCTCTCAAGATTAACAACAGACAGTCTATTGTTAAGGTTTGGGTTGAGGAAGAAAAACCAAAAGAAAGCACAATGGGGTCCTCGGAGTGAATGGAAAACAAAGCTGTATGTGTGTGTGTGCGTGAGGGTGTGTGTGTGAAATAATATTCTAGTATGAGTAATCTAGAATGAGAAGTAGAAGTTTTGTGATAAAACCATGCTTTTTTTTTCCATATCCTCAGCCTCACTGACTTTGATCATCCTTAGCATTTTAATTTGATATGTAAATCAGTTTTATTTACTTGAATTTGACACTAGGGCTGTCCATGCAAACGAGCACTGTGCGCTGTTGTCAGTTGACTATGAAGGGCATGAGCTGGGGGAGCAACAGGATGCTGATACCACAGAAAAAGGAACAGAAAGCAATTGCCAATGGAAAGAACAAAATGGACTGGAGGAATTACGCCTGGAAAGGAGGGTGGGGGGAGGAAAAGAAAGGAATAAGGAACACTAAATTCTGAGTATCCAATTGGTGGCAACATCGCTGTGTGGGCCATAGCCCCCCAGCTGTGGTTTTCCAGGGGGGTACTGCAAGAGTGAAAGGGCACCTAATGGCATGGGAAGGCAATTTTTGGCCATCAGAAAGTTCTTGGTAGGCACAGCGCCAACCGCTGGTGTCGCTCTGCTTAGTGTTAATAACCACGATTTTAGCTCTCATGTAAGTGATGGTGGGCACTACATGAACTCCCCCCCCCACCTCCTTCAAGGATGCACCCACACTGCCACTTTATTCGGCTAAGTCTCGTCAGAAGACCAGATACAGAAATGGATCTAACAGTGAAGCTCATAGACTTGATGAAGTAAGGTACCAATTCCAAATGACAAGAGGATGGAGAATACACTGTGAGTGTGCAATGTCTGTTCCGTGCATTCAGTCTGCTTTTTAGTTTCTTAATGTGGGGGGAGGGGGAAGGAAAGGGTTGCCCAAACTCAGAGACATACTATGTAACATCAACTACCTACATGGCTTTGCCTGTAATTCTCATTAACTATGTAGTAATTGCACCATGAGCTGTGTATTTCATCACATCACAGCTGACCAAACTTGAGAATTTATTTTAAATCAGAACTAGATGAGAGCATGTAGGTAGCCTATAAGTACAAGGGTTCATGTACTGACCTTAAACCAAACCAAAAATGGCATTTTTACTTTAAGAAGCAAGTTTTCAAGCTATTTCCTGTATGGTACTGCCTATAGTCCTCTAGATAGTTATTTACAAACTAATTCAGATACATTTTTTGCAAAAAGATAATTTATATTTCATGGTTTCATGACTGTTAATATTGTATCTGCATTGCAGTCACAAATTGGAACACAATGAAAATATTGTCTTGGTGGACATTGAAAATAACACAAACAGACAGGGTATGAGGTGCACAGCATTTCTGGCCAAAAAGACAAACAGGTGGGAAAAGAAGGGGGCTGTGAGGGCACAGAACTGGCCTCTGTGGAAAACTCAAGTCTACAAACGTGTGATTTTTATATTGATTTCACAATATCCTGTACCCTCTCCCCTTGAACCCTCAACTGTTCAATGAAAAAATGTGCTCTGAAGAATAACTATGAACTTATGAAGCCAAATTTGGGAACATGCGAGCTAGTGAGAATGTAGACTTCATGACAGCAAAGGTGCAGCTTATGTGCACACACCACAGCGGTCATGATCTTTCAGAGCTATGCCAATCAAAGGGTACTTATCTTATATGGAAATATTGTATTTAAAATGCACCAACATGACCTATATACAAAGGAAATGGCTTTAATCATTATTAAGCCATTCAGTCTCATGGATGAACATCAGCAATAGCTTCATCTCCTCAAAAGATTACGTATAAGATGATTTACTTATGGTGAGTCATTGAAATTGTTTATTCTTATTTTTATTCTTGAACAATAAATAACAGAATTTTTATCTGTGGCTAACTTAATTTCTTGAAGAGAGGGTTACCATCCTGCCCACAGATTTTGAATCTTCTAACAATCTGTGTCCTAAAATAGTGGTTCTAAAAAATACAATTTTTCTCCCTGTAAACCAAATTCTATATTCCCCTTTGAAACTGTCATGGAATAACAAGTTTCGACACTCTGAATTATTGTCATGACAGCAATGTTACTCCAGAAATCTCAGTGTTGACCCCCTTGACCCGTCAGGGGTCTCTGTTTCGACCCTAGTGTTTCGTAAACTGTCCATGCAGTTTTTAAGTTTGTAGCAGCCTTCTGCAGCTTATTTCCTTCCCCCCAGATGCTCCCCTACACTGGTGCATTTTAATTTACTGCGGATAACATTGACGAACTTCGGCTGGCGTATTAACTTCAAATCCTGTGAGGTTCTTGCAGGGTTCGAATGAGCCAAATGTTTGCAGTACAGTTATAAGGTCGACTCCAATACTGTGGGAAATGACAAGATGGTGCACATTTTGTGAAATATCCATAAAGTAGCCCCATACACGCCACGCTTGACGGTTGTGTGAGGGTGTCGCTAGAGTGCGGAGGTGAAAAGGAGGTTGGTATGTACAGTCTTGAGCTCAGGTATTCATCATAAATTTTGGGAGCGAAAAGCCTTAACAGAATCATGGAAATACCACTGGCATTTGCAGCAAAAGGATTTGACTGTGTGTGAAAGGATGACATATGGCCCCTTAAAATATATCTACGTTAGCTAAAAACGCATAGGCTACATTGGCAGTACCTACTGGCAGGGCAAAACAAAAAGTCAAACTCAGGATGCGGGCAGTCTGCGATGGAAATGACGTTTCTTAGAACTTTGCAGGTTATCTCCTTCTATCTATCTATCCTAAAAGGTTAATGGTAAAAGAAAGCGGAAATTATAAAATTGAGCCACCAGAACTTTTTTCAAAATGTTCCCTTGTATTAACTTTACTTGAAATATTATATGAATGTATGTATACAATAAACTTTACATGAAGGATGAAATGAAATTTACAGTTCACTGATTTACTGAAAGAAAAATGAGTTTTTTTTTCATCTTAAAGAAACAGAATCATAGAGTGTGACCATTGATACCACCAACAAATGAGGATGGGACAGTAATTTCCAATAAAAGATGTTGGGGAGAAGGGTTGGTGTAAACAGAGATGAGAAATTACACATCATGGACCTCAGTTGAAACCTTCAGAACTATTGCCAGTCAGAATCAAGATGGTATAATGATGTAATAATGACACATGAATGTTATTATGACAAGCATCCCTGATTATGACCCCCCATCATTTACTTCCCTCTCTCCTATGTCGATGGAATTCGACTGGAAAATTAACAAAAAAAAAAAAAAAAAAACAGCAATTAAAGTGGAGCATTGGATAGGTTTTCCTAATATACAGTACAAGAATAATCAGAGCACCAGGTAAGTGTGCTTTTATATAAATGAATATTCATTTGTGTAATACAGATTGAGAATACTTCTCTGGGTGACTTTCTTAAGAAAATTGCCACCTGTATTAATTTGTAAGTCTATGAGTATACACGTAGAAAGGGTAATGTTGGATGTATGCACAAACAGGTTAAGAAAAACAACTTCAGAGAAAGAAAACACGAAAACAACAACATTGAGTGACTAAAACAGGATTCTTATGGTAAAAGGTAGAGACATTTGCCATTTACAACATTTTCTATGTATTTTGTAAACGACACATCACGTTTGTACAAGTTCGACTACAAAGGGAGTGTTCGCAGGGAAAAACATGTACACTAAAAAGGTCATGGGAGCTAGAGATGTTTCATCAAAGTTAAAAAGACTTAAAGAGGTGTACAAAAAGAGGCATAGTACTAGTGATTGTTAATATATACATTGATGGATGCTTCACTATTGGTAACAAGGTATGAAAAGAAACTTCTTGCTATTAGGGCAGAATATCGCTGAACTTTATTCACCGTCCTTATTTCTCGTCTTCGTAAGTCCAAGATCTCTAGATTATATCCTCTACTGTTCTCCTGCTGACCTGTTTTTCTCATCCACGCACTAGGACTTGGATGACGATGATGAGTAACGCATTTCGAGTTCTAACAACGCCCACCCTACCGAAGCTTTAAGGTGCCATAGTTTAAGTAAACCTGATGATCTGTCCATTGAAAAACTGAAAGCATCAGCTGATCTAAACCTCAGGTGGCATGAAACCAACTTGAGATGCAGCCCGCCTTGATAACGGCATGATCAACTTATTTCCCGTCTACTGAGACGGTTAATTCTCATCGTACAAACAGGAGAAATGGTTGGTAGTACATTAGTTATTGTAGTAATGCAATTAACATGTTGGTGCATGCTTCTTCAACTGCATGCCTCTGTCATGTTCCTTCCATGAAAGGCAAGAAATGATCTCAATGATCAAATGTCGCAGTGGACCAACTCCAAACAGATTGAAAGGATATTGCCTACAGTCAAGCTGCTTGTGGTCACAAAGCAAAGATGGTGGGAGAATCACTGCCACTCCAGAGGACCAAGAAGTACAGAGTACTATAAGCGCAACAAAATGTGAGCACCCTATAAATATTTACCCATCAAGAGAACAGAATACTACCGTGCTTTGTATCATCCTCCAAAAAAGATAAACTTTCAATATTCTGTTGCATTGTGTGGATTTCATGGTAATGGTACAGTTTACGAAAGCATTGTTATGGTGCTGTGAGTACCTCAATGACAATTATCTATGTACATATTTGGTTCCGAAGGACAGAGTCTGCCAGGCAAGGTCAAATCACTCATATCTGTGAAGACCCAGAAGAAAAAGGGGCAGAGGAAAGCGTGCTCAGAAATTCCTCACGGAGGGGCACCGCGAGGGATGCCGTGATGGGTCACCTCATGTTCACGCATGTCCTTGCTGCTGTTGAAGAACGACGAGCAGAAGGAGCACCTGAATTTATTTTTGCCCTCCGTGCAGTGGACGTTGAGCTCGTGGGACTTCAGGTTGGCCAGGATGGTGAAGCAACGGCCACAGGTGGAACACTTGTACGGCTTCTCACCCGTGTGTATGCGCTCGTGGCGCTTTATGTCCGACTTGGACGCAAACGTCTTCCCACAGAACCGACAGGCAAATCGGCCAGACCTCTCGTGGTAACGCTCGTGGGACTTCAGCCGGCCAATGTCCTGGAAGAATTTACCACACTTTCGACAGAAGCCCCCCTCCGCTTCGTCCGATGAAGGCTGCGATTGTGGGACATTGTGGGCAGCCTTCTGTGATTTCTTAGGCGGCTGCTTGCTGCTTTGGTCTCTCCTCTTCATCATCCCAGGTTGCTCATAAAATGACTGGTGCCGGACCACATGAGTGAGGAATTGCCCTGGACAAAGAAGGAGATACATCATTGTCTTAAAAGTTTTGTTGTAATGGTGAAATGCAAATGGTTGTCATGGTAACTGGAAATCACATGTAGAAAAAAAACATACAGCTTAGTGCTACAGAGTGTGCTGTAGTAGTCGTGAAGGAAATGGTCTGACCTAATCTGCTTGAATTGAATCAGCTGTTATCAACAGTCTGAGAGAAAGTCGATATCGTGCTGGAAAATTCAGAAACCAAATCGTAAGTAGGACCACGATCTGGGCAATAAGGTACATTGAAATAACGAAAAGTAAGAAATCATTGGCCAGGAGTGAGGAAGTGAAAAGGTACACCCTGGATTTATCATCCTTGGAAGACTGCGACATGGTGTCTGGAACACTGAGGCTGACCACAAAGGGATAAAGCATTAACAGGACCATGTGCTTACACTGCAACAAATATACACAGAAATTGATCATTTGGACGACAATTGAGACTACAATTTGAGATAACTGATTCCTTTAAAGGAACCACAAAAGATCATTCCTACAGTAAGGGACGCTGAGATATCACAAAGAGGCTTAATTGAGTTCGTTCTCAAACTTCATGATACTTTGTCACACCTGTCGAGTATTACTCACATGACGATGGTAAACGGTCAGACTGATAGATTCTGAAGATCTGATGCACAACAGAATCAACAATGACAAGATAACAAATGATCGAGATCACTTAATGCAAATCTTTATCTTACGATAAAGACACACACTTTATAGTAAGGTACTGGAGCATAGGTAAACCCCTGTTCATACAAAACTAAAATTTCTCACATTTTGCAGGATCCGTGGGAAAAGAAACATGATTAATGGGGCTAATTAGAAGTACTGACATGCAACAGTTTTCTTCAAACTTGTCACAAAAAATAAACAATGTATTACCCTATGAGCCTCTTGAAATGAAATGCGATCAATAGGTAAGGATACCAAGTGGTTAAGATGGATAAGATGGAAATTCTTGTAGAAATTATTACTTGGGAAACTATCCCAAATTCAGCATCCCTTCCAATCAGCATGATAATAATTTTATCATAGATCTTTTTGAGGATAAAATTATCTACTTTTGTGCTCTGACATTCTTGAAGTTGGAGATACAAAATGTAATACCAGTTGTATTACAGCAATTGTACCAGTGAGAGTACAGACACATGCACAGATTGAACTACAAGGCAATTAGACACAGGCTTGAATGGCCTTTATTGAAAAATATATGCGAAATATGTACATATGCAGGTTTATCCAGTTTGGGGGGAGATTTTGCTGATATTTGATTCTGCAATATTTGATTTAAGGAAGTAGCATTGTTTCAACGATCTAAGAACGAGGTCTATCGTTGATGCTGTTGAAGCACGGGAATGCCTTCATTAGTTACAGTTGTTATCATTAAAGTTAACCGTATCATTCTAACAAATTTTCTACCCTGCCTCTTTAGAAAACACCCCCTCCCCACCCCTGTCCTTTCTTCAGGAAGTACAGAAAAATCAGTCTAGCCTGGGCCTGGGCCATATACCCTGATCCTCACACTTCTCATTGAGCTTACTTTGAAACAACAAATGATCTGCGACGGATTTGCACCTCAACAATGAATGGAACCTAAGTCACATATACAGAACCTAAATAAACTTTTGTAATGAAAGAAGTTGTGTTGAAAATATAAGCCCTTATTAATGCCCCTTTCTTCAAAAATGCAACATCACCAAGGGCTTTTGTTAGGATAAAAGTGGTAAATAAAGATGAGTTTATGGGAGTGTTACAGTACTGTGCATACAAGGTCCTATAAAGTACTCAGGGACAGGAGGGCTGTTTGTCTACTTCAGAATACTAGTAGACAGACAGGGTAAGGTTGGTTCTAGTGAATTGAGGAGATACATGTGATTTGAGGCATGGAGAGGGGGGTTTGAAGAACAACAGGGGAAATTCATCGGTTATTAAATTACACCCAAAATTTAATGTTTCAGTGTGATGGTCAATTATTGTTAATTATACTAGTTGAGGTCCCTTAAAAGATATTCAGCAAATTTGAGAATATAAAAAAATATAAAAAAAAAACAAACCCTATTTACTCCTTCAAAAGTATGTGTTACAATAACATTGGACTATGTATGACACTTTTTAACAATTTCAAGAGATATTAAGAAGCTACTATCATATATGTAAAGATCTTAGGAGATATCAAGCTATGAGGTATTATAAATGCCTGCCATAACCAGAGCAAATTTCCTAATTAACATCTGCAGACTGACAATTTAGCAGTAAAAATCCCTGCATCATTATAGTGTCAGCTATCTAAATATCCTTCAAGTTGTACTTTTTTTCACATCAGGGATACTCATTACCCAAAGTAGCTCTTAAGTATTCAAGGAGGGACAAGCGCAGACTTGTTTGAAATATCTGGGCTTTCTGGGTGCACTTATGTCCTTCTGGGGACACTTATGTCCTTCTACATCCACCAAGCTAAAATGCTAGGCAAATCACTGTCTAAAAAGGCATTGAATGCAAAGGGTCGATTGGAAAGTATGTGATAATGCAGAGTTATGGAGTGTTGAGTGTCTATGGTTTAATAGATAGTCAAACTTGAAGTATCTAATACGATACGCTTTTAATTGTGAAAATAATATCTGTCACAGCATAGGTCGAGCGTCACTTGCGGCTGGGACGCCGGTGTTTGTTTTAGGGAATAGTAATGCTGATTTATACGACAGCTTTAACAGAATGTGCCCACTTATGTGGGACACCTTTAAAACGATTGAAAAAGACACATATAGTATATGAGTTTGGATAATATACAGGCACACCAAAAGTCGTCTGTAACTGAGGAAGGTATCCCTGCATACCACCTCCAAAAACAACTAATTGCCCTCTATACATGTACATGTAGATCTATACATGTACATGTACATGTAGATCAGGTATATGATGATCCCATCCTTCATGTAGAGAAAATGTGTTGCTGCCATAATCATTGTTAACACGGACAAAATGACAAAGGTGACAATAAGACAACTGTGGCTAGTAACTAATCAGAGTAAAGTCGCAAAGGAAAAATTCATGGAAGATAACACTGTTTCTTTTCCGTGTTTAAGGATGCACCAACACAACAGACTTAGCAAGCAGTCACTATTTTACACAGACTTCCCAGTACCATTTTTTGTATAGCCCTACTGACGCTTCGACCAGCACGGTGGTGACTTTGCTAACCTTAAAAAAAAAGAGGGCTTTGTATTTTCGATGTCATCGACAGTTTGAGAATCCACAAATGGCTGTAACTTTGTGCAGAGAGGTGAAACAGCTCACAACGACTTTCCAAATAATTTCAGTTGATAATTTTATTTCATGCTCCAAAGGCACTCCTCCAAGATGCTACTTACTCCAAAATGTTCAATAAGTTCTTACGACTCCAACCACAGTGAGCAAAACTTGAGTTTTAATGTAGTGGCTTCGACACTGCCATCTCTTTTGATGGTACCTTCTGCTAAGGCAGTCATCTTGATCCTACGTTACTAGTTTCAAAGTTCTTTAAGGAGACGGCTGATAAGGGGAAATGAGTCACAAAGGCCAGACAATGTTTTATAAAGTCTTATGAAGACCATGGCAGTTCAGTTTCAAGAAATTACACAGAACTTTGAAGAAAAAAAAATGATAGACACGTCACAGCTTTGTACTAACATGTTTGTTCTTAAAGGTGGTCTTTTGTCGACCTACAGAGGGTGGACCTTCATCTCGTGTGACCTCAAGTTTTCGCGGCGTTTGAACGATCGTCCGCACGTTCTGCACTGGTATGGCTTTTCTCCTGTGTGGCTCCTTTCATGGCGTTTCAAGTCTCCAGTAGAACCAAATGGCTTTTGGCAGAAACGACACTGGTATCGTCCATACCTCTCGTGGTACTTCTCGTGCGATCGGAGGCGGACGACGTCATCAAAATATTTGCCACATTTCCGGCAGAACTCCCCGACAGACACGCCACCTGGTGTCTTCGACTGGGGCGAGGGTTGGCACTCCTTCCTTTGTGGTGGCTTCTGAGGCAGCGAAGGTTCAAAATGGGTGAGAGTTCGACCCTGCTGGCGCAGCTGCTTGGCAAGAGGTGCCTCTTGGAGTGGAAGAGGAGGATGAGATCTCAAGCCTGATTAGAGAAGGAGATATATGGACTTATGAGGTCATCAAAGAAAAACCTTTATCTGCTTCAGCTGCAAAACACACCCATGATGGTTTCATAGTAAGGTAGGGGTTAAACTCCATGAGGTATGATAAGGTAAATATCAACTAAATTTTTTTTTTTTTTTGGTTTCTGCCCAACTTCTTTGCTGCTACTTTTACAAACACAAAAGTTAAACTGTGGTGAAAGTCACTTTGCCATGGTACCGCCTCTCATGCTGGTACAAGTTGGATGAAAGGCCGAACCGCTTCCCGCAAATCGAGCAGACGTAAGGTTTCTCGCCCGTGTGAGATCTCTCGTGGCGTACCAGGTAGACCCTGTACGAGAACCGCCTGGGACAGAAACGACACTGAAATCTCTCCCCGCGCTGCTGACCGGGAGGGAGTTTGTCTAGGTTCCTATGCTCTCGTTGGTGTTCTCTGTATTTGGCGGCATCCACGAAGATGCAGCCACAGATGTAGCAGACGAAGGAGCGAGTCTCTTGGGATGGGGGTTGTGGAGTGTTGCCATGGAGATGACCTGCGCGCCCTGCATTTGACTGCAGCACTTTGGACTGTGTATTCCTACGAGGTAAAGTTTGTTTGATGGAAGGCTGAGCCCAGGTTCGAGGAGGATGTGAAGCCCCAAATGGAATGGACCCTATGCAAGGAAACAGAAAAACAGCAGCATAAATAGTTTGATTGGTGTATATCGGGGGACAGTGCATTGTGGGTCTACTCAGAGTGTGTTACCAGTGACACATTCAAAAGAGCTACAGTATCTGCATATGGAGAATACCAGGAGGTCATGTTGGCAAAAGCTAGAAAATGCAAATCATATAAGAGAGTGAATGCAACAGGAGAGGGTTATGTCGGTCAACTGGCTGGGAAGTGCTGTCTAATTACCCCTCCCCCCCAACACCAGTGTGATTGAACTTCAATTGACATAAATTTTATCATAGTACTGAAACTACAAAAATGAAATGTTAATTTTCTCTGTGAGGTAATAAACAGCAATGGATCATTAGAAGATCTAAGACAGATATGTTATATACTTTAACTCAACGTGGTACATCCATGTGCATGATTCACAAAATACTGTTTTGCAGCACCAGGAACAAGTTAATTTCCAAGGGCTGGTGCTCCCCAGCGGTACACTGCTGCACCTTGAATCAATTTCCCTAAAACCATCCCATTCTCTTCACCACCACCACAAACGATCTCGGACAGGATAGCTCCTCCTGACAATAAATGGAGCAAGCAAAGAGAAACGGAGGGAAGGGTGGCCAGTCAGGCTAAGTAAGTTAAATCTACCCAGTGGTATCAATATATCAACAAACTTTTCCAAACACAAAATACGTAAAATCTCTCCCATCTTTTCTGATGAACAGGTTAAGAGAGAATGTACTTGAGGTATCATAATAAGGCAAATTAACTCTAAGAGAGAGCTCTTTTTCATGGTATTTATTTATCTAATTGTTTTGAATGGGGGGGGGGGGGGGAGAAGGAAGGAGAGAAGGGTATGTGGAAGTTGGAACCTTTAAGCAAAAATGTTTTAGTCGGGAAAGTTGTTTCTAACATTTAAATGTGTGGTCAACTTGGACATTTTAAGCCATCACAGCCAACCTCATCTATGCTCAAGAACAACTTTATTGAATCCATCTGTAAACATATCCCAGAATGAACAACATCCCAAAATAAATAATGACAACCAGAGTGAATTGTGTCGTTGATGCAGTAATATTTGTTTGTGTAATCCTTCCATACATCTGGATATGTACAGTATCATGTAACGTACAAGTCAGCAGAAATATAAAAGCAGTCAATTCCTACATAATATCTTACTTTCTTCTAAAATTCTATGGATCCTACGAATCTCATGCAAACTATGGGATCCATCCAAGCTTTTTCTTTTTTTTTTAAATCCTGTCTGTAAAATCAAATGATCCCAAACGTGAATGCCCGACATTACAGAACATGCTAGCAAGATTACACAGTGTATGGCTCAGTAATTCAAAAAACAAAATACAAAAGTATCATGTAACTATTAATACGTAACTTAAATATCAGTCATCTATTGTTCTCCACTTTTGACTTTAAAAGTCATCTCAACGGCAACGAACGGACCGGTCAAAAGGGAGATAATGCATGATTCAACTTTGTAAACATTCACAATGATTTACCTATGCTGAGTTGATACTATTTTCCCCGAAGTTTACATGGCCATGACATCTAGCCTACAAGTGTGCAGCTACTCTGCCTATGGACGAAGACAAAGCGACCCAACTAGTGACCATCACAGACAGTTAAACACATATGATGCGGAAGTATATCATCATCGAAAAAGGGATATCTACAGAGACTCGACGATGCTGATTACATTGAAAATAACTTGGTCAGAATGATGAACGTCTGCTTCTGTTACAACATTCCGAACTATTTCCAGTTTGTCAAATTTTTCAAAGCTGATGTTACAACAGAGTCAAAATAAAAGAATGTCATTGGCTGCCACTTTATCAATCTGGCTTTCTGACATCTTTTTTTTCTACAGCATCTATCTGCTTGCTTTCTACAACTTCATTTCACCATCTTTAAATTCAATGTGATTCGTTTTATGCTTTTTCATGCTAATTATGTTTAAATCGGGGTTTTGGAGACGTACCTGTGCAGTAACAGCTTTGACTGATAGACTAGAGCATTAATTTAGGAACTTCCGGATCATTTTCCCGGGCAAAATTTCGAGACTCATCACGAACCCATCGTTACACTGTTGGGACCGTCCCGTCTTTCACCTGACCCCCTTACTGCTTCCGCCTCTTGATTTCACTCAATTATTTTGATGAAGAAACGTAATACAGTAATTTGTCTAGTTATGTTTTAAGAGATTTTCAAGAGGAAATTGAGGTGACTTCTGGATTCCATTGAAATATGACCAAATATCTAGTTGTTTCAATAATAGAAATATTTCTCTTCATTTTCTTTTCAGGGAGTCCTCCTAATTGTTTAAAGCCTTTTGTGGCTCTTTGTGGGGACTTTTGTTCACATTGTGTACATATTCTTGTTAAAAAACAAATATGTATATAACTTACAATTACAATAGCGTGTACATGACGTCCCACAAAATCCTCCAACCGCACATTTTATTTCAATTTCAAGTAATCATACTTTAACATTAAACTTGACACCTAGCTGATAGATTCTTCAGCAACTTTGTTTTCGGGCAAATCTAACATGGGTTGCATATGCCACATATACTTCAAAGACAAAAACTCCTCACCCCAGACAGTTTCAATTCTCCCAACCACTTACGTTCAGTCCCTCCAACAGCGTGTCTAACATTCCTCCACATTGTAATCCAAACAATGGATCCTTGTGTATGCTGTGTTATGTGAGCTACCCTGCATTTTTCAAATTTTGTTGTCAATCAAAAAGTACTGGAACTTAAAACCAGTTGAGAATTTTGCGATCCACAAGCCAAAAATATAACTTGGGGTGATGAGTTACTGCCTTTAAGGGCCCTTCGCAACCTCTCTTCAAAAGTCTGCCAGATAAATGCATTTATTGGCCAGCTCAAATGATGCTTTCTTTGTGGGACCAATGACAAAACCAGCTTATGCTAAAGTATTAAAGTGAATTGTTCCAGGTCACACAAAGTCTTTTGACGGAGAAGAAGCTGATATACACTACAGCACTGTCATATATCAATCCATTCCAAGACTTTGAAAGAGTGAGGGAAAAAATGAAAACAAGAGGGCAATCCACAGAATTTCTCATCGTATCTCAAATACTTCTCAAGATATGTTCAAAATAGCAATTTTGGGGCAAAATTAGCTTTTTTTCTCAAAAATCAGCAAATTTGACTCAATTTACCATTACAGTAATATTATGTTGAACAATGTGTTCTCAGGTAAGTACTTACAAAACTGTAAATTAATTGATCTAATAGTTCTCACTATATGCTGGAAATACAAATTTGGGGGCAAAATTGGCTTTTTTTCTCAAAAACCAGCAAATTTCTCTCTCTTTACTACAAAAGTGATATATCTTGAAATTTTTCATTCTCAGGTAAGTTTCTGCAAAATTTTGCATTAAATGCTCAAATACTTCTCAAGATATGCTGGAAATAGCAATTTTGGGGCAAAATAGACTTTTTTCCTCCAAAATCAGCAAAGTTGACTCAATTTACCATACAACTAATACATCTTGCAGGTATTGGCATCATGCACAACCTTACAAGTTTCAACTTAGTTGCTCATATGCTTTTCAAACTATTCTGGAAAAACCACAATTTGGGCAGGTATGGACGCACACACACACTCACACCTACCCAAACACATTGGCGTGGACACATTTTCATTTATACCACCCAACAGGACCCTCCTGTACCCATGGTCACTCTACCATGGGGTACCCCTGGGTTGTCGCTACTCATCCACTCCAATCGTTTCCATGGCAACCATTCTCCCATGGGTGCACAGTGCAATATATAGCTCCACTAGCCAAGTGACTACAACATCTCATCTAACCCCTATAGGGCAATGAGATAAAAATAAGAAAGCATTGTTGACTGATAAATACTTTTGATGTATGCTGATTCAGGACAATTATGTGTACATGTACAACAATAGACTACAGCCAGGGTTCTTCTTTGTAGCCGAACTGGGCAAACGACGCTTTTTTAGCTGAAGGTACTCGCAGGCAAATACTAAAGTGGGCGTTTGAGGACTTCACTTGTAGCAGGATCTAGAGTGGGTTTTCCAGTGGGACTTTCTGCTGAATCCCTTGCCGCACATGGTACATTCAAAAGGCTTTTCTCCCGTGTGAGCACGCTCGTGCCTGACCAGAAGTGAAGGAAAAGGAAACAGCTTTGCACAGAAACGGCAAGTCAAACGCTTGTTGAAGCCAGGAGGACGTCCCCCGCGATTCTTGATGTTTCTGTGATGGGAGGAGGAGGCAGTGTTCGAGACGTTTACCCACTGGGGAGCAGCCGAAGCAGCCACACCGAGGGCATAGGCAGGAACAACCGGCGTTGTTGGCGGCGTCCCTGTTTGCAGAAACAGAAATACACAGGAAAGCCATTGTTTTATCATCTTTTGAGGGATAAACTAGAAATTTAAAACAGTGATCAGTCCATGATGTCCATCCTTGGAATTATTTATTTGGCCATGTGTACTTTATAGCCTATGAGCACCTCATTCTGTTTGGGACAGGAAATACCTTGACTCCTTTTTTTTTTTCTAGCAATGTTGTTGAAATGCAGGGAAATGCAGGGAAAACATACTGCTGGTGATGCAAAAGTAATAAATAAAAAAATGGTTCTTATCAGCTTTCCACATGGTTCCTACCGAAATACCCAATGAAAACTTGCCCCTAAGTTGTAACAGTGTCTTTTTTAAAATAATTTTTTGGCATCCAAACTGTCATGTAAAAGTGAAACTTTTAATACTATTTTCTTTCTTAATGACTGCAAGATGGCCAGTGACACTGGTCCTCATGGCTGATGAATCCAGTAGCATGTTTAAGGGGGAGGGGGAGGGCACAGGCCGTCACCTCCGAAGCCATACGAGGGAAAATCACTTAGTCCAGGGATACAAGTGTAAAGGGAAGAGAAAAAGATTGAAGACTCTCATCAGAGGTTGGGCTACGTGAGGGCAGGGGAGCACATGCCTCCATAAGGGGATGATGTCCCCATTCGGGAAGTCTTAGTCAATACGATACAGAATGCAGTCTGCCACAGAGGCATGTTTTTGCTCTCCAGAGGAAATCTTGCTGAGAAGAACGAAACATTTTCAGCACGCTACACGCACTGTCCCTCCAGGTTCTTCAATAGTTCCATCCCACATTACTAGACAGCACAGACCCTGCCCATCTTACCAAGTAAACACCTACTGGTCAACTTAAACAATGTTAATCTCTGTAGCACCAATGGCCAAACCAATTACCAAAGTATGCGAATACCCCACATAATATTTGAGCGTAGGTCAAATTAGAATGTACGTCACACTAGAGTCGTATCACACTTAATTCCAATCCGATTTCTTTGCAAGTTTTCCCTTAAAAATCTTTTCGCAACCAAGTTAAAAGAGAGCCAAGACTTGGTGACCTTACGCAACCGTGTGGGGTTGCTAACGGTTACTAAAATATATGATGTCAAACAATTGTGGTGTGACACATCATCTCAACAGACAGCTTTTAATGGATAGGAGTGAAAATTTTCGGAACGATTTTTGAGACAAAATCAGACCTCTCCATAGAGTTGTATGCTAGATTTGATCAGATGGGGTCAATTTATAGGAAGACTGCTAGGACCAGAATAATAACCCATGAAGAAAAGCCACCACAAACAGAAATACTGAAAGGATTATAAATGGGACGATACTTTTCTAAAGTTCGGATAAGAACCATCGTCGCACAGTGTGACCCAAGCCTTAGTTTCTTGAAGGAGAGAGATGTGTCTTTGATGTTGACAGCAGTATGTACAACAGACTAGCTTCTTTAAAATGACAAAAGCACTCGTTTGCTTCATGAGAAGCTGATGTACATATCACTTTGACATATAAACCAATCCCATTCTCAATCATGGATGTATGTATGACTCCTCCAAACTTACAGAGCATTGTTCCAATAATGACTTTTCATACAAATCAATTTCAGGAGAACGTGTACATGTGCAACAAACAGGCTACCAACCACGGTTCTTTCTTTGCAGCCTGGCTGGGTCATGAACGCTTTTCTTGGTGGATCATCTATGACAGTTTCATCATTCAGCTATGAAACAAATTTTATTACACAAAAATACTGCAGCACACTTTCGGTCAAAGTTTCAATTGAAAATGAAGCTGTGTCTTCTTTCTGTTTTGCTCTAGCTCTTGCAAGTATAGCAAAATTATGCTCACAAATTATGTTGAGAGTCACTGGCCTCTGGAAAAAAAAGTACATTTTTCAGTCCAAGCAATTTCTAAAATATTTGAATACACTTGCAGGCAAATACTGAAATGAGCATCTGAAGACTTCATTTGCGGCAGCATCTAGCGTGGCTTTTCCTAATCCACTCCCTGCTGAATCCCTTTCCGCACGTGGTACATTGAAAAGGTCTTTCTCCTGTATGGGCACGCTCGTGCCTGATCAGATAGGAACGAAAAGGAAACTGCTTTGAACAGAAACGGCAAGGGAAGAGCTTCTTGAAGCCAAGAGAAGGACGTCCGACACGAGTCTTGATGTTTCTGTGATAGGAGGAGGAGGAGGCAGTGTTCGAGAGGACTACCGACTGGGGAGCGGCCACATCGCGGATATTGGCAGGCACGACCGATGTTGTTGATGACGTCCCTGTTTGCAGAAACAGAAATATACAGGAAATCCATTTTCTCTTTCATCTTTTTTTTGGGGGGGAAGAGGGGGGTTTCCAACAGTAAATTCAAACTTGTGACCATTCAATTCTTGGAATTCTTTATATGACCATGTGCCCCTCACTTTGTTTGGAAGTAATAGATAACAGTCTTCTCGATTCTTTTCTATAGCAACATTGTTGAAAACATGCCGCAAAAAGTTTCTGGAAATATTAAGAAGACACTTTACAATTTGAAATCCTGTCTGTTTTTCATATTGTTCATACTGGAACATCCAATAAAGCTTGCCCCTTAGTGTACAGTAATTTTTTTTGTCATCCAAATTTTGTTATTACAGTTTAATTTTTTAATAGCTTTTGCTCACTCCATTGATGATACCAATGAAAGAGACAAATGACATTTTTTTATCATGATTGATAAATGCAAACATGAACCTGAAACTAAACCTAAAACCTCTAGGAATTTGTGGAATAGAAAAGAATGTCAAGTTGTAAACATCACAGAATCAAAAGAAAGCGAAGGTGGTAGCTACCCTTTGCATTAACTCATGCACTCTTTCACAGTTTTACCCTTCTCCTCATGTAAAAAGAGTCATTATGTAAATTTGTCAGCATGTTCTTTAAGAATGTATTTTTACCACTGGGGCTGCTGCTTCTTCTAAATTTGACTTAGTGCCTTTGTGTGCTGTACCTTGCTTGGGGGATATTTAAGCATCCGCTTAAAGGAAATCCATAACTTCAGTTTGGATGCAATCACAAAACATCAAAGTTACAAAACTGGATAGGATAAACAAGAATTTACTGAAAAGTAACCAGTGGTATTTATAAGAAGACCCATGCCCAGAATTTCAGTCCTTCGGTGAAGCCTCTCAGGGTTTATCTAGCTTTGGTGCCATCTTGAGGTGATGCACAGTGTAGTGTACCTATGGGTGCATATTAGCAAATATATGTCATTTGGTGACCAAAGTTCTTGTCAAGATTTAAGGCCAATGTTTCCATGAGCATTACACTGGTACTATTACATTCACATGGCAAATGATGAGGGTTACTTAAAATGTTTAACCAGTATGACCGTCACGGGGGGGGGAGGAGAAATGGGCAGGCTACATGAGGTACTGTTTGTGTGTACAATAAAAAAATATTGGATGTCCCACTGCATGCAAACGAAAGATGAAACAGTGGTGCACCCAGCACTTGCTCTTGACTTCTACGTAGGTGCCCCAAAATTATTTTAGATGCCGCACATCGCTCTAGGTGTCGCAGTTGGACACGTCTGATGTCATTCAAATGAATACATACATCAGCAGATGGCAGACCATGATCCAACATGAAAGGTGAAAGACCTGACCTAGCTACCGTTTGTTGGGCAAACCCGGCAAAGTCACACATTTGCTGGCGTATCTTTACATGTGGCCTCTTTAACGCGGTACAATGAGTTGTTTCGCAAAAATTCACTAAATGTTCCTAAACCCGTCAAGTTTCCTTAACATACCAAATGACAAATGGTCAAACTTAGAGGACTCTCATATGTCACATACAACGGAACATTATCGAGCGAGTCATCAATGACTCAATTTGGTGATCTTGAAAATTTGTGACCAGACACTTTTCACATATGTACCCTATTCACATGCACACAGCCAGGATGCATGGTCGGGGTGAAAAATTCAGACATTTTGACAGTTTCCAGGACAATTGGATGAAGGACAGAACTCGACTGTAAATGCTACTTACAATCGTTGTGATGTGTTTCATCCTTCACAGTCGACACGACATCAGTTCAATGTGCCCATTTAATTCGACCAGTGAAATCAATTGTACTGTAAACATCTTTGCCCAAATAATCCAACTCTGCAGAATGTGTATCAAAGTAATATCCAAAATAATTTTCAGATGTATGAGTACAATAAAACTTACGTGCAGATTTTCAAATGTGCGGCATAAAAAGACCTAAACGTAGATATGGTTGGGTTGCGTATATCTCGGAGCAGACTGCCAGGACATCCAGGGGAAAGAGCAAAGGAACGACGAGGTGAGGCCCCTAATTGTCGCTCATATTGTAGTTTAAGTAGTTCCACTATCTTAAAAAGTATTCCAGCCCAAAGTTCATGTCACAAACGGAGAATATCCAATAATGACCATACAAGCCATTTTCCCATAAAAGTAACACCCACTCTGTCCACGAAGATATTGAAATGGTAACACATTTTACCATAATGTTCAAGACAGCCTGATGACATTGAAGTTGCACGATAATTTCTTGTTTTTGTGCGACTTCTAAGTCGTAGTCTGGCGACATCGGCCTATTCACAAATTTTGGCAGTTTTACACCATCTGAATCTATACATAGAAGACTTGGAGCGGATTGAAAGCTGTTGACATGTAGTACTATTACAGACTTTACAAGAATATTTTGAAAACTGCCCGGCCTGTTTTTTAAGAGGGAAATGTTCCAGAAGTTGTGACTGTTCTTTCCTCCATTTTCAGTGATTTTGTCACTAGTTGTTACATGTGCACTAAAAATATTGTACACATAATTGCTGGAAATAAACAGTACAAACAAGCAAACAAACAAGTGGAGACTAGTGGGATGTGATGGTCCCAACAGTCTCAAGGAAATTCAGATATGCTTTTTCTCTTTTTTGAAAGGACAGAGGAAAGAGATTTTCGCTTGCACAAGAGGCTAAATGATGTATGCCGAGGGGATACTAAGACAAAGTACTCTGGGATATTCAACTGAAACATAGTGGTACATTCTACAGAGCAATGAACAAAGATGACGGAACAAATTGTAAAAGACTGCTTTTTTAATTCTGCCTGCATGACAACAACTACATAGTGTGTACAAACATTGAAATAGAAAAAAAAAAAAAAAAGCAAATTGCTTCATTTTCAGTGAGAATAAAAAAATGCATTTCTACGGAAAAGATTTGCCTACAGATCAACATCATCTCTTCAACTCTGGTCCACAGTCGTCAGATTCTAACTCAGGACTCGATTTGCAAAGAAGCACCGAAATTTGGTTTGGTCAGGCTCACGGATAAAGTGAATAGAAGCATGCTGGCAAAATATACCACAAAAAAAAAAAAAGAATGATAACAATTTGGAGGAGTTAAACGATAAAGGCAAGTAAGGTACGGAAGTGTATGCTTTCAAATTTTCACAATCCATCACCTTTATGGAACGTGACCGCTTCTGCTGCACAAATGAAACCATGTTTAATATTCTTCTCTCCAATAAAGGTATTTCTCAGTCCGTAAAGTATCTCCCTCACTGCACACACCCTCCCCCCTTTCCCTTTCATGATATATTATCAAGGCTGATATCTCCTCCTGGGGTAATGACACATTTCTGCTACCCCGGTTTGTCACGATCTTCCATGTGTCTTCTTTGATGCACTTTACAATGATAGGCTTGACCAAATCCTTTCCCGCAGACATTACAAATGAACGGTTTCTCTCCGGTGTGGACCCTTTCGTGTCGAATCACGTGACCCCGAGATATGAAAGTTTTGCTACAGAACTGACACTTGAAACTCCCGGCCCTTTCGTGATAACGCTCGTGAAGCTTCAGTTTTGGAACATCCGCGAAGGGCTTCCAACAGTACTTGCAAGAAAGTGGCGCAGACAGCTGGACGGGGAGGGGTTCACCTGACCGAGGTACCCGCTGTGACCGTCCATCGGGACCGGATGCGACCTCTAGATTTAAGGACGAATACCGAACGGTTAGCTTGCGCTTCTTGTGAGCCTTTCCCCACCTGGGCGTCGCCGCGGTTACGTTGAGGTTTCCGGTGGTGGGGTACATTCCTGGGCAATGAAACAGAGAAGGGTGGTTTAGTACAAGATTGTTAGTGATCCCGTTCTGATGATGAAAACCATTAGAACTGATAACGCCACCGTGAAGAGAAAACGAGCACGGCGTGATCAATCTCAAAAGATACAAGATCAGGCGGAAGTGGTTGTCAACTGGGTAGAGGGAGGGGGGAAGGTATATAGGGTAGGAGAGCCGTTTAACGAGGGACATGAAAATAAAACGGCAGAAAAATGAAGTTAATCTGGCAAATGAAGAGATGGAACAAAGATAGCAGAAAGAAATTAGTCCTGCTGTACTCAGTCAGTTTTCGTAGCAGCCGTGTTTGCAGGTTGACGTCATTTGCTATAGGTCACAGTGTGTAATAACAACATGAAGATTCTTTCTTGTCAATATTAAGTCGCAGGTGATCAGTCTGGGAGGTAAACAGGCCACTGACAAGAAAAAGGAAAAGAGTTCCCTCACAACAGAACAAAATTTGTACACCTAGTGATGAAAATGCTCATTTTGGTACCATTGCAGGTCAAATATCAAAAGTTGTCTCTGATTATGAATGAATCTTACTTTCAAACACCAAATGTCTTTCACCAAGGTGAAAGAAAACGTTTCTTTGTAGCAAAGCAACACTTCTAAAGCTTTATAAACGTGACAAGACGGTCATTTCATTTTTTTCCCCGAGTTCGAAACTATTGAAAGAACCCAATGTCATGCGTAATCTGAAATTTTAAGGCAGTTTTTTTTTCGTTTTTTTGGAAACAACTTTTTGATGAAACAACTACTTGCAAAGTTACAATCTGAACAGGTAAAGGCAAAAAAAAAAAGAAGATATGCCAACTCCTTCCAGTCCAAACTTACAGTATTCGAACAATTTAGGTCAATTTAATTCTGCCTGGAAAAGTCATCCACACTCCAAATATGATTGCTGTCTTTCAAAACATCCCCATACAGAATCGACTCTAGACCTGACTTTCTGGGGAGTCACTAAAGCACAAGGACAAAAGTGTAACCAATTGACAGTGTAGTTAGGGGGAGGGTATAAAAATACAAGATTCCTGACACCCATTCTTGTTAAAATGACTATGACTGTGTTTCATTAATGCATGTAATTTTCCAATAAAAACTACAACAACAACAAAAAAAAACATTCACAAGACTACGGCAGACGGCCGAAAGTAAGTCAACAAAAGTTTCCGAATCCCGTCAAGTTTCGAAAAGCAGTGTTGTCATACTGGCAAACAGCTTTACAAAATTCCATCTCTAGAAATTTTTAATTTTTCCACGAAGTTCCCTCTGGACCATCGACGCTTACAATCACAACATCCCCATTGTGGGATTCTTCACACTGACCCTCTCACTTCTTATATTTTACATGCTCATTTCGACGGGAGAATTATATTGTTATTTTTCTCAGAAGAATTATGGAAATGAAAGGGAAATTGGAACAATTTAGGAGTTTTTAATAGTCTAAAGATCAAGCTGACAAAATTCTCACGGCCATGTTCCTTAAAATTCTCATTGGTGAGACCCTTACACCACCCCAACATTTAAGCATAAACTGTGAACAGATAGCACATTTAAGAACACTGTGGTGAGCGCAACATTCTTTGGGCGACGAAGATGTGTTTTGTGACACATACTGTATATATGCCACGAGAAGATGGTCTTAAAATACACAAAATACCTAAATTATTCCCTTCCGTTGCCAGGGAGATCTGCCTAATTTAATGATTTCATTCACTGAGTCGTGTTGTAGTAGAACTCCTCAGACTCCGAAAGGATGCACAACATTTTACAATTTGAGTCAATCTTGCAATTGACAAAAATTTCTGGTCATTGATCTACATTTCGGAAATTGTGAACGTTCTGCTTACACACCCGGTCGCTCCAAATTCGCTACGTACTTTGACACTTATTTCAGCCACTGTGAATGGACAGAACATCTTCATGTGAGTCACACTGGAAATTAGTTGTGTTGTGTTTTGTGATCATTCAACATTAAAATGAAAAATTGCATTTCTTTTACACGGAAAAAAAAATAACTGACCAATCTTTTTTGGACACAGAGAGAACGATAATTCAAAGTAAGACAGGACAGAAACCTGCTTTTACAGAAATAACTTTCTCAGAGATGACGGACTGAAATTCAGATATTTGTGGCTCAAGAATAATTTGTTCATCCAAACTTCCAAAACTTGAACTGATGAATCTTCCATAACTAATTACATGCTAAAATATTTTGAGTAGATGGAACAATTGCTGGTGTTTAGTGGTGAGACTGAATGGTTTTAATGGGATTGGCCACTGAAAAAATTTATTTTCATAAAAAAAGAGGAATATTTTGTTTCTCTTCATTGATGTACACCACTCAGCTTGTTTTATTCAGAAGCTATTAATTTTTTTAAGGAATATTTCAAAATGGTAAGTTGTATTGTGGGAAATATTGTGATGTCACACAGGCACAACTACTCGCATAACCTATGTATTTATCTCGACTGTCCTTATAAAGGAAACAATTATTTGAGTGATGTGACCTTAATCTCCACAACCTTTTAAGATAAATCTGCAATATACCCAATCTAAATTTTTCACTTGTGTCAAATTTTTAGGTTAAATGAGGGCTTCCATTTCAAAGAATTCTGGCAATAATTTGCAAAGGGCTGTTACATGGTGTTTGGTAACCTTGAGGCAAATGGAAATTTTTCTTAAACAGAAAAGTCATTCTCCAAACAGCAATAACTTGAATTAGAAACAAGTTATTGGCATGGGGTGTGAAAAATTGAAATGCCTGTCGAGAAAAATTGCTCTCTGTCACGTAAGAAAACTTCACTTGTCAGTAAAATATGCCTTTAGGAAAGGTTAAAGTTACAGTACTTTCTTTATACGTCATCTTGGGTGCATTGTAAGCACACATATATTCCATTTATTAGCAGTGGTCACTTGATAAACCTCACAAGGTCAGTAATAAAACAGAAAAAAAAAAAGATTTTTAAGAGCCCTTTGAAACGAAATGCTCCAGTGAGATACCCTCTAACAAGGGTGTAGGATAAAGGGGAGGGATAGGGCCTGAGGTGTCCCATTTGTCTGGAATGAATATGGACAAACATCCTGCAAAACGATACGATCACTCAGCAACTAGTGTCAGGAACTACATCCTTTATCATTTCTCTTTGCAATTAAGATGAAGATACCGAAACTCAAAAATAAACAGGGTAATTAGGAAAGTGTGATGATGAATGTGGGTGGATGAATCTGATTTATTTTTAAACTGGTCAGCACAAATTCATGGCTACTGCATAAAATTCAATTAAGACACCTTCTACACGAACTGGCAATGATAGGCAACGACTTAAGGGTGTAAAGAGAGCATTCATCGGTGAATTCCTTCATAATCTTTGCAGTATTAACATATGTATACACAACAAAATAGAACATATGGTGACCAGTTTAGCTCACTTGATCTTTATACTTTAGTTTGTGGTATAAGAACTCAGTCAATCCATGTGAAACATGCTACAAACTATAACGTGTCAAATTTAGTCAATGGCAGAATTGTGACTGGACAAATACCCCCCAAAAACCCAGAGAGATATCCCCTGGAAAAGAGTCGCCTAGGTGGGTCTTTGTTCACCTGGCGGTAAAGCAAGCAGTTTTTTGTCTGGGGATACTATATTCTCCCAACCAGCAGTTCTCTCTGTGGGTCACTTAACAGGAACTTTGTGAACAATCACACATATCTCACAGCGAGCCCTCAAAGTGGGTGGCGCACACCATCACGGTGATCAAGTAGCCCTTTCATGTCCACTGCACATCTAAAGGTGGAACCATTACCTGTTCTAGCAGTCATAATTGTCACTAAGTACTGTAGTAGCAATACGGTCACACTGTTGCTGATGTCACAGTTACATCAACAACTGCCGGAACTATATAAACAGATCAGTTTAATATTAAGGCTTTGTGATTTCTCCCAGCTTTGGTGAACTATAAACTCAGTTGCTACAAAAAAGAAAACCGAGGAACAGGTCAAACGGGTCCATGGTTCTATTCTTTTCAAAATCTGTTCTACTAAATTGATATAAACGGTACATAAAAACTGTACTAAAATGTGCTCATATTCGAACTACTGTAGCTGCCGTGCACACGGCTCTGAGCAGCTCAAGAAGTTATGGGATGGGGGACCGAAAGTGGGCGGTGAAACAAAGAGGAGGGGGGTCATTATGCTAGCACACAATCCACTAATCACCACTCAGAGGTGATCTGGGTCTCATGCGCCTACTACTTTGTTTTGATTTCTTTTCTACGGGTACTTTTTCCTGAAAGTAAAACTTCCCCACAATCAGCGAACAGACCCCCAAACATCGACATGTCCATGTCCACCAAGGAATTTGTCTCAAACAGGAAATCCTAACGTGCTTGAATCACCTCTAACATTTCTGTCGGTAGAATGTCTCATTGCTACGCAATGTACGACATGTACTGTACCGCTAATGCATATGACAGATTCATAACGTGCAAAGATGGTACTGATAATCTACCAGACGAAAAATGATGATTACGACCAGTTCTGCTGCATCTTGTACAATCGCTGGTATTATACCTACCGGTTCTGCGAAATAGTTCGGCTACTAAATTTCAATACCTTCACAGATAGCATTTGTACGATTGTCGAATGAAAGACTACATGCGGACGTTTGGAATCAGAACATGGCGAAATTGTATGATGTGGTTTATACTTTTTTAAAGAGCAACAAACAGGTCCTGTCTCTGTATACTGCCATGAACATAAAAAGTCTTTCCTCCTCAATCCTTGCACCATCAAACTTTTGAGGCAAATTTGGAACTTTTACATGTGATTTGCAGGGAGACAACATTAGACGAGCACTTCAACATTACATCAATGCCACGGTCGGTGATCTTTTGTTTTAAAAAAAAAACACGATTTTATTTGTGATTTTAATTGGCTTGATTTAAATCAAACAACCCTGATCAAAGCTGTAAACTTATTGCCAAAGCATCACGGTCAGAAAATGTGGAATACTTTTGTTTCGACTAAAAAAATGTGACAGTACATCAGGAACTCCCTACTTTTACCATTCTCAGATATTCTTTTCACTAGAGGTGGGGAGGGAGTGAGGCGGGAGAAGAAAGGTTAGGGTTATGTTAGGTTCTGTGTCAGTGGGTGTCTACATTTGTATTACCAAGGGTTATAGGGGTGGGTCAAATTGTGTATCACCTACACATGCCCTCAGTAGCTGTTATGACGAGCATCTTAGTTATTTCACATAATGTACCGGCCCACAAATGGACAGAGTGCTAGATCTCACTGGCTTTGGCATTTTGTTGACCCATTACGGTGCAGTGAGCTGGAATTGGAAGGGATGTGGCCGTGAGGTTTTGAGTCATAATATAGGCAAAATCAAAGTAGAAGCAACATGAGGCAGGTATGAGCCACCTGATTGAATATGGGCTTACACCAAGCATTATGCTTGACGTTTTACTTTAAAGGGGGTAGAGACATTCCGTTCAGTTTTCCTAATGAGGGTCACTTCATCCAAGTCGTCTCATTACCATCAAAAGGAAGGGAAGAAAATTTTTGCATTAAAACTGCAAGTTTGCAAAATGTATCTTTGGAAAGCATAAAATGTAATGACACTGCAGCAAAATTTTTCAGTTCATACAACATCATAATCACTTCACCATATCCAAGCTGTTTGTCGTCAGCACTGATGACGTGAATAAATTAATGTTCCTGAAGTACGAAACACTCAGGTGATAAAATGCTGCATGGTTCAGACTTGATGTCCATCAGCTAAACGATGGCTTATCGTTTAAAATGTGTCTTTTCGTGTATTCTGCAGCTGGTTTCTCTAGCGAACCCCTTCTGGCAGAACTGGCATTTGAAGGGCTTGTCGCCCGTGTGCGTTCTCTCGTGGCGATTCACGTCCGACATGGACTGGAAGGGTTGCTCGCAGAACTGGCACTTGTACTTCCCGACGCGTTTGTGGTACTTTTCGTGCGTTCTGAGCTTTTGTAACTCTTTAAACTGTTTCCCGCATATTCCGCAGAATCTCGAAAAGGACGTGGAGGTCCCCGGCGGGGAATATTTTTTCCTTGTCGACTGGTTCAGCACTTTGCTGGTGACCGGTTGCATTCTGACTGTCTGGAAATTGAGGTAACCTGGCGCATAGGAGTTAGCCATTCCTAAGAAGGAAGCAGAGATGTAGGGAAGAATTATAGCTTCATCTCCGGTTTAGATGATTGCTTAATATTCACGAGACAAAAATTGATTAACAGGCGAGATGGTATGAAGAACAGATCAGGACAGTTCAAGCCCTACTGTAGATACCAATGAAAGTTGTTATCTATGGTTAATTTTTCACATGGATCTCATGGGTATGGGATTAAGTCCCCTTTCCCTAGGAAACCAGTTTCCATGAACTCAAGGGCTTCTTTGTCATTAAAAGTACATCCAACTTTCTGAGGGTTACAGCTCTAATTGGGATAGACAGGGTGTCACTAATACTCAACAAGTTGCTTTCATTTAGTGGAAACTTAATAGAAGGAAGAATACACACAAATGATTACTGTAAATATGGACTCCAAAATGTCACAAATCCCTCCAAGTAAAGAGAAGTACCCAGATAGATATAAAAAGTCAGTGTTAATTCTGCATTAAAAATACTGACGAGAGTGACAGAATAGCCTCTGAGAATCCCAATTTTCTTTCAAGGTGGCAGACTGGTTCCTTTGTGATAAAACAACCCAACCACTAGTAGCGCTTGTTTGCAGCTTTATTTCACATCAAGGGTCGAAAGATAATGAATTCTCGATATGAAAGTGCACACCGAAGTTTTGGATTGGTCAATCTGCAAGTCCGACTCAGTGTCTAGAATGATAAAAAGTTTTCCAGGTGCCATTTAACCATCAATCATGTAATTTAACAAAAAGGAGTCTTAAACCAGCCGTATATTATCCCCTGGGAGGGAGTTACAAAAGGGGGGTTACTTTATTATTTCCATGGAAATGGAGGAATGTTACTCTAATGTAAATCAAAGAAGAAAAACAGCTAAAAGACCTTAAATCTTCTGATATCTGACTTAGAATGCAGCGAAGTTTTCACATGAATCAAACCGATGTTGACAAAAATGGTTGCGAAGTACAAAATGAAAATGCCATCAAATGTTAACTAATTAGTCAAAGGGCACAAACAAGATACCAAAACATCAGTTGGTATCTCAAGTTAAAGGAGAAGGAAAACCCTGGGAATATATTTATGAAAATGAAGCAGAAGTGTTTGTTAAACCTCTCTCCAAAGTTTCATTCACAAATATTGTTTCCTATCCAAGTTACATATTTTTGAATACCGAGAAGGGTGCGACCATTTTGGCATGATTTGATTGTAAACCCCCTTGAGTAAGTCGAACTATGATGACATATAACCACTGACAGCAGGAATTTTTCTTTGTTTTCTTTAACTATAATTTCCATCAGTCTGCACACACTTGTACACATTTTGCATTAAAATTACTGAAGTGCATCACGCAATTATCAAATTATTAACAATCTGATTTGAATCTATGCATTACTTATTAAAAATATTTGGCGATGAAAAAGCTTTTCAATCACATGTGGTCAGGTTTTCATCGCACTCAGAGTAGCAGGTTCCTGACAAATTTTTATGAGCATTCAAATTGCAGTATCATGGAAAGTTAACAACATATATTTAAATGAAATTTGGTGATGGTGTTCAAAACATGTCAGTCTTTCATTCAACATTGTGAAATGTCCTGACTTTCCTTCTCCTTTTGTGCCTTCCACAATATACGAAGGACATGCTTGTCACATCACACCAAAGAATCCGATCGACCAAACTCAAACCTAAGACTTCATGTCCAATTTCGTTTGTAAGAGATTTAATGTCCAGACCACTGATTCTGAGTAACATTTGATAAAATCAAGCATTATCATAATTAATTCTATATTTTCCTTTTTTCTTTCAAAATATTTTTTTACATACTTGTGCATTTTCTACTTTTCTTTTCATCCAACTTAACTGACCAACTCCCTTTTATTTGCCAACGGATCCCTCCTTACTCGAGGAAGAGACGAGGATGGCGGATAGGTATTACACGAAGAGGGATGTGTGAGATGGACAAGTGAGGGAATACTGAACACTACTGTAGCTAACTTGCTCAATAGGAGAGTAATTTAAATGATACAGAGTGGGATCGGGATTTTGATACGGAAGTGAGAGGACAAAATTTTTTTCGGCGCAATGCACGGTGGATTAGTAATTTCTGAGAGAGGAAAACAAAGAAGGGTAAAAGTGCGCTTGTTCTGTCGCAAAATCCTTAAATTGGACCACTGTGATTCACTTAATGTATATGTGTTAATTGAATGACTCACAGCACAAAGGACTCAGAATAGGTGGTTTCAACTGAACCGACAAAATCTCCTATCGGTTAAAAGAGATTGAATATTCATCAGTGTTGAATATTCGCTGAATATTCATCACTCTTCAATCCTTTAACAAATTTGGTGCTGTTAGCACAATTAAACTGAGATTAATTGGTATTCTCATGTACCTCATTGGGAGTTTTTTGTCATCCTTTGAAATGAATCTTTTCATGTATCCTGCAGTTTGTTTCCCGAGCAAATCTCTTCTCGCAGAAGCTACACTTGAAGGGCTTGTCGCCCGTGTGCGTTCTCTCGTGGCGATTCACGTCCGACATGGACTGAAAGGGTTGCTCGCAATAGCGGCACTTGTACCGACCAACGCGCTCGTGATATTTCTCGTGTGACCTGAGCTTGTGCAACTGGTCAAACTGTTTCCCACATATGCCGCAGAACCTCGAGAACTTCACGCTGGCTCCGGGTGACGGGCGTGTTTTCTTTCTCGCTGGCTCGTTTATGGCTTTGGCGGGAGTGGAGGTGGCTTGCACTCTGATTGGCTGGTAATTGAGGTAATCTGAGGAATCAGAATCAGCCATTCCTACGAAGGAAACAGAGATGCAGGCAATAGTTACAGTGATGTTGATGATGTCTTCATCATTTCTTGGATGAGTTTTTCACAAAAAAAAAAAAAAAATTGGCCCAGAAAAAAAAAAGAATAAAAAGAGGCATGGATTGAATATTTCATTCTTTTCAGAAGAAATGCAGAGCAGCAAGAGAAACATGAACCTCCAGAAGAGGCACCTTGGTAATCAGAATTGATGAAGAACTTATGAAAAAGCCAACAAGATGTTATGGTACTACTTTAGAACGTACACCAGGGGCAGAAAAACCAACCCCCTTACAATTGCAGGGAGGAGGAAAAAGGTTTAAAGAGCACAATTCTGGTCATAGTTGCGGTTAAATCTCTAATGGGGCAGTTGAAAAAATTGCATCATGTCTAACATCAATACCTCTGTACAATCTTCTCTTCCCAGGCAGCTCTAGCACTGTGCAGTTTATCCCATTAACATTCACTATACCGTAAAACAGAAGAGACAAAGGAGGGCAACCTTTCTAATCCATTCCCCACCCATCAGAAACTTACATAGTTTTTCCACACGCCCCTTACACGCCAAATTATTTCTGAGCGTCGGCTCGATAGCTTACCTGTAATACAACGAACCACTGCAGCACATTGTGCCATGTCCCCCCCTCCTTCCTGCCACGCGCCTTCTAGCTCTGTCTGCTGCCTTTGCTAAGAAGGCTCGGGAGAGTGAATCTCGGAAGAGTGAATCTGATTTGCACACAAATTATTACAGTACAGGTTAAGCATTTACTAAAGCTATGACAGTGTTTGTTCTCTCACTGTATAAATTGGTGCATTTTACAAAGTAGGACATAAGATTGCTATCATACTCTGCTGGAACTGTAAGACAGATGTACTGTAAGCATGGCTGTAAATTTCACACGAGAGTTCGACCTTTGCGACATGCTCCCGAAATGCGTGGTTGACGATACAGTGAACGAAATTTCAGCCAGCTGTCTGATGGGTACAGTTATCAAAATATACTTAGCTGTCCTCTAAATGCACTATCGATGTGCCATGGAAAAACTCTGCAAATTTCCCAGAGATACTTCATGTATGCCAATCTCAAACTAAATTGAATAGACATCAGAAGGAGGGGAATGAACAGACTCCAGAGCCTGTACTGAATGATTATGTATCTATTCAAGCCACTTGAGTTTGACTTACATGAAGTATACCAAATAACCACTTTCTATGTTGCTGTATTGAACCAAATATAACAGGGTTTCCTAAATGCAGTCAGAGATAACGAGCTCCATTGTTTTTCAATTATATTTTTCTTCAGTATTAGAATGAGTTGAATATTTCTACGTGTATTTGTATTCTTCTTTAATGGTAGCCTGTCCTCAATTAAAGCTCTTCTGTCAGTTCCCCCTCCCCCCGCATTCATTCTGTCATTCATGTTACTTATAACACTTGTGAATTTTTACAACTGATCGTGGAAATGAACTTAAAACTTTACTTCAAATAAAGGTATCTCTACTACCTTTCACAAAAACATGATAAGCAAATTTACATCTGTGATTTTGCCAGTTCCCAACATGTGCACTCTGCCACTTCCCAAGATGTTGGACACTCCACCAGCCACACTAGCATAGAGGTCCGTCAGCATTTGATCCTCCACAGAAAAAAACAAAAAATTTGTAAAACCACATTCACTAGGATCTAACTTGAAGTCTTCTGAAGACTGACTACTAACACTCACATCGGAAGGTGCTCTTGCATATTTCTACAAAAATTGTGTGGCTGGTAGTTGTTTCCTGGGCCCCTCTGACCACTTGTTTCCCCTTTCCTGCCTGCGATTCAAAAACCAACTCAAAGGCCCAAATGCTGGGCCTTCCAATACCAGCATGAATTTCAGTGGTGGATTTAATTCATGGAATTTCATGGCATGTTATTCCAAGCAAAGTTGGTGGGGGGGGACAATTGAAGTATTGGGGAGGAATAAGTTCAGGGAGAGAGCGCGATAAACAAGAGTTCAGTTTTTTTTTTTCTATTCAGTGACAGCTACCAGGTACATGTGAAGTCATTCTAACACATCAGTGACTGCAAATGAAAAAGAAAACGCTTGCTTTAGAGTTAAATTCTTTTATTTACAACTTTTTGACAGTAGACAAAGAGTAGAAACTCAACATAACACAACAGAAAATTACACAAAAACAAAAAAAAAAAGAACTCAACCAGGAGAAAAGCAGAGTAACAAAAGTTGTATATCGATTGGCAAGTACTCCTCAATTCACTAAAGTTCTACCATGATGGACTGCTAAAAATGGTGACACAAAGTTTCAAAATCTAGCATATCTCTACAAAGCGATTAGGAATTTACAAAACGAGGTGCCTTTGTCTCTTTTTCCACCTGCCTCAAGTGCTGCTCCCCCCTTCACAATCCTAGTCCTCCCATTCACCATCCTTGTCTCCCCACCCCCTCTCCCCCCCACACATCAGTTAATGTTTTAATTTATACAAATGAATCTGACATGACATGATCAACAGATCGGACTCTCACCAAAATTTGAGGAAGATCAAAAGATCAAGACAAAAAGAATAAGCACTCCTTCGATGGTCTGTGACATCACACGATTGATCAGAAGCATAAAAATTTGTTCTAAAGATTTGTGGATAATGATGACACAGAATAAGTGTATGTTGAATAATATCAAGTGAAAGTATACAATTCTCCCAACTAGGATGCTGCCCCCCCCCCCCCTTTTCCCATCATGACTATTTGCTGTGCAGTTGACAATTTTCATGCAGTAATTGTTTCAGTCACAAGCCATTTTCACAAATCATCTCAGGAAAACTCAGTTGCCCGTTGCAAATCCTGCGAGCGAACTGAAGTCACAAAATTGCAACAGGTTTAATACCCATTCATCAGTATATGATGTGCTTCTTTAAGTGAAACAGAGCCTTTAAAATGCACCAACATGCCAAAAAGAGAGAGAAAAAAAAAGAAAGGCCCTTGTCATCTTTGTCAACCGTTCAGTCTCAACAGTCAACATCAGCAATAGTTTGATCTCCTGAAAATACTGTGCATGAGGTGATTCCATTCGGAATCTTTGAATGTTCGGGTGGACATATTATAGCTAGGTGACGACAAGTTGTCGAGGTTCTCTTGTGAGAAATTTACTTCTAGGGGAGGTTACCCTCCTGCCTTACTTTGAATAATATATCATAAATATCTTATTAAAAAGCTGTACAAAAATTGTCCATAAATATTGGTTACATAAACGTGATTTTGTGTGTGTGTGTGTGTGTGGAAACAAACACAGAATTCCCAATAAGTCTTCTTTATTTATAAATGTAAGGGAATGTTATCAGCTCATCATGTTATCAAGTGATGACAATGACTAGCTTAAGTCCAGGGGTAGTGAGAGACGCCAACAATTTCTGAAGGGGAGATGAAGTGTGATACAAGGTTGTTGTTGTTTGCAAATTCATATTTCGTTCAGGACAGATGAACAGAATGTGCAAATGTGTTTGTTGTAAACAGCAGAACAACCTTGAAGATTAAGATCATAATCTGTACGACGTTTCGGAAGGATTACTGACAATTTGGCAGGACAGCTCAAGTTTGAAGGGAACAAACCAAATTTTGCACATTACTAGTCTCTTAGGACAAGCAGATGAAAAGTGCTCAAGTTTTAAGTGGAACTTTATATTGCTGTCACACGATCTGACAACGGGTTACAATGAAGAAATTCCCTTCAGCCATACAGGATTGGTTTTGTTTGAGTGAACGTTAATCGAATTGAACTCAAATACACATTTCCACAAAACCCGACTGCCACTTGTCCTGAAACATTTAAAGACTTGTAACAAAAACAAACAAATGCTGTTACAGTATCTTATTACAGGGGAACTGTCTTTAAGCAAATTTTTAAATAAGTTACAGACTTTAAAACCTCTCATCCTTCCCCCACCCACCTCCCCCATTGCTCCAAAAAGAAAATCGAAATCACCATCGGCAATGATTTGAAGGTGTAAATATATGTACATAGTTCCTGTCATTTCCCAACCATTTAATCACTGATGACAATTTTAAACAAAACAGAATTTACGATATCACCTGTTCTGACTCTTTATTTCATATGAGTTGCTTCGTGAGTCTGACAAGTCTTCTTCCGAGAGAACCCCTTTTGACAGAACCTGCACTTGTAAGGCCGTTCTCCCGTATGCGTCCTCTCGTGTCTCACCACGTTTTCTTTGCAGTGGAAGGCTTTCTCACAGAATCTGCAGGGGAAGCGGCCCTCCCGGCCGTGGTACGATTCGTGGGCTTTGTATTTCGAGAGGTCTGTGAACTTTTTGCCACAAAACTTACAGAAGAGATGCCTCCTGGGAAGGCCCGGGGAGGTGGTGACCCCGGCTTGAGTTTGCACTTGAGGGTGCACAGAGCCAGGAGAAGCAGTGGGGCGTATCTGGGGGACCGGTCTGCCGGTACCAGAAGGACGACGTTCCTGCCCACCTCTGGGTTTTGGCATACCTCTCACCAGAGGTGCAGCAGGGATGCCCAACATGGTGGACTGTAGACCAGAGTCTACATTCTGCCCTGACCTGTTGTGATCGAGGAACCTGTGGGTATGAGGGTCCCTCTTGGGATCTGAAGAGTTCAGTCGAGCAACCGATGGATGTTGCTGAGGAGATGTAGGCCCCCAGGGTCCTAGGTAGACAAAGAAACAAAATATTTTTTGGTCAGAGATGGCAGCACAACACAAAATTTTCTTTGTTATCAAGATGCGTACAAGTTTTTGAATACTGAAATGTTGCCCCCCAGTAGATCCACAAGATCATACACAAAAGCTGGAACAGGGGAGAGGCATGGAACAAGATGCCTCTCTTCAAAGGGGCAGCAGGTGCTTCATGTGGCTGGTCTCGTGAATTCGTCGAGTGCTGGTTCTTTTGTACGTTTTCTCGCAGAATCGACACTTGTAGGGTCGTTCCCCCGTGTGCACCCTTTCGTGCCTAACCAGATCTCCCTTCATGCGAAACTGCCTGCTGCAATAGCCGCACGCCAGGCTGCGAGCCTTCTTGTGGTACGTTTTGTGAGAACGATACTTGGAGAGGGTCGTGAAAACTTTCCCGCAGGTCGGACAGACCATGTCGGATGGATTAACCGCAGAACGGTGAGCTACGCCACCCTCGTCCCTGCTGCTGGGTTTTATTACATTTTGCAAGGTTTTGTCGCTTTCAGACAGGGAAGACGGACTCTTGGAGGGTGCTGTTTTTGATCTGGGGTCACTGCTTTGTGTTTGCAAACTCTCGGTGGCAGTGATTGGAAAGGAGCTCATCCGAGAATTTGACTGATGCGGTGCCAGAGATCCTAAACAAAGAGAAAGATAACAATTTCATAATAATCGGCTAAAAAGAACATATCTGGTTCTTTTTGAAATTTGTCTTTCTTCACTACGAGCATGCACCATACATTTCACTTGAGAAGTCTGTGTAAATCTGGCAGGAAAAAAGGGGGCACAAACTCCATTTTTAGTCTCACAGTGGGATAAATTTTTCATCTGAGACATGCAACATGATGTGTTATTCAGGGTTGTCGTCAGCCCAATCTGAGTGCTGGCTAATTGTTTTCACACACAAGTATGCCTAACCTTACACCTTGAGGAATCTGCCTCATTTTTCAGCCTTTTATCATTTTCACCCCGTTTTTACTGTTTTTGCTCTTTTTTTTTTTAATTTGTCCATGCCTAGTGCTTGTCAAGCGATAGGCTACTCCATGTGTGTAGATGCAATGAACAGACTTGCAGTAAAATCCTACAGTACAAATGGTATGTTATGTGTTTTAATTTTTGTGATTACAGTACTTTTTTTTAGACACTGCTAACTTTAGTGCCAGTGAGAAGCTGGCAGTTATATGGTCTATGAGGGTCAGTAAGAACTAGTGCCAGTTTGGTCCGGCTGGGGATGTGATTTCCCTGGTTGAATTGATCTGCTACATAAAATTGGAGGCTGCATTGTTTGTATCCACGACAAGTTAATTATCTGGGGGGGTGCATTAACATACACGAAAAAGACGAACATTTGCCTCTTCTGGGATAATCTGTCTACGACTAATTCCTTTGCTTTTCTCGAGATACTGCTTGCTAACAGAAGGATGTACCATTCCGCTCGGCCTCACGTCGCCGACAGCACTGAGTCAACTCTGCGACTCTGTTTCAAAGGCTAAAATGACCGACACGGAGTGGCACGACACATTCAGACGTAAGACGTTTTGCTAGCAGAGGTAAGGAATTTTTGCAATGACAGCAACTGAGAAGGGACATAACATTGCTGACAAATGTGAACCTAGGAAACATTTTGAACTCTTTCAACACATCGCTTCTTTATGTGACTGTCTTCATGTGCACGGAGGCCGTGTTTACGTGTGTAGGACTTTTCGCAGTACTTGCATTTGAAAGGCCTTTCACCCGTGTGGATCCTCTCGTGCCGGGCGACGTGATCCCTGCAGTGAAACGCTTTGCTGCAGTAGCTGCAGGGATAGCGCCCCGCCCTCGCGTGGTACGCCTCGTGGGCTCTGTACTTTGCAAGATCCGTGAACTTTTTCCCACAGTACTTGCAAAACACAGGTATAGGGGTGGTTCCCTTGGAGGCGTCCGAGTTTATATCATAGGATGGCATCAACGATAGGGAACTTTTACTTCTACTTCTGATGTTTGTGTCACTTAATCTCATCGTGCTACTACTACTGTCTCTTAAATTAAAATCATCATCGTTGTGGTCGTTCCTCTCCGCTACCAGTATTTTGGGGATGGTAACATGCCCGGGACCAAATTCGCTATCGACAGACTCAACGGACGCGGTGGGCAAGGGGGAGAGAACATTGCGTGGGATTTTCATAGGTACACCTCTTCTGACAGATGAAATCTGTTGGGCATCGAGGGGATATTGCTCCTTCGGTCCTAGGTGAGAAAACAAAATAACATCTGTCAGAATCTGTGAAAGAACCATCATTAAGGGGTTTCTACTCTCATAGGAGCAACGTTTGTAGTTTGTTAATCAGCAACCCCTGTGAAGGCAAACTTTAGAGGACACTAAAAGTTTGGAAAGATCATGAATTTGCAAGACTCCATGAAGTTGAAGGCAAACGAACTTTGAAGTTGTCATTTTACAGCCTTCATTTCTCATTTTTTTGTTGTCCTTTTTGCAACTTTGAAAGTTTGTCATTTTATAGTTCCTGTTATTTATAATCTATGTTTTCTTTTCCCATGATGCCAAAAAGAGAAAAAGATTGAACAAAAAAGGAAATGAAGTAAATTATATCATCTGTTCTGCTTGTTAAGTATTGCTCAATTATCCAGTTTTTACTAATTAATTTTTAGGAGTTAATTGCTCAATTATCGAGTTCTTATCGAGTTTTTACCAACAATAAACAAAGCATGGTCAATCAATTAAATATCAGAACAATACTTAATTGCAGGAAGACACTGGTGTAGCACATGTACAGTAATTTCTTTTGATGGGCTTATGAAATGAGGGGTGGGGCATTCTCCATACCACCTCCAGCAAAGTTCTACTGCCTAATCAAGCCCTTGATTAAGTTTTAGTCTCTAATAAAGACAATTTTGAAAAATGAAATGGCAGTATCATTCCTTTCCTGTTTGTCTGACATGAAATTACAAGAAGGGTTGTCTATATCAACTTAGTACACTCTGTATGGTAGCAAACAGTTAACAGTCTTGGAGACCTGGCAGCGGAACCAGGGCGGTGGAGGGCAACTCCAGAATGAAAAAAGTGAAGGGGTAGAGTCCTCCAAGAATAAATGAAAGAGAATGCATGATTCATCATGATTCTTGTACATCCTCTCACCCCACCTGATATGCTTTACTGTAAAACACCTGGGAAATGTGGCTTCCAGCGATATAGGGGGGCTTGCAAGGCCCCAAATGACAGATACTCAGCCCCCCCATTTTTTTATTTTGGTTTCTGCTGCCCGTCTTGTAGAAATGTGAAGATCTTTCTTCGCCAAACAACACACTGATACAACTAACAGCGATGTCCACTTTGCTCTGCGGCTGGCTATGGGGCCACAGACAAACCCACAAAACTGAATTTTTCTGCACGTGCGACGGAATGATGGCAAGTCTAGCAGATTCTATACCTTTCAAACCAACAACAATCTGCAAAAAAATTACAAAGGTCACTTTGACAGGATAATAATAATAAGAAAAGAACAACTTAGAAACAGTTATTGTGCTGACTAGGTAATATAAAGACTAAGGAATATATAAGAAGTACAGTATAGTATCTGAAAAAACTTGATCAATGTAAACCAGCAAAATCATGTTATTAAAGCACTTGTGGGAAAGTTGTCGACATTTTCACCTATTATGTCTTCTAAAATTTATAATGTGTCTCGGTATGCGACTGACAGCTGCTCTTTTGTGCAAACGTTTTGCCGCAGATTCGACATTTGTAGGGTCTCTCCCCCGTGTGGGTTCTCTCGTGTCTTGTGAGGTTTTCTTTCGAATGGAAGGCCTTGTCACACACACCACAGGGGTAACGTCCCACACGCCTGTGGTAGGCCTCGTGGGCTCGATATTTTACACTGTCAGTGAACTTTTTCCCACAAAACTTGCAAAAGATTGTCGCCCCAGAGGCCAGGTTGGAGGAATCCCTGGCGGTGTTGCCTTGGGAGGCTTTCTGGGGGGTGCTGCTGGGGAGGTGGGAGCCCCTTTTGCGACCCCGTGTGCCTCCTCTGATGGGAGATTTGAGACCTCTTTTGGGACTGTTTCGCGTTGGGTCAGCTCTGATGGGCGAGGCAGAGGATGACTGGACGAGTAACGGCGGTTGCTGCGGAGAAGGGAACTCTTCCCAGTGCCCTAGACAAAGAAATAAAACGTTGTATATCAGAGGTTGTCATCGAAGTGGCGGCGTTAAAATGGATGGAGTTTTAATCTGTTAAGTGGAGACAAACACACACAGGCCACAAATGAAAAATTCAAGACTGTGGATGATTTCTAATGACGACAAATTTCGTGATGGGCGTAGGTACCGAAAAATCTGTGAGGATATCTATGACAAGAAAGTTGACGTTTGCAGTTAACTCGGGTAGCGCAAATTTAGCCCTCAAAACGGCAGCGTGGGGTGGGTGGGTATGGGGGGAGAAACTGATGAAGACTGTATCTTCACGGAAGAGGTCCGTGAATCATTGCTGAGTACCAAGGGATTACATAATTTACCATGATAGGGGCAGCTTATTTCTAACAAGGCCACTATATATTCGACGATGCAAATACAAAACTGAACTTCCACTCGGAAATAAACCAACCAATCAAGTTCAAAGCAACCACCACAGGTCAATGACAATAAGGAACAAGTCCTCTAGAGGGCGTTTGCTCATAGATATTTCATAGGGCCCATACTATTCACCCAAAATGTTCAGCAAAGAGTTTCTCCTCCTGTGTTCTAGCAATGGTTCAAGATAGAGAGAAAACTCACACAATGTATACATGAGTAACACCTTTACGGAACAATGTCATATAATGTAGTGAAGACATTTATCGAATCTGTACTACCAAAGTCTTCAGTTTGATGATATCTAACTTTGGTGATGTAAATGCAAATTGCGAGTATTCATGTTGCCCCTCCCCACTAGCTGACGTGTATTCGTCAGAATTCATATCTTAAATGTTTGGCTGTCACATGGCAAAGCTTTTAGAGGAGAACAGGATGTTGTCAAAAAAAGAAAAAGACTCACATATTTTTCTCCGCTCATTTTGTCCCCAACGTGAGCCATAGATATTGTGAGCAAATACAGACTCACTGCAAAAATTCTGAATACTAAATCCCTCTTCAATGAACAGAAAACATGATACCACATCTGGAATATTTCTTAAGAGACAGGGCATATTTATTGTGGGGAGGGAGGAGAGGAGTGGAATTGTAACTTCCTTTAACAGAATGCCAACTGAGAGAAAGTTTTGGCCGATATTTTGGTTAATTTACAAGGCTTCTATTCAAAACACTTTGCCATCCTCTTCCTACTTAGGTAAAAAAAAATTTCAAGCTACTCCACGTTTCTGTTCTGAGCATCATTGTGAAATGTAAGTTCACACACCCATTCTCCTCCACAGATTTTTGTAATATCCTTCTGAATTTTGCTTCGGCATTATGTGAATCAGCCAAAATATGGTAAACAGACGCACGGCTGAACGTCTCTTGACTATGCGTGCAGTGACAGAAGTTAAGTTTATCTTTGTAATCACCTCTGCCTATGAAACACTTGAAAAACTTTTGCAGATTGTATAGCATCTCGTGGGAGTATATGAGGCTGTTCTTTAAAAATCACCACCATCATCATCACTGTCATCATCACTAAGACCATTTTCATTACCTATCATCATCATCATCATCACCACCACCATCATCATCATCACCACCATCATCATCACCAAAAAAGCAGAATCACACTATACAACTGCCACATTCATGTCTGTAGTTGGGCCAGCATTTTATTCATAACACTGATTATCTTTAGCCTTGTGCAGCAAGTATACGTCACAGTGAACGAACCACTTGTTGCAGCATGCGCCAGTTGGGGGTTCCATGACACAGGGATATGCGGACCATTACTGCACGAGAGTGAATATAATGCACCACACCAGAGATACGCAGCATTTTGGACAAGTTCTCATACCAACTATTCTTTCAAGTAGGAACAGTATCGTCTCCAACTTTCATGTGTGAAGGAAGTACACAACATTTGAAAAATCTTGTAAAAATTTTACATACAGTGCTAAGCGATCAGAAACTTATTTATGAAAACACTTTTTTCAAGGCTCTATTGATCTATGCTACTTCAACTTTTTTGACTACTTCAATACTCTCTGTCTGTAGCAATCATAGTAACCAGTTCTTTTATAAACAGACCATTTGTAAGTTCAATAACCTTTAGAGGTAGTTTCAGGAGCTGCAGATGGCAAGTTTTGGTGACATTATTTAAAATGTATTCTTTCATGTGACTGGCAAGCCTTCTTCTGTGTGAAAGCTTTCCCGCAGATCGTGCACGAGAACGGGCGTTCCCCGGTGTGGATTCTCTCATGTCGAACCAAGTTCTCCTTGCAGTGAAACGCTTTGTCGCAGTGGCTGCAGGGGAACCGACCAGATGAAAGGTGATAAGCTGTGTGGGACCTGTACTTGTTGGGATCTGTGAACCGCTTGCCGCAAAAGTTGCAAAATGTAGGTCTAAAATCCCCAGCGGATGGCTTTTGGGAGGTAGCTGGAACGGGTCTGATGGTCCTAGCATTTCCTTTCCTGTTGTGGGATGATCTGCCCCCACGCTTCTTCCGTCCTGGGAGAGGGTGTCCTCCAGGCGACCTCGTGGGACCTGGACTGTCCCTTGGTTGAGTGAGGTGACCAAAGGGGCCTGGAGGGTTGACTTCTCTCTGGAGAGAGGGCAGCAGTTGATTGCTGACCATTGGATGATGCCCCTGTGGTTCTACACAAAGAAACAGAAGAGGTATTTGTGACTTGAATTCCTTCCCGTGTGCAGTTTCCTCTTTTTGTTGTTTCATTTACAACTGGAACATCAGGAGATACGGAACAACTTCGCACAAAAGGGAGGGAAAAAGCGAGGGCATGATACTACCCTCACTTTATCATGCCCTCGCTTCATATATGAAAAAATAATCGATGCAAGAAAGATACATTCACATCTAGGTTCACCAAACGGCACTCGTTCGCCCTTTCCCAGTAATTATTACTTGCTTCGGTCAACACAAGAACTGGATACAATCTGTGACAGACACACTGCTGCGATAGATGTATCTGAAATGTTTGTGCAAATGGGGTGTGCGCGCCAAAAGGTTACTTCCAATACCTGGTTCTAAGTTTTTACAGAATGTTTATTAACTTAGAAAGGGTGGTCTCCCCTTTCCTATGTTCTGCTCATTCTCACCTCAGGTGGATTTGTGACCGGCAGGGCGATGGAAAAGGTAAAACTAATGTTTCTCATCATTTGAGATGAGTGAGTTCATGTGACTGGCATGCCCCCTTTTGGGCAAAACCCTTGGAGCAGATTTTACACTGAAATGGACGCTCCCCGGTGTGTACTCGCTCGTGGCGTACCACGTCTTCCTTGCAGTGGAAAGCTTTGTCGCAGAAAGTGCACGGGAAGCGACCGGCTCTGCTGTGGTAGGATTCGTGAGCCTTGTACTTGATGAGGTCCATGAACATTTTGCCACAGTACTTACAAAAGACTGGTAATGGTCCAGTTTTTTGGCCCTCCGTGCCAGGCGCTGCCTTGTGGACGACCTTACGGGACGTACCAGGGAGGGTGGACTTTTGGGGGCTCCTTGAGTTAACTTTATTAACTATGGACTTGCCACTGCGCAATGACCTCAAACTAGATTTGGACATCCTGGCAGAGGAGGCAATTTGGGGTTCTACGGCTGACAACCGGGATGAAGAAGGGTAATGACGGGTCTCTTGTGGGTTACTTTGTGAAGCAGCTCTGGCGGCAGCAGAATCATCAGCGATAGATGAGAGTTGTGGGACCGGGACTGGTTCGAGCAGCTCTTCCCAATATCCTAAACAAAGAAATGAAACACCTGTTGTCAATTGAAAAAAGTAGCAACGACTGCAAGAACAAAACACTATGCTGAACATCAACATCTGCAAGACACCGGCACAGGTTTCTAGGGGCCTCTGTCTGGAAATTTACACAGGTGCAGTTGTGTGCATTTCCAGTAAGGATTAGCTATAATGCTGATAGGGAACAGCTTGGATGATTATCGGTAAATTCAACAACAGGTTAACCAAAATATCTTGCCATTTTTTCCAACTTTGGGAGAGGTGCACCTGAAGTGTTTTTGCCAATTGGTGAGCTTCCAAGAGGTAACTCAAGTATCTGGTCCTGCCTGATACAAAGAATGTAATACTTGTAAAATTTTCCCTAATTGACTGAAATATCAACCTTCTGCAGTAGCGATATGACCTGGGAGTCTGCGACATAGGCCATATGACAGGAGACTGAGGCTCAACTAAGTGCAAAAAAACATTCTGGCAATGCATCCATTTTTACAGCGTGTAGTTTTAATACAGGGGTTGTGAGTGCATGTGAGGAATTAGTCATACTGTCACTGGCTAATATGGATTACCATCAGATTAACTCCTTTTATTCTTACGTCATTGATCACATTTTATGGTTGGGATGCTGGAGTTTAATCTGCTTTTACTTAACTTTCCAAGGATTGCGGGACACACGTGTCGTGGAAAACTTGTTCTTTGCATGCAACTGTTTATTGGCATGCGTATCGCGAAGGAAGCGTAGAACAGATTCCCAGCGTTCGATTCTTTCCGTGTTCCATGCACAGATCGCTGACCGTGAACATGGGACAGCATAGGAGCCATCTTGCTGAGGCAGTGAGTCATTTACTGGAAGAGTCCACTATTTGGCGGGTTTAACAATCATGGAATACAGAACCATCTGTGTGGCCAGTGGGGTGTTTTTTGGCGGGCACACCGATCCTTTCCACATACCATCTCTCAGATTCCACTTTCCACATACCATCTCTCAGATTCCACTATCTGTGATCAGTGTGCAGTGAATAATACATCCAGTACTGCATCCCACTCTGCTACACAATTGCAATGTTGTGTAGCAGTTTTTGTATGTATGCAAGAGAAGGGTAAATCCCCTGATTTTGTCACAAAATGCCGAAGAATCCCCATAACTTCTATGCACATTTTGAACACTGACCTATTCCCTGGTGTGGCAAGTAAACATAGTTTTAGGGTTAAAATACAGTAGATCATTCAAGTGCTAAAACGTGGGTACAACACCCGTGATACAAAACTGCAATAGTGTACGTATTTACCGTAGGATTGAGCACTTTAGCAGTTTGATGGATGACCAAGCCCCATGTGAGACAATTTGCCCCGACGATGGATGTGTAGCAGTACTGTATGTCGGGTACATGAGCAATACCGTGCTATGGCCCAGAGAAAAAACGAAAATTTAGAGGAGAGAGTAAATGTATCACACTTGCTGCTGGACACACTACTTACGACTCCACAACAAGTTAGGATTGCTGGACAAACTACAAAGGACAACAACTTTAAAGTTTCTGACATAAGCAAGGTTTTATTCTTTTCAAAACTTTTGCCTCTTTTCTCTGCCAACACACAACACGACATCATTGAATTACTGTACCATTGCGATCTACAGTATTAATAAGTCAAAAAAAAGGTTACAAAATTTAAGATGTCCTCACATAAATCTACAAACAACTTCCCTTTGAAAAGGGCACTTTGAACAAAACTTTTCCACCACTGATCAAATGCAGCATTAGATTGCGTGGTTACCACATCACATGACACTAATGTAACCCCTTTAATGGCAAGTTACTTCACAATTTTTCTCTAACGGCAGTTTAAAACTTAGCATAATTTGAGATAATGTACGATAAATGACCAGGTTTCCCAAATTTAAAACCCCACCATAATTGGCGATAGCAAACACAGCTGGTTGTTTGCGATTCACGACTCTCAAAACTACTACTGTAGCTACGGTAACCTGATTGCCACCTTTGTCCGAGGTAAACTCTGACATTTTTAACTTCCACAATTCAAAGATTACCCTCTGGGTATGAAATGATTGTACATTCAAATAACATGAATTGGTACTAGTAAAAGACTCTTTACACTGCTACAAATTCAAGCAGGAAAATATTCACTTTTTTGCTCACAGTTTACTCTCCATTACGTTTGATTTTTGTGTCAAAAAAAAACTGACAGTGTGACCATCAATTTATTACACATAAAGTATTAGGCAATTACAATTCTTTTGATCAATTTTACCATCATGGTTTTCAAGCCAAACTGGGTCCTATGTGATCCATCATGTTTTTCCAAACAGTTTCTTAGCATTGACATAAATACTGAGTCCCCCCCATACTACCCTTCCTTCCCTCATCAACCGAGTGACTCCACAGATACTGGTACAGTATTTGGGGTTTTACATTTTGTTTAGAATGCCACCCCCCCAAACGACAGTCACTTGAAATGGGTCATTTCATGGGAACTGCATGCTCTTTTCTGAGTAAAGGTCTTCCCACAGGTACGACACTGGTACGGTCGTTCCCCGGTGTGCACCCTCTCGTGACGGACCACGTGTTCCTTGCAATGAAATGCCTTTTCGCAGAATCGACACGGAAAACGTCCAGCTCTGGCGTGATAGCCTTCATGCGCCCTGTATTTGGCGTGATCAGTGAATTTTTTCCCACAAAATTTGCAAAACACTGTTTGAGGGACGGGCTGCACGTTTCTCTGTCGCGGCACCTTTTTCCCCTGGCGGTAGGAGAGGGAGTTTGCCATGTAGGGTATGGTAGGGGCATTGACAATGTCAGATCCAAGAATTGAGGGACTATCTATGAGGACATGTTGAGGATCACTGTGAGTCAGAGGGTTGTTTTGTAGTTCCCTTCTGTCCAGTCCACCATCAGCCTGATGAGGCACAGGAGGGTTATCTTCCATTGACCCTAAACAGAGAAACGAAATAGGGCTGGTCAATATGGAACTATGGCATTAACAGTCTGTTTTTGACAGATTTCTTCCAACATCCAAAACCTCGTGCCCCTTTATAGAACTTTTCACAGAATACATGATTTAAGAGCTATTAAACAAACACTTTAAAAAGAAGAAATTTACGATCCAGAGCGATCTTCCAAAAGTAACACCGGAGAAAAAGTTACAACAGGCGGGGATCAGGAAAATTTACTGAAAAGAGGAATCTCCACCCTCTGTGCATTTAAGGAGGCTGAATGCAGCCAGTCCATGCAAATCCATAGTGTGTTGGGAGCTATTCTGGGACGGTTACTAGGAGGCTCTACTTTAGCAAGTCTAGGAGGAGCAGCATACCAGTGGGTTGTTCTGAGATGAGGTAAGAAGACAAGTGAGCTAATTACACTGACCACGTCGTCAACTGCAGCCTTCCAAAGGTCAGGTGAATGCTGCAATGACACAGTGTTATAAAACAAACATAACACTGGCAAATGGGCCCTAGTCCACAAAGACTTTGTTTGGTGGTTTTGATGGGCTCTGTGAAACGGGCTGGTGTCCTACTGTGTGTATGAAAATGACTAGGTCATTGACAACGATAGTATAGGCTGAGGTTACATTTGACACGCACAGAAATTTAATGGCATTCGCCGTAGCCTTTGCACTTTTACTGTGAATCTTATCCGACACAAAAATCTGGGACAAAGTTTGTGGGTCTGAATGTTACGTCCAAATCATGAACGCCGCAGCCCGGAAATTTTCAAACTGACCCCAGCGTCAAAGAGCCTTGCAATCGCCGAGGCGACTGGTCACGGAAATAACGGATCAACACAAATCGAAACAATCTGACAACAGCAGAATCCCCAAGTACCTAAACGATATTACACTTACCAGTGTGGTGACAAACTTAAATTTTTTCAAATAATAGTTTTTTTTGGGGGGGGGATCTGGAGTATTACCGAAAACTTTTGTGACTCGCCGATGCTTTACATGCGCAACTGAGTGTTCACTTCTTGAATGCTTTATTTTGGTAACATCACTGCTCCTGAGTGACTATGATGCATACGTAGTGTGACCGTGTATGACAGGAAATCATACTTTGGGACAAAAATTGCCTTGTTGCCTTCTAAAGTATGACGACAAGACACCTTTCTTTCTTTCTTTTTTTGAGGGGGGCATACAGATGATTGATTATTTGTACATGGTGATGACAGTCTTTAATCATGTATTTCATTATGTGATCTTTTGTTTGAAATAATCACTGAGCTGTTTTCCACTGAAACCCACAAGGGACAACAAATGGCTGGATCTCCAAATAGTAGCTTACTGGTAACTGTAAGGCATCCAAATCTCCAGTGGCTTCTTTCAGGACATGGAACTATTTAAGAAAACACCCTGGAGATATTCAGTTTTTTTCACACACAAAAGGGGCCTTGATTTTTATTGTTTATTCAAGCCAATGCTGTGCAAATCTATCATTAGAAAGACCAATGACTGTAAACCTGCATTTTAAATGCTTAAATATCTTCATGGCTATTAATGTTAAGTCATTTTCTGTCGAATGATAAATTTTTCTGTTCACAAAGTCTTGCTTAAACGGATAACGAAACAAGAAACTCATTAACTGCGGGCTACATCGCAATGACCACATTGAAGACCTTATTTTAAGTCTGCTTGCCGTTATAAAAACACATACTGTATACAGACATGCATCATAGTATGAAAACACCCAACAATGTCACCACTCAACAAGTCTTTGCTTCTCCACAGAACTGACTAATTTTCTGGGTGAGGTACACCAAACTGAATTCACTGATGATTAACCTCATACTGTAGTGTGCTCTGCCATAAACCAAACACACATTAACATCTTTCTGTGACATTCAGGGGGCGCTTTCCGAGGACTGAGGATCATGCAAACAGGTAAACTGATTTTTGTTCTCATTATTGAGCCACCCCCTTTTTCCTTCCCTCTAAAGCACACGCATTTCATTATACTTGATGATACACTTCATTGCAACACCTGCTTCCCTGTGAAGTGACTTCCTCGTGACAGCCCTCGCGACCCTTCTTGCCATGTCACAGTTCCTTCTTCTTGTGACGAAGCTGGTGACGGGTGAGCGAAGAGTTTCTCGAAAACCTCTGGAAGCAAACCTTGCATCGGAACGGCCTCTCTCCGGTGTGCGTTCTTATGTGACGGAGCAAATCCACCCTGGAGGTGAAACTCTTCGAGCAGGTGTCACATTGGTGACACCGTTTCAGGGTGTGGTTCCGCTCGTGGGCCTTGCACTTGGTTCGATTGGCGAACTTCTTTCCACAATACTTACAAAACAGTTCAAATTGGGTTAGATCACTGGGCATTGCATCCCTGTCATTGGGACCAGTCACTTTCCTTAGGCCCCTGGCATGATCCACGAGTGACCCTACAGGCAAACGTCTGGAATCTGCTCCGCTCTTTGAGGTTCCGTAGTTCTCACGCCCCTTTCCCGGCCATGGCTTTGAGATACCAGTGACAGAGTCCATTCCAGCAGGGTTACTTATCATGTGTGAGGGAGGAAAATGGACCTTTGATGGGTATGTTTGTGGGTTCCCTCCTGGAGAAAAGCAACGCTCTTCAACTGGTGGAACTTCTGGGGATAACCGGTCCCACCGCCCTGAATGAAGAAACAAAAAGTTTTGTGAATGGCATTTCCTGTTTGCAAGGCCCAAACTGTTTCTTCTATACAAGTAGCAAGTATGATCCTGGAGCAATGCCACATCAGCATTATGTAATCATCCACAAGGCCAGGTGTCAATAAATTTTTCTCAGTCAACGGATCAGTAGTATCAGCACCACATGATCACCTGCCTCCTTCAACCACTTAAATAATTTACTCAAACATGAATCTGAACAAGGGATTCCTTTAACTGTTTGTTTGCAACAAACATGCCGAGGCAACAGCTGATTGGCAATAGTCAAGCCAACCATCTTTGTCATGTCACGTGAAAGACCATAACTGAACATCAATTGTTCTGTTTTGTTCTTCAAATACTGTAGTTGTGTGGTGGCGAAGATCACTGGGCAATGGTATATGTATGTTTCTGTTATGATCCCTTATTCTGATCTTACAGTATCTATACCTCATCTTCGTATGAGTTGTAGTTTGTGGTGAGGTGGTACTGTTGTTGCATAGCACTTTGTTAAATACATGGCAATGCACATTAACTATCATGCCTGTCTCTTATTTTCTATGTAGAGAGAATTTTCTCCCTTAGACATGGCCTATTTTGTTCCTGCTCCGCATCTAAATTTAGATGGCTGAGCCTGAAACCTCACTAGAAGATACAGCAGAACCCTCCAGCAAAAATGCCACCAACACACCCTGGTCTTCGTAGGTACAACGGTTTTTACGAGAGAAAGATGCGCAAATTTAAGAGTTGCAACCATCATGGGGAAAATTGCAACTTCTCCCTTCAAGGTGAAAGAATCTACTGTCAAGAAATATTTTCTCCTGTCATTTTTCTTGTTAACAGAGTTATCATCAGGGGTCATCAGCTTCTGATTTGTGCCTGCTTTTATCTCCGTAGAAATGGTAGGCAGGGATGGTAACGCTATACCACCCCTTCCGTACAGAAGCCACAAATGTGACCATTGCTATGGCAACAGAGAGCACTAAAAATGCGACATAAACAATATGCTAACCTTTGTCTCTCTTTTAGGTTTCCAAACCACAAAATTGAGAAAAAAAAACGTGGTATCGAGTAGATGGCAAAGTCACATACATCTTAACTTTGGAAGTGATAATTAAAAAACCATGAAAAATAACATTACAGAGCTTTTTAAATACTTGAGGTACACTGAATGGTTGACGACAGTCATGAGGCGTTTTGCTGGAAAATGAGACCGCCCTCACTATTTTTCTTTGACTTTGATGGATAAAGATACCAGATGAATGATTTACCGATTACAGAATTCTCAGCAGTACCAGGTGACTAGCAAATCAATGCTTTCATACTTTGAAAACTACCCTTTGTATTTACAGACGAGAAGAAAATGGAAATGTAACATTGTCTATGAGGGTTCCTGCTCGAGGAAAATGAAATTTGGCAACTTTTCTACGACCATTTTGCTGACAACCATACGGAATGTGATCCTTAGGCACTGACACACCAATCATGAGAGGGTAAAAAATTTCTAGAAAAAGTTTTCACCTGTCACAAACGAATCAGCAGCCTGATCTAAAGTTCATGACTTTTCCAAGACTTCAGTCAATTATACAAAAACTTTTTCCATGCCTGGAAAGTGAAACTGAAATTTCATGACTTTTCAGGCCATGTGTACTCACTTCTAAAATATTTACTTCTAATACTGTGCGATTATGATGGGTCAATTGTCTCGCATTAACTGTTTAGAGCCACACGTAGCATCCCTTATGTACAAAGTAATTTCTGTTTGGTATTGCTAAATTTCCCCTTGATAAATGTTGGAAACACAGTAGCATCCTTGGGGCATTGTCTTCGATGTCAGACAGTCAATGACAAAATGCCAAAGTTTAAAAAAAAACAAAAAAACGTAACACTAATGGGAACAAAATTTCCTGTTTGGCTCAACCTGCTACGATTTGGCACTTATTTTCGAAGCAAAGTAGGCACACTTCTGAATAATAAGAACCAGGTGAGAATATTTTCACTGATTGGAGACTCTTCCACACCTAGACTTCATGTGCAACCTCAGCAAGCTCTTTCTGACAAATGCCATCTCACATATTTCACATTTGAAGGGCTTCTCCCCTGTATGGAGAATTTGGTGTTCCCTCAGTGAGGAAGCCCTTGAGAATGCCTTGGAGCAGATATTGCACAGGAATGGTTTCTCCCCGGTGTGGACCCGCTCATGCCGTTTCAGGTCACGTGCGCCGGCGAAGCGCCTCCGGCAGAACCTACACATGAAGCTGCCGCTTTGAACTCTTTTGTGAAATCCTTCATGATTGGTCAGCTTAGGGATGGAGTTGAAGGTCTTGCTACAGAAAGAACATTGATACAAAATGTTCAGATTGGACAATCTGTCACTCTTTTGCTGACGTTGCCGACGCGGCGGCGGCGCAGCAGCAGGAATGGGTGACGCGGTTCTTGAGGACATGGGTCTATTGAGGAAGGTTTGGGGAGACGAGTCCAGAGGGTATTGCAGCATCTGAGCAGGATTTCCGGCAGATGTCCCTAGAACAGACAAAAAGAGAAATTGCCTTTCAGATCTCTGCAAAATTTTTCTAAGGAGTGCTCAGCTTTTTTTACGTTTTAATGCTAAGGGAACAGGGGATGGGAGGGAAAGAGTCACTTACTGTACAAAAGAAGCCTTGGCTCAAGTGTCACAGAGTCAGGAAAGATTTAATGAAGAACCATGAAAATTAATTGCAAAATATCCTCAATTGCCATAAGTACTGTAGAAGCTGATCTTGTCCACAATTTTGTACAAGGAGTACCATGTGAGAAAACCTGTACATGTAAATGAATGGCTGTCTGAACAACATCTGCAGACACAAAAAGTCTAAATAAATATTCATAAGTCAGCATACGTTGTCACATATGAATTTATTAACATGAGAGTCAACATACTGTAATCTGGTCATCAATAATACTGCCAAGTTCACAACTTCACTATAAGGAACAACCATGACACTACACTTACATGGAATTATTTGCTTACATGACCCCATTGATCAGTGTCTGCGCAAAGAACTTGTACCTGGGAATGAAATTCCTCTCTAAAAAATTTTTGGGAGGGATTGTCAAAATCAGGAAGGGGAGTTGTCACTTGGTAAACATTCTATTGTGCAGTTTATTCTGTATATTTCAAGTTGTAGCTGGTGGCTACAAAATCGGCTGTGGAAACTTGTGCGGTATTTTCTTGCGTAAGATTTACCTTTATGCAAGATTCAGGAGGCGATGCGGGTTCCCGTAATCCCGCGCCGCAGCACGTACACTGCTCCCCTCCCGCAGTGTTAACATAGCACATGTACCAAAGAATAGAAGAAATGCAGATCATTTTTCATCGTCCATCTATCATGATGTTTGACTTCATAATCAGGAACAGTAACTTTAACCTCAGTACTAGTTGTACCATTATTGAATAAAATATTGTTATGGTGCACAACTGCAGCTACTCTTACATTTGAAGTACTGTATGCTGTGAAAATTAATAGACAGTTTGAAATCTCCCCAATCTCCCCTCTTTCTCTCCTTCCGGTCCTCATATCCTCCTATCACCCTTCCCCCCTCCACTTTCATCCCTGATTGTTCAATGCAAGCAGGCAACAAAAGCCAACAGCACCACTTATGACGATCAGACAAATATGCTGATTTTTCTCAAAAGTTCATGCTCCAAATAAAATTTGAATTACATGACCTGGAGATTGGCTAGAATGTGCCATTTAGTGACATAAATCTGTGCACTGAGAGCTGACCAGAATGGCTGATTTCGAGCAGTTTGGGTTTTTGTTTCTACCAGTGAAACCTCCCCCCCCAAAAAAAAAAGAGGTTGGCTTTCATTATTTCTTTTAGGCACAGCAGGTAGCACTACAGCCACAAATCACAGAAAACCCTTCCACATGTACAGTACATGTTGCAAAAGTGTAAAGAGAAAAGAGCATGTTCAGGATTGGACAAGAAGTTCATACAAGGCCCTTTCTAAAATCAATGATGTACTTGAAACGGCTGATAAAAGAAATGCCTGGAACTGCTTGGCTGTCACATTGCCACACTGTACGACAGTAAGTAATATACATACAGCAGAAAGTACAGTGGCCCATAATGTTCACTTACAGAGTACAGTGCATTGTAGAAGTTACTAAATGCAGAATGCTGCAAGCTATGGCCTGAACAGAATCTATCACAACTTCTCCAACACTAACCCTTTGTCACACATGCATGAGACATGCATTATTATCAATAGCTCATTACTACATATATACTGAACTTTACTGGTAGGCAAACATTTCATCTTCATTCATACGACATCTTAAATCAGGGGTTCAGTAGCCTCGGTACGTTAGGGAATGTATTCCAAAGCAATAGGTCATGAAAAAGTTGAGAGCAATGTGTGCTTTACCCTTTTCTTGTTCCCCTCCTAACTCAAAACTGTAAGTCTGCATAGCACTTCCATTAGATCTACAATTTTCATGATTAGTGCTGGAAGTGCTCCTGGAAAATGTTCATGTTTAATATTAATTGCACTGTGGTGTTCTCTACCACCCCTGCCGTAATCTGCATCTCACTGCTGCTACTGGAATGGATACATGTTTGCAAACTCCTTCCCACACAGGAAGAGCATGTTTTGGGGTTTAAACTTTTGTATCCTGGAGGAGTACGTTGCGGAACAAACATCGCATCGAAAAGGTTTCACGAATGAGGGAGGACAACCCCCCTTTAAAGTCAATCAGCAAATTTTAAGCTGTTTACCACAAATGGGCCAAAAAAGGTACTGCTTTGTAACTGACACACAAGGTGCTCCTTTCCTGGAAGTATTACAGAAGTGCCTTCTCAAGGATGCATGTTTGACAAATTAAACCGCCGAATCTATGTTACGATGTTAAGGGACAGGTCTGGTCTTCCTTTTCCTGTATCAGTCTTGCAATTTGAAAAAACAAAAAAAAAATCCTTGTTAAGCTTCGATCGTAGCGTACATGTGCGGCAACCTAGAAACCATCCCTGTCTGCTGCAACCGCTCCCCCACTCCCCACCCCTGAAGTGGGTAGATACTGCTGCTATTTGACGACATGTTATTCGTCTTCTTCACACACGGTGGCAGCAAATCACTGGATTTTAAATCGTGGACTGAAAGTTTCAGGATTTAAAGAGCAAAGGTTTTCTCTATCGAGGGTGGACACATCTGTGGGTTCTCAAGTGAGGCAGTTGGGAGAATCTTTTCATGCAAATGCTGCAGCTGTAGGGCTTCTCCCCGGAGTGCACCCGTTCGTGGATCCTCAGCGTGTAACTCCTGGCGAACGACTTTGAGCACGTCTTGCAGCGGTGGGGTCTCTCACGCGTGTGAATGCGCTCATGAAGTTTGACGTAATGGGAGGAGCTGAAGCACTTAAAACAGTAATGGCAGTGTAACCTCTCGTGTGCTTTCAGCAGCGGAAGGGATGGGAAGCTCTTATCGCACAATGCACAGATGTGTGACTTCGAGTTAGACTGTTTTGTCGGGAAACTATGACGACCCAGCATTGGCGTATTCCTGGATACGGAATTTTGGAGTGAAAACAATGAATTAAGGTGACAGTTGGAACTTGGTTTCTCCGTTTCACTATTTCTGGTGGTCCCCGGGTGTGACCCTAAAACAAATAAAGAGAAAAACAATCTTAAGACTAATTCATGTCCCAGAATTTTTACAAAGAGGACTGACTTCAAATTAGGAGCTACCTGTAACAGTAAACTCCTTACAGTATAGTCCCAGGCTATGGTGCAAGGGGGAGAGATGACCAGCTGAAAGTACAAGTAAAACAAGGAAGAGTTCTAATCTGAACAAGCTCCAGAATAAAGCTGACCAGGATCAGAGTCACAGTGTGCCCCCCTCCATGGGATCAGAGTCACAGCATGTCCCCCTCCATGGGATCAGTCACAGCATGCCCCCCTCCATGGGATCAGTCACAGCATGCCCCCCTCCATGGGATCACAGTCATAGTGTAACCCTGCTCCATGGTCATAGTTTAGAGCTTCTCAAGTGACTGCCCCTTGCCCTGTATTGAGCAATGTAGATTGCTTCATCACAGTGATTCCTATTGTTGGGGTAGGTCCACGCATTATTGTCCAAAGTTACAAGCAGAGGCAATCAGCTATCTGTGCATAAATGGAGAGGTCTATAGTGAACACTGTACTACAAGTTCCAAAATGAAGTCGAGTGAAAGTAGAGACCGGGTGCGACCTCCGAGGGTCCCTGAGTGCCCTCCGATGCCAACCCTAAGTTCTGCACCTTCCCATGTATCGAGTGAATCCGCAGCATCGCGGCTACGTAGACCTCGAGACCATTCATTCCCTTGTTGGTGGCAACAGCTAAACCCCCTCTTCCACTTGTTCGTGTGTCCGTTCGTGTCTGAGCAGGTTATCTTTCCGGTTATACCGCTTCTTGCAAACTTTACAGACGTGCACTTCTGGTGCCGTGTGGGACTTTTGGTGCCGTGTGCGGTTGTACTGGGACCGGAACATTTTATCACAGTAGGAACACATGTACTCCTTTTTGCTGTCCTGATCATCCGATTGATCGAATAAGAGAAGTCCGCTATTTATCGGCAAATCGTTTCTTTCAGTGAAACAAACATGACGAGACTCTCTCGAGGTTCCTACCCATTCAAAGCATTGTGAACACTGTTTGCCCTCCGCAGGAACCTCTGTAGAAACCAGACGCGTTCCTAGAGAAAGAAAGGAAACATCTTCGTTTGTCTGTGGACTTTTCTTCCTCCCCTTAAGGTTGGGGTATTGCAAAGAAGTTCTTGTTAGTGTTACTGCAAAGAATCTAGGAGCATTCCTGTTGGCAAGCAGTGCAAAGGCCTTGACTTGCCCAAACAAACTGCAACTGACCATTGAATCACTTCACAGAGACTGCATAAATCTCTTTAAATTTATACTTGAGAAGACAGCGACGTATTCCCTTCTCCCCAAACAATGATAGCAAATCCCAGTGTTTTAAAACTCAGCTCCACGAAAGTGAGCACAGTTTGGAGCAAATTTTACATGTGATGGGTTTGGGGGTTTCTGTACGTACTTATGTACAAACTTGGTGTTACATTAAGGGACAGGTTTTCTTTGAGGTTATCTGTTGTCAGAATTGTTTGTTCTTTCTAACAGTGGACTTTCCTACAAACCACAACATTTAACTGTAAATTACCCCGATTAAAACTTGATTGTTTTTGTTTGTCTGTAAAACGCTGTGTCCGTCACAATACTTTCCACAGAGCTTCAGCTGTCATCATCAACTTGGACAAGAAATCTATCCTACACATTTCAAATTCAGAATCATAAGTCGATGAACTATTATGCACCCATTCTAAAAATCAAATCAGACCTTTCACATGCTACCATCCTTCACAAAATGACCGGGATGCAACGCAATCTTTGATGCATTGACTTATCACAGAAGGGAAAGGGGGGGTGCAAAGTAATAAATGGGGGTTTTAAAGTAGGCTACTTAATGAAACAAATCCACATTGAAAAGATGTCATATATAAAGATAAAATGTACCACCACTGAAGGATCATACTGTGAATACCAAACTGTTCTGACAGCGACTAACAAGTGTGTACCTTAACACATTACTGAGAATGGCCAACAATTAATCCTAATGTACTTCACTGAGGAATCCTGACAATGTACCTCACTTTACTAAGTTTGGCATGTTCCTCCTCATAACAAAATCATGCCCCCCCTGGTTCCCCAGGTGGAATTTTTTTACTTTAATGCTGCATATATATACTATAGTGGGGAAAAAAATTAGCTGTTCCCCGTGTAAAGTTTCATGACCTCCAATGTCTCCCCTCCCGGCTCAAAAAATCGGGGCTCCGCCACTGGTTGAGTAACACAGTTCCTCATTGCAGTGAGGGTGTACAACGAAGGTCCTCACTGCACTGAGGTTGACCAACTAAGTTCCTCATTGTATGAGGATCACCAACAAAAGTTCCATATGAAGGGTGAACAAAAAAGTTCCGTAAGTGTCACGTGACTGACCAACAGAGTCCCTCATAGTACTGAGGTGGATCTTAAAAGAGTTCCTCACTGTGCTAAGGGTGACCAATACTGTTCCTCATTGCACTGAGTGCAATCAACAATTCACCTTACCATACCACACTACTGTATCTGCACTGAAAATGACTTTTAAAACGGTATCCTTGTTGTATCAGGGATATAATGAACAAAGTTCCTCAACTGTGCTGAGATTGACCAACACTGCTCCTTGTTATGCCGAGGGTGACTGACGGTGAAACTTAATGTATTAACGGCAGTAAGTACACCGGAGATGACCGACTACGTAAGTCACTGTAATTAGTTACTCATGTGCTGCAAGAGCTCTATAAAGACCTACAGTGCATGCGTTAACACCTTGTGATACATTTTTCCTGTGTCACGTCGGTGGTTCGGGATGCTTCACCTCCTCCAGATGTGAGCGATGTATCTGCATGTGGGACAAAAGGTGATCCCTCCTGTGGAAACCCTTGCCACAAACGTTACAAATGTGAGACTTAGGGGCCAGGTGAGTCCTTTGATGCCTGTAACAGTTGGGTTGAAAATTGAAGACCTTATCGCAGAACTTGCACTTGTAGTGTCCTTTCCTTGCCCTGCGCTTAGGACTTCTTTTCTGCAATGACTTAATCCCTAAAAGTACTGAACTACATGACTTTGACATGTCTCTGCCTTCAACATTTGGGTTGCCATAGTGACATAGCCTGTCTCGGGTGGTATCCTTGGAAACAGGAGGAAGGTACCATTCTAAACAAAGAGAGAGAAAAATGTTTTGAGCCACAGATGTCATTTCCCCCTTCTGTAAATTTTAGACAGCAATAAAATATTCTGTTAGTACTGTTGTTTCCATTCCACTTTAATTTATGTTTTCAACATTTTACAAATATTCTCACCTCATGGTACAGCATAATGGGATACCACAACAGTAGTGGTACGTCTGTGATCACGATAAAACTACTTGCACAAATTCCGAACTCTGTTACAATAACATTACCTGAATTTACCATAATTTGTGCGCGTTTGGTTCAAGGTACCGTATAAAACAGTGCTTTGCAACAGACGACCCCTTTTTTTTTTTTGGCATCACAATGGTGACAGGAAGTGAAGTCAACTGACTTTATCAAGGGCAAACATTTGCAGTTCACAACTCTCGCGCTAGCTGTTCGTCCTTCCACACACCATAAGCACAAGACACAGCAAACCAAATTATATAAAATTTAAATGTTTACTTTACTGAAAGTCATTTTCATCTTTGGGAGGTCTTATTCATGTACAATACTGTAATTTTACCGACAGATCTGACAGACAGGATACAAATTAAGTTTATTAGGATGTAAACCTAAGTCAACAGAGTATTGTGACTGGCAGTGACTGTGGTGCACAACAACTTATGTAATGAATGGTCCAGACCTACAGTTATCCCTTCGACATACCTCTCTTTGCATGCAGACCCATTTGCCACAACACAGTTATGATGACCACAGCGTAACCATTCATGGGAATTGCCGGCTACTCGCTCAGGGAAAACAGGGTATCGTTCAATTCTTTTGCTTTCTTCTGGTGAACATGAAGGTGACTTTGATACATGTCCTTTCGACAAAACACTTTGTTGCATGAGAAACACTTATGGTAACACCGGCTCAGGGTGATCTGGGAGTCGCACTTGGAGTGTATTCGCATGTGTCTTACTAAAATGTCCCTCCTGTGGAACGCCGAACGGCACACGCTGCAAACGTGGGACCTTGGTGCAAAGTGGACCCTCTCGTGCCTATGGCACGAAGGCAGGCCTTTGAAGGTTCTTTCACAGTATTTACATTTAAAGGGCCCTGCAAACCTTCCCACCAGTTTGCGTGGTCTAGAGGGTGAAGGATTTTCATAAGTGCTAGTATGATAGCAGTCACGGCACTCTTTGGATTGCTGGCAGAGGGGGCCCTCCTGGCCACTTTGTGATTGTATGAGCAGCAAAGTATTGGGTCCTACACAAAAGATAAAAAAAAAACAAATGAAAACCCCCAAAAACGCGGAAAAACTGCGGGTTTGTGGCATTTTAATTCCAAATTTTGTTTGAACATTTCCAGAGTTTGACGTTTACGGGTACTTAACTTTAAACCTCCAAGAAAATCTACCTCAGGCCTTGGGTTGTAGATTTTTCAGGTGTGCTACAAATCACACTCCCCAGAAAATGAAGGAGAGTGGAAGATGTCCTGTTTTATTGGCGCTTAATACCTGAGTTCACATTCCTTCGTCAAGATGTGCAAAAAGTTCTTCAGTGATCTGGAACGAGTGCTGGTCTGCTACTGCACTAGCACGAACCAATGTTCCAGACCTGCACACCTTCCTCCTCAACATTCTTTGTGTAATGTTTCATTTTCATACTATGTACAGCAAATGCACTTATTCAGAATTTACTTCTGAGGACCTTAAAGTCACTATTTTGTCATCACAGAGATAAAATTTTCACACCTCATTTTGAAGTAACTTCTTAACAACTGTGGAAATTGTAATCCACCCAGCAGACAACAGTACTGCTACAGTAACCATCACCCCCCCCATTCGTAAGTTTTGTTTCACTGAATATTCCTAGGTCTGATACCACGTCAAGTCACCCATCATTAGATCTACTGAACAGAAGGGACTGATGTTGCAGAGATGGTTTGAGTTCAAGTGATGTCATATTAAAGACCTCCAATATGTGACCTTGTACATTCTTGCATGGCGGTTTTCCCGTATTGCTCTATCCTGAGACTTAAAGAAAGACAAAATTGAAGGTGAGGTAGGAATTTGCTGAGGACTACTGTATGAGGCCTTTTGCTGTCATCAGTGAACACTAGGGATTTGGAAAGGGAATGGTAGAGAGATGAAAAGGGATGTAAAAGAAAAAAAGAAATCAAAAGTTGGTCGAACTTTTGTAGAACAACTTAGCAAGACAGCACAATACTGCAGCAACAAACTCTAGCCAACAGTTTCTCTGCATAGATCATATTACATTTATTTGGCCTTGAAAAACAACATTAAGGGTTGAATTGAAAAATAGAAATGTGATATTACATGCTGCAAATTGTGCTTAAGTTCCTCTTCATGCAGTGAAATGATACTTTAGAAAACAACAGAATATCACAGAATACTGCCAATTGAGGTTGAGTTGTAGAGGCAGTGTCGTGCTGTGATTTAAGTGGAGGCAAGCATTCATGCGGAGATATTTTCCTGACACATACGATAAACGTAAAGTACCATTTCTCTGAGGGATCCCTCCCCCACTTACAAAGTATCCCATTATTCCCCCACCACCCCCGTCACAGAGACAAAACTTCTCAAGAGGATATCTCATCAGGCCTACACCTTTAAACTGCATCACTTAACATATTAAACATTGTATGTTTATCTAAACATATCATGGAAAAATGCAATAAATTTGGAACACTATCACATACAGGTAATTCTACTGGACTGCAAACAAAGTATCTACAAAAAAAAAAGAAAAGACACTGCCTGCCACATCATCAAAAAGTTTGTATTTTTTACCATGCAAGGGGCCTAGCTATAACATGTGTCAAATTTCATTGCAAAGTAGTCTTAAATTTCAAGTATCGGCTTGCTGAATCGATGGCTTTGGAGTGCCTTGGTCCACATCCTTTCTTTGTCCTCTACGCCACACGACCGCTCCATGGCCTTGCGAAGTGGAAAGACCTTAGCAGCACTAAGCTTCACTTTCACCCTTCGCTCCTTTGACAATGGAATGCATGCTCTCCTCTTCTGTGAAGATACTGTAATATCGGTCAACTTTCAAGCAATACACAGGGGGTTTGGCGACAGACTAGACAAAACAGCTTTTCTTTACTTTATACTACTGTCCATGCTCAGTTGCAGTCACTTTCAGGGCACTGTCAGTACACAAGGGACCTTCTTGCAAAGGTGGTAAAATATGGAGTGCTTCCTTGACAGCTTTCATATCGGCCAGCATCGTGCTGAACACACTTTTCATACTCTTCTTATCTTACTCTTCATATCTTCATGCATATCCGTGACTGCTTTCAATAACTTGTTATTTACCAGGTCACCATTCCCTGCCCTTGCCAAAAAATTGAGATCTAGAAATGGATCTTTGTCACAAGGACCTGCCGATGATTTGGAAGAGTGGGGTCCTGAGAGGTTGAAGGAGAGGGGGGAGGGAGAGGAGTGTGGGTGGACTGACTACAGAGAAGTACTGAGTGAGTTAACTTTAAAGTGTCCTATGCAGAAGCAAAATTACTCTACAGCAATGAATACTGCTCAACTGCACTCTCAACGAAATATTCCAAAGTCAATTAAAACTACTGTACACTTCAATAACTTTTGACAGCACAAGACAATTTCAACTACACAGCCCGATACTTTTTTCTTTACTTTGTACGGTTACAATAAACATGTGTGACAAATGATCTCTATTTCCAAGTCTCGCAAGAGATACAAAACTGGAAGTACAGAGTAATACATCCACTCAAGAAAAGATCATTTAAAGACACAGTGGTAGGGTTACAGGCCTAAATCTCTTTATATGACTTTGTAATCTGGAGTGAAAGAGGTGAACCCTGAAAGTGCAATAGATAATTCTTTTTCTTGGTACAATCTTCGCTTTTTGTATGAAGTGTTGCATATTTCATACCACACATTTTAACAAACAATGGCTTTAGTCCTTGCTCTCCCCACACCCAGAGCAAAATGACCTAGTGAATTGTTTCCCTCTCGAAAATGACTTTGACCTGTCTAAGAAAACCACGGGTAGCAACATGCAGAACTTGCACATCGATGGTAATGTGACCAGATATTGGTTCCCAACTTGCCAAAATTGTCTTGTGTCTAAAAAGGTCCTCACACTGATTCCCACAGACCCACAGGATGAATGAGAATTCAGGACGATTAAAATTCATGCTGATTAAAAGTAAACTGATGTCTTGGTCTGGGCACTTTCAAGGTATCACGCCACTCCACGCGCGTAGCAGACATAGAATTAAAAGACGAGACGTTACACAGAGAAAACTGACATGAAATATATGTTTGTGTATGTGTGACTAAGAACTGTTTACCATAGTGGTTTCATCGATTCCTAAAACTAGGAATCGGGGTAATTGTTCCCCCACACCTGTCGGGCACCCATCCAAAATGGCAGCTTTATTGTTAGCACTGGTATTTCCACAGTACTGTACATCACGTTTGTGTGGAGGAATCTTACTAGTACACTGCATACACCTGCCTACACCCTCTTGTGAATAAGAACACCTATTTCTCTTGAGAAAAAGAATCCATTTAGAGCAATTTGCTGTGTATGGTGAGGTGAAGTTTAGCAATCTGACACAGTGTGCACACAAAGAGGTTGTGTCATTTTTCAATTACGAAGGAGTCGGGCAGTAATTTTGGATTCGGGTAATGTAATGCCGTTCGGGTACCCTGGTACACTGTTACCAGTGAAAGCACTAGTTTACCACAGTATGATGTTAATGCATCTCTTTTGTACATTTTGCTAAAGGGATCTGTCAACGAAAGGGGACAGTTTCTACTCTTGCGGAGGCAGTGACAGAAAATCGTCCAGAAAATAACAAAATGCTGCAGAAACAAGGTATCGTGACCGTAGAGTTTATTCCTTCCCTCGCGGGAGCTTCCACAACATCGCATGTATACAGCAAGTGTCAATTTGTTTCATTTTGTGAAAGTGAAAGGGAAAATCGGGGGCTGTGCATCTTGTCCTTTTACTTCAAGGAGGAGGAGGAGGATGACGATCGTTACCGGGAAAGCAGTCCAACAACTGTAATTCCTGGTAACGCAGGAAGTTGCTCAGTTTTGCAACCTAATCTAAGACCATCAAATTAAATGTGCCAATCAGCTTCTTCTTGACCCCCTCCCCCAACTCCCACCACTGATTTCCTTGAACAAAGGGAGATTAATGGTACTGAATGGAAAATTTTTAGGCACATGTCACTGTATGTAACGCTATTTATTTTTTTTCATTCAGGCGTTTTGCTTTCATGTTGTTTTAAAAAACTTTTCCCCCTTATCCCACTATCGTTTCCTGCCATGTGCCCTCCTTTCCTTATTATAAAGACATCCATAAATGAGCCACCTCCCCTCCCCAATGTTTGCTACCATTATGTTTCAGGAAGTTAGAGGCAATTGAAATTGTCCACATCACTTGAGGTTAGAGATAAGATACACAGCCTGTGACATTGATTAAAGGTCAAAGGTCATGCTGTGACAGATTGACCAACCGCATGTTCGTCTACGTGAACCACAACTTGTCACTCGTTCATCCTCACCGTGCAGGAATTGAGCCGCTTTCTGATAGAGGTAGCGCCAGCAATTAGCCCGGGGGGGCATTCAGATTTTCACAGACATCGGATTTGAAATTTACTTCGCAATTCTGCTGATCGAAGCTGCCCAAATTGATAGGAAAAGAAACGAACCTTCTCAAACACGATCTCAGAGGACAAACAGTCCGAGGTGTTGTTCTACATTTGGAATGCGACATGAGAGTATCTACAGAGCAAGATCACATGGGTAAATTTTCTTTTTCGGGGAGGCTTTGGCCTGTCTCACGGCCCAATGGTGCTGGAAGTAGCAGAGATGCACGAGGGCGATGGTCAGTTTGTCACAGCATAACAACGAAACGTTACCATCATTTCATAGAGGCATTTTGAGGAGCAATGTTGTCTGTAAGACAAACAACATTACTCCAAATACGTGTTTCGATAATTTTATCAATGAAGAATAGGAACAAAATGCATAAAGAATAAATATGGTGCTTCAAAACTTTGAGATCATAAAACCAAAGAAGCCTGTCTATGAACTAATCATCACACGACATTGAGTGATCGAAAGATTTGGAGTGCCCGTATCTCTCCCATACCCTTCTATCAGGAGTCCCGACCCTCTCCTCACCACCCACCCTCAATTTTTTGCTACACTTTTGCATATATTGCACAGGTCATTAGCAGCTTGCAACCATCAAGATCAAATGAGAATAAAGCATGTACACCTTTGCATCTGGAAGAAAGTATCATATTTCTTTGACGGTAGTACGTCAGATATTACTGGCATGTCGCCCAAAACGAAACATACAAACGGAACCATTCCAGGCCATCAGGTCTGATTGATCAGTACCAAGCCACTTTTTCCACCAAATCACTCCCCCCCCCCCCCCCCTCCAGAATTTGCACATGAAGATCATTGACACAGAAGCAATTTTTAATCAATATTTGATGTAGTTCTTACATAATCAACCAACAGGGACATCGCCACACCTTGCTGGTTGACATAATTTATGGTGCACTGCAACCCCTTTCTTACCCCCCCCCCACCAATTCCTCATTGGACAAGACCCAATATAAAAAGGCATTTCAACAGGTGAAACTATGGAGCTTGTGATCTCATAATTTTGAATTTATTCAGAAAAAAACTTGGAAGTCAGCAATGACAACAGCAGACAATTCTTTGGGATGAAAGTGTAACTTTTTACCACCTATAGTTTTCACAGGTTTTGGGATGTTCCAAAGCATAAAGAACATGATTATTATACGGGACATCACAGTTCGATTGACCCAAGGGACGTGACCGGAAAGGACAATGATGGTAGAACGTCACAAACACATCAATATCCCAAATAATTAGTCTGCCATTGTTTGAAAAACAAGCAGCACCCAATACAATTCCACCCAACTGTTAAACAATGTCAACTAAGTCACTAAGGGGTGCACTTAGACTATACATAGTGCTCTCACCCCCTCCCCCTGTTCCTTCCCAAATGTTCCTCTCAAAATGCAAGGACTGAGAGAAATATGCCTTTTTTTGGATGTTTATGTAACTACTTGAAACTTTGCTTGTTTTGGTCCAGGCGCTATTTTAAAACCAGATAACTCCAGAAGTGGTTTACAAATTAGGTGGTCATCCAAGCATGAAATGTAAATTTTTACAACCCCAAAAAGGGTAACGTCAATTTCAGTCTCCAACCGATAATTCCACATGGATACTGCACTGGTAGTTCAAAAGTTGCTGGTCCTAAATTGAATCCAAGAGTTAGACGATGTTAATCTAAATCACGAAACACCCAGAGCAAATGAACACTCACTTGTAACTGCAGGCATCACGTTTGTACTCGCCTGTAAATACTGTCCGTTAGAGTTTAATTCAAACACCAATGTATCTCAATCACGCTCTAACATCCATCTTGTTTGACCTTCATGACGGAAACACCCCCTCTACTGAAGTTGGGCACAAAATAACGGGAGCATGACTGCTGCTTGTTAATCTGGTATCTAGTCTTTCACTTACAATTAACTCTTGCACCAAAATGGCGCACTTACCTTACCAGCTGAGAATGTTTCCTCTTGGTGAGATTGGAATAAGCAGCAACGACAAAAGGACTCTACACTGAAGAAAATAAATTCCTTCCACCAAAACGCGATGCCGAAGTGCTATCAGCAGCTACTGACAACTGCATATCACATGTCAATCAACTTGTAGTATGCACATCTACAAAACTACCACTTCTCCCTAGTCCCCCCCCCCCCCCCCCCCACAGTTTTGTAAAAATATGTTGCATATCTGTATGGTGTCATCTAGAATAACATGAGCTGAACAAAATTTGTGTAATTACAATTTTTTTTTCTTTCTGCAGTGGTCCAGCACCCTCCCTCCCCAACCCATCAGGTTGACATGTAAATACATCTGAAAGCTGAAATGTGTCATTTGGATAGACAGGAACTGACCAAATATTGCACATATCTATTTTTTATCAACTTTGTAATCTCTCCCCTTCAGTCCAGAAACCCATCCTCACCCCTCACCGCGGCTGACGCTAGAAAACTAAAATGTGTATTCACCATTAACAGGAACTACACAAACCACCATCAACTAATGAGCAAAGGAGTCACACAAACTTAGTCACCTAGCAAAGGAGGAAGAAGTCACACAACTACGGAATCACTGCAACAAATGAAATAGACAGTAACTGAGGAGTCACCCAACCAATGAAGGTGCCGATGACTTACAACTGAGAAGTCGGACGATTGAGGCACTACACGGCTTGAGAAATCCTACTGATAGTAGCAAATGGAGGAGGTTTTATGAAATCTAGTCAACTTGGGTAGCAAATTTCACCATCAGAAGCACTGTCATTGAACTTAATGTACATACTTGTTGGAAGACAAAGTCAAGTGGCCAGTTTCCTTTTTGTCAAAATACAAAAAATGTTCTCATTGGTACTTTCAACAGGCAGACATATTGAAATAGCAGAGATGCTTGGCTAAAACCAAATCAATAAATCCCTGGACATTTTTACGAAATCACTCTGGACACCAGAGCCACAAATTCCGTCATATGGATAGCCCACATCTAAACATTCTTCTCAATCATTGTTGCAAAGAGTACAATGCTACCAGGAAGAACCTTTCAAAAGTCTGAACACACGACACTGCCATAAGACATTTCAACCATGGCTCCGAAGACATCCTATCTTGCTAAGTTGTAGTTTTCTTCTGGTATTGGTGATGGCTTCCTCTTCGTCTGTAGACACAGACTTTAACATCCAGTGCAAGAGTTAACACAAATCTATTGGCTTAGGGTATCTTCATCCACCACAAAGCACCTCCATTTACTTCTTTTTTTTTTTCTCTGATGGTATAAAAACATTTTTGGAAATGTGAATCCTCTCTGAAAATGGATTCTCCTTATGGAAATGTTTTCTGTTTTGCGAACTACAGCCACGTTACGATTTTCGATACAGAAACACTTAACAATAATCAAAGAGGGCAAGGTAAATATTTTCAAATATTTCATATTTTCCCCTTCATATACCCTTGTGTTACAACCAGTTCAATTCCAATTGTTCACCGGACAATGCGTAAGGGAAATGTTAACGGTGGAGGTGGGGGCTGGTAAAGTGGATGAAAATGCCCTGTACCTTAGAATGCTGACTTCCAAGTGGATGTAGACTGCTTAAAATGAGGAATGTTACTCACCACTTGTTGATGGGCCTGGCATATCTTGCTGGCTAGTACCTGGTATGGATTGCTGCTGTTGTTGTATGTTACTAATATTCCTAACTTGCTGTACATTTACGGGTTGACGCTGCTGTTGCAGTCTCGTTTTACTCGCGGGTTGATTTCTGTTTGTTCCATACTGCCTCCTCTGGGGAGGGTAAGTTCTCTGAGTGTTCAACTGTTGCATATTGCCTCGCCTCTGGGGGCTCGGCTGTGTCCTTTGCACAAATGTCTTTTGGGGAGGCATGAATGACTCCGAAGGTAACACGCCCTGAGGGTTATGCTGCTGGAAATCGGCAGGTGTGTTTGAAGGCTGAAAAGAAACGGGCGTGACTGGTACGTCGGGCTGCTGTTGAGTTTCCGGGTAAAAAAAGTCTGGAAAAGAAAAAGAACTTATGGCATCACTTGAAACACTTTTTGAAAAATTCAATCCCTTTGAAAATCATCCCTTAAGAACCTGCCACCGTAGTGCTTCGTATCACGTTTCTTGAAAAATAAAGTCATTTTAATCTGTGAGATTTGTTTCTGGCACCACTCCTGACTTCTCTTCCTCCCCTTTTTCAGCCCTCCCCCCCTCATCCTCTAACCATCTTTCTTCATCCATCATCTTTCCAACACTAACCTGCATTAGCATCTGCCTCTGGTAGAGGCATTCCTCCATCTGTGGACTGGATGTTGAATAGATCGTCTTCAGGGGTCACTTGCGAGACCATGACCTGTTGAGAGCTGGCAGAGGGAGAGTCTGGTTTGGGCGTCGGAGCTTCTGATTTTATCTCTGTTGGTTCCAAGTCTGAAAGACAAAACAGAGAAAGAAAAAAAAAGTTAATTTAGAGGTATGAATTCTTTTGCAGGACAAAAAGTTACTGGACTAATCACATTTCCGTGAAAACGTAGATGTGCCGAGTGTTGGCTTCACTACCAGTTGTTTGCCTCATTATCTGTAGTTTAAACATCAGCAGGTTTTCAGCCACGATCAAGTGAAAAAGATAAGCAAAGGTCAGGGAGAAAGATATGACTACAGCATTTCCAAACGGACAAACAAACTCTGCTGCAAGTTCTCCATAAAGGAAACCAAATAATTTTGTGCTTTAAACAAATTTAAGAGTAGAGGGTCTGAAACAACAATGATATTTGAAACGAAAGTTAAAGGGATTTGCATCAGCAAGCCATCCAAGGATTTCCATTTCAATTTCCTTTGCAACTCAAGTCTAAATTGTCAATGTCAATACTGTCCTACTAGTTGTATGCATTGTACAAAGAAACAAAGAAATCTAATAAAATTAGGTCAGGTCTTCTACATTTTTAAATGCTCAATACAAGTCTGCACACAGTACAGCACCTACTAGCTTAAAAGCTTGAGAAGTTTAATTTAATTGTATCAATATTCATAAAGTTTTGGAACAGCAAGTTTATTTTGAAAAGGACAATTGTTCAACACTTTGCAAACTAGTTGCTCATCAGAGGAACAGGTGAGATCATAAATTTTTTTCAATTTCAATAACCTTCAACTGTTTTTACCTCTGCCAACAATGTCGGCTATAACTGATGTTTTTTTTTTATATCCATCATTGGCCACTTAATGCCCTTAAATTGATTACTGGCTACTCGATGCCTTTAAATGGATTTCTGGCTACTTAATGCTTTTACACCGATTACCGGCTACTGAAAATATCATTTCCTCTTCTCCCTCTTTTTGGAGGTCATCCTCCATGTTGTCTTGTTCGGGGTCCACTTGGTTCTGTTCAGCACCATCTCCCTCAGCCTCTGCAACAAACTCCTCCGTAGTCACGGTATGCACCTCGTCTTCATCGTCAGCTTCTATCTCCACCGTCTCTTGCTTGACTTGGTCTATGGACTGGTCATCTGCAAAGAGCGAGACAGACATCATAGAGCCTCTGTGTAAACTGAAACCGAAGCATAGGTCTGCTTCATGATGATGTTACTAGCTGCAAATCTTCGATAGCTTGCAACGGGAAGGGTGAGAACAGACGCACTACTAAACAGGTTGGATTTTTCCATCATGGTGATTCCTGTCAGGATACTCTTGTAGCAGCTTGTTTGTTACCTGAAAAAGTTTGTCTGTAAACCACAGGGACTATAACAATGTAGTTATCTTGACGGTGTTTCTATTTCAATTACTGCAGCTCATAGGGCCAATGAAGCAGTCAGCTATGAAACGAGTCCCTCCAAGTTGAATTGAACCCCTTCTTTTATTGACAATGGATAACAACAGCTTTCTGTTTTATATCAGTGTAATTGTTCTAACTGCTTCATCACCCAATGCTCCAAACACCTTCTTCCATTTACCTGTATCGAATGCTTCCCATGCGGAGGAATCGTCTCCTGCTTCAACATCTTCTTCAAGGTCTAGTTCTTCATCTTCGGGGTATGATGCGGTGTACCCGACCAGGTAAACAACACCTTAAGGAGTATTCAAAGTAAAGCAATAACCAGTTACAACCGGCACAAGTCTACCTAAACAAACTTGAGGTTACAAGCATGTGCAGATTCGAATAGTTTGCTAAATCGATCCTTTTCGTCCGATCGTTTAAGAAAAAGACTTGACAGTCCTGCTATCCACACACATCAATTCGCAACAAAAGAATTGCTACACGAGTGGAAACATGTGCAGCAAAATTTTTGTATGCAGAACCACAATCAACAACTGCATTTTCACCAATAGCTACCCAAAGACATCAAAAATCCTGAAAATTGCTACACAAAATTGAAAAAGTAAATTATTCTCGTATGTACCTCAACCAAAAGTTGATAGCGAAATACATTCACTTGCTGCCCATCACTTCTTTTCATCAATGATACCAAAAGGACAGTTCTCTTAGCAATTAAGTTTGTCACACCGTGACTCCACCACCACAAGATGAGATCGAGGGTCACTAGAGCCGACACCCCTCAAAGGGAAATACGCTGTTTTAGGATACACCAACATGGCATACAAAGAAAATGGTTTCAATCATTGTGAAACCATTCAGTCTCATCGATAAACATCTGCAAAAGCTTCATCTCCTCAAGTCATTATGCACGTAATGAGTAACAGATATTGCATCGTTTGAATTTTGAAAAGTTTGAGTGAACAAATTATTGCTGGGCGACAAATAAGTGAATTTCTATCTGCGAGAAACTCATTTCTTGAAAAGAAGGCTACTGTTCTTCCACATAAACAAACATCTCTTTTAAAAATACAGTTGGTTTCTGTAAAACGAATGCCCTATTTCCCTTTAAAAGATTCACTCACTTGGTCCTTGCACACTGAAAGTCACCTTCTCTCTTGGCATTAACTTCAAATCAAGGCTTTGCTGGAACATGACTCCATGAATGAGGGTGCAGAGGACATATTCACCTTTGCTGGTTTTCATAACAATTTGACAAAAACTATTGCTATTGGATGCTTCTCCTGTTGAGAAAGACAACAAAACCAGACGAAAACAAAACAATGACTGCCTTGTAGAAATTTTTCGATATGGGAAAAGAATAAAGCAGGATATCAGACACACACATGATTATGCAATAAGTATGTGCATTGATGGGGGTGGGGGGTTGTAGTTAGACAACAGTGTATCAACAATGTTCCCAATTTCTTCCCAACCTTCTGTGGCACCAAGGTGATATGTCAATTTCCCAGACCCCATCTCCCCAACCCTCTGCCCCCCTAATCCCAACATACTGTAGGTCATACAGTTTGAAGCTCCATGACACTTAGTGCTGTGGCAGTTAAATCTGGATGACGAAAAAATCCAGTAACCATCATTAGCATGTGTACACACTAGATAATTTTTTTTTTCACTGAAAGCTGTATATCATCAAATGTACATACTTCTAAGCAGAAGCTGTATCTTTTTTTAAGTCCTACAAGCTGAGAGAGTGACAAGTCTTGCCTCTTCGAAAGAAAGTGGGTGGTTACCTTATGTGTAACATCAGTGCCATTTCTGTCATGTGCCTTTCCTGGTCACTTTGAAACACCTTTACTCTTCTTACTGAATATCATTCATGGTAATTACTTAGCCATTTGGGGACAATGCTGTCCTGCATCTCTCACTAGATTTTACCCAGAGTTTTGATCAAATATGGTTCAATTATCAGTTCCAGTATAGCAAGTACACCTAGAATGACACACCTCCAGAATGATGCACCCCTAGCTTATTGCTGAAACTGTTTTACTTCAGACAACCTAACCTACGTTATTAAAAGCAGAATGACATAATTTCTTAACGTAGTATGTTGCTGATGAAACCAGTCACACTTCTGGCTTTTGGTAAGGTTTTTTCCACCCTTGCCTAATCTGAAATGTCACTTCAACAAAATAGCCCAGAATACACCTCGGAATGCCACCATGTCTCCAAAATGATGATTCACTTTCTAGACATAGTTGTTTACATGATACATATACCTCATGGCTAATGCTTACTCTGCCATTTGACTTTGCTTCTGGTTCCACCAAAGTTGCAATGTGTCAACTTAGGTGCATAGAAATACTTCTAACAGCAGACATCTTGAAATCAAGTTGCTCTCGACTTTAAAAACAAGAAGCGACAGTACAGAAAGTCTTTTCATATCATTACATTTGTGAGGTACTGCTTCTACTTAAACCCCTTCTAACTGAGTGTTTTGAATTTTTACCTGACTTCATAATCATCAATCAAATCCTTAGGTGCGTCATTCTAGGTGCAACCATGCTACTCAACAGACTAGCTAGGACCACTTGTAATCACTTTGTCAGAACTGCTATCCATACATTATCACATTCCTTTAGCACTGGATCTTCAGCTCTGGATCTAGAACTACATCAAGTCAAGTATCCTGAAGTATCTTCCCGAAAACTATACTACTTCTGGGAACTAGTTTATCATTTTTAACTTAACATAGATGCTCTTCTAATTCTGAAAGTTCAGACTGTTCGTTCATCTGGTTTTGATGGTTTCTGTACGTTCCTGTTTCTTCAAAGCATAGAAACCTGTGAGGGAACTTCTACACAGATTGCCTGATTCAAACATTTCTCACCCTGCATTTTCCTTAGGATTTTTCTCTTGCTCTTCTTCCATCGTGAAAACTAAATCAAACAAAACTAAAAACTAAAAAATTCCTGCATCTTGGGTCACAAACAAGATGTCTAAGAGAGATGGGGGGGGGGGGGACACTCCTCATTAGGAATATAAAAGTCTAGGTTTTATTGGCAGACCACTCATATCATCTTGCACGACTCACCAAGATCTTTCCTGCTGTCGATTGCAGCCATGGAGAGTTGCACCTCCTCTCCCATGATCTCTGTGTAGAGCTTCCCAGGCTCTAATGTCATTCCTGCAGGAATAAAATACAGGTAACGTTATGAAAAGTTTCGCAGCGAGAGATCAAGATCATTACAAAAATTTATGAAAAAAAAAAAAAAAACGTACAAAAATCGCAAACTTCTCCACATTTCCAAACTTTCACACAACTATAATGAAAAGGAATCAGCAGACGTCCCTACTTTGTTTTTGAAATATCACCGAACTCTTCTTTCAAATCGTCTTTCATTTCTTTTATGAGTGTTTTTCAGTCTTGCTAAATATAAGCAGGGTATTATGAGCATGCAAAATTAAGCAATAAAACAAAAACTGTGATATCACATGATCAAAAAGAGGCATTCATGATTTAGCATAGGGAGTATACTAATTCAATGTAGGGTGACTGCATTCTCCCTTAAGTTAAAAAAAAAATAAAAGAACACAACCAATGACAGAACAATACTCTGTGAACTTTGCTTACTCACCCCAAATCATCTTCATAAGATCTGATGACAACGTCTTCCTCAGTGCTGCAAAAAGATATGAATGCATGACACGAAATGAAAGTCTCTTACACTGAACATCAAAGGGGGAGAAAAAGCTCAAGGGTTGGTAACAAAAATGGAGCAAAAATGCTGACATGCCATGATATCTACTCTACCAGCATCCATCAAAATGAGAAGATGTCATGATGAATAAAACACACTGGCAACGAAAGACATCAACAGAGTAGGTACGACACAAAATACCCTTCCCAAGTGTTACTTTCATACATACTGCAAATGGTGATTGGATAAGTCTATCAAAGTTCTATCGAAAGGCATAAATTTGAGTATTTGACAATCCCACCTGATATACTGCATTCACTAACAATGACATGGGCAAATGTTTATCAATGACTATATTTAATCACATCATCCATTAAAAAGCATGAGCATGAGATAAAATGTAAGCAAAGCTTCTATCCGGACTGTGAGACTAGAAGGTTGGGCTAAAGAAATCAGGCACATTGTCCGCTCTCCAGAAGAGAACTGCCACTGGAATGATGCTCTGTATGGTCTATGGGGTGTACTAGCTTAACTTAGGCCAAAGGGCATACCAAAACTTTCAAACAAGAGCTCTCAATTTTTCACGATTTTTTTTTCTTAAATCCTACCCAGACCTTAACAACTCTTCACACAAATTCAGTTTAGGCTAGGGCAAGCAGGTCAATAGTATAGGCCCTATAGTTAATCAGCACATCTGACTGACAGCACTGGTGGGCAGGCTACCACAGGCATTCTGGAATCTCGGAAACAAAAGTGATACCTTCTGTTGGTTTGGAACTGTACACTAATGGTTTTCCTAGAAAGTCAGGACTGATAATTTAAGTTTTGTATACATTTATGGCCCTTTATTGGTAAATGTTTCATATTTCAGCATTCCTACAAAGTGTATTGTAGCCTAGGCTAGACCTGGGTTTGATTCTCTGACAAGAGTGGTTAGGCAACTGTCATTTGTCGACAATTCAGCAACTGTCTGCTTAGTATCGCAACATAATTAACCTACAGTGAGTGGCATGTAGTGTTGCCTACGCTTTCCTTTTTTTTCAATCCGCAAAATTAACAGTAAGCCAGTAACTTGGGCGTATACACAATGGAAGAGGCTTACATGGTACAACTGCAGAATACAACGTCTCTCCAAGACATATGACTAAGACTCCGGAGGGGCAGTCAAAGTCACAGTAAATCGTACATGTATATTTTGTGGACGAATGACCAGCAGGACTGCGACTGCGCCTCCACACCACACTGGAGGCCCGGTGAACTTAAAATGTTTTTAAGCAAAAGTGTATCCCAATCACGTTGAGTCGTTCTCAAAATGGCCACTCGTTAGCTACCACTGGGACTGCGACTGCACCTCCACTCAGATGATAGAATCAGTGGACTTAAAATGTTGTTAGCTACCAATGGGACTGCGACTGCGCCTCCACTCAGATTGTTGAATCAGTGGACTTATGTTTTTCAACAAAAGACTCGATCAGCCACCACTGAACTGCGCCTCCACCCAGATTGTAGAATTAGTGGACTTAGACTAATGTTTTCAACAGAGTATTCGATCCCCTACCACTGGGACTGCGACTGCCCCACCACTCAGATTATAGAATCAGTGGACTGAATGTTGTTAGCTACCACTGGGACTGCAACTGCACCGCCACTCAGATGATAGAATCAGTGGATGTAGAATGTCGTTAGCTACCACTGGGACTGCGACTGCGCCTCCACTCAGATTGTAGAATCAGTGGACCAGTGTTGGTGCTAACGTGCGGGTTTCTCCCTCAAGCTCATATCATCCTGCAAAAAAAATATTTATATGCAGGAAAATCCCGCATGTTTTTTGTCTGCAATGCCTATGTAGGCCTAGGCCTTGGCTAGGCCTTTTATCAATACCTAACGTCCCAAGTCATCCTCTCCATGTCAGTCAAACAATGTTGTTTGTTTACGAATCGATTTTATGAATGAACAGTGTGTGAGTGAGTCATCGATCGATATATACACTAACGTTCTTTGCAGTCTGCTACCTGTAGTGTACAGTACAAAAATTCCAAGTTTGACCACTAAGCCCTGCCCTCAACACAGTTTGCAGCAGATTTGCTAGAGCTTATTGAAGCTAGTAGGATATGGCCAGGCTCGCGACCAAAGAAACTGCGATCATCTCCTCCAAACATACACTGTGTGTTTATTATGTACATAACGTTAAAGTATATTGTACATGCAGTACGTACGTAGCCTATATAGTATGACTCACAAATCTACCTCGTGTTATGGTTCAACGCAATCGCACTTGTTCATACCACCGTTCACTGAATGTTTTCACTCCTGGTGGAATATCATGGTCCCCCAAAACTTAGAAATCCCCCAAATTTATACACATGGGGAACATTCCCCCCCCCCCCCCCCCATTTGAAATCCTAGCGCCAACACTGCAGTGGACTAAGTTAGGCCTAGGCTATGTTGTTTTCAACAAAATAATAAATACTCGATCAGCCACCACTGGGACTGCGACTGCGCCTCCACTGTGGATGGAAAGCTCATAACACAAGTGACTATAAAAAATGCGAATGCACCAAATTTTTAGTCTCAATGATTCATCAATGCGCTACTCAGTCTCGTAAACTAGCCTAACACGTGATCAAACGAGACTGGGAACGTCAATTTTTAACACTAGGCGATATGACAGAAACCACGCGTAACTTAACCAGCAGTAACACTCCAGTTTGGTCTAATTAGGATTTCGAACGGCTAATGAAAATAATAAAATCAGCAGGATTCGAGTTAAAAATTACGTTATTCGCTGAAACTACTAGCAATGCAAGCAGAGAGATAAAATGACATACCACGAACATATTTAAGGTAATTTCATGGTCTGTAGACGTCTTTGTTCGCCACTACCCGTCGATGTCGAAAGGGTGGTTGAATTATCGCTTACCAAAAAATTAATATTGTACAATATAATTAAGAATTTTTAATTCCTTACTCGAGATGGATAAAGCGAAAATTAATTTCGCTATTACATTAAATTATTTATGGCCATATTGGTTACCATCTAGTATTTTTTGTCATCATTTCTCCTTCCCGATTTTTAAATTTTGCATAAATCACTACACTAGCAGCAGCTTTAACTAATCTTTATTCATGTTTAACCCCGCGAGATCTCGTTGGTCAATGGCGCCGTCAGCTGTGTGATGACGTTACGCGCGAAATAGGAAGGATGCAAAACGAAAACAAGCGTATCTGTTGGAGGCGTAGGCTAAAGTAAAGTTTAGGTCTGCGTTGTAGAACTATAACAAACATAGGGGGACGAAGTACACTAAAATTAAGACGTACGTACTATATACGTAGGCTATACCGTATCGTCGATACTGGCTGACAAGTGTAACTGTAAGTAGGTTACTACCTTGCTGCAAGTTCAAACAAGTTACTGTGAATGAGGCAACTGAACTTGGATTGGAATCCGAAACAAGCGTGCCCTGGCAATAGGATATTCATGAAAACCTAACGTGTGGCTAGGGTAAGTGGTAAGTCTTCAGTATTTGCAAAGGAACATGCTTCACTCATTTCGAAAGAAATATAGAATTAGGCCTAACAACAGTTACTGTAGTGTAGCCTGTGTAACTTAGGCTAGGTATTTAGGTAAAGCCAAAGGCACTATTGATAAAACTAGGGCTTAGGCCAAGGCTAGGTCTAATTGTTACTGTAAAGTTAGTGTTACTGTAGTGTTAGGCTAGGTCTACTCTAACATGAATTGGACTTTAATTCGGAGCCTCTCTGAGCTACGCTTTAGGCTGGATAAGCTGAACTTAGATTTTTTTAAACAAAATTTTCCCCCATCATGCACACTGTGTTGCTCTTAAAATTGTATATACAGTACTCCGTAGTTGGCGCGCCCCCGAAATTGGCTCTTCCTTCAAAAATTACTCGATATCACTGTGGCGACGTTACTGAAGTGAGCCTAACCTTCTTGAATCTAACCACAATTACGTATTTCACGATAATGAACCCATTTCAGGTACGTTTCTTCTAAATAAGGGCTCATTTGTGACATTTAAAATATCAGCGATGGATTCCTTAAGTGCGCCAATTACGGGGTACTGTATATATTAGCTTTAGGCTACATCCAGACTGGAAAGTTTGCCTTGCACACGCAAGTTCTGGCCCGCGCAGCGTCCTCCTTGAATTCGGCATCTGGCTGCGCAAGAGCTTACTAGCCGCTTGATCTGGCCGCGCATGTGGGAGAAAGTAGTCGCAGCCGCGCATCGGACTGGACGCTGTTGAAAGTACCGTCCTGAAATCCTTTGAATTCATTCGTAGCCTATTCGATTTGAGTGGTTGCATATGCATGAGCCCGCCAAAAGTCCTGCTCCTTCAGCAGCTTTGGATCATCGTTCAGTTCAGTTATTTCTGTGAAACTGAGCTTCGGCCGCGCAAGAGCTAAAAATCTGTAGTCACTTGCCCGCACAGAATGAAAACTTTCCAGTCTGGGGCTACGTCAGTACAGTATGTGAGTGTTGTTTTGAGATGAAAATTATGTAATAGATATTGCAAGCAAAATTCCTTCAATTTCCCAAACAATACTCTATATCTCAATATTTGAAGTGGTAAGTTGGACTCAAAGCACACCTGAACAAATGTGTGTAAAACTATAGATTGTGTACACTTTGGTTGTAATGTGGAACAACCTAAGTTTCAAGTTCTAACATGATACGGTACAATTAATTTATTGTCAATTTACCCTGTGGTTAAAGTTTAATACAACCTATTTGATTTCTTGTTTCTATGTATTCATTTATATATGCCAAGAATTTACTAGTAGTAAATTAAGTGTCCAGAATAGGAACAAAGTCATATGAATGTCACTTGACAATATGAAAAATCGCAATGTCATAAGTTTCACAACAACATGAGATGCAGGTAATCAAGGATTCAAAAGTTTCACCTGAACTCTCTCCATCTCTCTATATCAGTTTCTTCCAGAACGATGTCAGAACTTGGAGTGCCAAACCTTTTAAGTGTCCCTGAATTACCAGGAGACTTCAAACCCTTGGATTATGATGATGCAGACTGCGATTTTAAGTTACCTCAGAGAACTCCGTTTTCAGACTTGACAAACGTGTCTGCTGGCCCTGAGAAACCTGAATCTGTTCCTACTACGGTGAGAATATCCGAAAATAAATTGATGTCCATGACAACCAGCTCAGACATGCAGATAAAGTCTCCACCAGAAAATCCCATCAGTATAGAGTGTCGAGAGGAGATAGTATCTATGAAAGAACTCTCAGATCAGAATCAGAATGAAATGGTCCACTTCCTATCACCACGGTCAAAGGCTGGTTCGAAGCCCAGCATCCACCTACCCCCTCTGACGCCGACGAAGCCCGTCGGTGAGCATCTGGACCCGTTGACCCCCACCACCAATCTGAAGATGCTGATAAGCGCAGCTAGCCCAGAAATCCGCAACCTCGAGAAGAGGCAGCAGTGTGAAAAGAAGGAGAGACTTTTTCACGCGATGCTCGCTGTTACCTCAGATGACCTCCAGACTCATCAAATTGAAACGCAGGTGACCAAATCAGCAATTTCTCCTGATCCAAGCGAGCAAGAGAACGTGAAAGAAAATTCAAGAAAAGCAAAAAGTCTTGGACTTCTTTGTGAAAGGTAACCTGAAAAGCTTTGGTTCTGTCAGTCATTCATCCCCTCGCAAGGCTTGAGGCAATCGACGGCTCTGCCGGTCATGGCCACCGGATGTTTGCTGATGACCTTACTCTCCTACAGTACAAATTGATCTTTACCATACTAAATGTCACCCAGAAGTTCTTTCCCTAATGTGATGTTTACACTTAAAGTGTCACCAAAATTAATTTCATTTACAGTATTTGCTTTCCATGGATGTGTTACAGTATTTGGGCCTTGGTCCTCTTCTTCCAAATAATTTTTGGCAGCCTCTGCAAACCACTTCACAGGCTTTTCTTCCAAAACTTGAGAATCCTCCCCACCCCCTGCCTAGCAAACCTTATTTTACCAGATTTGCATCTCTCTTCAAAACAGATCCTAAAGTTTTTGGCAAAACAAGACAAAAGGTTATTATTTGATCTACAGCATTTCATCCTGCCACCGACTGTAAACTTACCTGTCAAGTTGTGAATCATACACTATAACCAAACTGCTTTAGAATTCAAAGCTTGAAATGTGACTGTTCCATTTGCACAATTTCCAGTAAGTTGATTGCCACCAGCCCATCCAGTCACGTTCCCTCTCTGATTTGTTCCACTCTCTCTGTGCAATGAAGAGTTATATATGAAGTTATATGGAGCAGAGATCTTCGTTCCATTTTTTCCCTTTCGTTTCTTTAAATAATAAAAAGTGAAAACTCTACATGTTGCTCGAAGCTGGGATTCCCTTTCCCTAAAAGCTCACAGTCCGTTTCGCGGAATTCCAAAAAACAGGACTTAACCCCTGGGTCATTTTGGTCTTCTCTGTGGTATAATCTTAGGTCCTACAGTACAGGGCCCCTACCAACATAAAGTAAACCCTGACAAGAACTTCATGCCACCGCTGTGTTTTCAGCACCGATATCGCATAGTGTTTTTTTGAGATTTGTACGTCATCAGAACCATAGATTTGACTTTTCCAAATCACATCATAATTTTTTTTTACTCTCCGTAATGCCTCATCAACATTTACGCAAAAGTCCCAGTGGAATGCACATGAAGTTTTTGAACAACTGCAGTTAGCTGGGTTTGTTGTTTTTTGAGGTATTCTGTAAAAGGAAAACCAAAATGTTTGATAAGATTTACACAGCCAGTTCAGATATGTTGAGGCTTTTACCAAATGCAGACATATACCTGCGTAGACTGTCCGCAAAGAAAAACAATCAATGCTGCCAATGAATATTCAGTTTATTTACTGTATTAATTAATAATTCACATTAACCCATCTTAGCTGTCCATTGGACAACCAACTAGAGAGTTGCTCAATGGCAACTAACGTCACTTTTGATGCACTGATACGTGTTGTATGTGTTATGTTGTCTGCCCAATTTTTTTTTTTTTTTTTTTCAGGTTCCTTGAGAAGTATCAGGACTCTGGTGAAAGTAACCAAGAAATGGAAATGTCTCTTGATGTTATTGCCAAAGATCTCAGTGAGTTCTAAATTCGATTATTTTTGCAAACATACTTTAAGGTCGACTTTAAGCTGCATGAATATTCTGGTATCTTTCAATCGCTCTCTGTTTAAAATACTGATACAGCATACATTCATAATGTTATTTCTTCAAACTATTTTAACAGTCCTAATATCACTAGCATACCGTTAATTGGTTTTTACCAGAGGAGTGAAGCACTAATGTCCAACATTCTTTTAGGTCGATGTACGTGACTTGACTAAACAGGGACCAAGTGCTCCCCTCCTTCCCAACACACTGACTTCCCATTATAGGGAATATCTGTTACAATATTCTTTCAAATGAAGGCAAAGGCAATCTACCAAATTATGTTTTGGCTGTTGTTAGTGCAATGATATCAAGTTTAACAACAACGTACATGGGAAATTTAAAGTCATCTGTGTCGGTGGCGCCAAGTAGTATTAAGTCTGTACAGCAGAAACAGGTACAGACATCCTTTGTAGCTAATATGAGATAATTTAAATGTATATATGGGAACAACATTTCAAGGGGACTTTAAACTATATCTTATCTCGGGTACAATAGGCTCATCAAATGGAGGTTTACGTGTAGCCGATAAACGTTACAAGCAGTGTCTCAGAGAAAAAAAGAAGTATCCTTTGAATCAAAATGCCAACATTAGAAAGCTTGATTCACCACAAAATGAGGTGTGTCTATACTACTGTGTAGCATGAAGTCCTAACAAAGTGATCTGTAAGAGCTCTGGGATTTTCAAGCACCATACCTCTGAACACCTGTGTACCAGTTTTGGCAGAAGGTCAATTTTGCACACTTGACGAGCCAACTCACTGGCCAAAATGTAAATAATGCGTAATGGCTCTTCTTTGTGACAAAGATGTTATTTTATATTACCTTTTGTTGGCGGATCCAGAAAGGTCCCTAAATAATATAATGTTGGTGCAGTTGCATAGCATGTATTTAGCTGCTCTTCTTTGGCAATGCCACAGTCTTCAATTACCATTCTCATGTGAAATTTGAAACTTTTTGCAGATCTGACCAGTGCTAACGTCCTCGTAATTTTTGTTTTGGTCATTTCTCAGATGTGGAGAGACGGAGAATCTATGACATCATCAATGTCCTGGAGAGCGTGGAGATGGTGAGCAGGAAGGCCAAGAACAGATACGTTTGGCATGGCCAGCGCAACCTTAAAGAAACTCTGAAAAAATTGAAGGTACTTTCTACATGAGACTGTAGTCTTAGCTTGATGAGCATGCTTGATTTAACCACGTGCTCTACCTGATATCAAAATTGCAAAAGTGCATAGAAAGGAGGGCAGATGCTTTGCCAAATTCCACTCAAGCCAATACTTTGTGGTTCTTTTTTTGGGGCTCATCTTTCTATTTTTTCACTCGCTTGTCACATTATGCAAATGTCTCCCTAAGCTTTCCCCCTGAGCCATCTCTGCTTGTGATTCTTATATACCAAACATTGTGTCAGTTTCATCGTGTCCACTCAAAGCAAGAGGGGAAATTTAACAGAGCGTAAGATGAACAGCATGGAAACAATTTTTCCTGATTACTATGCTGCTGCCAAACCAAGTAGTCGTACAGACGGGAGGGGTGGGGGGTGACTGTGTTAGACAAGCCAAAGGGGAAGTTAAACGTAGCTTTAGGTGAACACTTACATATGGAAATAACTCTTCACGATTACTTTTACATACCTATTGCCAAATCAAGTTGTCATACAGATTTTTTTTTGGGGGGGGGGTTGTGTGGCTGTGCTAGGCCAGCAGGTTACCACCTCACTATCGTACGCATGTGGTTGCACTCCCTTTGAAACACAATTTTCCAGACACCAATATTATTTAGTGAGATAAACGCCCTTCATGCTACTCTATCTTAATTTTATGAAAGAAGCTCTCAGAAATTTCCCTCTGCACCCAAAATATTCCAACTAGACCGTAAACATTTTACTAATTGGTAATAGGGATCAATGTGGTTTTGCATCTGACACCAGGAGGTCTGATTTCAGTTAACCGTTTGCTCTCATCTCACATCCGGGATAATAGATATCAACAAACCATTCATTTATGGACAATGATAGTCTTTACACCATTATCATGCTTCAAACCCGTTCCATCCCCCCCCCCTCTCTCAACCCAGTTTACCAATTTTGATCTCTCTCTTTTCTGTCCCGTCAAGTTCCTTGGTGCCCGTTATAACTACTGCGAGCAGCTGGTGAAGCTGAAAGAAATGGAGAAAAACAGAGTGGTAGGGTTGAGAGGCAGTTGCTCCAGTACGTCTGTGACAGAGAGTCTGCCGAAACCAGTCACCAGCGAGGAGGAAGGTGAGACAGAAATTGGTGAAGCATTTTCTGGTTGCGATCATTTATGGCAACCCCTGCCTATACTCTGACGTCAGTTACTGCTATAATCTGAAACCTTCCAGTTTACAAAATCATTCTGAACCCTTTAGACCAGTTTTGGTGATAGCTTGTGTCTCTATGACTGGTCCGCCTTCTGCAATAAAAAAACGTATGTACATGAGTATTGCATCAGTTGCGATCCCTCTTACACCTTTCATCTCTCGTGGCAAGATATCAGCACAGTTTTTAATGTTTTACGTGATAAAATGGTGAACCACATTGGGTAGCGTATTTGGCATGTGCCATGTCATGGACCAATTATCTTTAATAGCTCATATTTTCCTTTTGCTTGTGTTTCAATAATTGTGGGCCGTATCCACAAAACCGCACGAAAGTCTCGTTAATGTTTTGGTTAAGGATAGTCTGGACTTCACACACTGCCGATACAAAGTCCCACAAAGATATATTTCTACTGCATGTCCACTGCTGCATACGGTGGACACGCAGGTCAAGTCGATAAGATCGAACCAGACGTCTCAAGCTTCAGCAGTTCCATTGCTTGAAAGGGTCGTAAAACAGCTTTTATACAACGGAGGTAAATGCTAAATAGAACCCTCACCCTCTGCATCATCTATACGCTCCCTCGGTCGACACCTCCGTTCAGAATGTGACACTTTTCCTCTTTGTATTCCTTTATGTAGGTAAAAAGGAAAAATCTCTGGGAGTGATGAGCCAGAAATTCATCATGCTATTTCTGCAACCACTGGTAAGGAAAGCCATCTTCGATTTCTTAGAGGCAGTAGACATATCTAACCTGCTCCCTGTTCCCAGTAGGAGCATCTCTTATTGCAGACATGCCTCCTTCCGGTTTTCATAACATAGCTCTTGTTTCAGCTATTGTAGGTTTCATGACATCGGTATCAGTGCTCTCGAGCTATGGTGTTCAGATTGTCTGCTCTGGATGCACAATTTGTTTTTTTTTTCACCTTCCCCCTCTGTGGACCTTCAATAGAGAGCCTCTCTGTGTAACGACTGTTACTTATGTAGCTTGGAATTGACCTTTCTTAGCCAAACAGAAAGTTTACTCTGGGAGGGGATAAAGTGGAACTTTAATTGCAATCGTTAGGTGTGAAACAACTATTAGACAATGTCACCCCCAAAAGTGAAAGTTTAAAATAAGAACAGTCCACCTCAGAATGTTCCTCTACCAGCCGTGCCTCGTGGTCGTTCTGCAATCACACTTCTTCATCTTTTATTTTACATAGATTCTAAGATGAACATCTGTCTCTTCTTTTCTTTGTTCTCCACAGGAAAGTAAAGTCATCAGTCTTGAAACTGCAGCCAGAGTTCTCTACGGGGAACTCTCTGTGGACATCACAGACAATCCTAAATTCAAAAGTAAGTTTATTTTGTAACTATCTTGAAAAAGAAAAAAAAAGCATGCATCACTGAGGCAAAGTATGAAATGACCCAACCTTGAGGTAAAGGATACCTCAGATTCTCAGAAAGAGGAGCATTTTCAACAGTTTCTTCATCAAACTTTCCTTGGGCAGGAGTTAGCCAACCTGAGCCGGTCAAGTTTACTTACAACTTTTCTTGAATGAAAGACAAGTCTAGTAATTTGGTATTAGATAGAAAAGGAAGAACAAGCTGAATAAATGTTCAGTTGTTTCAAAACAGATAAAGTTCATTTCTTGTATAAATGAAAAATGTCTGAAGTTGGATTCAGATGTAACAGGTTTTTTTTTCCCATATGAACCGTTTTGTCACATATAACATTCCTTTGCCCTCCGCATAGCCAAAGTGCGACGGTTGTACGACATTGCCAACATTCTCGGCAGTCTGAAGTTGATCCGTAAGGTTTACGTGCAAGAAGTTCGTGGAAGAAAACCGGCCTTCGAATGGATTGGCCCAGACCCTGATATAGAGGGCTTTGAACCAAGTGAGTTGTACACTGCTCGTAGGATATATTAATGTGCAGAACTTGTACCATATCATATATTGACAATTTTGAGAGGGTATTCAGCATATAATGTGTGACTTGATTGAAACACTGAATTTAGGAGTACATATGTCTGGTTGAAAGAGAATTGGCTGAAATTTAGTCCCGCCGAGAAGCAGCTGCTTTTAATATATGTGTGGAAGTTCATTTGACCCAAGAGGCGTCTTCAAAGAACGAAAGAGAAAGGTGTTGTGAGAGTTGCAGCATTTGCCAGATTTTCAAGCACCGGAAATAAACAGATTTGGAAGTTCCATAGTGGCCCACTTACTTTCTGTTTTGATTGTCGTCAGTGTATAGGAAGGGTGAGGATTCATCATAAAAGGTATTGACCTATCAGCATTCTGCATCCTCCTCGTCACATCCTTATTTCATAATTGTAACAAATTTTCCAGTTTTAGGAGCCATAGCAGAGGGACTGGAGCACTATTACAATGATATCGGGACTCGTCGCCGGGGCTTAAAATAACTGAGCCCCTCTGACAACAAAAATCTTACTGCAATAATTGGCCCTTTTGGTTTCGCTGTTTTCTGACGTTCCTTTAGGTGTTGATTGTAGAGTTTACGTAACTTCCATAGAGTTGTTTTTTGCCTGCTTCGAAAAGAAGCAGATTCAGCTTTAATTTTTCAATTTTAATAACCTCAATTTCCGTAAACTTTTGTAGCATTTCTACGAGTCTCCACATGGGATAAGATCTATGATTTTTTGTGTGTGTGTCTGTGTGTAAGAAATTTCTGTTAGTGCTCTTTTTCAGGATTATATTTGCTGTGCCCTTTGTAAGGCTTTAATTTCAAGCCTGACATCACTTGTAGTATTCATGGAGGCACCAATTGACAAAAGTGTGGACGCCCATTACAGTGCACAGAGCAGTTGGTAATGCATAAGCTACAACTTCACAGGGGAATGTATTTAAATCTGGAAGCATACCAGAATGTGGCATGCTTTTTATTATCTTTGCATGTAATTCAAGAAGGAGATATAATCCCAAATGATCGATTTCTTTGCAATTCTTCCCCTCCGTCTCGACAGCAAACCTCCATTCTCTGCTCACTAGCCAGGACAAGAGGTCAAGCTTTGGAGAAGGTAGATATTAAACTTTTGACTTTCTGCATATGGTGTATGTTAACAAAACAAGTGAAGAGTTTAAGTGCATTTGGGAACATTCAAAAGAATTCAGCCAGCATTGACCTGATCTTTAAAACCATTGTCAAGAGTTGGAGATAATCTGCATCCAAATATGTTTTAATTTTTTTCCAAAGTGCCTTTTTAGGCTAATTGCTCACTGTTTTGACCAATTTACTTTCACCAGGTGAAGGCGGCAGAAGGAGAGTGAAACGAAAGCAACAGAGGAGTGGATGGGTTCGTCACCACTCCTGTAATGCCCTCCATCAAGGGACCCCGACAGAGACCAAGGCTCCCCTGTCGTTGCCCAGTAGTCCAGAAAAACAACCTCCAACACCTGTGACTGGTAAGTTACTTTAATTTTCTGGAAAAATATTCTCAGATGCCTCATGAAAAATCCACACTGGTACATTTTTTTTTAGATTTGAAAATAACAAAACATATCTGAATATTTGATTTTAATTGTTTTGATTTGGAAATAACTCATATTGGTAATTTGAAGTACATGACTATAAACAGTAACAAAGTTCTATCTTCATCAATCAAAACAAAACAAAATATCTCTTAAACCTTATGCCTCATCTTTCATGAATATTCATACCTCGGTCTCGGTAACGGCTCTATGCAAAACTGCAGATTGACAATTTCTGTTTTCGCTCTCCCCAATACCATCGCTGTGGTAACTTCAAACTATGTGAAATTTGCAAATACAATCCTTATTTGCCCTGCTCTCTTCATTCTTTTTCAGATTCCACAGATTTTCAGATTGCATTAGAAGCACTCTGCAATAAGTACCCAGGACAAATGAAGCAGTTCCTCAGCACACCTCCAGCAGGATCCATGTCATCTCCTGCTATCGCCAGAAAACTTTTGCTACCATCTCCATCAGCTCAGCCCTGTAGCCAAGAAATTTCGCCACAGCCGTCTTCGATTCCGTCGTTGGTCCCGTTCAATGGGGGCTACATGGAGGGCCAGCAACCTTTGCCTCTGCTGGAAGGGACCCCTGCCTCTGCCAAGTCATCAAAGACCATCTTCGTGCAACGGTTCGTTCCGGTCCTGACACCAAACACAATTCTGCAGATGCAGGCGCAGGCGAGTCCACCCTGTGGAACCATGACCACTGCTAGCAACATCCCGTGCATGAGCATAGCAGCGTCCGGTAACGGCTTGCCAGTCAGCGACCTCCCTCTGATTACCCAAAAGAGGGGAGAGTCCCTCTTTGGTACTAATCTGTACCCGTCCTCAGGTGTTTCCATTAACTCAGGGCTAACCATCAGTCCCTTGGCCGACCCATCACAGGGCAGCAAGAGATCACCAGACAGCTTCGTGTCCGGCGACAGTGAGTACGAAGCCGTCATGAAGCAGCTGAAGGTATCCCATGAACCAGGGACCCTGGTGTCAACAAAGACATCTCCCAGCCCCCCAACGACTCGTGACCACTCACCAAAGCCCGAGAGCCCTCCTCCTCATAACTACCGGGGATTCCAAGTAGTCTCGAGAGGAGCAACCCCGCCAACCTCTGCAGATAAATTAAATGGTTGGTATGATCCTATATCTGATACTCCATCAGGTCACATGACCACAAAGGAAAAGAAACGAAGTAGGAAACAAATGAATAGAACAAAAGGAAGAAAAGTCAGAAGCAAAGCAAGGTCACTTAAGGTAGACAAGCTGAAGGATTCTGCGTTGACATCCTTTTAGCAGTTAAAATGTTACCATGTTGACTGCTCATTGCTTTCCTCAGCAAGTTGATAAACTTTTGCAAGCTGTCTTGTGCCCTTTGTTTAAATTGCTAATGCTACTTTTGGGGTTTGTGCATTTTATTGCATTTTAGCTGTTTAAATTCTGCAATTTCTGATTTCTTAAAATCACTACTAACAGTTCAGTATAAACAGTAAAATGTCTTTTATATATTTTGAAAATTGTTGAATTGTGAAGTCTTTGCAGTTGTGGCAAGGCAATTTTTTTTTTCTTCCTTACAATACCTTTCCTTGCATTTACATCTTTCCAAGAAGCTGTTGGTCTTTGCCACTACTAATAACCAATTAAAGTAACTCTGCAAAAAGTGATTTAATGCATTCCGGGCGTTGCCACAAAACAAGTATTGTTGTTTTGTAATGCATGTCCTCAAACAGAGCTTGAAGAACGAAATCTTTCCTTCAATATTTTAACTATTGAGGGCATCCAAGAAACTACACACCCTAGGGAATATGTGTCTGGTATCACATTGCATTTTGCTGCTGACCAATATGAAATTCAAACAGATACAATTTGCTATACAAAGATACATGTGTAGTAGATATTGGGTACTTGTAAATGTGGAATATTTCTAGTTTTCTCCTAGAACTCAAAAGGCTTTAAAACTGCTTTGCAAAATCTTTTAAAGCTAAATTATTCCCTGCTGCTAAACTATACAGAAGCTGGTCAGATAGGGTTTTGTGACTAAATTTAAATTTACTACACATTGATGTCTCTCTATTCAACTAATTCCATATTAATTTGAAGGAATCTTATTTTTCATTTCCTTAGACGGTCGTTGTATTCCAACGCAGCTTGATTTTACGCTGTGATGTGTAATAATTGCCATTTCAAATTAATTAGCCTGCTCGACAACTTTACATCTTTTGCAAATATCAAGAGATGTATCTTCCTTGGTCCTTGTTAAAACATCTTTTCAGAGACAACACTTTACAAATTATTGTATTATTTTGCACACCGCAAGTGACCATCATCTGGGTTGGTTCCCTTCTCTTTTATTGATCTTTGTAAAGTTGATTTTTCATTGATCAATTCCTGTGAATTCTTTCAATAACAAATGTTGTTATAAACAGGTTAAAATGTGTTGGTTCTGAGAGGTGACTCATAGCCAATACTTTTCCTGTGTTTATCAATTATACATGCATCATCATAGATTCTACCCCATTTGAAGAAGAAACTTCCTTTGCTGTGAGCTTTAGCAATTTTTGTCAGTTTGCTTAATTCATTTCTGGTGTGGCATTCTACACAGTGTGCACATCTGAAGAATTTTCAGGGTTCCTTGCCAGACTACCAACTTAGGAGGATTGGTTGTCCCTCTGACTTTTTGGTTGTCCTTCAGACTGGAACCAAAAACTGCATCTAGGAGAGGGTGAAGAGCAAAACTGTTCATCCTGTTTAATACATAATCTGTTCAATCTTCCAAGCTATTCTAAAGATTCTGGTTGTCAACTTGGCTACCAGACAACTCAAGATTTGACAAGTACCTAATTTTCCAGCAGTTATTCTGGTCGTCTCAGACAAGCGCCACAGTCAGATACTCAGACTTTTCCTGTTTTTGATATCAATCTCATCATTGTTCCAGAAATGACCTGACTTCCCACAAATTACCCTGAACAACTGGTTAGCACTGTGAACCTCATTTGTGTAACTACCTTTATTGTATGTTTCTATTTTTTTCACCTTTGGTGAAGTTTACTGAGTTTCCTATGTGCTGTTGCATTAGTTTTAAAATTACGGCAAGTTACAGGAGACTAAATGAACAGCCCTGCCATTGTTTCGAAATAACTTCCAGAATTTATAGCGTGTAACGGATCAGCAGTTTTAGATTCTTTGCGTGTTACTACCATGCCATAGTTTGTCCATATGTCTGCTGTGTAGCCAATTGAGGCAGAGATGCCCAAAATTTCTACCGGACGACCAAAGTTTTGTACAAGGTTGTCCTTCAGACATCCAAATTCCATCAGATTTTTTTTTTTAATCAAATTAAAATTTCATTTCTAATGTCAGAAACAATGTCATCAAAAGTGGTGATGAAGTTGCTTTTAGCACAACAGAAGTTTGTTCCTAGAATTTTTTGTTCATAACCGAGAAATAAGTCAGGAGACATAATTTTTGGAAGGACAACTGAATTTTGAAAAAGGCAACCAGGGCCTACCAGATGAAATTGCTGAAAGGTTAACACTTGAGGCTTTGTGGTAGCTAGGAATGTTTCCTTATATATATGTCATCTGTCACTATGCTTGCAGCATGACCACATTGCTTTGTGATTGGGCACAATTTTTTTGTTTGGGTCACTGACATAGCGGCCATTACGACAGATCTTTCACGGTTATTATTTTTCTGTTTGAAAATAAGCCACCTGAATCTGAAACGAGTTTGAAAGTACATGTAGTGCTTCAGTGGAAGAAAAAATTCTTTACATCCCTGGTATCAAGTCCAGAAAAAAATTCCTCTACCTACACGTACAATCATGGAATTCATACATAGACGATGATGTTTTAGAAACTATCACCATGTCTAGCTTCTAGCAATTTTCAGGATTACTATTGGCTCCCCTTTTGACACTTGTTTCATTTGATATTGCTTGTGGAAGCCTCTATTTGTTAAAAGGAGTGTCGTAAAATTGCACCAATTTATTGCATTTTGCAAAATGGTTTTCCCTGTAAATAATTATTGTCTGGTCAATCTGTCGCTTTTCCATCTCCCTACAGGAGCAGTATGAAATGACCACTGAGAATGGGCAAGACAGGCACAGGTTTGTAGAGCATGTGAGACGAAAGTTGCTGCCGAGGGCTCTCTCTCCTAGCTCCGCTGGCTCTGCGGTGGCTGGACTGGACGAGACGCCACCTTCGGTGGTCCAGCAGAAAGACTTGAGCAAGCAAAAGAGAAGACTGTTCAAAGCGGGCCAATTCAAGAAAAACACCAAAGATAAAGACGTAAGCCTAAGGAAGGACAGACAGGTACCCCAAAAGCCCCCAAGCGAGCATCTGGACTGGGCACCTTCTTGGTCCCGTGAAAACACGCCCACTCCCCTGTCAAGCCTCAAGAGTTTCTTCAGTAGCCAGGAGTTTGACCAAATGCTACGTAACAACATTGGCTCCCCTCTGATTTCATTCTTTCCCTGTCAGTCTCAGGAGACTAGTCCACCCAATGTATCCGCCTGCAATCTGCCAAAATTCACCAGCAATACGCAGGCATGTCAACTAAACATCATACACTCCCCTACTCCCCTCCCTCCGCCGTCGTCCACCGTCACGCCCATTGACGTCGCAGTGGTTCCCTCAGAGCCGGTACCGAGGGAAACCTCCTACTGGCCGGTGATGTCACTATCAGTTCCCTTGGCGATCAAATCTGACACCCCTCGGAAGGTGCTCCCGCTGATGAACCGAGCTGCCAGCCTTTGCGACAGCACGTCCAACGCCCTCTGTTCAACTGCATTTCAGATAGTTTCCCAAACTTAATGCGTTGTGACAGAGTACTTACAAAGTGATGCAGCAACATTTGTTATTCCTTCTCTGTATCTCCAGTAGACTCTGATACATCTTGCTAACCTATCAAGCTTTGCCCCATCTGCTGCTCTCTTTGTTGCTGGTCATCTCGTCTTGTTCATCCAATCACATTTTAAATGCCGTTGTCTCCATAGAAACCAATAGGCACTGATTGAATCTGGCAAGCACCAGTGTGTGCGCCTGCTACACGGACTCACAGTATGCCTCTTCGCACCTTTTTTTTTTTTGGATTCCCCCGTTTTTACATCAGATACATTTAATCAGAGGACAGGAGACCACATTTTACCGATCAGTAGGTGTTCGGCTGAAAGCTACCAACCGCCCTCCTCCATTTTTGGTGAAACATCAAGATCAGGTTGTGTGTGTGTCTTCAACGTCATCACCATTTAAATGCTCACCAAAGGTTGAACACTGCTATGCCCTGCTTTACCAAATGTTTCTTAACGATATTCTCATTTTTGATACAAAATAGCCCTCAGTTCACTGATTTCTTCCGATTTTATTTAACCTTGAATTTCTTTTTATATTTTGTGCAGCATAGAAAACTTGACTGATTTTAGTGGGTGAAATATTCTCTCTTTCTTTTTAAACAAATATTTCGTCTCTGTTGTAAATAATACTTTTAAAGATATCAATTTTTACCCAAGCAAAACCTGTCTTAAGAAGAAAATTAATTGAAAAAAAAGTTGCACTCAAATTTTGAATGTACAATTTTGTTTAATTTGTTAGATTTTATCTTTTTCACGACAATAAATTACTTGCACGCACCAGGAATCTGTTTGGTTCACATTCTGAATGGGTATAAATTACACCTGAGGATGTTCCTTTATTTTTGTTGTGTACATGTGTAGAACCTGAAAACCTTTCCTTTTACCACAGTCACTACTTTTGTGGCCCCATCAGAATACCAACCCTCACACAAATTGGCAGGGGCTTGATGTTCACCGGTGGTAGCTGCATTTTCATAATTCACTCCTGCGATTGGTCATGTCATGAACAGTAATTTCGTCATTCTACTACTTTTAAATTATTTTTGGTTGTCAGATATTCTACGCCATTTGCATGAAAATGACAGTCGGTGCCTTTACGGCATTTTAAAATGAATTATTTGTGTTCGTTTTACAGGAAAATTATTTTTAAAACCGATATTTATGGACACAGAACGATAGATTATTCAAAGTATCGCAGGACGGTGGCGTTCTGTTCGAGGAATTAGCTCGCCGGAGATAGAAATTCACTTGTTACAGAATAATTTGTTCATCAAAGCTTTCAAAAGTTCAAATGATGCATCCACTGTACCTCATCTTATGCATAATGTTTTGAGGAGTTGAAGCTTTAGCAGATGTGTATTCGTGAGACTCAATCATTTTAAAAATGAGTAAAGCTAGTATCTTTGTATGCCATGTCCGTGCAAGTGGAATTTAATATTTCCCTTTAAAATGGGATTTGAATGCTGTTTCTTCTTACACACCTGTTCTTAGATCTTTCAACTCATTGGTGATTAACGAAGACTTATTCATATTTAGACTCCTGAATATGCATGACAATGTGAAAGTCATGTGAAACTGATTATATTTGAGGGAAAATAGCTTCAGCAGTCACATGCAGTGTAACTTACGAATAACTTCGTAATTCAAATTCTACTAGATCGTCTGAAGTGAATTTGGTGGTCCGAGTAAGGTTTGCTAATTCTGCTGGTTATGGTTTCTAACATATTGGAAATTTAATGTCACCTTCTATGGTAAAATGAAACTGTGATCTTGTCGAGGCACCATTCCCTGCCTGAAGAGGGTAAGATTTACAACTTTATTAACACAAAGTAAGATTGCAAACAAGAAATTCACTATTGTTGATAGATTGATGTAAAATTAAATCCATTTTTTAATACTTATTATGGACCAGCCAGTCCTGGTTTATCAAAAGGTGACATTTTTCGTTACATTTTTTATGGATGATAAAGAAATTACCTTCTTGTGTATGTGTGTGTCACAGGTTGTGGGGGGAGCACTTTACGAGTGAGTTCGTAGAGTAACAAGCAAAATCAGAGCTCTCCTGGCAGCCAACTTTTCACCTAGCTTAAGTTTTGTATGCTCCATTGTTAATCATTCATATTGATAACCCATCTTTGTAAGAAATACTGCTCTCCCCGGTACTTCCCTCCCCCTCCCCAACCAGTTTTGATGGCCAAAAAATGGGAAATATGATATCATCAATCCTTGAACAACTTTTTGAAGGTACACAGTGAATCACACTCATGTAGGAATTTTTTAGGTGTGTCCTCATGTGTGCGTCTTCTTTTTTTTTGTTCTTTTGACATCGTTTACTATCACTTGAGAGGAATTGTAATATATAGCACAGTCGTCTCACTGAGCTTTGCATATTATGTGTCGTCTTCCACATCTCTGTTACCCTTTTTGCTCCCATGTGATATCTGCATCGCCTTGAGTGCATGATCTCCATGCCAAAATTATCGATTGTATTGTCTGTAAGTAGGTCATATAATAAAGATAATAAAGTTTTTCACGAATTTGAAAAATGGATCATACAAACTGCACGACCACCAAATCCATTTTGCTCATCCCATCCTGTGGTTGGAAGTCGGTAGTTTACAACAATATCATTGATTGGTATTTGCTCATTATTCTATTGTCCATTTATTGTAATACTGTCGGTTTGTACATTGATGACAAGTCAACCTCATTTAAATGTTTCTTTTCAAATCCTTTGAGCTTCCAACAACTATCTGTAACATCATATGCAGTGCTATGTACAGCTGAATGTGTATATGTTCATCTTAATAAAAAGTGGACACTCAATGTTCCATTTTATCTATTTGTTTAGAAATTATTTTGGTCAGTGTGCTGCGTGAGCTCCCTTCCTGCTTCAGCAAATTTTCCTCCCTTCATGCTCAAGGTTTGGTGCTCGGGTCGTATCTTTCTGAAATGCCTTCCTCAGACAATGAAATTCTTGAGACATCATGAAACTTTTGCACAATATTTCACAAGAACTCAGGGCAGCATAAGTGCATCCTTCCATGGAGGTGGGAGGCATTCCAAAAAAGTTTGGGATGACATACCAACTAGATCGCCAGAAATCATACTTCGCAGGCGCAGCGAACGTTCTCTTGTGGCGACGATCCAAAAACCGCTGTTCCTCCCAGTCACACAGTTTTGTGAAATTGATGGCACGTGTGTGCACATTCTTGAAAATCTCTCCTAACTTTACTTAAATATTACGACGAAACCAGCAGTATGGCTTTACCAGGAATTATGATACCCCAGAATGCATCTCACTCATAACAGATGTGGTAAAGCTACGAGGTAAACACAAGCTGACATGGCACCAGATTGGAACAAAAATCTTTCCATCAGTCTTTATGGACTCTTTTCCGACTTTGTACCTGAAATGAGGGGTATTAAGATGACAGAATTCGTATTCCTAGTCTGGTAGCACTGCAGTGTTATTATTCGTGATAATACGTTTGGGCGGGGTTGATTTAGGGGGGGTTTCATTTACTTTTGTTCACACATTGCAACCGAAGCAGACAGCACTGAAAATCATCGATGTGTTTCGTCCACTACCACAAGAAAGGTTGCCTCTATTTCCAGCTATTTTGGGTCCGGTATCGACGTTAAAATCCATGACCAGAATTTTGGCGGGCAAGCACCCAGCCACATTGACAACACCGAACAGGACAAGCAAAATGTTTTAAGTTCCTCATGACATGGACGTTAAATGTGAGACCATGAGAAAGACACACACTGCTACTATAAATATGTATTACAAATACACCAACCCATCCCCTACCAGAAAATCAGACCACTTCCTCAATATACAAAGACAGTCAGCTCTCTTTATAGTCTCTGTTTCAATTTCACCTTTTAAATGTATTTAAGAGATATTTCCACCAAACGGAGACAAAAAAATGGAACATACCAAGAATAGGTCGGAAAAGTCATTTTCAGGTATTTATTGTTCACTAAAAACACTAAATTGTACAAAATTTTGGCTCTAGACTGTAAGATGAGGGTCCATCTTCCCACATGGACTGACAACCGATAATCACTGAAGGTGTATGATGATTAAAATTGTCCTGTGTGGAAACTAGAGAGAAGACAATTGTCTCTATTTATTAAAAATTCAATTTAAAATGTTTAAAAAAATATGGTACTATTATCATCAGTGTCCAGCAATTCCCTAAAGTGGATGAATTTTTGAACAGTGGAGAAGAACAAGCATGAACTAAAGCACTCCCGCAATTCAAAACTTCACGCCATATAGCAGATGTTTAAGCAAGTTTTTGAAATATGCATCTTAACAAAATATGACAAAAATTTTGTATCTTCCTTTTGTTGTTGGAGTGAATTTTTTTTTCTTGCTTCACATAAATTTGGTAAAACCATACTTATTATAATGAAATCCAGGTCCAGGGACTTTCAAATCTGATTACCCAATGCTTCCAACTTACATCTTTGTTTTTTGGGGTAATGGGGAACCGATGTCTACTTATCTTAATAACCTAATTAAATTGTCTAATTAGGATAATCCATTATGATTTATATCTAAGAGACATCCAAACATATAGCGAGGCTTTACCTCGCTATATGTTTAAAAAACATGGGTTCGTCAGGTGTCCACTGAGAGAGTGACGAACATTTCACTGTTAACGTAAACTTCAAAGGGAGGAGATGATTGCCAGCAAAATTCCATTAGAATCAGGAAGAAAGTGCATGACATATTCGAGTATGATTTACCATCGGTTTACAAAAATAAACTTTGTCAATGACCCATTAATTGCCATGACCTTCTTCATCTGTGCTTTCTGCGACTATCAAAATGAAAAATTCCTCCAGAAAGAGAAATGCTTCATGCAGAATCTCTGAGTTTGGTTCATAATGAAATGTGACTCTCTTGGCTAAATTGCTAGCTAGTTTACCTGACCCATGTGTGACAGTTGGTAGTCATACCACTGCCACATAGTGATATGTCACTCCTCTGACTACATTAAGTGACAGAACAGGGATTCTCTATCAAGTCACAGTCACACAAGGTTATGACTTGTCTCTCTCCTGGACTATGGTAACATAAAAGAAGGTTCTGTCATTTTAAATTCACTACCGTTGTATTCCATGATTAAACCACAATTTTACAAAAGTGAATCATCTATGCTGAACAGCAAAGATCGTTGGCACAATTTGATAGTATTTATACCTTTAGAAATCATACAAAAGTTCACCACCATCAACGGCTACATGCATTTCTTTAAAACTATTTATTTCGACAACGGTTACCAATTCTTTGCTTTGATACCAATTCACCAGCCCTGTGAGCAACAATTTCTAGTCCCTCACTTCCCCCCACCAACTCCCCACACACACATCCTCTTTATCCAGCCCTACATGATTGCTGATTCACTAACTGGTCGGGGTATAAAGAGCCTCGTAGATCCAATCGAGTTAAGTCTGAAAGTCATTGGTGGAGGCAATCCTGGTGGTTAGCAAGCCTCCATCTGACAAACTCTCATTTCCTTTCTATCCCCACACGGTTCCCCTGATCCCCTGGCCTTCCTCTTGACGCTCCTGGTGCGGACCTGCACCCCTTCCCCGCAGGTCACCGAACACTCCGACCAGTCCGACCAGGGCATCATCATGCAGTCTCGAGCTGACAACGTTAAAGCAGACGATACGGAAGAGTATGACAAACAAGTTAAAGACGATGAGTTAAATATCTGAAATTTTTAATACAGCAAAAAAAAGAAAAACACAAAAAGCACAGGTAGCTCACTACCTGTACATTTAAATGAAAAGGAATGATGCACCATCTTTAATATGATATCAACTATGGTGACACTTGAAAAAAACATTAGAGCTGGTCTAATTAGTGTTTGCCTTTGTAGCAGCCAATCATCACAACCAACACTTTCTCACAAGCTAACTGGGAAACTAGTCTATTACTGCTCCTCCTCCTCAACCCTCATCTAAACACAAATCCCTTCCAAATTTCACCGAAGTTTGTCCAGATATAAAAATGCTGAAATTTGTTTGTGTAAGGTGTTCTGGAGCTGGTTACCATGGCAATAACTTCATGCATGGTACTATTAAGACAAGCATCAGCAAAAACATCAGAATTTGTTTTCTTTTTTCAAAGACTACAACTGATTCTTTACCAATATAAAAGAAACAAACCAACAGTCACGCAATATCTGAATCTGAATTATAGCAAAATAAAATGGTAAAAAAAAAAAAATCGAAAAATTGAATCAGTTCGATTGACTTACGACAAACTTCCATCATGCATTTTTTGCTCTCCCTCTTAGGCCCGCAGGTTTCGCCTCCGTTCTTGCCCTTGACCTTGATCATTCTGGTCCGGACCATGCGGCCCTTCCCGCAGGACTTTGAACATTCCCCCCAGTCGGACCATTCGGACATCATGCAGTCCACCACATAACGGCCCGTCACTGGGAGGAAAAGACGATGACGATTTAAGAAAATACTTGACGTCGCAACAAGATTACTATTTGTTCATATCTTGTTGATATTTTGTTGTCGATCTGTTTACGGACTTAACATTTTGGAGGACATATCTCAGTGATGTCACGAATAGAGTCTATCTCTTGCCATTCACAAATTTTTTGTGAAATTTACTTTCAAATTTGCTGAATAATATGACAAAATCACAAGCTGATGTTGTTCACATATTTGACAGAAAGATTAAAAATTGGAAATACTGTAACTGTTTTACAAAAAACAAATCTTATACCTTAAACAAATATTTACGTACACAGAATGATAGGTTGTTCACAACAAGGGGGGATGGTAGCTTTCTTTTTAAGAAACAAGTTTCTCACAGTTAGAAAATTCAGATATAAGTTGATCAAGAATAATTTACCATTCACCCAAACTTTAAAAAATTCAGTCGATGCATTGTTAATAAATCATCTATGCATAATGTGTCATGCTGTGGCTGATTTTTACTGATGAGACTCAATGGTTGAACAATGATTGCAGCCATTTTTTTTTTTTTTTTGGAATGCCACATTGGCAATTTTAAATGCACTACTGTATTTCCGTTGGATGGGATTAACACCAGTGTATCATTTACAAAGATTCTCAGTAGCCTCGCCGTTGCTGCAGTGCCAATCCTTCCTCACTCCATACAGAAGAGATGAACGTGATAAATTATTCCAGGAGACACAATCATTTCACAGCACTACATGCCAAACTCCCGACAAAAGCTGGATTATCTGAAAGGGGCTCACTGAGTTGGTTCACAAAATTCATGATGTTTTGTCGCACGTGTTGCATAGCAGTCGCACGTTGATTACAGACGATAAAACTAAAAGATTCTGAGGATTTGACACACAACTGAACTAGGCTACAATGACAAGGTGATTAACGATCAAAATCACTTATTGCAAAACTGTGACCAGACACTTTTCAGTGTAAGATACTAAGCCTAGGCACACCTCTCTGTTCATAAAAAGAAAAAAAATTATGATTTTTTTCACGTAATCAGTAACTGCAATAACAGATATGCGACTAACAAGGCTAATTATAAGTATGAGTCTTCTTCAGACTTGTCACAAAATAAAACAATATCAATTCAATGAGCCTGTTAAAGAAATGTAACTCAGTCAACATTGTAGCGTCTCTCGGCAGGCTGCAACTAAATATGATTGAGCATCGGTTTCTTTTACTACAGGCAAGAAAGCCAAACATTCAACTCTCATACCAACTAAATAAATATAAAACGTGACATAGTTCAGTACGTTCTGTTTCCTTCATCAAAAACAACTATTTTGTTTGTTTGTTTGTTTGTTCGATGTTATTTTGTTTGTTCAGAGTTGTTGTTGTTGTTGTTGTTGTTGTTGTTGTTGTTGTTGTTGTTGTTGTTGTTGTTGTTGTTGTTGTTGTTGTTGTTTTTTCTTTTGCATCAAAAACAAACCTGGACATGTCATTTACAAATAAAATAAAATGTAAAGGAGAAACTCATTGCAGCTATAATATATTTCAACATAACTTCTTTTAAGTGTGCATATCGTATGGTTTCCATGGTGCCAGAAATCCATCATATATAACAGAGCACAGTTTTGAAGTGATGTATGTTATCCCTTCAAATCTACTGGGTTAAGCCTCATGCATTACAGAAAAAAGATTTATGATGTCACACATCCAGTCACAATAATAATAATAAAAAAACCTCACTGACAGACCTGTATCGTGAGAGTCACCCTTGCTCACCTGTACTAAGCAAAGCCTGAGGGCATACTTAACGGTCTACAGGCAAATAGGATGTTGGATCAAAAGTCAGTTAACGGCTAAACTGAATGGAATTACTACGAGATGAAAGAGAAACGACAGTAAGTGAGAAGACACTGAAGCAGAATTGTAAACACTACCGAGGTTTTGATGACAAAATAAATTTTGAATGGTAGATTTAGGAGTGACATTCTTTTCCAAAAAGGCAAGGTCTTGATGTTTTTCTATTTGCACAATGTTAAAAAAATGCCCTTCACAGATTTCTGAGAGAAATTGCTCTGCCAGGCATGTGATGTTTATTCCAGAGTCCAATGACCAATTGTTCTCACTTTGTATTCACATTTCAAATACCTGATCAAAAGCCTGTACTTCAAATATGGAGAGGTGTGCATTTCTGTAAAGGGGCCATTTCATGGAATGAAGACCACTTTTCGTCATTTTCATTAATTGTGTGTCAAAATGTCTAACAAGATCGATGCAGGGCAGATGTTTGGAAGATGAAGTAACCAAGTACTGCAGTATAGTCGACAAAAGTTGTAACGGTAGCAACCTTTAACCGAGAAGTAGATACTGACGTACAAGTCACACAGAGGGGAATCTTTTTAACGAAATGTTTGCTATTAATTTGACATCCAGCTCACCCATTTCCTTCACTGGCATCTCCGTGGTGTCCATTGGTTTCTTCATACCAGGCTTCACCATAACTGGACCTAAAAGTATAGAGCGATGAGAGAGAAAACATCAAAATGTTTTTTAAAATCTGTTTTCTAACCCTGCCACAAGAATAACTGTCACAAATTCTGTGACCGAGTGGTCATCAGAGAAATGTGGGTCAGACAGCTATAGGACAGTTTAACTGAGTCTGATTTCCTGCACAGAATTGGGAATGAGGAAAAAAAAACAAGGTCCCCGCCACGAGAAACACAGCAAATTTCGGAGAACCACTTTAAGTTGACTCTGTGTGATGGGTGTGCTAAACGTCACCTGTGAACGTGCTTCAAATATTTTCTTACACGAAAGCAGCGTTTTTCCAATATCATGGGGAAACGAACTGAAAAAGTATTTACAGTAGCATTTCATGTACATACAATCAATAGCCCAGTCAAAGACTTATTATCCTAGGTTGTTTCAAGGTGAGTCTGTTAACTACACAAATTGACTAAATAATACAGAAGAAGTCTAAAGCTAAATACTCTCAGACCGTTTGTCAATTCAAATACGTCAAAGAGCCTTAACACATCTAGGCAGTCCAGGCGTAGGCCTGTCCTCCATCGGTTGAATCTGGCTAGTCCGGTTGCTTGCAGTCTATTCACATGTCATGTGGTCCAACCGTGTCTGGACAGCCTGTTTAGGTTTACCGCAACTGCATAGAGTCCAGCTGGCTGCAGATATGCTTCTTAACAGAGATGTTTCGAATGCGTCCATGTTCGTCGGCTGACAGATCGATTCAATTCAAATTTGTCTCACAAATGATATCGATACAAAGGAAAAAAAACAAATTGGTACAAATACAAATAGAAAGAAATCATTTGAGGGACACTGGAAAAACAGACAGACAGACAGACAGACAGACTGTTCGTGTTTGTCAACTGACAGATCAAGCAGTCCAACCATACCTGGACAGTCTTGTACATTAGATGGTTGAAGGCTATGTTGCCTGTACATATCCCTAAAGGAATGTGCAAATATGTTAGTAATTTGTCTACTCACAGGTCTTGTGGTCCAACCATAACTGGACAGCCTATGTTTACACTTATCACAGCTGCATCAAGTCAAGTTGTCTGTAGATGTCCCTTTAATAAAATGTTCTAAATGTACTGTTTGTCTCTTCACAGGTCAAGCAGTCCAATCGCATCTGGACAGTCTATGTTTATGCTTCATCTCAGCTGGATCAAGTCCAGCAGCTTGCAGATTGTCCTAATTTGCAAATATTGCAAATGGGTCAGGTAATCGGATCAATTTGCTAATTCTTACAAAGTTAAATAAAAAAAAATTCTAATTCAACTTAACATACCACTTACATGCCCCATTCTTATAACTGAGAACAAACCTGATTCAAAATTTTTTTTTTTTCAGTAATATAAAGATCAATAATTTATCAAAATATCAGCGAAAATAACATTACCCGTTCCACCATGATCATGTTCACCAGTTTCTTGGTAGGTTGCATTGCAGGGAGCCTCCGTCACTGACAGCCTCCTGACGACGATCTTGCCGAGAGGTCTCACTTCGCCGGTGCTGGTGTTGAAGAACGGATTCATGGGGTTGTCGGGGTAGGTCGCCGTCAGTCTGTGCATCCTCTCCGGGGGTATGGTCGGTGCGTTTCGAGACTGAGAATTTTACAGGAAAGGGCTCACTGAGTCAGACTGGTACATCGTGATGACGTTTGCTGCAGTTCATAAATTTGTTTGCACACCTCGTCATTTGCAGACTTGGTGATTAGACCAGTGGTTAGTATTCAAAATTACATCACGACACCAAGTAAAAAATATGCAAAATCTGGAACTGCGTTTTTCAGTCTTGTTTAAAGACCATCTGAATCGACGACCCACATCCACTGATAGTTGACATTGATATTTACAACCAAGATCTCCGATGTCAACTGATTCAAAGATTTATTCCCTGTTTGGACATTGTAGCCTGCAACCACTCAGAATGAATGATTTGATCAAAATATTCAGTCAAAATAGCAGATTCTTTGTAAATTTTACGTCAACATTCACTACCTTTATCAAGATTTCTACGGATTCCTAAAGGTTCTGTAGCTTTTCTATGCATCAAGCAGTACCTGCAGGCCAAAAATATGCAACGGAGTATGCGTCGATCTATTTTGTCCACCAGTGCTGTAAAACCAGTAACTAACACGTTCGTAATATTGGCAGCAGCGGATCAATGAACATACGATTTGTGATTGGGGTTCCTGCACATTAAGAAAAGTGTATTTACTTTCGCATGACTATTCCATGATCTTTACATGACCATTTCATGACCGAAATAAGCAGTCTGTTGTAAATTTCATAAATTTTCGATGACACCTGTCATGTTTTACAAAATCTCATGACTTTTCCAGGACTGGAAAGTGAAAATCAAAGTCCATGACTTTTCCATGGCATGTCTAGGCCACAGGAACCCTGATGTTACAATGGCTGGTTTCAGCCTGACTTTACAGTAAACTGTTCATGCCACAAGGGTGGCAGAGAACAAAATTTCTCCTGACTGTGACAGCCAGCTTTAACTTTGTTTTAAGGATAACTGTCTTTGTCTAAAACAATTGGAGGAACAAATTCTCTTCTTCCTCACAATTTTGCCTTCAAAAAGCCATTGGCAAAGATACCTTTCATACCAAAAGATTTTGACCAAAACCAGAGGAAGTCACTTCTGTGATTTCTTAATACCACGATCAGAAGTATCAAACAATTTAAAGTCCACAATGAGCAATTTGCATCCATTGCTCCTTAATTCCCAAGATAACATCAAGCTTAAATAATCCTCTCTAGGGGGACAGTTGTAACACTATATTTGACATTTTGCACACTTCCACATTGTGAATTATCATGCCGTGAAGAATTTCAGATTTTGAACTTATACTGACCACTCATGATGCCTCAACACTGTGACTACCCCTAGAAATCTATTTCCCACTTATGACATATTTAACTGACTCACACCCAATAATACAAGTCTGTACATCATACTACAAGTGTGAGGATCATACTTCAAGTATGTGCCTCACACTACATGTGCATAACTCATACCACCGGTACATTCCTCATATTACAAGTACACATGGCACCATCTGACCTTGTAAATGCAAAAGTACAAAAAAAGTTCTCACTTTAACATCTCTTGCTGACAGAGACATTGCGTTATCTCAGTTTCCAGGCTTTGGCATTTTATTTACCGTCAAAAGTGGCCACGAAGCAAAACAACAAGGGGGATCATTTTACTCAGAAATGCCAACAAACCAGAAATCGAGCTAATACTTTCTTTTTGAGTTATTGGTGCTTCGAAGCAGTTGCGCATGAATGAACTCACATGCGACACATACGCAGCCGACAAAACTGTCTCTAATAAGTCACATGCATTCATGGTAAGCCCTTATTCCCCCCCCCCCCCCACCTCCCCTAAAAAACAAACCATTGTCTGCAAGAGATCTTTGGTGAAGCACTTTCAGCATTTGTGGTATGCTGATTATTTTTCAGTATGTTTACATAAATACGTCACATGTAAAAACTTACACACCCATTGAGACACTGCCTTTTTACCTACCATGTATGAGATCCCACTGTCTGTGCCGGCGTCCCATGGCAACATATCGTACTCTGCAGATTCGACCCAACCGCAATCTGCAGTGCAGAGGTTCTCATTCGAGATCCCGACCAGCCAATCGGGGCTGGGCCCAATCATCGTCAACGCCGATACCATGTGCCGCTGTCGGTCCACCTCCATCAGCATGTTGGTCATATTACCCACTGCGGGCCACAAGCCCCTGTGCTTGAATACGGAACGGATTCGGCTTCCCTGAGATAAGACATATATGCAACCGTGTGAACTTCAAACATGCAAAAGAAACCAAAGATGCCCTTGTTAGAGATCTTAGGTAGTAATTTCAGAGTGGAGTAAATGGATAATTAGCTACAATTTACATTTTAAGACACTTGAAATGATGACATTGTTGCAGCTACAGTTTAGAATTTGAGGAAACTTGAGGGACAAATCTTGATGGAAAGGAGTTTTTTCTGTGGGTAGTGGTTATTCTAAGGGTAAGGGGGGGTTGTTGGGGTGAGTAGCAGTCCTGAGAGGAAGCGGTCATCGCAGGATGGGAGTTCTTGTTCTCAGCTTGAGTTACTGTCCTGAGGGGTAATGGTTGTCCTAATAGGGTGGTGGTTACCTTTGGTGGGAGTTGTTACAGTCCTGAGGGGTAGTCATTGTCTTGATAGGGTGGTGGTTACCCTTGCTGGGAGTTGTTACTGTGCTGTGGGGTAGTGGTTGTCCTGATAGGGTGGTGGTTACTCTTGCTGGGAGTTGTCACTGTCCTGAGGGCTAGTGGTTGTCCTGATAGGATGGTGGTTACCCTCGCTGGGAGTTGTTACAGTCCTGAGGGGTAGTGGTTGTCCTGATAGGGTGGTGGTTATCCTTGCTGGGAGTTGTTACAGTCCTGAGGGGTAGTGGTTGTCCTGATAGGGTGGTGGTTACCCTTGCTGGGAGTTGTTACAGTCCTGAGGGGTAGTCGTTGTCCAGATAGGGTGGTGGTTACCCTTGCTGGGAGTTGTTAAAGTCCTGAGGGGTAGTGGTTGTCCTGATAGGGTGGTGGTTACCCTTGCGGGGAGTTGTTACAGTCCTGAGGGGTAGTGGTTGTCCTGATAGGGTGGTGGTTACCCTTGCGGGGAGTTGTATTGTCCTGAGGAGTAGTGGTTGTCCTGATAGGGTGGTGGTTACCCTTGCTGGGAGTTGTTACCCTGAGGGGTAATGGTTGTCATGATAGGATGGTGGTTACCCTTGCTGGGAGTTGTACTGTCCTGAGGAATAGTGGCTGTCCTGATAGGGTGGTGGTTACCCTTGCTGGGAGTTGTACTGTCCTGAGGAGTAGTGGTTGTCCTGATAGGGTGGTGGTTACCCTTGCTGGGAGTTGCTACCCTGAGGGGTAGTGGTTGTCCTGATGGGGTAGTGCTTGTCCTGAAAGGGTTGTGGCTACTGCCAGGTTGAGTTGTTATCCTAGAGGTCGTCATAATGGGAAATGATTATCCTCAGGGGAAATTGTTGTCCTCAAGGTGGAGTTGTTGTTCTGAGGGTAGTGGTTGTTTTGATGGTCAGTGGTTAGGAGTAAAGTTACAGCAATGCAGTATACATGTGTGCGTTTCTCAGGATTAGAGTAATACCCTGCCAGAAAGTCCAAGAGTGGGGGCGGGCATTCCACAAAGAGTTTCACACAATCATAAGTTTGATTTATCATGTGGCAGGCCTACAGAAATCAAACTTTAGATCGATCTTAACTCTTTGTGGAACAGGGTCCGAGGCAAGTAAAAAGTACTCAGATAAGTGCACTGCTCAATAACATGACCCACAGGAGAATTGGTCCAGAGACATTTCATTATCATAGGGTTGTAATGGCTACTACTAGAGGATTAAAAGTGGACAAACACATATTCAGGCACAGAAGAAGAGTTTCAGAACAGCTAAAAAGATGATGGATGAGCAAGTGTTATAGCTGCGGTAAGCTGAGCCAGGGCGTCCCCGCCCATGACTGTTTATTCCCACCAGGGATTTGCGGTCAGTTTACGCCTTACCATCGGGCACAAACTTCACAAAATGCAGCAAACATTTTATGGGATGAAGCCCTTTAAGTGAAGATTCTGAGATTTTGCAAGTAATATCCCACAACACATAGTTCCATATTGCAAAGCATGTATGAAGTAGAGCTGCTTTATACATGACATAGAGCAAAGTGGGGGGGGGGGGGGGGGCAGGGACACTGCTTCCTGGTCCACACCACAGACTCTGGTGCAAGCTTTTGGACCCAACCAGAAGTGGTTGGTTCTCTTGCTTGGAGCTCAGCACTAAAATTTGTCTAGCTTTTACCCAGTGAACAAGTGATGAAGCTTGAATATGTGAAAGCCTGGTGTTTCTACGGAGAATATGGTCAAACCAAGAGAAAACAAAGAGATCCCACAGCCAGTTGGGCTAGCTGAAAGATGGTATCATGGTAGGGTTGAGCAGAGAATATGGTCAAACCAAGAGAAAGTAAAGAGATCCTTAAGCCAATGGGGCTAGCTGACAGATGGTATCATGGTAGGGTTGAGCAGAGAATATGGTCAAACCAAGAGAAAACAAAGAGATCCTTAAGCCAATGGGGCTAGCTAACAGATGGTATCAGGGTAGGGTTGAGCAGAGAATATGGTCCAACCAAGAGAAAACAAAAGAGATCCTTAAGCCAATGGGGCTAGCTGACAGATGGTATCAGGGTAGGGTTGAGCAGAGGCCAGTAAACACTTTAGTTTCCCTTTCCACAAAGAGGTCATTGCAAAGAAAAATAGAGAGTGTTGCTGCCCTCTCTGTTGAAAGGTTAAAACTGATCTTCACATCGCTGAGTTGCACACCACCAATCAAACAACATGAGCTTTATGGAAACGATGTCATGGCATAGTTACTGACACGACAATTCATTCGAGCGTATGAACCGAGGAGAAAGGTTCACACAGCAGCATGAAAATGTTAAGGCTCTGTATCCCGTGACACTAGCTGACGACTGGCCTCCCCCGCATCTGAAAAATAAATTCAACAACAAATGCCATGCATGGGGCCTGAAGGGATATACGTCAAGGACAAGTGTAAATACTTAGCGAAAGCTTACTGTTACCTTCTAGGGGGGAGTGAAGGTCTGAAACTAATTTTCCTGGAATAGGCTTGAGCTCCTGATTTGACAGCCTTCATCGTGGGATCATAAGGTCTAAGAAGTTTGACATTCTCATTAGAAATATGTTACGAAAAGAGTGACACATTGGTCGGATGCTTATCTGTGTATTATAATTATGGGGGTTGTTCTACAGTATGCCTGTAGCTAGTATCCTATTTCTGTTGGCAATACACCTCCTCATCAGTTGTGAACCATTGATAAAAGATAAAAACATGGTAATACCTTGAAAAAAAGTTGACTTGAAAAGCAGAGGAGGCAAAATTGATGCCAAAGTTTCAATGACGGATTCATGCTATTAAAGTCATAGTCGTGTTTTTTAATTAACATACTGTACCAATGGTAACTATTGCTGTAACCTAGTCGAACTAAGAAGCAACAACTTTATTGTATTTAAATAGTATACATATTGTCTGAATCCAAGGAAAGTAGCTATTACCAGGGGAAAAAAAAACTCTACAAACCCCAACTCACCTGGCTCGCTTATTAACTAATGACTCACTTCGTGTCTTGTCACAACAACTGCACTCCGATCTTCTGCACCAAGAGTGCTGGTAACCTATACAACACAGCATCTAGTGCCACCTGGCCTAAAGACAGACTATTATTCCCTTCCCATTTGACCTTCCTTGAGTGCCAGTAGTGTGTTGTGTTGAGACAGGTAAATGACAAATAAGTAAATAGGCCTGTTTTGACAGGAGGTTGAGCGGAGACACTTAACTTGTTGTTCAAGTTTTGCAGTTGACATAAGAGAAAATTATGCGCAATATCTTCATGCTGATGTCTTTTTTGCTGCTTGGACTCCAGGTTATACACATAGCAAGTTGTAATTGACCATTTTTTGCTGAAAATTTGAGGCAATATGTCCTTTAATAAGCTTTTACCTTGCCATCACTGCATGGTGGCATGTTGTAATTGCAAATGTAGCAGATTACCCTGAGGCGGCAGAAAGGTCTATTGAAATAAAATTATCCAAATACCTCAGGGGTCAAATAAGTATTAAAACCAGACTCCACTCTTGTCAACTGCTTTCAGAATTTTAACTATTTTCAGAATGTATTTCAAAGTAACCATTAATTAGTCAACCGCACACAACTTTGCATGCACACACACAGAGAGCTTCATGGGTACATGCACACAGATGCACACACACACACACGGATATTCACCAGAAGGCATCCCATACCTGTAACCTCATTTCTCGTTGAAGGGATACAGGAGATCCGTACTGAGCGATCTGTTTGACACCATCGGAGGCGTAGCCACCTTCCTCCCACATGGTGTATTCTGACGAATGAGTGGCGCCGATAAGATCGGACCAATGATTACCCCTGCCTTGTATTAATGGAAAAAAGTAAAAAGAATGAAAAACATTTGTTGGAAATTCACTGCACAAAGTAAATAGCAATTTCAAACTGAGCAGCGATGTGGTTGCAGTCCACACATAAATAAAATTAGGACAAAACTGAAAAAAATCTAATGGGTATGAAGAAATGAGACATTTTTTTCTTTTTTTAGCTTAATAAAAGGCATTGAAATGACAAGTTTCTCTTCTTGAAATACGCACTTAAAAGCAAAGTATCAAATGTAGGTATGCACACATAAAAACATACCTAGATTAACTGAATTAGGATCATGATAACACACAAAGACCAAGATGGAAGTTCTATGAGAAAATACCCTAGGATGTAGCTTATGTTGACAAACACATTTAAAATAGGTGTGAGAAACATGGATTGTTTTACAACAGTGGGTATGTGACATTTCTCAATTGATGTACAAGCATGAGGCAGTATATTTTGGTTTCATACCGTATTATAATACAACAGTTTGAGTATTAAGTATAAATGTCATATGACAATTTTCAAATCCAAGTGGGAGAGCCCTCTGAACCAATCAGCAGACTCCTCTGTAATATGACAGCACACCCTTAGTTGTCATAGCAACGGCGAGAAGCAAATCATTTGGGGGACGACAAACAACTTTCACAGCTTCCCTAAACTATGATGCTGGGCAGCTGGAGTGAAGAACAGCCCTTGAAAACATTCTCCGCAAAATAGACGTGAATTACTCATGTACCAGCTCTCACTGCATTAACAATGCCACATTGGAAAATGGTACTTATCAACACCCATTTGGGAAGTCATTTTTCCAATAATACTTTCAATCTCACTCACCTGCTGGCATTAACAAAAGCCACCACCAAAACCCAGCATGTGCCTTTCTGATATACTATATGCATCACACAGCTCAGAATGAGCATTACAATATCTAAGCAAATATCTTTGTTGAAAGATTGAGTTTAACATCTGCTCTTTTCTTGAGAATGAGAAGAAATCCCCTTGCTGTCCCCTTTCTCCACCTCCCTCTCTTCACCTTTAAGATAATAAATGTACTCAGCGTTGAATTGAGCCAGTTTACTCAGAACTTGCAGGAGGTGCAAGGTCAGATGAAGAGGTTACTTTTCCTTCAACAACAACAAAAAAAAAAAGCCCACAAAGAAACCAGCCAGAGAGAAGAGATTCCGGAAAAGGAGCATTCTGGGTACAGATCATCAGGTCATGAGTGATCTTTTTCCCATTTTCCTCTTGCCAAATGGACGAAACGAAAAACCTTCAAAAATGGAGGCCCAAACTCTGATGGATAAGAGCAGTGAACTACATGTACCATAAGTAAGTTAAATATGGTGATTAGGACTGAAATTACCTGATGGATAATCCTTCGGATGTGTTTCCACTGTCCACTGTCCGTAAAAAGAAAAGTCATACTCCGCGACACTGCAGGCACAGCACTCTGGGACAGGCGTGGCTTCTGTGACTGGTTCTGGATGAGAAGAAAATGACTAATCTTTTCCAGTAATAACACATTATGTACAGTACAGTTACAGAACACCATCAAAATTAATCCAAAATGTTGGCAGATGTTAGACTTTCGATATAAAGCCATCAAATTCTACCTCAGCCCACCAGCTGTAATTCTCATTCAAATATGCTTGCGAAAACTGGTGTGGAGTATTCACAAGTGACTATACGTACCCTTCGCTAACACGTAAGGCTTGCTCTGGGAGCATATAGCCTGGACACGATAGGAGACACGTTGCAGTGTCTCAAAGCGTAAGTTTAACAAGGTTGATGGTGATCATACAGGGCATGGTGCTGGAACTTTAATTCGGGTACACGCAACTAAAGCTGCATCGAGCAATGCGTAAGTCAGTGTTAGCCAAGCGTCAAATTTATTCTTACGACGTGAATCGAATCAGTTTGCATAGTTGAAATATGGTCATCAGGACGGCAGTAAAAATTGATCCCAAAACTTATCTGGCTTAGTTATTAATGAACGACGCAGTTACCTGTCTCAACCACAACAAATGCACTCGCATCTGCAGAGTCAAGAGTGCCAGTAACCTTTTTATCACAGCCTTTGGCCGCACAGACAAGCCAAAAACTCTTCTTCCAACTCTTTGATCCTGTTGAGATGAGCAGAGTGGAGGTTCTGAGACATTTCTGTCTGCATGTCTGCCTTTATCGCTACTTTCATCCTCCGTCCAGCACGCCTTGACTTGCAGTGCATTTGTTGTGTTGTGACAGGTGAGTAAGGAGTGAAGTATATCGGGTCAGGTGACCTCATTTGGTTCCCACTAAGTGAAAATTCTGTTTCCTCTCAAGTTTAATTCATGGGTAACATTTCTAAGTATAGGCCAATAGTCATGGGCTAACAGTAAATAATTGCTATTGCCAAGCTTCATAGGTTCTAATCTATAACTTTCAATCATAAATTACATCAAACTTCTAACAATCCTCACATTTTTTTTTTCACACAAATAACTCGTGAATGTCACAGTAACTAACTAACAAATTTCACTGGGAATAAAAAATTTCCTTTAATTGGCTGGAAGCTTTCATGGAGTTTGAGGAACAGTAGAGTCTTCAAAAATTCTTGATAATTAAAATAAATAAAAACAGTGCTTTCAGACAAAAATTTTCCTACACATGCACATTTAACTACTCAAAGCTGTTTTGTTTGATCACAGGAGTAGGATTAACGTGAGCAGCCTCTTACTTGACATATCTCATAATTGAGTTACCCCCCTCCTACATAGCGACACATTGCGTTGATTTCGAAGAGTGTCTGAAGAATCTGAACTGTGCACCCACATGGCAATGATTTTACTTAGCATATTCCTATTCAAGTCTGATATCAAACAGTTTCGTATGAAAACCATCCAAATTTTTGAATATTTTTTTACCCTGTCTTGTACTGGCTGCCGTGAATTACGCGAGAGGTGTCTGGTCACAAATTTTTGAAAACCAGACTGAATAATTATCTAATCACTCCCGAACTGTTCATCTGTATGCGACGTGGCCGGGATCCTCTTCGTTGGATCGGTGAGATGTGTCAGGTTTGAAAAACGTCAGTAAATTTCACTAAACAAACTCAGATGACTCTTTAATGCAAAGTAAGTCAGGTGTCTCTTGTGAAGCCATCCAAATATTTTTTTTTTTCTGTTCCAAAACTTTGACCTGTCATGACAGTCTCATATAAAGCCACATCAGGCTTTCACGGTGCTGATCGACTTGAGTCACATTAAAATTTCACTGGTCTACAACTTAAAGGGAAATAGAGCGTTTAGAACACACCAACATGACATACAAAAGAAATAGCTGTAGTCATTTTTAAGCCATCCAGTCTCATCAGTAAACACCTGCCAAAGCTTCATCTCCTCAAAGCATTATGCATGTGATGAGCAACGGAAGATGCATCATTTGAATTTTGAAAAGTTTGGGTGAACAAATTAGTGTTGAGCAACTAATAACTGAGTTTCTATCTGTGAGAAACTTATTTTTTGAAAAGAAAACTGCTGCCCTTCGTTATTTTGAATAATCTATCATTCTGCGTCCACAAACATTGGTTTTAATAATATGGATGTTCTCCGTAAAACGAACGCCCTATTTCCCTTTAAATATACAATCTGTCATTACCAGATACACAATTTACCGACATCACTAATCACTATCATGTGACAGATAAAATCCCAAAATTGTGATTTTTTTTTTTTTTCGTGGTGCCTACAAGCACAGCAAATTGCCTTGATAACAAAAACAATCTATCTAGATAGAAAACAAAGTTTACCTTTGACAAATTTGTTGGGACTGAAGAAAAAGTTGGATAAGGTAAAGCTATCAAGTGATTGTGTGTGCACAGACAAACCAGAAAAATAAGGTTATGTTTTACCAAACGATTTTCTTTATTTATAAATGTACAGACAAGGTAATTTTATAACAGAATAGATCATCAATCAAGGAATGAAAATGACAGAAAAGCAATGGAAACTGCATAAAGACAGTACAACCAGGAATCATATTTCAAAATCAAGAATTCTTTCTAAAAGTGCTTACATCATGAATATGCAGCAGTACAGGTCTAACTATATCAAAAACACACTGCTCAAGTCTTTGCTCCAGGATCGGAAATTATAGTACCTAGTGAAGTAAATAAAGTACTGTATGGATCTACAAAGCGTCAATGATCAGCTGAACATTTCAACCAACTGAATATTCATTACTTGTATACTTGCCCCTGACTTGCTCAAAGAAGCACAAGGTTACGTTGAATGAAAACTGCCAACCACTAGATTATCTTGTTTTACATTTTTGTCATTATTTTAGAAGAACTTGAAAACGTAAGGCAGAATTCATCATGTGCACCCTTTTTATAATCTCAAATTGTTTGAATGACGCAAATAAAAAAACATACTAAACCGTTGAACATGAAATTTCAATGTGTTTACATCCACACTTACTCTACTGGTTTTGAGAACTGTTGGCAAAATTTTTCAAATTATTTACACCTGACAAACTTTGGCTGGATGCACAAATCTGTATGGTCTCTTTGGCAATGTTCTCGACAGAAAATTGTTTTAGTAAAGGTCACTTTCAAAACTAAAATTGCTCTTTCAAACTCAAGTAGAGAACAGTTATGTGACCTAAGGAAAAATAAATAAATCATTCCAAATAAAACTGTCGAGTAATATATATGTCAGACATTATGACATCACAAGTAAACCAACCAATGAGGAGTCCCTTTCTGACATATTCTAGGCTTGGAGCATGTGAACATACCTGCAGGTATTAAGAACAGATCAACAGACCACATTGCCGTTTGAAAACCAACCGTTGAGACCGGTGCTTTCTTACAAGCAGCGTTCAAAAAAAGGAAAAAACCTGGTGAATGTGACATCAGAACATTTTAATGCTGTCCCTACGACGCCAAGATAGAGGTGAAATATACTCAACTTACCACCTTCGCAGAGTCGAGTTGAGAGGTTACCCTCATCCATGAACCATACTTTTCTGTGCATAACTGATGCCCTTCAAAAGAGGAAGAAAAAAGTCTGGTGATGATGGTTAAAAGATCCCAAATTTACCTTAGAGAAACAAAGCAAAACCTGGCAGCAATATGCATCGCTGGGACGCTACGTCAGACATCTAGGATTTCAACATCCAAGGCTTGCTTTTATCGTGGTTTCTTTGGGAGGACCATTAACGTTGCTCTGCTGAGAGCAAAACACAAGTAGGATCGGTGAAGAAGAGACTAGTGAACACTATAATATTGGCCTGATTTCTTCTAAAAAGATGCTGTCACAGAAGTGCAGAGAATGTCGATGACACTGTGACGGAGGGATCATGCTCCCGTCATGTCATAAAGTCTGATAACATTCAAATGTTCTTACTTGATCTGCACACCATCTGGTGTCTAAAAAAGGCATGAAATCGGTCAGTACAGTGTTACACAAAACAAAAAATCTCAAAACTTATCTACTGGGAGGGGGGGTAAGGGGAGAGGGATGTGGAATACATGGTTGCATTTTTTGCATCGAAACTTCCACCAATCAAAAGTATGTATGAGAATGTCTGATACTGCTGTCAGGTATCTGTCTGTCGGTGGACACTCTGAACATCTGAGTTGTGCTATGTTGATGAAAGTTTGACGCGTGATGCACACAACCAGGAGATTTGGGGTGTAGACAACACAGAGGGTAGGCCTATACAGTATGCAAGGGGTACACTGCTTTAATTATTAAACATACTATGGAGTGACGACAATGAACATGGAGAAAACACCTTCATCACAGTTTGAACTGCAAAGTTCAATGTCGATGGGATGAATTAATGTTTCCTATCTTTTCGACTAACTCCATATCCTGACAAAGATTGACATTCAAAGTGATGACGATGATGATAACGATGATGCAGAGTGCTGTACATCAAGTAATGGAAAATTGGGGCTGAAAGAGGCAATAGAGGAAAGGCACAATAAATTACTGTTAAAGGCCAATCACACTTCTTCAAACCCAAAATTTGTGTGACTGCACTCATGACAATAGAATTAAGTGCTGGTAGATAGTTCCCAGTCATGCTTTTAATTCAATTGCACACACCTCTGTCACAAAACACTTTGGTCTATTCATCAAGTATGAACATACTTTTGGTATTCCTTTTGTTGTTGTTGTTTGAGACAACCAACGATCTCATCGAATCATCCTTAAAATCTGCAGGAGAACACGACCAGTGCAATGAGAGGATAATACCCAATTCTAACCAGTGCTGTAAAGTTTGTGAACAGAAGCTAGTGGCCAGTAGCGTTGGCACCACCTCTAGATTTCCAGCCGGGGTGCCCGCAGTTCGTAGTCTGTAGGGTACCTGAACCCCAACTTCTGTTAGGCTACGAGTCGTGTTAATATTTCGCTTCGAATACTAATATTACAACACCGTGTATCTTACCTACAGGTACAGTATAACAATAGAGAGTTCCTGGGTGGCACAGGTGCCTGACATTGTCACACATGCAATTGAAAGTCAGTGAAAAGTCAGTTGGATCCAGTTGGCAATTCAGAACCAGGTAGTGACATCCTCAGTCGGGTACCTGGCACAAACACGGATAGGGGGCTTGAGAGTGCCATTACGACCAGGTTGTACCGCCAATGATGGCAAACCCTCTGGTTTTTGTGATCCATTAATCAAGGATATATCCAACGACATGAGAACATCGTCTTCACCGTTATCACGCCTACGTCCTGAAGAAGTAACGGCCTTGGATTTACAGAAACATTCAGATTGTCAGGCCAGGTTCGGTGTTCACTTCTGACTCAATTTACTGTGTTGAATAACTTGCATCGATTTACTGTTGATATTACTTGAACTTCTGAGAAAAAAAAAATCATCGTTTGCGATCTCTCCCGAAGGATCGCAACGTCTCGAAAAGCCGATGTTCGGCGCAAACTCTGGATGTGACTGCGGACTGAGGGAGACGGCAAGGTGATCACCTTCAAGGGTCTCATATTTCACACACTCTTGACTCTGAAAGGGACCTGCGGGCCATCTTTGATTCAACATGAATCACAAACAGCCTCTCGGTATAAACGTTATGGCTTGATTTACAACCTCTGAAAATCGGTCATTAAATGTGCGGAAATTTTTACACTCAGGCAATGAAACGTGATCCGTGTACTTGTCCTAAAGTGGAAATACAAAATTTGCAAATCTGTAATGAGACAATTAGTACTACAAAGACATATCCCCCTCCCCATTCTGATACTCTGACCAAAAGTAGCAGTTCTTCTGTGTTTTAAAAGGCCAAATTTGGTGATTTTCCATGGGTAACCGTACAGTAAGTACAAAATTCAGTGATTTCTGTGATGTAATTTCAGTTCTGTGTGCACATATTCCATGACCACTATAAGCCTTACCACAGTAATCAGTGACTTGCACATAGGGGGCCTATGTTTTACCTGTTTCGAAGTCTAATTGAGTCTATAAAAATTATGTCTAAAATTTAACAGATTTTATGTTTATATTTTTTTTCCTTCATTATTACGTCTGTCAAGGAAAACCATGCGCTTCTTGAATTTCTGTAGCTTTCCATTCTCAAATGCTGTGTTTTTATCCATTTGCCCATGACATGGAAAACTTGCCACTTCATACAGATACCAAGCGCAAAGTAAACCTGACCACCATGTTGACGCACTTGATTTCACACTGATGTGGTCAGCGTGTACTCAGCATGTCATAAAATCATGGCATGTTTATCAGTGATGAACACAATTTACCGTGTTTACGTTGCTTATCAGGCCTCAGCGTGGGGTTCTGATCCCGTCGTGGTCCTAGGTCCATGATGGGGTAAAAAAAAGCGGCCTCTGACTTGCTTTTCCTTAAGTTACAAAATCAATCTGAACGTAGATAGAGAGGATGCCCTGCCTGTTACAGACTCTGACTCCCATGCTCCAGGTCACAGGAGGGTTTTTGATGGCTGTGTTATTGCCATGTGCAATTTGCTAACATTCTCATCTACTGCAAGTTAAAATACAGACAAACAGATGAGGAGAAAACAGACACACACAGCTAATACGACATGCCTTCGGCGAGTCTAGATTATACCTAGATCTGCTAAGAGATGTCACTGCACGTACTGTACCGTCTGTAAACAATGTCGCATAGAGAAAATCCATTCCTATCAAGAATTTTTTTTTTTTTTTGAAGAAAACCTTTATTTCATCTGTGAAGCATTTTATGCCGCCTACCTTGAAATGTTAAGTACTACAACTTGGGTCTGTCTATCATTTCTAAAAGCTTTCACAAAAAGGGTAAACGTGTTCCTTCACATTCTCACCTTGACATATATCACAGGTAATCTATTTGTATGAAGCATCTCTGGGAAAACCACATATAAGGCCTGCCGTGATATTTTCATCAGTGAAACATGTTTAGTTCGATGCCAGTGTTTCTGACTTGTGACTGACTTGCAGGGTAGATCCCATTTGAGTTATATTTCCTACAAACATTGATAAATTCCAACAATTCTGCCCTTGGGCATAAATACGATTAGTACACAAATCCACAGAAAGAGTTTTTTTCAAAGCAAAGTATGTTTTTTATTTCCTCTGCTTTACTGCTGTTTAAAAAACTTAACATGATTTCTGCATCTCATTTTTTTTTTAACAAGTACTAACTAAGTGTTGTCATATGCTCAAGTCTGAAAGTTGTTTACGAATGACAGGCAAAAGATGTTGAGGGGAAGGTTTCAGGAAAGTACTCTACTGAGAGACAGTTTTATCCTAACAGAAATTTTGATACTCTTTTCATACGGAAAATATGTTACATGACTTGATCAAAACAATTAAATATTTCAAGTTCCACTTAACTGCTGCCTGAGTATAGGTATAGATCTGTGGAAAAGGTCTACATGGCCCTAATTCTAGAACTGCTACAGTAGAAAGGAAAGTTCTCTACAGTAATTATGTAATCAGATTATGATGCACTGAACATGCCAAGTGAAATGTACAAACTATCCTGCACCGCTTTCTTGCTTTTAGCATCTTTAATGTGAGCATCTTGCAAGGGAGCTCAGCCTTGGAATACCTTCTCTTTTGGTGGATATATCACCTGAACAAGAAAACACAGCCAGTGTTGCTCATTCTCTAACATGGAGCAAAAGATGTCAGTCACTGAGGGAAAGCCTTTCACAGTCAAGTCTATTTGCTAATTAAAAACAGCATTACAACATGATTCCTATGTAAATGTTCAATTTAATTTTATATAACATAGTCTGTTTTTTTTTTTTTTTTAGTGTAATCCCAAATTTGAAACTACTAATAATCTGAGATATCAAATTACTGCATACTTGATGATTGCATGGAGACAAGCCTAGGGTAGGGTAAATTGAAATTTTAAAGAAAATGCCATTGGACACACAAGAAAACACAAATTCTGGGGAAGGAAATTTACAAAAGTTAAGTTACAACCTTTAAAGGGGACCAACCTCAGACAGCAATGTAGCTTCTAGGTCTCATGCTGATCCGGTATCGCAAGCCCTACTGCAAAAATTTCAGTATTTTGGACCCTACCGGTCATTGCATGTAATTAGCAAAGTCAGTTCACACATTTTATTTTATACCTACTAGCAGGAAAAATAAAAAAAAAATTCCAAGGTTACTTTTAACCAGATGAAGATTCACTTCTTAGCATTACCTCTTAATCTTGTGGAGATGCACCTCTGAGTGGTTAGTTCCACAAAAGGCACATTAAGGCATGAAGGCAGTGAGTAGCAAATTCTGTGATACGTTCAGGTTCACGAGACTACAAGCCCACAAATATGCGTTTCCCTCAACATGAATTTCACCACGAATACTGTAAGTTACTTCAGTTTTCAGACAACTCGATGCACAGAACCATATTCTAGAAACTGTTTTACAGCGCCCTCGGTGCGGTCAGCCGCAAACCAGTTGACTACTGATGCAAACTGGTCTTCAAGAGAGATTCACAAAATGTGTGCACGATTGATGTTGGTGAGAATTTTCGATACCAGGACAGATTCAAGATTTGGCAAGTTGCAGACTACTGTATATGGTGTGAGGATAAGCTGTACTATATTCAAAAAGAAGAATACAAAACCATTCAAATTATTTTCTACATCATAATACATTTTTTTTTTTTTTGTCTCCAGCATCTTTCTGTAGAGAAATAAAGCTGAAGGTAAAAGCAAAGGATCCATGCCTTCTCACAGGTCTATGAGTTTGAGAGCAAACGGATAGGTTGCTATGCCTGACTGAAAGATGTTCAATCAAGACGATAGTAATCACACTCAAATACATTCTGTATGTTCTACTGAATTACTGGTGCTACATATCCTGTCACTGTGAAGGGGAGTCTTCACAAATACAAACAGTTGATTAAAATATGAATGCAGCTAGTAAATCTCACACAACTTAAGAGGGGGAATAAACCATAGTGTAGCACCCCCATAATTTCTGGGTGGGTCATATTCCATAGTTCCCAGACCTCCATCTATCCCATTCCCCTCCCCCCCCCCCAAATATCCATTCACCAATTGGTAGAATGTGCTTCTAGCATGTGCAAAAATCTGAACAGTTTTTGTAATTTATTCATTAAAATAATTTAGTCAAATCCTGCACTGCTAAAAACTTGTGTATACTTGATATTTCCTTCCAATAATTAAACTTTAAATACTTTAATTAACAATGATATGTTGTAAACACCATAGTGCATATGATGTTCTCACCTTCATTAGGTTTAATGAGCTTTTAACAAAACAACATCCTCTTTTTACAATGTCACTACCTATTTATATTCATCTACATATAGTACAATATATGGTACATTGGTCACACACTGAAAAATGCTTTGAAATTTGCGAACAGCCACCTCGAGTCGTAAAGGGTTATGAGCTGTGCTTCGAATGCAAATTTCGTCCTTGCGGGCCTGTGCTGCAGTGCTGTAAAAGATGAGAACACACAATACTCACAGCAATGATGTTGATATCACTGAAAGTTGGTTGTTGACAATAAACGAAAAGAATTAAATGCAGTGGACATAAATACGTTGACCACATAGACTGTGCCGCTGGCGAGTGAAAATCTGCAGGCTCGTCGGTGAATACCATGAATATTTCAAATGAATTCAAAGCTGACTGACACAGTTTGTACAAAGTCAAGCAGTCGCCACATGTCGCCTTGATGAGGTATCCGCATACTTGAGCATGGCACACCCTTAGCTGGAAATACGTTTGATATCATTCTCAAAGTTTTGGCTTTACAAAATCTGACGGGGATGGTAAAGCTTGGAGATAAACTGTTCGAGAGATAAAGAAGCAAAACATTGTACTTTGAACTGCTTTTGCACCAAGTTCGATGTTCACAAACAGCGATTCCTTACACTGCAGTATATCATGAACACTTTCACACACAACGCTTGTAAAACACGAGAAGAACATTTTTGGGAGTTCTCAGCACCGAGCTACTACCTTTGTGGAAATATATGACGGAACCTTTTTACCTTACATGAACTTTACCACTGACGATTAATGTATCAAATAATGTACTTGCACTACTTTAGGGAGGACCCAATCAAACTTGATGTTGGTTCTCTCCTTGGAATACTGTTGTGTTTGCAGACGCTACAGATTTTGAAATCCCAGTTGATCTCAAATTTATGAACTTTGTCCATGCTTAGTCAAACGGAAGATCTGTAGTCCATCTGTACTGGTTTGACTATCTAGGAACTGAAAAAAAAATCAAATTTGGCAGGCACAAAATACCCTCTTTTGTGGGTCAGACCTCCAAAGAGTTGTGACCCACCCAGATGGCGATACCAACCAAGTTCTTAAAAAGAGGCAATTACCAAGGTGCGGTGCCAGGTTCTTATGTGCTGCGAGTAATTAGAGTGAGTTAAATTTAGGATTTTGTGCAAAACACATACATACTGTACCTGTACACATACTAAACCCAACCACTCACAAATGCCACCATCTTTACCAGGATTCTGTCCTTGATTCATGCTCTGAACTTTCATCTCTGCTGATGCCATCTGATCTTTGACCTTCAACAAATGCATTAATGTTTTGCACACATTATGAGAAAACAATCACTGTGTAACTGTCCTAAGTTCTTCCCTTCCCTCGCCCCTCCCTTTTTTTTCTGCATCAGCAATGTCTCCATGGACCACACCACCATCACTGTACTGGTTATCAGTGTCACGCTATGTCACCAAAAGCTGATGAAGTCGCCTTCTTCAATAAGAACAATTTAACATGGCCAAACTCAAAAACAAAGGTATAATTTGCAAGCTTTTTGTCTTGACTCCCTCTAATCCATTAATGTACACCTAGTACATTTTCATCGTACAGAGCAACTTTGAATTCAGGACTTCATCTTCTTCCTCCTTCACTCCAACCCCTCCTCCTCCTCTTTTCTTTCCAAGAGCTGAGAACTTAGAAACTGTAATCCACCTTTTTAATTATTTAATACCAGTTTTGACCCTTTCTCTTCTTCTTCCTTTACCGCACCAACCTCGACATGATGGAGAACAGATTTTTTAACCTCCTGGTTTTCTTCAACACAATGTACAGGTATTAAGCACCTAGAACTATAAGCTATGCATGATAGCATTCACAGAATTTCACATGTAAATTTGCCACTGTCACTTAAAATCCCTCAAGTACAGTGTGCCCTTTTTTTTTTCTTCTTTTTTTTTTTGTGTTCACTGAGCATGATACTGTACGTGACAAAAGGGGATAGGTAATCTAAAGTTCTGCATTCCATCTCCTTAACAGCTTGTCTATGTCTGTTCTTCTTCATCCTTACTTTCAGTACATCCTCCTCGATACAATCGCGAACAGATTTGCATCTACTCGTTGCATTTGAAATATGTAATTTTAGCATTTACCCACCCTAAGAGCTTATCACAATGAATCTGCATTAACCCAAAGGCCAGCCTAGCTTCATCAACACCCTGACCCAGCAGGAACTTGTTGCCACAAACTGTTGGTCTTTGCTCTTGCGTCTTTCGTCATCGTCGAAACATCCTGCTCGGAAACAAACGCTGGCCGCCAGGAGTTGTTCAACTTGAGGAGAAGAAAGCGTGTTTGACTTTGAAATCAAAGTTTCATTATCCAGTATTGGGTTTCCATTAGACTTCACTCCTAGCAGCTGCAAACGTTCCCTACGATCCGAGATATCTTTCTTTTTTTCCGTGTGAGTCACGCGGCGGCATCTCTTGATGATTTTCCAAGTAATTGAATTCTGTTAAAAGGGGATCAACTCCGGCGGAGAGACCCATGGAAGCGATAGAGATTAGGACATCTTACATAAACAGGCTCCGTAATCCAGGCTGCAGAGCGATTTTAATCAAGAAATTGTGGGTACTGGTGTTTACATTGCGGGGATCCGAGGTTCCAAGGAGGAAATGAAGCGATTGTTGAGCAAATAATGACATTATTGAATTTTCATGTTTTTGTTTGTACCGATAAGAAGATTTGTTTGTGTATGGAGTGTTCATGTGTCCCTGCGTCATGCAATGCTAGGCAGCGTGTTAGTAATAGATTCAACTGGCATATGATTAATCAATGGACAGAACAAATCAGGGTAATTAAGTGATCACTTCTTTCTCCTCCCAGAATATGACCTAAACTAAGAGACACTTTACTATGCACACCTTTACAGGATAGTCTATGGCATGGCCTGTGGTCAGTCGCAAGAGAGATTTGGCTGCCTCTGCATTACAAAGAGAATGGTTTCATCATCCAACACATGCCACACAATGATTGACTGGGCATTGTTTGTGACTAAAAGAGAGAGAGAATGGCACCGTACACGATGCAGAGAAATAAATTTACAAATTAAAAAATGTAAAGGACTGATTTATTTCATACAATTTACTCACTTGAAGGTAACACAACCAGCACCCGGTTGGGACGGGGCCTGCCATTGGAAGGTGACCGACTTCTTAGATGAGGTGTGACTTAGATGAGTGACCCCATGAGGGCAGTCTTCTGACATCTGAGATTGACGGCCGTCCAAAATCTGTAAAGGCACGCAATTTTCACAAATTGGTCAACCTTCAAAACTGAGCTCAAGTAAGAATCAAAAATTGTTCTGCCTTTTGGAAATTAGCAGGTCTCTGCTGTTACTACTTCTAAAGCTACAATATGGTCAATGGAGAGGAGGCTGATATGAGAAGAAATAAAATCATTGATGCTGTTCGTGTGACACCACAGAGCAAATTCTAATTTTCACGTGAAGAGTGACGCTGAATGGCTTGACGAAGTTACTGCAACCTCAAGATTTTGGCTATTCTGACCCTCGTAGTTCATGAAATACAGAAGCAATATTGATAGTACGACACCAAAGCTGACACCGTCTAATCTAGTAAGAACCACCGGCAGACGACCCGCCCGAGATGATAATGGTCAATTCAAAACGGTCAATTATATCCTCAACTACTTTAATGTCATGCATACAAACTTAGTAGGTATCCCAAATGCAAACAAGCACACAAGTACCATCTCCTGGGAGTTGTTACAGTAGTTCCATCAGGAAGCTGCTACTGTAAGTAGCAGCTCCCTGAGCAATTATATCATATTGTCATTTACTTCACCTTTTTTTTTTTGGTATTTGTTGGTCATTTCACATCTTTATTTTGGTGTATATTTGTATTTTACTGTACTATGTACAGCATTTAAAAACATTTTCTATGGACTGGATGCTTCAAAAAATAGACTGATTATGATTATTATCACGAGTTTCCGAATATGGCTTAGATGTTAAATTTCAAGTAAAATTTTAGTCGGTGAGGGCCAAAATTTTCCTATAATAATGAAGAACAGAATGGTAAAGTTCTTTGAAATCACAGTGCAGACGTCCCACTTACTCAAAGACATAACGATTGTACTAGTCAAATTGGACTTTGGTAACTTACACGAAGGTACAGTAGTTTGTATGGACCATGTGATTTATCCTCCTGAAAAGCCATCAAAAGGCTCACATTCTGTACTTGAGACTTAATTCAGTCATGCTGATATTTAGTATGCATTGTCGATAGACCGCGACTGATTGAGAGTTCTCTTGAGGAACCAATCTTCATCGCCTTCAAACCTGAAAACCCTTTTCTTTCAAGGTACAGACCGAGTCTTAAATTGAAGATGCTTTGAAATTTCTCCAAAGGCCTACGTGCAGATTTATTCACAAATTAAAGGATCACAAACCGATGCAAATTTTAATTAATTACTAACACATTGGGAGGGAGTGCTCAGTTGCTCACTCAGAATAAACAACATTCGTTTCATTAGGGTAGAAACCGCTTTATTGCAGGTTGTGATTGCTATTGATAATGAGATGCGGTTCTTACTTTCAAAGGTAATGAATGGTCCTTCTGATACCTGGCAATCAAGATGAATTAATTACAGTGAAATATTCTGAAGGCATTTTGTTTAAACATATGAGGTCATTGAAAACACATGCATGAAATTCAGACATTCTCCCTTTTCTTTGTTTGTTTGTTTGACAGTCTGTCTGTTGACAGTTTGTTGGACATTTTCTTTATTATTTGGTAGTCGCTCTCCAGGTCCACAATTTCTTTAAACAGTTCCTTTCCTTTATGTTAAAATTCTTTTACACTTAACTGGTACACAGAGGTTCCAGTGCACCATAGGAAATGTAACTGAATGTACACTGCCTCTTCATAAATCCTCTTCTTTCCTCAAGATATGACGTTATCGATACAAAGAGAGACACATAGTGATAACAATTTTTTTCACTCAAGGAGCCCTTCAATACCAGATCCTCTTTTGTTTGCTTTTTTTTTTTTTTTTGGGGGGGGGAGGTGCATCAACAGCACAAATCACTGTTTTAGACGTACTCTGATACACAAAATTCATTGTCATCTCAAACCGTTAACTCCTCTGAACTGGTTGAGTCCTCTACCTCTCCCCAAACCCCCCAAAATTCTTCTTTTGGAATCTGCTTCAGACATGAATATTCATGATGCAATGTTTTATGCTATGGAATTAACTAGATTCTACATTAATTCACTGTGTGAATTGTACAGCACAACCAGTGCAAAGCAACAAGGGAACATTCGGTAACGCCCTCATCTCTATCCTCTATCTTAGCCTTATGATGCCTTATAAAAAAAAAAAAATATTAGCCTCCATTGTTAAACTTCCATCTTTTCCATCTGATGCTAAACTGGGAAACAACATCAAAATCCACATTGCTTTCAGGCTGAATTTCACTATTAATCATAGTGTTAAGAAAGGAGATTCATTTAGTGTTTTTGGTTAAACACTTTACAAAGATAAAAGAACGGCTATTCCCACAAGATTTTTGTACGTTTATCACATGACCGGGTAACTGCTAAAAATTATTGTTTGGCCTAAATTTGGTTATTTTTACTTCATTTTTAGACAAACACACCACAGTACAGTGGGCTATCCATCTTTTTACAAAGTTCTGCAAGAAGCATAGTCAATCTTTTAGTGCATTTTTGAAAACACATGAGTAACAGCACACCCTGCTTTAACGTGCCTTTCTTTGACGGTCTCATAAGTGTTAACATGTTGACGTACTTTACTGCATCATCAATCCCTTTGAAACTTTCTGACATATATATCCCTTTCTACTACACAGAACGAGCTTTTCCACAACATCAAATTTCAGATGACTCAAATTTTTGGGGGGCATCACATAAATTAAGTAAAAAAATTCAACACACCTTGTTTGTCCTGTTTGATGGTTGTAAAAGTGACAGAAATTTTCACAAAAATAGCAAGCACAAAACCCCTTCATTTTCTTTTTCTTTTTCCTGAAAGGAAAAGAAAAATATACTTTACCGACAGTTCTCCAATTGGTTCCCCATCATCATTCTCTGCGACGAGGACGAACCGTTTGAAGGACAAAGGTGGCGTACTTTGAACCAAAACTGAGCAAAGAAGAAACAAACGAAACATCATAGCACCATTTTTACAAGTCAAAAATAATTAAACTAATTAACAAATGTTTTGTATAAAATACAGAGGGAGCATTGTTTCCAATAAGCATATGTGGTTGAACTATTGACCGGAGTATATAGTTAATAAAAATAGTAAGTTATGTGGGTCTAAAGTATGTGTATAAAGTATGAATATGAGCATCATACATGCACTTGTAGGCCTACGTGTTAATTAATAACATAATTAGCTAATAAAGTAAAAATTTTATTACAATAAACTATAGCATTTTTAAAGGGACTCATGGAGTTGATATCAATAAGTTTGTGATGATTTCAAAGGGTACAAACACATGACAATTACTTACAATTAGCATAAGTATTCAAGTTTCACATCCAATGGTTATTAAAACGATTTGAATTTTTGACACTTACTTGTACTGGCTATGTGCATGTGAATAGGCTTAAGTACTAATATAAAAAGTGTCTGGTCACAAATTTTCACAAAACAAATTGAATCATTAATTACTCACTCATTAATGTTCCTTTGTATGTGAAACATTGAGATCCTCTTAGTTTGATCATTTATCATTAGTATGTTGAGAAAACTTGTAGGTTTAGACAGGTTTAGAAAAATTACAAAACAATTCAATGAGCCTCTTTATGCAGAGTGTGTATTTTCACCATTTGAAATATTTTAACTTACATTAACCAGTGAGATGAGGCTAGACTGTCCAACTGTCCATTACTTGGACATGCTCTAGGTGTCTCCTTCCCTTCTAGACATGAATGACCCTACCATCAATACCTCCAACTTTACCCTTTCCAAACATCCCAACCCCGCCAGTCTTTGATCCAACCTCTCAATATGCTGATCCATCCCTGGTCTCATCAATGTGTACCTTGATTCTGTCACAACAACATACAGTAATGACGCTATAGCAATACAATCTTTCCCACAATTTCATTTAATCATGAATTTTTTACATTGATGATGCTTCATGCTATGTTGATCACTGTAAAAGTGGAAATTCTTCCGTGTGTTACGGTCAAATCCCTTCCATGGGAGGATTTGTATACATACAAAATTTGCACACATTCCATGATTTCCCCTAGTCTAGCCACGGTAAACATTTACTTCCATGCATACTTTTTAGTAATTCTACAGTCCTATTGGTCAATGTCTTTAAAAAGAGATTTTTGCCCCATACAATTTGAATTTTTTCTTTCATTTTTCCTTCTCATTTAGTCACGGAAAGACATTTTTTCCATTCACTTCCCCTTTCTTCGTCTCAAAATGTCTTTTTTGTTTTAATTTTTCTGATGTGTACTCATTACCACTCTAACCAGCAGACTTGAAGGTTCCTGCCAGTGATATTCAGGAAAACAGTCCACCTGCCATGTCACAAAAATTATACGTGAAGGCTCACATTACACGTTCCTGTGCAGGAACTCATTTAGGGGTATTTTAGACCTAACCACACTTCACTGACCCTAACTTGACAATGTATGCTTCCTTTACATTGTCTCTATCATTCTCATAAAGGAAGCAATTTGCACACTGGTTTTTTTTCTTAATCCTCCAAATTAGCATGTACCACAGAGCAAGTGGAAGTTATCAGGGCTGTCAACATTACATGGTCAGCAACAAAAACCATGTATGCATTACTTCTGTCACACACCCACATGTATGTCCCTGGCATCCGCAAGAACAAATTCCAGTGCTATTCTACAACTGACAAATCTACTCCCAGTGAGATTTCAAACTCAGCTACCTGATGTATTCTGTTACACTGGGCTATGGATGTGTGTCACACTCTATGCAATGTATAGGCCTGTAAAACAATTGTTGTGCGGTAAATGTTACACTGTAGTTCAAGCAGGGAGTTCAGTGTTATTTTAAATGGAGATAGAATAAAAAATGTAGTTAAAGGTAACACTTTAAGATGGAAAACTCCAACCTGTGTGAAAATAAGGTTTGTAGTTAGCTTGAGTGTAATTACTTTCCTTTATTCCATTTTGATAATTCACCAAGAAACATCATTTAAGTCAACTAATTACTAATTCTTAAACAAGAAGCATGCTCAGAACCATACTTTGGTGTGTTGGTTGGTACTGCCAACAATTACGGAGCAGGTAACTCAAAAAAGCTAAATGTTTGATGACTAATTTAGGAGAAGTTTTTGGTAGTTTCCAGAATTAAGCCAGACATACAGATTCTTTTTTTAATGTTCTGACTTACAACCTCAATATTATATTGTCAACCGTCAAAATCTGAAATAAAAATTATTTATTTCCCTGGCCTTAAGTATGTTAATTTGCTGTGTTTGGCTTTACACTCTCTGTAATCTTCACTGTAATTAAATAAACAAACTCTTTGTAAGTGGATTGTAAATAAAAAACTTGAAAATATAAGCTTCTTCAAAGATAAGCCTACTGATTTAAGAGTTACCTCTGTTGACTTCCTCTCGGGGGCAGAAATACAGTGTAACGCCACATATACGAATCGAGAAATTCACAAAGTCCCAGCATCTGAAATTCCTCACTTAGCCTGATCGGCGAGCTTTCTTCCAGCTCCCTGACCTGATGGACAACCAGGGTCTGTGCGATTGGGTCGTCCATCAGATAACGAAATCAGTTTTGGGGGGGCTATACAGAGTAGAAACCAACTTTTGCCAATTTAACCTGGCTGGAAGTTTAAATAAATAAGTACATCTGTTGGTAACTTTGCATTGTTTATATCACAATATATGTGTGTGTGGATGGATCTGTGATAAAAAAACAGATAAAATTCCTTAAATATTTCAAAACTGTCACAGAAATCATGAACTGTTTTGGTCTAAAGAAAAAATCAAACAGAAATAGAGCCAGGAGATGGATGCTACAGTACCTGCTGGCTAGCTAGGGGGCAAAAACTAAGCATCACTCGGCCCAAATGTAGGCCGACACTTTGAATAAGAATGAGAGTATGGCAGTTTATTCTGCATTGATATACACTGGCATTTGTTGGCCTAACCTCAACACCTTAAATGTAATTATAGTTCAGGAGGAGCATGGTTGATTATTCATCAATGCAGACGGACACTTGGGACTTACTACAGAAGTAAACAGTGAAGAAGAGTGTCAATAGATACGCATCATTTATGATCCAATTTATCCCCCTTCAAAGTTATTCGGAGAATCAACCAGACACCGTACACGCCGTACTGTATTTGAGAGATTTTTCGTCCTCGGTCGCGTTCTGACAAACTGTGCTCGCTAGGTTGCACGACAGAGAAAGCGAAGCCACAGGATTCCCAGCCCTAAGGGTCAGAATTTGCGTTTCTGTAGGTGGACCTGTCCCAATGGCTCTTTGGGACTGCAACCTGTCTAAGAAACAGTGTGGGACTATCATTCCATGATGACTTTACTTTCACAACTTTCGTAATGCGTCTGATTGCAACTGACCACAAATACAAAGAGCTCTTGTGTTCTTGTAACAGACATGATTGCCCCACATCATCTGTTTACAGTAACTGCTGTGGATGTGGAAATAACTTTCGAGACCCTGATGAGGACATGCAACCTCACGCAACATAACACAAGGTTTTAAAAGTATTATTGAAATATTTCAAGTAGTACATCTATTCTTGTCACACATTTTCCCTTTAATATAAAATATTTACCTCCCAATTTCCTCAAAGCAAGAACTTATCTTTCAATATTAACACTACCTCTTTATGCCACTACACGCCACCCTTTACTGTATAAGGGCTGACTTTAGTCGTCTACCCCCTATGTTGACAATTGGGGGGGACAAGTAGGCCTACCCCTTGTGGGTATGGCCAGTGAACACCTACTGGGTCAAAGAAACTTGGGAAGCCTCTTAGACAATTTGGAAGACCAATAGAGCTACATCACCTAATAATAATACGTCAAGGGAAAACACTTTTCGGGTAAGTTTGTGCGATTACACTTACATTGATGAAACATAGAAACATGTACACACTGTACTTGTGTATGCTGTCAAATTGTTTGACAAATATATCAGTATTGGTTCTTCACTTTTCTTGAGGCAAAGGGGGATTTAACAGGAAAGAGCACGACAACTTTAAGGGCATGAAGGAGTCCAAAAGGTTGGAAACCACTGTTCTACACGTGAGGCGATTACTTTAAATGCATACCAATTATCAACCAGGATTGGATATGAGCTTATCTCTGGATTGCATTTGCACCATCTTCAGGGAAGGGATGCTGAAGGAAGCAAGCCATTTCTCTGAGTAAATCTTGTGGATAAAGTAGGCCAGTGCTACCTGCACATACACTATCATACATGACTAGCCTACCCTGCTCCTGGAAGCATCAATGGGGCACATGCAGGGTGGTTCCATGAAAATCACTGAATTTTTCCAAAACTGTCAAGTTTCCTTCACATACAAAATACAAATTGGTCAAACTTGAACTAAGCGGATCCCTAGTGTCACATCAACATTTATGAGTGAGGTAAAATACATGACTCAATTTGATTTTTGACAGTTTGTGACAAGACAATTTTTCACAAATTACTACTTATTCATTGGCACTCGACTATGGTTAGTAAAAACAAGGGTCAGAGATTCAAAAGATTTGAAACGCTTCACAACCATCACATGAAAAACGTAATTCACCACATAATTGTAATTGTCATGTAGTTGTTTTTAGTTCAAGATCCTCACAAACTTTATCAATGTCAGCTCAACGAGTCCCTTTAAGGAAAATACGAGCAAACTTGAGTGAAATTACTGTCCTACTTTCCTACTGTAGAGTCTCTTGCAATAAGAGCTGTTGTAAACAAATTTATGACAAAACATTTTTTTCACCACTCTGTACTGTTTAGGCATGCCTTTGGTTTTTCACTTTGGCTCACATAACAACCAGCAAAATTTTTAACAAATACAAAATAAAAATTATAAAATAATTTTGCAGGCAAAATGGAGATCTACCACTATTGCCAAGAAAAACTCTTGAAATTTTTATGATTTTGTGAAATAGTGCCTCAATATGGATTGATATCTTACACCCAGCAAAAATAAGTCCTATTAGGTAGTTTTAGTCCTATACCCTGAAACTAGACGGATCTAATGTTGCATGGAGAAAATCAATACTTTTAACTTAATTATAAGGGTTCCAATTTGGTGATACAGACGACATCGGGCAGCTGCCTCTCACACGGCTGGTAGGCCATCTCCATCTTCATCTCAACGCTGAACCCCTATGCACTATGCATCACCAAACTTAATTACTCGAATTGAATTCTCAGAGGAGTATATTCTTACGCTTAATGGATTGCTTTATGGGATTTGAAAACACATCTGGGGCATGTGTTCTCCATGGTAACGTACCGTCGGAGATCCGATTACCCTTTCAAGTTCACTTCAGTGATTACTCGGATAATATTTGCACCCTAATTGCCTGAATTTTCACTTAATGCCACACGAAGGTTTGTGTGTCTTTTATTAATAGCATTAAATTTAAAAAACTAGATCTAATGGAATATAGTGCCCGCTGTTGGGAAGCATTCTTTAAATTATGAAATGCAGCAATCTTTCTTGTTTGCACTATATCATTGCATCATATTCCAACAGACGACAGAATTTCACTTTTAAGTCTATGTATTAACTGAAATTGATAAATTTCACAGTTAAACTAAACATCTTATCGTCTCTAACAAAAAAATCAACCTTTTAAAGAATCAGGAAACTGAAAAATTTTCTCTAGCTAAAATGTTACAAAAATACAGGTCTGTCATAGGACTGATAGGTTTCAATGGTATCCATCACCGGAGATGAAAAGACAACGAAGAGAAACGTACCTTTGGACGTAACGTTCTATTGTGGTTAAACATGAAGTTTATCGTAAGGCACACATACTGCAGTGTCCTGTGGTTTTACACGTATGAAAAATAATTCCCCACTTGCAACTCACTGGTACTGTATGGGTAGAGGCCAATTCAGGGTATAAGGGGCGCTGTGCCAAACATAGTGTGAACATTCATTACATGACAGTACAGTGAGTTAAAATTTTCATGGTAGATTACCTATTACACAGAATTTCATTAGTGCAAGAAGTAATCTGTTACCCATGACTTTCTAGAAAAATATTTTGGCATCTATACATGTGTAGGCCTATGCGTACAGGAAAGTTGTCAATTCAAGATACTGTACTGTAGCATGCCAAGAAGGTGGGGGGGGGGGGGGGGGGGAAGAGGGGATGGGAGATCCATCGTTAAGGGCAGGACTTAACTCTTGGAAACAGGACACAACATGAGTTTCAGTCTGGCAGTGTGATCCAGGACAGAATAAGACAGACAAAATAACAAGAATACACTGATATTTATACCAATAATTAAGGAAAATAAACCGTCCCTTATACTCCTATTGGCTATGGGTGGATTGTCTATGAAATGCAAGTGATCCCATTGGATATCACTCCCTACTAGTGGGTGTGGTCAAGTAATTAGCTAATCACAACGACACTGATAGTTGACTAGTAAACATCACAAGACAACAACAGAAGTAAGACGCAGCTTACGCACATACGCACATCTTGACCCGCATGTTCATACTGACGAACAGACAGATGAACGGAAGTGCACAAGCGCATACCTACGTACATACATACCAAAACATAAATACCGCAACACGCACATACACATATCCGCCCACACGTACGAGCATGTATGGAGCGTTCCCACACATGCAGGTAGAGCTCACTCGTACGTATGAACTTAACAATTTAGCAAGACCTTACAAATTTACTGACGGTTCTCCGTATGTGCAGAAATGAATAAATATAAGAATCTAAAGAGTTAACTACCATGTCTATTCTACAAAAGGCAATTTACAATACATACAACTGTGATAGTGAGTCTCCATGTTGACTATACTAACTAAAGGTCTGCAAAATGGAATAGTGTAACTTGCTATTGCACGACAAGTGAATAACAGGGCATGAGTGTTACATTTAAACTACAGTACCAGCAGCGTACATGTGCAACGTGCACATAATGCATTTCCACCGATTTCTCTAATAATGTCTTTGCAACTCTCCATTTCTGAAAGTCCTCTTTTACATACATAGTATGTTACAAGTTAAGCATTATCAATTAGGACACATGACTACTATGCAATACAAAAAGCTTAAAATAAATCTCCAAAAGTAAAGGCTAAGGCTGCAGTGTTTAATATTCTCTCTCTGTTCATAATTTCCGGCTGTGCAAGTTATTCACTTGCCAAAACAATGAAAAAGACTTAAGTTTGAGCATGGACTAAAAATTCAATGAGAAGAAACGATCCTTTTTCAATAATTTTCAGCATTTGGCAAACCACATGGGTGCAAACATTATGAAAACTGGCAAAATGGTACACACAAACTCCAGCTTGCATCTTGGCTATAAAATCTCATTTACTGTGAAGGTTAGACACCGTAGATGACAATAAGCTAAAAGCTCTAAAATCAGAACTGTAGCTATAAATAGCTGTGGTCTTACAAATTCTTTGCTACCACCAACGACCAACGTAGAACTGTTGACATTGAAATGTTGCACCTCCAACCCCCCGTCCCCCCCCCACCCTTACTTCCACTAATCATCGCAGAGATGTACAGTAGTTCATCTGGACGTCAAGAAGATTTGTAGGTTTCTGAGTCCAGCAGTAGGGTTTAAGATGAAGAACTGCCAAAACAATGGCCTAGTACTGCTACAAATTTACTTCTAATTTTACTGCAGGCTCTGGCAGATTACTTTGAGGTGCAAATAAGGGAGGTTAATAGTCATCATTTAAAGATCCTCTGGGCAGTATACATCTACTTAAAGCTCCATCTTTTCTCTCATAAGATCAATTCATATTTAAGTACACTAAGAAACAGCTAATCTGTCTTTTTACAATGGCTGAATTTGTGCCTTGACAGAACTTTTCACAGAAAAATGCTACAGTGCTACTGCAGCACTTTTCAGTGCTTTCCTTGCAGATATTCATCTTAACTAGCGTAGAAGGGTACGGTGGTTTAAAGCCACGTATGATAAAGCCTTCTGGGACTGTAGTCTGTGATGTCTATCCAAACAGAATTACATTATTTCAACTTAAAGTGATTGCGTGTGTACAGAAAAACCAAAAAGATAAGATTATGTTTGATCTTAACTTTTTCTTTATTTTTAAATGTACACGCAGGGTTGTACATGAACGGACTATGTCTTTCAATGGAGGAAAATGACAGTAACTTCTTTGAAAAGCAACAGGATTGGCATAAAAACGGTAAAAAACAGAAATCATATTTTAAAATTAACTGTTCTTACTATAACCACTTACATAATGAATATGCAACAGTACACTTCTCACTAGTGTATCAAAAACATACTGTACTACTGAAGTCGTCGCTCCTTGGTAGGTATCGGGAATTGTAGTATTTAGTGAAAGGAAACACTGTACAGTATCTACAAATCACCTGCGAACTGAACACAACCTTGCCTGCGGCGTCAGTGATCCTGAGTTGTTAACTGAATATTCAATACTAGTATACTTCCCATTGACTTGCTCAAAGAAGCACACAGTTGATTAATGAAAACTGTCAACCACTACATTATTGTATTCTACACTTTCTGTCATCATGTTAGAAGAATTTGAAATCATATGGCAAAATTAACCAACTGAAACCTATTTATTTTCCCAGATTGTTTGAATGGTGCAATTAAAAGCCTTACCAAACTTTTGAAGATGAAATTTCAATGTTTTTGCTTTTTGCCTATGCACGTAATCACTTTAAGATGGCCCACCTACTCCACGTTTTACCGCAGGCACCATCATGACGAGAACTAAGGGAAAGTCTAACAAGGCTTGTCTTATCTCCAATGCCTGTTCCCCACACATGTGACAAGTTACAACATACTGTGCTTGATCCCTTATGTGCATCAGTTAAAATTTATAGGGCAGGTTTCATAGGGTAACGTTTGGTAATATTTACAGGTATGCATCCTATTTTGGGGTCTCTTGGTTATTATTGGTCCTGCTTTGGGTTTGTTACCACACTTGCAACCTTTTCTTCAACCTATAGGGCTTTGCTTGAAGATTTTACTCTCAATAAAGTTAGGATCATCTTAGACTACTTGCAGTTGCTCATTAAATCTTAATTGGAGAATAGCGACATGCTAATTAGACTCTTGAGATGAATATTCAAATGCATCATTCGAACACCGCCAAGAACACTGCAAAACAAAAAAACAAAAACTTTGTGGATTCATTGAGTTTTAAATCATTTGCAGCCGTATGCTTTCCAGATATTTAAATAAATGGTTTTCAGTGGAAGTTCATTTATGCAATTGATGGTCAGTGATGTTCCTAGTACAGTCTACTTATTAAAGCCTGATGTACTGTTGACGGTTTGACCCAAATCCGCTAATAGGCACATGGTACTATCGCACACATACCGTATAGAACCAGTTTAAAAACTCTTTTAGGAAAATAACCATGTGTTTACAAAATGCCGTGATTGACTATTCAGACTAGCTATGTAGTTAGTTTGAGTATTTGTGCAGTTCAGCCCAAATGATGAAAAGACATTAGAAATAGTTGAAACAGTTTCTGGTCAAAATGAAAAACAATTTCTACAGCAGATTGACAAACATGATTTGGTCCACAGTTCACTCCCTACATATTGCTTATCTTTTAACTGAGCTCTTCAGACACATTATTTTCACACCCTGCGTGCAGCTGTGCGGTGGGTATACAGAGAATGTCATCTGACATTCTAGCAGTGACAGAAGACACCGGTGACATAGCCAGACTTTTGTCAGTTGGAGGGGGGAGGAACTGATGAAGGCAAAGGACTGAAGAGGGGGGAGAGCTGTAATGACATTACACAAGCGGAAAACTAAGATCAGTTGGCATGCAGTTTACAGAGAGGATAAAAATGAATCTAAAATTGTAGGAAATGGCACTTTCTGGTTTTACTGGGATTGTGAGCTTCAGCTATAATTTTCTTTGTCTTATGGGGCAAAATAATTTGTCAATTTTGCCCTACCATTTTTTACCTTTGAATTTCATTTAGGAGAAAAGCAGGGGGGAGAGACATCTGACAGGGAGCTAGCACCACCTTACCCTCCCCCCCCCCACCCTTCATGGCTGGTTAAGCCACCATAAGACACATTAACAGTAAGTTGGTATTTATCTCATAAGAGCTACTGACAAAATTTTCAGCACAAACCTGGCACATCACTTCCAAATTTTCTTTTCCCTGACTACTGAGATACTGTACAAAGCTGACAGCGGACATCTCTATCAAGTTTTCCTATGAACCAACCTGGTTTAAAATGACTTTTGAATTCCCTTTGCAGCTAACACATACGGTACATCCACACAGCTCTCTTATATCAGCAGACTTCCAAGTTGCCTCCAGTGTTTGTGCATGGTTTTAACTCCAGATAAAAGATTAACTCAGGGTTTCCATCAAATAAGTTCCCAGAACAGAACTTGTTTGTTCTCTTTTGCAGCAACTTCTAAGTAGGGAGTCACAAAATCCCTGGTCTAATAACAACTTAAACTCTCACAAAATGTACTGTAGTTTGTTTATCTCTTTGATGAAAAACTGCAAAATCCTGTGGTTGCTGACCTTATAAGCAGTCACAAGCAGAGTCACACGGACTGTAGAAATTTTGTCTACTTGTAAAACCTTGGAGGAACCATTTTCATGATGGGGAAAAGTGCACTGCTTTGCATGCACAGTGAGTACGACTCATTGAGGGAGAACGTAACTTCAACTGTCTCGAGCGTTTCGTCACCGGCATCAGGCTTGACAACATATCAAGAGATTGCGCCAGAAACTCAAAAAAGGGGAGGAAGTATTCCTTCAAAAGCATGATTCCAAATTGATGCTGTAATTCGCAAAAGTTACAAGCGGGTTCAGGGGGACCAAAGTTTGCTTCAAGGCTTGTATAAGGTGCAACTTGTTGGTTTTTCTAATTCTTTAAGTTATGTAACTTCAAACATAGTATCCTCTTCTTACATAACAAAGATAATTGAATGGTTACATTTTTATGTAAGTGCAAACAAAGTCTCCTCAAACAAAGAAAATTGAATTTTTGTATTTTTATGGATTAAAATACTTAAGGGGAGAGGGAGAAATTTAACCCTTCTCAGGCAATCCATGTCCGCTTCCAAATTACAAATTGTCAGTGATCAATAGAGGATATGCTTGGTTGGGTCCAACACAGGGTACAACACAGCACCTGATTGGTCATTTGTTTGACCATGGAGTAACTCAGCTGCTATATTTTTTCCTTAAATTAGATAATGGCAAATGCCATTTATGCACGCAGCCAGACATATTGTACACATAACATGATTTCATTGATTTATAAAGGTATTCATGGGAGCAAACTGGTACATTTGACTACTCATTGTACCATGATTGTCCTATTGAATTCTCTGCTAGTTATCCTCTCCCAGTAAAATTGTTAGAACTCAGGAAGTGCACACAACAAATGTTTAAATCTGAACACCCATCATTCCACATGATTAATTTACATGGGTTGACAACATTTTCGTAAACAAAAGGTTAAGTAGGGGTGAACAGTTTCTGCCACTCTTTCGAAGCAAACTCCTAAACGTAACCAGGGCTTCATGACTATCAATCGTTGGTTAAGATCTCTGTTTTGCCAATAATTTGTTTTATTCACAAGAATTTGTTACGGCAAATAGCCAGAACCATTTGAATAAGTTACTCTAACAATTATTGCAACTGAATGCTAAACTCAACTTACTCAATACCATTAGAAACAACTTTTATTGTCCTAGGCTGCATGTTTAATCTAAAAATATAGGCCCAAGTCACGGCAGGCAGTTGCACTGTTCACAAAGTTATACAGACTTTTCACCAAACTTTGCTGAAAAAAAAAATATCTATTCTACTGGTACTAACAATTAGATTTCTAGATCGGACAGTATTCCTGAGTTCAATATTCTTGTTCACTACAAGGGCCACATTTCCGATTTACAGGCCCTGGATGGTTGATACTTTTGAATTAGCCTAGGCCTACTACCTGTAAAAAGTTTAGGCCTAAGTCCAGCATACAAATAGGATTATTAGACTTGCACATCATATTTCCTCAACTTTCGCTTCTTTAGAAATGAATACAATAAGAGTTTTCCACTAAATTTTACTTTGTCAAGATTAGCAGTAGCATTCAGTTTGCACTTACAGACATATAACGACAACGAACTTCGGGCATTATTCCCAAGCTGGGTGACGTTAACACAGTAACTTACTTTTACAAAGACAGGCTACAAAGATACGCCGAGCCAAACGTACACGCAAAATCTCTTATTAGGATTCAAAATTCTTGAAAGGGATATTTATTATGGAATTTTCAAGTGGTGAGATTATAACAAAGACGGAATAAATTAACGAGACGAGCATATCCATGATTCGAGAAAATAATACCTTGGTATGTATCACCCGGGTTATACGACTCCGGTTGTCCGGCTACGCGGACTCGATATCCATTATCACCCGGTCGCTGCGGTAAAGTTCCACCTCCGAGTTCGCGATTGCAGGAGACGGCTGCACTTTCCTTGATAAGTACAAGTAAGCCTAACGTTATAAAAGAATAAATAACCGACATCGTGGCAAACTCGAGAGATTGGTTCGACAGAAAGAGAGGAAATTATCTCGTCACTGCCGTGTCTTCCTTGCACAAAGTTTGACGACTTTTATCGTTTAGACTTCTAACTAAACGCAAGAAAGTTGGGTAATGGTAGTTCCGAGCAAAATTAATCTTAGTCCTTTGCCTGTCGCTCGCAAGTGACAGTTACGACTCGTGTCGGATACAACCGGTTCCCTACGAGGTATTGTACTTGTGTGTGTACGCATATGTATGGGTACTGTGTGGAACAGACCGAAGTTTTGTTCATGGAGCTGCGAAGTAGCTGCTGCTTGGTTTATTATTGTTATGATTTACGTCATCGGCAAGTTCCTTCGTAAAGGTCGTGACCCCGAAAAACTTTCGGTCAACGTTACACCGGGGACATTTCAACTTACAAGTAGAAAACGGTGTGGATGGGTTTCGTTCCCAGGAGAATATTGTGGCTGACATTGAATACAGGAACGGGTATTTTACTCGGCAATAGGGACGGAATTCAATGAATATATTGAAAACGTATTGAAAATTACTGGGAACATCCTGGCTACACGGATGCTCGTTGAACATATAGGAGACTTTCGGTAATGGGGATTGATTATATAACTGTACAAGAGCCGGTCATTACGAAACTAAGATAATACATTTCAATTATCTCAGTTACGAAAGTCCACTACTGCCATAGTCAATATATTGTTCAATATATTCTTTTTTTTTCGATAAACAAATGTTTGAGCTCCGAAATTTACTTCTCCAAGTAACAATTTACTTAAAAAAGATTTCTAAAAAGAAAGAACTTACAGAACAGTATACCTCCAGAACCTGCAGACAGTTACTGTTTTGTTCTTGTTAGAACTCATCAGCGCAGCTCAGAGTTGGTTTCCAGACTGAATGACAGGATTGATACAAGTATAACTTGCACCAATCCTGCCTTTCACAGTAGATTGCTTGCGAATAACAGAGTGCACATTGAACTCAAAAGAGTGTGCAAAAATATGATTTTCGTCGGGAAATTACATAGCAAACCCCAAGAACCCCCCCCCAAAAAAAAAAAAGAATTGATATCTGGCGATTAACAGAGTTCCCATCATCCTTCCCATGACGCGGAGCAGCTGAAAGAGAGGGAAAAAAGATCACAATTAATTTGGATAGTGATGAGAAAGTTGCAGGTACTACGTGTAAACAAGGCCCATGGACCATGTGGGGGGGGGGGGAGGGTGCGTAAACCTCCGCTTATTTTAACATGAGTACTTCATAATCACTGCAAAATAATTGACTTTACAAACTCGTGGCACAAAATGTCAAAGAAAATGTTAAAAACTGTTTACTTTTCATTGTCCAAAGTGATGAGTTTCAGTGACAAAAGAAGCTCATCTGACTACACAAAACGCCATAAAAAACTTTCTCACCCCAAGATTTTGACAGAATTGACGAGGTGAATTTTTTCTTGTACCCCCCCTCCCTACAAAAAGAAAAAGAATGATGCAGCATTTTTAAAAACATTTAAAAGTTTGTTTTGCATATTCATGCCGCTCAACTCAGATCTCAATTCCCCTCCCGCCCCCCCCCCCCCCGCCAAGAAAAAATGTTTCAGAGGCCCTGATAGGAAATCTTACAAAATAAACAAAACAGTAGGTTTAAGGGATGACAATCCAGATTTTGTCATTAATCATCTATGTAAAGGTCAACAATTCACTAATTTATGAGGGCATTTGAATGAGTTACCTCCTACTTAGATGCTTTCACACATAGAACAGCACAATCTAAGACCGAAGAACTGTAACTGTTTACACGCGTCTGTTGGCGATACTTTAGAATTCGAGGGCGCTATGTCACAATGGCGACGGAGATTTTGACAGATTTTGACCGATTCTTCTGAGGGGTAGTAAACACTAACAGCCCAGATTCAGTGTCTATAGTTCTGCCTGAAGTATTGTAAATATCAGTGTTCTGAGCAGGAACAAGCAATGAAACAGCTGATTCAAGCTCAATTGTAATGCAAGAGATCTGCAAACCAATCAGAAACCTAGTCCACGCAGAATTTCCATAATGTGCTAAAATCATGTATTGAGAAAACCCTTTTCTGCTTGATGGAACATATATCGAGTCATCCCATCATGGTAAGGGTTTGCCCCTTCAATGAAACCTCATCATGTATGATGTCACGTGAGGGTTGGCTGAATCAGATGAGAGTATGATGAATATGCATCACATGAGCTGAAATCTTAATTCGCTGTCAAGAATTATTTTTCATCTCCGAAACAGTCATTTGCATATCCCTTTTTATTTCAGTTTTTATTTACTTATTTTTATTTCAAGGGAGTACCTTGCCAGCCAAAGCTTATCTACACAAGGCCCCTCCAAAAGTAGGTCAAGAACATGAAACATTGAAACAGGTACTTGGGAAAAGCAAACTAAAAGTAAAACTTATATTAAAGATAAGTTAAGTCATAGACAAGACAAGATAACATAGTGGTACAAACACGTAAGAAGCAACATGTTGACAACAGAAATTAAAGGGAATAAAACGTCTAAAATAGCAAAGCGTTAAACAGATCATATAAAATCGTTTATCAAACATCATGTATCAAAAGCAGTGACTTTTCTTACATAATGGGGTAGCCCATTCCATTCGTTTGCTGCTGCGTATGAAAACCTTTTCCTTCTGCGAAAGTTTGTTTACCCACTACACAGAAACAAACCCGGGAATTGTTGCCGATCGTAAGGAATAGGTGTGCAACTATTTGAGTTGTTAAAAAAGGGCAAAGATAATTTCATCTCTGACAATGACACCGCTTGCGTTTAACTGCGTGTTAAAAGGCACATGTTTCCAGTGTCTCCCCCCCCCCCTACGCCCCCACCCCAAGCTCAGTGTTGGCAATCAAAGATTTTTTTGCTTTTCTGTAGAGGAGTAGTATACGTTAAAAGTCCCCGTCATGAAGAACTCGCCATCTTGAGATACGATTTATGTGAGAATCTGTTGCACATCGCAAGCGATTATCATAATTATAATAATAATCACAATTAACCATAATTAATCACAATTATTGGTCCAGATATACTGTTAATGTAAAAAACAGTGAGGTCCATTAATTATTAAGTTCTTGCCAGCACAATTAGCTCTTCTTTTGTTTTTCTTTGTATACACTAAATTTCGGTCGTCGAACATCATCATCTGAAAAATCAAGTGAGGACGATTTTGGAATTAATTGTTCTCGCGTATCAATTCTTCGAAACTTCCAACCCCCCCCCCCCTCTACCTGCGACTCGGTAAACATAAACACAATTTTTTTTTTTGGTTTCTTGTAATGAGCTCGCTGTTTCTCCATACGTTTCATGTCTTCGTATGTACCTTCCATGCGTTTTCATATGAGGTGAACATGGACGGATAACTTCGTGAAACACGCCAGCACTTCATGCACTCACATAGATTTGTACCCGCAGAATTGCTCCGACAATAAAAAAAACAATGTCACCCGCAGTTTTGAATTACACAAGAAAACATTGTTGTGACGCTGCTATCTACAAGAAGTATACGCACTGGCACTGATACTAGCATATTCATTAAAGTAAAAGGCTGCAGCTTCGGAGCTTAAAATTCTTCCTATTGACTGTCTGTATTGTAGTAAAAAAATGCCCCTAGTCTATTTGAGTCCCCCCCCCTATTCTGTTGAACTTGAAAAATGTTTGTATACTGACACAAGCAATAGCAGAGTTCACGCAGTGTGGCTGCAGACGGATGCCGATACAATCCATGACAACTTTACGAAGTTATAACAGTAATAATTGTGTGTCTCTTACTTACCACCATCGCTGTGCATTGGCAGTAAATCGTGCTAACCGATAAGGTACGATAATATGATTTACAGAGAGTAACCGTTACATTCTCTTACATATCTTTTAGGAAATTCCAACAATACAACTTGCATTTTAAAAGACCCTTTCTGAAGAAAGCTACTTCATATCATGATGAAATTCATAGCAATCGAGGCGTAAAAGATTTAATCATGATGAAAAACAAATCTAGTTTTTAGGAGAATGAATGCAGTTGTCGCCGCTTCAAGTGTACTTTCGCATTTCCGTGGCCACGATACTGAGCAACTTAGTGATCAGATAATTTCTTGAACACATAGCTATTATCACCTTGTCACAGTGCATTTGATTACTCTGTACTCCTTCAGCAATCATTGTTTTATAGCAAAATTGAATGTAATTTCCAAACTTTTGAATCCAGACTTTGCCAAGGTGTATAAGTATATGATCTGTATCAGAGGACCGTATATAAATTAAATGTAACCTAATTATTTCGTGACGTCACATGGACACACAGCTTGCATCGGACGCAGGTAGTCCCATAAAAGCTGTACGTTGATTGGACGTCAAGAAATAATTAGTATATTTTTCTTTTCCATGGTCATGTGATAAAACGTACATATTTGGACAAGATTTTACCTAAAACCAAAAAAAAAAAAAAAAAAAAAACGGACAGTAAGCCTCGTCCGATCCGAAATCCACTGTAGTTGTGAACCGTGCAATATTGTATACGTCACTGTGACCCCTGGACGTTGCCCAGGGACTGTTTGAACAATGCCGAGATCATTTATTGGCATAATGGCTGCTCGGTACGTACCGTACTTAAAGGCGTGCATCCGGAATGTTATATTGAGCTGCAAGGCATGACATTCCTTACGTAAGTAGCAGCTTATCAAGCGTACATATGGCCGCAAGATAGTATACTAGACATTGCTGTTGTAAGGCATTCACACGTGCTGGCCGGGTAATCTGCATCGGGTATAATACAGGGTAGGTAACAGATAATATAATTTCTTTTGCACTCCGGTTTCGTATCTGCAGGGTACTTTATACTTTTTTCAGCATCCATTGATACATAGGCCTACGTACAACCCTTGTTGTGTTAGATGAATTTGAAGTAGGAAGTGTTTAAAATTCTAGCAGCTAGCCTAGGCCTGTGCCTTAGCAGGCCTTAGTTATACAGTATTAATTACACAGCCCAGTATCAATTTGTATAAAAAATAAAACAAGGCTGGGATTGTCGCATTAGTCCGTAGCATAGGCTGTCCTTTCAACTGATACTTTAAGGATGTTTATGGCATGCATGAGTGTTTGAAAATATGATTCACAAGTTGTGTTGTAATAGTCTGTACAGAGAAAAGGCAAAAGCACTACTAGAAAGACCTAAAACTTTGTGATTAAGATAGAGAACCATTTCTTCATCTGTTGGTTACATTATGGTGCAAACCGTACTTGAGTTAGGGGTAAAATGATAAAGAAGTATTTATACTTCTTTTATCTCCTTTTCCACGCAATAATGTTAATCAACTGTTTTAAGATTATTCTATGTATATCATATTGTACATCTTGAATTTGTTCATTGCTGAAAAAATGAATTGAATAAAATTCAAAAATTGCAACTGAATTTGCTGACCTTGAAAATTTTTTTCACCTATTTAACTATTTGTAGGACTGGAAAAATATGGCACTCCGATGGGGCATCTGCAGCTCGGGAAAAATTTCCCACGACTTTATGTGCGGCCTCAGCACACTGGATCCATCCTTGCATGTCGTTGCTTCCGTGGCATCTCGTTCATTGGAAAGGTCACAGAAATTTGCAGAGGTACACCAAATCCCCAAAGCCTATGGGACTTACCAAGAACTCGCCGATGATGACGAAATTGGTATTTTCTCTGCATTTTTTCTCCATTTGTGTTTGTGTTTTTTTTTATGACAGTTTTTATATTTCTTCATAACAACTTTGCTGTTGCCCAAAAGCAAGGATGTGGCCCGTAAATGAACGACCATGTGTAGTTTGATGGCAATTGGTTATTAGTACTTAGCAGCTTAATAAATAGAACACTTCATAGCATACAATGAACCACTGAAAATGAAACTTCAGTGAAGAAATTTGTCACTGAAGAAGAAAATTCATAAAAATGAGATTTTAATTGGTGAGCACCATGTATTTAGCCTGTTTGATTGGATTTATCGGGAAGTATGTATTTCACAGTGGCACATTGCATTATGGGAAAACTGAGATATGTCACACAGAGACAACTTTTTGACTATCGTTAGGGGGAATTCCCATTAGCTAGCCTTTGCTGACCAGCTGCCAGTAGCAGGCCTTTGTCCATCTGTCTGAGAAATAATTATTTTATAGTTTGGGAGAGTGACCTCAATTTTCAGAACAATGAAGGTCAATCTAAAACCAAAGTCAACTTTTAAGTGTTCACTGGCTTAATTATGTCAATCGTCAAGGTTAACTACATAAGTTTCTACTTCAAAGAATTACAAAGACATACATGTGCGGTAATTTGCTGGTGTTAGATGACACTTTGTAACCTTTCAAGACACCTGGAAATGCATCCTTTGGAGAGCTTTCTTCAAATGACATTGTCTTGAGTAACAATCCAGTTATAGGTGTGGTACCACTTGAAGTTCATGCCTGCACAGACAAAATAAGCTCGTTGACTACAGCTTCTCATACATTGTCACTGGATCATGCTTTTTCATATTACAGTGATGTGTGTGCAGATTTGAGCTTATATAGCATTACTCATAAATTGAAGTCAGTTGAGCAAAGATAACTGCGTCACAATATAACTAGCGCTGGACAAAATTATATAATTAATTAGCTTATAGAGAGGAAATTGCTTTTGTTGACAGATGAAATATGAAAAACTGCAAACCAGCTGTGATGATGTTCCATCATTACCTTTACGATTTTAAAATTTCCAAAGGTAGTCTTCGAACAAATCTGTGAAGTTTATCATTTTGGGGTCCCAAACTATCCCTCGGGAATGTCTTTTCAAGCTTCTTGGCTTGAACTCTCATGTGCGATTCCTATAAATTTATGTAAAACTCAACTATTACCTAGGTTACCCTCAGCCGGAATTCAGTAGTCTCATTAAATAAATAATGGGTGCTACCCTTGGGATACATGGAGGTCTGTGGCCTCTGGATTCCTGGAGGAAAAAAGTGGATTTCTGGCGTCATTGGGTGACCTCCTCATGAAACTTACCCACAAATTAAACTGACAACACCTTGGTCATTGGCCACTTGGTAAGAGATACGATGTTGTGGTGCTTGATGCCACAAGCACATACCCTTTAGAATTGCTTGTACAACTGTGAATCTGGCAACGGGCCCCAATATGAGCAGCAACTGACTTGCCTCCCTCCTTTCTAGGTGTGTGACTGAGTCCTTCAGTTGATGCCGTTTGAACTGCATTTATACAGTTCCATCTGCAACAAGAACATTTTTTTTTATTTTGAATTTTTGAGTTCCAAAATGAAATATTTACACCTTTTATTGTGTGTCATGTCCCTTTAAAAAAGCATGTTCTGGGCTCAAATTGGACAGTGAAGTTGTGATATTGTTTTGAAGAAAGTGATGGTGCTCTGTGGATGCACATATTCATTCCCCCCAAAAAATGTACCGCCCTTTCCCAAATTGAACGCTTATTGAACAATATTCTTCGAAATGAAGATGATCAGGTCATGGAACCACCCTGCAGGATAAGGGCATGTGAATTAAAGTCAATTCTCAGCTATTAAAGTCAATTTCTGTAATGATCAAACTGGTTCTTCATCATAAGTGATTCAAAATCCAGAAATCGTTTCAAATCACTCTAATTTACCAGCTGTTATTTGTGTCGCAGACATCGTATACATCGGTTCGATCAACTCAGAGCACCTCTCTCTATGTAAGCTCTTCTTGAACCACGGTAAGAACGTCATCTGTGAAAAACCGATGGCGCTGAATGTCAAAGAAGTGACGGAGATACTGTCGTTAGCCAAAGAGAAAAATGTCTTCTGTATGGAGGTGAGTGCTGGCCATAATAAAACCATGCTTAAAGATTGTTGCACTTGAACATGCTATGTTGAGTGTCCCATAGAACATTCTTATCTTTAAAGGGGCTAAATGAGTTGATATCAATAAGTTTGTGATGATTTCAAAGGGAACCAACACATGACAATTACTTACAATTAGCATAAGTATTCAAGTTTCACATCCAACGGTTATTAAAACGATTTGAATTTTGACACTTACTTGTACTGGCTATGTGCATGTGAATAGGCCTAAGTACTAATGTAAAAAGTGTCTGGTCACAAATTTTCACAAACAAATTGAATCATTAATTACTCACTCATTAATGTTCCTTTGTATGTGAACATTGGGATCCTCTTAGTTTGATCATTTATCATTAGTATGTTAAGAAAACTTGATAGGTTTAGAAAAATGACAAAACAACTCAATGAGCCTCTTTAAGTATACACCCCACACAGTAGCATAATGAGACTAATTTTAAAAGATATTCCAGAAACTGAGTATTTTTTTTTTCTGCTGGCACTTCAAACCCCATATCAATATCTTGTTCGTAACTCATCGTATTGTTATTTGAAGAAAAGCTTCACTGGATAAGAGAGATTTCCAGATTGCCTCAAGGTCACAAAATGACATGAAACAGCCACAAATTACTGCAATGTCTTTGTTGTCTTCGAGATTAAAGTGCATATTTAACCTTGAAATTTTGCATGCTGTGAAAATTAGAGTGGGTGCAATTTAAATGTCACACAACATGTCAAATATCCCTATCGTGCATAAACGATAACTGAGTAATGGGGCAATGGGTCAGATTGTGTACTAACTGAAATTCAGTCTAGGTACATGTAGGTCTAGACATTAAAGGGGTGCTTTGAGTTATTCAGTTTGTCTTCCCAAACCTGTCAACTGCGTTGTCAAGTTTCCTATAAGGGTTCTACTGACAGATCGATGGTCGAGCTAATGTAGTCCCTACATGACACATGTAAATGAACACAAATGAGCTGGTAGGTAATGATTTAAATTGGCTTTGGCAAATTTGCAACCATTTTTCCACATTAGTACTAATTCATATGCCCACAGCTAGTGCAAACCAAGTAGAAAATGTACAAAAATGACAGTTTTGTAATTATTGGATGCCAAACTTGAATATTGATGCAATTATAGGCATTGTAATTTGGTAGTGCCCATTAAATGTATCACAAATTTATTGACAAAGATCCAACTTCTGCACTGTTTGTGCTCTAGTTTATGACGTTTTGCAAATTATGCAGTCCTACAGATTCTCTTGTACATGCAGTATGTTGGTGATTCAATATAATGATACTACTGGTGGTTCCTATGATTACGATATGATATGCGTATTACTGATATGTGAATTCTTCCCTCAGGGTGTGCAGGTGTGAGCCTTTGCACTTTTAGTGCTCTAGTTGGGTTTTTTTTTTTTGAGGCAGTGAAGATGATATAGAAGTAGAGAGGATATATTGGTTTCTTATTGCACCTCATATTTTCCATAAAGAAATTCGTTTCATAATGAAAACCCTTAAGCAGAAAAACCTATTTATAAGCACTATATGCTTTTCAATAAAGAGGATCATTTTTCTGATTTTTTTTTTTAAATTTTGATCATTTTCAGTGAAAGAACCTTTCAACACCTAAGTCCATTGAACTTTTATCTCTTGCAAGAAGGTACACTGGTTGCGAAGAGCATTGAGTACCCATGAATGTCTCCAGTTCCTTTATGGTCCTTGAAATGCACCATCAGATCTTCCACATGAATGAAAGGCCATTAAAAATTGTAAAAAATATGTAACTAGAACTGAATAAATCCTGTCCAGATCACCAAATTCTGCATGAAATATGTGGTTAACATCTGCCTGTAAATTATGTACAATGTGACCATGTACATGTGCCAATGCATCATTAACTATTGGCAAAGATCAGTTCCTCGAGAGAACAAGTCTTGTTTTCCAATGACGCAGCAATTTTTCGTGTTATTCATTAAACCAATTTTCTATACATTTGGGTATGTGTGAATGCTTTCATGTTTGGTTGCTCTTGATCCTGTTCAGGCCGTGTGGAGTCGATTCTTTCCAGTTTATCACAAGATCCGGGAAATCATCACTCAGGGTGAGATAGGGGAGGTCAAAGTCGTCCAAGTGACCTTTGGCCTTCCACTGATCACAAAAGAACGTGTCGCCAAGAAAGGTGAGAAGTTTTGTTTACTGTAATGTCTGCTCTTCAAATGGGTATTTATATGTAGGCATTTATGTATGACAGTCATGTCATTTGGGACATCACATATAGAGCAGGAGTTTTCAACCAAGTTGGTCATGGTTCACTGCATATCGCAGACAGATCCCAAGTCGACCACGAGGGGTGGAGTTAAAAAAAAAAAAAAGATAAAGTTTTCGTGTTACTGTCTGGCAGTATATGTTTTGCTCTGTTATGATAAATTGAGAATGACCTACAGTACCTAGCTGACTTGATTGGCCATCTGTACTGCATAAACTTGGCATACGTTAAAGTGTCAGACTACAGGTACACACATACTATGGTATTTAGTCATGCCTAATAGCTGCATCCTGCTTTGTTTCTCCTGTCCATGCTATTGATATATGGTTTGCGATGTTGACACTGCAGGGCTGGTAGGTTGGCTACTTGAAAAGTAGATTTTGGATCAGAAAATGTCTAGATAGTCTTGATTAAGAGCAATTTGAAAATGACCATAACTTACAGAAAAGGCAAAAAAAAACAACACTTCTCAAAAATTGGTTTGCCAGTCATGAAATTTTATTCTGCCATGATTCAAATCAGCCTCTGAAGAAAAGTCAGCTTGAACTTTTGACAATATGCTTAGCCAGTGTGTAAACTTTGAGTTTATATATCACACATTCAAAAATCTCAAATGTAAGTTGTAAATGATTAAAAGATGAAAAAAAATTTGGCAGATAAGGGGGATAATTAATAGTGCCTAAGGTGGGAAATTTGGACATCAGATCTCAGGCTGAAGAACGGATTTCCAATCGAAATTTTAATGCTGATCACGTTAGGAATCTGCATTAAGCTTTTGTGAAATCCGATTTCAGACGTAAATGAGGCTGTTTTGTTCCTATTTTGCCCTTTCCTGTCAGGTTCTAGAAGGCCATCTTGTCATTAACTTTTCATAAAGTGACACAAACTTGCACCCTCTCATAGTCAGATATCGCATACGGCCCTATCTCATTCTTTGAAAGGGGATGAGTGCAGATCGAGCCATTATGGAGGGAACTGTTGGGCATTTGTAGAATGTGCAGCAATTGATACCAATCTCAGGTACATTGCCATGAGTTTGCCACAAAACATGACCTTTCATTTGGTACTTCTTTCTCCAGTTTAAAAATGTTTTTCTTTCCAGAGCTGGGAGGTGGAGCAATGTATGATATTGGTATGTACACAGCCCAACTTGCACTGATGGTATTTGGTGATGAGCTCCCTCTTTCCCTCTCTGCCTCTGGTCATCTCACCTCTGAAGGTTTGACTCTTTATGACTTTTATAAATGGATGAAATTTAATCAAAATAAATTATTTTCTGGTGTATATACATTGCTCTAGGGTTTGCACAAGTTGAACGTTCTTGACAGTCCATTAGAAAAATCAAATAACCACTAATATTCATTAAAGTTTTAAATCTGAGCAGGTTTAGTGGAAAGAAATTACTCTCAAATTATGTGCACAGTTAAATCTTAGGACACCTTTCCAGCATGAGCCAAACATTTACATGTGAATCCTGGACTGAGGCACCAGAAATTCAGATATTTTTCATGTGTTTTACACCCTCCATCTGCGTCAGATGTTCAATATTAACACATCAAGAATGCATTTGAACAGTGTTTGGCTCATGATGCTGGTAAATGTCAGAACAAAAATTACCCATGCATGTAATGTTGGTATAATTCCTATCATATTTCTATTTTAAAATTGGTATAGCTTTGTTGATCGTCAAAAGCTGCATTCTTGATGTGCAGTGAATGACAAGGTGTTAAATACCATGTGCAGTGTAACCGAATCGTTCCTAATGTTACAAACTTGTTGATTGCATCTTGCAGGTGTCGACGAAAGTGCAACGATTGCACTACTGTATCCTAGCAACAAGATGGCCAGCTTGACGTACTCTGCAGTCTGTAGATTGGATAATGCAGCAGAAATCTGTGGCACCGAAGGAAAGATAAGGGTTAGCACTAGATAATTTCTAATGTGGGAAGAAAATTGTGTCAGATATTTGTCCAGGAATCTGGTGGAAGCTGCATATGCCACTGCTAACACCATTGTTAATACAAAGTTTTCCTGATGCCACTGTCACATTGGTATGCACAATACACAGGAGTTCTTTGATGTGTTTGGGTGTTTGCCATTGTGGTGTGCCACTTTCTGAAATATATTGCTCTCTGTGTCTCCTGATTGAATAGAATGCATTATGAAGATAAAATGTCTCTTGAGTTGTATTAATTTGGATGCCTCGCAATTGTTACATCTCCAGATATGTGCTCCTTTTTGGTGCCCGACCCAAATGGAGGTGACGAAGAAAGCCACAGGCAAAACAGAACAGTTTCAGTTCCCCGTACCTAGTTCGAAGGTGCAACCATTCTTTGATAATTCCACCGGCTTACGTTACCAGGCAGAGGCTGTGAGGCAGGCCATCAATGACGGTAAGATGCACGAGTGACAAAATAATTATATTTGAAATATGTGCTTAACTACCACTTGAATCTAGATTATTTTATGTGAGTGGTACAAAACTCTCCTCCTCCTCAAGACCATAGTAAACATGTCATTCAAATGAATTTCAATGGTTACTCTAGAGCTGTTGGCCACTGGCTTTCCCTCTCTAGTTTTGGGAAAAGTCATTTCTTGTTCACTGAAAAGTTTTTTTCTTGAGGTTTTCTACAATTTTGATTTCATGCAGGAAAGAAAGAACATGAATTCATGAGCCACAAGGCAAGTCTCGCTTTGGCCACAGTGGTGGAAAAAGTTCGCAACGCCCTAGGGTACGTCAGAGAGGGTGACGGAGCAAATTTGTGAGAAGCTTTTGTTGGGTTAATGGAAGGTCTTTCAACGACTGACAGGAAATGGGGATACCCCTTCTGCGTAAACATGCAAATTGAAAAACCAGTTTCCGTTTGTTTGATCATTTTAAGTCATCAAAAAACTTAAGCAAGAAGAGCTGAAAATTTTTCCATGAAATTATTAAAACTGAAATATCAAGCAAGAAAGATCTGATTTTGTAACATATGAATATCTCAATCTGAAAGGTGGAACAGTATCTCTTATCAACCATTTTAAAAGGTTATCATCAATTGTAGAACGAGAACCATGCTTTGAGAATATTTCCATGTTGGTCAATCATCTGGTTGTAAAAGTTGCAACAGGGATCAGCTTTTTCACTGCTGCTGCATGCTACAGTTTGGGAAAATGTTTTAACAGTGATTTGACCTTTGACCTCTATAGTTACCTTGCACTGCTTGTTACATCCTGTAGCATTTGTCATTGTCATCAGGGGCTAGTAAAAAAGAAAAAACTAGTTCAAGGGGGGTATAAAGGAAGGCAACTCCCCCTCCCCCTTTATACCCCTTGCCCAGCATGGCGATCAGTGCCACATTACATAATATAACCATTGCCATGTGGCACTTTTATCAAACTTATTCAAAGAAGCCAGTATTAAAGACAGAGACTCATCATACCAGACAGTTCCAATTCTCCCAACCACTTACCTCTAGTCCCTCCCTCAGCATGTCAAAAATTCCTCCACATGTGTTTAATTAAAACAATGGCCCCTGTATAAGCTCTCTAAAATGATCTACTCTGTATCTTTCAAATTTGCTGTCAATCAAACCAAGCAGAACCAAATTGAGAATTTTTTTTCTCCCCCGGCTAGAAAATTGTAGATTGCGGTGATGAGTGACTGCCTTTAAGTGTTCACATCTGCAGGTAGCCACCAGCTTTTGTAAGGACACTGTTTGGTAAAAATGGGATAATCCGCAAGCAGTATTACGTGAATAAAAATCATTGGATTGGATCTCCTAATTGTTCACTTGAAATCCCACCAGATGTCTTTCTTATGGAACGAGCTCATTACCACTGCATTTTATGGATGCTCGTATGGGAGCAAGTCAGTATTAATGATAGGAAAGGCTGCATAGTAAATGCAATGTTAATGGAATTCTCTACCAGCAAGAATACTTAATGTAATAAATGACTATTTTTATTATTTGGTAATAGTTAAAACAGTAAATTGCTTAAGAAAAAAATATTTGTATAATTTTAAAAGGCATGTGAAGCACCAGTGGAGAATTCATTTGATTTACATAGACAAAAGAAATTAAAGCTTTCATTTTATGGTGCATTAATGACACAGCTTTCATGAGAAAAAAAAATCATCTATTGAGAATAAGGGTAGGGAGGGAGACATTGGGGTGGGGAAAAAATGTTATTATTTTATATTTCGATCAAATTAATCTTTCTTGAGAATTCTTTCAGAATCCAATGCTAGGTATCTTTGGAAGCTATTATGGCAATATTCCTTGTGTTTCAATTCTTTTTCTTTTCAAATTTGTCTGAGATTTTTGCTTTACAATGATCTTGCCTTAAATTTCTTGCGAAATATTTATCAATTCTACTTGACGGAATTTAAACTCAGTGTTCTGTCCAAATCTTGAGGTATACTTCAACTCATTTGCAGCTCATTCTGCATGTTTTTTTTTTATTTTCTTTTACTCGATATTTCAACTTTGATTGAGAATTCAGGACTTTTGTAAGTGTGGATGAGTCGATGTGTTTATGTGTAAGATGAATTGGTTGCAAACGAACACAGTCTTTTGAGAAAGTGTATTTCGAACACTTCCGACTAGGATCTTACGTTCTTGTACGTAGGTGAACGAGGTTGGGTGATAGGTAGTGTCTTCGATCCACGCAGGTTTCTTAGGTCATTTCAGACCTACAAGGTTCAACTTGTAAACAGGATGTCTCAAGGTTGGGAAAGCTTTGAGACATTTCATCAGCATTTTGTGTTCTCATCTACCACTCTGGGTACCTTCATCAGTTGTGCACTAAGGTGGGTCATATGATGTCAGAAGTATCCCTCACTTTTCAACGCACGTTACATCGAGGAAACGGTGATCACGCTTACATTCAATTTCTTTTCCCTTGTGAACGGTATCTCTTAATTGCTATATTTTACTTGCGTTTGATTCCTGTTAGCACATTCAGAATGTTACCCTTTTTGTGACCTCCACTGAACTGTGACCTCAGTGAAACTTGTTCAGTTAAAATTAATAAATCTATATGTCGGACTTGTCCGTTGTTTTTTTTTTTTTTTAAGTTGAACATACTTCATTTCTGGAGATGACCACCCACAAGCTTGGAGGATAACATCAGCAATCAAAGACTAACAAGGGGCCTGGTACCTGTGTGCTTAATTCATAGATTATGCTTACAATTGATCTCTGGTGTTGAACAATTTCAAGTTTTCTTGAGATAATACTCATACTCTAAGAGAATAACAACAGACTGCGATCACAAACTAACAAGGGGTTGGTACCTGTGTGCTAACTTTTATAGATTATGCTTTCAGTTTATATCTGTTGTTGCACGATGCAGACATTTCGATGTTTTTTTTATTATATTCTCACACATACAGAGATCGAGTTACAAATTTAACTTTGTTATCGATAATGTGATTCTTGTTTTTTTTTTGGAAGGAGAAGAAGGAAATGACCCTTGTAATATTAAAACCAAAGTACCAAATATTTTATCGAATTAAATACAGTACTGAGTGTGCAATCAGATTAATTTCTTTGGGTGTATTTTGTGTTTGTGTTTACCAGCGATATGCTCCTACATACAGCATATACCTAACAGACCAGGTCGTCACAGTCAATGCCACACAGAGATGCGCCTCCCATCTAGACAGATTTGCATAAAGTTATAAGTTCATCCAAGAAGGAGGGCGTATCTCCTTCAAAACATCAACCAGTCACATGATTAAATCGTAATGCATCTCGACTGGCGTGGTCGATCGACCAGGGGGGTGTGCTGTAGATGCACCTGCATTTTATAGGTCAGTTGCCTAGCAACATGATTTTGAGTTGGCGGGAGGGGCAAACATTGTCTGCCGAGAAACAAATTTATGCCCATAAAACCCCAAAAGGGCAACCGATCACAAAGAAGGAGGAATTTAGCGTTGAGTGTAGTAACGTTATCAAATTACAGTAGGATTTGGGAGAATTTTAGGAGGGATGCCGTCGGGGGGGAGGGGGATTAATATACATATGAAATAAAAAATTTTTGAGAGCCTAATACAGGACGAGAATCCTCAAAGGCATTGGATCATTGACTCCGGTTAATCCTCCCATGAGACTAGCTTAAGTTGTGTGAAAAAGCTGAGTCAGCCCATTGACAAATGTGATGATAAAAGATGGGAATCCCAATCTTTGAGCAACTTCCAAACAATAACTCCATCCGTGCCGGTTACCAACACCCTCCCTGCGTTTAACGAGGGAGCCAGTGTCGTAGCTAGACTTTTCAGACAGGGGGAGGGGTGCGAAGCTCCTGAATTTTTCATATTTTTTTTTACTTGTTGAGTATTACTGCATTAGGGAACCTTCCACATCATGCAAGGTAAGTTGCAAGCATAGGATTTACACATTTGCAGTGACATTAACATAGGCTATTTTAGAAGTGGTCCTGGGGGCAAACTTCCAAATTGTCAGTAACGTAGGCCTATATGCTTTTCAGTTTTTTACAGAAATCATGCGCAATCCTTTCGATTCAATTCAAACCGACTTCAACTATTTTCGAGTGTTTTTGAAAAAAGGGAAAAAAATGAGATTGGACGACTTTCGCGGTTCATATTTACCTCTCTGGATTTACAAAGATGAGTAACTTTTGGATCTGAAGGAACCACACCCAAATATAAAGAGAGATGGAAAATATGCGTGAAAGGTTCAGCCTGAGTCTTGACTTTTTCCATGACATCTGCAGATATGTTTACGATATCACTTGGATGTTCTTCTTTTATAATCATTTACTATTTTATGATTTCATATAGTATATTTGTGGGGAACATGAAAAAAAAAGAACTCACACAGGCCTATGTCTCGTCAAGGACAGTTCTTAAAGCTTACACCATCACCACAAATTTCGGATGCTACTTTCGTGCAAAAAATTCTTTTTGGAAGCATTTGCAGTATTGGACGATTGTGGTTATTTAGCACGATATAAATAGGTAATTAACGTTCTTACATAGTTGTCGTATGCCAGGTCTTTCTTTACATTGACTATGAAAGCACTAAACTTAGATTCAAAACAAAGTCTTTGGTTTTCAGAACAACCTCACGTGTAAGCACATCTTTGTATTTTGTATTCATGAGTTTGTTAACATCATTGGGATAAGATAAAGAAGTCCTGTATAGTTTTTTCTTTTTTATAATCGCTTTTACTATAGAAATCCACGAAGTTAAGGATCCCCTTTTCATGGCGACTCTTCGGAGTGAACAAAAACGATCAAAGCCGTCATTACAAAACTGTAAGTCTAAGCATCACTGACTTCCGTGCTTTAAAGTCAGTCAGTCTGATAAGATCGATTTAATCTTCGAAACTAAATTTTCTCATTTGACAAACATCTTTTGTAGAAAAGCAAACGCTTAATTTATAATAAGTCTTAAAACTGGTATCAGTAAGCAAACAAACGGGGATGTAACCTTTGGTACCAGATACAATAATTGCAGATTTCAGAGACGTGCTGTCCCTTGCTGTATAGTTACTGGCATGTTGTCAGTAAAGTATGTAGGCCTAGTAGACTAGCTGAGGTAGGCTACTATAAAACACTGGTAGGCATTTCAGTAGACTATATGGTAACAGTGAATATGAGTATAACATGTTCATAATATCAACACAGTGATTATCTGTATCTAAATAAATCAAATTTAGATGAAAATCGCCTAAAATGTAACATGCTTTAACTAACAGTGAGCAAGCATGACCCAAGATTTCTCTGACATCAGTATCGTATATACTGAGAAACACTAAGATGCGGTGGCCCGTAAACCGACCGAAATATTAATGGATTTTACTTGAGTAGTACAAAAAAATTAAATTAGATGCTATCAGTATTACCATGGCTTCATCATCAACAGTAAATATGAAGATATTGTTTACATAAATGTCCACACCTCCACCAAAGCCAGGAAACCTGTGACGATGCATTGGCGCGCGGATCTAGGATAGTGGAATAGACACACGAAAAAATTCTCTGGTAGGCATACAAGCGTTTATTGGCACGCGGAACACGGAACCGCTCAGACGGAACACGGAACGATGTCGAATTTTGTCCGCGACCAAGAACGTGGGGCAGCACATGCGCCACCTTGCTCGGGAAGTAGGTTACATGTGCACATTTTTACCTTTTACCTATGCACGCAATCACCTTTTACCTAAGTACTTCACTAGAATTATCCTATTTGACAGTAGCGGAATCGTGCGGTGTTAATTGGGCCAAATCAACGCAGTTGATGATACTGACTTTCAGCATAAAGATCATAAAAACCAGTTTCTTACCTTACAGCTAGAGCCTGTCTAGATTTGAGACAGCTAATACGGTGGCATTCACGCAAGCACGGGCCTCGAAGATTTACCCGCTCTTCAAACTTTTTGAAACATGAAGTAAATAAAAAACTCCATCAAAATTTTCCAACCTGCGTTCCCAACCTGCGTTCTAAAGAAAAAAAAAAAAAGGAAATTTAGCTGACAGTTACACCTTCAGAGTTACAATTGTGGAAAGTGTTCTGTCCTATTATTAGAGACGTATTTAAAATAATCCCCCTTTGCTACTGGCCAACCTCCGCTAAGACGGATTCCAGAGAAAATATACCGATGTGATGTAGTTATTACTGCTTCCCCCATTTTCAACCCTTTGCCCCCCTCCCCCTCCCCTGAAAAAAATATTGGTTATGCCACTGTCAGGAGAGAGTGTTAGACCAGATGTACCCATTTATTCGAACTTTTTTCGACGTCAATGCATAGAAGTTAATATTTTGATTCAAATAACAACGGTTAGTCAGTTCTATAGCCGTAATAGGCCTACGCAGTACTCAATACCGAGGACCTGTAGCAAACGTCAAAGGATCTGCTAGTATATGTGGAAAAGCATTACTTTTCAGCAAATCAATAAACTATTAGTATAAAATAATTACTAAACGCCGTTATTTGTGAATACATATTGTCACTTAATATATACAATTACACTGACCAAATTTTCTATTGTGTCTTCATATGAACTACATGTTGAATGCAATGCTGATTTTATAAGTTTACTTGGGAGACGCGGACTTCGTTCTGTAGTAGCACATTGACCAAATGACGTTGGCACAACATTGACATCACTGCTGTCGTCACAATCGCTTTTTTTACGCCAGTGCAGGTGTGCAAGTAATAAGAAGCTGCAATAGGTATGTTCTGTATGTAAGGTCAACCTTTAACCATCAAAATTGGTTTAATTAAAGTCGTTATACACATTGCACGATTAAACTTCGTATCAGACAGATAACTCGATATTCACTATATCATGCTATGACATCATACCCATACATCACATTAATGCATACGGCAGTTACATCGCACTCCGATGCATATTCACACCTATCTGTGAAATATCCGAATTCGAAAGGGGTGTGTCTTTCATTCTGGGGGCGAATTCGCACAAGGCTGTTCCGGAATGACCGGAGTCAAGGGGGTCGTGACATCCGATGGGGGGGGGGGGGGATTCCCCATGGGTCTGTGGAATGAATGGAGTCAAACCGGTTGTGACACAAATTAGGGGGATATTCTCAACGGTCTTTGGTTTTGTTCTTTTTTAAGTAAGAGGATGGACTGAAATGATGTAAATTAGTGAGTTAAAAACTGGAATTAAACTCAGTCAGCAGGATAAGATCATAAATTATTTCAGAAGGTATATATTGTAAATTTACATGTACCAGTTGCACGTACCAGACAGTATAACAGAGAATCAATTAGGAAATAAATAAATGTCGAATCAAACTGGGAAAAAGAGAGAGGGAGAGTTGTCATGTGAAGCTGACACTGCTGGTGCATGTGATATCATACGACATGAAAATGCCCGCGCCCTTTGGTCACACTGCCATTAAAGGACACTGTCGGTCTATTTACTCGCTATTGAAGAACGGCAACTGCAGATGTTAGTTTGTGAAGTATATTTCTGCCAAAAAGCAACTACGGTTCACTTTCCAAATACATTTTATCTCTGATGATAGGGAAAATGCTGAAAGAATATGTCTAAATGTTTCGTTAAAAATTAAATCTAACATTCTCGTCCAAACTTTGGTAAGGTTCAAGCGACATAAGTCAGATTTTACCGTCGGACACTGAATAAGGAGGGACACTCTCAAGCCAGGTGTACAGTTAGAATTTTCTTAGAATACAAACCTTACAAGAGAAAAACTCAGATGTCTGTCACATTAAAGTCAATTTATTCATGTTTTGAATATATTTGATAAGAGAGGGAGTCGCAACGAAGATTCAACTGTGCATATAATTTGAAAGTGTAGCTTAAATTTAGGACTACATGAAAAATATATTTTAGAGATGGGGAAAATAAATCCTATTCATGCAACTCCCAAGCTTCATAGCTTGTTCATTTCTGAGTAAAATGTTCAAAGATATTCACTTGATTTAAAATAGTTAATTTTGCGATGATTTGTGACGTCTCTCTTGTATAATTCCCATTACCTGCTTTTGTTTCCTTTTCAAATTAAAATACATCTTATAACTTTACGAAGTTTACTGTTGTCTTGCATGGAGAGGACTTGTTTAGTCAGTCTACCCGAAACGGTAAGACAGTGGTCGTATTTCGTGACAAGGTGCAAGCAATGGCATTCCAAAAAAAAAAAAGAAGAAAGAAGTAATTTGACTGGTACAAGAATGAAATTACAACTTGTCGCCCAATTTACCTTATTTGAATTTTTGAATAAGCTAAAACATTTTATATCTCAGCTCAGGAAGGTCCTGTGAATATGAGAATTGGACCATTCGAATTCAGTTTTTAAGCTTTGTAACATACTTTCGATTTTTGTTTTTAATTTTAGGACACTTAAATATAATTTCTGTCAGTCATATGTTTGTTTATGAATTAGAAATGCTGAATACAGATTTATTCAGTCTCAACTCTCGGTTGGCGCGGAGCGTAAAAGAAAGTTTTTGCTGGGGGGGGGGGCATGCTTTCCCCCGGAAAATTGTGACATCTGCAGATCTCCTGCAATCTGGAGCATTTAAGAAGACCTTAAAAGACCTTCTAAGGGGAGGGGGTGCCAACTCGTGAAGACTATCTAAGCGGAGCGCCACTATTGGTTGGCGCGGAGCGTACAAGAAAATTTTTGGTTTTACAAACCCCCCAGATGGCCGGAAATAGCCCTTCCCAAGTTTTTTCAGCTGCATGAACGAAGCCTTGAAATATAAATCTCATGTCTACAGTTTCTCAATTACTGAGAAAATAATTAGTCTGTCGTAGTTAGTCGCAGCTTGTCGTGGCAGTGTGTCCCGGGCTTTTTATTGTATCTAGTTCAATGATATCCACAGCCACAATGACACATAACCATGCATGCGCGTTTTTTAACTTATTGTCTCATCACCCCACATAGTATATATATCTTGTGAAGATATACATTTTATGACATAAGTGGAGAGGTTTTATCTTCCTGCTAAAAGTGAACGATATGTCAAGATAAAAAAATATTTTATAGCTGACCCTTCAAACACATGGTTGGAAAAAATGGACCTCCCTCAACTTGGGTGGGTCGTTCGAACGCTCCGACCCCCCTGGTTACGGGCCTGTATTCCCTCAAGTTTACCTATATACATATAGTAGGCCTATATTGATTCTAATCATGCCAATTCCCGCTTATTTCTGATATTTTCAGCAAGATATGCAGTATTTAAAACTAGAAAGCCAAAAGGCTTAGTGATTCCTTGCCTCATGATATATATTGTAACAAACATGAATCGCCCACATGACAAGCATGAGATCCCACACAGTTATCCTACTTGAGATACCATCTTAGTAAGGTCAAAACCTTTTGAATGCTCGTGACCCAAAATGACCTTTCACCTCCACTTAAAACGATAGGGATCACCTACCCTTTGTATGGCCATCAACACGCTAAATAGGAACAATTCACAAACTAAGTATAAGATCCCTCACATTTATCACCCTTAAAATATCATGTATACAAGGTTTTGACCTTTTGTCACCCAATAACCTTTGACCTACACAAACATGAGAAAACTCCCACACGGATATGATGCTGCAGGGGAACAAATTATATTTTGTCGTGTCTAATAACTTGATAAAAAGGTAAACATGTTTATTTAATCAAAATTATAGCACTTTATTTTGTCGAGTTACAGCTAGTGGTGGCAGCTCTTTCGTATTTGATTTTTTGGCGTGATGCCCTTCCCAGTGGCTATGAGGTCCTTGAAAATTAGCAAAAACTGATAACCCTATTAAACCAGAATCTAGCATGACTTGCAATTTTGCCTTAAGTCTCAACACACAGTACAAGTTTCCTTGGTTTGATACACAGTAGTCATTTGTTTAAAGCTTAACTGAACTACTGTAAAGTGAAATAGGGCATTTAGAATACACCAACATGGCGTACAAAGAAATTCGCTTTAACCATTGTTAAACCATTCAGTCTCATCAATAAATATCTGTCAAAGCTTCATCTCCTCAAAACATTATGCATGTGATGAGTAACGGATGCATCATTTGAATTTTAAAAAGTTTGGGTGCACAAATTATTGTTGAGCAACAAATAAGTAAATTTCTGATCTGTGAGAATCTTATTTCTTGAAAATAAGGCTACTGTAATTGGTAATAATCTATCATTTTATGTCCACAAATAATGGTTTTAAAAATATGGTTGTTTTCTGTAAAACAAACGCCCTATTTCCCTTTAAGGGCTAAACAGAGACACTGTTTATACAGTAAATGGTTAAGTCCATTGTGCACCTGGCTCAACAGACTGTATGATTTATTCTGGACATTGTGGTTTCTACTGGCAGTCAACTGTGATAAATTATGTCAGATAACAGTGGCCAATTTGAACAGAGGTGGGTCAGTTACAATTTGATTCATTCAATTAAGCAATCACAGTTCATGCACGATCAAGGGTATTTGATCCAAATTATCAGTAATTTAGATCTTTTTATAAAGCTAATAACCCGTGGTATATTTAATCAATTCCAATTTACAATTCATGCATGCTCACATGTCCTTATAAGGACAGTGGCATAAGGTTTGCCAAATAGTAATCTTTGATACCAAATTTAATGTTGTCTTCATCTTTTCTTTATGGTTATCGAAGAGACAATGTTGGTATGTACTAAAAGAAGTTCTCAAATCAACAAGAGGATTCTACATTACAAGTATAAAATTCACTAGAAAGACCGTTCTTTAAATATTGTAGATTTTCACATTTTGACCTCCCATTTTCACCTCTGCCAAAAAAAATAGGGATCATCTACTCGATATGGGCAATCCACACATCAAAAAATGGGGAACGTGAGGGGGGGCCATCCCCCCATGTATGCTAGTGCACAAAGGATAAAGTTATAAAATTATTCACATGATTATTTCCTTTATGAAAAGAAAATCCTTTCAACATTTAATTAGAAATCAACTTATTGACACAGATTTCCTACAAAGGTTCACCGAGGAGCTGCCGCTACAGATTACGATCTGCTTTAATTTGTGAGTAGCTGTTGAGTTGTACCTCTACTATTGTTGTTCTATGAAACATGCTCTATCAAAGTTGGTACTTTCAAACTTCTGTAGACATTATGTCCTTTTCCAGTGATTTTCTTTTGGGGGGGGACCAAAAAACAGCAGACTCGCGTGTTTTTTTTTCCATATGAGGAGATCTTAATGTGACAAAACAACTGTTGTGGAAAGAGTGGAGGTGTGTATGTCCAGACTTGAATAGTTTTCTGACTTCCTTCTGGTCCCTCTCCCTTCTCACATTGCAGTTCTGTTATTACTCACTTTGATCCCAACATTGATTTGTTTAGTTAACTGCTGTTCATTATATCTGTAAAAGCTTTGGCTGTTTAGAAAACTATTGGATCTGTATAAACTTTGTAATAGCAAGAAAGGAAATTGACTGAAACTAAACTGAAAATTGCCAGAAATCTGTAAAACTTTGAAAATGGTCACTGCATTCATAGCAGCTACTACCTATGTCCGTACTTTTATATGATGTGCACAATTTTATACTTGGTTTTGAAGAATGCAGGAAGTTTACTAACTTCGTGTTTTGATTCTCACACGTTGATTATGTCGTGACAGTTATTGTACGATATAAAAGAAAATGATTCATGTTCAAATTAATTAAAGCCAAAATACCAAATATGAAAATACAATGCCGTGTGTGCAATTAGATCGTTTCTCTTGCATGTATTTTTCCTTTGTGCTAACCTGCAAATAGGATACAAAAAGTATACCAGATGATCACAGCCAATTACAATACCAGACAAATGCACAGTCCGTGTACATGACTTGCGTGCAAACGGGAAGTGTGAGCTCTTTCAAAATGCAGTCTTTAAGAAGTTTAAGGTGCACTATGCCCAACAGTGAGGGTGTAGCAGTGGAGTTCTTACTTAGCTATGTGCAGAATCTTCTTACATCACTAGCCCTACTGTAAATCTATAGACCACACACTTTACGACTGTGAACCACACAGCCTACATTTATAGACATCATAAGCCTACGCTGAAGGCAAATGTAACAACTTCAGGTCAGTCATTGTCAAATACAGTAGGCCTATCATCTCCCTACAAGTAATAGCTACTTGCAGTGACCTGCCTGTTTTGCAATTGCATGGACACCAGAATGGTCAAAGTCTATCTTCGAGCTTGCATGGACGTGTCACGTGAACGTGTTTCTACTGTTATGAATGTTTTACATTGTATGAAAGGTTTGTACCCCATGTACGTGTGATGTAATCCGTTTACATTAACGCAGAGGGGTAATGCCACTTGGATACTAAGACACACATGACAGAGATACTACGCACAGAGAGATGGGAATATTTCTACCATGCTAATGTAAATCCACAAATAAAGACTGCCCTCACTGAATGGGCAATAAAGTGCACCTTTAAGTTCATTACATCAAACAGTCATACGATCAACATTAATGCATGTATTTGTATGTTTTCTTGGAGCTTGTGGTGATTGCTCTTGGTGTGTAACTTCTAGATCAGCATCTTGGATGCGACGAACAATACCACAGGACAAATGAAATTGCAGCGGGAAGTCGTCGTATGAGATGAAAAGTCAAAACACCCAAAGAGTCATTGCATCGTCGGCCATGGTTCAAACTTGATTCCAAACTCACAGCGAGAGGGCTGGATCGAGAAAGGAAGCTTATCTGCAAATAAATCCATTGACAGATGGGATGGATAAAAAATGTAATCTTGCAAATTTCAGCAATCTCAACATCCTCCTCTTGTACCAAGGTCAAGTGACGTAACATCATGGAGATTATAACCCACAGCTGAATCAATGTAGTAACCATGGCGACACTTGGTTGGGCTGAACTGTCTATTTTCTGGTAAATTCTTGATAGACAAAGAGATTCCCAATCGGCATTCAAAATATTGCATTTCAAACCTCCTTCCTCTGATGACCGGCAAAAAGTTGTAGGACAGATACCTAATAAAGTATCCAACACCATCCCAAGCTAGTTGTTGGTATCATGGAAGGACATCTTCTACGAAAGCACAGGGTTGACCTCGATGGTGTTGATTCGAAGCACTGTCAAAGGAGCCCACATTTCTATGGCAACAAAAATAAGAAGCAGATATGGCAAATTTCAGATCAAAATGTTGACAAACTGAAATTGGCTGTTTGGCAAAAAGAGGTGACTTTCTTTTAAGGAGCCAAGATAACAAAAGGAAAGCTGTCTGCTGATGTATCAAAATATCAGATGTGTTACACAAATACTGCTGTGTAAGCTGAATCCTTATGCAACCAATACCAATGCATTACCATTGCCAAAAGGTTTGCCATTACTGCCTGAGCACAAACCTGGTATGAATATACGCAAACCATATGCACTGTAAGAAAGAGATTTCAGTTTGACATTTTGCATTTTCTAGAAGAATATAGTTCACTTTTGTTCACCATACTTGATGAGAAGTTTTCAGTCAGGTGACCATGCATTATCCCACTGATAAAACATGGTCTGTTAAAGAGTAAAAGCTGTGTTGATTGACCTTTCACTACAAGATTCAGTTATTGTAACATTTTATATTGCATCGTGATGAGGTTTACGACTGCTGACAAAAAACTTTGGAAAATTTTTCTATAACTAAAAGGCCTTAGATTTACGTGTATCACTGTGAAGCTAATTTTCTTACAGTAAATAATTGGATTTCCTAGGTATAATCCTGTAAACATATTTTTTTTTCCTGACTCCACCATTGACTCCACCATTGACTCCACCACTGACTCCACCACTGACTCCACCACTGACTCCACCACTGACTCCACCACTGACTCCACCACTGACTCCACCACTGACTCCACCACTGACTCCACCACTGACTCCACCACTGACTCCACCACTGACTCCACCACTGACTCCACCACTGACTCCACCACTGACTCCACCACTGACTCCACCACTGACTCCACCACTGACTCCACCACTGACTCCACCACTGACTCCACCACTGACTCCACCACTGACTCCACCACTGACTCCACCACTGACTCCACCACTGACTCCACCACTGACTCCACCACTGACTCCACCACTGACTCCACCACTGACTCCACCACTGACTCCACCACTGACTCCACCACTGACTCCACCACTGACTCCACCACTGACTCCACCACTGACTCCACCACTGACTCCACCACTGACTCCACCATTGACTCCACCACTGACTCCACCATTGACTCCACCACTGACTCCACCACTGACTCCACCACTGACTCCACCACTGACTCCACCACTGACTCCACCACTGACTCCACCATTGACTCCACCATTGACTCCACCATTGACTCCACCATTGACTCCACCACTGACTCCACCACTGACTCCACCACTGACTCCACCACTGACTCCACCACTGACTCCACCACTGACTCCACCACTGACTCCACCATTGACTCCACCACTGACTCCACCACTGACTCCACCACTGACTCCACCATTGACTCCACCACTGACTCCACCACTGACTCCACCACTGACTCCACCACTGACTCCACCACTGACTCCACCACTGACTCCACCACTGACTCCACCACTGACTCCACCATTGACTCCACCACTGACTCCACCATTGACTCCACCATTGACTCCACCACTGACTCCACCACTGACTCCACCACTGACTCCACCATTGACTCCACCACTGACTCCACCACTGACTCCACCACTGACTCCACCACTGACTCCACCATTGACTTCACCATTGACTCCACCACTGACTCCACCATTGACTCCACCACTGACTCCACCATTGACTCCACCATTGACTCCACCACTGACTCCACCATTGACTCCACCATTGACTCTACCATTGACTCCACCATTGACTCCACCACTGACTCCACCACTGACTCCACCACTGACTCCACCATTGACTCCACCACTGACTCCACCATTGACTCCACCATTGACTCCACCACTGACTCCACCATCTTCCCCACCCTTAGATTTGCCAGTGCTAACAACATACTTGGGCAGGACATTTAAGAAAAATTAATGGATATGTAATCACTGACACAGTAAATGAAGAAGATGATAACACATTTAACTATATGCAATGATTGCATGAGAGAATTTATAAGCGAAACTAACACACCTTAAAGTGAGAGGTCCTCTTACCTTTGTATTTTTTGTAGTTTTTCCTCCGCCTAAACCTGAACAATATCTTCTTCTCAGAGAGTGTCTTTTCGATGATCGTGGCTTCGACTCGCACCACGGTAGAGCTAAGGGAGAAAAAGATTGAGGGAGGATGACAAACGTACAGTTTGCAAGCGACGTTTCAGTTACTATTGTTCATTTATGACTGTTGGTTATGTGCAACTCATAGTCCTATGGTACACCCACATCCAGGTCGGATACACAAATTACCAAATTATAGTACTAAAACTTTATTTCACCTGATTTGATTACAGCATTAGACCACTTCCTTCATGCAGATCTCAAAGTGTGCTTCACACTGACCACTTTCATCTTGAAACCATACAGTCAAATGACTTTGTGATTCCTTACCATTATCTAATTTTTTGTTTTTCACATGCACACACAATCACATGCAAACAAAAGCAACCAGTGGAGAAGGGAAGGGACCACCTCAAAATGAAAAACAAAATGCAAGAATGACAACCACATTCTGTATCACTTATGGGTTTGATGTTACCAAATGCTGATATGAATGAGTAATGTCATTCACTCAACACTTAAGAAAATTGGGGTCATATATCTCTTGACAAAGGCAGGCCTAATTCACAAGTGGATAGAAAGTTCCTGACACCAAATTGTAGTTAAAGATCTGAAACTGTGCAAGTTAACAAAGGCAGCCTGGAATACATCTTCTCTCCCAAGGGAGTGTTTACTGTGACTAAAGCAACAAAGTACTTTGTAAATTTTGACAGGGAGTTGCTGGCAACTGTGATATTCTCAGAATGCTTACAAAAGGTGATAAGAGCTATGACAATTGGTTGTTGGGAGAGGGAATAGAAAATGGACTTGTAATGTTCCGCAAATTGAAAGAAAATGAGACCAAAGTCTATCTAGCAGCAATAACTGCTATTAAACATAGATCTACATTTTAACAAGTATTTGATATGAGAGAAATATGTATGATTTTCTTAATAAGAGTGACATTCCCCTTCACATGTTAACATTCAGGACATGTAAAACTGGTATCACATACTGGGCTTTTGATTCCAGGACAGATCTTTGGAATGATAGAACTTATTATATTCATTTCATGTCACATTGCAGTGATGACAAGTCTCCCATGGGGCAATTCAAATGACAGATGTCAGCTGCTCATCAAGCGCTACCAATGTTGGCACTGTGAGGTTCTATGTGAATTCAGTTGCTTAGATATCTTCCTTGACAGGATTTTATACTTTAAGCTCTGGAGACCTCAAAAGACCTTTGACTGCTACGAAAGACCAGAATGCACAAATGCATTGTGGTTTCCATGATTTCATTATGGGGAATCTATTTCACGAATCTGCCACACTGCAGTGCAAGTGTGATGTAAGGGTAAGATCCTTGGTTATTGTTACGGTACAGTAATTTATCATGTCACCGATTGAGAAGTACACTGACATCTGCTGACCTATGTAAGTTGATGACTGATATTGTAGGTATTCATCTGAATGTACACAGCTGCATATAACAGAGATATATCCAAGAGCTCCCCTACATACCAAATGTCAGATCTGTGCAAGAATCCGTTCTTGAGAAATCATGTGACTTGACCCCTGTTGAAATCAAATGGCCTCTAACCTCCATAGAAAAACCAATAGGCTTATTTGTGCTCCATAAGGTACCTCTACACAACAGAAAAGAGACCTCTTCAAGCTAGCTTTCTAGAGATACCATGTTTACAAGGTTTCCACTATTTGACCCCTGTTGACTCCAGATGAATTTTAAACTTCCATCAAAAACATTAGGCTTCTTGTGCTTGAGGAGGTACACCCACTTGGTAAATATGACATATGTGCAAGTTTCTCCTCTTGAGATATTGTGTACACAAGGTTTCCACTATTTGACTCCTACAGACCCTCAAAGGACCTATGACCGCTACCAAAAACAATGGTTTCTTTTACTCAATAAGGTGCACCCACATACTAAATATGAGATCTGTACAAGTTTCCCATCTTGACATATTGTGCTTACAGGGTTTCTCTATTTGATCCCAGTTGACCCCAAATAACAGTTGACCTCTACCAAAAACAATTGGCTTCTTGGACTCAATAAGGTGCACCCCCATACCAAATATGAGATCTGTAAAAGCTTCCCTTCTTCAGATATCATGTTTTCAAGGTTTCACTACTTGAATCCTGCTGAGCCCCAAATGTCCTTTGACATTCACCACAAACTATAGGTCTCTTGTACTCAATAAGGTACACCCACATATCAAATATGAGATCTAGACAAGTTCCTTTCTTGAGATATTATATTTACAATGTTTTCACTATTTGACCCCTATTGACCCCAAATGACCTTTGACCTCCAACAAAAACAATAGGTTCCTTGTACTCCATTAGGTACACCCACATACCAGATAAGTACAAGCTTCCTTTCTTGCCACATTGTCTTTACAAGGTTTCTCACTTATTGACCCCTGTTGACCCTAAATGAACTTTGACCTCCACTAAAAACAACAGGCTTCTTGTACTGAATAAAGTACACCCACATTCTAAGTACGAGATCTATACAAGTTTCCTTTCTTGATATATCATGTCTACAAGGTTTTCACGACTTGACCCCTGTGGACCCCAAATGACCTTTAACAGCCACCAAAAACAATAGGCTTCTTCTACTCAATACAGCACACTCACATACCAATATGAGATCTGTACAAACTTCCCTTCTTGAGATATTGTATTTATAACGTAGGAGTCAGAAACATACATACATACATACATACACACATACATATACATATATACATACCCTCATGATTACAAAGGTTACGATTTCATTGAAACCAGCAATTGGGATCATGTACTCACAGTGGACTATCAACACACCAACTTTGAAGTTCGAGCACCTTTTCTTCTCAAGATACCATGTTTACAAGGTTTTCACACTAAGTCGTCTATTGACCTCACATGACCTTTGACCTCCATAAAAATGACAGGCTTCATCTATTTATCAGTTGCTACCTATGATAAGAGTTTGAAGTTCCAGCAACATTCAGTTGCTGAGGTATCTCCCTTGATTGATTTTCTTACTTGCATCTCTGGTGACCTCAAATGACATTTGACCTCCATGAAAAACAATAGGGATCATCTACTCACAATGAACTTTATATTTTTCTGGACAAGTCATAAATTGCCACTAATTCTGTATGGTATTACTTGTTCTTGTTGTTCTTGGGTGTTTTCTTTAAAATTATAAAAACAAAATTATAACTACCCGTTTTCCTTTTGCACTGAATCAATTTTGTTTACCTGAGGAGAGGTTTTCCAATCACAGTAAAGTTGTCACCACCAACAAGGAGGACCTACAAAGGAAAGACAAAAAACAAAGTTAAGTAAATTACAGCAAAAATTATGGCTAGGATAAAATTTCATAAATCTTAATTTCCTTAATTCATTGCTCAGTACAATAAGGAAACATTGCACCCACTTTAAGCCAATGACTGTAACGTTTCAAACTTACGAAAATTGATAAATTCTTTCAATTTTAGGCCAAATTACTCTGTAACATCAAAAAGCTGGTAACATTCTCTCCCATTCTTGGGCAAACGGAGGTTTTGTTTACAACTGTTTAATAATAACTGGCTATTTCTTTTATCATTGAAAAGTTGCATATTGTTATTGAGCAAGTCATTCCTTCCTGGTTGATAAACTCGCTTTGCAAAACCAAACAATGTAATTATCTCAGCTCATCCGATATCCCAAAACTTACCTGGTTTGGTTATTTACGAACGACCTCACTTACCTGTCTCAATACAATGGCACTCCCTTCCCATTCTGCCATCCTACGTGGTAGGAGTGTCTAAGTCCAGAGGGTTTTCTATCCATGAAATATCGTTAAATTGTCACTTCATCTAGGCCTAGTGACATGTTTTTTCGTAGGTTAAGCCTTCCTGCTCATACCAGGAGGCTGTCTTGTGACCTTAAGCCTTAATTCTTGTTCTGTTCCACATTCCAATAAATTTTGTGAAGGATTTTCAAGCCTTCTCGCTCATACCGGGAGGTCTCATTCATCGTTTACAGGCCTTGTACATCTTTACTTTATTCTGTATTCGTGTACCTTCACATTCTGCTAGGTATTTGTACTACGCATTTAATGCTATGTAGTTTGTACTTTGTATTTGTCAGTCAGAGGTTTTACAAATTTGCTACCGTCACAGGCAGAAATTTTGGCAGAATTTTTGGGCACATCTCTTAATTCAGGTTCCTTAATGTATTCCACAGCAATGGCTTCCAGGGCGGTTCCCCGATGTTTGTCTTGCTCGATGTGTAAACCCGGACGATTCTGAGACGACAATGCCCAAAGTGTAGGTCCTGCTCCCGAAAGGATCCTTGTCCCATCTGTACTGATTCACCCCATCCCAGTTGGCGGAACCTGAAACTTGGCTAGCGGGACAGGGAAGTAAGCTCCAAGTCCAACTGGATCGACTTCCCGCACCGGATCCACAGGTATTACCGGACCTGTCTACCGGATACGAGGTAAGAGAGGTAGAGAGCAAAGAAGATGAGAGCGTACCACCAGAGCGAGAGTGCCCGGTTCAAGTGGCCCAACCCCAGTCAGCGACGTCATTGTCCAGACCCACGCTGTCAAAAGGGAAAAAAAGGAAAAGCCTTCCTTCGTCAAAAGGAAAGTCAATTGCCATGAAGAGGCGCAAACTGAGCTCCGTGAAGCTGGCTCCAGTACTGCACCTGAGATCCGGACCTGAGACAGGCTCTGGGACTGACCTTGCCCTGCCAACAGCTATCAGCTGGTCCCAGAGAGAGAGGGATGCCACCGGACCCGAAGCTCCTCCAGATCACGGTCCCATTCAGGATCAAGCTTGAGATCACCCAAAAGAAGGTCAAGGGAAAGGAGGGTACAGTGGCTATCAGCTCCAACTCAGAATCGGAGGAGGGACTCAGAACTAGATGGGGAAGAAGATCATGAAGAGAAGACGAAGTGCCAGCCTGGCTGGCTAAGCCCTTTGGTCAGCTGGCCCCACTCATACAGAGAGAGACAGAGACACCGTCAGCCCCAACAACAGTTCCGGCCCTGGACGATTCAGACCGCCCGGTCCCAAGCACATCGACTCACACACCAGCCCTGGTACCACCTTTAACCTCGGCCCCAGATCCACGGACCCAGTCCACAAGCAGACCCCAGAGGGAGGAACAGTGGAACGAGGAAGACTTTTTGGACTGCCAGGCCTCGATGGCACTCTCAGGCCTAGATGATGGAGAGGACCCGGAAGATGGGGAAGACACCTTCCTCGACGGAACTCCATCCATGAGTCTTCCACAGCAGAGGGTCCAGGCTCAGGCCCAGCTATCTCACCAGATGTCCCTTTCAAGGTAACAGACATCTTCTGTGAACACCGAGGGCTCCAGGCACCAACCAACGTCTCCCAGCTTAACGCAAGAGGGGCGTCAGAGCTTAGAGCTACTGGCAACCAAGTAGAAAGTTGACCCCCATCCATACCGTCGACTCAAAACTGCTTCGACCGATTCGATGCGCTAGCCGCAGCCAGGAAATGGTCAGCCAGAGTTACCATGAAGTACGCCTCGCTTTTTATGTCGATGCCTGATGCATCATCACCAGCAACTCACCAAGCACAAACACCAGGTCATGAGAAAAGATGTCAGCCAGACTCACCTACCATCATTTCGTCAGGGTAGCATTGAAGTCTATTGACTCAAGGAGAGAAAACATAGTCGCATCCATCAAGTGTTCTTCTCTGGAATCCAGGGACAGGATGCTTTCACTCCCATTCAGAGGCCTGACCTCTTCGCCGGCCAGTTCCAGTCTCGACTGCAAGAAGAAGTCTCATGGCGTGAAACCCTAACCAAGTCAAAATTGCGGCTGCAAAACCCAAACCATGGACATGGTAGAGGCAGAGGAGGCAGAGCTAGCTGATCTCGCAGCGGGGGCCAGAGAAGCCAGTCGAGAGGGGGAAACAGAGGTCAAGGCAGAGGACAAGGCTCCTGCCCATGGCGAGGCTTGTGCAGCAGAGGTTGTAGCTCCTCAAGTATGACTGATGGCAACCAACCCACCAACGAATCAATGCCCAACGCCCAGCCCTTGGTATGCCCACCTCATCTCAGACCAGGCCAAGGTGGGGGGAGGCTAATGACCTATGCCCAGCAATGAGCAACTATTGGGGTGTACCCCGGGGGACCCCGGACCCTGACAGATAGCTACCGAATCAAATTCGCCTCGTGCCTGCCTTCTGGGGGCAAGGGAAAATGACGGCTGTCCCCAAGAACAGCCAGCATAAACAGGCTTTAGATTCAGAAATCGCAACTCTCTTGGCCAAAAGGGCAGTTGTCCCAGCTTCAGGAGAGGAGGGACCCATCTTCCGCTCGTCCTATTCCTAACGAACAAAAAAGACGGGTCCTGGCGACCCATCCTAAACCCGAAGCTGTGTTGAGACAGGTAAGTGAGGAGTGAAGTCAATACGAAAGTCTGATGGTGCTCATGGGTGATCTTGTGTCTAGAGAAATAAAACACACAGATCTGTACATGGAATCTAGGCCATAAGAGCAACACCAAAAAAAGAAATGTCTATCCAGTCTGCAATTTATTTTCACAAACATCTTTTGTTTACATATAACATGAATTAATGGACGGTCAGTTTGAGAATTTCAGAGATACCTTTTCAAGTCTTATTCTTTCTCCAACGTCTGCTTCGATGTGTCCATTGAATTGTATCAGATCCTCTGCTGTGACTTTGAACTGTGATCCTCCTATCAGTACGACTGCAAAGACCCTCCCGGTGTCTGTCTTGATTTCCTGATTTACGTCTTTGATTACTTCTTTGGAATGGAGAAAAGAAAACCCCCACAGGGAACTATTTTTTGAGATTGTTTTGAAAAGTGTGTGTTTGTATTTAAACGCACTTCTAGCACACCTTTGTTTATGGTAGAAAGAAGACTGATTTAGCTATATTCTGCTCAACTCTTATGCAAAAACAAAACATGGTTATTCCCACATAAGTCACATACATATTATAGCAGTAGAGTACCACATGACCCGGTTTTGCTACAATGATTGTTTGGCATCAACTGGGTGAATTTATGTCTATTTTCTGACACATGTCCCGCAGTGTTTTTTTTTTTTTTTTTTAATATAGCCTTTAGCAAAGTTGTGTGAAGTTGGTCCTTTGATGCACTTTTGAAAATGCAGGAATAACAACAAACCGTGTTGAAAGAGTTATTTGAGGCAAGTTGCTCAATCCATCAGTGAAATTTGTACGTTAGAACGAGAAGTAGTGAAAACTCATTAACACAAAATTCATGCTTATGTAGTACCTTGTACTTAACTTGAGCTAAACACATGGTAGTGTAGGACCTAAAACAATAAACTGAGCAAACCAAATTAAATGAAACTTCAACATGACGCTCTGCTGACTTTAATTCACTTTCAAACAATGTTTGTAACAACACAGTTCATAACAGCATGTGGTTCACTGACCAAATCTCGTAACCTAAACTGGTAACAATCAAAACATCCACACCGTGTACTCTGTAGCTTATGATTCTCGGCAAAGTTACACTTTTGCTTCTTACAGTTTTGGAAGTTCTATCTGTTGAACTCTGTTCATGATGAGAATTAACAATTTGAAAGAGTGGCTTTCCAATACAAATCAAACCCTTTCAATACAGATATGGAAAAAAAAACAGGCGAAACACAAAATAATTGAATATGACTTGCATAAAAGTGTAGAAGGGACATGCAAAAGAAAATAAACCATCTCAGCAAAATGACAATTTTTGTAGAATTGATATTTTGACGACTTAAATTAAGTCTTCAAAATAACAAAAATCATAAATTTGGCAATTTAATTAACTTCTAAAAATGTTTTTAACATTTTGACAAGATGTTCTAACTCAGCAAAATGGCAATTTTCTGAACTTTGCCATTTTGACAAGATCTTCATACTCGGCAAAGTGGCAATTTTTCAAATTTTGTCACTTTGGCAAGATGTTTGAACTTGGCAATATGACAATTTTCTGAATGTTGCCATTTCGGCAAGATGTGTGAAGTCAACAAAATGATCATTTTCCGAATTTTGCCATTTTGATGAGGTATTTTATCTTGGCAAAATGACAATTTTTCAAAATTTTTCCACAAATGGCAGTTTTGTGACTTTTGCCACTTTGCCTGGATGTTATCACTCGGTAAAATCACAATTTTCCAAATTTTGCCATTTTGGCGAGTTGTTTCATCTCGACAAAATAACGATTTCCCTTAATAGTGTCCTTTTGAAAAAGATGCTGAATAATGCCAAAATGACAAATTTCAGATTTTTGCCATTTTAAGGAGTTTGTTAAGTCATCAAAATGTCAATTACACCAAACTTGTCATTTTGACGAGATGGTTCTTTTTTCTTTTGCGTGTCCCTTCTATGCTTTCCTACTTGGAAGAAGAAAGTTACTTAAAAAAAATAGTTACCATGTCTATTTGCAAAAGGAACTATGACCTCTGAGGTGAATGTTCTGAAAAAAAAAAAAAAGAACAAACTGTTGTCTCAAATAGCCTAGATGGAAATGAAATACAGGGGAAAAAATGACTTGATATTTCCGTAGCACTAGAAAAATAGTCATTTCTTGGGAAAGATGTCAACAGTTACCACATTTTTTAATAATATCTTATTGCAAAAGAGGGTGAATTTCCCCCAAAAAACACACATTTTCCATGAAGGGACCTCCCAAATTGGCAACTTCACAACTTTTCCACCCATGTTTTCATTTATTCTGTGTCACAGTGAAAAATTGTGTGTGAGCATGTACATAAATGTTTACGGGACTTCCAGGAATGAATGAACATGTCCAATAGATGAAATGTATAGTAAGTCTGATAATGCCCTCATGGCATGTTATTCTTTCAAGTCATATTTCCATGAAATACTTTTGCTGAGTTTTAATGTAGAAACTGTAAATGTATGTAGAATCTCACAATAATATCTGAAGACAGGGACCCACCACCTTGAAATTTATGAGTTGTTTTGAAGCCATAGAAATAGACAAACCGGAATTACTTCAGGCTACAGAAGTAGCCCTTTCTACACGTAGTAAAAGTTTGTGTTATGACTTTACAACAAATCTGACCAACCACGGATGGCAGGCACCCGGGTTTGAACATTGGACCCAGTGAAAGCACTTACATAATGTGATCACATCATTACATTGACTTATACCTGTTAGAGAACAGCTTCGGGCAAGGCTTCCTATAAAACAAACTCTGTGTTTGGGGTAAACTTGCAACAGCATCTGACAAGATGAAGAAAGCAATATATCGTATCAATACAATTGTTCTGAGCAACTATGTTGTACATGTATGTTTATTGCAAAAATTTACAATTTCTACATAAAAATATCATCTTAGTTTACTCTCATCACATTTGGCAGACTCACTCACCCTCAGCCATTAAAATTGTGAAGTATGAAGTTAACTGCATTACCGAGATTGACGACCCAGTTTATTCAATAGGTGCAGAACGAAGCTTAGGAATACCCATAGGCTCTCTAATGTTGGGATATTTAGATGTGATGGTAGTCATGCAGGGGTCTTGCATTAGCCTATTAACGTCAGGTAGCCTAGGCCTAAAGGTAGTAACTAAGTTACAGTTACAAAACGTACATAGGAAAAACTGCAATGGGCATAAAGTTTGTAGTAGGTTTGATGAACTCACATGTGCGATTGCAGAATAGACAGAAACGCCCGAATCTGGCGAGTGACGTATTATTTGCTAACTTCAAGCATCCCTTCAGTGTTGGGTATGCCATCCTGATAGCGTTCATGCAACAAAGTAGATCTAGTTAAATACTAATGATGTTCGTAACCGTAACCTTGGTTGCACTCTGCAGTACGGCCATCCTATCAGACTATACAGTAACTTAGTTACTTTCATTGGTAACATGTGCAACATATTACTTTCATTACATTGGTAGTAATTACGCGATGAAAATTTACATCATACGGAAATAAGTGTACAGCGTTGAAAATTCAATTTTTTCGTATTTCTTATCATTTTTTGAGAAAATTAATTTATTTATAAGATCATCCCATATTCACATTAATAATAATGGCCGTGTTTTCCTGGTATTAATCCATGTTTTGTACAACATCGAACAAGGATATAGAAATGGAAGTCACCTTTATTAGAGAATGTCTCATCATAGAGTTGCTTATCCCTGGTCTGATGACACTTGACAGTGACGTTGACTCTCATTGGGTTAAGTGTGTCGACACTGCATACATTTTAGATCGAGTAGGGATGTCTTTATATTGTTTAGTACTTTCAATTGATTCAGTTATTTCGCTTCCTTGTCGCATTACACATAAAGTCTAGGTGCAAGTGTAGAAATGTTGTGGAATGTAAGATGAAGAAAAACATGGAAAACACTTTTTAGGCAGAGAATGCACACTGCAGTTAGTAAGCACGAATGTTTTATTTTCATTTTATCTCTTTCTTTCGTTTATCCTTTCGGATTAGAAGTTGAAACCTTGAGCAATGAAAGTGCTTGAATCTTGCCCGTGTTTCATGGATTCACTACATAAGTTAAGCACTCTTCTCTGCTTCCATTTCTATGACAAATAGTTGCAAGTCCTACGGTAGCCTACACCAGCCATCATATCATGCTATCAATACAACACAAAAGGAGCTCAGGCTTAGCCTTCTCTCAGAAAATCGCCCCCCCCCCAAAAAAAAAAAATAAATAAATAAATAAAAAAGATACAATAGGAATTATGAGTCCTTTTTTTACAGCAAATTGTCGATTGTTAGGAGTAGTGCTGAATAAAGGATATCAGCTTTTTGACGATACTTAAATTCCTATGGCCAGTATGTCCCGTCGTACTATTTACATTCTTTCGTTGTGCATGGAGTGAGTGAGGTCAATGTCCACGTCGATGACGTGAGAGAAAACTTTAACCAAAGGACGCAAAGTACCTTTTATTTGCATTAGGACTACTAGATGGGATACTCCGACGACGGAATTTTGCTGTGAAAGGAGTTAAAGGAGGGATAAAAGTGGTCGTTTACTTATCAAACTCATCGCCGTAGGTCCTAATAAGTGCCAAACGTTACCGGAAAAGACCTGGCATTTCGTACCGTAAGTCTTTCGTTAGTTACAGCACTTAGGCTTGCCTGTGATACCGTATACGTAGTATAATTATCGTGTTACAAGTTGGATGCAGACTGAGTGTGAATATTGCATGTCAAGCCTGTAATTGTGTAAAAAAGGTATAATATCATTTCATAGTTGGGTGAGAACCAGAGAGTTATAAAAATGAGTTACATACGTTTACTGGCACTATAGCCCAGTTCTAATCAAACAGTAAGGGTTATGAAAATGTAGTAGATACATGCTTAAAGGGAAATAAGGCATTTGTTTTACAGAAAATAATCATATTTTTCAATGTTTGTAGACATCGAAGGATGGGTCATTCAAAATAAGGAAGGACAGTAGACTTCGCTTCAAGAAATAAGAAAGAAATGTTGTTATTTGTTGTTAAACACTAATTTGTTCACCCAAACTTTCCAAAAGTCAAATGATGCATCTTCCGTTACTCATCACATGCATAATGATTTGAGGAGAAGTTTTTGTTTATTGATGGGACTGAATAGTTTAGCAATGAAGAAACCTAGTTTCTTTGTTTGCAATGTTGGTGCATTCTTAACTTCATATTTCCCTTTAAATTCCACGATAAAATTTCTTAGGGATACTATTGGCTGTCATGCACAGCTAATTGCTATCCAGAGGAGATGAACACATAGGACTAAGTTTGCTTACATAAAGAATGAATTAGCAGTAATCCAACAAGTGAAAATAAGGCATGGCAACAGTAGTATATTTTGTTCTGATGTTGTCAACACACCTTTTTTTTTCAGCTGTGTGTAGCCTGCAGGATTTTTGATGTTATGATCGACTGCGTTAACCCTAGCTGCAGGCAAACAAGTCCTGCAAAAGTACAAAAAACGTTGTGCAGGTTTTTGGCAACAAAATCACTCAGTTTTCCTACATAACATATGAAAATTTGAGGACACTTTGAGGTCTTGAACATGACAACTGCTAGGAAATGAAGCACAAGTCCTTCAGTTTACATCAGATTTTGTTCCTGCAGAATTTTGGCAGCTCCTGTAGGACATTTGAAGGATTCCTCCAGTTTTTGTGCAGGATTTCTGAGGGATCCTTTCCATGCTCAAGACACATGTGTTGCTTATGCTGTGGACATGACACATGCATACAGTACAATACTCCATGCCATGCAACATAAGAAAGTCTACTGTAGACATTGGACTGACACAGCTGGACTACCTGTACTTTATGGGAACGTGGTTTAATTTACCATGTGAATTATCACAGCATAAGGTGATAAAACTCAACCTAAGGTGATGATGCTTAATTTGCAACAACTTTAAACTCACTAAAACAAAGAAATTTTGTGGTTACAGAAAATGTCTTTGTATCATTTACAACACGGTATGTAGGTCGCAAAGTCATCTGAGCCCTTCTTGGCCAAGTCCCCCATCGCTTCTGATTTTACGAAGATTGTTGAGGAGACTGATAACAGTTGTGATGTAAGATTAGGCTGCCTAGTTTATCACGTTGCATGTGATATGACATAACATGTATTGCTCAAGTCAAAGTTATTGCTTGAAAAGTAATAAAAAAAGTAAAACACAGAAAATATGCATCATTCATTATATCTTACCCTATCTTGAATGTTCTTGTACAGCCACCTTGATCATTGTGTATTTCATTTTCAGTTGGCTGTTGTGAGACTGCAGAATTTACAGAACATTTGAATGTTATCGTTTTGTTTGTTATTAGTGGCTTAAAAATAGATGTGAATGGGGTTGCATCTGTAACAATTTTTTTGGTATAGGTTGTGATGTATTTTCTTTACAGTCAAACTAATTTGTACTCACATAGGCACCATATTGGCGTTATTTTCCTTCAGCTGTTTCATGGCAGTAGTACCCAACTCAGTTATTATTGTCAGCTATTATGATTTTGTGAAATTTTGCCAGCAACATATACTGCTGCTACTTTAATTATTGTAATTCTAACCTGGCGCCAAACCAAATTTTATTTGTAAATTTCGTAACTGGGGTCTGAAATGATTTCATCCAATATTGTAAGGTGATTTTGCTTTGAACAATTCTACACTGATGTCTATGAATGTTCAATATTCTTTTTGGCAGTACTCATTGATATGAAGATCAACCTCATGCCCAAAAAACAAAATTTTCTTCATCAAGGCATGTGACATATTATCACTGTAATTTAATTACTAAAAATTGTTCGAGAGTATGAAAGGATGAATTATTCGCAAAGATTTGGGGGCTTGGACTGTGATTTCTCTGACTATAATGATGTATTTGCCTAGATTTCTGACAATGTTCTTCGATTAAATTTTTCCTCCACACTTGCTGTAGGGTGCACACAGTCCCAACTCTCAGAAGCGCTAGTTTACAGTAGGACGAAGAAGATGGACCTCAGGGTGTTCTGTCTTAGTCTGCTGTGGGCCTGCCTCTCGAGCCAAGCTCGTCACGTCGAGACCGAACCCATCACAGAACTCTCGTGCAAGGCCAATGAAGGGCACGACAGAGTCTTGGATACGAACAGTTCAGTAATGGTCGTGTTAGGAGGTTTCCACAAAGACAACATGGATGATTGTATTATGTCCTGTTGTAATCAAGAATGGAAACAATTGGCAAACGAAGACGATGATATACAAGGTTTGTAATGAACATGGAGTACTAACATGCCTGATTTTTTTTAAAGACAAAAATTCAGTGATTTCCACTTGCCTCGGATGATCCAATAACTGTTAAAGTAGGAGGTGGCAGGAATTTGACCGACCATATTCCATAAAACTGAAAAGTGAACATCACACTCCAAAATTTGGAAGACTCATCATCCCAAGCAGTTTCAATTCCTCCAACTTCTTAGAGTACACCTGTACATCTAGTCCCTTTGCACAGTCTTCAATTCCCCCACATGTGTATTCAAAACAATGCGTCCCTGACGTGTGTGCTGTTAGCTGCTCTGCATCTTTTGAATTTGCTGTCAATCAAAGAGCAGAACCAGTTGAGAATTTTGCTATCCCCTTTGTCAAAACTATAGCTTGGGGTGATGAGTCTCCTTTAAAATCCTGATTGTAAGTTACAACTTCTTTGCAATATTTTTCCTTGTTTGTCATCATATATTTCCCGAGTCCTATTTATGCAATATAACAGATTAATTACAGAATAATGTGGTGAGAAGGGTGGGGGGTATATTGAAACATGGACATGAACACTAACTTTTGAAATGTTAGTGGTAAGCACCTGGGTAGCACCATCCGAAAACAACACCAATAACAAGTCTCTGAAGTGTATCAAGACTGGTCTTTCTTAACAGATCAGTATAATGTAATATAATCGCAATAGGCTTGGAGCTGTTCAATCATGTGTTGCTATCTTTTACAGAAAAAATGTTGTCACCCCAAAATGACTTAGTATAGCTATCAATGCTAATTCATGAATAGCTTTTTATGTTGTGTGATATCATTTTTGTCGTTGAATTGCTTAATTCTGCTGCACAACACCTTACTTACTGTAATATATATGCATACCTGTACTTACCGACATTCAGCAACATCATGAAAAGTATTTGTAAGAGAAATGAGAAGAGAATTGCGAGTTTGTGATGATTTTTCAAAATAAAGTAGAGACGACTGCATACATACCCTTTAATGAACTCTGAACAACATAGAAAATGGCCTAGCTTTTCAAACATTGCATGCAGCATACAGTACAGTTCATCACCAAAATGCTACCCTGGACTAGAGTTCTGCTGATCACAGTGCACAGGCAATGCATTCAAGACTTTATGAATCTTATAGCTGAGTGTCGTTACAGTGGTATTAGTTTGCTACATTTTTCTTCATCTTTCCTGGGAAGCAGCATTTGGGAAAACTTTATTTCAAACTTTGTCCGTGACCCCCACTTTACTTGCTTTGCTACCTTACCCTTTTGATCACCTAGTTCTCACAAAATACACATAATGTGCTAAAATCACATAATGTGCTAAAATCATATCTGGAGAAGACCTTTTCTGCATGATAGAACATGACGTGATATCCAGGTGCACCATAACGGTAAGGATGGATGTTCCTCTGGAGAAGGCTTAGGCATGCATAATATCAGGTGAGGATGGGCTGTGTTGATACAACTGTGGCCCCAAGTGTGGAACATGGTGATCTACAGTGATGCAAACCCATCCATATTTTCCAGTTGTTGACATGATCTCGAATAGGTCATTTAAATATCTACAACTTTACGATATGAAGAGGTTTTGTGTTCAGCTGTCTTCAAATAATCCATTCATTATAATTTAGCTACTGCAATTGATTTCATACCTATTTTTTCTAGATGTAAAACATGTGAAGAGTGCTAATCATGCAGTGTTGAACTATTACTACAGCCTGTGAGAAATCTGGTTGCATAATTGTTAATTAACACTGTCAGATGGTTGGTTGGCTTTAGAAAATATAGTTCTTCTGCCAACAGTTATGTCATTAAAAGGGGAATTCCAGGGAAGGAACATTTCTTCTGACATATTTATGCCAATTCAAACCATTTTCATTCATATTCTTTTTGAAATGAACTTTCCATGGGCAACATGATATGTTCAACTTCCTGCCCAACGGAGTTTTTAACACTATGCATGTATATGAAGGGCTAGGCCATTATGATGTAATTGACCGTGATCTCCGTGGCTTGTGACGTAGTCGACAACCAGCTCTAATCCACGACGAACAATCTGATTGTCATACATAATTAGTAATTAGATGGCATATTCCTCCGTCTCTGCAAAGGTTTACTTCATACTCAATAAAGATTACGTTTTCCTCATCTTCAAAGTATTGTTCGCACCACCCTATGCTGTGTAATGTTATGAGAAATTCCTCTTCTTACAAGTTTTATCTGGATTTTGTCGATTACTTATTTTGTGATAGCCACATTGAATGCACAGTGTATCTAATTACTAATTCTGTAGGTTAATCACGTTGGTCATCACTGGTCGTCGACTATGTCACAAGCCACAGAGATCACAGTCAAATACATCATAATGGCCACGCCCTACACATGCATTGTGTTAGAAACTACAAAAAAGTTTGAACGTGTCATGTTGCCAATGAGAAGTTTATTTCAAGAATATGAATGAAAATTGAAATGGCTTAAATAAGTCAGAAGACATGTTTCTTGAAGACATGTTTCTTGACTCAAATTCCCCTTTTATACAATCAACAAACTTAACTAGGTTGCTAGGTGCCTTTTTCTGAACACACAGGGTATATTAACAGTCAGATTGTTGTTTCAATTCTTTGCCATATTTTATGGAAATTTTGGTGATTGTGCTAAATCAAGTCTTGTTTTTGTTGAAGCAAAGACTCCATGGTTTGGTGATCTAAAGGTTCACAAATCCCCATTGTCCTTCAGAAATTCTTGACCAGGGATGAAATTTAGCGGTCGTCCGGTCGTCCGAGACGACCAAAATTTCTGTAGGACGACCAAAGTTACTACCTCAGGTTGTCCTTTGGACGACCAAATTTTACCCCTGGTCATTTATATTATGACACAATGCTTACAACTCAACACTGAGATGCAACCAAAATATTAAACATGCATGAACTCCATTCCAAAACATCTGTTTTCTTTCACAAAAAACCGCCAAAACAACCTGAAATCCACGGTACGTGAAAAGCCAAACAAACAGCCTCAGTGTACGATCATTGTTTCAACTGATTTTACTGTACCAGACATGCACATACAGTAGACAGCAAGTACCAGATAGATGAATCGCAGTCGAAGAATTCCGCCATATGTGGCCATATTTTGATTTGAAACAAACATTATATTATACAGAGATTTTCTTCTACATGATATATACTTTACAGCATCAGTGCTTCTAGATAATGACATTTGTTATTATCGAAGTGAAAAGGTGGAATTTTACCAGCCTCCTTCTGGAACCCCCCCCCCTTCCATTTGGAGAAACCCTGAGCATTACTTTTAAGTTACAAGTCAGTGTATAATTTAGCTGTGGAAAGTTTCAACCTGTATAAGAAAGACAAATAAAAACATGGTCTTGACTGTGCAAAATACACATTTTGCACATTTCTTGTTTTTATATGTCCGTTGTGGAGGACGACCAAATTTTTGGGAGGACGACCAAATTTTTGCAGCTGGTTGTCCTTCGGACAACCATTTTCAGTTGCTTAAGGATCATCTCTGTTGACATCTTGAAGGCTGGACTACAGTATCTTTCCTTCACTGCCTGTAAAGTAGCACTTACTACTATGGTAATTTGGTAGCATGTGCTTGTGAGTTTTTGAACAGTACGTGAAAACACCATGTGGTAGTAATTGCTTTGTTGCCATGACATTTGACGGAATTGAGTACAAAACCGTTGTTCACAAAAGCAGACTAACACATCATCGACAACCAAGTAGAACACACTGATGGTCATATGCTAAAGAACAGCTGGCTTTTATTTATCAGTTATTTTACACGTTATTGTATGTGTATACGTACATGTGCACATCCTTTTTCAATAAATGGAATACAATATGAAAGTAGAGTTACAGTACAAGGAGACTGGGTTGAGACAAGACCAGCTGTTAATATAACTTTTATTGATTAATTTTAGTACTGTCTACTGTACAGGAACTGGAATGAACCATTCATTCTGTGATATATACATACTGCAAACTTAATATGGATAAATTTCCAATATGTATGGGCATATACTGTGAACTTTTTTCTTTTTCTTTAGCTTTTAGTGAGGGGGTTGGGGGTTGGGGAGGGGTTAAAGAAACTGTGTGTGTGTGTGTGTGAAGAAATAGCTGTTCACTTTGAAAACAGGTTGCATGCACGATAACATCACAAAACATCAATTGCTACTGTAGCTAACAGCTGGTCATGCATGGTCATGTAACACGATGAACCATGAATGTTTTACAGTCGCAGATCAACTTACTGGCACTAGATTTCTGAGCAATAAATATCACAGGACCATCAAGTCAAGTATATACTGTTGCCAAGTCCTGTAGGCTTAGACTGATTGTCACAGCATGCATCTCTGCTTCAAAAAACTGAATTGTTCAGAGCGGCAACTGGCAAATTCTAATTAAATTTCCTGTTTTTGTTGAGTACAGCCTAAGTGTTCATTTTTTACTATTGTTACATGCATTTTTGAGTGATCTTTGTTCAGTGAGCTAGTATTCCACTCCTGCACCTGACGGGGAATGATTTATCCAATATTGCATTGCATGCAGCGACACTTACAGGCTAAAGTGGTACCAGCAAAACAAATTTAAAAAGTATGTAGCAATGTTTTGGGTGGATACCCTTGCATTTTCAACAATATAGGTTCCAGGAAGAAAAATTTCACAATCTTTCAACTCTGACTGGTAGATATACTATACTGTGGCTTATAAGCTACTAATCAATGTTAGAGATTACTATGTCAATTTTTATGATATATAATGTGAAGGTTTGTTTTTCATGCATCAATTTCAAGTGCAAGGCATTATCAGACATACCACAACTTACATTATTTTGATCTAAGCGTCCAGTGCAATTTCTTTGGTGAGTGTGAAATTCATGTAAGACATGTAAACTCACAAAAACCTACGAGAAAGCCACCAGTGATGCAAAACAATCAGATGTGGAGAAAGTTGCAGTCATAGGATATTGGTACTCTTTAGTGTAATGGTGGCAACAATGCTGCCATTTGACATAATTACAGTTTAATTTTGTGGAGAACAAATCCATGTGATTCCGTGGGCATGCATCGAAGGAGTCCCTCATATTACCACTACTGTATTAGTTTGGAATCAGTGTCAGTTCTGTGGCTGGCCCACTTTTGGAATAGATTCTTTTCTGTTAAAAAAAACTGATGCAGCTTCAATCAAAACAAAGTTTACATGGAAAATAATATTTCTCACTGTGTATATCCAGCTGTATTTCGCTCCTAAGTTCATGTAAATGACCTTGAATTTGACCTTGTGTATTTTCATGATGACCTTAGATTCATGAGTATTAATTTCCCCAATGTCCAATCATTGGATCAAGGGAAAAAGGTTGAAAGTGAAGTTAAAAGTTAAACTTAAAACAGACCTTGACTATGCTTTTCTTACGGTACTACTTGAAATGTTTCCGTTGCTACACAAAAACCATGTGAAAACTTGCAAACAAAGTACTTTAAATCATTTCTATAAGTCTAAAGAAAGAAGAAATATTGTAGGTCAGGGAACCCTTTCCTCCTTCAATTACCACATGAGAAGCCTTTTTTCTCTAGAGCTCTGTATTGGTACCAAGAATTACAGAGTACCTGTATTTAAGGTAAATAAAATACTTTTCATATTATTTTCATGGTTTTTGCTCGAATTTCTCTCCAAGGTCGCTGCAACTTGGCCACCTTCTATGAAGATGAAGATCACAGCAAGGTCAACTGCTTCTTGGCAATGTGCAAGACCTGTGTTTTTGGACCTGCCAAGGGATTTCAGTTCGCCTGGGTCCATCCTCGTAAGTGGTAGTTCCTACCGCTTTGTCGTAATTCCTTCTTTTTGAGTCGTCCACTAATTCACCACACACATACTGTATATTTTATTCAGTCCCACGCTTCTTTTTCATTGTCATTGTCACTAGAGTATTGCATATGGTTAGGAATTTTGGGGACAGCTGGGGGTGGGTGGGGTTGGAAATGGGGAAGGGAGAATGGGGGAGGAGGGAGGTGGTGAAACCATCTTCGTGCCATGAAATAGGCCCTGACAGAAAAGCGGTTATTTAAGTACCAACCTTTGGTATAGCTGTACACTGTACATCCTCTCATCCCACAGCAGCTATAAACTATCACCAAAGCCAAAGAGACAAACTTGCCATCAGTAAGCCAAATTCCATATCTGCCATCCGTAATTTCATCTTGCCATCACCACAAAATTCGCCACCACAAAAAGAAAGCCAGCCCTCCATCTTGCCATCAGTCTCAGAGATTCACTTGTCACCATGGCGACTAATCAGCAGTGCTATGTCGTGGTATGAGGGTCGCGATAACTCAGTCAAGGGGAGAGGAAAGAGACAGGCTGGAGAAAATGTGGCTGAAGGTAAAGTCATTATCATCAACCAACCTAGCTGCTGCTCTTGTACTTTGTATTGTATTAATACCTTACCCATCATTTTTATTACATTATTATTATTGCATTATTTCATCACCCATTATTATTACAATGGCATTATTATTATTACATCGTTATGATAATATTGCTGTTATTCTATTATAATGTCAACCATTATTATTAGATACATCCATCCTAGTTACAGCATTAGTATTATTGTATTATTACAGCTCCCATTATTATCACCCTACTATTACATTACCATTGTTTTCGTATTATTATTATTACACCTGTATCTAAAAAATGAAGTTTCATTCTCGAAAACTGTCAAAGAATGACACCAAAATGTGCTTTGTTTGTGGTATGAATTATTACTGGACACTACACACACCAGCCCTCTTGTGAGATTTTCGCTAAAGTTGCTCTTGCAAACAAGGGACAACTTCAGCGGTGATGAGGGTTGCCAGCTGCTGCAGTTGGTACAGTCTGTGCCTCTGAATCATGCCAAAGAGTGGTGTTAAAATCGTCTTGGACATTGTTAAAACAAGAGAATATTTGGGGGGAGGGTGTTAGGAAGGAATGTTCAATGGATGTAGCTCCCCACCGCTTCCAGCTGTTCATGTGCAGATGGTACATGACAGCATTTCTAATGTGCTCATGACTAGACATTGGATTTATTTTGCAATATTCTGTGCATCATTATCCTATGACTGAATATGACTTATGTATTAGGGAAACATAATTTGTTGCAGCCAATTTCAGTTTAATAAACTTAATCATGTTTTATGTTTTAAGCTTCACCTAACATTTTGAGAACAATTACTGTGCTGTAGTTTCCCTTAAATCACATGTATACATAGAAAGTATAGTACATGCACAGTCAGCCTCGGTTTAATACAGATTGTCTAAGTTCATCCATTGCACCCATATAGGATAGCAATCTCTTCCCTTAATAGACACTCTTCAATTTTGAAGTCTTGCAGTTTTTCTTATAGACATGACCATAGGACACTATCAGCCTCAGGCGACAATATTCCTGTAATAAACCGTGTTGCCAGCGGTATGGTCAAACTGCATAGGTAGTTAATGTGGTTTGCAATTATTGTCTATAATTCTAATGATGCAGGCACACACACTCAGAGTGAAGCTTTTTATTTCTGTTACAAGGGTTGACGGAATTATCCAGCTACCAAGACTCCCACACATACCACAAACATATATGATATCTGCTCTGCATTTTATATATACTGTATGGCGGTTATTTGCACCAAACCTCTAAGAGCAAACAATTTTTTCTTGGGTAAATGTCGAAAGGTCGTTGTCGGGGAAGTGTAATTAGAATGCTACACCCCGATAGCCGAAAGGTCAAGAGTTGTAATCTGGAAGATGGTCCTTTGATTGCAGACAAGCTGACACCCAGAATCAATGTTACACTGTTGACAAATCTCAAACAGACAGACAGACATGTTGATTCAGAGAGCTACAAACCTACTTAATGAAGCATGTGCTGGTCTATAAACCCATCTGTGCTTTTAATAATGGATAGTTCCCTTGGTTCTCAAGACAGTGCTCACATATCTCCCTTTTGTTGCAAGGTGTTGTAAGTTATAAGTGCATTTTACTTGGAGAAATTATTTAAAAAGCCTTAAGATGTTAAAAGACTGACCATTTGTTTTAATACAAATACACCCAACCTCATCATACAATTTAACAACTCAGTGAATTACTTTATATGATAAAATGGACTTAGTCCAATATATTTTTTTTTCTGCAGAATAGTGTGGAACTAAACACAAAGAAAAAAAAACCTTATTATTTGGGGTGCTTTGAAGTCGTATAGTTTTGTAGTCATTGGCAAGGAAATTAATATTTCGCATTTCTGAAGTCTGGAGTGAGTATTGGTAAGGTATCAAATAGTAAAAATCGTAGTGGCCTGCCAGAATTGTGTACCTAACTACCCCAATCACAAAAGTCCCTCGAGGAATGCTTGAACAATTTAAATATTGATTTGCATATATTGTTCAAAGTATGACTTACATGGAAATCTTGGACTGACAATGTAATAATAATATCTAATTGTTATGATTCATTGATAATCAGTATCCAAATAATCAAACATATTGCAATTAAAAAATGCAACGTTATGTACAAGGAAAATATCCTTAATCATTTTTAAACCAGTTGCCGATGGTCCCACCGATAAACGTAAGGAAGAGCTTCATAGATCCTGAATACAAAAAAAAAGCATACGAGTTACAGAAGATGCATTGCTTGCATTAAGCATTTAAAGTTTGAGTGGACAAATTATTCTTGGGCAACAAATAATTGAGTCCCTGTACCTGTGAGAAACTTACTTCTTAAAAAGAAGGCTGTTCTCCTACCTTATTTGAATATCACATTGTGTACATAAATATTAGTTTTTAACAATATGTAATGTTTTCTGTCAAACAAGCATAACATTTTCAGTTTAAGTGTCACAATGACCTTCAACTGCAGTGTTCATCACTGACAGAGAGATGAAGGGGTATCGTCTTCTGCCAAGAGACAAATCTGTGACAATATTGAATTACTGGTAGCTTTGATCAGAGTATATATTCCCCAAATGTAAACATTTGATGTGCGAGTGACAACAAGCTGTATGTGTTTTTGATTTTCTGTAGCAAAGTGTCTGCATTTAGACCACACATGGTAATTGGACTTTGTCTTGATATTGTCTTAGACTATGAGTGGTATTGCCAGCCACCGTATGTTGTTCGTCTTCAGCTGCTGTGTCATGTTGATCTCCATTTCTTTGTTGCACCTTGTCGGTGGTATAACCTTTAAAGGCTGTAATGCATCACCCCAGACAGTTTCAATTCTCCCAACCACCTACCTCTAGTCTAGTCCCTCCCTCAGCCTGTCTTACATTCCCCCACACGTGTAATCAAAACAATGGATCCCTGTGTACGCTGTGTAATACGAGCTGCTCTGCATCTTTCGAATTTGCTGTCAATCTAAGAGTACTGTAACTTAGAACCAGTTGAGAGTTTTCCTTTCAGGGAGGTAAAAATATAGCTTAGGGTGATGCGATACAGCCTTTAAGACAGGCTGAGAGAGGGACTAGAGATAGGTGGTTGGGAGAATTGAAACTGTCTGGGGTGATGCATTACAGCTTTTAAATTTTCTTGACTGAGGCAGTTCTCTCTCTGATTTACTCTCGCAAGCAAACTTTTATCTTCACTTCAGCACCGAAGGCAAAAGTCGAGGAGAAACAGCTGGCAGGTGATGAAAATGGAGAGGCTTCCCCCACACCGTCATCCACCACGAAACAGACCACGCCCACGATGGAGAGGCAGCCGAGTGAACAGGCTACCTCAAAGCCAGGTGGACAATCGCAGACCTCTACTAAACCGATGGACGCATCGATTACCACGACGAAGGATACCATCGTCATTACAGATAACAGCATCACCATCCCCATAAGTAAGTCACCCTCCACCTCAGAAAAGACATCAGGAAAGATGGAGGTAACTTCGCCAACTACCAAGACATCCGCTGAAGCAAATAGTGTGAGCATGACTCAGAAGACCACATCCACAAAAACCACCAAGGAAATGACGGGCAGTGTGAACTCAAACTCACCAACCAAAGAGGCAGAAGTGGTGACACAGTCCCAGACTCAACGTCAGTCCACAGAAGCAACTGTAACTCCTTCCCCAGAATCCAAAAGTCCTACAACTCTCAAAGCAGACTCAACTCCAACAGCAGAACTTACCACTACCCCAACAGCACCGAAGGAAGAGCCGACGAGTAAGGCGAAGGCTATGACCCAGCGACAGAGTGAAGAGACGACTTCAGAGACGAAATCGACGACCAAACCAGCGACGGCGTCTTCGTCTGCGTCGACGACCGAGAGAACCTTGACGCCAAAGAAAACTACCGAAGCAGCATCGACGACATCAACGACATCGACGACTACGCAGGCGAGGGAGTCTTCGTCGGTTACAGCTGTCGTAGATGACAAGTCATTGACTACTGTCGCCACAGATGGAGAGCAACAGACGGTGGGACATGAGACGACAGAAGTGATAGAATCAAAGTCAAATGTGAGTCATATTTAAGTCAACTCCCTGTACATGTGTTAAGTGAGGCTGACTTTTTTTGCTACCAGCCTAGATTTCATTTTACAGTTAATGGACTTGATTTTGATAAAGTTAGGATTAACTATGAATTTCCTGTATTTTAAACATTTCCCCACTACATGCTTTTCTTCCTTTCAAAAGTCCAAAAGCAGTTTTCTGACAATGTTTTCGTTCTCCTGATTGAAGTCTCTAGTGCAGTCACATCCCTTTAAAGGTGGTGTGACATGAAAATAACATTTTGGAATATTGACTTTATGAATCCCCAATTACAATTCCCAGGTTTCACTAAACATTGGCACCCTCCCTATCCTCATCATTGGGATATATGCAACATACTGTTTTCCAGTTATTTTGGACCATGTTGAAAAAAAAAAGTATGAAACTGACAGTTTTCCAAGATCCCTGAAAAACACAATACTGGCTCCAGACTTGGGCATGGATTGTGTATCTATAGATCTGTATGCATTCTTACCCTTTGTAATATTCTCAACTTTTCCGTATTTTCACTGCCAGGAGACCACAACGACGTCTGACATTCCTGCCAAAGCTAACAAGATTTTCACTTTCCAAACCAACAACTGTGAGTCATCACTTTTCGTCCCTTTTATTGTTTCATTCACATCTTTCCTTCATATCTTTAATTTTACATATTTTCCAGTTTACCGTCCAAAAGTGTTTGTGGATGTTTTTTTTTTTTTTTTCCTCTATTGTACCGAGCAGTGTAAGCTGATATTACCAGTATTGAAGATTTTGTCAGCCATTATCCTGTCTTTTATTCTCTGTGTAATCCACACTGTCTAGCCTGCTATATCGTGTTTCCTTAATACTCCGTCTTTTTTGGCATGGAGCATGATGCAACCCTGATTGCAGGTTCCTGTGAATTTAGGTTCTTGGTGGATCTGTTTCAGCCTAGTCACTTACAGGTGAGACTACAGGAGGCCAAACTTCTGTCAAAGGTCACAGTGTATATAAAATTGTAAAAAAAGAACAAAATTTGTGAGTGTAAACGTGTTTCAGTTCTTTTTCGTTTGTGCTCTGTCTCATCCTCATTCACGTGTTGTAATTAGCTCAGTCGGTGGATCAATTCTTAAATAGGTGTCTGCCAAGAGACTTCGCTCAGCAGTGTCATGGCCTCCTCTAGGAGATATGTTCCATCTTGTTCTATTCTTTTTGGGGGGCCCTTTCTGTGTTGCTATGGTTACAGAACTTTGAAGAAGGTGAAACATCCACCAATGAATGTGCTTTAATTCGTGAGAGCCACACTACACTTTGAGCTACTGGATTGAATTGTCCAGTGATACCAAATTTAGTCAAGTGAAGAAAGATCTCTCTCAATTTTGACTGTGTGTGTTTTCTTTTGACATAGAAATGCCCTCTTATATTTTTTTGTTATTTGGCAAGAGGAATGTAAACTGCAGAAGTGATATTTCTGGGTATGTTAGTGCGACACCTCGGTTGGTTCATCTGTGAACGTAATACGTACCTCGAGAAGCAAAAATCAATGGAATTTAAAATGCAGTCTCGTTTCTGTAACTCACCCACCCAGTTTTTCGCACATGATAAAAATGCCAAGATGAGTGCCTAAAGTAGAGACAAGTTGGGATTTTCAAGGGTGCTGGTGGCTGGAAAATCCATTCTACAGACTGGAAAAGTCCTGGATAAGTCCTCGAAAATTTTCTGTCAAACCCTGAGTGAGGGTGATGGAACAGTCAATTCTGAATTTCTTGTGCCACCAATGAGTTATGGGGAATCCATAGGAAGTCTTTTTTCACATATATACTCTCTGTAAACTTTCTTCCAGTCGTACTGATTCTCTCTCTGGCTCTGGGTATCGTTCTGGTTGTCATAGTGATGGTCACTCTCAGCAAGAGGTGGTATGAAGCCTACCAAAGAAGACATTACAACAAAGTGGATTACCTGATAAATGGCATGTATTCGTAACGACCGTTTTTGTCTTTTCCTTAAAAGAATCGATCCTTTCACGACTCGGTGCCCCACCGTGCGCCGTGGCTCGTTTTCGTCTCCTCCGGTTCGAGTTTGATGGTCAAGGGAGACCTGGAAAAGAAGGGGAAAAAAAAAGAGAAGAAAACAAGACCCTCAATACCATGGCATGACTAAGATAAGAATGCTTTAACTAAATACATCAACATTTATCGGAATCTGTAGATTACTAATTCTGATTCTATCTGTTTTGCATTACCCTCGTCAGGGACCTGCTGGCATCTTAGAATGTTTCGGCAGAATTTTTTATTCTCGTGCATAGACGGTGGTCACATTTTACGTATTCTTCAAATATGATCTAAGAGCAAGTAAGGGTATTAATGAATCGCAGCAGTTGATCTGTCATTACATGAGTCTGTCGGTGTGAGGGGGGGTGCTGAATCTGTCCACTCAGATGCAACTTTTAACTGTCATTTCTCACCCAAAATAGGTGACAGAATAAGGCCCTGTTGAGCATCAAATTTAATGTGAAGTCTCATTTGTAAGGAAAGACAGATAAATTTCAAGGAAAAGAGCAATATATTTTTAATAATTTTGTAAAATTCCACAAAGTCCAATTCAGTATCTCGACTGTGTGCTGCAACAGAAGTCCGTCATCGAAAATGGTCAAAAAAAATAAAATCATTACTCGTTTTAGGTGCAATTTTGAAAGAGTGTAATAAACAAGAAAATTGGCAATATAAATTAAATCAAAGAACAATATGATCTTTCTACATGTGCAAGAAAAGCAAATTATTTGAGAGGAAATAAGCAAATCGAATTCATGGGGAAATGGTTTTAGTTCTAATGTACTAACTAATTCAGAGAAACAGGATGTCCACATGTAGAAGCAATTTTTTAATTGAATAAATGAAAAAATCAGTGTAGAGGACATGATTGAAGTGGCTGAAGAATGACGAAATTTTCTCAAGGAGCAAGATGAGAATTTAGACTTAAATATCAGAGTCATTTTAGGAGCAATATGCCAAAAAAGGGCATTCCACATGCAGTGATCAGTGTGTCGTGGGCGTCATTCTAGCTACGATGTGCCGTGACAAATTAGTGATTCTAGTAGCCGTATGCAGTGACCATTTTTGCAGGATCAATGTGCCAAGAAGGTGACTCGGTAGCAATTTCCTGAGAAGGTTATTTTGAAATTAATATGCTGGGCAGAAAATCATTCAACTAGCCAATTTTGAAGTAACGTAGTACAACTATGAACCCAGAAAATCACTCTAGTTGCAAGTTGCCAGGAAAGTCATTCTGTTAACAATGTACGGAGATATGTCATGCTGGAAGCAATGTGCCAAGAATGTCATTACAGTAACAATGTGCCAGGAATGTCATTACAGTAACAATGTGCCAGGAATGTCATTACAGTAACAATGTGCTGAAATAAAAATCTATTTTGTAGCAATTTGCCAGAGAAGTCATTGTAGTATATGTGCTGCAAAAAAAAAAGAAATCATGGTAGTTGTAGTTTGCCAAGAAAGTCACCTACTGCAGTATACAGTGTGCTGAATAAAATCATTGCAGTAGCAATGTTGACCAAATGTGAGAGCCAGACAAAAATTTGACTCTTGCTCTGTCATTCTGAAGAAAGCTTAGGTCACATGAGTTTGCAGCTTGTTTCAAATATGTGAACAGTTGTCAACACTAGTCGATGGTTGGCTTATCGATCGACCAAGGACAGTTGCCACTGTATAACACTCGCTCCTGTTATCTTCTCGTTGCAGGATCCTAAAAGAAACTCTGGATCCAGGGTGGTTTTCAACATTTTTACATCCTTTTTTTTGTCATAGCCAATAGTTTTTGCCTTTTTCTTTTCCGATCGTCACTCTTTAACATATCTGTCTGACATAAAATTGAGTCCTTTGACTCACTTATTAATGACTTCATGAATCATATACCAACTATGAAAATAGCCTTTAGAAATTAATCAACATTGAAACATATTTTCATCGTTCAAATAATAAAAGCCACTTTTTGTATAGCTGTCACACCCTCGATTTGTGTAGAACTATCATGCAAATGTCGGTAATGGTGTTATCCTGAAACTCATTTGATGACAACCGCGTTATGACGATGAAGTGATCTTAGTCACGGAAAAAGTGACATCATTTTTTTCCCTTTTCCCTGTCACCATGTACGTTAGTGAAAGTTTGGATCCCTTCAGCCAAACCCAAATTGGGTTCTGACATCATCAGTCAGGTACCCAAGTACCAAGTGCCCGGTTACACGGGGACCCGGTGCAAAAACAAGTCTCAACATTGTCAGTGCTAGAATATCTGATCTCTATCTGTCCCTGGAGGGTCAGATTTTCTCTCGCCATTTTTATCTCACTTAAACCTACGCACTATCTTTCGTCTACAGTTCCATGCTACTAAGGTCAATCATTTAGTTCAGTAAACTTGCTTCTTGTTCCTACTACTGTAGGTGAATAATCTTTGCATCCAAACATTCAGACCACACCCTCTGCCAACTCTGCATTCATCCAAAGACTTCCTTGCTTTTTTTTTAATTTTAAAGCTCCACTAAATTCGCTAGCTTGAACATGCTGGGGTTCCTGCAATTGTACGTCAGAATCAGACTCAAATATCTGAACGTCAGTATTGGCCGTAAAACAAGGGTGTCTCCCATAGACCTTAAAAATACTGAATAAGACATTTAAAATTAAACGGAATAGCTCAAGCGAAACTCTGTAGGATCCAGAGCCAAATCTTGTCTTCCTTTGGGCCTTGAATTTTGAGGTGTGTGAGTGTGGTCGCACGCTATCACTTAATTGCCTCAAATCACTGTAAAAAGTGAAAGTTTTTGCACACTGTGATGCTGAACGGGAACCCGGGTGAATCTATTCCAGTCAAATAAAACAACATGCCTACCACTCTCCCTAATTTCCTGAGGAGTGTGGTGTGTGGCACATGTGAAAATGATAAAACTCAAGGACTGCTTCTTACCAAAATAACTTCCATTATTCAACTTCATGGCAACTTTTGCAGAGGATGTTACATTGTCAATGCTAGTTCATCGATACTGGAAATTCATGCCAGCCATGATGATGGTAAAATAATTTATGTGGAGAGAGGAAACAGTGTAGTATCCAAAGACAGATACACAAAGTAGCTTCTGTATAACTAATACACCTAAATACACATACCATAATTCATGCCAGTGTTGTTTTAGAAAAGCTGCACACATGTTTATGATTGCCCTTTTCAGTTTTGACATAAGAGGGCTTGTGTGACATAACAAAGGTTAAAAATTGACAGGGATGAAGCTCAGTAATCTTGATAAACCGGACAAAAATCAGCTACAATATGGAAGCAGGGAGTTCCAAATTCCGAATTGATCAGATTTTTAGGAGTCCATTAGCATTTATCTGCCTCTGTGACGAAGACTTTTGATTTTGTTAGAATTTACGAAATTTAATGTACAGAGTTTCCCACTTGCTTTCACAGACCACCATCTTCATTGAAAGTGCCGTGGTGAGCAAACAATTAACCTTTTTGGAGCATGAGCCAACAGAACCCTCACCCTTTTCTTCCCGTTTATTTTATACTGTATCACAAACCCATGCACCACTGGCACCAGTGGCAAAAGTACTTTTTGACCCAGACAGTTTTCAAATTGTTGTGACAGTTTTCAACTTGATACTATTTGTCGAAGATTTTATTAAATTTTGTCTTTCTTGATGGGTGGTCAGTTTTGTGATGGAGACTGTCTTCTGATTTGCTGATGATTACTTCAAAAAAAAAAAATAGGCATCAGAACGTTTTGTGAGCAGTGAATGTCGTTCAAACATGACCAACCTCCTTTGCTCAATTTAAACACAGGTCTCTGACAAAATCCAAATTGACCAATTACGGCATTGCACTTTAACAACCACGTTAAGCTTCCGCAAACGGTGCACTTTTGACGCAACAAAAAAGAAAAAGTCGCTTATGGAAAAGAGTGTCACCCAAGAAAAGTATTACATGTTAGATACAGTTTCTTCATATCTTGATTAGTCCCTTTGTTTGTTTTTCATTTCATCCTACCGTCCTCATTAAATACCTTCAAAGTAAGTGAATCCAACATCAGTCCACCCCCCACGGTTGTACTTAAACTTCCTTCTCCTCTTTGCATCTTCTGACATTTGTTCTTTTTTTCCTTTTTTGTTTGTCATTCCTCTGAAACTCAAACAGTCTCTTGATGTTCCTCATACTTTTCCCTCAAAAAAACATTGCTTGTCTTTCTCAATATCTACCTTCACCAATGGCATGAAATTTATGGTCTTAACTCGTCGTATTCAGATGAAAACTGAAATTGGTCAATCGAGCTCGTTGAATTTCTGGGATTGCAACTTGAAACAAGTCTTGTTATTTCTTTGCATGAAGTGCAACATTCTCTGCGCCTGCTTGGAAGCGTTAAACCAATAAGAGATGAGCCGGTGACAACGCCCTCTAAAAAGCTGGGATACCTGGTTTGTTTCCTACTTGGGCAACAACGAAAAGTAGCCGCAAATGTTGTCTATGCCAGTCAAGAGTTACACGTACGTGGATAGGCTCAGAGGGATTATAAAGCAGTATCCAATTAAGCAATATCTGGGCAATGCATATTAGGTTTAAGTTTTGATTTATTGCTATCACGAAGTAGATTACGTCAGTGGTTGATCCAGGATTTGTGGGGGTGGGGGGCATGGGGGTGTGGTCCGGGAGGGGGCTAGATTTACCCATTTTGGGAGAGAATTGTCCATCTGAATGACTTTAGTAGTAAATGGTAAATAACCCTTAATACAGCGTACTTGTTTCTATGTCAAAACCATGGCAAGGAGAGCAACTTTGAGATTTCTGCAACAGAGAATTAAAAGCACAAATTCATGGTACAACAGGTGTATTTAGTACTATAGTTGAAATTAATATGGTCCACCCAACAAGTATGTGAAGCAATTTTTTACTTGGAAATTTTGGGTGGAGCACATGCACTCATGGTGCCCCCCCCCCCTTCGGATCTGCCCTCGGACTGACCCTGCTTTGTCTGGGATGACATAAAATCAACCATATAGTTGAATTGTCGATAATGTGGCTTCCAGTACTGCAGAGTAAGGTCGGCTGCGTTTTCAAACGTTGTTGGTTTATTTTCCAGATTCAAACTGAAAAGTAGCATGATGCAGAATTCCGTGGAAATAAAAATAAAAAAAATGTACGTAAGAGATAGGCAGGCCCATGGTTAATGAACTTAGACACATGTGAAATGTTAATGAAAATTATTAGTATATAACAATTGTGCAATGATTTAAAAAAAGTTATTTATTATAATATTTTAGTGTTTAATGAAAAGCTTATGACATTGTTAACTATACATCCAAATCATGAGTGAAATGGGATGAGAATGGTGCAATATCAAATCGAAAGTTTCTCGAAAGAAGTAGTTGCAATATGAGCATATTTTATTTTTAAAAAAAAAAACATTTGTAAAATTTGTGAAAGGACAGATGTTGCAAGGGACCTAATTTTATGTAATTTTTGTAGTTTCATTTTCAGGCCAAGAAAAAAAGGATTCATCCCAGAAAACCATCATCTTCCTAAGATCCAAAGTTATTACTGCTTTCCTCTCTTCTAAGAGCAGCTTCATTTTGCTTTCATCTTCCTGTCATTCAAAACATTTATGCTTCATTTTATTTCTAAATTCATTTTTTTTTTCATTATATTATCTTACATCTTTCTTCTATTGACAGAAGCCTTTTTGTCTTTTTTTGGTAGAATTTTTGAGAGTAAATTTGGTTGCAAAAAAAGTTTTTTTGTGTGTGTGTGTGTGTGTGTCTTGAATTTGCATGTCTATACTGACAAACTCAAGATATGGTCATTGAACCTTCTTGAACTTTTTTTTTTATCGGTACTTTGAATTTACCAAATATCTCCAAAGAGGTTCTCAATTTGCCAGTAATTGTCAGCAGTATTGAAGCAGATCGTGTAGTGAGTCTTTAAGTTAAATATAAGATCTTCATGGCAAAATGTTTGATCCGTACCCATCCCAACCCCCCCCCCAAACCACCCTCCATTCACCTGCAAATGCTCCATCAGTGTGAATTTGAATTTGGGAATGCTGATTCATCTGAAGTTTTTTGTGAGACCTTTGTGTCATCAGGGCAAATGAAAATCATGAGTCTAGTAATATCATTGTTATGGATGTGATTTTCAAGTAGAAAAAGATCAGGAATGACGTTAGAAATGATTTCGTAGTCGTGTGAGGGTTTTGTAAAGTCATGTTTACAATGGTTTCATTCATGTAAACCCTTAAAGTGAGATCATGGATCATGTTTCAGTGATATCATAACTATAACCGATTCATAGGGACGAACAATCTACACCATTAGCTTACCTCTCTTCCGGTGTGTGTGGTTTTCCTCAAAAGTGTGGCCCTTTTATGGCCCATACGTTGTTTGGGACCATTGCATTAGTTCGTAATCATTAGGTCCTACTCCCTGCAATTACATTAAGTTGCATTCATTGGTTAGCAATTGTGGTTCTCTGAAATGGAATAAACAATATGTAGGCTAAATAATATTAACTTCTCAATTTTTTGAGTAATGATTGTCCTCAGTCTTACGTTACTTTAGATATTAGCGTAATGAAAACTTTGGATCATGGCCACTAGCCATCCACCAGTCTGATACAATCCAATCCTAGGGATAATAAAGGTTTGCTGTAACAACTGACAGCTATTAAGAGTGTTGTTCTGAAGATGCTGTCGGTTGCGTTATGTTACATAAGCCATTAAAAATTGCTCCAAAATAGTCATTTTGCGAACGAAACTTCATTTATCATATCTGGGTGAAAATTCCAAGTTCAAAACCCCCCTAGAGTAACAACGGATTGGCCTGACTTGATTGATAGTGACTGTGATCTGAATTTTATTGGGTAAACAAATTGAACAAAGATGAAACAATGCCTTATGTTATAAACAATTAAATGGATTGTTGACTTCTGTTTTACTCGTCAATATTTCATAGTTCAATGTACATTATACTTCAATGATTTTCAGAGATCTATAAAAATGGTTGCATATTTTGACATTTTTTGGTTTTGTGATGTATACTTAAAGGGAGAGGCATTTGGTCAACAAGTTCTTAAATTTTGGTACCTTTACTTAAGTGCTATGAATGGTTACTTGATGGAAGTACTTAATAGCATTCTTTTATATGTTCGATTAGGATATCTATGTTTGTATTTCTGTTCTGTTTGATCACTCACTTCAGATTGTATTTAGTTCTTTAAAAGAAATAATATTAATTTCATGGTGATAGAAGGTACTTGTTTATGTTTTTTCTCTCTTATCATTAGATTAATACTACTTTATAATGAATTATTTCTGTCTTAACACAGAGAGATTTTGTCTGGCTGGCCCCATTTCACTTCATTTTATACATGTCACTGGGACATTTTTCTTTGGGGGCTCAAGCTCAGTACATCACAATTTGCTTCCCAAGTCTAGTTAAGTATTTAAACAAATTATCCTTAAAACTGTAAATTATGTATTAGTTGTGCCTTGTTCAACTTTCGTGCCACGTAGCCTTAGCTCTTTATTTACTGCATAAGTACATAAGCATTATAGTCTCTGTAATGAAACATTCAAACGTGTTAGAATGGTAAAGTATGACAAAATGACACAATTTTCAACTTGTACAGTATTTATATTTGCTGATGTTCATAAAAGATGCAGGACATACTGTTTGTATTTTTTCCCTTTCCCACTTCTTTTAATTGTATTGTCTTTCTGCCAATACAATAAATAAAGTTGTACCTCGTATTTTCTTAGTTCAATATATAGTAACTGTTTTGTACGTGACGCCCACATATATCTCCAAAAAAATTTATTTTCTGTATGATTTCCAAATTATGCAGATTATAATGATTAATGGGTAATATGTAAAATGTCATCTTAACATTTTCACAAGAAAATCTCTTAAGAATGTCACTGGTAATTTATTGTCAGTAATATGTGTGTTTGACAGTTTTTTTGTGTCCATTTGTGATTTTGCTTCTATCTCGATTGGATTATTGACCGTGTACTATCCATCATTGTCAGGGTTTAATTTTACATGTTTAAGATCAATTCATGAATAGTCATTAGTTTTTCAAGTGCCTTTGCATTATGTTTGCATTTCAAGAAATTTATTACGTCTACTTTGGATGAAGTAACAGTGCTTCCTCTACGCTCTGTCAGAAGATTCTAAGATATTTAAATTTAAAATGAAACATTTTCTTAAAGCAAATTACAACATTGGAAATATGTGTGATAGAAAATTAAATAAAGATGAGCTTCCAGTATCCTCTTGGCTTTTCTGATCTTTGTTTTGGAAAAAAAAAGTCTGATAATGTTTAATACTTGACCAAAATAGTCCCTTGGACACAACTTGCACTCTGCAGTGACATTTTACTTCGCCATCACACTCAAAGATACATAAATTTCTTTGAGACAATACAAAGTCTTTGACCTGGAATCATTTGACGTCAGTAATATCTGTATTAGGACTGTTCGTTAGAGGTAGCGGGAAACATCGGTCATTTTGCACTGTAGCGCCATCATACTTTGTATTTTCCAACGCGGAGAATGTACAATGCATTCATATAAACTTGCTTCAAGTATGTCACCACAACGAATTCAAAGAATGTAACCTCCTGTGATGGCGACATATATATCAAACCCGCCTTCATATTTATCCAGACAGTTTCAATTCTCCTAACCTCTCACATCTATACCCTCACACAGCCTGTCTAAAACTCCTCTTTGTGCAGACGCATATCCTAATTTTAAGTGCCGCATATGCTGGCGAGCATTCAACGACCGCAGGTGCAAGCACATGCCGTCAATCAAAACGCAGAACCAACTGCGAATTTTGCTTTACACCTAGCCAAAATGTAAATTGGGGTGATGAGTGACTGCCTTTTAATCATCCACCGTGACTTCCTCAATCAAGTTCCAACCCCCCCCCCCCACCCCTACCACCGACTAGAAAACGCGTCGCGCGTCAAGCCTCGTCTTGACCCCTTACGAGCAAAACTTGAGGCCACAAGTTTTGAAGATTTGAGTGAAAACTACAAAACTAAAAACAATTCAAGGCTATTAAGCAGAACACTTTTCCATCTAGGAATTTCTGGATCCGCTCTGTCAACCCATCTGATGTGTAATGCCATTTTTCATAGATTGATTTTTCCCCCATAAATTGAGAAATTGCAGACATACGACCCTTACTTATCCTTACCCTTACTTACTTAGTACTTACCCTTACTTACTTAGCACTTACCCTTACTTATACCTTTATTTTTAGATTGGAGACAAATCGCTTAGAGCAGCCGGAGAGTACCGTTTCCGGCCATCTTGGGCTTTGTAAAGCCAAAATTTTCTTTTCCCCTCCCCGCCAATTGATAGTGGGGCTCCGTTTAGATAGTACAGCCAGCACTCGACCATCCCCCCTCCTCAATCTTTGCTTCCAAGTCGGACCTTCGACAAAATCTTTTGACAAAATCCTGCCTACCCCGAGAATTGAGTAACTATGTCATTTGCCCCCTTGAGAATCCTCTTAAAAAAAAGACGTTTATTATGTCGGAATTAGACATGCGAAAACTTCCACTTCCTGCTACGCGCCAACTGATGTGGCGCTCCGCTGTAAAGGTTTACCCTAACCATTACGTGTTTGTGTACCCCCGCAAAATTCTTGAATAGAATTTGTTATGTTAAAAATGGACCTACGCAAAGTACCATTTCCCACAATCAGGCCAAAGCCTTTAAAAAAAAAGTTTCTCGTGACGCTCCGCTTTGAAAGTGAAAAAGCTATCTCAGTCAAGTAGTGTTTGCGCCTTTTGAAATCCTTTTGAATGAAACGGGTTCCTCATATCACAGGACTATTGCTGCCCCTCCGATCTATATGCTCCTTCAACTAATCGTTAAGACCCTTATCGGAAACTTCTGTCTACGCTCGTGAATCTGACATTTTGGTAAGGCTCAAGATTTATGTTAATTAAAATGAAGCAAAACTAATGAACTTTTTTATCATTACCATAGTGTTTCATATTGCGTAATCTTAGATCCTTAACATGAAACAACATACAGATCGAAATGGGTCTCCAATTTCACAAGGAAAATATGCACATCACGTTTGCCTGTTTGTTTTGTGACGTTCTTAACGAAGTGGAGGAAGGCGAACCCATAGAGATTTCCGGCATTTTTCATCGATAGAATAAGCCTACATAAATACTTTCAAAGGTCTTTTGTAGGTCATATCAAAAGTATCACTTTTGACGTGTTCTATAAGCTACAAGTCTATGTAACTGTTGTCTACCCCCAAAAAGGTTGTTTTGTTTTTACATTAGTTCATCACAACAGTAAAACGTACCGTCTTTGATGTACAAACGATGGTCGAGCTATTTTGACACTTTTAAGCTCTCTCTCTCAGACGTTAAAAACTAAATTTCAGACTTTTTATTAATTCTTTACACATAACGGGCGTTTATCTCTCATCGTTAAAAATACATATTAGGGATTGACAAAAAAAAACATTCGAAAAGAAACCTATTTCGGGAAAAAAAGATGACATTTTAAAGCCTTATGTTTTAATTCAACTTGAAGCACAACCAAATTAATAAACGTTTTTATCATTACCAAAGTGTTTCCAATTGCGCAGTTTGACAACCTTAATTAGTACAGCTCGAAATTGGCCTCCATGTTGACAAGAAAATCATCTAAAATCACGTTTATATTCTTTTTTTTTCTTTGACGTTTTAAATGAAAGGGGAGGTCAGGGAAAGTTTCCACCACCTTTACTCAATAAAAAAGCACACATATTTAGAAACGATTCTAATCGTGCATCAAAACTATAATTTTTTTTACGTTTTCTTTATCTCGTCTATAAACGAATAATCACTGATTACGCAACCCCCACCCCATCCTTGATTTCTCAGCCACTGCACCCGAGGAACACCGAAGATGAGTTTATGTAGAGATAAATACCTCGAAGAAAGAAGCTGGATGATGAGGATGTTCGGTGGGGGGGGGGGGGAATGGATCTATTCTCTCGTAGATTGTCAAAAATTCTTTACACAGAGAACTTTGGAGTCACACTGAAAGGATGATGCTACACAACTCAACCGTGAACGATAAAAATGGGGCACCGATGATGTTTTTGTGTGTGTGTGCGTGTGTGTGTGTGTGTGTCATTGTCTGAAAAGTGTTGCCGTGAACACTGCACGTTCGACGCAACTTTCTCCGCTCTTTCATGATTCCTAAATCGTTTATTCTTCTTTTTCCGCTATCGGCCTTAATGTTTCTGTAGGGGGCACAGTTAGGTTACAATGCTCGTTCATTAGAAAACTTATTGGCTCGGTGAAGCCGTTTGGCTTCATGACATTAATTTAGATAAACTGAGACCTGTTTTCAAAACAGTTATGGTAGTCAAAACGATGATGTACAATTAATTAAATCCCTAACCTATACTTCGTGACAAAATGTCCTCTTCATATTTAGGTGTGGAGATCACTGCAGCAGTTTAATTTCTCCTTAGTGTGGAAAAAGTGGGGGGGGGGGGTGAAAATGTTCCCATGCACCCCCCGGCTCATGAGCTTACATTTTGGATCAGTTGAGTTGTTGAGTTGAATGAGTTTCATGAGTTGTAAATTTAACCCCTGCGAAAGCTAGCACGAGACACCTACTAGTTGAGCAGGCTTCATTAAGATGAAAATAAAAAAAATGCAGCATGTAGAATATGTCTCTTGTTGGGCCATTTACAATGAGACATGATTTAATTCATCTGTTATTTTATTTAGGAAAACGCATTTTTTCTCTTTTTGGAATATGTCTACATCATACTTTGCGTGCTCAAAAAAAATTATCCACTAAATAAATCACGTGTGTTTACGTGCCTACCACGAGGGTGCCAGCAATGAGGGAAATAACATAACATAACAAGTTTGAGGACAAAGTAGGGCAAAAGCAGCATAAGATGTCCTGTAATCCAGACCCCCCCCCAAAATAAAAAAATTAACCTAACCAAACTAATATCCAACATTGCCCAGCAAAATCAGATTCTGCCACAGTCACAATAAAACCTATCAATGTTACCTTTGAAGGTATTTAATGAGGGGACTTTACAACCCAATTATTCAGACTATTCCACTCATTGACAACTCTATGAGAGAATTTAAACTTTCTCACATCAAGCCTAGAGAGAAGCATTTCACCAGCTTCTTACAATGACCACGAACACGGGAATTAGGACAAACCTCTAAGTAATCACAATAGACAGAGAATTCCTACCAACTAGGGAATTTGAAAACCTGCAAACATACCCCCCCCCCACCCCGATCCTTCTTAACTCGAGAGTAGTAAGTCCCAGACATTTGAGTCTATCATGATAAGGGATATGACGTCCATCAGGAATAAGCCGAGTGGCCCTCCTCTGAACCTACTCTAAAAGAAACTTGTCCTTTTCATAATAACGACTCCCAAAATGTGCCTCTGCAGAGAAAATGCCTCGACTGAGCGGCAAAATACCAAATCGCTGATATGGCAGCGACCCCTCAATGTTTCACCTGGCTAAATATCTTGAGAGGTCGACAATTTCAACGTCACAGCTGTAGCTATGCATGGCCTCTGGTGAGCAGATATTTAGCAGTCTATTATTTCTCAGTTTCATCTCTGTACAGGAAATTATTTCAGGGCTGATCCCTGCTTTGCAGGTAAAGAGACAAATTCCCCCATGCAGTCAAAGATTTGCAAGTGGGACAAAGTTGCCAGACAGTTGCCAGTGAAGAGGAAAGGAGGGAGTTCTGCAAAATCAATTTACAAAGACTCATTTGGGATCAGCCTCGGTAACTTTACGTTTGCATGAAACGTGCACTTCATTTTTACTTTACTAATTGTTCAATAATCAATAATAGTCTTCTGGAATGGGTTTACGGGACAACGCGATTACCTGTAATGGTTGAAGGTATTTTTATGGCATTCTGGTCATACGTCACACAAACTTGCGGTTCAGGTCAAATTTTCTCGAGGACTAGCTAGATACCGAGACTCGGTTTCGGTACCAAGGACACTCGAACTCGACATGGAGATACCCGGACACTAATTGCGCCCTGAACTTGACTCCAGCACTAATAACTACGTAGTAACTCATTGGACAGACATAATGAGAATTGGCAGAAAGGACATTAAAAAAAAAACTGTCATGGTACCATAGGGCATTCGTACAATATCGATCGCCTGTCTACGAATGGAAATAAGTTTTATCGCGTAAACCCGGAAGCGCTGCTGTTACTAACCATTCGCTGTCAGATTTCCGTGAACTTTCACTTCAGAATGAACTTTTTGTCAGCATGAGCGATTTCGGTAGTGGAGTGATCAGTTGATTGCATAGTGCGTAACATTGATGCGCAGTCTTCAATACTTGGTTCTGTGCTAGCGCCATCACATGACATCATATGTGACACATCAGTATTTTTCCAACTAACAAGATGGCTGCGCCTAGCGCACAAGACATCAAGACTATCTTCAAAAGACTACGTGCTATTCCTACAAATAAAGTGAGTCGATGTTGAGAAGTGTCGTTCAATTTTTTATGAAAGCAAATATTTCTGTCCTTTCAAATGTATCGCATGGCTGTGTTATTGATCTTTTTACAGTACCTTGTAGTAAGAGAGGACATCGGTTCAGTTACAATGTAAGTGTAACGTAACGATAGGCGTCGTAAGCAAATGTTGCTCGCCAGCTGTGTAGAAATACGGGGCTAGGCCTAGACCTATTATTACTAGCCTTGCCTAGTTTCTATCAATACATCAGTGTCGGGTCATTCTTAACTTATCCAGAAAATAAATCCTCCGTTGGGGCATCTTGGGACCTATCTAGCTTTGGTACCGTCGCTGTCCTGTACATTTTTCGGGTTTTTCTATAATGAATGCCCAATAAGGCTATGTAGAAAACCGCGAATGCCAACTTGTTTGTATTGCGGACAACTGTATACGGAAGTTGAAAAAGGACATCGCACGTATAAAGCAGAAAATACTTGCGTTCAGCACGTTCTTCTGATAGTGAAAAGTGGTATAGCCTCCTCTACTTTAGTACATAGAGAATAGCAGAGTCTAATAATCATTGTTCAATGCATTCAAGGAATCTGCTATCCATGGGTTCAAACTAACTTTAAATTAATTAAATTGGCATTTGCTCATTAACTAGCATTTGACATGGAATTTCAACACATTTGGCATTCATGGTTCTGCATTGGCGATATCGTCATTTGTTCATTGACATTTGCTCACTGGCATTCGGCACGAGTCACGCTTTGGCATTCGCCCACTGGACTTTATACTGGACAGTAGCCTTGCTGTAGAAACATTGACATAGCCTACATGTTTTGACTTTCGCATAGCCTATGTGCTGGCATTCGCATAGGCCTATTGGCATTCGCTCCTTGGCAAATATGCAATTTGCCCAAACACGCTTCGGCATTCGTCCACAGGTATTTGACACTAATATTGTGCATTAGCCTTTGCAGTGGAAACATTGGCATTCATGCTTTTACTTTCGTGTATGCTGTGTTGGCATTCACATAGGCCTATTCGAGCTCTCTAATACTAGCTAGCTAGACGTGCATCACTCTTCGCGTTTAGATGTACCTTTAAACTACTTTTACTACTAAGCCTAGTGCTGTAAAGTCCTTTGAAATGTCTCATGGTTTTTTAAGGCTTCCGTATCGGGTTTATCATAACGTGTATTGGCATTCGTTACCACATGCAAAATAAGTTGGCATTCGACGGCTTTTGGAGGTGAACACCTGGCATTCGCTCATTTTAACGGTAATGTGCCGGCATTCGTTGTCATTCCTTTTAGTTTGTTCCCATTTTTCGAGTGATACTAATAATACTATTACTAGTAGCAGTACTGCAGCATGCAAGTTCTACAAGTTCTAGGCCTACTTGGACCTAGTCATTTGGCTGAAACTGAGTCGGTAATGTTACTACCAGGCCCTAGCCCTATAGCATCAATGGATCAAACATCGCGCATCTAACGTAAAAACCTTGGAATTTCTAGCTGCTGAAATTTTAAAATCCCTACAAATCTAGTTATCTTGTTTTCGCAAGTCTTAAATTCAATTTTACTAGTAATTTGATCCAATATGCCATGGATTGTACCTCGAAATCTGTTATTTTAACCAACATTTACTTGAGTTACAGTAACAATATGGTGTAAACCTGCCAAACTTCCCGCACCTCTCTAACGTTGGCATGACAATCATTACATGAAGAGTGTCCTTTTAAACAAATCCTGTGCCTAAACCAACCACAAAAACCTGTGAACAAGTATTAACAAAAATAGTCACGAAAAATTCTTTTGAATAGTAAAAAATTTGTCCAGCTATTAGGTCATTGCATTTTAGGGCTCATTTTTTTAGGGGGTGGCGAAGTTTGGCAGTGCGCGAAGTTTGGTGTATACACTATACAGACACATTATTACTAACTTAGTGGTTACTCGGTTATAGCCTACTGTAGGTCTGAGGCTAGGCAGTATCACAGACTGTCCCAGCATTAAGTATACACTGAGTTTTCTCAGACAAGGGAAGTCGCTTCAAGGAGACCACTGGACAGAGGTTTTGCAGCGTTTCCACTAGTGTTATACTGAAGCTATTGCCTTGAAGATTACACTTTGCTTTAATTTAAAAATGTTTAAGGAGTTTGCTGGTCTAAAGAAAAGGGGAAATAGCATGTAAGGTAGCTACATGTAGTTGTACAAACTAATACTGGTTGCAGTATGCAAATTGAAGTTGAAATAGTGCCAGACATTTCCCCCTTTTTAATTAAGTTGAAGTGGGTGAAATGACTGTACTACTATTATGCAATCAGCACTTGCTCCTTCCTTCTAGATGGTGCCAAAACAATTTCAAGTGCTGTGTGCAGCTCTAGGTGTCATGTCTGGACATGTCTGTGGATGGGGGAGGGGAGTGGAGGTTCTGTGGGCGCACACGCATCTCCCAAAATTCCCAAAATTGATCAGTCTTGTCTTTAATATTATACTGCGGTCATTGTTCTTCCCCTCATAGTTGTGGTTTGAAAACTCATATACCACATCGAGCTGTATTCTATGTATATATAGTAGGTCTACCTTGTAATTGGTGCACCTAAAAAAGAATCTATTGCCAATATTTTAAATTGCCCAAAATGCAGTATTCTATGTATATACAATAGGTCTACCCTGTAGTTGGTGCACTTAAAGAATCTATTGCCAATATTTTAAATTTCCCAAAATGAGCCATTATTTCAAAGTTACTGAATGGCTTCATTTGTGTAGATCTGTTATTGGGTTCTATTCAGTCAGGCTCAGTTCAGTAACATTGCACCAACAGTGATAGTAATTTTTAAGGAAGCACTGATGTTAGGGGTGCTCCAGTTATGGTGTACTGTGTATATGTATCCTTCCGGTGGAACCCCACAATGCGAGAACTTGAAAACAACAGAACAACAACAAAACAACAACAAAACAGCAAAAAAAATTTTCAAATTTTAAAATCATGTACTTGAACAACCACTGTGTTACAATAGCATTCCGTTGTACCGTACAATGAAGTCAGTGCTGCAGCGTCATTTTACTTGTGTATCTTCCAACACCTGATCCAATACTCTATCCTTGTTTATAACATTTCAGTTCACAGTTATTTTAGTAATCACTTCTTTCCAAGTATAACTTCAAATTTCCCGCAGTTGTCGTGCAGGGTATTGCCATTTTGGAAATTTTTGACGTGTCACATACACCTGCAATACTACTGGACATGTACAGGTGCCTGTGTCATGTCACGGTCCACGTAATTTTGCAACAAATTAGAGAACTTGAGAGTGAATAAAAACTATAATTATGAAACCCTCATATTACTTGGATGTGAATTTATTTTACTGACTAGTGTCTTCTTGTTTAAAAATCTTTGTTTGAAGTATCACGAAAGTTTGGAAAGCTGTACAATGGTTTTCCTTTAAGTTGTTGCATGCATCTGAATCGACTCACTTCGAGGCAGCGTGCAGTAACCTATGTTCTGTATGTTGTCCATTGACCTTTGACATTGGGCTTATGGCGTTGTGTAATGTGGTCATCGGCTAGACTTTTGTTTCATCCTTCCGTTGCTTTCCCTCTTCAGACATGTTTCGACTGCAACGCCAAGAACCCCACGTGGGCTAGTGTAACGTACGGTGTATTTCTGTGTATAGACTGCTCTGCTGTGCACAGATCACTGGGAGTCCATTTAACATTTATAAGGTAGGTAAACATGGATGGCATGTCGAAAATTCTGAGACTTCATCTGTGGAAATTCTTCTTTCCAGATTCCAAGTTGGTTGCTTTGCAGCTTGTCAAATACCCAAGGTTCCCAAGGAAGAAAAAGGTGTGTCAATTTCACATAGAATTTTTTAAGTCTAGAAAATTTGCTCAACCACTGTCAGAACAGTTAGAAATCGATAACAAGTTAGACTTTATGTTTGTACAGTAAGTCTATACAAAATATGGTTAACCTTTCTAAGCGGCTAGAGAATCTAAGAGATCAAATTGTGTGCAAGCGTCATCCTGTGAAAATGTTCCAGACACTTTGTAAGTTCAGGTATATTTTGTGGGTACTCCTCCTTATGTTAGTCATCAATGAAGGCATTAGTTGGCAAAGCTTTTGCTCAAGTGCTCGATTTCAAAATGGCACTGGTCAGAGGCAAATCACTGGGGACCTTAACCAGATGAAATGTTATTGTTTAGAGTGATTTCCACAAATTATTTTATTTTCCAGATCCACGGAGCTCGATACTTCGTGGACATGGCCTCAGCTGAGGGCAATGCAAGTTGGTGGGAATGCTAATGCTGTGAGTTTGTTTGATACTCTTAATCATTTAGAATCACATAGTTTTCCCGTTTAAAATCTTCAATTGTCATTTTGTCAATGTTGGTTCTGTTTTCTGTGACTTCTTGTTTGGTTGGTCACATAATAGTCATCATTGCTGTGCAGGAACACGTCTATTGCGAAATTGTCATCGCTTGAGCTGTTATTGTAATGACATATTGGTAACAAATCATCATATTTCTTTGCTTTCAGTACTTGTAGCATGTAGTTTTTTGGTATTTATCTTGTGTGATTTGATTTCCTTACAAAAATTGGAGTTTCAAAGTCTGATGAAATATCATTTGCAACATATTTTGCTCAGTTGAACTATTGATAAGCTTTTTTTTTTGTTCCCTTAAAAGGTAGGATTTTTTTTTTTCAAAGTGAAACCCTTCAGGATGTATAATCCAATTTGTTTTCACTGTGACATGCCGTGTGCCCTTCATAGTTTGGAGTGAGTTGCCTTCGCCTATCAGAGCTTAGGCCAGTACAGTTTGAAAAAATTTGTTTTTGTGATGTTGGTAGAGGAAGCAGATGTAAGTAAGTTATTGGGATGTTTTTTTGCCCTCCACTCCTGTGTCCTACTTCATGACATAAGACAACAAAGGAAATGTCCCAAGTTTTTGTGAATGTTTAGTCAATCTGTGGTCTCTCTGGTTATCAGCAGTTCCAGTAATCGTTGCCTTTCTTTTGTACTGGCAGACCGCGTACTTCAGACAGCACGGCGCCTCGACCAAGGACGCCAACGCCAAATACAACAGCAGAGCAGCTTCAACCTACAAAGATAAAATCAAATCTCTCGCAGCTCAGGCTATGAGGAAATACGGAACAGAGGTAAGGAAATGCAACCCGGGGAAAAATTCGCAAAACGTGACAACCCCGTCAAGTTAATCATAAAGTCGTTGTCTGCCTAAGTCTCAATTCACCAGCAGTGTCTCTTAGATTGAGCCACAGTGATATGTCAGATGACAGGTTGTGAAATATTCTTCACGAATATGTAACAATTTTTGGAACAGACACCGCAGTATTTGCAGTATTTTATTTTTCTTTTTTGTCGTTTGCTTGGGACATCTACTGTTGCCTTGTGAGAGTGTTTATGAAAATTTGTTTCTCTGTTATTTGAACTGAAAGTGACCCCTTAGCCTCTCCTGGAGGTTGAAATATTAGTATGGATGCTAAATATCAGATGGAGCAAAGTAACCTTTGAAGCAGGTGTTGGTATGTTACCCCTTTCTAACTTTACCTACCATAACACCTGCAAACAGTTACAGATTTGTCTCATCGAAGATCCAAGGTCTCTCTATATTTATAAGTCGTGCTTCAAGTTTGCTGATTGGCTCAAAACAAGGTGAATATTTACATCACAAGAAAAACATCTCTCAAGCATTACTGAATGTTATTGATTACGTTGATGTACGTGAATTTTAATAGTATACACTCTTTGTGCAGATTGACCCGAGGACCCGAGCCACATTTCTCGGACGTTTGTGTTATGAATGCAACCACCAGCCGGTTCATGAGTTATACACATCTGCTGGTGCATAAGGAGCTATATGTAATAACTTTCTGGTCTCTTTTTGTCTGCCGACTCCATCTCCAGCTTATAATTTCGTTGTCCACATCCTTCATTTCAGTTGAAATTACAAGAACTTTCAGGAGCCATCCAGTCGCCGAAAGAGAAGGAAGTAGATTTCTTCGAGGAACACGAAGAGGTGACTGAACGTCAGTCTCTATCCCAGGCCAGCGTTGTCCCTAGATCAGCCAGCGGGGATGAATCGCTGAACAATAGTAAACCAGTTGCCATAGGAAAGAACAAAGGTAAGTGATGCAGTCTGCCATGGCAACAGGGATCGGCTTTCGACTCCTATCGGTTGGACATCAAGTAGTGTCACACAGAATTGATTACAGAAGAAAACACACAATTTCTCACCCCCGTCTCATCCCCCCTTGCACCCTTCCTGACCATGTCTACCACAAAAAGATTTCAAGGAAATTACATCCAAACTGCAGAAGAACTTGAATTTGTTGAATATTGTTCTTTCTGTGCGCATGTCGTTTCCGTAAAGCGGCCTTTCATGCGGCATGAAGTTGCATGGGATCATCTGTGTACAGAGGGGGAGCTGTTTTCATTACTTTGAGAATTGTTGTTGTTCTTTAATAGTACCAACTGTTACCTTACTGTTACTGTTACCTTTAAGTCTACTCTATCAAATTTGCTTCTATGTGGGCTTTTATTTTCACTGAAGATAACTTCGATGGAGCTCCAAATGTGGAAGCAGCTTTGAGCATTTCACCAACTCAGGCATTAGCTAAGCAGACACCGAGAAAGTCCACGATAGGACAGAGGAAACCTCAGAGTGCAAAGAAAGGGGTAAGCAGAATGTTGATTTAGAATGTTACACGTCGCTGGTTTTGGTCGGTGGAGCCGCAGCGTTGCTGAAGGTCTTGTAACATTGCTCTCGTGGGCCGTTTGGTCTTGATCAAATGACATCCTAGTGTAAGCATAGCAGTACAGTGCATGAAAGGTTAGCAATTTACAACAACCCTGGATGACGTTTTCGGTAGGAAAGGAACAGACGAGGACGAGTGAAGCACTTTGGTTTTTCAATGGTGATGGCTCGTGAATATACCACCTCTGCAAACAAGTTGTGTACCAATCTGCGACAATCATAGAGGGATGCTGTTATTTTCATTACAAGTATAAATGTGATTTCGTGGAAACTTCCACAGAGAGGTTTAAACCACTCAAGTAGCACAAATGATGTAATGTCCATTACATGAAGTTGCCCCGGGGGGGGGGGGGGCAGTGGTATTTCACCAAGCCACCAACTGTCAGCATCACTCCAAGGGAAGTTTCAAGACAGGAATGGGTCGTGAAAACACATCTGGTGAAGATTTTCAAATGTCAGTTGTGACAAATTTCTGCTGTGGAACAATTTTCTTGACTTTCTGAGAACTAACAAATTTGGCAAAATAGAAAGTTGAGTGTTAGATGCTGGCTCAGAAATTATTAAGATGCCAGACATCAGACAGTTGTGGCTACACTAAGTTTATTTATATGTTGTAGCTTTTTTATTACATCTGAAAAAAACATTTTATTGTAGGTTGCCTTTTTCAAGTCACAGTTCAAAACCAATCACTCACAAATTTCAACCCACATCGTTCTATTTTTCTCCAAAGCTCGGAGCCAAGAAGGGTCTGAAGGCGCAAAAGGTGAAGACAAACTTTGACGAGATCGAGTCGGCTGCCCAGCAAGCGGATAAGATGCGGGAGGAGAGAGTTATTACCGAACAAAAACAGAAGGCACAGTCCAAGGAAGAGGAGGAAGCGAGACTGTGAGTACAAAGCACTCTGCTACATGAGCTTGAATTATAAGTACTTGTTTGAAGACAAGCAATGTACACGTCAGGGGGTTTAAGGGGAAAGCCTACCCCAGTGAAATTTTCCCTCTCCCCTCCTCCCAAAAAAGTGATCACCCCTCAAAAATCTCAAATCTCCACTCAGCCTATGAAAGTTGACAACAGGCTATTGTCATTTTATGTAGAACAAAAAATTGCTCAAAGTGGCACCATTTTGCATCAGTTAACATTTGGATCATCAAAAATTTTGGGGATTTGAGGTTGACCACCCTGCAGTGGCTTCACAGTCAGGTACACACTTCAGATGTGGTTTCCCACCTCTCTTAAAAATCTGCAGAAAAACACTGACAAGAAATTAGAATGTCGAAAGAATGGTGGGGGGGGGGGGGGGGGTGAGAGGCAGGAGTGGTTACACTATCCTACTTAACAAGGTGGGGAGAAACTTGTCTCTGTTTTGTAGTCAATCACCACAGCAATTTGTGAGTTTACGTTGTCATCCTGGCAACAAGCAGAACAAAGTCAGCTCACATTTTCTGTGGAGTGAGTTTACTCCTTATGAATATATAGTGGACCCCTGAATGATCAGAGGAGATACTTTTTAATAGAGTATTTGTAGGATGATCATATTGGGGTGGGGGAAAGGATGGGGGGAGGAGGGTGATCTTCCGTGGATGAAAAATATTAAATCACATTATTACGCTTAATGACATACAGAACAGTCGGTCATCTGGAAGATAGGCCAAAGATTAAAAGCCTCTATGACTTCCTTGAATTAGAGGTCAAAAGTCTAATTGTGAACGTTGGAGAGAGATCTTGGAGGGAAGTGGGGGGAGGGATCGTGTAAACGGAAGGCAATGTTAAAGGGTTAAGTGGCATTAGGAGGAAATGTTACAAGAAGCACACTTACCCCCTCACCCACCCTGTCTCCATCGCAGGGCATCAATGAGGCTGGCATACAAAGACATGGACATTGAGATGAAGAAGAGGGAGGAAACACTCAAGAAGGAAGATCCAAACAAAGCCAAACAAATGGAGAGACTAGGAATGGGGTTTGGATCAAGAGGGTAAGCAGCTTCATTCTCTTCTCTTTTTTTTTTTTCCCTTTTCTTTCCAATATAGCACAGTTCGTGCGATAAGGCACAACATTCAAGACTGTAAACTTAGAAATTCTCTTAAAGAGTCTCAACTGGCAATTTGGGCTTGCATCACTCTCTTCTTAGTTTGAAAGCTTTACTTCAGTCTGTTTGATTTCATTTTGTCCCCTCAAAGACAGCCGATTAAACTGTCGCAACGTGGCGCTCAAATTCATGTCAAGCGATTCAGTTCAGCTGATCCATTGGTTACAAACAAAATGTCAAGAAGAAGCCAAAGAAACAGTCTCTGATATGTGGAGAACATCTTTTGCAAGTCATAATTTTACATATTTCCAACCGTTGAGTGGTTATAAAAGGAAATCAATTTTGAAGATAGAAAAAAATACGTAGCAAGGAACACCAGTACTTTTGTGAGCCTTAGACAATTAAATTTGGTACATATCTCTCAACTTTCTCTTAACTGTTAAATCCTTTTGTAAATGTTTGAATCTGGAACTGTGTGGGTTGGCCCTTTGTGATGTGGGGCTTCAAACAACTCCAAAACATTCAAACTTTTAGAAAAAGAAAAAAAAAAACGTACATTTGCATGCCTGTATCATCTGAACCGTGGTTTACACACTGGTGGATCCAAGGCCATTGTTTGGGATGGACCAAACTGGGGGTACAGCTGTATGGCTGAGAGGTCTAATGGGGGGGGTTGTCTTTTGAAAAATTTGCCTGAATTTCCCTCAGATGTGATCTGGTGCAACAAAAGTTCATACTTGAAGTTAATTTTTTCGTGATAAAATTGTTTTCCCACCTGTAAATTCTGTGAATGTTTTCTAGCCTCCTAAGGGTTGGGGCCTTGGCCCCTGTTGGCACTCATTGGATCAGCCAGTGAGTTTGCACGACTATATCAGCTTTTGAAGTCATTTTTAGTCACTTCACAGTTTGCCATCTTCAACATCTACATCACAATTTGGTGTCTTCTGTTTTCTCCGCCATCTCCATCCCACAGAGGAATATCACATTCTGCCATTAGTGACATGCAGACCATCGAACAGGTCAACCCAGTCAAATCAAAGGGCAGAAAATCAAGAAATCAGGATTTCTTCGACGATTTTGAACCGAGCTATTCCAGCAGAAGTTCTTCAAGGTAGGAAAAGCATTTGAGCCAAGGCTTATTTGAGAAATTATGTTATTGATGGAGCGAAGGGGTGTGCAGTTTAATCACTGTACCCAGTTACTTTCATTGGGTTTTGGGGTTAGTTTGGTCATGGTACAGTAAGGTGGTTTCTTGGATCAACCGTGTGTTGATCACTTGATCCTTTTTGAACGTCTTATGGTTCATCAATGTTATCATTTCTTGTCATTTGGTGCTGATACTCCAGTGTCTATCAAATGAGCTGATAAGGTTTATTTTTGTCAAAACCTTTTTGGTGTGCAATGGAGAAATCGAGTTGAATAGTTAAGTTGCAGAATTTTCCAGGTTTTTACCCTGGTATAGCCTATTTGCAACCAGTTGTTGACTACAGATCTGTTCACACTTTCTTCCTAGCCGAAGTCTTTGCTTTGTTGGTAGTCCGATCCACCTTCAGTGCATAGAGTGAACTTAAAAACTTTGAACATTGTCGGGATCATTGGATTAGGATCAGTGAATTACCCTTTTTAGGATCAGTGAACTTGATTATGATCAATTGATTACATTGTTAGGTTCAGTGGATCAGTGTCAGGATCAGGGGAATCGAAACTGCACATTGTCAGAGTCTTGTTGATGTGCAGAAAAAGTAGCACTAAATTCTAATGAAGCAGAGATTTTCATCAGCAGAGGCAATAGAGCACTGATGTAAATCAGCTAGGGAGGAATGACGAACAGTATCATCTGCGGGCCCTCCTTGTTGGCGTGTCTCTGTATTAGGGCCATGTGGTACCGCTCTTCATCGGCTTTAGCCCAATACCTAGCACGCCGAGGTCACATCGATCTGTTTTGATCTTGGCAGGTATAAGGACAGTTTTCTGATTCAGGACGATGACGACGATGACGAAGAAGAAAACGATAAGAACAACTCCAACGATTGGGAGTTCATGGACAAACCGAGCCGATCAACCAGACAGAGTAGCTACGACAGCATCAAACCGATCGGAGGAGACTCAAGGTAACACCCTCGCCCCAAAATTTTCCTTAATTCATAATCGATTAAATATTTAATTAAATCTTCTTTGTTTCATCTTTGTCTTCTCATCACTTCCCATTGGTCTTCACAGTTTTGTTAGAAAGATTCTTTGTGTCATACCAGTTGCATATATGAACTGGATGAGGTGTGACTTTTTGTGGCTGGATTTGTCCCACTCCTTGTTAACAGTGACATGTAGAGATCAAATAAAGAATTGTTCATAAGCTTTCAACACCATCAAGGGTTACTGTTAAGTGTGCCCTCATATTCTGAGTCCCTTGAATCGCAGGCCTCCTAGCAAAACTAATAAAAGCTGTAAAAACCTAATTATCATCCTGTGATTCTATTCACTTTCAAAAACAGCTTTTAAAAACCTTCTTTTTAATTTGTCAAATGAATTGTGAAGAATAACGAGTATTCCAAGAAAAGCCAGATGTCCTTTAACTTTCCCAGCAGGTGTTGGTTTGTACAGTTGTTTGACTTAGGCCTACTAACCTAAACACCTGCGAACGCTGAGAGATTCGTGCCATCTACGATGCAAGGTCCCAATGTTTAAGAGTCTTACTTAACATGATTGTCTAAAAAGAGCATGAATAATCATATCCTTAGGAACAGAAGTACGGAGTGCTACTGAAGGTAACTGATTATGTTGGCATACATGAATTTTTAAGTCGGTAGACACATTCAGTCGGAATCCAAGCAGGCCGGATGTCCATGAGTCCTGCAAAAAAGTATATATGCTGTGAATATTTTTAAGGGTATTGTGGTATTTCACTTATCATGCTGGAAACCAAATCTAACAAATCTTTAGAAACCTGTATTTTGGCCCTCAAAAGCCTGTAAGAAGCCTGTGTTTTTCTAAAAAAAAAACAAAAAACAAAAAAACAACACCTTAAAAACTAGGGCTTTCCCTGGGTGTCAGGACATGTGACTGAAATAGCTCCCCAGGTCCAGCGTTTCACTAACGGACATTCTGTGTCTAACAAAATTCAGCATGTATGCCCAAGAACACTCTGATGTCATGCCCTTAAATATAATTAATGGTGTTATATTGATGGGCAACCAAAATGCTGTATTAGTAACATCATAACAAACTTGTAGCCTAACAAAAAACCCAATTTTCATGAACCTAGGAACCTATGGACTGAGGGTACTCTTTGTCTGAATCTTGGAGCAGTAGCAGACACTAAAAAATCACTTTTATTAAAGAGAGAGGTGCTTTGAGGCATGCAGTTGTGTAAATCACTCCCAGATGACTGTCAGCTGGTGGATGTCAAATACTGAGCCCCTGTTACGACCGCAAATGTAGAAAATCCCGGCAAATGTAGAAAATCCCAGCAAATGTAGTATCGACAGCTAATGTAGCTCACTCAACCACGTACGCGGTAAACTCCCCGTTAAGGTAGAAAAGTCAACAGCGTATGTAGTAAAAATAGCTCCCCCGCAAATGCAGAACCACCCAACAGCAAATGCAGTCGTGGAAATCGCTCCCCCCCAAATGTAGAACTACATTTCCTGTTGGGTGGTTCTACATTTGTGGGGAGCGATTTCACTATCTAAAGCTGTTGATTTTTCTACATCAGTGGGGGGTTTGCTACATTACCGGTCGAGTGTGCTACATTAGCGGTTGATATTGCATTTACCGGGATTTTCTGCATTTGTCGTCGTAACAGCCTCCATTCTCATTTCAAGGTAAACTGTGAAGGATGGCAGCATCAGTGTTTCCTTTGGTAATCTTCCCTTCTCAGGTCTCGAAGTAAGAAGACGACCGAGAACAGCCAACCCACAGACGAGGCGGCCAAGCGTTTCAGCGGCGCGAAGTCTATTTCTTCTACCCAATTTTTTGGAGATGACAATGTGGACGTAAGTTTTTTTTTGACGTTGCTTTGGAAAAAAAAGGATTGTTCATTTTGTCATTTTTGCCAATAAGAATGTTTTTAAGGTTCAGGGAACATGTAGAGAGTATACGAAAGATGGCATATGATAAAATGTTAATCATTGCACTCAGTTCGTTTTTCAGTTTGAAACTAAATATAGTTGGAGAGCTCTTCTAGCAGTAGAAGTGTTGCAAGTGCGGTTTCTATGGCAATGGTTAAACAAAGCATCAAACCTGTTATCAATGTGACATTTCAAATGCTGATTCACATTACAAAAGTTAGTCCTTATGGTACAAAATTATTTGCTAAACCCTAAGTACTTTTTACTTCATCATCTACACCAGGTTGTTGTACTTATGTTCATATTTTCAGTATGAAACTAAAAATAAGTTGGAGAGCTTAGCCAACAGCGGAAGTATATCAAGCGCGGATTTCTTCGGCGACGGTCAGTCAAAATCTCAAAGCTACAGTGGCCCAGATTATTCTGCTATCCGTGACGGCATGCGGGAAGGAGTCTCCGCAGTCGCTGGCAAAGTGTCTGGCCTCATGAGCTCTATACAGGTAAGTCCAATGTCATTTAGTCCTTTCAATAAAATATTTTTTTCTCAGTACTTCATGGGTGTAAATCTTAAATATGTGTAAGTAAAATGTTCCCTTCTGCTTCAAACATTGTCTTTGCTGAGGACATAGATCTTGAAGAAGTGATTCATTGTTTGTGAAATTGTGCAAAATCAGTACTTTTACACTATGTTCTTTTTTCTCTTTTTTTTTTTTGTCGTCTGTGAGTGATACTTGCAAGTAAAAATTTTTTGTCCAAGACAAGTGGTATTTCCGCCGCAGATAGACTGTTTAAGCCTCACGGGAAACCGAAATTTACACGGTAACGAGGGGTTTATGGTGTGCGTCTCAGCAAGTATGTGTGTATCTCAAGAGCTGTAAGCTTAGTAACTGATAGAGATACCAAATTTAGGGTATCAATATTCTAAAAAATTTACTTGGTAGCACTTGGTCTTTATTCAGCTCAGCAGTCATTTCAGGGCAGCGTATGTGGTCTTTTTTTGTTCTGTCGTTTTTGACCGTCGAAATCGACTGATATAATGTCGTACACCGTCATTTGGGATCGTCCGGTCTGTCCAGCTTACAGTTAGACAGATCAGTAATCACATAGCGTCAGGCACCTACGGTGCGTAGAAGATTCACAGTCACTGTCGTGAGCCAGCAAATTATCAAACCAAGTCGAAAGCTACCTAATGGTCTTTCATTGTTTGATAGTAAGATTGTTCCACTTTCTCAGATAAGCTGCATCTCTGTAGTCAGTTATAACTCTCCTTCACAATTCATAGTTAACTGTTTTCTTTCAGGTACACGCCTCCCCGCTATCCACCCTCTTAACGTCCCAGAATTTCTCCTTCTTGCTCCTCAGGACCGTTACAGTGGATATTAGCCTCCCTTTGGAGCGGTCAACTCCAAATTTCCGACAACTGTCAGCACGAGGCACGAATCGCCCAGTTTTGGATGAAAATATTTACAATCTGTCCTGGTCCATTTAAGTGATTTGATTCCCATCTTCCCACAGCTTTGGACCCTACTTTGATCACTGCAACTTGATGCAGCTGCAGATGATAGCAGAAGGATAAAAGGCCTGCTTCCTTGGGAGGAAATGTCAGCTTTCTGATATCAGAAATTTTTTTTTTTTGAAAGTTACACTAAAGGTGGGAGTTACGTACCTGCCAAACAGAAAAAAAAAAGGAAAAGAACAAGAAAAAAAAAAGAAGAAAAGAATAAAATACATATGAAAAAGTCTCAATTTTCTGACAGAAAACTGGTTGCCGGCATTTAATTGCATATCTAAGAAGGATGAGTTGCTTCCGATCAATACCGAATAATATTGGAATTGTTTTAAATATTGTTCATCTCAGGAACCAGCCAGCGAAATAAAGTTTACATCTTTCTTTTTTTTTCTTTTCATTGTCACTCGTCTGACAACAATGCCTTTACTGGTTCTCTCACCGTCAGGATGGTATCAATTGCTTCTTTTTTTGTTTTGTTCTTTTTATTCATAATATTACTTTCATTCAAAGAAGACTTATACAGTGTAATAGAGACATATCATATCTCAATAGCTACAGAGTACAAAAAATATTTTTAATCGCAAAATATTTCTCATGAAATCACTATAACCATCAGCAGTGGTGGTGTTAATTGGAAGGCACAATCTGCACTTGCCTCACCAATATCACATCATGAGGGAATGTGCCAGGAACATTCAAAAGCTGTATTCCCAAGAGGTTGTCACCCTCCCAGATTTTCTATAAAACTTCAGCCAAGGACACGTCAAGCAACAAAATGGCCCGTCAAGGAAAACATTAATAGCCAGAGAGCAGAAAAAACAAAAAATTGAAAATTCTCAGATATGTAGCATATTTGGTGGAGGTAGCGGCAAAGTTTGATGTTGTGTTGAGAGTTTTCAATGAGTGTCTCAGTATTGGTGATAGCCAAATGCCAAGGAGGGGAGTAGTAAAAATACCCTTTGATACATATTTGTAAATGGTGCTTGAAATATTTCTTGCTGCAGCGTGAACCTGTGAGCACCAACAAAGTTTTATCTTTGCTTGGTATTAGCCAAAAAGTGCCTACCTGGGCATCAGTGATGGTGTGTCTTTTCTTTATGTGGTATATCATAGACAATGTGAAAAGATTTTTTGTTATGTCATTTTTCTTCTTAACCCAATTCCAACTCCTTCAGAGGGACAAAGTGTTAAAGCTGTTGCATGTAGTAAGGACGGTATTTGAAAATTGTCTATGTTATTACACTTCTTTCCTGTCAACTGTTTCCTGTGAATCAGTTTTATCCTCACTGTGACAACGACTACCGTTCCTCAACATTTTCCAAGCCAAGTTTTGGGTGGAGAATTGCAGAAAATTTAAGAATGTTACTCAATTTGTCAATGAGAATGATCTGGAAGAAGCATAATCAACACAAAATGAAGTCCTGTTTTGTGTTTTTGTAAATTATTCCACAAGATTTTTAATCTGTGGTAAAGTTAGACTGTGATTGCGACTCATATATCACTGTTTTCAAAATAGGACAGACGAACAAATCTTGGAATAGTCGAGGTTCATGTTCTTAAACTGCTTTTTCCAAAACTTTTTCTTTATGTTGCTAACACCAGCCTTCGAATATTTTTGGAACATCTTTCATTCAAAAGCAGTGTCCTAGTGAGGTAGTGGGAGTTAGGGGAGGGGATTTGAAGAAAAATATGAATTTTTTTAGGAAATTGTGGTCTGTTTAATTTGCTGAAATGACCAGATTAAGTTGAAATGGTTATCCTAAACAGGTGCCTAGTAGCAGCCCTTGGTGAACATTGCAAAATGTTTTGAATCCTTTTGTTGGCCAATAAAAGGGGGTAATTGAGTTGTTCGTGGTATGTTTAAGTCCCCAGATGGATGTTTTTTTTTTTCTGTGAGTGGTAAGGGGATGACAAAACTTCCTTTAAGGAAGATGTTGAGGCCAAGTATGATTGGTGTATATATATATTTTTTTTCTTTTTGTGTACATTTGTGTACATGCATGCAAATGTGGAATTTACAATTCTATGTGGTATTAAGTTTGACTGTCAGTTGCATGGGCTTGTACTCAATACAGTTGATGTAATAACATTTTCTTGTATTGTTGGTCACAATAGGAAGTGGTGATGATAAATGTTAAACTGGGAAGGGGTGAGATAAATATTAAACTGGGATGGGGGGAGTGGGTGTGGCTGACTGAGGTGGTAAGAGGTCTCAGCCTACGTCTAGCAGAAAAAAAATTGGCCAAAAATTGCCAGGGGCTTCATTGAGATAATGTTTGTGGATGAGTGGGTGGTTACCATGGGTACAGGTATTTTAACATTACCTCAGTCTTTGTCTTACCCCGTTGATAGGTGATGGTATTTTGCGGTCGGTACTGGGACAATTTCTGGGCGAAGATTGCCACAGTTCTTGATTTGATGTAGTCACTCTTGACTGTGTAGGGTCTGATGTGTAGGTATGCTTCAAATAACTTTGTTTTGTATTACTCTGAGAAATGACCTGGTGGAGTCACTTATTCAGTTCCGATTGTAAATGGGACTGAAGTTACTTCTTAGGCACAATTGAAAAAAAAAAGAGCATAAAATATTTTGGAAACCTCTGATAACAACTTTGGACATTATGTCCTTGCATTTCCAACAAGGCGCACACCTTTAAGGCAGGCTCTCCCACCGCTCCTGGAAAAGATTCTTTTGACCGACCGTCCTCGGGCAGACGATTCTAATTAATCCACATTCCTGTCAGTGTTACAAAGCCTGTCATCAACATTCAGCCATGTGCCTTGTCACCATGGTAACAGACAGACTGTTAGATTAAGAGCAGCGGTTAAATTGGCTTAGTACGGTATTCTCTGTTGCCACTTTGGCAGGGAGTTAATGCTCGCCAGACAGGAAAGGAAATTATATTTGTAGCAATTATTTCAGATCCTTGTCATTTTACATGGTTATCATCATCTTTCAAAAAAAAAAAGGTGGAATTTCAGGAAAATAGCTACGGGAAGGTTTCTGCATTTGTGAACTATTTGCTTTGATTTTCTGCCTTCTCTACCCAATAGATGTCAGCCTCTGGTAATGTAAATGAAATGATCTTGATAACCTACCCACCTCACCCACCCCTCTAGTCTTCCCCCCAAAACTACAAAATTGTAACATCTGATGAGTTTTTGAACAAGTGAAGACAGGATTTAAGGACAAAAATGACAAAATTTTCTGAGTTGGTATGCATCGCCCGGCATTTCTGTCATTTTATTGATTACAGCCCGTCATCGTATTATATGAAGAGTTAATTACATTCCAATCACTTTAGCACAGGATGATTGGTCGATTCCATGTTCTTTTTGTTTGGTTGAAGTAAAATTGTTAGCATTTCGTCTATCAGCAGTAAGAAATGGAATGTGTGAAGTTGGTGCCATGTCGTGATAGTCGGTTTCAGTGAAAAATTTCCACACTGACATGAGAAGTAAGTACTCATTGTCCGAAACAAGTCTCCGCAAGGCCTCCTCCAGACCCAAATCACTCCCTCGAGAAAGTGGTATTTACGGTAGTTAGGAGAAAGGGAGTGGATGAGTTAAGTGGTAAGTTTGTAAAACCAGTAAAAAAAAAGAACAATGTGCATGTTGAATCATCAATCCTACTAAATGGTACATAGACCATGCTATACAGGCATTAAAGATATGAGAAAGTTTCGCAGAAATGACATCCAATCGGTGCTTGTATTTGGTTTTGTTTTAGTGTTCATTCATTGACTATTCATTTTTCTAAGAGAGTTTGTCCATGTTTTATGTCGTAATCCTTACTCCGTTGGTATCGTAACGAGACACATTCCATTTAAAAAAAATTGTGATGGGTAGATTTCTATGCTTCTTCAATTGTGTTGACAAAATGTAGAAATAAAGGGAAAATTTGGTGAACAGGAAAGGGGTGATGGGGAGGACAAGGGGGGGCATGATGAGATGGGAAATCTTCATATATGCGGTAGATGTTATAAGAAAGAGTGGAAGTTATACTTTTAAAAGTGAAACTTACACAAGGCAGATGATATCTGCTCTTATATTTTGACTTTGTTATCTGAAATTAAACTTGATGTATTTCGGTAATGAGGTTAAATGCTGCAGTCATCATAAAGAATTGACAAATGCCTGGTGTATTAAAATCTAAATTTTCCATGAGATTAAAATGTTTTGATTCTAGTGTATAATGGAGGGATGGTTGTTTTTGCCTAATTGAGAGAATTAATAAAGAGAGGCCTTTGAGCAGTTTTGTGATTTTTGCTAAATCTTTTCCAAACCTGTCAAGTTTCCGTCATACATTAATGTCGAATGGCCAGAGTAAGAGGATCTCCAAGTGTCACGTTCAAGTGAACGTTGACGAGTGAGAAGTTGAGTGAGTCAGTTCGCTTCTCGAAAATCTTGACCAGACACTCATCATACATTTAGTGCCAAAATTCATATGCACAGATGTGGGTACAAAAGCCAGGGTGGAAAATTAAAAAAAAAATTTAAAATTTTCATAACTACTTTTGAAACTGGACTTATTATTGCCGTGTGGTTATACTCTCATTGACTCAATGTGCCAATATTTAAGCAGAGTATGGTTGTGACTTTTGAAGCCGTGTCATCATCATAATGGTAATGGACATACAGGTTGTGTTGCCGTACTCTAGATGGCACTCTTGAATTTCCTCCACAAAATAAAGCCGAGACTCTTTCAAATGTTTGGAAATCTTGGATTTGCCCATTCTCAAGTGAGTCCTACCTCTGAGATAAAGTGTCCCTTTAAATGTGGCAATTCTCTCAAATTCAATGTGGGAATTAGGCCCCTCTGAGAAACCTTTACATCAATTCTAGTGAGCTTGAATTTATCCTGTGATCAGAAAACCATGATGAAGACGGACCAGAATTTCGGATATCCTGGTGTGGTATTTTCATTTGTCACCACACGAACAGTAACATTTCCTAAAAGTACCTTTACCCTGCTGGTCTTATTTCACTAAAAGATTTAAGGGGGGAGGGAGGGTTGCTGGGGTGGCGTGTGTTTTCATTTTTCACCCAAAAATTGAAAGAAATATTTTCCCTGGGTTCAGTAAATCTGCCAGTCTGCTTGGCAGAGATTGTGCTCAGATTCATTCGTGTAACATAAGTAAGGATGCTTAAGCCAACTGAACATTTTGACCAGTATGAAGATGTTTGTTTTTTCGTTTCGTTTCTTTTCTGTTTTTTTTTTTTTGCAGTAAACTTTTATTTCTTGGAACAAATATAGTTGGATGGGTGATAGTCTAAAATGGTGAAAGTACCCTGTGACTCTCGGGGAACAAGTACATGTCAAAGAATCTGGTTGTGTTGTTTGTTGTAAATATAAGATGCATGTGTTTTTTTTTTCTTTCAGTTTTAAAGAAAATCTCGAAACTTTTTAAGATTTATGATATAAAGGAATAAAGTAAATGACATCACAGAAGGGTTGCAATGTCCGTGTCTTAGTTTGTGAGTAATAATCAACATGTTCTCCAGTTTTGTCTTATGTCAACCACAAGCTCAATGACGATCCGGTAGAAGTCCTGAGTATTTTGGCTTACCTTCAACATAACCCCCCAACTGACACTATCATCCATTGGTGGGCCTTTGTATAGTCACTGAGGTAACCTCATCGTAACCTGCTTGAGTAACAATGAACTTGTAGGTAGGAAGCATTCTGTATGGCTACACAGGCAAATTGGCAACCAGAAGTGAGTACAGAGACGCACACTTCAACCCAGCTAAACAGTTTGTTGACCTCGCCCACTTCCCATCCAGTTACATCGATGCAAGGAAGTGACACCATAATACTAAGTAGCGACCACCTTCAGTTTACTTCAGGATCAGGGGCAGTCCCTCGGGCCGATCAAGGGCCCTGTACTACGCTGATCATGGACGGCCACCAGGATGATTCACCAACTCTTTTCGAAAAGTGTCTCAGAGGGTGTCCAAACAGGACAAAAAATCTCAATGCTAAACCCAAACCTGCTGCCTGGAGCATCGCCTTTGAACGTCCCCATCTGGCGGACAAACGGAGCAAGACGTGAACCGGGCAACAACAAACCTCACCGTCAGGCCCAGCAACATCGTGAACGGCTTGGCTGAACGAGCAGTTTTCACTCCTCCAGAAAATTTCCATTGGGATTTGAGTCATTTACTGTACTCTTTTACCAAGTCAACTCTCAATCCACCCTAGTTCATAGCAGTTCCCCTGAAGTACATCCCAAGAGATCCGCATCCTCCATCATTGTAAGGGGTACTGAAAACATTCTTTATTTTCATGTATCTTATGTATTCACATTACATATGACACAATGTTCTCGCAAGTCAGTTACAAAATTTCCACTAGCTAACCATCCCCATATTACTCAAGGTGAAAAAAAACAGACCTTCAAAAAGACTTGTCATCAAAGACTTGTGATGTTTCTAAAATTCACTTAATTCAAAACCTACCACATAAAAATCTTGAAGTCAACTTGGCAGAATGAATTTTTTATCATGAGATCCTTCTGGGGTTGAAAATTTGGATCCCTTCCCTTCCCCCTTTGTCTGGCATGGGCGTAAGATAAAGTTGCTAAGGACTGCCAGATAGTCATGTACATTTTAAGACAGCGCATAAGAAATGATCGATGCATGCTGTTTGAGAAATGTTACATACTGTTAGCAAGAATACTTAAAATGAGCCACAAAGACAGCAGGAGCTACATTGTGGGCTCTATAACATTCATAAACTCTAGGACGTTAAATGGGAGGGGGGGGGGGACATTGGCTCTTGCCTCCCAGCCTTTGCAAGATCTCAGCTCAGTGAGCCCCTATCAAGGCTTCACCGTGTCACCTGATCCCATTCATGGGTTCATTTAAAAATGAAGGAATGTTTCAACTTGAATGACTGCATTGATATTTTATGCCCATCTGAAACTTATGAGTATGTGTGACACCCAGCTGAGACCCCCAGACCCCAGGGGTTTAAGGCAAGGGGCTCCTCTTCATAGAAAAATGTTTGCCTTCCAAGGGTACTATATGCAAAATGATGCAAGATTTTCATCTTTTCTTCCTGTACTTGTACTCGAAAAAGCAGGACATTTTAAAGAAAAAATTGGAAAATTACTTTGGGCATGTTCTCACCGCCCGTGGCCAGGTGACAAGCCTTGAAATATCAACATCTAGCTTACCACTGTCGATTGATACAGGGCTTTGTGGCTACGTTATGCAAGCATCGAGAAAAGGAGAAACGCCCTCCGTAAACTTAACCGTTTGGTGTTCAGCCAACACCAAGTACAGTCTGGTGCGCCTGGTCGTGTGTTTGAAAATTGAATTTGTTGCACAATATCTCATCTGAGAATCGAGTGTGTTGCCAATACTACCAATACACAGTGCGTATACCCTACACGCCCGCCATGGAGAGGATTATACCGTCTGCTCGTAATTGCATATATACTGCAGTATAACGTTCAAGTTGGATGCTAGAGTTATTCAACAGAAATCGGATTTCGACGATCGCAATTTGGAGTACCATTTGGATTAATATAGTTAAATTTTGCCTTCGAAGTTGGTGGTAAGTTGATTCACAAGTGTTAAAGGGAAATAGGGCGTTTAGAATATACCAATATGGCATATAAAGAAAATAGCTTTAATCATTGTTAAACCATTCAGTGCCACCGATAAATATCTGCAAAATCTTCATCTCCTCAAAAGCTAATGCTTGTGATGAGTAACGGAAGATGCATCATTTGAATTTTGAAAAGTTTGGGTGAATAAATTAGTGTTGAGCATCACATAACTGAATTTCTATTTGTGAGAAACTTATTTCTTGGAAAAAAAGACTACTGTCCTTCCTTATTTTGAACAATCTATCATTCTGAATCCACAAACATTGGTTTTAAAAATATGGATGCTTTCTGTAAAACAAATGCCCTATTTCCCTTTAAATCAGACGTCTCCACATTCAATCAATTCAAACTCAAAGCACTGATAGGCTAACTCCAACTGGCAGACTGGTAAGCATGAAATGCCACCCTGACTGCCCCCATCCCCGGCGCGGCCTGAGGTAGTTATAGTAGAGAATGTTAGACTTAGAGCTAGGCCTAGGTTAGAGTTCAAATTTATAGTTATTATTAAGACCTATTATTTTGTGAATTCAAAACATGCGAAGACATAGGCGAGGCCAACAACTGGTGTTAACGTTCTTCTATTTCAACAGTTGCCGTAACATTCAAGATGTAAGGTTAGCCTATTCCAATCTAACTCGAGCGTACGGTCCCTCTACTCAAGTTCTAGACACTTAGACAAGTTCAAGTTGGCAATTGAATATCCACGTTTCGTAATGTGCTGCAGGCTGTCGTTTACCAGAAATGTTTTGTTTCTCACAAAGGTTTGTTGTTTCCATGGTTTTATGTTAGATTTTTGCAGGAACCCTACATTTACAGCAAAAGTAGACTCACCTGAGTTTCCCAGCATTCTAGACTTTGAACCAAACATTCAAGGCCGAACTTTCACCTTCTGAAGTCAGTGAACCTTACCCTATACCTTATCCTTAAAACGTTATCCTCAACAACAACAGTATATGACACTGTTATTGTAACAATCTAGGCCTATGACCCTCTGTTAGTGTTACATAACCAGTTAACTGCAGGATTAAAATATTGTAACTTAAATCACAATGGGGAATTAGTTCTCGCAACAATGCCATCTTTCATGAATTTCCACTCAACACTGGAAAAATAATACACTGTAAATATTTCACACAAACATATAGGCCTATGTCATCACCAAGTTCCTTTTCTTCTTGATTGGATGCGAACACAAGCAAAAATAGCGTCTTTATTTTAGCTGTAGTAGTTCATTCTAACTGACTTCTCCCATGCAAAAACTCTTCCTATTTCTCATTTTGTGAGTCATTATCTGGCTCGAAAGTTAATCAAATAAACTCTACAAAGCCTGCTGTTAGGAAATAGAGAGGTTCATAGCAATATTGAAATTTGGAACAAAATACACTCGTGTGGTTCATGCATTGATAGATTGTTAAGTACAGCAAAGTGGCTTGGTTGTAGAACCCTTCTTCATGGTTCCTACATTATGTACCTGGTCAATGTTGCAATACAATGACATGAAAAACCATCCCTGCAAACACACGATTGGACTAAAAACATACAGCGAAAATCTTGCAAGTGTGTATCACTAATTGGCGAGGCATTTTGTGATGTCGTTCAGTGCATGTTTTATTAGACATGTACTGTATAACGGTCTTACACAGTGCGTGAAGATAAGGACATGATGAATACTTATCACATGCAGTTCACTGGTTAAAGTTATGACTGAATGTATGGCCAAACTTGCAGCCTACTGTACACTGCTTTGCTGTAGGCCCACCTTTCACTTGACATCATATCTTCAACTTTCCTGGATTTGCTCTAGGTGAATGTATTTCAAAATTTGATATAGTAACTGGCATTAATTAGCAGCACGTAAACTTTCAAAGTGGATTAGGAAAACAGCTTTGTCAATATCAGACATAATTAACAGGCTGAAGTACAACTTGACAGATGAAACACAAAGTTTCTTGATTTAGAACTTGACATGTTTAAGTCTTTCCTTGAAATTTTTAATGTTTGAGTACTTTTCACGTGGTCATCATGTGTCAATTAGTCTTTTCCTATATGTCCACCACAAAGTCTTTGAGAAGTAACTATTTCAAAGGCTATGACACTAGGCCCACCTATCAAAAATCTGTTACTGTGTCAAAAAATCCAATGCAAGTGTGCGCTTCTGCAGGAGCCTTTGCAATGTTCTTATGTCTCCCACATCCATGTTCATTAGTTCCCATCAAGATGTAGTGATTGGTCAAGTGGTTTTGACTGGTCTGAAACAATACAGGCAATCTGAAGAAAAGAAAGTGTTAGACACTTGAAGAACATTTTCTCACTCTGTCCACATTTTGAACTTGTTGGTTATTTTGTCTGCCTAGCATCTGTGTCACATACTTTACATGGTGTTTTCTGCCTTGTTGAATACAGAATACACAGTAAAGTAGTATTCAGTTATAACATTACTTCTCTTGTCAGGTTTGCAATAATGATTAGTTTTAACACCTGACAAAAACATATTGTTTTCAGCATCAAGCAGCAGGTGCTGTTTGAATCAACTGTTTGACTGGCATGTTTTTTTTTTACTTAGTCCTTTTCACCCTGTTACTTGTATCAAGGTCAGAGAAACTAAATTGTACTGTCGGAGGGAAATTGTTTTATCCCAGCTGATAATCAGAGCTGTTTCAAGGATACTGTGTCAGGGCACAGTGAATGAGGTGCAGGAAAATTAGCAGGCAATTGCCAATATGAGCCCTACAGTAGGTTGGAGAAGTTTCACCCACAAAGGGAGGGAGATGACTGTGATCAATACATTATGAGAAGTTGAGAACATGAGAAAAATATCGTTAGATGAGGAATTACAAGATAAGGAAAATTTTACATAGTAAAATTTTAATAGTGGGATATTCACCAATCAGGGTTGTCGATTTTTTTTTTAAGTTTAAAAAACAAAAACATTATTTAAATCTTTGATTTAAGTCAATTACCAAATTGTTTTAAATCGAATTAGCCAATATAAATCTCGATTTTCTTCAGTTAAGATCCAAACATGATTTCTATCGTAATCTCAATCAGCTTGGTTTAAATCGAATAACCCTGCTAATCTGTCACCAATTGTGAAACCTTAACATTCATGAACAATGCTACTGTACAATACCGACCTTATGTTTCATGGACAACTTCATTTGCTCATTGAGATGCAGAATTGTCATTGGTACTTTAGTACTGTGAGCTAGATAAAAGGGAGATGGTTGTTCCCTGTCCCTTTAGATATCATTTTTTTTTTTTATGAAGAAAAGAAATGAACAGTGCATTTGCCATCTTGCATTCAAGCTTTCTAATTGTTGAGATTCAAACATTTCAGTCCTTAAAAGACATCCATATTTCTTTGTTGTTTCAGGACTGATACATTTTTACAGGCTTCAAACTGTATTATTAAAATTTGTGAACTTGTCATCAGATGTCAGCCCGTCATGCATGGAAGAAAAAAAAACAGAAAACAAAACGTTTTCACATAAATATTTCATTGAGCCAGTTAGATATATGCGAATCCCAAACATCAAACGGCCAAATTGTACTGCAGAGATGTGTACACTTAAGCCCACACTGAGTCATACTGTATATGTTTCCCAGCAGTTAGTGATTCATAAAAATCCACTTACATGTGAATTCATACATTATTCAGATAGGGTGTTATGGAGGGAAAAAAAATGGATGGGAGCGTGGATGAATTACTGCACGTACCACTTTCCCTCCATGTATCTAGAGAAGGTAATGGTACAGTAAATGGTAATAGCAAATTAAGGGGGGGGGGGGAGGGGGTACAGACCTCATTCAAATCATAGAGAGTACAGCAGCTCCACGTTCAAAATCAAAATGGAGGCAAAACCTTTGTTTGTTGGAATTGTGTGTAGGGCATTTTCAGGGAATCACTGAATCTACAAAACATAACAAGAACTTCGGGACTTTCAGGACTTTAAGTCAGTGCTGAAACAGCTGGCGTTATTCAAAAGTTGGAGAGAGACAACCTGAATTATATTCACTTGGAACCGTGCTTCTGGGTACAGTATCGTAGTTTTTGAGATGTTCAGAGTTTAATGAAAATGCAAATATGATGGCGCGGAGTGCTGCACAACTTGTCAGTATTTCTTTTGTCAGGGCTACAGTGCGGTATTTATCTCTTATTACTGGGTTTAATCACATCAATTGGTAAGTGATGTCAATGTTTTTGAAGAAGAAAATACATACTTCCAAAACAAAACCCTTGGGGCATACAAAATTCTCAATTGTTTTTGAAGTAGAGGTTTTAGTAAACAACTAGGATAACGTAAGATGTATCATGCGAGTCCCTCTCTTGGTGTCATAAATTTGCATACTTAGCCAATGCTCATTGGTGATGCAGGTATAATAAAGGAATTTGTAAAATTATCAATATTCGATGGATTTTGACTCAATTTGACTCAGAACAACGTCAGTGGTATTGCGTGTACTAAATGTATCGTACTGTAATAAATATAGTAGAGACAGAGTCTCCACTAATTGGCAGCTCCCTGGTCCCTCTCTTGGTGTCATAAATTTGCATACTTAGCCAATGCTTATTTGTGATGCAAGTATAATAAAGGAATTTGTGAAATTATCAATATTCGATGGATTTCGACGGAAGTTGTGGGTATTTTCAACATTTGTAATTGTTAATACAGCCAATATTCCATGTCATTTGCCATTTTTGTGTCTCAAAACCTTGAGTGCTGTCTAATGCTTAGTTCTTGTCACTTGTCAAGTATTTTAACTCAACTGATGAGAAAACATATTCCAAGTAAAGTCACTAAGGCAATGTGGTAGCTTAAATCTAAAGATAAACATCTGCTTGTAGTCTGTCACTTGAAACTTGGAAGATTTCGTGCCTTTTTCACCGCATTTGTTCCATGAAGTCCTTTTACATGAGTTAGCAATGTGTTTTCTGGGACTGGTAGAAGTACAGTACTGCAGTGATTTTGAGATTAACACTTAAAAGTTTTGTTGCAGTTAGGCTGCCACACTTTGTGGCATTCTTCAAATACTTTGAACAAATGAAGCGCATCATGTGATGGGACTGTCAGGATGTATTTCACCCCCACAGAGGTGAGGCATAAAGTGTTTGAGTATCCATGCAGAACTTGGAAACAAAACAATCAAGTCTGAAGGGTTCAAAATTTTTTGTAATAAAAACAAAGAAAGAAAAAACTAGATAAACCCAGTTTGTTATGGATGACACAGTAATATATTCCTGCTAGCACAAGCATAATCATGTACATATGCCATCTTTAATCTCTCAATTTATTGTCACAGTAGAATACTGATGAATATGGATGTTGCTTGCTTTGATGTATTCATTCACAATGTAGATATACTTAGGCCTACCCCTTGCTACACTATGCATTCATTAGTGAAGGCACACAAGGGGTAAGTTTAGTCAGTGGTGAATACTGCATGTACCCACACAAGTCAGTTGTGGGGGAATACACAGGAAAAGCAAGTTAACCTGTGCACATACTCACTTTCATATAGAGATGGTTTGTCACTCTCCGTGTTCAGCAAGTGCTGTTTTCATTTCCACATCACAGGCCGTCAACTTACTACAGTATGAAATAACAAGGTTTTGTAAACAATTGTTGAATTGTGTTTATTATCACAAGCTCTGTCAGTAAGCTGATTTTTTCTCAGTTTGTGACTGTTTGATAGGCTGACACTTGGCACTAATTCAGATCTGCTGATTAATTAAAACCTGATGCATCGTTACAAGTAGGCAACAAGTGGTTCATTACAAATTAAATTTCAAAACATGCTAGATTCATGCTGCATTCTTGTAATGCAATCTTCAGTTATGTGGTGCATGTTTTTAATCAAACAAGGGGGAAAAAAATCCAAACTTGTGATTTCAAGTAAAATACTGAATTTTTTTTTTTTAAAATACCAACTTCATTATAAGGAGACAACAAATGGTCACATAAAGTGCCGACTCAAACTTGTGGTTTTGAAAAAAAAATACTGAAAGCAAATTTGACTTCAGAGACTAAGAAACCAAAATATTCCAGTTCCATCTTGACCAATTTTCACTGTTCATGGCTCAGAAGGTCAGTGGTACTGCATGTATTTAATGTATTGTATTAGGCAAGGGAGAGACTCTGCTGATTGGCAGCTCCCTGGTAGAAGTTAAGAACCTTGTAGAAATAATTTATACTAGTTGCACTCACTCACCACATGTTGTTATAATGAGCATAATATTACATAAGTATATATTGTGCCAAGTGGAACATTGATCGTGCATTGTATTTTCCAAAGTCGTACACATATTATAGTCAATGATCAGAATCAGATTAATTGCTGTATTGTTATTGCTCAGTTTGTGGATTTTCATAGGTTTAAAAATTATTTGTTATCTCATGCAACTTAAACATTTTATTATAAAAGACAAAAGTGCTAAATGGTCCAGAGCTCAGAGGCATGAGGTGGTGAATGAAGATGCAGACATATAAAGCCAAAGAGGTGGCCTGCACTGACATCTTTGTTTAGGGATTATAGCCTGCACAGTATATATGCAACAAGGGTTGCAGTCATAGTATTGGGTGGTGGTTGACTTTTACCATTACCTAAACTATTACTTATAGCTATAGCTGACTGCCGCAAATAGCCAAAAGTACAAATACCCACCACAGTAGTCATGGTGGGTATGTGTACTTTCGTCCAGATGTTCTACTAGCTCTACTAGGACATCTGGGCAACCACTACTCTTGTCAGAATCCAATAAAAAAATTCACTCATGGGCCTTCTATGCTTTTCAGAGTGGAAAAATTAGCCACTACTTTTTATTTTCAAAGCAATTACCATACTGTCTGAGAGCTACAACCCAGTACACAACCATAACTCTACATGAAATGAAGGAACCTCTAGTCACAGAATATAGCAATGTCAGGAATCATCAGACCTCACCCAAACACCCATCCTCAGGTTTAGACGTTTGTGGTTTCATGCATCCTAGCAGCTGCTGCTGCTATATGCAACATGAGATGGTGACTCACATGTCTGGTCTCATGTGCATTGCTATACATACAGTATTCTCCCTGTGCATTCCCAGTAACGGTAGTCCACATTTACTGCAAGCGTACATGTACACGGTTACATGCACTGTAGCAGTGTGGCTAACTGGAAAATGGAATTTAATGCATATTCATGATGGTATCACTCAGTGGGGTACCATGTTGTTTGTCAGCCTTTAAATTGAGTTGGAACTTTGTTAGAAAAGTGGAAGAATCTGTCTGATAGCCTCCTGTGATGGCTCACTTAAAGTGATTGCGTGTGTACTGAAAAACCAAAAAGATAAGATTATGTTTGATCTTAACATTTTCTTTATTTTGAAATGTACACGCAAGGTTGTACATGAACGGAGTATGTCTTTCAATGAAGGAAAATGACAGTACCTCCTTTGAAAAGCAGCGGGATTGGCATAAAAACAGTAAAAAACGGAAAGCATATTTGAAAATTAACGGTTCTTACTATAACCGCCTACATAATGAATATGCAACAGTACAGGTCTCACTAGTGTATCAAAAACATACTACTCAAGTCGTCGCTCCTTGGTAGGTATCGGGAATTATAGTATTTGGTGAAAGGAAACACCCTATTTACAAATAACCCACGAACTGAACACAACCTTGCCCTCGGCGTCAGTGATCCTGAGTTGTTAACTGAATATTCAATACTAGTATACTTCCCATTGGCTTGCTCAAAGAAGCACACTGTTGAAAACTGTCAACCACTACATTATTGTATTCTACATTTTTTGTCATTATGTTAGAAGAATTTGAAATCATATGGCAAAATTAACCAACTAAAAATTATTTATTTTCCTAGATTGTCTGAATGGTGTAAGTAAAAGCCTTACCAAACTTTTGGAGATGAAATTTCAATGTTTTTACTTTTTGCCTACGCACGTAATCACTTTAAATACATGGCCCAATAAATGTTCATTTATAAAAGAGTCACAGGCTCAAGGTGTTTCATGTTCCTCAGCAGGCACACCCACTTCCATTGACATCTCAAATTGGTCACAGGATATTTTGGCAAATTGCTGTATGTATCCACATGACAGCGGTAGAAGTGGTTTAGTTTAGATTGTGTCCAAAAATGTCATGTGTTGCTTTCTTGGCATTCACACATTCACAAGTTCACAACAACTATTGTATTCTGATCACATTTTTTCAAAGTGAAAATAATTCAAAGAAAGTTAATAGGAAATACTAATCAGCTTTAATGTAAACTCCATGGGATGTAAGCTGTCTTTAGGCTCTTGTCTGTATTGTTGTACTCAGACAATGTACACTATTACAACCATTTCAAGAATGCAAATCTTTTCTTTTTACTGCTGAAGAGCTAATTTGACAATCGCATGTTTCTTAAAGTGATTGGGTGTGTACTGAAAAACCAAAAAGATAAGATTGTTTGATCTTAACTTTTTCTTTATTTTTAAATGTACACGGGAGCTTGCACATGAACGGACTATGTCTTTCAATGTAGGAAAATGACAGTAACTACTTCGAAAAGCAACGGGATTGTCATAAAAACAGTAAAAAACAAAAATCATATTTGAAAATTAAGGGTTCTCCCTATAACCGCCTACATAATGAATATGCAACAGTACAGGTCTCACTAGTTAGTGTATCAAAAACATACTACTCAAGTCGTCGCTCCTTGGTAGGTATTGGGAATTGTAGTATTTGGTGCAAGGAAACACTGTATTTACAAATAACCTACGAACTGAACACAACCTTGCCATTGGCGTCAGTGATCCTGAGTTGTTAACTGAATATCCAATATTAGTATACTTCCCATTGGCATGCTCAAAGAAGCACACCGTTGATTTGAATAAAAAGATTTCTCAACCACTACATTATCGTATTCTAAACTTTTTCGTTGTTATGTTGGAAGAATTTGAAATCATATGGCGAAATTAACCAAATAAAGCCTGTTTATTTTCCCAGATTGTCTGAATGGTGTAATTAAAAGGCTTACCAAACTTTTGGAGATGAAATTTCAATGTTTTTACTTTTTGCCTACGCACGCAATCACTATAAGTTTTTCTCATAACATTTCATTTTTGGGGTAATACCATAGAAATAAACCAGAGTGACGTCAGAGAACGACCAGTGAAGCCCAAAAGCTGTCAGGCAAAAGGTGTTCTCATGAAACAGTGCAACACAAATCCAACAGAAATTTTAGGATATCGAAATTTTACATTCACAGTACTTCTGTTTTCCACGAAAATGCAGTAAGATATCAACAAACAAATTATCGGGTCGTTAGTTCATTACAGTAAACATGGCAAATTATGTTGAATGCAGGGCTGTTTTGCCATACAGGCAATGACACCACCTTATTATGTTTGGCTTTTTTGCGTGAGACTAGTTTGCCTGATGTCATTCTGGTTGCCCTACAGTATTTCTGCTCGAAATTTGCTCTGTCATGTGTTCCTGTTGCATTTCTTCTTCCTTCTTCTTGTTTTGTTTGTTTAGTTTTTCTTTTTCTTCTTCTAAGGTCGTTAGCCAGATAACAGCCTGTCTGTTTTTCTTGTGTCCCTCACATGATTTCCTTGTCTTCTTATTTGTACCAACATTCTCTTTGTATTGATATAATTTGTGAAATAACTTTGAGCTGAAATTTTTGTGGGTAACACTTAAAATTGTGGTTCACAATACAGCGTATCTTCTCAAGGTGAGAGTAAGTCTTACATCGTGATAATTTTGTTCTCCTTCTTTACTGAAATATTTGGAGGAGGTAGAGTAGTCTTTAACTCATGCTCTAAAACTTTTGCCTGTGTTTTAAAAACGTCTCCACCCCCTAATTAATCACTTTTCTCTTCTTTACAAGCTAGCTGCTTGAATTTGTATCAATTGAACAGATTACATTTATTTATAAAAAAAAAAGTGGATGGTTCCTAAAATTGTTTGAGTTAACAAGTGTTTTCATTCTGGATTGCAACAATTTGTACAGTTAGCACCCTCAACCAGTGTTCTTGCTACGGCACACGATCATTGTGTGAATCCTGCATTCGACTCCTGAATCCTGCACAGAGAATCTTATGTGGGAAAAATCCCGCTCTCTTTTCCACAGCTGAGGTTGTAGCTACAATTATGAATAATAAATTACAATGAAATCATTACCCTCTTTGGTTTTGAAAATCGCTCCCCCAAATTTTTTTAGAGCATGATTTTCCTTCCAGGTTCAGTTCGCTAGTGTGAACACTGCCTTCAACTCCAACTCTTAGTTTGTTTCTCTCCTCACCAATAGTTAAGAGTGAGCAATTTCAAAGTTGAGCATAGTGAGTGGTTTCTGTCAGGGTTTGACTCACAAGTGGATCTGTATCGTCTGATCCCGATAGGTGAATCTGAGCTATGATCAGATGTTGATCTGGATGTCAGGATCTGATCCAGACATTGGGTCTGATTCTATTAGGCCTTAGATACAGTAGGTACAGTATCAGCAGTTTACATTGTTCATCTCTGTGTACAGTATATGCTTGCCTTGCATGACACCATCCCGTTCATATTTCCCTAGTCATAATACGTGTACACATATACCTACGCACTAAACCTGACAAAGCGTGATTGGAATTTCAGAATGCTGAGGGATGTGTTCCCAGCATGCAGTTACCTCCACCCATGTCACAGCTTGTCAGTCTGTGTTCAATTGTTCTCACATTTGACAGCTAATAATGTCTGAGAAACAATTGGCTGTCTGCTTACTCAGTATTTCAACATTGGATAGTGATAGTCCCTATAATGTGGGCATTGTATAATGAATTCCATTGTTACCTGTACACAGTTGAACTTGCTTTGGGTAGATCAATAACTATCTCTCCAACTGCTATATTGAGGTTCAGCCTACTTGCATGCAGTGTGCATGTTGCTATAACAAACGTGTGTTACACGCTTGGTACAATCATCCCCACTAGACAGTACAAACTGCCTGCAGTGGTTTGGAAAAAGGCCCAGGTGTCACCAGATCAATATACCTACAACTAACCCCTCAATGTAAAAAAGAAATAGTTCAAGGTTAGGTCGACCTTTTACAAATTGCATTGTAATTCTTGGTTTATATTTATTTTGATGTTGCATAGAATTGGAGAAAGAATTTTCACAGATCTGTCTTGGGGCATTCATTTATTTTGGTTGATTGTAAAATATTTTGACTGAGGTGCATAGAAAGAGATAGTTCATTAGATTAGTTAGTTTGTGTGGACTATATCTGGAAATTGTGGTTTGGTATTGATGGGGCTGGGCATGTGACTCAGCCTCTTCCTTTGTCCTGCCATGAAGTTCTGTGGTCCTACCAAGGAGGTGCTACTGGGGAAACAGTTCCCCCCTTTGTAATCTGTAGGACTTATTGTGGCAATCATCTTTGTCACATTGCTGCCAAACCCAGCTTGATCAGTCCACTGTTTGCAAATAGGAGTATTTGTTGTAGATAATACTGTAGCTGAAAACTATTGTACCAAAACATGTGCAGTTTATAACGATGAAACATTTGAAACATTTTTATCTCAATACATAGCTGTATTGAGATATTGTTACAGCTCAGTTTCTAGTAAAATAGCTTAAAAAAGTTTCATCGTCTTCATTTTTAGCTTAAATCTTTAAAAAATTTGGCAGCTGGTGTGTTTTATATAAAGCAATAATTGTTACTTGCTTTGATTTTGAAATTGTGCGGTCGTTTGGATATTTTGGAGGAAAACCGGCCAAAAATGCCCCAAATTCGAAGAGATTGTGTTTGTTTTGCACACAACCGCTACTGTGTCGTCATGAATATGTAGCATATATTTCTGGATTTCATTGCCAGTCGTGGCATAGGTGTTCCTTGATTTGTGGACACGTAACATGTGATGTGAGTATCGTTCATGATTGGAAGATGGGATCGTTGTTTTGTCTTGTTCCAATGCTGTGGATGCAATTACATGCACTGAAAATGTTCTCGGATTGGTACATTGACATCATGTAATTGCGATACTGCTTGGTGATTGGCAGTTGTCGCCTGATGATAGGTCTTGGGTTATTTACGGCACAGACGCCTCGTTCATTCTAGGTACTCCAGCGATCTTGTCAACGTTACTTTCTTCAGGTTAATTACTTTACTGTAAAAGTTCGGAAAAGCCACTACCGAAAATTTATTTCATCTCACCGATATCTTGTACTAGAGCGGTTGCGGAAAATACACTTCAAGGTGAGTTTTGCTTCTAAGATCACTTAGAAATAATAAGTTGGATGAGGAACGATTCATGTCCAACTCACATCAATGATGAAATGAAGGCCTAACGTTAGGCTGACGCTATGCTGTTCGCCGAGTCCAACTGTAGCCTGTAGGTAGTCGTAACTATTCATCTTTACGACTGCAGGCTAGGTGTAAGCTATGGCCATCGCTATATTGTCGCTTTCACTGTGAGTAATACAAGCCTAGCCTACGCCTATCATGATTTGGTGCTATTTGAAGTAGCGTAGCCTAGCTAGGGCCTAGTGAATGTTTGTGAGCTTCCAAGATCGGAAGGTTGAGTAGCCTAGGCCTAGCTAGCCTATCGTTAAGCCAGTATTGTTATTGTTATTGCTGTTCGTGTTACAGTTAATGTGTAGCAAAGAAACCCAAAGTGGGCCTAACGTCAGGCTAAATTAGTGTGAGCCCGTAATTAGCGCACCTGCATAAATCATCTGTTATCGTCGCTTCAGCCGTTCATGGTGTAGGCGCCTTGTTTAATCATTACGTTATGTTATCGAGGGTAAGCTAGGCCTAGGCTACTGATATTTTTTACCTAGCTACAGTAAGCCTAGGCCTATACTGATGAGAAATGAGGCTACCTGTATGTCAGGCTAGGCAAGAAATTAGGCTCATATGCTGTTTGAGATTAGTGCCCACAACATGCGGCATTGGCCTAGGCCTATAGCAAAGGTGAGATCTTGGCCCAGATCTTGCCAGTTTGCATCTGCTAGTTAGGCTAGCTCATTGTAATGTGAGGGAAAATTAATTTTTTAGTTTTTTTGTTCTGAAAGAAAGGTCTTTCCCATGCCAGGCCCTACAGGGACTTTGCTAATTTAATAAGTGTTGACAAATATTCTCAATGAATTTTGTGGAAAACAATACATCATTTACAACAAATAAACGGCAATACGTACAATATATACACTGTAAAAAAGTGTAGTTCAAGGTCAAGCTGATTTAGCTCAAACTGCTGTAGCTAGACTCAGTAGATTTACAATCAATGTAACAATAGAGACAGTCCAATTTCAAAAACAAATTTGCCTTCATAGTAGATTTTGTGAGTTAAACATGCTCACAGTGTACCAGGAACCTTAACCGCACATGCATTGTCAATATTTACAATACAAAAATGGAATTTTCTCAAACTTTGAGGATTTTTCACAAAAAAACTAGAAAGAAAACCCTCCTGGTTTTTGATATCATGTAGGGGGTGGATAAATCTATCCTAGAAAAAATTTTCAGATTTTTCGGACGTGTTCCACATTTCCGTTTTTTACGCTGAAAATGAGCGGTTTTGTGCGACGGAGCAACTTTGGAGGCTAATAAATTTAGGACTGGATTGCCTAGATCTCTGAAACTTTGTAATTTGTAAGAACTTTGTATGGTCATGTATTCTAGAAATAATTGCAGATTTAACATGGTGACATCATAGGTAACAGACCTCTCGAAAATGCTCCAGATGCTGCATTTCAGTGCAAAATGGCATTGTGAGGCACCGTATTTTACAGACCCAACATGGGAAGTCCTTGAATACTCTGGTACACATTGTCTATGTACCATACAACAATTACACAAAACAACAGCTCTCTAGGAATTTCACTCATGGAGAAATTCATCTCCAAACTTGTTAATTTATTTGACGAAAATGGTGAAAATTGCATGTTTTGGCTATTTCAACTTACTGTAACTCACAATACATCACTGGAAGGGTATCATATTACATCTGCGTACTCTAAGGAGAAATGCATTTATATCATTTCAGGGTGGTGTAATGTGTATTTACTGAGATATTGCCCCTCAAAAATGAGAAAAATGTCAATTTGCGGCGAATTCCCGAACTTTCAAATTGCCGTAAATCGGTCGAAATTCAATCAAATTGGCTAAAAATCTGAGAGTATGCATATTTTATGGTAGCCTACACATAGAAAAAATTTGAAATTTTTTTTTGAGTAGGTCCAACAACAACTCCAAATTTGGGTGATTTGACATAGAATGACGCAGGCTATACTGTAGAGGACATTCCCTACCTAGTGGTCTGTTATGTTGGCTCTTCTATAATTTTGAATAATGATTGAAACCAGCTTTTTTTTTGTAGTCATTTAGATCATTTGTTTTTCATAACAGTGGTGTGTATGATAAACTGTCGATATTTTGGATAAGCACAGATGGGGTTCTGCAAGTAGGTTCCTTATTTCGATGTTGATATTTTTTTGGACAACGTGAATGAAAGAAGTCATTCGACACTCTATATAGAAAAATTCTTGTGAACTGATAACTATCTCTTGTAACATTGCTATACAATACATGGGAATAGGAAATGTTCTTTACTCACACATGTAGCATATGTTAGGTTCTTTTACTCTCTGCAGAAAAGTGCCCTGTAGAGAAACGTATTTTGAGACAAGCTTGAAGAATTACTGCAAATTGTGAGCAAAAGGTGCACTAGACATGCCTGTGTCAGTATTTTGGATATGGCAAATTGCTTTCAATGATTTTCATACAATAGAAAGTTAATCTTTGTTGCCTAGAGATTCTGTCATGATAGATAATGTTGGAAAGCCGGAAAGCTGCCTCAAAACATTTGCGTATTTGCAGAGAGATTTTGGCAACTAGAGGAAATTAACCAAATTTCTGTATCAATACACAAAGTAGTTGTGAACAATTTAACTCTTTCCACAAAATACTTTTTTTTACATCCCTAGCATTCTGTAGTACAATATTAAAGGCTGTATTGCATCACCCTAAGCTATATTTTTACCTCCCGGAAAGCAAAATTTTCAACTGGTTCTAAATTACAGTACTCTTAGATTGACAGCAAATTCGAAAGATGCAGAGCAGCTCGTATTACACAGCGTACACAGGGATCCATTGCTTTGATTACACATGTGGTGGAGGAATTTAAGACAGGCTGAGAGAGGGACTAGAGGTAGGTGGTTGGGAAAAATTCTTCAACATAGCAGCTACTTGTAATTTCCCTCATCTCATAAATAACTTTCCTCAATCGTTTTCTTTTTTTCTTTAATGAAACAAACAGATCAAGCATGAAGAAAAACTCAAGGAGCAACAGAAAAACTCAAGGAGCAACAGTATGAAATCTATGGCGTTGACTCGAACCCAGAAAGGTATGACAACCCATAATGTAATTCTTTTAATTACCCATTTTTACTTGGGAAATAACACATTCAATTAATCAATGGTGAATTTCCTTACTGGTACATTCATTTAATAAGTGAAAGACAAAACTTTTGATCCATTTTTCTGACAACGACCTTCTTTAGACCTAGTATCTAAACACCATCATTAACAAGGAAAACAGGTACTATGCATTTGTACAAGGAGCTTTTCAGCAAATATTGTGGATGCTCATATAGCCAACATTTCAGAATCAGACAAAATGTTGATTTGCAATTTGCAATTATTGCAAAACTTAGAAGGAGTTCAAATGCAACTTGACTTTTCCTGAGCCGCAAATAGCAATGCGAACCTTGCTTTTTCAGTCCTTCAAGGCCATACATTCTCTAAAGCTTTCAGTGAATAATGAGTCTGTTGTCAACAGAGATCTAAGATAAAAATCTTGTTTCCAAAATTCAAATTATCTTAAAGTACAAAACACGCATAATTTGCCCCCTGTACAGTTTGGTCATATACTGTATCTTGTATGTTTTTCAAAATAGAAATGAATGCAACAAACTGTAGGATCACTCAAACTAACCTGTTTTAAAACTTTTCTCCTCAGACCTGGAGTAATAGAAGTCCTGACCACAGAGGGAGACACATTCCTTTACCTGAAGCGGTGTTGCAAGAGAGTGGTGCTACAACAAACGATCTGTTGGAAATGACACCGATCGTATGTCAGATGACTGTTGAAGGGCACGCCATCAAACAGATTGTCTTTGACAAACTTGAACAACCGTTGACAGATGCGGCAAATAACAAAAACTAGTTCAAGACAGGATAAGAAAAAACTCAGGAGGACCTCCATACATAACAATGTCAGATATGAAGTGATTTGTTATCTGACTACACTTTAAACCTTCAGAGATTGTGGACACGTTTCTATGAACTGATCAGTAAACATTCTCCTTCTCTTTATTGTAAGGATCCACCCAATCAATGTAATAACTTGATGTTGTCACCTTTTTGCTGCCATTTTAAAATTCATGTACATACTAAAAGTCTTTTATTTTGCTCTTACCTGACATTTGAGATTTACCCTTCTTCCTTTTCATTTATTTTTTGGATTTGTTGTTTTGATTTTTTTTCATCTAAGTTCTGACTACACTTTAAACCTTCAGAGATTGTGGACACATTTCTATGAACTGATCAGTAAACATTCTCCTTCTCTATATTGTAAGGATCTACCCAATCCAATGTAATAACTTTGTATTGTCACCTTTTTGCTGCCATTTTAAAATTGTCTTCATATGCATTAGACTTACCATCTTGCCTTACTATTACCTCAATAAGACACTGAAGCAATTTTTTTTCTCATAAAGGTTTATTCTATCAACTGGTAAACATAGTACAAATGAAAAAGCATCAATTCTACCGAAGAAAGAGCCAGTATTTCTGTATTTACACTTCCAGCAGTGCAATGTAGAAAAAAATTCACATATGGTATTCTTTACTACATATGGTAAGATCAACAGCTATCCAAGGCTATATCACAATCTGTTGTACTTGCAGGGTTAACATACTCTTGCCAAAATAGCTGTGCACAATCTTGCAATGACATGACCTATACACAACCCATGTACATACTAAAAGTCTTTTATTTTGCTCTTAGCTAACATTTGAGATTTACCTTTCTTCCTTTTCAATTATGTTTTTGATTTGTATGACTATTTCTGTTCAAGTAATGATTTACAATTTCTTTCTGCTTACTGAAGACAAAATCTATGGATTTCTCACATATATGTACATAACACTGGTAAGCACATGATACAGAAAACTGGGGAAGAGCAGGAAGTCACATATGCTGCATTCTATAAGTAATCATATATAACAATCATTTATGTGGCACTTGATACTATGCTCATCTGGTAAATCCACCATCTATTTATATATGCAACTTGACAGAGCTTGACATTACTTGTGCATAGTAACATGTAGATGGCTAGTTCCATAAATTAGGGGGCCAGTGGTCAAAAAACACTTTCAAGGGCTACTGCCATGTAAGTTTTATCCACATGGTTATAGTTTTGTTTTTATTTTGTCACTGTCATGAGGGTCATTATATAGTTTTAACAAAAATTTTGTCATGGAAGTAAATCTTCCCAATTTCGAAGAAAAATGAGCTAAAAATAGCCACTTTTAGGCCAAAAATTGTAACATGATAAAGTTACCATTTTGAAATGTGAATTTTCCCTTGTTTTTAGGCTAAATTTGTCTAAATTTTAAAATAAAATTGTTGATAACATATGAGTTGTTACAACAAAACACACTACTTTAATAACATATTGACATTTTGAAAATTTAAGAAGTTTGACCAAATAGGTTTCACATGTAAACTTTGGTGTCCCCTTTACATGTGAAACATTCTTAAGCTTTTTCCAATAATATTGTTCTTAGCAAGTGCTGTAATCCTCTTATGTAGTTTGTGGAGTAATGAGTCCTTAGCACTGCTTCTTGCAGTAAACAATGTAGGGCAAACTTGTAACACAAAATAACAAAACAAGGCCATAATCAATTGTGAACACTGGTTTGGTGTCACCTGAAAAATTTACACTGTAAAACTTGACAGTTGAAACAAACTTATTTGCCAAAGTTCTTATCTTGAAATATCTTGTGAAATTAAACTCTCTAATATGGCATTTGACATGCACTTTGTGAAATTTTGCTGACAGTTTAAAAATTTGAAATATCAGGAAAGCTATTTTGGTGTCCCCCTATCTTGTTTACATGTGAAATATATGTTTTTGTACCATAAAATTGTGATAAAAGCATGAACTGGGAAATGAATGAATTTCTAGCTTCAAATTATTCCACTTATCGTAATAAAACACTTAAATGCTAGGAAACAGACTTATTTGTGGTGTAAATGCAATAAAAGTATTTTGCTGTCCCCATTTACACGTGAAACATATACTTGTACCGAAGAAAGGCCATTTTGAGGATGTAAAGTAATTCCTTCACCCATGATTGGAACTTACTCTACGTCAGTTTTAAAGAAATAAGTGTAACACAAATGAAAACATTGTGTCACAGAAAGAAAGCATGGATCATGAATTTAGGGCCAAAAGTGTCATGTCACAACTTGGCATCCAAATAAATGGAATTACCCAGATATATTTTAGTAACTGCTTTATTATGTATATTACACAGTGTAATCACATCATGAAACATGGTGTGTACTCAACACCATTTGCCCATCAAATAATTATTACCTGTACATTACATATATAAAAGTGGATTTTTTTTTCTGTTGCATTTATTAATATCATATAAGTCCATTTTATACATGAGGTAACTTTTATTTATGTCTTTCATTAACTGAAATAAACCAGGCATCAAATAACATTTATCTGATTCTTTTTTTTTTTTTAATTTGGCAAGTGAGTCTTTTCTTCACAAAATGTCTCTTCAGGGGATATTCTGCAAAATTGCTTTAGGATTACTATTTAAGAGTTATAAAATTTCATGTCATTTCTAAGAGAGTTCCAAACACAAAACATCTCTTAATGCAAGATAACAACATAGCATGACTCAAATACTTCCAAACAAAATCAGTTCACAGTTGATATTGAATAGACTTTTAACTACAGGACACAACTCCTACATATTCCCTGAAAAGAAAACCTCACACTCAAGATAATGTTTTGCATTTGTCAAAAAAAAAAAAATCATAATTCAATAGGACTTCGATATTACTGCCAAGCAATGCAATTAACTGCAAAAATAGCAACCAACTGTACTGAGATACTGCGGCATTGCCTCTCTAGTGTTTTTGTTACGTTAATATACTTGGAAAAAACTTCAATGGAAGGCACTTCAGGAATATAGGTTTCACTCAGTCATACATGTTGAGGTGCCAAGTTACTTTCAAGTCTGTCCTCAAATTAGTTATTGAAAAGAAAGTGAACCTAAATATGTAGCAATTTCGAGACTTGGCACCATTTACCTCGCAGCTTTTCAGAATGTAGATGCATCCATTGTGTTTAATTTGTAGGGAAATTCAATTAACTGGGAAGTTATTGACAGAGTTGAATTGATTTCATTTATCTCTTACTGAACTTTGTTTATTAAGTAGACTGTACTGATTTGAAACCAGCCATGATGTACGGTATACATGTTCTGCCATGGAATTTTTTATCATTCCGAACGTGTTTTGAAAACTATTGGCCGACTGTAACAGAGAAGAAGGAATCCCAGCTGGGTCCCACCTTTTGTTTTGGTTGGCCAACTAGTTTTTTTTATGAGGAACTTCCTTAAAACCAGATTTGACAATTTAAGAACTTAAAAAAAAGAGAAAATAATAGAAAGATGAACTTATTACCAGACATTTTGCAATCAATCAACAGCAGGAACTGTTAATTAGCTATGTTCAGATTGTCCAGCCTATTAAGGAAGAGCATAAGTCCAGTAGTCTGTTTGTTCATAATTTATTGCTTCCGATATTTTGTGGGCTTGGTAGTTGTGTCTGTCTTACTTTTATCAGACCTCTCCATTCAGATGTATAATGTGGTTGGTTGTGATTTCATTGACCCAATTACCTTTCTCTACAATGCTTTAGTAGCCATCAGTACAGTCCACCTGGATGGGATGTTGCTGGGTAAGGTGTCATGTGACCTTTAAAATTTCTTTGCTGTTTGCGTGAAACCACTGTTTTCTGGCAGTTACCTTCATCCCATCCAGACTCCTTAAAAGAATAAAAGAGTTCTTCACATTCTGCTTTCATAAGGTATTCCAAGGAATACTTCACCGATGGATATTAAGTGTGGCACGTTAAGGTAGGAAAAATTCAAATATTGTCAGGTTTGCCTGTCTATGGGGGCACTTTCTGAGTGCTTTTACCAGTTTACCTCTACCAGATCATTTTTTAAACACAATTCTGTTTAGGAGTTATAAATGCTTACACCTAATTTGGAAGAAGAAAGTGTAAAAACTTACTTAAAATCTACACTGGGCCTACATCACAACACCTATCCTCCTTTTACACACAACTCAGTTATAAACTTGTCATGGCACTGTCTCAAAAATTGCATATTATACAGTTCTTGATGTTGATGATGATGTTGTCTTTTGCATGTTGCAGTACGTCTCGCAGTTAATGCCGCCCGTTGTTCTGAAATCTCTCCAAGGAAACAGGAAGAGGGCAACAGACATAGTGAGCACTCACAGAGAGGATAAAGAAATAAAAAAATCATTGCAAATTAGATAGTTAACATCGTATTATAGCTTACAGTCTCCTCCAAAAATAGGTATATTAAAATGTAAATGCAGCAAACCAGACAATGAAGGCTGCAGTCAATATGAGCATTGTTTGAAGAATTCAGCAATCAGCACACATAGCATTAAAGCAACAGTCTGTCGGGATGCTCAAGAAATTTTCCCTTTGAAACACTCTCACATTATATACTTGTAGCTGTGACTATTTGTTGTTAATTCTGTATATATATCTAGACGCTTTCAATATGAATGTTTTAGGAAAGTTTTTGAACTTGTAACACAAGGATAAAATTTGTAAGAGTGGACCATACTGTATAGAGGCCTTCTTTCACAGTCATAAATTTTAAAAAGGAGCAAATGAGTGTGGTATTCGGTTGCAGAATTACTGAAATCTAGTGTGTAGTCATTACCATGTACCAATCTAAATTAAAATGACAAGAAACAGTTCATCTGGTATCGCTCATATTTTGCTACACCACAGTAAGTGGTCAAAGTAGCAAACATGGGGAACAGATGCTGCTTGACTTGTTTTTGTCCGGTAGATGTGTTACTTTTAGTGGTTTCGATGAATTCATAATCTTTGTAATATGTGGCGGTGTGTGTGCGTGGGTTTGTGTGTGTGTGTGTTTTGTGATGGCTTCGTTGTTAAACAGGATATCTCAAGAAGGAGAGCTTGAATTGGACAGATCTCATACTTTTTACATATGTGTACCACATTCAGTGCAAGAACCGTATTGTTTTTGGTGGAGTTCAAGTGTCATTTGGGGTCAGTAGGGGTCAAATTGTGAAAATCTTGTAAACATGATATCTCAATAAGGGAAACTTGGACAAATCTCATACATGGTATGTAGGTGTATCAATTTGAGTGCAAGAACCCTATTGTTTTAGTGGAGGTCAAAGGTTATTTGGGGTCAAGAGGGGTCAGAATGTGAAAAGCTTGTAAACACAATATCTCAAGAAGGAAAACTTGGACAAATCTCTTTGTTAGTATGTAGGTGTGCAGCAAGAGGTAGAAGATGCCTATAGATTTTGATGGAGGTAAAAGGTCATTTAAGGTCAACATGGGTCAAATTGTGAAAACCTTGTAAACAATATCTCAAGAAGGGAAGCTTGGACAAATGTTATATGTGGTATGTAAATGTACCACATTGATTAAAAGATCACTTTTGACTTTGGTGGAGGTCAAAGGTCATTTGAGGTCATCAGGGATCAAATTGTGAAAATATTGTTAACATGATACCTGAAGAAGGAAAACTTTTGCAAATCTTCCATTTAGAATTTAGGTGTATCTCATTGAGTATACAAGAATTCCATTGTCTTTGGTGAAGCTCAAAGGTTATTTGAAGTCAACAAGGTTACATTATGAAATTCTTATAAATGTCATCAAGAAGGGAAATTTGACAGATGTCGTATTCAGTATGTAGTTATATCTCATTGAGTGCAAGAACTGTAATGCAGGTCAAAGGTCATTTGATATCAGCAAGGGTAAAGAAAATCGTGAAAACCTTGTAAATGTGATCTCAAGAAAGGAAGCTTGTATAGATCTCATAGTTGATATGACCTGTATAGCCTTTGACACATACTGTACTATTATGTCAGATGCAGAAAAAAATGCTGGTAATGAGATCATCGAAACCACAATTGCTTTTTTGCATTCTGGTTCAAAGAGTGTACTACAGAAAACTGAAAAGGCTTCATATTAACTTCCATTTCAAAAACGTGAAAGTTAAATTATATTCCTTTCAACATTCTCACATTACTTAAGTAGTAATACTTAAAAATTTACAGCTAGTTTCGTAGATTTATCCACATGCTTTCTATTTGAATTCATGAAAATTTTTGAACTCTTAGTACAGTGACAAAATTGTTAAAGAGCACACCACACTGTACGTAGTCTGATTTTACAATTTACAGTCTTATGTTTATGAATTTAAGTGGAGCAAGTTTCTTAGTATGGGTTACCGAAGTCCTGAAAACCAAGTATAGTCAATTACCAGTCTAATTTAATCATGGAATTTGGTACTGCATTTTGCTTCACAAAGTGGGTGAAACTGCTCTGCAAATTTCAGCAGATGTTGTGTACTTTACCTCCAAAGAGTGTCCTTGAGATGACCTCAAAAGGTTGCAAACATTTCAGAATGTGAAAGCGGAATTGTTCCAGGATACACTGTACTGTATGGTTCTTTAATTGTGTCTGTAATGAGAACAGTACGGCACTGTTAATACATTGATAAATTTGGAATGTATTAAGATCTGCTCTTATCATTTGCTGGGAAAGCTACGATTCTGTGTGAGCTATCGCTTTAAAATGTTTGCAGGATTATTCCCAATTAATTTGTCTTGCATGGCTGCAGTTGGATACCATTGCAGCGATTGCATGTGATGTAAAGATCACTGAGAGTTGAATCAGTTCTCAGAATGTATGGGAATTTATTGTCTGTCTCAAAACAGTTACACAAAATTTTGAAGGGGAAAAAAAAATGGTGAACCGTCTTTCATTCTAACTAGGCAGTGTTTAAAAAAAAATCTTTGTTATTGTTTAATGATCAACATAAGTTTGCAACTACAGGCAGTTCACATAGCTGTGGCTGAATTTGCAATTTTGTCCTCTCTTAGAAAAGATCCAGAACATTTTGACAGTATAAGAGAGGATCTCTGATATTAAAAAAGAACATTTGATTTCTCAGACTGTATGATAGCAAGCGGTGCCTGATGTTCCGTGACAATAAATCTACCGAGCTTTCATGTAATTGGTAAATTTCTTGCACGATCCAATTGATTTCTTCGTATTTGTGTCTCAGGTCGACATCAACAACATCTTATATACCAGTTTAATATATCTCATTGCCATGGCAACAAGTAATTTTAGTTGTTTCATTATTTGGAAGAAGATCTGTAAGCAGTCATTTCGATTTGTACTTGCTGCTCCACTTCAGTTGATCAGCGAAAGTTTTTAAAGAAAACCTTGTGATGTGAAAAAATGGTTAAATGTGAGTTGCAGTGTTCTCTCTCTCCTGGGCCCCATGGGACGGATGTTGCATCCTTAATGTTTTAATAAGGGAGAGAGGCTAATGGTCTGCTGCCCAAATTTACTCTCCTAGACAGCTTAGCCACCCAGAAATATGACGGGTCTTTGCTGTTGAAGACAGCAACACATCCATTTAACCTTTAAGTGGCCTTGCTTTAGTGTTAGGCAGTCGTTAAGATAATGTTGGAGTACGGTGTACACTTACGAGAGAACATGCATGCGCAATATTTATTCAAGACCACTTTGTGAAATATCTTATACTTTGTTCAAAAAATGGAGGTGATTTCTTTCTTTTTTTGATCAAAATGTGATCATATATACTATACAGTACTAAATATAGAATTTTGAATCACAAATACTGCACATATTTCATTGCTCACTGTCCTGTCTGAACAGAGCAACTACTCTCCCATTTATTGTGCCTAAGTTTTGTTTGACTGTGTTTACTAATTTTGGTGACATGGTGCATGCTATTAATGATGGGGAATTTGCAAGTACTTGATCACATTTGCATTCATAGTCCGTGTTTTCTTTTTTTCTAAGGAGTAAACTTTGCATCCCAGTTTCAGCTGTGATCCTTCCTTGTGGTACTATATTACCCATCTCCTGTCCTTGGAATTTGATCTTATTGCTCATCTTCTTAGGAAGTATTTGAGCAAAACTGGCAGCTATGAGACACCATACAGTTTGACTTTTTGGAATGTCGATGTTTTTGAAAACAAAAAAATTCAAGCTCCCATCTGGACGTTCATTCGCTGATTTTTTCATTCATCTAATTTGTAGAGTTTATTCAGATAAATGTCAAGTGTGTTTATCCCTTTGACCTTCTGGTTGTAATTATCATACTGTGTTAAGTGTAGGTTTCCTTTGTAGCATACACAAAATTGCACAGTACAGATCTTTGCGTATTCATACGTGTTCATCTGTTCCCAGTCAACACCCAAACAACAGTTTCTTATGCTGACACATTGCATTTAGTTAAATGTTCTGTTGATACAATGCAAAGTGTATCAGGTTTGCACACACAACCACTGGTCACCTAAAACACTTAGGCCTTGATGGCTTTGAGAGAAGATTCCAGCCTTTCAGTATGGTCTTACCTCATGTGATGAAGCCTAGTAAATACAATCCATTTCACATCAATTTGGGTGTAAAAAACACAAATTGTATCATGAGTGGAGTAATCAATAATTCCATTTTCAACTTTTCCGGGCTGGATACTTTTCTGCATTCAGTACAGATATGTAGCAGTGTACATTCAAAGTTTTTCTTTTCCTGACAAATTTTCTGAGAATGAGATGCAACTTGGGTTTCTAAGCTCATTTGCTTTGGAAGTCTTGCAGCTCTGACAAAATCTCACATGTATCCCATTACAGGACAGGTAATATTTGTTGGCCATCTCACACAAACAGAAAGTGCTTTCTTCTGCAGTGGGGGAATTTATTCCTATTGTGTTTTTTCAATGGAGGTAAGTTACTGGAAATAATGGCGTTATTGTTCAGATGACAAAAGACTTTTACTGAACAGAGGGCATTTAACAGTACTAGACACTTTCCACAGTGAGGGACTGCAATATGTTACTGTTCATAGGCAACTATCAATGTCAGAAATACTACTGTATAGTCAGTGACTGGACATGTGCAGTGACAGTATGTAAAGTTCAATCACAAGCTACCAGGGGCATGGCCAGGGTGATGAACGTGAAGGGATGAGGGTGGGTATTCTATAGATGTTAAATGTAAAATGATAGTCAAATTCACTTAGTTTGCTTTTTCCCCTTGATTTATGGTCAGTGTCTATCCTGTAGGATGGTTCAGGATGCTATTGAACATATTGGAACGTGTACATGCCACTCTCATTATCTGATCATACGCTGTTCATTGAAATCTCCAAAGGTCGTGTGACACGAAAATGCTCAGTTTAGAGTATTGGGTGCATTAAGCATAGAAAATATTAAAAGAAGCCACACTTTATTCCATCAAAATCCATTAAAGATTGACCAATTTACAGGAAAATTAGTGTCTCACAGCTGTATCATGAATAAACATTGGTTAAGTATGCAAATTTGTGATGTGATATGTCCTATGTTAATCCTTTGTTTATGTGACCTTTATTTCAAGGAAACTTGAGAATTTTATATGCCCAGAGGGTTATTTGAGAAGCTTGTATGTTCTTCAAAAATATGGAAATCACTCAACAATGTGAAACTCAGTTGTCAAGTAATTTAGAAGCAAAATATATAGGCTTAAAAAAAGAAATACAGACACTGTGCAACACTCCAAGTCATCTGTTTTCATTTTTCTCAAACTTTGAAAAGTCAAATCTCTACAAAGGTAAACGATATGAACAAAATTCCAATGGATTTTCACTCAGGGTTTTTACTTTGCAGCTTCTGAATGAAGGGTTCTCTTTTCTTATTCTAAGCATGTCACTCCACCTTTAAGAGCAGATGAAAGTCTTGGGAAGATACAGGAAGTTTAATTTGTCTTTTCACTTTCCAAGCATCATAGTAAAAAATGCAATGAACTTTGTGTTCCAGGAGGACAATAGTTCAGGTTTTACGGGCAGTGATGAATGCAACAATTTATGTTACAGGAAGTTCATTCTATGTGCTGTATTCCTCACAGTCCACACTGATATTTGCATCTGCTGTAGCATACTATTTTAGACTCTGATTAATACCATACTTTCCCATTCTTGTTTGCCAACAACTTCTATTTTTTTTTATAAAAAGGAATGTAAAATTTAGAGGAACACTGCAGTGGCAATTTGAAGCTATATTTTTGCAGTCATGTTTCCTTCCAACCCTACATCCATATCTTGCCCATAACTCAAGATGCTGTGTAAAGAAAGATTGATATGATGACAAGAGATTTCCAATCGTCTCGAGGTTTACAAAGCCTCGTGTAATCCCAGCAGCGAAAAAGTTTCATTGTTCTCTTGAATTGAAGGGTGTAACTTTGATCTTGAAATTTGAGTGTCAGAATATAAGATTTGGTTTATTGCTGATAATTTCACACAAGTTCTCTAAAAGTATCATGTTTCTTTTAAAACAACTGGCATTGTAACGTCACACAAAGGATATTCAATTGGTCTGTTTGATGGTGGTTCAGGTTTCCCATAATGCAGTGCGCCGCTCTGAAATGTATATATCTGTTTGAATATTTTTAACTTTTAAACAAGAAATGCTACAGAGACAGGACGTGGATTTCACTTCCGAAGAATTCTACGAAACTTCCTTTTTTTGTTTCTAGAAAATTCCACTCTGTGCAGAGTTCTATTTTCAAGCCATGGTGCATGGTTAGCCGTGTAAGAACAAAATGACTTGATAAAATAAAAGAGAAAATTCTCTTTTGGCACTTTGTCAGTACCTGTAGGATAGCACGTAGCAAAATGTGTATGTACCAATCATGTTATCATCTTACAGTACTCGATGGAGGAGTATCAGGTATAGTTCTGTGATATTTGGGGTCCTCTCTATGTTCCAACTTTTCTATATTCCGACCTCTCTATGTTCCAACTTCTCTATATTCCGACTTCTCTATGTTCCAACTTCTCTCTATTCCGACTTCTCTACGTTCCGACAAGTTTGTAAACGTTTTGGTCGAAACAGAGAAGTTAAACCATAGGGGTCACATCTCTATGTTTCGACTTCCATGTACCGAATTCTTCACATTTGAAATTAAGGTCGAAATATGGAGTAGTCGGAACATTGAGACGTCCAAAGACTCTGTGTTTCGACTTCTCTATGTTTCGACTTTTTCAAATTGCGGTCGCAACAGATTGAACAGAGAGAGGTCTAAACATAGAGACATCGTCATGTCTCTATGTTCCAACCTGTCGATGTTTCGACCAAAAGGTGAAAAATGGTGAAAAAGTCGGAACGTAGAGAGGTGGGAACATAGAGAGGTCGGAACACTGGGAGTGAACCGTGATATTTGATGTTTATGGCAGGATGTGCCTTTTGATGCAAAACAAAAAATAATGACTGTCAACGCCCTAGGAACTTCCATCTTACCTTTCCGTTGGATACCAAACTGGAAAACAATATTTAGATGCCATGACTAATTAGTGTGTTAGTCGCAAAAGGAAGAAAATTGATACAGTTTCTCCAGCTAAACTCTTGGGTTGTTGTTTATTCTCATGGAAGTTACCTATATTCACAGAGGTACCCAGCTCTGCTGAAGTTGTCTTTTGGAAATGTGGTGATTTTTATCTATTTTTTTTTTTTAAGAAAATCCTGTATGATAGCTTTTAAAACTTTTTACAAAGTAAGAAGTACTCTGTGGAACGTCCTTTGCTGCACTTTAGAAAGTGTCGGAAAAACAGTACATCTTCTGTTTGAATATTAACCAAGTTGTGGTTCAGATAATACCTCAGACCCTGCTGTCACTTTCAGTCTTGGGATGATTTCACAAGACCTGCTGTCAGTTTCACCGTGTTATTTTTCCACCTGGTATTATCATTGAGCAGCTGACTTCAGATGCTGCTACATGCATCTGCCATGACGGGAGAAGAGTCAGGTGATAGATATGTACCTCAATGACGAAGATGATGATGATGTAGACTTCTGATGAATGCGGCGTGAGTCAAGGCGCTTCGCCACGAGGTCAGTGTAAGGTGACAGGTAAAATAATCAACCTAATGGCACTGTTGGGTGAGTCATTAAGACAAAAGAACTCTACAGATTAATGTGTTGGCCTTGTCCTTGCTGATACATTACATTTACCTTAGCAAGTGAAGAAAAGGATGCAATGGGAATAATTCACAAGACACTATACACACTGTATCCAAATGGGGCACTGGCATGTTCTGTGTTAGGAGTAACAAGGAGAAGAAATTTGACAGATGAACATATTTAACAGAAGGAGATACAGTTAAGTTTAGATTCAATGTTTCCTTGTTCTGTTTTGTCCCACCCTTGAGAAAAAACATCTTTAGAAAATTGTTTTCCATCATGTGAGGGGAGTTTTGCATTAAAGCCTTCCACAGTCTGTTTAGGTCATGTGCAAGACATGTTTGTAAGATTCATGTTTAACGTAGACCTCGGGAGGAAGCCTTCTCAGAGAGGTGAGTCTTCCTCGTATTAACACCACAGGCATGATTCTTGTAACCTGCAACATGTAGGCCTATAACACTGAAGCCGGTGGTTCGGAGGCTGGTGTTGCAGGCGATACCTCTGTGCGCAGTACAGTATGGCAAGAAGCAAGTTTCTTTTGGATTAAACAAAGTCTGTCGAAAAAAAATACAAACAGCTCTGAAAATAAGAGACTAATCTTGCATTTCATTTCATTGAAAACCAACTGGAGATGAATAATTTGAAAATAATTCTTGAAAATCAGGCATAAATGAAAGTTTTCCACACCTAATGTCCGTATTGAACTTTGAAGACAATGCAGTATTTCCGTCTTTGTGAAGGCATGTGCTGTAAGGTTATTACTATTCTAGCTAGTAACCCAAACTGTCCTTTTCATGACACCTTGAGTGTACTTTTGTTTTGTGGTAAAGTAGACAGTAACTTTTCCCAGAAAATAACACAGCAGCCTACAATTCTGCTGCTGTCGTGCTAGTCGTCTAATGTAATCACTCAAAAAAATTTCTGCATAAAATCCAGTAATAGGTGAGTTCCTGAACAATGCGCCTGCCTACATTACCTGAAATTTCATTTTACCAGCTCCCAAAACAGTGCCAAGCTTTTCCAAGTGAAACAAAGTTGGTTCGTGCAGGACCAACTTGACTGATTGTCTGCAACAAGCCATTTAACATCAAATATAGACTTATCAATAAAACTGTACAATGTTTCATTAACAGACTAATGTTGGAATTCCTAACTTTGGCCAACAATTCACTTTCATCAGATGTCATGTGGCTCCAGTCTTCCAGCCCCACCAGAATGGAATTGAGGAACCCTGTTATGAATTTGATGTTCTTTAAAGGTTGATATATTGCAACCACCACATCACCATTAAGACTTCATTGAGACTGTGGTTAAACATTTTGGCAGTGTTGCTCAACTTCCAGCCTTATCAGATGCTTAATCTTGCTTGAGAAGAAAGCTAAACAAGTAATAGACAGTATGATGTACAAGCAAGTATAAATTTGTAAACATGGGTCATTCAGGTTGTAGAAAAATACACACAATAAATTGAAATAGAATCTTTGCTAAGTGGCAACTCCCTCCTTGATTTTGAAAATCCCTAGCCCTAATGTTTTAGAGATTGATTCCCCTCCCAGATTAAATTCCTTAGCACGAACGCTGCTTTATACTGATAGCTATAGTCCTTTTTGGTTTCGATGATAATCGTAACCTTTGTAATCATGCATGTGTGTGTATGTGTGTGTGTATGTATGTCTGTGACGTCCTACCTTGTAAACACGATATCTCAAGAAGGCAAGCGTGGACAGATCCCATATTTAATATGTAGATGTACCACATTGAGTAGAAGAAACTTATCCTTTTTGATGGAGGTCAAAGGTCATTTGGGGTCAACAGGGGTCAAAATGTGAAAACCTTGTAAAGACGATATCTCAAGAAGCAAAGCTTGGACAAATCTCATACTTGGTATGTAGGTGTCCCATTGAGTAGAAGAAGTCTATTGTGTTTGGTGGAGGTCAAAGGTCATTTGGGATCAACAGGGATCAAATTGTGAAAACCTTGTAAACAATATTTCAAGAAGGGAATCTTGGACAAATGTCATATTTAGTGCATTGTTGTACCACATTGAGTAGAACATCCTTATTGATTCTGTTGGAGGTCCAACATCATTTAAGGTCAACTGGGATCAATTTGTGAAAACCGTGTTGATATTTACTCTAGAGTAAAAGACTTACTATACCTGTCACTGTATTGCCAGTGGTCAATTGGTCATTAGCAAGGTAATGAGTAAAAGGGTGGTGTTATGGAGACAAGGAATTTAAGGTGTGAAGGATCAAAGTACATGGTGTCCAAATATGGTGTCCATAACTAGGTGTAGTGTACAGCTGATGAAGGTTTTAACAAATGTGGTTGATCATTTATGGTATTATTTATCACAAAGCAGTACTACCCAAGATCATGTGACTTGCCATTTTTAGTGAAGATGGGTCATTAATGAGACTCATATAATATTACCTGCACACTGAACTTACCTGTCTTCATGCAACTGATACACATCCCATTGCCATGCCAGAAATTACTGGTATCTGAAAGACCACCAAGATAAGGCATATGCAATAGTTAGTAATCATGTAAGGCACTCTTATACTTTCTATCATAGCTTCATATAAGTGGCCAATTTGCTAAAACTGCAGTAGCCATGGCAAATGTTTAAGACATTGATTGAAATGTTGGCAGAATACTATAAGAATCTTTAGTTTATCGTGTAGCCATCTTGCTAGCATGTGTAAAACTGTGAAAACTCATAGTGGATGCTTTAACTTTGCAAAAAGTCGAAGTCCCCAATATGTATAATTTTCCATTAAATTCTGTTACTCCTATTTATTCGCTTTACATTATAAATAGCTGTTGTAGGGAAGATGTTCAGCTTAAGTTGTCGGCAATGAAACCATTAGCCTGCATACAGTCCCACTGTATGTGGCTGCCACCTGTCTGTGTAATAGGCAGGATGAAAAAAAACTCATCCACTAGTGGGGTACCAGACAAGAAACAACCAGATTTCTGTGATAAGGAAATCCTTCAGACATAGCCAGATCAGTTGGGATTGAAACCTCTCTCTCTCTGTTTGTTGAGATTTAAGAATAATCTGGCCGTGACTATGCATCATAAAAACAGCAGAAAGCAGGAACTTCCATGTTGAAGCATTGAACAAGTCGATGATTTGTATGTAATGGAAGTTGATGGGACGATGACTTAGAGGAAAAATGCAGTCACCCAAAACTGAATAAGTATACTCTCCATGCTAATTCGTGAATGTCGCTTTATCGTCATGCGATGTCATTTTTGCGGTCGAATTGCTGAAGTTTGCAGCGTAGCAGCTTGCAAATGCAGTACTGATGATATTCAGCAGCATCATGAAAAGTACAAAAGAAGTGAAAAGGGAATCACCAAATTTTGACGGTTTTTCCAACCGAAGCAGGGACATCTCCTCATTCCCTTTACGAGTTTGGAAAAGGCACACATATTTTGCAAGTAAGGTGTCCATTGGATGATATACCATCTTGACCTTAGTAACTTTGAACTTAGTCTTAAATGAAGTGGTGGTCAGAATGCAAACCCTGTTCTGCAACATAATCTAAGATGATGTAATGACAGTACCTGGCACTTTGATTTCACTTCTACGGTGTACTTGTATTGGCCTCTTCACAATCAACTTGAGTTTTAAGAACTACTAGTGTTGTTCATTGTAAGGTTAATGACACATACAGTATTGGAATAAAGGCCAGCTGTTTACATTATTAAGTTGTCAGTAGTTCAGGAGGGGGAGGAGGAGGGGTAAGGAGTACGGTGTTCCCATTCTGGTCCTACCTCACACAGACCGGTGGAACACAACAGCAAGTAATTAAGTCTGGAGATATGGAACCCTGTGCTAACGAGTTAAATCTGGATAGCAGAAACTTTTTGCAAAGGCCTAATGTGGCTTCTCTGCAAATGCCACTGGTCAGTTTAGTTGTTGCACAGTGAGCTGTCAACCAATGAGACTGTGTTGAGAAAATACTGATGGGTGTGGCTGATTTTCAGTTCTGAGAAATTTGTTTAGACCTACAGTGTACTGGATATATAATGCAAAGTTCTGTAAAATTTCTCTTGCACTTTCAGTTCTTTCTTTTGCTCTTTTGATTAAGGTAAGTGATTATGGAACAATCCCAAAGATGCGAAAGTTTCCTTTTTCTTTTTTTTTGTGTACTTTAAAGGACGTGTGACATGCTTCCAAAAAAGAGCTTCCTTCATGCAAACATTACAAAGTAAAACCCTCAGTGAAAATCTGTTGGAATTTTGTTTATATCTATTATGGTTTTTGAGATATGACTTTTCAAAGTTTGAAGAAAATGCAAAACAGATGTCGTGGAGTGTTGCACAGTGTCAGTTTTTCTTTTGTTAACCCAATATATTTTGCCTCTTAATTACTTAATTACTGAGTTTCACATTGGTGCGTGATATCGATATTTTTGAAGTAGAAAACACATGCTTCCAAAATAAAACCCTCGGGGCATATAAAATTCTCAAATGACCTTGAAATAAAGGTTACATAAACAAAGGATTAACATAAGACATATCCTGGGAGTCCCTCTCCTGACATCACAATTTTGCATATTTAGCCAATGTTTATTCATGACACAGCTGTGAGACACTAATTTGCCTGTAAATTTGTCAATTTTTGACGGATTTTGACGCAATTTGTGGCTATTTTCAACATTTTGAATGCCTAATGCACCCAATACCTCAAAATGTCATTTTCATGTCACCAGACCTTTAAAGGGTAACTAATAGGGCATTTAGAATATACCAACATGGCATACAAAGAAATAACCTTTAATCACTGTTAAACCATTCAGTTTCATAACTAAATATCTGCAGAAGCTTCAGATAATTTGTGGTGTTACATCACATTTTGTAATCTTGTAGCAACTGGAAATCATTCTTGGCCATAGCTTTTCTCAAACAGCGATATTTTGAGTTATTAACAAGATATTGATGTGAGGATTGAAGTGTCTGCAGTGAACAATATGTGTTCTTTCATCTAACAACCCTTTGAAAATATATCTCTGAAATATTTGTTTACATGTGGGAGAAGGTCTCTGAATACATTTGCCGAAAAAACACCAGTTTCAGTGGCTGCTTGGACAGCAGATAAATATCATTATGTCCAGAGGTGATATCATGTAACCATTATGTATGTCTTTATGGTGAAAAAGAAACTTAGTCACAAGTGATAAAAAAGTAAAAAAAAAAGTATTCCTTACAGACCCACCACTACCCTGTGATAGCTTGGTTTGATTATATAATATGGCAGTTTTATGTCCAGAGAGCCTTCTCATTAAAGATAGATTGTATCTTGTATCAAACAGTTTTCAATTTTCTTGTCTAGGGGATAACAAATTTTGTCAAGCCTGATACACAGTACTACATACTACTGTGGCATGGATCCTTGGTACATATCCAGTTACTTGTTATTGTCACCTGTTGATCTCAAAGTGCTTAAAGGGAAATAGGGCGTTTGTTTTAGAGAAAACATCCATATTTTTGAAACCAATGTTTGTGGACGTAGAATGATAGATTACTCAAAATAAGGAAGGGCAGTAGCCTTCTTTTCAAGAAATAAGCTTTTCACAAATAGAAATCCAGTTATTTCTTACTCAACACTAATTTGTTCACCCAAACTTTTCAAAATTCAAATGATGCATCTTCCGTTACTCATCACATGCATAATGTTTTGAGGAGATGAAGCTTTTGCAGGTGTTTATTGATGAGACTGGATGGTTTAACAATGACTAAAGCTACTTCTTTTGTATGTCATGTTGGTGTATTCTGAACGCCCTATTTCCCTTTAAGGATGACTATGGGGTAATTTTTTGGCCCCTGATAGGTCGTGCTCCATTCAAAAGAGAAAAAAAAAATGAAGAGGAGGAAAAAAAAGAGGAATAAAATCCTTTAGCATCTAGCTTAATCAAAGTTGGAATGTGCTTATTAACTAAAATAGGGCATTTTAATACAATGCAACAACGTGGCGTAAGCAGGAAATAGTTGTTAAACCATTCAGGTTCAGATCTGCAAAAGATTCATCTTAGCTCAAAACATCATGCATAAGATGAGTAATGGACTAAGCATCATATGAATTTTTTTTTAAGTGTAGATGATTAAATTATTCTTGAGCAGCAAATAACAGAATTTCTTTCTTCTAGGAACTTATCTCTTGTAAAGAAGGCCAACTGTTCTGTGGTATTTCGAATGACCTATCATTCTGTGTCGACAAATGTTGGTTTTTAATTTTTCTTTTTTTTTTTTTGTCTCCCGTAACACAGACACCTTATTTTCCTTTAAGAATGATTTGTATGGCTAGGATTGGACTAAATGCACTGTTCCATACTTCCATTTTCAACAGAGGATTCAACGTCAAACCACTATGGTGAGGAGTAAGTGTATCTGGCAAAAAATGTGGATAAAAACTAGATACATTTCTACGAAGAATTCAGATCAGAGATACAGTACCTCTTGCTCACTAATGCACAAGTGTATATGGCTCTTCCCTTCGACATCTCAACATTCCCGAGGGTGTTCACTTGGGTTGCGGTAGCAGTGGTGATATCAGTGGTGGCAGAGCTTTGGTACTGTGAAGTGTTGCTCTTTGCATATCTGGACAACTGGCTGACCGTCAGGGACCCACACTGTCCCATGAAGGCAAAGCCAACGTTGGGGCGACAATTGCCCATTTCCAGCTTATGGACTGGGTGATCAACTGGGACAGTGTTGTCTGGGGATGTCAAGGGGCTGAACAGAACTTACAGAAGACTATAAAACTTGTGCAATTTGTGAGAAAGTGGTTAGAATAGTCACTTGTGAATACCCACAGCAGTGAGTTGTGGGGCAAGACCAGGTTTTGAAGGACAACCACAATATACAGTCAAGTCATGCAAATTGTTATGCACAACTGCCAAAAGTTTAGTTTTATACCTGTTTAGTCAAAACCGTAAACTCAGGTTAATCCAAGCTAGTTTGATGATAGAATCTGCATGAATGTTGAAGTGGCTGTGACTGACGTCTTTGAGAGACAACGTTAATCATTTTCCTTAGAAGGGACAGCATGAGGAAATGAGAATAATGTTTAACAAAGAGCCTTTTCTTTTGAGGTGTTATCATGTGGAGAGTATTATTTTGTGTATGTTTATTACTGAGATAGCTTGAACAAAGTCCTGCCTTATTCGACCAGCGTTAAACGAGACATAATTAGCTATAGTAATCTCTCAACAAGAATGCTTTTGGATACTGTTGAAAAGTAATTTAACTGCAGTGATTGAATCCGACCATTGTCTTTTCAACCAGGTTGCACTTTTTTCCACTCTCAGTTTTGAAAACCACTCCTGGAACAAAATTAAACCACAAAGGCATATAAATAGACTGATGTAGTGGTTTTTGTTGAGGGCATAAGATCTGCTCAAAATTTAAGACATGTCTAAGTCAAATTTTGTAAAGATACAATGGTTGCCTGTGATGACTCACAGTGTACATACAATGATGCAGTGTGGCTAGCAAATTTGATAGGGCAATAAATATGAACTTTGCCTCAAAATTATTAACAGTGTTCAGAAAGCTGCAATGTCCCAAACCCCATGATTTGTCCTTGTCTGTGCAGGGTTAAATTTAGTAGTTAAGGCATGGAGCTCCTGGTGAGGGGAAAGAGATATGGGTAACACATAGGCCTATCCTTTGTTTTATGTGCATATATTTGTATGGATCTGCATAGAGAGACTGCTATCGTTGGCATGGCATGTTCCAAACATATCTCAAAGACCTCAACAAGTGTTTAATTAAGTTCATGCCCATGTTATTCTGATGTTGCTTTGAAGAATTGCCTTTGCAACCGATCGTTAGGCTAACTTTGATAAGAGAGATTGCTCCTTGGAGAGGCACATTTGCAGTTTCACGTGTTGCCTGGACACACTGGTTTCCATGTAGAGTTGGTAGGAGTGAACGTAGGCTTATATCCAGGGAGCTTGTCTTCGAGCTTCCTGGCCTACTGAATTGTGCCATTATTCCTAAAAAGAGCCAGGTCCCAGCCTCCCAGGTTGCCGCATGGTGTATTTCTCCACTCTGAAGTTTATAGTTGTACCCTCTCAATCACCATGGACTGCAACCAGTCTCTGTTAATCGTACTACAAAGGATGATACTGTTGATAGGTTTGGCTTTTGGCAATTGCTTGCAAATTTAGTCATTCCTTCAAGGGCAGTCACAGAGTGATGAGTGGGATCATGTCCCAGTTTAGCACCCAGCAATACTTTTCTGAGCACCGTAAATACGTTGACTAAGTGCACAGTGCTCATCCGTGGAAAGTGCGTTGCTGTTGAATAAACTGAGACGTGCGGACTTGACATCGAATGGTGATGATGATGATGATGATGATGATGGTGGACTGGCTTGGCCAGGTGTCATATCTCCTTGACCTGCTTATACCTGTTCAATCTACTGTCCATTAAGACCCATAAAACAGCTGGGAAATCTGTGTTTCCCACTAGAAATGGTATTAAAACTTAGAAGTATGTTGAATACAGACATTTTGGTCTCTTCACCAGGTCTCCATGATGACATTTTTTTTCCTTCCTCTGGAAATTTTACGTCGATCTTCAATTTGGCGGATGGCAAGAAATAACAGTGTGAATGACTTAATTGATGCATCTATGTGAAAGGCATAGAACTGTCATTCCATACCAATTTTTATAGTAATTAATTCTGCATCACTGTTCAACTACCTTTCCACGCATGATTCTGAAATATCAACGTGTAGATCACAAGACAATCACTTTGTGCCCACTAATTAGTCTGTTGCCAGTGAGGGAAGAAAATTATGAAATTGGTACTGGCACAGAGGAGTCAATAGTTTAGAGTATCATGTTTATTCAGGTCAAATGGAAGGAAGTGGTACTCTGAATTGACTCGCTGTTTTTGGTCTTTTGACAAGGCAATTCCTTTCCTGTATGGTAAGAAGTATTGTTTATTATCACAAAAGTCAAGAAACTTGCAGATTCTAACCTTGTTATTCCAGTCAGTATGGCTTCTGAATTTGGTGAGCGATCGTCCTGAAGACCGCGATCGACTTGTCGATCTCAGATCGATTTTCTCGCAGATGAGACGCAAATAATTAGTTCTCTAAGCTAGCTGTTGAGTATTGCGGAATGTGAGAAACTTAAGGACTGTATCAGAAACATGCCTGTAACTAAGTTCCAGAAATGGTTTAGGCACACCTGTTGTAGAAGAAACAGGTCAGTCAGTACAGTTTTCAATGTATCTGTGTACTCTTGGCAAATGCAGCATATGCAGTATTCCACTGAATGAGGAATTGCAGTCTTTTTTTCCATTTGCAGATGTCTTCTATCACCCAAAATATTTCTCTTTTACCATCACTTGAAAATGTGGATACGTTTTGGAATCTTCAAGATGTTTATCATCTTGAATCCATAAATTTGGTTTTCATGGTCAGTCTCCTTGAATGGCACACTCAGATAGTTATGTGGATGTACGCAATGTATCGTGCTCCAAAGGACCCCATTGAAACCACGATCGGTTTTATAGCTAAGCCATTACTCTTTCATAATGCAGAAGTAACGTGTTCAGTAACAGTTTTCAGTTTTATAGCTAAGCCATTACTCTTTCATGATGCAGAAGTAACGTGTTCAGTAACCTTTGCTTGTTCTGTGACGCAAAGAAAACAAGATGTGAGATGAAGACTGTTCACTGAGACGTGTGTGTTGAAACGTACTAAAAACATGACAAGGAAAAGATTAAGGAAGTATGTTTGGGCACTGGCAATTGCTTTGAAGAAGGGGTATCCCCAGCCACCATCCCTACAGTCATCATAGAGACAATTGACATTTAATTAATGATAAGGAAAGAATGCAAACAAAATTATTCAAGTTATATGGCTGTGGTTGTTTTAACATAGCACATTTCAGAAGAAAAAATGAGAAAACTGAAACTTCAATGTAGGAATTGTCTCTTATTGTTAAGAGACTTAAGACACGATGCATTTTGTAAAAATGAAAGGATTGAAGCTTAAACTTGTTCCATTTGAGCATTATGACCATGACTATTGGAGAGAAAAGTGTATTTTGAGTAAAAAACAGTGAAATTTGAAACATTGCTAAGCTGATGGTAGTTCATGCAATATGTCTGCAATACATAGGGATTATTTAACTCACTGTACTGTTGAAATACACCAAGTGAATGACAAAAATGTACAATTTTGGGGGTTTTGACCTACAAAAGTTCCTCCAAAATTTTCAAAGGAAGTTTCATCAATCCAATATTTCATGTGAGCACTCAAACAACTGTAATAATGTGCCATGCAACAGGATTTCAAAAATCATCCTTTCTTGTTTAATTTGAGTATAGACCTTACACATGTTGCGGACGTTACATATTGTCAACATTCATTCCGTAGATTTAAAATGAAAGATATCCTTGTATCTTCATGTGTTTCAGTAAGTAGGTTCCATTTAAATATGCACAAAGTATAAGTTTTCCTGCAGATTAGATGTTTACTTGTAACGGAGTACTTGAAAGGACATCTTTTTGTTCATTTTTCTGATGTAAAACGTTAACAGCACCATGTATGATACTGTACAACAAAGAATTACATAAAAAGGTGTAGATTACATCAAACAACCTTACAAATTTCAAAGTCTCAAATAGTCTTTTTTAATGAAAATTATAAACAGCCCAAAACCAATTGCTTTTGTTGCAAAATTCATACTTTAAATTCAACATGGTGAGTTATGTTGTGGACGTTACATAATGTCAACATGACTGTATGCCCCAAAGATTTGTAGAATAATGTTGCATAATCAGTTTAATCCAAAGTTTGTTGAAGTTGTTTGAAAGATGGTCTACAATTATTAAGTTACAAACTCTCATTCCATACAATAGCTCAGTTGTGGGTAAGGATATACGCACTAATATTGTAGTGATAAACTGACTTTTAATATGGTAAACTGCATTATGCAGTAATGATAACACTTTTAGATTGAACCATAACTTCATAAAATAATGATAGCTCTTTTAAAACATCTCAATTTCATCATAGTCAAATTCCCAATGACCAATTGTGTGGTAGTAAACTTAGTTAGAACAAATTAGTTAGAAGTACTTTACTAAACTGAATGTTGCGGACGTTACATATTTCCCTACTAGGAATAGGCAAATGATTTATGGCCATGGTAGCACAGTGCACTTTTCAACTGATCAATATGCAAAGAGCGCAGCGAATGAAAGTTATAAAAACTTAAGTTTTTGTTTGTGGTCACATGTTTGTTACAATTAATGGCAGTCATACACACTCTCTTCAGCAACAGTTTGTGCTGGGGAAGAAAACGCTGTGAATGTGAGGCAGCTATCTAGGCACTTGGGAGTGTAGGAATAGGACTCAGTATTTCAGTCTACCACTCCTTTAGTATCAGGCTTTTCAAACCAAACAAATTTATAACAGCCCCCTACTGTACTGGCTTCATGAAGGTTATCTTGCACCCATCACTTTTTGTCTCAAGTACAGGCTGTATTAGTCCAGGCCACCACCCTATCGTCATAGTTGACTGACACCAATGAATTCACTTCAAAAATTGAGGTTGCACTAGGAAAATACAAAACTTGTGATGAGATAGAATCAATAAATTCATGTTCAACTTGGGGAAGGGGCATACAGCGAAGAATGTGGAATCCATTTTATTCAAGTCTGACAAGAGTCCACTATACAACCAAACCAGTCTTAAATACCTGTGGTATGCAGCCAATGCAATCTAGAGTATGCACAGTATACATAGTGTATGAGGAGCAGATAGTACACCACTGTAGGAGCATCAGTATTATTACTGTACATTCAGAAGAAATAGATCAACTGAATATTGCCTGCACACTGTTTTGTTGGTATGGGGCTACAGGCACACTAAACCTGACATTCCAACACATTTTGAACTCTCAAACTGTAACTATTACAAATGTACAACTGGATCCACTATGAACTGTATAGAATTGCTTGGATAGAGTACTAGCAGCACTGTAACACTACATTCAGCAATCAACAATTGCATGTACCTTCAGTAATTGATAACTTGAGAGAAACATACAAGTCCAGGGCAAACAAACAGTAATTAAAGTCAATGACATTTCACAGGAGAGAGGTAGTCACTAATTATCTGCACAACTAAATAGTTGACCATTAGAACAGTATGTGTTCCCCCTCCTGATCATGTATACAGAAGCAGGGACACCTATCACTTATCAGATGTGAGGAGGGGGTGGCAGAACAAAGTCAACCAGGTGACATGAAATGACCTGGTTCCCTGCCCCACACACATTTGAAAAATGGGGCTACATTGCAATAAATTGAATGCACACTTTAACATTTCCAGGCGATCCCATTTTGGCTCAAAAACACTGATCATGGAGGGGTGCAAAGCTCCCCTGTATGACGTTGAGTAGATGAGGTACAAGTACTGTAGCATGAAAAAAATATTGGCTGTGTGATAGATACTGTAGTGCTGCGTGCTGGCAGGACTGTCTAAGTTGGGCACCATCATCTGTTGGTGTGAAGTGTACAAATAAATGTTTTGCTTTACAGGCCAAAAGATGGCAGGAAGGGGCACTTTCTAAGCTTCATGCACCCTGTCTTGAAATATGAATCTCCTAGCTGTCTGCAATTTCGTAATTATTGGGAAACTTAATCTATGGTTAATTGCTATATCAGATGGGCTGAGGTGATACAAAAATAACAATGAGTTATGCCTCCTGGTTAATTTATTCTGAAAGCATTTTTTGGGTAGGATGAGGCTAAACTGCAATGAAGTGAACGAAGAAGTAATATCTCAAATATGTCAAAACTATTTTCCTTTGTTTGACTGACTTGTTTCTGCTTGCCATATTGGCACCAGATTGCATTGTAGTTTACATAGCTCTGTGACTGAGAAAGTGTAATCATATACCAAAATGCAATGCAGGATGCAGTGATGTAATACACTTGTAGTTTAATAAGGGAGACCTGAACTAAGTTTCAGAATGCTGTTATATTGTGGTGTTTTGAGGCTAAGTATAATGTTATAACATGTTTGTTATAATATGAATACACAGCATAATTAAGCATTTCATAGAACTGTCCAGGATTTTATGTTTGGCCAAAAGTCCAAAACATCACAGTTTTTCCTCTTTGCCGCTATTGATGGGAGTATACAGGTAGGGGCATTTTGATTTTGCTTCCACTAAAAAGTGTGGGGGGGGGGGGAGAAACATGTTGTGTCATGGCCCCTAGCTAAAAAAGTAGTGGATTGACATGTTTCCCTGTCCTCCAGGATCACTGCCTATATATTCTTCATGAACCATTTTTTATTTACAGGATTGCTGCTTTAAACAAACATGTTTCTCAATTTCTTATAAAATATTCAATATGAAGGCCAATTGTACTCTTTTCTTTCTCTATTTTTCCTACACCTAATTGAACACACAATTCCTTTTTGATTATTTTTTAAGTCCAAGATAGTTCCAAGTAATTAAACCATAAGTGTGCTCAGTACAGTATCCACATGCAATTTTATCTTTATTCTCAATGCATAGTGTGACATAGAGGATAAAAACAGTGAACTTAGCAGGTTTCAAAAACTTTACTTTGTATGAAATATGTCATAGATATCTGTCAACAGTTTTATGTAACGTCCGCAACAAAAAGTTGGTAGTGCTGTGAATCATGGGGAATACATGTTAGCCCAACTTACTAATGCAGGTATTCAGTTGTTTGATTTTCCTACATTTTAAAAACTATTTCTGGTACAAAATACTAATACAGTGGTAAGCCATACAGATTGTTCATGCATGAAAGTGACCACAATTCATAATGGACCACTTGAAAAATTCAAAACACAAGGGTCCACTCATCACATAAATATATCCAAATTGTTGGAATGACTCCAATTTACATTCTAGCAAAAACAGGACACCACCTTAAAAAAAGAGATACAATTAAATCAATTCTGTAGTAAATGATGATATTGCATTCTCATATAACATCAAAAATTTCCGTCAACAATTACTGATGTAACGTCCGCAACACATCTTTCTAGTTATTAATGTGCCAAAAGTAAATGCACCTAACATTTTACTTTTTACAGACACTATAAGCAGTGTTGACACATTTCATGCACATAACATTACATAACTGTTTATTATTTGTTATGTATTTCACAAAAAATCACATTTTCTGTTGCGGACGTTACACTCTGTTGCGGACGTTACATGTGTTGACGGAATTCCTAATTTGCTCCATATCACTAAAGTGTAATATGTAGGGAAGAACTATATAGTCCAATACAAAGGGTGTAGGGAGTCTTTGCACTAAATGCAAAAAGTGAAACAAAATCTCACTGCAGCTTCAAGATACTTGGCTTAAAACAATGTTGCGGACGTTACAAAAGTGTTGACGGAAAATGTCAATTTTTTTTCAAAGTCACATATTCCTGAAAAACAATGGATAATGTAAACTCTTATGTTTGTGGTATGTATTGGTTTAACATAATATTCTGGGTAAGCACACTAGACATTCAAGTTTCTTTTTTATCTTACACTGAAGGACATGTTAAGTTAGCATACAATTGTTGACGGAAAATGTAACGTCTGCAACGTCATCTTTGTGTGACTACCAACCTAAAATATAGGAACATTTTTAAGATGATTGTTTATTGTAATAATCCCCCTTCATCATGTTTCAAAGTCATAATTATGTTAATCCCATACATTATTTTTTGTTGAAATGACAGTCCTGGCAATGTTCTGCCCATTTTATGTTGCGAATTTCCGTCAACAATTTTGGACAAAAGTAGCAAGAAGCATGCATTAAGAGAATTCGCTCAACTTTCATTATGCTATGGTAGCTCAAGCAATACCTATGCATAATAAATATAATAATATAATTTGCTTAACAAGAAACATATTTCCACAAGGATCTCTGAACATACAATCTGACTTTTTGCACATGTTAAAACAACCACAGCCATATAGTAAGGTTCAATGTTCAAAGAATTCATGTTTGCATGTAGTGATAAGGTTTAATCCAAGCATATGACAGCGTGTTTAAGGTCAATTTGGTCATGTCACTCCAAGTGACATAATATTCATATTCATTTCATGTTACATTTAGTTAAACTCATAATTTTGTAGGGTGCATATTTTGGCCCATAAATTTGAGGATAGATTGAGGGAAAGAAAGAAGTTCTTGTCTCAGGTGTACCTACAGTATATCTGTGTTAATTGAATCTCATATACATAAATTCACAGTGCGTACTCCCTCACCTCATATAAGCTATGCATTATGGTATTGACCATGGTCTAGCATCTGGCAATTTTGTGTTTGTGAGTGTGTGTATCTGACTATCTGGTCACCACCCTTTCGTAATTGCCAACCTTTTGGTCTTGCAGCGAAGTTTTTATCACGCTATGGCATCTGCTTCAATCTGCTTCCTTTCTCATCCTTTTGGGGGACTTTCCTCACGTACTGAGTGGCATCAGTCCTTCTGCACCTTTCTATGGCCGTTTTGGATGAGTATCCTTTCTCATTACGTGTTTTCCGAAAATGTTTTTGGACACGTGTGTTGGGTTTGGACTGGGCCTCAGACCCTGTGTAGTAAACGCAATGAAGTGCATTGCTGCGCACGTAATTTATTATATTTAGTTTTTTTGTCGTCACCTAGGATTTTGTAAACTTTGAAAGGGCTCTCACATCTTGATACTTGTTGTCTTAATAATGACTGATCCTCTGTCTGTCTTTCTGTCTGTCACGTTGTCTCTATCACTTATAATCTCTCTGGATTTTGTGTCTCTCTACACAAGGAGTAAATTGAGACAAGTATACCGAACAAATGTAAATAAAATTTCAAATGCTTAAGTGTGTTCCATGTTTGCACCTTGTGAAAATAACATGTCACTAAGTAACAGATTTTTCATGCATAAGTAATGATTATTCACACACTAGTACTGGAGGTCAAACAGTACTGTGAAACTGCTTTCAAGTGGTGTTTGTGTATTGCTTGTCCTTGGTGTCTATCAGCTGGTACTACCAACATGTCTCGATTCGTTCTCTGTTACATTTGTCACATCTCGTGATGTTGTGTGTAAAATTTATTTTTTGGGGGTCTTTTGTTAGTATTTTATTATTAAAATGTTCTGTCTCCAAATTGTGACGGTGTCTCACTGTACGAAGAATCCAAACTGTTTTTCTAATGTAAATATTTCAGAAATTGTGATGGGTGTTGGTCGTAATTAGCTGTTTCATTTTGGTGTAATATATTTTTAAGAATTTTAGTTTGGTTTTTTTTTTTTTTTTAAAGTTTGGTATGATTTGAGTATTCTACAAAAAGTAGAACTATTTGCACACTGTACTATCAAATTCCACCTCATGCTGAACTAACAACAGAGGTCAAGAAATTTGACTCACTATTATTTTAGAAATCATCTTTTAGCACTGCATTCATAGAGAAACTTTACATCCATTTAAATACATACCAGAATGATGGCAGGGAGCAGTAAGTGAAGCCCAAATTCTGTGTGGCAAAAGGCGTTTTCATGAAAAGCATCATAATGCAAATTCAACGGAAATGGTGGGATAATATACCTCACAAACAGCCAAACATTGGAGTGCAGCTTTCACTGAATATTTTCTGGTTATCCGAAAAAAAAATCAGACGGTTCCATTTCTGTTTTCTCCGAAGGCGTAGTGATATTGAACCAACACTTTCTCGGATTGTATGTGCATCGTATGGCAAATGTTGAAGGCAGGGCAGGACACCATCTATTTATTTGTTCAGGGTGTGAGTCATCAACCTGATAATGTCTTCCTCATTCTATTGACTGCGTTACTCATCAAGAGTAACTGGAAGTTCCTACAAGATTTTCCACCAAACATGAGACAAGCGAATTATTCTGATTTTCATACAGTAGAGCACCAGTGGACATCAGTCCGTTTTTAATACGTGACCCCAAGTTCAGTTTTCGTGGAATTGTCCTATGAGTTGATTTTGGCAATTCTGTAATTTATTATTTTTTTTTTAATGATACTGCCGTTAGGTGTTGCATGGTTTATTTAGTACTACTTTCACTGTCATTTTCCTTTGTTTCACTTTCTCAGTTCCATGGATATCATCAAAAAACGTTCTGCCTGTTAGTTTAATTTCCATATATGTTAATCTTTCAGTTTCTCTTATTAGTCAAAGAAAAAGAATAAGAAAGACTTGTTGTTCCTTAAAAATGAATTCCACGTTCTAACGCACTAATTACCGGCTGTCACAGAGTCAGACTAAATCTAACCCTCATATTTTAATTCAAAACCTATTTTTAGATACAGTAGGTTGTATCTTACATTTAGGCAAACTCACAAACAAGTTAGAAGAACTGGCTATAATTACAACTTATTTTTAGATCTGATTGTTTGGAATTCATTGGTAAAAGTAGCAAGAAGCACTGAAGAGGGTAAAGCATTAATTAATCCTATTAAATTCATTTTATTTAAGGAGATGTGGGGGAAGGAAAGGAGGAGAGAAAATTCAGGGAATCAGGAAAAATTGTAACATAATATACTGTGACCAAATTCAGTCCAAAAATGTTAGTCCAATTCTTCCAATTCTTAAATTAAAACAAGGGCAGTTGATGGTTCTCTTAGTGTTCGTGGCTATAACAACAAAATGGGTCATACAAGATACAGAAAAGGTGTTGGATTTGCAGTGGATTTGAAATCGCATGGAAAATTAGTTGGGAGGGGGTGATGTTTCAGTTCCGCTGTACCAACTACGGTCCTCTTCTTGAAGGCACAGTGATAGAAATGATGTAGCAATTAGGTAATGAAGTTATTTTAATGTCTTGCTTATCCATGTGCCTGATAGAGGGACTATTCAGATTTCTTGGAAGAGACTGGAAACATTATTTACATTAACTCGTTTAAATGGGGTTGAATTTGCTAAACAGTGACCAATTTTCAAACCCTGTTCTGATGGATTTCAGTAGAATACAAGATAGATCTACAAAATCGAAACTTTAGGAAGAACAACACATTCCTACATTTGTAGAGACTTTCCTAATTCACCAAAACATAATTTAGGAAAGACAATACAAATTGTGCTGTCAGAATCTCAACTGGTAGATCTATATGCTTATCTCATTACCATCTTGTTTACTCATAATCCATCTCTTGTCGTGACAATCTACTGCTCTACCTCTCTCCCCCCCCTTGGCTGATCGCACGCTTGGTGTATGATTCGTCTTTCGGTGGCATGGATCATTACTCTTTTCTGAGAGTTTTGTACATCAAAATAATCTGTCATGTACCCAGTACAAGCTAAAAGAAAAAGAAAAACAGTCGTTGATTACTCATAGTTATGTGGCCAAGAGGTAATTTCTGCATATACGTCAAAGCAAATTACCGAGAGCCAGCTGGTTGTGGTATGTATGTACTCCACAGAACATCAGACATGTGGAAGCATTGGATGAGATACCTGTAGAATTGATCAATCTCTGGGTCTGCGATGAATGCATTTCAAAAGATACGTCATAGCTCATTCACTCACACCAGGCAGTAGCAGTCGATTTGGCAGCCATCGACGCTGGGCCAGTTTTACGCACAGTATGCAGAGAATGATTCATAAACAAGTGCTTACATGGAAAGGAATGAATCGTAGGACCTGACTGTAATTTATTTTGCTCTTCTGTTGTCTCCGGTCTGCTCAGACAAATCCACAATGCCGGGTGATTTCCAGCTCGTCAGATTGATAAAAAGTCGCAAAGAAGGAAAAATTTTCTCATCGAGGGAGCAGATCTGCGTCCATCTGAGTATGGTTGCATGTGTCTCATTTGTGTTTGAGTCAGTCATGTGGAGTGCTGAACATTGTCAATTGACATTGTTAGTCGCTGTTTCCTCAAAATTATGTTTGTAATAGCAATGAAGGACGTACAATAGGCGCAGAGAATGCAAATTCTTAAAACCTTCTTTGCAATTTCTGGCGTAAGCTCAGTGAAGAATATGGTCCAGTTTTAGATCGGAGACACCAACAGTGTCTAAGTACAGACCGTCAGGTTTAACTTTTTCCAGGTGTGCTACAGATCACACTCCTCACTAAATTACCCAAGGTCGAGTGTGGGTAGGTATGCCGTTTTATTGTATCTAGACATTAAGACCTGTAGATTTCCTTGAGTTTGCATACTTAAGCCATGAGAGCCAGCAATCACACTTCACAGTGGTTTGAAGGCAAGCACTGTGCTGTGCGATTGCACTCACATGTATCAAAAATTCATTGCTTGCCTACCATGTATTTTTTCTGCACACATCCTGTAATCATTTCTTTAAGGGACAACATGATAAATATGTAAGATCTTTGCATCAGATACTCGACCAAATACTGTATGTCAAGACCCAGTGCTGAAATTACTACCTGGATTCAAGCTTTCACTAATGGATGTGTTTGTTACAAAGAAGTTAATTTTTCTAACCAAGGACACTAATATTGTCATGCCCCTTCATAAGATACATGGTGTTATGCACATTGACATGCAATTATCATACATGAATTCCTAAGAACTTGTAACCTAATGGAAGATGTGTTTTCAGGTACTAGACCAACTACGGATCTCCATCATCTGGTTCTCATTTTTGGACCCTGGTGTGCAAAATACTAAAAAGTTTGCATCCATTGAATGCCTTGTGAATTGGATGATGTCTGTGTCTGTTTACAGTAGCCTTCAAAATTAAATTTCTCATGAATTTATACAATGACAAACAACAAATTTGGAAAATCACATGTTGTAAAGTATATCAAATGTCATTGTAAATCTGAAATTTGCCTAAAATTCCAACTCTGCAATTGACTGACCTTTACAATTCCTTCAAATATCTGCATTATACAATTGCAATATTTCAGATGTGTGGAAGTTAGGAAATGTCAATAGAAGTTTCAGCCTCCATCTTGGGTGTTCCTCATATCATAGTTGCATGATGACATCAAATTGATCCATTTCCAGATGGGAACCGTGTTGTGATGAAGCGTCCCATGAGTGGTTCCAATTAACGCACAGAATGATGGCGATACAATGGAAAGACACCAAGCGCTCTTCTCTTTGAGTTTTACGAGAGCTACTTCACTCTCCACTTTACCTGTCATGTCACAGCAAATGCACTCTTATCTGCCATGTCAAGAGATCGTGAACATTTTGGAGTGTCTAAGGATTTTACCAGACTGTATCCTCAATTGTTTACTTCACTCCTCACTTACCTGCCTCAACACATCTAATGCACTTCACTGTCCCACCTAAAAATTTTCTTGAATGTTCACACTTCTGGCACATCGGGATGGCCGAATGGAAAGGAGGCGCTAGTCCCATATTAGACTGGATGGTGCTAGAAGCCTGAAGGTCAACCAGTACTCTTGGCCTGGTAGATGGGCGTGCATTGGTTTTGTGGAGACAGATAAGTTAGTTTCTAAATTACAACCTAATTTACAAAATGCGGTAAGTTTTAGAACAACTAAATACCCTCAATTCTCATGATTTTCTTTCAGAACTTCCCACAATTTCTGGATTGATTGATGTTACTCCCTAATGTGTTGCCCTGCACTTGTCCGACAACTTGGTTCTCTGTGATACATTGTAAGTCTAATTTTTTTTTTCCCTTTTTTTTTTTCCTTATTTATCACACTTGACGGTGCAAAGTTTACGCTCTTGTACCCTAAGGAAGGTTTGATGTATCTTGCAATAGAAAACAAAATTTGACAGGGATAATTAAACTATAATTAAACATTTGGTGTGCAGTCTGTTCCCTGGGAAATGTGATTGGTCCCTGACCTCCTGCATCCAAGGTTGTGAAACCTACATTTTACCAGATAGCATTTGTACATGTTATAAAGCAGCTAGCCGTGGAGTTCCCTTGTACGCATGTTAATATCGGTTTAAGGTGTATAGACATGCAGTGATAAATGAACTCTATCATTGAATGTAACATTTTTAAGAATGTAAAGTTTTATCTGTTTGTTTTATGATGTTGTAACTACTTCAAATTAAGACAATCAATGCAGGTAATGCATAGACCACTGTAAGTCATAGTGTTTGCAGTGACACTTACCCAAAGTTCTTAAGGACCACCAGATTTCTTGCAGTTTTCCCTTTACACCAGCATTTCACAAACTATTTGGCCAGTGACCCAATAAAATAAAAATCTTGGCCAATCAGACGTGCCCCAAAGTCTGCCCATCATTTTCAATCAAAGGTTATAATGAGTCATGGAGGCTACTTCACACTTGAATTTTCAGGTATCCCACTGGACTATTCAGGCATCACACTTTTTGGGAACTGGCCCAGCCAGAGGCCAGAGTTTGGGGAATGTCACTTACAGACAACCAAATTGATCAGTTTTCTACATTTGTGGCCAATATCTGATACGACTTCCTGAGATTTTGCTTGGAATTTACGTTGCAAAAGGTCGCGTGACGTGCGTATAGAAAAGAGCCGCCAGCTTTCCCTCTTAGAAGTTGGAGAGAGGAACCCTGAATGATATTCTGTCGTAATTGTGTGTTTCTAGATCTGCTACCATTTTTGAGATGTACTGTGTGCCTCTTCAGAGTTGGATGAAAAGATGAATATGGGTCGGTCTTTTTTTTTTTTTTGTCAGGCCTACTGTACAGTGCTGTCTCTTAATTATGTGCCACCTGGCATTCACATTGGTATGTGACATCAATATTTGTGAAGGGAAAAATATGCACTTTCCAAAATACACGTTGTGCACTTTGTGCACCTTGTTGATCAGCCTGTTGAGGGGGGGAGTAATGTTAGAGAGCACGTACTAGGGTTAGTCTCCAGAGCATTCAGAGCAAGGGTTAACGAATGCACAGTTAAGTAAGCGGTAAGGATAGTCACTGCGAATATAAGTACACCACCAGTGAGTTGTGGTGGTTTACAAAATAAAACCTAAGGACACGTAAAACTCACAATTGTTCTTGCAGATTATCAAACAAAGACTAACATAAAACAAATCATGGGAGTCCCTACCTTAATTGACATCATAAATTTGCATAATTAGCCAATGCTTATTCATGATGCAGGTGTCAGATAGACATTTGCCCATGAGATTGTCTATATTTGAAATATGCCAACAATCTCCATGACGACTTTTCCACCAGTTGCTACCACAGACCTTTACTTCCTCCTCATTCAAAGAGAGCAATTATCGAAACCAATTATCGAAACCAGTAGATGCAAATTGTTTTACATGGGAATCCGTTCTTCCGAACAAAAGGCATCATAAGTGCATTACTGTAAGTCATGTACAGTGTGATCTTGTCACATAACAGGTAACATGTAAATCCATGCTGCACTGTTCAATAATTAAACTATTACTGTACTTTGGGGATTCATCAGTGTAAATTTTTTATGTTTTAGGCAGGGGAATAGCATCAGAATCGACAAAAGATTCACCAATAAGGCCTCTTCAAGATGAACACACTGCAACAGAATGGACCTTTGTACAATATCATATATGCAAAATTTTGTTCTTTGGTCCAGTTGTGCAAAAGCACAGTAAATGTTCTAAATTTTTAGTTATTACTGCAGGATGATTTGTGATGTGAAAGATGTATCGATACATTCAGCCGTATGGACCAAGACAAATGAAGGATACATGAAAGAATAGATGCTTCAGATTCTCCCAGACTCTGTTTACCACTTTGATGCTTAAACATGATAACAATTAAATGCATAAACATGATAAGAATTAAACACATAAGTTAAAAGTAAAGTGCAATGACTGCCAAAATTTAAGTTAAGAGTGAGTTGACCTGAAGATGTAATAACCAATATATTTTACCTATCAAAACTTCTCAATATCTATGTTCAGTTTGCTGACATTTGCTAGTTGCCCATAGCCCAAAATATATGTGATATTTTCTGTTTATGTAATTTCATGTACCTGTATTGTGCATGCTGCCTTAGCTTTTGTGATATACTCTAGTTTTTGCTTTGCTGTTCAAAATATACCGTAATCAACATACATACAGGTATAAGAAGCACTCTAATTTAGGCGACCAGTCGTATTTATTGTATCATCTGATATAGTTGATATGGAGAGCTTTGATTATCTTTGGTAATACTCACTGTGAGCGAAAGTTTCGTGTGTGCGCACTGCTCAAATTTATATCCAGTATTTGCTCAGTTTTAGGATTTTGGTCTTATGGGACTTATTAAAGTTAGCAGGAAATTCACTGCCATATTGGCAATAAACTTAGCCCTTTTAACACTAATGCACTTGTGCTATGTACACATAGACAGTACCAACCTACAGTGCATATCTGCTGTGCACAATGCCACTGTACTTTGGTGCATATTGTGAAGGTAGTACAAACTAGTAGCTTTACATATTTAACTTTCAACTAAATGGATGACAACAGTGTGTGTATAGCCAGTCAGATTATAGAGCTATGCAGCACAATGTTTGTGTGTGTGTGAAGGATTAAGTGAAGTTCTGGCATACACATTAAACTTTGGCAGCTTCCCTTTTGTAGACTCTTTTTTTTTTTCTGTATCTGTGATTAGATTAGTTTTAAGCACTTTCCTTTGTCCTGTCTTTCATATAAACACCATCCTCTTTGATAGGTCTGCAGCCAGCACAGGTGAAAAAGGTTATGAAAATATTTAACATGTGTCAACATTTACTTCACTTAAAAGTTTATTTAATGTGGTATATATCAATTACAGTCATAACTGATTTATTTGCTTACAATGCTTCAAATAGGTGGGGTACTTCCACTTCTTGTCCTCTTATGAACATGCCTTCGATTTATTGATGCATTGTGTTGGACTGTCACCATTGACTTGCACGCAACACCTTTATCCTTTGAGAACCCCTCAGGCGTACACTCACAGTCTGTCATACAACAGTCTCATACCTATCATATGATAGCAAACTGCCAAGATGGCTATTTAGCCAAAATATAATATGACCTAGTCGATTTGGAGACAGAAATGATGGAAGTTCAGAACAGTTTCTTCTGCTTTCTTGGAGTGGTTCTCAGAGCAAACACCTCTCTCCAATTCTTCTAGTCTTTACACCCCAAATGACCTCCAATTGTTTAGATGTGTGATTTTTTCCTGTCCTTCAGATTTGTTCTTGTCAGTGTGTAGACCTTAAAGAGAAAGACCATTCGTGACTAATCCATTATAATCCCTCTGGATTATTTTAGGCACAAAGGTATCCATAGAGTGAACTTCTCCTGTGGATGTACATTTATCGATATTGTGGTACACCATAATTTGCAGAGACTGAACAGAGTTCCAGTAAGTCAAATCATAGAATAGGTTCCATTCTGAAGAGGTATTTTGAGTTAGGTTTAAGGGAGATTTTGTAGAGAGTTTGCATAGGTCTTTGATCATGGTTTCCATGGGTAACCCAAGTAACTGAGTACCCTCACAGTGCTTTACTTCCCTGATCCCAAATTACTTCCTGGTTTCTTCATAGCTAGGAAAAAGGAGACAGTCGCTGTATGTGCACACTGCCTCAGTAGAATTTTCCCTACTATACACAGCAAATGGTTTAATACAGAATTGATTTTTTTCTTATCAGGGAAGATCGGTGGTCCTATTTATGAGTAGGTAGGTGTGCGGTTTGTTGTATAATTCCTCCATACTTGTGATGTATAGTAGTACAATTTTAATGATACAGCCAGCGTTTCTGCAGGCACATGAATATCCGACGGATATGAAAGCTAATCGAGCAATATGTCAATTTTTATTTTTTTTTTTATTTTTAGGAATTGATGAAACCTTTTTTGCTGTATGTTTCTCAGTCGCATCCCCATAATCTTCTCTGCCATCCAAAAAAGATCGTATTTCAACAAACGTGGTAGAAACTTACTTGCACCAGTTGGCAGACTACCATCTTTGGACAAAAATGGATTTTCAACAAATATCTGTTACCGGTCACATGGATCATTGAAGGCCAATGACTGAAGGATTTAAGCCCACTGACCTGTTAAAGTGTTGTACCATAATGACGATACAAGCTAGCAAGGAACAATAGCCGTAGGAAGTTTTTATTGATGCTCCGGGACAGGAACAGCGTAATTCCAATGACTTCAGTGTTTTTGCAGAGATTTTTTTGTTGCAAACTATCTCTTTTCTGAATAATTTGATTCGTGATTTGTAAACTTTGTGGGGGGGGGATAGGTTGTGCTTTAGACAAAGAGGGTGACACAAGAAATTATTTTATATCGCTGTCTTCATTTTCAATTTTAGTTTCAGTTACTGTATATAGAGCTGTTTTGCCAACAAACAATGACATAGGTCAATTTTTTTTTTGAGGGGGAGGTGTGGAAACTTGACAATTCTTACCACAAGTGACAAGCCAACAACTAAACTCACTCTGTAGATTTACAGTTCATTGCCCTAATTAGCTTATTTTGTATGAAAGTTTGAGTTAAAATTGTATAAAGTTTTCAGTATTTGAGTAACCAGTTTTGAACCAGTGCGATGTAGGCCTATATCATTGGAGCCATGATATTCATTCTCCAACAGTATTTAACCTCATTTCTGTGTACTATTCTATTATCTACCTTCTCTAAAAATCTTCTCTCTGAATTAAACCGACTCAATTGGTCACTTCCAGTACTACACAACTGCAAGATATTGTATTCGCTCTTCCTCGTCTACATCAAGTTACCTTACAAACTTGAATAAACCTGACCTCTTTGTCAATACCAGGATTTGATGTGTATCTCTTCTGGTTCAAATTCCTTGAGAGAAATGTGTTTCACTTGCATTTGTTACCAAACCATCTTCTTTGGTTGCTGGTGGTTTTATTAGAGTGGTACTCCCTTTTGTTGACTTAAGGAGAAACATATATATCATCAACTTAAACCATGCTGCCAGGAATTTCATTTATGGTTGGGCATATTGCCCCAAGAAATTTGTGTAAGTCAAATTGTAATCTTTTAATTTTCTGCTTTCCAAATGCAATTTTGTTTCGGGGATTGTTGATTTTGTGAGGATGAAGGGGAATGATGAGAAAAAGTGGAACATGGATTGCAGACAGATCAGGCAAAGAAATTTAGAAGAAGTATTTGGTGTATCAGATGCACCTGTCAAACTAACCTTCTTAAAAGGAACTACCAGAGTTCACATCGTAGACATAGTTAACCCTTGCTTACACTAGAATAAGATAGTCCTACTTTGTAATTCGTATCTTTTTTCTAAACTGAGCCGAAAGGTACATCCTGCAATGGTTGGGAGAATTGCATCCATGGCCAAAGAGCTAATATTTTCCTCCAGTTGGCAGAAGGGGGGAGGGGCAGAAGTGCGGTCGTGATATTTGTGATGTATTGGCAAACATTGTTAACGAATCCACAGTTTAACTACTCATGTGTGCTTTGGTTCTTTCTTACCCCATGGTATCACAGTGTCATTTGAAGGGTAGTGTTCACGTCGCTGCCCACGAAAATCCCATGTCTCAACATCGCTAGACATGCAAAGGTTGTTTTTAGCGCCATGGTTGTACTCTCAGTACAAGATTTATTCTTCAACTGTGTGGATGTCCCACTTCCTATTCATTTTTTGGTTCCTTGCGTCAGCAAAGGAACCTATGCAGTCAGGTTGGCGTGTGTGTATGTGTGTGTGTGTGCATCTGTGACACTTGCTTAGGTACGCTCTAACTCAGTAGGGGAAAGTCCGATGAAAGTCAAACTTGGTATGTAGGTTTGCCATATTGAGAAGGCGTACTCTATTGTTTTGGTGGAGGTCAAAGGTCATCTGGGAGAACTGGGGGCAAAAGTCTGAAAACCTTGTTATGCTGTGGATGCTCATATGTACCATCAGTTCCCCTCCAGTGCATCATGGAAGTACTGCTTGAGTTAGCAGTTTCTTGATCAAATGAAAAAGAAGCAGTGTTGTTTGCACTACTGTAGGTGGTCACACCAGACAAGTTTTGGCTGGATCAGTTTACCTCCTCGTGCCTGAGTGCTAATTGTGTGTGTTCATGTAAGTGTCTTTTCAATTAGTGAGGTGGGCAGGTAACGATGAAAGAAAATAAGTCAGTCAGTGTTCTTACCAGTTAAAACTGGATGCCAGTAGTTCCCTCCAGGGTATGCTATCAGTTTATTGGACTTTTAAGGGGCATAGATGGGATAAGCCATATTGCAATTTGCAGAGCCCCTTCTTGAAATGAGAGATGCACAGCTGTTTGTGTTTTGTAAAATGAATGGGATATTGCTGTATATTGCAGAAATCAACATCTTCAATTCATTGCATTAATTGAAATGGCTTCTTTGATATTTATGAACTCAGGCATATCATTTTACAGTATGTATATTCTAAGTACAAGGAACCATAGTGCCCCTAGGCTGTTGTGAAATCATACAAAATACTTCTTCTCTTACAGATTGTATGTAACACTGTTGATGGTTGGTCACATTAGTGCTATGGACGTGGTTCCATGTGGGTGCATGTTCGTGATGTTTGGGGTTTCAATGCCTGAAATGGGCCATTTTATAGAAGCATAAAATATGTTTCTCTCTCTACAGATTTTATGTCACAAAAGTGAGAGTTCATGGTCAGAAATGGACCATATACGCTATTGTACAAAATAATACAATATGCTCCCTTTTACTTCATAATTAAGATTATATGCTCTCCATCTGTGCAAGGAACCAGAGTGCCCTTGGGCTCTTGTTTGTGTGAGTTTTCTATGGATTAAAGGATTACTACTGTCAGCCTGTCAAACCAGTACCCACTCATAAATCTTGGTGAGATGCAATCGTGGAAGGCCCATCATAGGGATACCACACAGGAAAAGATGTAATTAGGTCTTTTCTCCCAACTACGGATATTCTCTCAGTACATTGTTATACAGCTAGGTTTGGTTCAGACTTTGACGGTTTCACTTTGCATGTCTGTGGTGTTTTGTGGTAGATGTGGGTTCCCTCTGATCGGGAGTCGTTAACTTTTCACAAGGTTGTCCATTATCATTAATTATGGATCTCTCTGTCTGTTCAAAACAGAAGAAGAAAGGACAGAATTACTCAGAATGTGAATCATTCCGGGTACCTACTAGGAGAATCAGGACCACGCTTACCTAGATACGTCAAAAATATCTAGCCAGAAAACAGGAAAAAAGTTGTGTAGTGTTAAAACCAGAATTTTGTTGGGTTTTTCGTATTTTTATGACTGTATTTGTCAATGATGGAGAGATTTATTGATTTGTAAACTAGAAAAGCCACATGTGTGGTTTAGCAATATATTTAACCACCAGTGGACTAAAAATTCTGGTTAGTTTATTTCACAAATGCATAACACACCAGATCAGTGAACCAGAAATCTTTTGTGTAGAATTACCAGGAACACATGTGTCGTGTGTACTGGGTTCCATTATGGAATAATTGGAAATGCAATGTGGTTATCTTGACAATATTTTTGAGTTTCAGCGTATTGAAGTCACTTTGCCCTTAGCAACCACGTCAGTTTTTGACAGTATACAAGAGCTGATCACGCACATGTAAAGGCATGTACAGATTTCTTGAAATTTAACGTAAAATTATTACGTAGCCATGTATGTTTTGTAATGAGTCACTCTATGCAAGTTATATCTCTTTTTAAATTAATCAAAAGTTGTTTGTAAGAAAGAAATCACCCTCTGTGCAATACCAGAATTCATTTGACACGTGAATGTCTTCCAAAAGTTGTTCTGAGAATTTCCCATACCGTAACTATTGAACAAACTTTGGAAAACCTACGTGTCCAGGTGTATGGACAGCTTGTGAGTCTTTTAATGACTTTGTCCAACTCCACTTTCATTACCTGCTCTTGTAGTATCACAGGATTTGAAGTAAACCAGTGAATAATGAATTCACAGCGTGTACTCCCTCACCTCATATAACTTATGCATTACCGTATTGACCATGGTCTAGCATCTGGCAATTTTGTGTGTGTGTGTGCGTGTGTGTATCTGGTCACAGCCCTTCCGTAATTGCCAGCCTTTTGGTGATCTTGTAGCTTTAGTAATTTGCTTTTGATGATTGTTCAATATTGACAGCCACTGGTACAGTACCGTTTATCAAGTGAGGGAGATGCACATTAGTGGCACTGTAGGAAAACATTGTACATCACACGTGTTCAGTTGATGGCTACTATCTCTAACAAAAGAAGGTCACACCAATAGCAATTTCCATCTCCTCTGCTCTTTTCCCCTCCCTCCTCTTCTCCCTTCTCTCTGCTTCCTCCTCTCCCTCCTTTTCTCCCTCTCTCTCCTCTTCCCCCTCTCCTCTTCTTCCCCTCTTCCCACTCAGGGTACAGTAGATCTCACACCCAGTGCAGTATTGAATGGGTTTGAAAAGGCACAGACTAGTAGTCTTACAATTCACAGTCCATAACGTCTGACTTTTGGAAGACAAATGGTCTAGCTGGTGAGTGCACAGGGAGGAAAGATGAGTAGAAATAAAGATGATGAAAGTAAAGGGAAAGGAACTGGTTGACCCAGGGAGAATAAAAATGAAAGGAGGAAGTTAAAGCGGAGACTACAGTCAGCATGGCAAAGTAAGAAAAAGAAGTTGCAGCAGGAGGGTGGATGATTGATAGGGTTGAAAAGAACCTCCTATCTGGGTTTCAACATAAATGTTTATTAATTAATGTTTATTAATTTAGGTAATGTTTATTAATTCATTAATGTACATTAATGTTTATCAATTCAGGTACTGTAGCTAGTACAATCTTACAGTACCTCCAAGTTGAACCCATCGCTGTGGGGGGGGGGGGAGAGGAGGAGACGGTTAAACAATGAATAATGAGAAGAAGAATTGGACAAAGAGTACATATGCCTCTTTCAAAAGAGATCTTTCCTCGAAGTCATCCATTGCAATTTTCTTTGTATCCTTTTTTTCAACTAACTGCAGAATGAGGAATGATTAATAGAACGTATTCTATACTTACAGTGTGTTGATATTTAAATGATTTTTCCAAGATTTTGTGCTGGGAAATTCCGTCCTATTCCCTCATTTTGCTCCTGCCAATTTCAAAATCAAAATAGTCACCCTATACGCAGAAGACAGCACTGTTCCTTTTATCATGTGGTCAAAATTTAAATAGGGTTTAGACAAGCTTTGAGGTTGACCTTAAACTTGACATGTTATTGATTCCTTGAGTCATCGTGAAATCGTTTCTTTTAGTTTGTCTTTCGATGAATCCCATTCCTGTTTACTATTTTACAGTTTTACAGTACTTACTCAGTGTCCTGCACTGCTGTAGCTAAACCTTGGGGACTATAAATGTCCAGAAAAGATCATGGGAGGTGTGTGGGAAAGAATTTCATCCAAGAAACAATATTTTATGCAGTTCTAACTAAAGCCAAAGGATGTTGTTATGTGTGAGATCATGTGATATATTTTCGTTGGTCACTGAGAGAGTGCAGTTTTTTCAGTTTCATTCTGAAAAGCGGTTGGGTCGTTTGATAAACACGAATGGTACGCAATTTAGTGGAGGCATATATGTTTTGACGAATAAAAAAAAAAAAGAAAAAGCAACTACCACCCTGAGGTCGCAAGTTGTAGAAGAAGCCACAGGTGGTTGTGGGACATGATTTGTACAGCTCTGTGTGCGGTGCCATTCATTTCTAGTGGACCTTCAACATGCATTCTACAGAGAAGGTGAAACCCCAACCAGCGGTTGAAAGTGACTGTCAAAGGACATTGTCATGTTCAAGTATCTGCCCTTTGAATCCTTGTAAGGAAACAGTCTGTTGACCAACAACCACAGAATGTTACCATTTACCAATATCAAAATGACTTAGAATAATTTATCATGAAAATACCACTATACAACTACCAATTATTTTTTCTTTTATTTTTTTTTATCTCTGCATTGTGTAAGTTTTGTACAGTAAGGTTTTGTTTTCATTCAATTTATGGAAAAGTTTGGTAAAGTTGCATTGGTGGTGTTTCATCACATTCTGTCGGGTAGTTTTGTTTTTTCATTTTCTTTTTCCAATTAATGGGTGGCATTGTTTCACTTGCTGCTAATTGCTCAGTCAAATATGTTTTTGTAGATTTATTGTCTGAATCAGAAATTGTACCTGAATGAAGCATGGTTCTGAAACTTTATACCAAAAGCGTCCCCAACAACTCAACTATTGTACAGATTGCTCTGCATTCTACTGTACCACCAAGTCTTGCCTGACTTTCGACATGTTAATGCGTTTTGTGTAATATATATAATTCATGCGGCTGTTGTTGTGTCTTTGCATTGTTTTACACATATTTTATCAAAATGACATCATCGCAGCAACTGGTATGATAGTCCTCTGGTTTATAATAAACATCCTTGAACTCCATTCAATTAATAATTAGTGATTACTTGTGGAAAGACCTCTCATCCAAGAAGTGAGCGCCAGTGGGTAATTTTGCAGCAGTTTCCCCATGGCATGAATCTGTTTGCATTATGTCAGACACATGAAACTCAAAAGTTTTGGGGCCAAAGTTCTTTAAGTTGAACATGATGTTAACTATACCTATTGTTGATTTTGTCATGCAGCACTTGTTTTAAAGTGCCAGGCTGCATCTCTTAAATAAATTATTGCTCATGACTGTATACCCAGTTTGCCCATATACGTTCTAAGTAGGTTGCACATGTGTTCATTAACTCCTGCATAGAAGTTATTTGCAGTTAAAGTATCACACACAATGTGCTCAGCGATTGGATCATTCAGTCAAAAGTACCTACATTGCTCTAGTCACTAAATAAAGAAAACCAGATAACTTCCAGGGCAAAGTTCAACTCTGAATAATGTAAACAATTCCCCGATCCTGTTTTGTTGGTAGGGGTAAGCAGACTTGTGGCCTTTGAATTTGCAGCACAGTTGAAAAAAAAAAATGACTCAGTATTTGATGATGTCAGAGAGTTTTCCCAGGAAATGGGATGTCTGCCACAAAGTACCTTTTACAGGAAATGAGGTACGTTGAAAAACAGTGCCTTTTGAATGGCAAGTGGTTTCTTTCAGGGATCTTTGTCCTTGTTGAAGAAAACTTTTGATATATAAACGGTGTTTTAGATGAGCCCCTCGTCAGAATCAGTGGTCCGTTGACAGGGTAGCCAGACGACCAATTTTGAATGACTGCAACTTCTGTCCTCGGGAGAAAAATTCTACTTGTAACTTTTTAAAAAAAACATCCTAGAGCAATATTTGAAGAAGACAGAGAACTTTTTTAACTTTTCAAGATACTGTATCACTGCTTCATTTTTTTTTAACTTTATAAAAGGTAAGACTTTTTTCTTTCTCTCAATTGAAGTTTTATTTTTTTTTTTATTATTTTGGCCTATAAATATGAGATGGTTGTGATTTTAATTTCCAGCACTTTTGCGGTTTGCAAATGGGACATACCTTCCTTAATTTGCCAGAAGATATAAATCTCTTGTGTAAATAGCTTAAATAAAGAGGCTATATTTGGATGTGGGGTTGGGGAGGGAGATGGCTTTTGGGACGGGGAGTCTCAGAAGGGGTGCATACTATAAGTAGGGAGAATTTATGATTCTGTGTGAAATGGTTGATATAATTGACAATAGATGCTGGTATAATGCTGTATGCATTTCGCTTTTCAGTGTATTTTGTGACTGTTTTCACTGGCAATGTCTTTTCCTACTTATAGATTTTTTTTTTGGCAACACAAGTCGCTAAAACAAGAAATTCATTGAGTGTATTGAGATTTTGGTCGAGCAACTCTCTGGTTCATGATGCAGGAAAACACTCGTTGTACAACTGTGTTTAGCAAAACAAACCAAAACAACAAAAATAAAATATAGTAATAATAACGCTGCTATATCGGCAACAAATTTCAGCAACAAATTTATCACCCTCTCCCCCCCCCAAAAAAAGTGCAGCAATTTCAAGATTTGTTTATCGTAAAATAGTGAGGGCTGTGATGGTCCCTGCATATTAAAGATAGTGATCTCTGCAGTCTCCAGTTATGAATCAGATGATATACTTTTGGAATGCACATACTTCTTGGTGATGTTTGTAAGAAACAAGTATAATTAAATTCAGATGACATGAAACAGGGGTATTAAATGTGAAATCTTTTGGTCAAAGATAAATTTTAAAAATAAAGGGAAAAACTTTTACATCTCTGCCTTCAGCCAGGACTGTACGGTTCCTGTTAGATGGCAAATGTTTTATGATCGGCCCACTGCTCTTTGCTGACCCTTTGCTTTGTTTTCTCTTCGGCAACTTCCCAAAATTTGGTGTGTGCTTGATTGAAGAGTAGAAATTTTTATGAACTTCCTTCCAGGGTTGTTTGATTTAAATCAGTCTGACTTGACAAATCATGACTTTAATTTAAAAAAAAAAATCAAGATTTAAATTGATTTATTTGATTAAAATCAAGCAAATTGATTTAAATCAAAATTTAAAAAAAGATACAAAAAAATAGCCTGATTTACCCTGATTTACTCCATTGTTAGTCTAATGCTTCCATGTTTTTTGTCAGAAGCATTTTACCAAAAGACCTGTAGCACTGAATGTTGGTTTAAAGGACAAAGAAAGGGGGTTGAGAGATGTTGACCGAGGGATGGTGGGGCAGGGATTTTTTTTGTTTTTTAGTGAATGATGTTGTAACCAAAGAGAAGTCATTTAAGAAGTAACCAAGTGTAACAATGTTCCATTTCTTCCCTCAGCATGAAACATTCTCACATAACTTTGCATTCCCAATTAGCAGTTGCTTTGCATATTCATCAGGTAACTGTACTCAGCCTGTAGATGGTACTGAACACCAATAACACCATGTGATTTCTTTTATGTAAATAAAATTAAGTCTCGGTTGGCACAATGAACTTACTTTTGAACACTAGCAAGTTAGAAGTTCCTGACATAAAAAGGACAGCCCTTTTTAACAATTTATGTAATAAACTTAATGGGATTCTGTGGTAGTTGATATTGAGGTCTGGTTTTTAAGCCCTTCTTTGCAGAACAAGCTATCAATCCAATAGAACCCCAACTGCCAATAGATGTTTACTGAAGCGTAGTATGGCAGTGTGAGAGCTGTGAAGGAAGAAGAGTTGTCTTCATACACGTGTGTACTGGTGTGTGCGTGTGTGTTTGCCTGTGTGTGTGTGGCTTCTGGGCACAAATTCATCTGTTGAATTAAGAGAGCCAGTTTTACTGCCAGAGAGAGATTATGATAATCACGTGTAAGCCACAGGTTGGCCACAAATTGCAATAGAGAAGTGTGTGTACGTACAGTGATGATAACTAAATTAAGTACTTAGTCAATGGTTGTGGTTAAGCCAGCCTCCCTCCCACTCAGTGTTCTGATCTATGGGAAATGTGGGTTGTAATGTATGGTATTTACAAATGGGTAAATGGATTACTGCAGTAGGTGATGTAATAATTAATTGCAGTATACTTCGTCCAACCACTTTCCATGAACTTGTCTCAATCTTGGTGCATGTCGGAACATCTCTATCTGATCTGACTGAAGAGGGGTGGGGGGGAGAGGACAGGGAGGGGGTAGGGATAAATTTTTCAGAAGATGGGAGTAACAGGGGAAGTAAACAGGAGATCAAGAGAGGGGAGTGATATAGGGAAATATTTGTGAGGAGAAATTGATAAGCTTCATTGACATAATTGGTGAACATACTGAGAAGGACTAAAGGGTATTGTTTGTTTGTTTTGTAAGACTGAGTCAAAAAATATATTGAAGTCAATTTAATATGCCATAGAGAAGAAATTTTTTCAAATTCTATGTTAACTTCACTTATTCTTATCATAGTTCTAAACAGGTCTCTAGAAAATGAAGTTCTACTTCATTTGCAGTTGTTGAAGTTAGGACATTGTTGTGACTTAGTGTCTTGGATACATTTACTATCCATATACGTTATACACACTTACCATGCTTCTGATGCTTCAGTTTTATAACTTGGTCTGCAGATGGTGCAAACCAACATTTCAGAAAGTATCTTAAATCCTTAACACTTATGCTTGCCTTTTTTTTTTGTCTTAAATAATTTTCTTTGATTTACCTACATTTTCTGTCATATCTCTTTGTTCTCTTCAGTATTGTAATGGCTGGCTGATCCCCATTTGTGGGCATCATTTCCATCATGCCTGACAAAGGATCCCAAGATACCACCTCGGCACTCTTCGATGCCTTCGTGGCCGCCAAGACCTTCAAGGGTATCTACTCCTCATTCCTGGCCCTCTGCGAGCATGTAGAGGTCAAACCGTTCGTGAACCACCAGACGTTCTACACCTCCTTGAAGTCCAAAGTCAACACATGGAAGGCCAAATCCCTATGGACCAAACTGGACAAGAGGGCCAACCGAAAAGAGTACCTTCAAGGGAAGGCATGCCTTCACACAAATGTGAGTGGATTTTCCATCCAAAGGCTGACCAACGGCTGACATGTTCTATGAAGATGTAACTTTCTGCCGCAAACAGCTTATCTCTGGTTATCAGTACAAATTTTATTTTTAACAATTTTCTTAGAGGGAAATAGGGCGTTTGTTTAAGAGAAAACATCCACATTTTCGAAACCAATGTTTGTGGATGTACACTGATAGATTATTCAAAATAAGGAAGGACAGTAGCCTTCTGTTCAAGAAATAAGCTCCTCACAGATAGAAATTCAGTTACTTGTTGCTGAAAACTAATTTGTTCACCCAAACTTTTCAAAATTCAAATGATGCATTTTCCATTACTCATCACATGCATAGTGTTTTGAGGAGATGAAGCTTTGGTAGATGTTTATTGATGAGACTGAATGATTTAACAATGATTACCGCTATTTTCTTTTGTGTGTCATGTTGGTGTATTCTAAACGCCCTATTTCCCTTTAAGTTTTACTATTTTCCTTGCCATATTTTATCAATTTTATTGTCACGCTGTTTTTTCTTGTCACACCTCCTTGCCTGTTTCTCAGGTGCTCGTGATCGGGGCAGGACCCTGCGGCCTCAGGACGGCCATAGAACTTGCCATGCTCGGGGCAAAGGTCGTCGTCGTGGAGAAGAGAAACAGTTTTTCCAGGAACAACGTCCTCCACCTGTGGCCGTTCCTCATCAACGATCTCAGGAACCTGGGAGCCAAGAAGTTCTTTGGGAAGTTTTGTGCCGGTGCCATCGATCACATCAGTAAGTTTTAAATTTCCATTTGATCGATCGCCACGACCTTTTTCAAAACACAAAAGCCATTCCATCACATACTGTGCTGGTATTGACCAATAATTGTCACGTCTATCATGGGGTTGTCACTTGTGACATTTGCCAAACTGCAGAATTTTGTCAAGACTCCTAGCACATAGAATGCCATATTGGGAAGGGCTGAGTCTGATATTAGACTGAGTAGTGCCAAAGGCGGTGCCAGAGGTTAGCAGATCTCTCGGCACAGTAGATGTGGGTGCAGTTGTTGTGTTGAGACAGGTAGATGAGTCATTCATAAATTTACAATCAGGTTAAGTGTTTGGGATGTCTGTATTCATAACTATGTAGATCACTGTACCAGCTCAAACCATACGTTTAACTGCAGTTTGCTGCAAGGTAGCATTATCTACACTGGCAATAATGTTCCTGAGGTTTTACTGTCGTTTTGAATTAGTTGCTGGTAGTAGCTCTGTCTTTGCCTCAAATAGATCAAACAGTCAATTGTGTGTTTTAAAGTCATTAAGTGTGATTCTGGACTGCTGTGAATTGTCAGTGGCCCACTTAGTATTTTGTGTTGTTGATTTTGAAGTCTTAGTGAAACATAGTAAACCTGGCCTCTGTCGAATAATTAAGATCTTGAGTTTTCTCCTATCAGCTAATTTTTTTAATCTGTTTAAGCCTCATTGTCTTGGTACGTAGACTCGACGATGTATGTAAGCTGCAAGTGCAAAGTGAAGAAACAATGAACTGATACCTTTATGGGGGAGCTGGTATACATTTGAACCATCTGTAGTATGATAGAATTGTCGTCCTTATCATGTTGTGCACATGATTCAAATATGATTGTATGCCACATGATTTTGAGTGGCTGGCAAAGGACTGACTGTGGCGTGATTTGCAGAAAATAGTCCCTCATTGTGACAATTTCTCAACAGTCTTTGCACTGAAATGATCTTTTGTTCCAACTGTAAAATTATCTCTATATTTCCTTTAACATCTGAAATAAAAATGCTGCATCTCTCTATTAACCCCCTTTCCTTTGTCTTCATTTGCTTTAAATTAGAACATTAGGTGGGGGAGGGGGCATAAATCAGGTCAGATTGCATAGCTCAGCACTCCCAGCAAAGAAATGTCTTATTAGTTATCACTGCCCTTAAAGTGCTACTCTACGTATTATTCACTGGCAAGACTATTGCAGGATTGGATAGGATATCCCAGGGTTTGTCACTTCAAATCACCATTTGACTTAAGCTTCCAATTTCTTCGTGCTTCACAAAATTTCTCCTCTCCATCTCATCGCCAGGTATCCGTCAACTTCAGGTGATCCTCCTGAAGGTCTCCCTCTTGCTGGGTGTCGAACTTCACTACGACGTCACCTTTGAAGGGTTGGAAGAACCACCAGAGGAACAGGAGGGTCCAGAGAGTAAGTGTCTCATCCTATTCCAACTTTGCTGCTCAGTCCCTTATTATAAAGAAGTACAGGATGTAGAATTAATTGTATTTTACTGCAAGAAAATATTAGTCAGTTCTTAATGGTTGGTGCCATTACCTGCCTGAGAGGTATAAATTGTTTTGCATCTCTGAAACTCTAGTTTCATCCAGGTTAGTGTGCTTTTCAAATCCTTATTGATCCAGTATACACTGTTTCTAACTACGCAATGTTCCCTTGAATGGCCCTACCTCTACATTGTGGCCCCAAGACTTCATGCTCACGGTTGATGCACTCATATCCTTCACCTTTTTGCCTCTTCTTCACAACTGTGTCATTCTCATATATTTTGCTGTGCTCAGTACTACACCCTCACCGTTACTTTGTAACCTTCCTTGTATCACTGTTAATGTGTTAAGATTGTTTGTTTGTTCTAAAGTCAAACCCTAAGGAGAATCTATGATGTTCAAGGATTCTGTTTTGTCACTGCTTTTTAGAAATCGGATGGAGAGCCCGTCTGAAGCCCTTGGACCACCCCGTCTCTGAGTTCGAATTTGACGTCATAGTGGGTGCTGACGGAAGAAGAAACACCCTACCAGGTGAGTAATTTGTCTCCTGGTTCTCTTTCCTTTAGTGAAAATCTCCAGACTGCTCTCCCCAGTGTCATATGACTGAAAGTTATCTGAACTGGTAGCACAATCAGTCTCTACAAAATTCCTGCCAAGAATCAATAAAGGAGTAAAAAGGAGAATTATTTTGAACATAGATGTCAAGGGTTCCCCATGCAGAGGGAGTAGGGGGGGTTATCCATTCGTTCAACTTTTGTTTTAATGTTACAAACATTTTAGTCAAATTTCCCATGGCAGCAATTTTCTCCTATTTTACTGTACTAAGTTTTACAGGACCTTCCCAATAAGTTCTTGCCACAGTAGAAAATTGTTGCACGACTGTCTTGGGCGTACAAGTCAGCCATTCATTTGGTTAGATGCATCACAGGCCAGAAGAGTCTGGGGATCACCCGAGCACCATCTACATTAAAACTTTTGTTTAATTCTGCTCCCACAGGGTTTGAGAGAAAGGAATTCCGGGGTAAACTGGCCATTGCCATCACGGCCAATTTCATCAATCGTCACACCCAGGCAGATGCCAGAGTGGAAGAGATCAGTGGTGTGGCTTTCATCTTCAACCAACAGTTCTTTCAGGATTTAAAGGCAGAGACGGGTATAGATCTGGAAAACATCGTCTACTACAAGGACGAGACCCACTACTTTGTTATGACAGCGAAGAAGCAAAGTTTGCTTGATAAAGGCGTTATATTAGAAGTAAGAATACCCTTCGATATTGATTTTTAGTAGCACCTGTTAGTGCCAACTGGTGCACCAGTTTCCTGTGGTAGTACAGATGGAATTCCTTTGCATTGCAGCTTTTCTTGTGAAAGAAAAAAAGAAAAAATGGAATTGTTCTTATTGAAATTATGTCCAAACATAATGCAACCCACTTCTTTCCTTCATTACATTAGTTTATCCTTCTTACAAAATATACACCAGTGGAAGAGGGCGCCAGACCGGTAAACGATAGCACTTAACAGATCACGAGCTTAGTACTAGCAAAGTTTGTAGATGCATATCAGAAACAGATGGGATAAAATGATATTGTCCGAAAAAATTTTGCTCGTCTTCACCTAGATGAATGCATCACCTTTTCAGGTGTCTTTCATGACTTAGATGCCCGTTAGTTTGCTGGTGTTGTAACTGTCGCTCTTTGGTGATGATGATGGGAATGTTTTATGGCATGGAGTGATGTAACAGCTTAATGCTATTTTGGTTTGTACAGTGATTTTTTTGTTGTTGTGGAGGTCAGTCTAGCTTCAGCCTGCGACAATTATTCCGGATTACTTAACAATGCAAAGAGGAAATTGATGCTTCTGATGAGTTTGTTCATTGAAGGAGTTTTTAATTATTACAGTAAGTAGATCCGTGATTATGAGTCTTCTTTACCTGTGATAATCAGTCAGAAATTTGAATGTTCTTTTCTTGTCCCCCACCCGCTATTCAGGATTTACCAGACACTGCAAAACTACTGGCCCATGAAAATGTGAACCAGGACAAACTGCAAATCTACGCCTCGCAGGCAGCTGACTTCTCCACCAACAGACAATTGCCAACCCTCGACTTTGCCCTCAACCATTATGGTCTTCCGGATATTGCCATGTTTGATTTCACTTCAATTTTCGCTGCCAAACATGCTGCCCTCGTTCGAGAGAGGCACGGACACAAGCTGCTCTTGACGCTGGTTGGTGACAGCCTGTTGGAGGTAATGTTTTCGAATGGGTTTGGTGGAGGGGCAGGGGAAGCTATATGGTAGAGTAAAGGAAGCGGTAGTGAGTACTAGCAATTCCTGAGGTGGCAGTTCTGTAGTATGAAGCCAAGATTTCTTGCTTGGATTCTGGAGAAAATTTTTGAAGTGACGACTTAGGCCCTCCTAGATGAGTTTCCAAGTGTTTGTACTGCATTTACAATATTTCAACTTACAGCGATTTTAATTTTGCCACTACAGCCTTTCTGGCCAACTGGTTCAGGATGTGCAAGAGGCTTTCTGGGGGCTTTCGATGCAGCCTGGACCGTCAAATGCTGGGCCTCGGGAAAGTCCACTCCACTGCAGTGTCTGGCCGAACGAGAGGCCGTCTACAGGTTGCTTGCCCAAACGACTCCAGAGAATTTGCACAAAGACTACGATGGCTATGGTATCAACCCTAGTTCTCGTTACCCCGTCCTGCGTCTGAAGAGCGTGTTGCCGACGGAGGTCCTCCACCTCTATGACACCAAAGACGAGGATCTCAAGAAGCAATTTGAAATCCTTGAGAGAAAACAAACCCCAAAAGTCCAGAGGACAGGTGAGGCAACAGAAAGTTAAAAAATTTGAAGGTTAAACGTTATTCTTTCATAGAGGTTTTCAAGAGAAATCAAAACAGATGTTCTTATTTCGAAATTACCAAAAACTTCGAAACTAATAAAAAAATTGTAGTTGTCAAAAGAACCTTGTTGCATGTATGTCCAGAAATGATGTAACCTCTGTTCATTTCCTTGGTGTTATATTATTTGTTAATAAAATTTAGGAAATTTCTTTTGTTTCTATTTTTTTCTTTTTTGGTTGACACCCTGGTTCATGTAGCTTTAAAAAGAGTTAAACTGAATGATATCTATGAACATCAAAACAGCATGTGAAAAATCGATGTGGGATCATTATGCGAACTTTCTTTTCGATCACCCACCAGGATCGATACTGCGAAGTGGCAAGCTTCTCCTCTGGTGCCAAAGGGTGACGGAGACATACGAAGATGTCAAAATCGAAAACTTGACGTCCTCTTGGAGGAACGGACTGGCCTTATGTGCAATCATCCATAGATATAGACCTCACTTAATGTAAGACTTTTGTTTTTCAACGTTGCTTTTGTTTCTCTTCGCTTTGGCTCGTTTGTTTTGTCGCAAAGGGTGCCTCCTGCTATGGCCGAGGAGAGAACAAAATGTAAAAACATGGAGCAAGGGAAGTTAAGCAAAGAATATTGTTTCCTAGCTGGTGAAGTACTCAAGCAGAAAACATACCAGTATAAAATAAGACTAGGATGGTAAAATCTGTCCACCCTGACCACAGTGAATTCCTCACATTTGTTTACCTTATTATCGCAGTCGCATTTCTGTTTGTTCATCAAAATTTGTCTTGTCTCTGTCCATTTTTCTCTCTCTTGATGGCATAGTTTCACACTTGTCACAGACTAAACAGTCTGATCACTTATCGAATCATTTTCGTTTGGATGTTGGCGTTCCTTTCGCAATTGTGACGATGCTCTCTCACCGTCCTCCCATTTCTTTCTCTTCGCAGAGATTACGATTCCTTAAAAGCCAAAGATATGATCGAAAACAACCAGTTGGCATTTGAAATAGCCGAACAACATCTCAACATCCCTCCTGCCATGACCGCTAAGGACATCGCCTCTTTCGAGGGACCGGACAAGCTTTCCATGGTCGCGTACATCTCCAGAATATACGACGCTTTCAAAGATGAAGTCCCAGAGGCCAGCAGAGGCTGTTGTAAGTTCTCAAGAAATGTAAATCATTTCATTTTGCTACTTTCATTGCCAATTTTTGTGATTTGTTCCAAACTGAACAGAAGAGTATGCACATTGATTATATGCTTATTGTAGCCAAACAATCTAGGAAACAAAGCCATGAAGAACTAGTCACACTATTCCTTACTGCTTTACGGTAGTCTCTTCTTCACACGTTCTGTAAAATTGCTGTTTTGTTTTAATCCCAGCTACGAACGCCATTCCAGAAGATGTGCAGCTGGCCAGTTCATCTGCACCATCCAAGCGTTCTTTCCTCTCGAGACTGACAAAGAGGATGAAGAAGTCCACTCGCAAGCTCTCCCACGAACAAGACAAGCTGTTGGAGGAAACTGAGAGGAAGGAAAGAGGGCCACCACCTCTCAGTCCCATTGCCATGAAGAGGAAATCCCAGGACAGGAAGGTGGGTCAAAATGGCAAAAAGCAGGAAGAGAAAAGAAAAGAGTGTGTAGTCTCAGAGGCAGAATGAGTGGGCAGATATAAAGAAATAAGCTTCTTGGGAATTGATTGTTAAATAATAGAAAAGTGTTAGAAATAATTGTCATGTTTTTAGAGAAATGTTACAGCAGAAATGAATTTCACATTCAACAGGAAAAACGAATTTTGTCATAAGTGAATAATATTCTCTCAACATCTTTGTGCTATTTTCCTTTGCTGAAAGGGTTGTTAATATTGTCCCCAAAACTCAACAGAATGCAGCATAACATTGCTCACCCATCTTTGGCTCTTTCTATCCAAAATGGCAAAGACTCTCGACGGTGTCGTCATCGATTGGCAAGTTTCTGACCCATCGTGGAATTTCCAAGAGACAGAAATGTATCTGATCTACCCCATGGAGAACTCTAGGTTTATTTAAGGCCATAACTAATCTGTTCCAACAACCTTCCTCTGCCTCCCCCCCCCTTCTTCATATTTGTACTCACTCTACCTTTCCATACTTCTGAGACACTTTCATCCCCAATTTGGGAGTTTTTGAGATCAACATGGCGGAATTTCTCCTCAAGCAGTTCTGTTTCCCCTCTTTGCTCCCAGGATGCTGATTTTCAAAGAAAGAGGCAGATACTCATGCAGGGTTCCCAAGAGAATATTTTGGACAAAGACAAAGAGAGGCCAGAGATAGGAATCAGAGGTCAAAACAAGGTCAGCGGGCTGGCAGAACAACTGACCGCACAGTTCAGGACCATCGCAGGGCTGTCGGAGATGGATGGTCCCGCCGTGCCGGGCAATGTAAGTGTCACAAAAATTTTAAAGAATCTCTTAGCCTAAGTTTAAGATTAGGGTAAGCAGGGAGTAATAGTTATGTGCTCCTACAAACAGCAGTATATATCAGAAAAGTTGCTGGAAGTTTATCAGTGTTTTAACAACGTTGCAAAACTGATAGACCAGTATTGAGGGACCTCCTTCACCCCTCTGACATTGTGAGGTGCAAATGCATGTATTGTATTTTGATAAATCTATTCAAAGTTTACATTGTAGTTTTCCTGAAAATATTGATAATTGTTGTCGTTACTTTTTACAAAAGCTTTCTCCTGTAACCATAGCTTTTTAAAATTCATGGCAAGGACACATAATGGAATAAAAGGGAAGACCTTCACCAACTTTTGGAAAGGTCAATGATATCTTTGTATGGAGTGTCAGCGAAACAATTCACACAAGTATCCCTTTTCATCGTGCTTCAGAGGCAGAATGGTTCCGTCGGTACTCACCGTAGCAGCGTTTGTTTCTTCTGCTCAAAACATGTCTACGTGATGGAGAGGCTGAGCGCGGAGGGTCTGTTTTTCCATCGGGACTGCTTCCGCTGCCAACATTGCAACATAAACCTCAAGGTCGGAACTTACTGCTTTGCTCCGGATGCTGACCATAGCGGAACAGGTAGGTTGAACAGCAGGTACAAAATACAAGCCTTGACCACAAATATGGTCTTGTGTGGAGTATAGCAATAACTGCATTTGAAATGCGCGTTGGTTCAGTGACTTTAAACCACAACTGAGATTTCTGACCCAAAAGTTCATTTTTTTTTTTTTATTCAGTAGCCTATGAGTCTTCACATTTCTTTCATAATCATGCTAGCCACCTACAAATGATGGTTTAGATGAGTAGGAAGTATATACAAAATAAAATTTTGTAGATATTTTGATCAAAATGGACGGAACCACGTTGTGCTCGTGAGTTTTAGTTACGCAATGACAATAAGTACTCATGCTGTCTGCTGATGGTAACCCATTCATGTTGCTTCCATTCATGTCACTTTCTTGTTGTTACCAAGATGTGACAACTGAAGCCACCACTGAAATTGGCGCAGATGCAAACTAGGTCGCGGATTACGTAATTACACCAATCACGTAACACGTCTTCATAGAACACCATAACTAAGAATCATGTGGCAATGACTGATTACATTGAAGTGTAACCCTTTTTTTAATCTCCCCTTATTTCCTGAAGAAAATTAGTCAAGCCTGGTTGATTAGTCATACACTAATTTCACAGGCTTGTTTTCCCGGTAATTCTTTGAGTATTTGCTGGGGATTTGAATTGTTACCCAGTGATAGAGATCTTCCAGAGACCCTGGGCCAGTTCTTCATCTTTTCCCCCCTTTCCCCACCTCAGGCAAGTTCTACTGCCGTCTCCACTACTCCGAGAGCCAGAGGAGAGAGGAGGAGGAGAAACGCAGAGAGGCGGAAGAGAAGAGGCGGCTGGAGGAGGAAGAGAGGAAGCGCGAAGAGGAGAGGAAGCTGATCCACACCATACCAGAGGATGGGATGACGCCGATCACATCTCCACGTTCACCACCGCCAGTCTCGCCCTCTGGAGGCGATCAGCTGTCCGTACCGATGAACAAGAGATACAAAGCAACACCAGAAAGAATAGGTGAGGTTTTTAAAAACAAAAGAAGAAAAATGAGAAGAAAGCAAAAAGCATCACTGAATTTTTGTTTGAGATTGAACTTGCTATGTTGCTGGTTTGAGGGCATGATTTACCAAGTGTTGATAAAACATGATGATGGTGTATGCAACAAAGTAACTCTACCAACTCTGAATGGTAGAAAATTGAGATGGCAATGTGGCATGTTTTTTTCCTTTTTTATACCCAAACTGTTCTTCCTGCATCACTCAGCAATCCATCTGAATGTAGCAACTTTCGAGATAAAAGACTGAGGGTGCTACACTTTTAACCAGTCCACTGGATTAAACATATCCAAAATGTTACATCCCCAACGTCAAAAGGCGACGTTGCAGCAAGCAGCTCAAATGCATACACCAAAAACAAAGTTTTTATTTCGATACGTCGTTCATTTTTTGTTGTTTCCTACTTTTATCCATTTTCATAGTCCTCCAAAATATGTACGATGAGATCCATCGACTAACAGAGGAAGAGCAGGCCAGTTACAATCTTGGCGCCATCGATGGAGAGGAAGTGACTGATGAAGAAGATGATGATGAGTAAGAGCCATTTCTCGTTCATTTTGTAAATCATCCTAAATGGCTCAAAATGGACAAATATCTCATACAGATCCAGAGATCTAAAGACACTGAAGATGACTTTTCTTTTGTTTCTATCAGTCACTTTTTGTCACCGTAACAACCATGATTCTCACCGTAACAACCATGATTCTCACCGTCTCTCGCAGGTCCTCAGACAGCGAAGAACTCGATGACGATGAAAAGGAATGGCTCGCCCAGCAAGTCCTCCGTGGTAGAGGCTTGAGAGATGCCGAAGAAGACATGACCGACGAGGACATGGATTCAGGTGAAATACCTCAGAAATATTTAGAAAATAATGATCAAAATAAGACCAATGATTTCGGAAGCATATTTAAGACTTTGTTCATCTGTGATACTTTATGTGGTGCGGATTATTGACGACATGAATCAGGTTGCAGAATGCCATCGTGGTCGCTGTGTTTCAAAAGGGGAGATAACATTCAGTGTGAGGGCCTCAGTACAGGTTACACAAGTCTTCTTTTGTGCCATTGTGTATCTGTATAACGTTTTACAATGTAAGCGAGTGTATGTGTCTTGTAGAATACTGTGAAAAATGTTCCAGTACGGTTTCATGACAACCGTTTGTATCTCTTTTGACATACCTTACACGCTGTGTTCATTAATATGTCACACCTATCATATTGCAGTCACCCATCTCAATCAGGATAGGCTGCTAGTGGATGCATTTGAGAGACGATTCGGGATTGGTGTCTTGGGAAAGTTTGTTTTCTTGAGTAGGTCATGTTCATATTTTCCATTCCAACAGAAGAGGAGGACAGTTACGATTCAGATGAAGAAGATGGAAGTGAGTATGATCAGGATGATGAAGATGCGACCGGCGAGAGTAAGCAGGTCTCAAACCATAACGACCGCGTCGCCCGGGTGGCGTTGCAAAAGATGGCGTGGCTGAACGACACCTCACCGCAGCCGATCTTGCAGACCTCAACACCAGCTGCGAAGCTGGAGGAAACTCAGAAGCAACCCCTGAGGAAAATCTCCATTGACACCAACTTTGGTCTCTCGACCCTGGAGAGGAATATAACGAGCGCTCGGAAGGAAGAGAACAAACACTGGAGGAGCCGAATGGCAGAGACCTATGCCAGCTTCGAGGATGACCTCCCATACATGAAACGACAGACCAGTTCTGAGCCTGAAAAGAAGGAAGGCTTCGACGAGGTGGATCAAGGTGCAAAGGAGGGATTCGATTCCAAAGAATTCACTCCTTCATCCAGGAGAGACTCAGAACCAGAAGTGACACCTGGGATCGAAATCGGTAAAGACAGGGTCAGAACAGGCTCCAAACTCTCGAACAATTCCAGTTTCACAATATCCACACCAGAGGGCTCCGTCTCAGACGTCCCTTCCCCAAGGTCTTCCACTCATGCCCTGTCTGACGGACGAGAATCCTCTTCCCCCACAAAGCAGTTATCCTTACCAAGACATTCTGAGAGTGTTTTCGAAGACCCTCCTCGCCTTTCGATCAGCTTGGCACCAGAAGACGGTGGCAGGTCATTTGAATCCAGTACAGACATACCTAGAGATGGTACCAGTGAGGCTCAACCATCTCCTAAACAACATTCCCCAGTGCCATCTCCAAGGACTCGTTCTCCCTTGCCATCACCTCGTAGAAAGTTACCGCAGCCTGTACCAAGGGGACCCTCTCCTCAACCCACTCGGAGACCCCAAAGTGGAGTAGTTTCCACGGTAGAAGTACCAGAAGGGTCTGTCGAGCCCCCAACTAAAAAGCCGTATGAGAGCATTTATTCTCGTAAAAACAGGGGGGTTCGTTCTCCCATGCTTGCTGCAGGGAACAACTCATCGTTTGAATTTAGCAAAATTCCAGGAATGGACGAAGTCACTTCGCCTGTAAGTGAAAACACAAACAGTGCTCGTGTCGAGCCCAACTCTTCACCAGTCAAAGTTCGTCCAGACTCTCCTATTGAATATATAGCATCTCCTTCAGCCATACAGCCTTCTTCCATTAAAGCGGATTCTGTAACATTGCAAAAGGATCGAGAGGTACCCTCCTCAAGGGTCAGATCAGATAAACTCAGAGAGCTGACAGATGGGACAGATGACCTAAGGGGAATTCCAACCAGCTTCGAAGGTGAGGGTCTAGTCGGTCCCGAGGGGAACACAGGGGTGTACCTGTCTCCGCTGAGTGAGTCGAGCACTGACCCAGCATTCCACGATGCCAGTACTAACCTGAGCGAGGGCTGCTTCTCGCCAGATGGCAGCGACCAGGCGTGGCACTCTGCCAGCAGTGAAGTTCCTACATTCCAGTATGAAAACGGCATTCCAAAGTCAGAGTCACATTCAAAGGAGAAGAAGTCGAGGATAAGCCTCATACGGAGGGACAAGAAACTCCGTAAGGGGGTCAGAAGGAGCAAGGGTTCGTCCATCCAGGAGGAGAGCCCCGGCCCCCAAGAGAAAGAGGTTGCCGTCGACTCGAAGAAAAAGAAGAGCAACAAGAAGAAGCGAAAGACCAGCAAACAGAGGAACAGAGCAAATGATTATCTTTTCCTGGATGAGGATGAAGAAGCCCTCAGCAGGGAGGAGCACACACCCAGAGATGACAGAGAAAAGAGACGGTCAAAAGTACCAGACATAGATGAACTCATTAAGGGTAACAGCGAAGGCTCAGAAAAACAACTGCCAAGATTAAGTAAGTTAATCTCACTTTAAAGCCGTTCATCAGCTTCTGAACACTTTTTAAGAGGCGCTCATCGCTTTGACACCATTTTATTTTGTGACGACTTTGATGAAAAGTAGTGCATGCCAATACTGCTTGTTAGCCTTATTAGTCCTGTATGGATCCCCACAGTTGCTGAAAACGTAGAAATTTGCAATATTTTCTGACAATATGTTTTTCAGTTTTGAAGTGATTTTAATCATTACTGTGTCATTAGTAAAGTGAACCAACTCAATGAACCACTTTTAAGATATTTCGTTATTCATCTTATCAATTTGGCATCCTATGTTTGAAGTATATTCTTTCTCATATATTTACTCATGTACTCCAGTGACTCCATGGGTATGCTGTGAGCTTTTATGCTCCCCTCAGTCGCTTAGAAACCGCCACTTCAGGCACTAGTTGAATGTGCCAAATCAAAACATGCAATATGGACGTCTGTTGTCACATCTTTGCTCAATGTATGCTTGATAGAGAATTTGTTCCCATGGGGTCTTTTCCAGTTTCCTTCAATAAATGGCTTGCAAGAACAAAATCCCAACTTTCAGAGAAAGGCATAACCAATGTTTATCTATCACAGAACCAACATGATTGTTGGTTCGATGGGCACCAATACGCAGCAAATTTTTTTGCACTGTACTTTAAAATTCGCAACGAAAAGTGTCATTCCACGAAGTTTGTTCACTCTCTTTGACAGTCCGCAAGTTGACAGTGGATCCCGACCTCACGGCTGACTTTGACCTGGATGAATCCAGCTCGGAGGAAGAGGAGGCGGTAGAGCCTGCCTCCCATCACGTGGAAGAGGATGGTGAGGTCAAACAGAGGAAGGGGAAAGGAAGAAGAATGTGGGGCAGGAAATTTAAGGTGAGGGATGACATCCCATTGAGTGATATGTATGTTGACGGAAATCACAACCTCATAGTGAATGAGGAATAAGTTTATGAGTAAGAGATACGTGATCAGCGGTCAAATTAATGCTGAGGAGCAGGTCTGGGTTCGTGGCAGCCGGGAGGGTAGAATGGATTGACATTAAGTCGTAGGCTCTTTCTGATATTGCCCAACCCTTAGGATGGTCGTCGTCATTTGTATCGAAACAAATAGTTTGAGAGAAGAAAAGGAAAACGAAAAGTTGTGAAGGTTGTGTGTGATGAATGACATTCTGATTACATGATTACTTTGTTACGTGATCTGACATGAATGTAAGGAAATATGGTTTGAACTGCAAAGGACATGGTAGAAAATATGTCATTGGAAGTCTTACCCAATTTGGTGGAAAATTATCAAGTAAGTGTGAAATGTGATCATGTTTGTTTGTTTTCTACAAAATTATCTGATTGTATTCATGTTTTTATTCTTTGCTGTCATATTCTGGTGAAGTTTTGTTTAAAGTGGTACTAGCTTGTCATCGATAGCAAACAATGGAATGTTTTTCTCTAAGTTTGTATCATTATAATGGGGTTTTCTCTCTGTAAAAGTGCTTTAATTTTCTTTACGCCAGAGACTGATACGAAAGATTCCTCAAACCCTTTTTGGAAAGACCAACAAGGTTGTAGCAAGTGTTTTTTTTTTTGCATCTATGCAAGTCCAGAAATAAATTCAAAGGCAGTCTCCACTGTGATGCATCAACACTCAAAATTCTGCCTGAAAATGAAACAACGGCAACATTTTAGTTTTGTAGATGTAATATCAGAAGATTTTTCAAAGCCTGTTTCAAAATTATTTTCTTCTACTTTTCAAAGCCAGATTTTATTTTTCAGTTAGGACTTTTGCATATATCACTTTTGAGAAAAAAAAAAAATTATCAATGAATTAATTTGTTACATTGCAAGTTATTACCTCATTTTTTTTACTTCATCCCCCCTCCATTGGTGTTTTTTTTTATTATTTCAAGCCCTCTAACTCATCGTATGCATTTCTGACAAGTTCTCGTGTTACTTTCATTGCAATCTATTGATTAGCGGCTGAGTAAGGTAGAGACACTTTCTTTTTCATTTCATTCCATCTTCCTCCTTTTTTGTTCCTTTTTTTTTTTTTGTTCCTTTGGTCGTTGCCGTGTCCGTGATTCACAGTGCATGGTCCCCCCTTTCCCCTCCCCCTATGTAATGTATATATGTAACTGTGGGTGGATTGAAAGCATGCCATTGCCAGATTTATAACATGGTCCCATCAGTAATTGCATGTCATATTCTGAATAGTCAGGAAAGACTATCACCAAACGGGTGGACTCAAGATGAAAAAAAAGTCTCTCTGAAATTCTCGAAATTGTTTTCCATGTAGTTCCCTGAAATGTTGTTGCATTTGTTTCTTGCGCAATGCAGCACCGAAAAATGAACCGGTTTGGGAAATTTTACGACCGAGGACCTGAAGTGGCATAACGCTCTGCCTAAATTGGGGGGGGGGATGTAAGTTTGGTGTGGATTTGACACTTTCAGATCCAATATTACGTTGGTGGTGCCATGAGGAGGCTTAATTAACCACCCAAATACAGAATCGATGGTCAAAGTGCAGGCAAATTCTTGGTGTTGTCACTGATAGTCACCCCCCTCCCTCCCCCCACTTCTTTTCCATCTCTATCACACTTATCCACCACACCCATCCAGGAGAACAAGGGATGCAGGGACTCTGGGTCAACTCCAACAGCGCCATCATCTGCATGTCGCTGATCGTCCTCCAGAAGTGATGGTGTCCTCTGTCGTTAGTAACGAAAAATGCATCATCTTGTTCAGCACTGGCCTGGGTTCTTTCCTCGCTCCTTTGTGAGAAAGAGAGTAAACCTTCTCAACAAAATGAGACCAAAAAGAAATTTTGGAAAAACTAATGATTTGTAATTTGAATAACTGATTTGCATAACTTGAAAAAGCAAGGACAGACGTTTCAAAGAACGACAGAGGGTTCAAAGAATGAGAAATGTTTGTCGGTGCCAAACCTGCTGCCAAAGTTTTACGGGACACCATCGAGATAACAGCTCACCCTGAAGGATTCCCAAAGCATGCTTCATGTTCAAAGAAATTTAAATATGTGGAATTTTTTTGCACTTTTCTTGAGACTGAAAGGGTTTATTTTGGTTTTGAATTGTTTTCAAATCAATGAAGGATCTACCAGTTGTGTTAATTTACCAGTTGACCTCATTTTTAGCTGCATGTTTGGATTAGCCTCTGTTTCCATTTTAATCCATGTGGCCTTGTTAGTCTAACACCGTTTGTATTAACTTAACTATCCCTGTTACCATGTGGCAAAACAAAGTACTAGATAGGCCTATACATAATACAGGCCTTACAGTGATATACAACAAGTTGCATGATAGGTGGAATACGTACTGTTGTAAAATGTTGTTATTGTTTGGAAAGTGTTTTGATTGTCGAGACAGCATAGATGTTTTTTTTTTCTTTTTTGGTTTCCTTTTGTCTGTCTTATGACTGCCTGTATTTTAATTTATGCACCCCAGAGCAAGAAGAAGCAAAGATGTCTTTCAACCTCGTACATGTTCGTTGAAATTTGACATTGTGTGTTTTTATACTTAGTGGCAATGAAATTTGTTTATATTTTGTTAGCAAACTATGTTGCTGTTTTAAATTTTGATGCAGATAATTTGACAGTGTTGCTTTTACACTACCTCAAAATTTGGCTTTCATTTTCGAAGTGCCAAGCACCTTTATGTTGTTATTAATTATTTGTAATATGCACAAATTTTTACATATTTTCACCTATTTTCTTATTGAACAAATGTTTTATGTTTTGTGTAAAATATTGAAAGAAAACACATGAAAAATTCGTACTTGTATTTTAATGAATATTCATGAGCTAATATGTGCATTGTTGATACTGTAGGTTGTGTGTGCCAATTTCTTGAATATGTACCTTGTTTTTGCAACAGAGAATCTGAAATACCTAACTGTGTATAACTCAAAGTGCAATAAAGAATTTTGTATAATGTTATGTGATGACTGAATGCTTGCTTCAACCAGCGTTACCATGGCAATGAAGGATTGTCCCTGTAGCAACAGAAAAAGAGTTGATTTCTAACATTGCTATGATCAAGTTAAGTCAATGATGTATTATGATTTGTCCTATCTGGTTATATTTTTAATATTCTGAATTGATATTACCTTTCCTTTTTAATGGTGATTTGATCAGCACACCAAAAAAGAACATTGGATCTATGATATAGTGGTCACCTTGTCACTGCGTTGTGCTAGCTGTAATGAACTGAGGCACCGTAGTCAAATACACTTGCATGTTAATTCAAGTGCTGTGTGGTTTGAATATGCATGAGTTGTAGATCGCATGACTCATTGAGCAAAATGAGTAGGTCATGTCTTGTGTTGGTGGTCTACAAGTATGATATAAAGAGGAGAAACATTTGTGTGACAGGTGTGACAGCTGTCTTGTCCTATCATGTGATATCATAAGGCAGGTTGTCAGGACAAAAATCAGAAGAAGAGACTGTCAGTATAACATTGACACCTTGTGAGAAAGAAGTGTTAAAACCCCTCATGTTGTTATTGACTTGGATTACGATGCACTCTGTTGTCAAAAGTCAGATTGTACTTAAGTATGGCAAGAATTACAAGATCAAGTAGTCTTGACTGTTGCTGATAGATGTACAGTAGCCGACAGTCACATTTTGACAGCGATGTAATCCTTCATATAGCCAACTGTCATGTAAACATTGATGTTAACCCTAAAGATAGTCCACAGTCACATCTTAAAGGATGTAATTTATTGATAGTCTACAGTCACATTTTAACAATGTTGTAGTCATGTAGATAACCTTCTGTCACATAGATATTTATGTTACCATAAAGAGAGTCTAAAGTCACATCCTAAAAAATAATGTTATCCTATAGATAGTCTGCTGTCACATCTTGCCATTGATGTAATCCTACAGATAGTCTACAGTCACATCTGAGGCACTGATGTAGTCCTATAGATAGTTCTCAGTCACATCTTGTACATTGATCTCCTGTATTCACAGTCACATCTTAATGATGTAATCTCATAAATATTCTTCAGTCACATCTTAAGCCTAATCCTATAGATAGTCTGCATTCACATCTTAATCCTTGATGTAATCCTGTAGATAGTCTACAATCACTCTGTAAACACTGATCTTATCCTGCAAGTAGTCGTCAATCACATTCTGACGTTAATTTAAGTCAATAGTTGGTCCACGATCACATCTTGGCATTTTGAAATTCTGTATCTTGTTTATTCAAATTATAATTGAGAAGCTTATTTCATGAACAGCAGTTGGACTAATACAACATGAAGAGGGACTTTAAGTGATGTAGTTAGTGCCATCATCCTGTTCTTAAATGAAGAATATATTTTGCACAAGATCACCATTTTCTCGAGTACCCCTCCATCGACCTGTCACACATTTGTATATATTTATATATATATGTCTGTATTTGATGTCGTGGTCCTATTTACCGCCTACATTCCTCAAACACTGTTTACCTACTACCTCAATTCTACAGGCATTTAACACCAAAGCGACCCGTGAAGACAAGGTATTTCCCCATCTTTTGTGTGCCGATTAACATCTCATTATAAAGTGAAGTCTGCCCTCCTCTCTACAATTACAGCATTCACATAGAATTTGTACTTGTCTCTAAGTGCCTGTCGTGAGCTCCTCCTGTTTGTCGTGAGCTCCTCCCGTTTGTCGTTCGGCGTGTTTGGCCCCCTTCTCATCTGTCTCTGCCGTTTATTGTTCTATTTGTTAATTTCCTCAACTTTTACTCTCTTCTTCTCTTCCTACCTTCCTTTTTTCCCCCTTCACTGGACCCGTTCTTTGCGCTTCAGACACAATTTCTTGGAAACTTACACGTGTCGTGTTCTTGATGCATTACAGAATAATTTTTTTCCAGTTTTGCATGGATGAAGTGCTTATAACCTATTCTTAACCCTGAATGGTGGCACCTTTTGTTTGAGGTCACTGGTCTGGAAAGGATAAAAATTCCTTGAAAATATGTATGCATGTAATGAAACCAGTTTCTGAAAAAAATTGTTGGAATAAATGAAAATTTCAGTTTCAATAGGTAGACCAAGGTTCTTCCCTGTAAGCTGACAAGAATTTCTCCCATTTTACGTATGATATCTGCAAAATTATTCCCCCGATCTTGTCTCCCTAAGTCGTTATTCATGTATAACAAAAAGAAGTGGGATCTCCCAGAGTCAAATTGATGCAGATAGACAAGAGAGTCCATTCAAGGAAAATCTCAAAGCCTAGCCGAAGTCAGGACGCACTAATTAGTGGTCTTTTGTGTCCAAGAATAAGGCAAGTTGGCCTTGTTTAATAGAATTATGATCAGAATGGAAGAAAGACCCAACAAGTTCCTCAAATTAAGTAGGACATCTTTCTGATATCTAAGATCTGGCTGTAAATGCTACTTGGAATAAAATCTTGTGATCAGGAAGATGAAATACCAAGCCTCTGACCATGTTCTAGTCTTCAGAAATAAAATCGCTGCTTCGGTTTATTGTTTTTGTCCACAAGATGGAAGAACGATGCCAAATTTTTTTGGGGGTGACCAGTGACACCTTTGAATAGCCGAATGCATTTACATAAAGAGCTAGCATTCGATTAAATCCAGGAAGAATAACTAGGTGTGAACACAAGCAGTGTTATATCAAAACATTTCTGTCAGGTTACAAAATGGTAACTCTGGCCTCATCTTAACTGAATCAAAGATTCAACATTTTAGTAAGTTTTGTTGATTTGATCTTTGCGGAAGGATTTCTTCACGAGAGTATCGGCAGATGGAGCGTCATGTATTTTGAATATTCAACCTTCATTTCCTTGAACAATAACAAGAAACAGCCATAAAAATCTCTGGTGAAATTCATACAAGGCGTTTCGGTTTGTAATGTTGGAGCACCATCCCGTCATTCCTTGTTTGACCCCTTCATCTTTATCCTTCATGAAATCAAATTGTGGTAAAGTCAATAGCAGTTTAAAACAAAATAGCCGAGGACATAATGGAAGCAATTAGAATGCGTTACAACCGAAGCCTTACAGTAGGGTGGATTATAGTACCACGAGGATGGGGTGTCCAAGAGCATCCAGAAGTTGACCTTTTTTGTCTTTCAAATTTGGAAAGAAATGACTGGTGTTGAGAAAGCCTAATAACACCCTATCCCCTAGCTATCACTTGTTAGTTAAGGTCAGATATTACCAGCAATAGTATCATTACGTCGTTAAGTCCCATACGATGTCAGTCACAAGCTCAGATGATTGTTTCAATAATTAAGTTCGTTTGGGTGCACTATCTTTTCTAAGGTAAATATCCAGTTTGACTATTTTGAAGTTCCACAAGTTTGGTCACAGTCCAGACAAAGTTCGTACAAGAACAAATTGAAAAAAAAGAAAAGAAGAGTAATTGACATCACTAAATGAGACAGGACAATTTAAATCAGGATAACAGAAAGTTGTTCCCCCTGAAAATGGGAACAAGTTATATATGAAATTTTTAAGTTAATATATCACAAATTGCATCTCAGTAGCTCTACCCACCTTGTCAAAATACCTGTTCCTCCCTTCCCATCCCACACCCCTCCATCTTTGAACATCTCCAAAGATATCTTTTTCTAATAAGAAAACAAGGCAAATGGTAACACATGCTATTGAACAACAGTTTATTTTGAAGAACTGAATGTTTGCGTGTAAAGAACATCCACCGGTAAGCTTGACAGTTTGCAAACGAAGGAAAATTTCGTCACAAAGTTTTATTAAAGCGTTCCATCTTAGCTTCGTTCCTCTGACTGATGCTTGAGCGACTTCTGTTTAACCCCGAATGCGTGTATCGTGAAACAAGCTGTTCATCTCAAAGGCAGCTCATTTAGAAGATCAAGCTACTTGTCACCGATAAATATCACCACACCAAGCAAAATAAACCTAAAATTCACTCTCAGATTTTGCACGTTGTCTGAAATCAACTTCCTCCTTCATCTTGCCTTCGACACAATTCCCTGAATGTTTCCTTTGCTTTTACCACCTTTCCTTCACTGACTTGTTTTCTGCCCACAAAGCAGGAAAAGCCAGAACATTTTGGAAAGCATTTGTTCCTGCTACATTTCTGCCACTAACATTCCTTTCGCCATGTCCTGTTCGTATTTCCAATGGCATTTCGTTCGTCTTTCAGAGAGCGACGTTCCCCCACGTGTGTGCAAGTGTTTGTACGAGTATCTCACCCAAGTTGTTTCTCGGTAAAGGCGGTTCGATCTCGTCGAGTCCGACGAGATGAAAGAAGTCTTGTGACTTTGACGAAATGTCACGTAGATTCAAGATGACTAACCCTGCACAGCTCATGCATGATGTGCACATGCAGATTAGTACACAATTGTTCACACCGCTTTTAATGTTTTCGGTAATACCATTTTGAAAGTAGATTCGTAGTTAAATCAAATATTTTGAGTTCACCATGCTCCATCCAAATTTCCTGTTCGCATTGATCATTTCAGCTGTTTTCATGTCGACTAAAGTCATGTGATGCAAATGCCTTGAATGGCATGTCTTTTTGTTGCACCTAAACTTAAGTAAGCAGTCATCTGTCTTGACCCCACGTCTGTCGTGACAGACTTCACAATTGTTATATTTGTCTGCATAGCGGGACGACTGGGTTTGTGATACACAAATTCTGGTCACAATGTGCCATGCTCTGTGTGGTGCACGGTGTTCGGTTTGTGAGCCTCTTTGTGTATTAAGTGGTTCTCTACAGCTTACTTTTCTGAGATGTCATTATTGGAGATACTGATAGTTCTACGTCAAATATTAAACATGGTTGTGATCGGTGGATGCCGAACATACCACCTTACTGTTTGCTGTTAAAAGAGTCCGGTGCAAAATGAATCGGGTTAAAAATTGGACCAATTAGTTAGACCTCTTAAGTGCGCCCTCCATGCAATGGAGGACACTATTAAGGGTACCCCGGAGTGGTCAAACGTGTCTAGTGGGGTGACCTAACCAGTCCTACCCAACAAGGAGCTGGAATGGAAGTTAGTGACTTTATTCCATTAGAACAGAAGTATTTACCATGAGTTTAAAATATCTAGTGAACCTTTCTCTCTTCCTCGTGAGGTTGAAAGTTTTGCAACCTCCATAGTGGTTGTTATGTGCACTATTAGGTTGTGTTACACCCCTTATTGCAAAAATTTGGGTCTTGCGGTCCTTTCACATGCACAATGCACAGAAGTATTTATTACAAATTCCAAAGTATTGCACTATATTTGAAAGGTTAGTGTTTGTTATGCATGTAGGCTTTGACAATTTTTGAATGGGGTTTGTAAGTATTAAAACAGCTAAAAATGTAGTTTTGGGCAATACAGTGTGAGGGCAGTCTGTAGATTAGCAATGCAACAATGCAGACCAGATAGGTGTGCATGTCATGAATCAATTCGACCCTTGACCTCTGAGCGGTATTGTGGGTAACGTTGTTGGTGTGATGGACTTGCGAAATTGGAAGGCTGCTAGTTGCTAAGCTGTATGAGAATGTCACTTGTTCTCTACCCTTTAAGAAATTGACTGTCAGACCCAATACACTGCTTTAATTTGAATCTTGTGGTCATATTGTAGGATTGCAGAGAAAACAAGTAAATCCAGATTAGCTTATGACTTTTGTCTTCTGCTTCGTGTCAGGGTGGCAATGTGGGTGGTTGCAAGGGGGTCAGTCAAACTTCTGTTTTTTCACCAGCTCGTCTTGCTTTTTGAGCACACACAGTATTTTTATGAGATGTTACAAATGCATGTTTTTGTTCGTTGCATCTTTTTTCATTATTCACTTGATGATTTAACCAAGCATTTTTTGTGGGGATGTGTTTTTCCTCAAAATCTTTGTTTTGGTAAATGCAACCACCCTTGTTCTTTGCAATTGTTTTGGTATATTACAAACTGTGTTTTTCCTTCTATGTGGAATGTTTTATATGCATGTTCAATAATCCATATTTTACGGCATGGGGAAATGGATTGGTTGAAAAGAGTACTGCCAAGGTTAAAGGAGGTAAAAGCATGGTCTTAGGCAGGGGGAGGGGTGAGAATTGACCGATGTTTTCATCATGTCTAAAGAGGCAGCAAGAAAATTATTCTCATTTCTAGAAGGTGCTCAGCCACAGTCCGAACATTCCAGACCTAGGAGCAAACCACGTCCTCGATCTTGCCAACGTACCTGACTACTGTCAACCATTTCATTCCTAGTTCCTATCAGGTTTCACAGATATTTTTAAGGTGTATCAGATGCGGTTGTAAACAATTTAGTGTATTTTCATCAACTTGAAGAGATTCATTGGGTCGGTTTGCAATATTTTGTCACAGTGTTGAATGTTACTCGTATGATGATAAGGTTAAGTGGTCAAATTTGGAAATTCTGAACATCTGAAACGAAGCTAAAGCAAAAATGATGGGATGATGGAGGATCAAGATCACCGATTGGATATCTGAAACCAGACATATTTGCATAAGTTGTCAACCATGGGCATCATCTTTGCATAATTTAGAAACTGCAGTTTCCCACGTTTTCATTAAAATGTAGGAATGTATACATGACTAATGAGACTTAATTATTGTAGTGCGCCGCCCTACAATCTTGGCATTACTGGTCGACCAGCAATTTCTTTTGTTGAGCCTTGTATGGCTCATAACGCCTCACCTGCGCGTGATGTAACTTAGTTCATACAAATATGCATGCTAAAACTAGCAATAGCAGTATAGTGCGAGCTGTGGTCGTCTTCAAACCAAAATCTACTAAGGAAAAGCAAATGCCACGACTGCAAGAACGATTTAAGGAGTTAAAGTGATGAGAGAGCCCTGCGGATAAATTTCCAGAAAACGTCATGAAATGTGGTTCGGCCTTTTCCCAATGAGGTGATAAACGTGGAGTGTCAATGTTGTTTCCAAATTGGTGTGCAATACAGCGCCATTGTGTTACAACATGACGTCCTTCTACAGAATCATGTACTGCTTTCATGTTGTATTTCAGTGGTGAAACAGAAAGACAGTTTTGACATATACACAGTTAGTACTAGAGTACTCTTTAAAACTTAGAGCAGTACAGGCTTGTACGACATACGGTATATAGTAAGGATATATACCGTATTTTACAACATTATGAGAGAGATCCAATGGAATTTTTGTTTCGTCCAGCGTGACATAAAAAATTAAAAGAAAATGGATTGGGAAAGGGGTCAACAGGAAACGGCTCTGCTTTACCCCCAAAAATGCTAACTCCTATCATATGAGTGGATCACAGAGACTGGCTTACTCCCATCAACAAGGACTAGACTACCACGCACTACAATTCTCCGTATTTGTGGGCAAATGCAGTTCTAGTTAGAAGTATGGGCTTGCAGTGATTTCCTTCAAACTCATCGCCAAGCAAATAATTTCAAGTTAGCCCCGTCGATGTAGTATGGCAATGTATTCACATTACAGTGCACATTTGTAAAAACGTATCGAATCAGCAGTCAAATGAATTTAAGTGAAGTTAAATGCTGCATTATCCAACCCCGATCGCATGTCATTCAGTTTCGGATAATTCAAACAAAACTCTGCTCTGTATGGATACGCTTCACCCGAATTCTTTTCCTCTCTTAAATTTAATCCACCATCCCCACCCAAATTTCAGACAGTCAAAAAAAAGAAAAAGAAAGCCTCTTCCAAATTTTTTTTGACGTTCTTTCGATCTGATCCTTTGAATCGAAACACAGGAAAAACGCAAGATGGAGGAAGAGGAGTTGAATGCCAAGCTGACGAGACGGGTCCAGAGGGAAGCGAGGAAGCAGCACAGACAGCAGCAGCTGAAGAGGCATCGAATGGCGCAAGAGATACAACGACAACTACAAGAGGCTGAAGTCAAACAAAGAGAACTGGAAGCCAGGGGCGTAGAGGTTGAGAAGGCCTTGAGAGGAGAAGCAGGTGAGGTTGAAATACCACCTGCTCATCAGTTTTCCTTCTGTTTTTCTCCCCCGTAGCTTCCTCCCCCCGCTTCTCTTTTATGAACACATGAAAGAGAGGGTATACCCCCTCCCTGAGATATTAAATATTTTAAATTCAGTAATTGAGAGTAAAGTTGTGTAGTAAAAGGCAATGAAAACAGAATGGAAACAAATCCAGTTTGTGTGGTAAATTTTTCTAATTGGTTATTTACATTTTATATTTAGGATGTGTGGTCAGTCATGAACAGATCTAAATAATGGTGAGCAGTTTTATCGTCCTGATTGGTATCTCTAAATATTCTGTGGAAAACTGTGAGATCAGTCTTGAATATTTTGTGAACCCCCCAAATTCTGTCCTGAGGAATATTTCATTTGGTACAAAACTTTGCTTTTTGTTGTTTATTTCTAGGGGAAGAGGCTGCCCCAGAGCAAGACTTGATGGCCCAGTGGTTCAGCCTGGTCAACGAAAAGAACGCCCTGGTTCGTTTCGAGTCTGAGTTGATGGCCCAGGCGTGGGAGCTGGAGTTGGAAGACCGGCACAGTCACTTGGAGCAAGAGATAAGGACGAGGCTGGCCGTGGACGGTATGTTAACAAATAGTAAACAATCAAATAGTTAACAAACAAGTGGCAAACAAACAAACAGCTTACACATGATAAAATGACAAACTCGGACGGATGATCAAAGGAAGATTTGTCAAAATTGATCCAAAAAAATATCATCTGGGACATAAGTTCTTGTCATCTCCCCCATCCTTGTAACTTTTGAATCACAGAAATGAATTATAATAGGGCAAAAGCAAAGGTGAAAAGCAAGAGGGATGGTGGGGTGAATGTACTTTTGATTCTACTTTAAAAAAGTCAATCATGTAATACTCTTTGTGTAACTGTCACAAACTTTTAGTCGTGGGATGTATTCAAAATTTACCACCCCACCCAGTTTAATTTTGGGATAACCTTGACCAATTTTACAAAAGGTCTGCAAAATTTTGACCATCATTACAGTGAGGACAAATAACACAAAAGTGTACACGTGAATCAACTGAATGGAATGAAAGGTGAAAAGATGGATCACAAAATATTCTTCTTTAACTGAGCAACAATATCCCTTTACCAAAATGGTACTTATTGACAGAAATTTATCAGATTGTCCTCCAGTTGTCATGACTTGGTCATTGCGTCCCTTCCGGTAGTTGCCACCTCCCCCTGGAGATCCCCGTTGAATATCGTTGTTTTCCCCCATTCTGCTGTCTTCAGATTCCAAGAAAAGTGAAGAGGACAAGAAGGTGGAGGCCTTGCTCCTGGAGGAGATGTTAGAGGTTGTGGAACAAAGAGATGCAATTGTAGCTTGGTTGGAAGAAGAAAGACTGAAGTAAGTCTAATATCTTTTATCTGCATTTTTTTTCTTTTAAGAATATTTTCAAAAGGAGAAGAGTGAGATGGACGCAGATACAGGAGAGGCGGTAGAAACCTTAGCAAATCACTTAAAGTGTGCCAAAATTTTTTTCTTTTGACCCTTTGGGCAAGTTGAAACCTCATTTAATCTTATTTGAGACCAACTTTTGTCCTCATCAGAGTTAAGGTTTCGGATATTCCCTTCGCTGTGGAATTGTTAAAGCAATTGTGATGCTTCTGTGAAGTGCAGTGAAGAAAATTTCAAATGCTACTCCAGTGCAAGGAATCTCATGTATAGGATTGCTTTCGCATTGTACTTTGTAGTTATTTTATTTTCGTGGGAAGGGGGGAGGGAAGAAAAGGGAGCGATGGCTTTTATATGAGTGTGACGTAAAGATTTTAGTCATCCCCGTATTGTGAAGGGTACAGGGGTTTAACCTATAACACTTCTACATCTCACTTTTAATATGTGCAAATCAAGTCTACTGCTATATGTGAAATATGCTCAGTTATATTTTAATGTGCCTCGATATTTCTTGTCTCTAAATTTCATACACCCTGTCAAAAGTAGAACATGTTTCCATGTATGTTTTGCTTTACTTTAGTAACAGTAAAGGAACCACATCTCCTTTCTCTTCTTCCGAGTAGTTTGAAAAAAAAAGAAAGGTTGGAAAAGCCCTTTTACCCCTTGCGTAGATTTCAAGCTTTAGGTGACATTCTTCTTTGATTTTCAGTCCAACTGAAAGTGAGCATGTACTTCAAATTCAGAGAAGAGACTCCCTAGCATAAAAAGATGGTAATATGAATAAACATCAGTTTGCCCATCGCATCATTCATCACAGAACGCCATCCAGTAGATTGCCATTTATGTAAAAAAAAACTGGCATGACAAACTCTGACGCTGAACATTTCTATAGACTCTATTTGCTTTTTTCTCTCTTTTTTTTTGTTGTTTTTATTGATTTAGTGAATCATATTTCTTACCTGTTTTTGATAAGTTATCATTTGTCATTTTTTTATTTCTCATTTTCTGACTTGGACCAGCTTCTTTAAGCTACTTTTCATAAAATGTATTCTCGTCCAAGACATTCCTCACATTCTTGATTCAAACCTTTCTTACCCCTCGATTTTGTGGCAAACTACATCTCTCCGTTGGTATTTCTTAGTAATCATTGCAATCGACATCTTACCCCTCAAATTTTTCCTTGGTGTAGACATTTGCCATAAAATCTGCTATCACCTATCCCTGCCTTGTAGTCAAATATTCCACACATATGTCTGTTGAAAGGAGGGTAGGGAGTTATAAAATACATCTTAAATAGCTTTTTGCACTTTCTCCCTCAAAATGGAGTAGAAGCATACCTATTTAACAGATTTGTGGTAAAAAATGAAAAAAAAAAAAAAAATTTTGTAAGATAGCGTCCCAGTGGAGAGAAAAAAAAAAATGTTAATTTTTAAATTCCTCTTATTTTGTAGCCTGCAAGATAATATTCCTAAATATTTGTTTTATGCCTCTGTCTATCTTTGCAACAGGAATGTTGTTTTTGAAGGCCATCAATGTCTACTTGCAGAGTCAAGGTAAACATTGCTAATCTTCAACCAAACAACATTCCAGATAATTTTTTGCCCCCAAAGAAAGTGCAAAAAAGTTATGTAAGATGTATTTTAATACTCACTGTCTTCCTTTAATCTGCATTGTCTCAAATTGAGGCATGTATTTGTGTGACTTTGCTCACATTTCCCAAATGCATCTTCTACATATTATCATGTCTGTAAGGTTTCATTTCTCATTTTATATCAGTCATTATGTGCATCTTTGGATATTAACAAATGTATAATTTAGGTCCGCGCGGCCCCGACGTGTTTGCAGTCGAGTGCACCCGCGCCAAAAAAATCACAAAAGTGACTGGTGGCTCTCCTACTCTATAGTCCTGGTTTCGGTGATGTCATAGCTGGCGCTTTCACGAATGTGATATTTCATTTTGAGCAGGAATTATCGTACAGGCGTTACAGGGCCCGAAACTGTGCTCGTGGATAAGAATTCAGCTTCTAATGATCTAAAGCTGTAAGACATAGGCTACAAGGCCTAATTGGGAAACGAGAAGTGTAAAAAAAGTAGTATTAGATTTGTTATTATTTACAAAACTTGCAAAAGAACATAAATCCAACATCTTCAACGCATGAAAAACAATCCTCATGAATCGTTCTCTTTTTTTATAGTTTAAAAAGTTTCAGAGGAATCATGACTCCAAGGAAAGAGGAGTCAATTCTCGATTCTCGACTCCCAGCCAGGAGTCGCGATTCTGAATGAAGAATTGTGGAGTAAATCACCCAAGCCTAAGTATAAGTCTCTCAAAGACAGGTTACATTACACTGTCAGAGGTTGGTCTTGAGGCACAAACCAGAACTCACCAGCACATCATAGCTCTGGATGTCTGCTGTCACAATTGCATCACATATCATGATTATAAAGAAATTACCTGCAGTACTGTGAACTTGGGGAATTCAATAAGTCATATTGACACTACTAAAATCAAAGATATCAGAGGAAGCTGCTCCGAGGGTTTCCATGAAACAGAGTAGAATATAACAGCCGTAGAGAGTAACATGTTTCAGAGTATGATGAGCCTTCTTCTGTGAAGTGCAACTGTGCCCATCACCACACTTAGTGGTGAATGAACCACCAGCCCACTCCGTTGGGGCATGTGTGACCCACTCAAGTGACCACATGTAAGATCTACACTCTGATCAGTCAGGTACATGTGTGACCCACTTTAATGGGCCATATATGTATAGCCCACACTGATGAGCTGTGTGTGCCACCTAGTGGGGTATGTACGACCCACTCAAATGACCACATGTGAGGTATACACTCTGATCAATCAGGTACATGTTTGACCCACTTTAATGGACCATGTCTGACCCCCTCTGATTGATGAGCTTTGTATGCCACCTAGTGGGGTGTGCATGACCCACTTAAACTGTAAAGAAACCACAACCATAAAGCAACCAACCAAGCTTGATCAGGAAACAGCAAAAGCCATACTAATTGAAAGAGCAATTACTTCCCATAAATTGCGTTTATCAGGACAAAATCTGTGTCGAGTGTGAAGAGGGATCCAACCGTCAACATAATTCCTTGTTTTATTTTATGTGTGAGATATTGTCATTGTTTTTGCAGGGAAAAGAATGAAGACCAGGATATTGAGAGCATGATGCTGCAGAAGGGCATCCTGACTGCGGTACATTGAGAAGGGAGGAAGAGGGCAGCAGATGAGGTTCTCAAGTACTCTGACTCTTGCCAACATTCTTGTCAGCAGGTTTTGGATGAAAGAATGAAACGTGAATGCAAAATGCCCTTGAGGTGATTCGAGAGAAAGATATAATCTAGCACCATATCCCTTGAAAAAGTTTTGTTTCAAAGAATTTTGTTTGTGTCGAGAACTTGGAGAAAGAGTAAACTTCAAGTCATGATCTGCAAAGAGATGCACATCGGTGTTTTCAAGAGCAAAGATTTCTAAGTTACTCTAAAGAAGGGTCACCCGTGTTGGTATCACTTCCAGTTTGTTGCAACTTACTTACTTTGAGAACAATTTAATGTCGGTTCGATTCCTTGGTACATAAATGGAACAATCAGGGTACATTCTGAAATCATTCTCCAAAAGCTTCCTCAAAATGTCAGGGAGGATGATAAAATACAATTTTTAATCCCAACTGATTTGCTTCAGGTTATTCCTGAGAGAAGATTAAAAGTAAGCATGTGTCAAACTCAGATCCAGTTTCAGAGCTCAAACAGTTTTGAGCCTCACTCATGTTTAGCAGACCTATAGCTGACTGTCCTAATGAGTGGCAGAAATAAAGCCTCTGAGAACCAGCTAAGGACTCCAGTCATAGACACACACCTCACAGACCCGTTCATACCAGCATGATATGAAAGTCACTTTGTTGCAGTATTCATGTCTCAACCATAGAGGAGAGCAGGCTAGGAGAATGACGTCATGCAACGGTTACTGAAGTCACACATGTAGCCCTTGTTACGCAAGTGAGCGACGACTTGTGTGATGAGCGCACTAGGTCAACCTATATTGCTTGCTCAAAATACGAACATTGCTTCCTCAAGTTGTTTGTCAAAGCTGCCAAAAATGCAGCAAGTAGTGTCGACAGTAGATGCTTATTACATCACACACTCAAAGTCAATTTCAAAGTTATCTTTACATACAGTGGGTATGTAGACACACTTCTGTAATGTCCGACCTTTTGGTGGCTGAATGGAAGCACCCTCACGTTTTGCTTGACATCACAAAACTTCACAAAACTCTGTAGTCTGTTTTCTCCAGAACAAATATCAATGCTCTGGTAGTCAAATGGAGGTAACAAAGCATTCTTTTTTTCCATTACCCATTTCCTTTGTGTCATTTAAACTCTTGTAATGTTGTGCTTTCAACAGACAACTCACCTTTACTTTCCCGCCTCATGTAATATCTCAAACAAAGGTTACTACACCCATTCAGGTCAAGACATCATTGGGGGAGAGAGGTTAGAAAGGAGCAGGAAGATTGGTTCAGAAGGAAGAAACAGATTGTGGGAGAATATTTTAGAAACTGGTTCAGTTCAAGAGCATTTCTTTTGGAAGCAACAGTTCCTCTGTGAAAACATTTTTTGTCCACTTTCTCATCTGGGTTTCCTTGTTACATGATTTTGCGTTTTGATTTTGCTTCTTTTTTTTTGTGCGCAATTGATAAAAATTGGAAGAAGTTATTGGGAGAATGATGTCATGCCTCCTGGAATGGTAATTTCTAAATGCTGTCAGAGCAGGCAAGATTGTGGCAGTGCTCGATTCATCAACCCCAATTGCAAAAGACGATTGTACTACCTGCCAGATTTTTGGGTGTCATAGTCTCCAAAACTGTTAGCAGGTAGATCATAGTTCCCACATTTAATTTGAAAGCTTGATTTAAAAAAAAAAAAAAAACCAAAAATCAACTTTGCAGTTTAAAGTCAAACTCAAAGTTGTAATAACTCACTGCAGGTACTCTCCTGGATGAATATGGACCAGTAAACAAAGTCAGCATTCTTTTCATGTACTTGGTATATCTATGGTATGTTCTGTATCTCTGCAGACCCTTCTTTTTCTTTCTTTTTTTTTGGGTTATCAAACTGCACCTTGGAAAACTTTCTTCTTTCAGGTTTTATGTCTGTTTCTTTTTCCTCTTTTTTTTTAAATTCCTTTTTTTGCAACTAAACTTGAAGCACAAAAATTATATATTTTAGTTGCAATTTTGTTTATGACTACTATTATCTTTTTTGCTCTTGAAGAAGAAAAAAAGAACATGCATTGTCAAAGAGTTTGAGGGAGGTGTACAATTTGTAAGCAGATTGGGGGAACTCATTTCCTCTCGTCTCTGTTTTTGTGATATTACTCGCAAGGCCAATTTTTTTTTGTTCTCTTTTTTGTTTTTGTCCTTTTGTTCTCTTTTATTTTATTGTTATTCAAGAGCTTCTGGTGAAGATTTTGAAGTTGTTGACAAGTTCTTGACGGTCAAAAATGTTAGGAATATTACAGAAAGAAGTGAACTTGTCCAAAACCATGGGCTTATAGGCTGGTTACTATCTTCAGTTTTGGTAGCATGAAGCAGTTAGAAGTTTTAACTTGCCTTGGACAGGACGCTGGTTTATCACAGGTCAACTCCCTTGCATCACTGGTAGGTACTTCCACAGTTGAGTTAACTGAGGCAGACAAAGTTAAATGCCTTGCTCAAGGACACAATACAAGGCAATGTGCTTTCTTTTGAGGATCCACCAGGAATTATTTTAGTGCGCTGCACTACAATCTTGGCATTATCGGTCAAACGGCAAATTCTTTTGTTGATCCTTGTAAGGCTCATAACGCCATCCTGCGCGTAACATAACTTAGCTCATACAAAGATGCATGCTCGAACTTTCAACAAAACCAGTAAGTGCGAACTATGGCCGTCTTCAAAGCAAAATCTACTGAGGAAAAGCAAATGCCACGACTACAAGAACGATTTAAGGAGTTAAAGTGATGAGAGAGCCCTGTGGATAAATATCCAGAAAATGCCGTGAAATGTGTTTCAGACTTTTTCCAATGAATTGATAAACCTGGAGTATCAGTCGTTGTTTCCAAATTGGCGTGCAATACAGCGCCATTGTGTTTAATGTGGTGTCACAGGATCGTGTACTGCTTCACCGGTTTTTAGTGGGTACAACATTATGTCCTTCTGCAGAATCATGTACTGCTCTTATATTCCATTTCAGTGGTGAAACAGAAAGCCAGTTTGACAAATATACAGCAGTACTACACTGCTCTTCATAGCTCAGAGCAGTGCAGTCTTGTGCGACACACGTACCTAGGATAAGCGTCAGCAGTTTTACAACGTTATGAGAAGAATCCAGTGCAGCGTCATATCAAAACATTGGATTGGGAAAGGGGGCCAACAGGAAATGGCACTCCTTTCCCCAAAAACGCTACTCCGAGGAGGAGTAGATCCACGAAGACTGACTTTCTCCCAACAACAAGGACTTGCCCACCGCGCGCTACAATTCTGCGCATTTGTAGGCAAATGCAGTTCTAGTTGAACCCTGGTCCTGTAAGGTTAGACTCTTGAGTTTTGACCACCAGACTGCGGAAATCTTCCACGGTAAATATTCCTTTGAACCTTAAATTACAATTAAAAGCTGCCACCGTCGTCTTCTCTACCGTGCGGCGTTTCTGCCGTCAGATTGGACCATTGCGATCCAATCCTTACATCTCGTTACGGTCTCATCAACCAAGATTGTCTTTCACAGATTCCAAGATGTCAGCGGCCGTCGTCGGAATGATCATACTCCGGCCTTAGTGGTCCTCATGAGTTTAAAGTATCTCCAAAAAGAAGTGAGAAATGTGAATCTGAATTGAGGGTCAGGGGTACAGTTTAATTGAATTTGTCATTTTGGATTTTTTTTTTTTTTTTGGTGTTCTAGAATTTGCTATAAGGGGACTATGGGTTGGACAGACTCACTCAGTTCATCATTTAAGTCTCCTTTTTTGGGGGGGTTCCTTTATTTCAAAGAATGTGCACTGACTTCTGGTTTGTGCTTCAATTGACGGTTTGGGTGAATAGCACGTTCTCAAGAGTAGCAGAATGACAGGAACATAACACACGAAGTTGCTTTTCGTGTTCCCCTTTCAAGTGCTGTTTTCTGCAACACCTCACAAACAAATTCTATGCATGAAAAGTTTCCACAGAACTGTAGAGTGAATCCGGTTCTCTATATTGTCAGAATTGCAGTTTTATACTGCCACTGGGAAAGATTAATTTCTTTGTAAAAACCAAACAATTTTGCCAAATTTTGATTGATTTTAGATTGTTTCCTTTGATATGCTTGGCAGTTTTTGTGATCGTTTTTGTCACGGTGTGCTTAAAATTCTGTGTACATTTTTTTTTTCCTGTTATCTATGAAAATGCCAGCTAACTTGAAATAAACGTGCGTATCAGGGTTTTGAAATTTTCACCACAAACATCCAAAATTCAAGGAAGTCTGTGAGTTAGAAATCTAACTCCTCGCCCACATGTTAGAAACGAATGGCGTGGCTGTGACCTGATTAAATGGAAAAATACTATAAATTTAATAATAAATTTAATATCGTTGACAGTTTTGAGGGAAATTCTAGCTTTCCGGATCTGATGAATCAACAGATTTGGTTTCAGTAACATACTGAAGAAATGAAAGAACACTTTGTTCAGTCAGGTTTGCTGATATTTCAACAATTTTTTGTTCTGTTTCAGTTTTGTAGTCAATTTAAAGCTTATTTTTCAGTGATGTTGTCTGCCTGCTATCCTCCTCCTCTGGATCTATAGATCACAATGTAAGCCAGTTGCAGGTTATGAATTTAAACGCGAAAGTGAAAAAATTGAAACAGTTACAATTAGCATCTCTCATACACAGCTTTTTCCATGGCTCTCCCTCCGTAAGATCATAAATTTGTGTATGTTTTTCTTTTTTATGCATTCAGTGAATTGCAGCATTTTTAGTCATTCATTTTCTGTTGCTGTTTGTATTTTAAACTACTATTGTCAGGATTGACTTGTTTGGAAAGTTGTTTTTAATCAACAAATTTCCTTCTATTGTGATCGAGTCTCCTCAAGTAAGGTAAATTTCTTGATTTATTTAAAGGGGAATAGGGTGTTCGTTTTAGAGAAGACATCCATATTTTTGAAATCAATATTTGTGGTTGCAGAATGATAGATTATTCAAAGTAAGGCAGGACAGTAGCCTTCTCTTCAAGAAATAAGCTCCTCACAGATAGAAATTCAGTTATTTGATGCTCAACACTAATTTGTTCACCCAAACATTTCAAAATTGAAATGATGCATCTTCCATTACTCATCCCATGCATTTGAGGAGATGAAGCTTTGGTAGATGTTTATTGATGAGACTGAATGGTTGAACGATGATTACCGCTATTTTCTTTGTTTGTCTTGGTGTATATAAACGCCCTATTTCCCTTTAGGTACAGTGCAACTGTCGAGACAAACTGTTGTAAATTTCTGTCTGCATATCTTGTAAATAGTTCTCCCCAGAGACACTTTCCAATGTTTGCAGTTTTCATATATAAGACAATGCATATTCAGCAGGCCTATTCTCATTCAACTTGGTGGGAAGATAATATGCTGATTCATGAATATTCACAAAGCGTCATAAGAAATTTCCATTCAACTGCATAACATCATACGATGTGCCATTCACATGGACATAAGGGAAAATTCTGCAAAAATGTAAGATCATGGAATTTTAGGTTAAGAGCTACTTTTTGAAGGCCATACTTTTCATAATAGCCTACATTTTCTAGTAGCTTCTGTCAATGTTATTTACTTGTGAGAGTATTTGATATCCATACAGTATTTCAGCCTCCACCTCCTGTCCCTAGCAAACATTATTATATGCAGATTCACCAGAAAAGGAGAACTTGAAGAGAAAAGATGGAGAAGGTGAATAAGCCCTTATGACAAGAGTGACCACTAAGGACATTTTCAGCATGTAATTGGATAGAAAATCAGGACAGTCAATCTTCGCATGGTATCATACATGTTTATGCCTTTTTTGAGAGGACACACCCTAACCCTGATGGTAGTTATGGTCATCTTAGCAGGTTTAGATGGAAAAGTTTTCCTCGAGACTTGATCTCAATACGAAACGAAAATTCTGGTGAGGATAATCCGATCAGGACAAAGTTAAGTACCAAACCAGGTGGAGGAGACAAATTGGAAAAAAATGGCAAAAAGTGTGACACTTTGATCATGTGACTAGTCAAGTGCGGGTGATGGAGAGAAAAGTGGAAGAGATGGCCGAGAAGCAGAAAGGTTTAGATTAAAGGTTTATGTTAAATGTGAACATTAAAACGACGGTTAAAGCAACACTAAACTGACAACCAATATTAAAAGTTAGCATCAAAACAACAGAGTGAAACTGCTCAGTCAACAGTCGACAGTGCTTGATGTTTTGAGTACAGGGTTAGTTAGTGTATTCTGGTGGTAAGGGACATGTCATTCACGTCGTTCATATTAATTAATGCTAATTAATGTAAATGTCTAATGGAGCACTGATCGTATGGTACGTCATAGAAAAGAGAAATGTGCCAATTGATACGTCTATGCATTTGCATAATTGTAAGCTAAAACTCATATCGTCAAAGAATTATTGGCTACCAAGTAAAACAATTTGTGGAATGGAAGTAGTGATAACGACAGCACGCGTGCAATTTTTTTTTTTTAAGGTAACAGTTGTCGCATTGTATGCTTTTGTCACATGCAAGTGAAGTGGAGGTCGAGGAAAAGCCTAGTCAATCATGGTTCAATCCAGTAATTCTAATTATAGGAACACAATTATTTAGCTAGATCCAGAAAATTTTATTCATTTATTCATAGATGCGGCAGGTGGGCGGAGAGAGATCATCACAGTAGATCTTTCCACCAATCAGATCTCAGATCATTGCAGCCTTTCGATCGCCACGTGAGAAACATTGGTGTCCACTTCATGAAAGCCATTTGTGCATGGCATGTTTCCTCTGGACTTGAGCGAGAACTAGAGAACTCCATATAATTGACATTTTCTTCTTCTTTTTCCTTTTGAAATTACACTTTTTGAGTGATGTATTTGAAGTCATATCATATTGATATAATGGTGACGTTCGTCAAAGTTGAGTACATTTCAAATGTTTAAGTGGGCAGTGCCTGCAGAACGAGGTTCGACCAATCAGAGAAGGAGATGAAACAAATTTTTGGCCTTATGGAGCTTTTCTCATAGTGCTGATGTGTTTCTTTGCGTTTCTTTTTTTTTTTCTTTTTTCAATTTTCCTTCTATTACAAATTTTTGTGGCTATTACTATAGGGAAGCAGTACTTGTCTACTGGATATTTTGTAAATGACGAAACAGAAATATTGAAATTGAAAACCTAAAAGTGTTTTCTTTTTTTGTTTTTTTTTCTTTTTAAGAAGGATGATGCCTTGTAGTCATTTTTCTTCTTGTCGTTAAAAATGCATATTTTCTCACATGGTACATATTTATATAGCTTTAAGTTATCGAAGAGTCCTATCATATGTACAAAAGAATAAAATTGTATTGATAAATTAAAACTGAAAATATAAAGGCGATGTTGCTTTATGAAATGCTTTTTCCATTGTCCATCATGTATTTGTTGTTTTGTATTTTTATGTCAAAAAAAATCGTTCTCTTTACTGTTTAATATTGTTACGTGCTTCCTTTGAAGGTGTGCCAACTTCGCATATATTTGCAAAAACGTGAAAGTGATTGCATGCATTCGTAGTCAAATGTAAACCATTAAAATTTCACAAAAGTTAAAATTTCACAAATTGTTCTTAAAGTTTAGTATTTCTTTTAACTGCACCAATCAGACAAGTTGCGAAGGGAGAAAAGTAGGTTTCAGGTGGTTAATCTGCCATATGATCACAAATTTTTAGAACAAAAAGGACAAAAAGTGCAAAATACTATAACTTCGTGGTTGACAGCTTTCAACCGTGCACATCTTTGCAACTAGCCAATGGGACCTACGCTAGTGTCAGCCTTTCTACCCGGCCTTAGAATTTCCTATAAATTTTGCTCTTCCAATGAATCCCTATTGTTGCTTGCCAAATTTGCTTTATAAGCCCTTATTCTTTGGTTTTCTTTGTTTTTCTTTCTATTTCCATGAGTTCAAGAACGAGGTGATCCCCGTTATTTGCATGCAAATTACCATTAGGTGGTCACTTCGTTAGTTCCTCGTGGCTATTAGTGCATCATAGGCATTAGGCACGTGCCAAGTTACTGCTGATAATGTTGCGCCTACTATATCGAATATACAACAGTACACTGATGTATCAAACACATACTACCCAAGTCGTAGCTGCTTGATTAGTACACCCACCTCACGCCCTCCTTAAAAGATTGGTAAGTTTCTTTACAAAATAAAGTGACTGCGGTAGTTGCCGATGAGTTGCATAAGAAAGATGTGTCCTCATTTAGTATCTGAGTTCCCTTCTGACTGAGCAAGATTTTTTCAAAGGGGAGAGGATTCCCTCTTGGGCCTCCTTTCCCATTGCGACAATCCTTCACCCCCGCCCACCCCACATCCAGTGGCGGAACCAATAGTTTCGATCAGAGGGGAGGAACGCGGCCTTTGTTCGGGGCGCCATATAATGAAGATATTTAATGCTCTTCAACTTACTAATAAGCCCTAAGCAGGTGGGCAAAGTCAAAGAGATATTGGAGGTGTGTGTGTTGGGAGGGGGGGGGGGGCGGTAGGCGGTGGGTCCCGACAGGACTATCTTCGGTTGTCGCGTCGTACTCGAAAGTTATTGGCTTTCCAAACTTTCCAGATGGCCAGAAACGGGGCACTTCGGGGCCTCTAAGTTGCATGTGCCCAGTCTTAAAATAAGGATTTTATGTCTGCAATTTCCAAATTAATGAGAACAAAAGTAAATCAACAAAAATGGTCGTACATATCACATGGGTTGTAATGATACAAGAAGCACAAGAATTACGCATCCTCTTTCATTTATTCTTGGAACATGATCATGGGGGAGGGGCCCCACACTTTTTAATTGGGGCAGAAGAGTCACAGGGGTGGTTCCCAAGAAGGTCAAGATACTCCTCGTATGCCACCATGGACCCAGCTATTTTTTTTCTGTCTGGGCCTGGGTCATGAATGAGAGGGCATTAACAAGTGTAATACAGTACGAGGCGTTAATTCAGTGTGCATATGTTGTATTAGCGGATCGAAAAGTTTGCATCAGGGGGTGAAGAGAAGTGTTAGAAGACTCCGCCAGCAACGGTTTGAGCATTGATTGTCGGAAATCTACCCCCCCCCCCTTCCCATCGTCGGAAATCACCCTGCCCATGCGACCTAATTAAACTCAAGGAAAAGGCACTATGTATATTTTCTTACATTATTGGGAGTTTTTCGCTTTGAAAGTGGATACCGCAATTTGCACTTTTTATTATGAATACTGTAAAACCATCATTTCCTGGAAGCGAAGGGCCCTGAAGTTTGTATTTTCTTTACCCTTTGCGTCCAATTTTTTCTCATTCCCATGTCTTTTTATCTTTTCCTTCACTTTTTTTTTCTTTTCCGTGAAAAACCGGAAATAGGCGCCGGTTATCCATTTAGGTCGGTCAGGGTGCGACCACCGTTCCCCAACCCCCGACTGTGTGGTAGCTCAGCCACTGGTCCCATCTATCACAAAATCGTAGATACGCTACCGTACTTTAAACATTAAATAAAACTCCCCGTCTTCAATTTCTATCAAGAAAAATGAAAAACGATGGGACCCCGTGTTTTCTTGTTTCACGGCACGCCTTCTAGGACGATCCCCGGCAATAACGACGTAACTGGTAGTTTTGAAGAAAAAAGATAAACGGATTAATAACGTAAGTATTATTGCAGTGTTTTGTTTGCCCAAGGGACTACACTGGACGTGACCATGTAGCGGTTTGATGATTATAGTCTGTAAAAGAATAGTACTCCAGTGTGAGGGGTTATAAGGTAATCCATTCTCAAGTCGGTAGGTGGCGGTTGTACTTTGGGGTTTGTTGGCATCACAATATGTCTGACGCAAAGGCACACAAGGTTCCAAACTCTGGTCGATCTTCACTTCTATCGACAATGTGACGGTCTGCTCGCAGCTTCCAAACACGGCCCGTTGTAGACCCCACATCAACAAAGATATGGGGCCCACATGACTTTACACCCACGATTTATAAGGGGTCCATATGGGCCAGACCAGTCTGGGCTGGCCCATATGGACCCCTTGTGAATCGTGGGTGCCAAATCACATGGACCCCATATAGATTCATCTAAATGGGGCCCATGTTGGAAAGTAACCTGGGTTTGTTGTTGACTTAGTTATTCTATTTTCGGCAAACATTTGAAACATCGATAAAAGTGGGCCGATACCTCGACTCTCAGTGACGGAGGCGAAATTCCAGGTGTGTGTGTGTGTGGTGGTGGTGGGGGAGCAGGGTGGGGATAGGGTGGGGGTAGGGGTGCTATCGCTTACTTAGAGGAAGGGGACTGTCTCATCAACTGGAAACTAAACGCTGCCGCTTTTTCGAGTGCGCATATTCTTGGCTCTTCACACTTGACAGCGTACTACGTTTTTGCGGTGATTGTACTTGTCTGGACAATTTCCAATCGGCCAGTGTGACGATTGCATCTGCTGTATTGGATAGTATTGCAAGTTTAATGGGAACCCACCTTTGCGTCACTTACTGCATTTCCGTTAAAGTTGCAGTGGCAACTTGAGTGTATTTCTCATGGAAGGGAGGGGGGGGGGGGGCTGACGAAGGGTCCATCATCAATTAGGTCTACACTGTAACTAGATTTGCGGGGAACTATCTAAGCGGATATTCACTATCGCTTGACGCAGAGCGTACTAGAAAATGTTTGGATAAAAATACCCCTTAAACCGCCGAAAGTCGTAATCCCAGGCAACACTGGACGCCCTGTCACTCCTGCAGTGCTCCCAAAATATTGCTTCTGAGGGAGTAGTGTCCCCTTCCCTCAGGTACGGCGTTTTTTCGATAAGGACTACGGACAGGGACGTATAATCCCAACAACGTCATTACCTTTTTACCTTGTCGCGGTGCAGGGGTGTATTTGGTATCTTCTGAATTTCCCCCCTCAGCCTATTACTGTTTCCACACCGAGCTACAAAAGCGGCATTTACTTCTTGTTCTCTTTCTTCGAATGCCAATTAGCGGTTAATTAATTTAAAATACCAATTATACAGATTCTGGGCATTTTTTTGGTCAGTAGCCGGATCCAATACCAATTTCATGAAAGCGAATTAAATGTACAGTACTCACCCATATCTGTTGTAAAGCAGACATTTGTCATTATCTCTTCATTCACTGTCCTAGCATCTCCATGCTATGAAGTTATGATTGAATATCGGGACTCTACATTGTAAATCCCTCTCCAAGAAAAACCACAGACACACCCACACATTCCCAAAGATGTCAATACTACCTATATGCTGCATTTGTTTAATATAAAGTTTTGTCCCATCTTATCATTAGACCGACTAAAAATATGTAGGCCTACGTTTTAAATTAAAGCTTTGCCAGCATTCATCGTCACCAAGCTAGACATGCACCTCGCTTGAAACAATTGAATTTAACAAATGTCACATTCTGTTTTAGTATCATGAAATCTCCATCATGATGGACCAATATCCGTAGACCTGTAACTGCAGATATTTGGGACTATATGAAGCAAGACAACGAATACTTTGCATAGCTACCTTTTGTCTTTGAAGAACCTGCTTTTCTTTATTTTCCCGGCCTTCCCGTGAGCCTCACCCACTCCCTCTTCCGTCCCCCCCCCCCCCAGCGGTCGTTCAACCCCATTCCTCCTTGCTGTCAAACTTCATCCTGCAATAAATAGCACTGAAGCAATAACTGACTCCAAAGTGAAAAAAATATACAAGGGGATGCAGGTTGTGTGTATCTTTTCAAATGTCAGCAAAGGAAGACAAAAAGAGAAGAAAATATTGGTTAGTAGGACAACGACCGACAACGACCGGAATAACCTCTTGAGGCGACAATATACTAAAATAGCTCCCTCAGAAAGTTTTGGTGTACCGCAAATCCATATTCCTTTTGTTTTATTGGCGGTCTAAAACAAGAGAGAAGATCCGGTATTTGGTAAGTCCGTGTGGTCCCCCTGTTACTTCCTCAAATTTTATTAAACGCTTACAAGCAGTTCTCCACACGACATTTAGGCTAATTCGCCGATGGCATAAAGTGTACACATATACAGACCTAACCACTTATCGTCAAGGAAATTTCGCCAGATAACAACTTACGATGTTTAGAAAGTTAGTCCAATTCGATTAGTAATAAAATAATTAATAAAAACAATAAAAGAATTTAAAGAATTAACGGTACTATCATTTGTCAAAATAGTAATAAGATAAATTACGGGGATACTAAATAATCTTACAGTTTTTTTTTTGTTCATTCACATCGTCTGTAGGATGAGGGGAAAAATATGTAGGCCCTAATTATGGCAGTCTCATTTTTCTAACATAGGCTGATACTGCGCTATCAGAAACGGAACGAAGCTAAAATGTGCCAAATTACAAACCGATGGAAGATATGTTTTATTTCATTTTCCACACTTGAAAAGTAAACTTTTAGAGTTGAGTGCTAACTTCCCAAATTATAAAGAACAATATTTTAATCAAAATGTACTTATGGTATTACTTTTTTGGGGGGACAATTTTTCCAAAATTTGAAAAGAACGTGAGAAAGTAATATTTTCTTTTTTAAATTTCCTGTTTGTGTATGCATCCAGTGTGAATTTACGTGAATTATCACTGTGTAATACATTACACTACTTGCAGTTGCTTTAATGTCTTACAGATGTAATATAGGTTTATATTAAATTTTGGACTGTCATGAAACCATATCTTTAATGGAACGCAAATGTCATTTTTAATTTCGTGTCAGATCCTGAGAACATAACAATACGAAGAAAAAAAAAAGAATACCACACAGCTGCAGAATCAGGCTTGTGATGTGATGTCTCGAATATTTTACTCAATATTTCCATCTTAATATGCTGACATAAAAACATCGGCGTCTGCCTGCCGTTGAAGTGACGTACTTTGATGCACACTAGCAAGGAGTTGTTTTCAAATATACAATTAAAACAAATGTAAGTCATTGACTGCAGACCCCTGCAATTCACCCTTTCCACACGGAGGGAAAATCTTGTCGCAATCATGTGGCGATTTGAGAAAGGACTAAGTTTGTATCTCGTCGAAGGGGAAAAATAACGAGAGATTTATCCTTCAGACGAATATCAGTACGTTCTAATAATGTGCCAGTACTGTTATCGGTCGTATACATTGCCACAATTTCCATAATAATGAGGTCATATGATAACAACAACGTTTGACATAAATCTCTAATAGTGCTTTAAAGTGATAGCGTGCGAAGGCAAAATGAAAAAAAAAAATGGCATTTCATCTCCAAAAATTTAGTTTGTCTTGTAATTGCACTATTCAGACAATTTGGGGGAAATAAATAGGTTTCAGTTGTTTAATTCTGCAATACGATTTCAAATTCTTCCAACATAACGACAAAAAGTGTATAATACAATAATGCAGTGGTTGACAGATTTCATTCAAATCAACTGTGTGCTTCTTTGAACAAGCCAATGGGAAGAATGCTAGTATTGAATATTCAGTTGATCAAAACAACTCAGTATCACTGAACGCGCAATGATGTGATCAGTCTATAGGTTATTTGTAAGTATCGTGCTTCCTTTCACCAAATACTACAATTCCCCATATCGACCAATGAGCGACGACTTGACCAGTATGTTTGTGATACACAAATGAGATCTGTCCTAATGCATAGATCATCACGTAGGCGTTTACAGTAAGAACAGTTGAATTTTGTATAATATGATATATACAATATAATTTCTGTTTTTACTTTTTTATGCCATTTCGTTGCATTTTAATGTAGTCACTGTCATTTTAGTTCATTGAATAATACATTCCGCCCATGAACATCCTCGCGTGAACCTATAAAAAAATAAAGCAAACATTAAAGATGGAGTGGAGTATGAGTTGAAAATTTATATCCATTGCCATTGGTCTGTTTGATTTCGAGTAATGGTGATTGACTGTTGTGCTTTCTTGCACAGTCTGAATTTTGTATCGCCAACAAAAATGTCAAGACGATTTTCATATTCAAACATCTGGAAGATGAGTAAGAAGTTCTCTTTCAGATTTTATGACGGGTGATCTTTTCCCCTACTTTCTCTTCCCTGAAACACTGAAGAAGAACAGAGGCAGATGACCAGTCGACTGCCAGTATCAATTCATATTTTATCTATAAGATCAAATGTATTTATTCTTTTTTTCTTTTGTCGCACACACGGAGCCACTTAAACTTAATCACGCACTTCAAGTCCCATTTGTAAAAGTATGGCAAAATCATTTCTAATAATCTTGTTTTATTTGTGTCTGTTGCCGGTTCAAACGTACCTTCCTTAAAATAAGTCAATGCACATAGTCTGAAAATGACTTGTTTGCCTGCTAAACGAGTTTAGGTTTCCATGTTGGGCAAACACATTAATTAAATAATCGAATTAATCTACGGTAGATGAACATGAACGAGTTCAGGTGTATTCGTATATAAAAAGACTTCACACACCCTTCCCCCCCCCCTTTTTCTGTTTGTTTTTGCAGTCATCCTAATGGTAGTCATGAATATTCATTATGCAATGGTCACGTGTAGAATCCAGATATGTGTAAATATGAAACCTCATTTCAGGTGTAAGAACTGCTCGCCATATGACGTCACGTTTTATACGTTGTACGTTTCTATGTTGTGGTATACGTGACGACGTCTTTTTTTTCTACGTGATGTCACTCACTGTAGATGAACGTAAACTTATTTTCTGTGTCTCATATCGACTTGGGTTTTTGTCACGAAAGGAAGAGTTTTTTATGTCTCCTGTGAGAGATCGAGTTTGGAATGTGATATAGGCGAGATCAATAATTAAAAGACACCGCCATCTTAAAGACAATAGATTATAGGGGGTAGGGCGTAATTTAATTTCACTCTTATGCCAAATATGTCTTAGTACCTAGGCCCATTTTAGAATATTGCGAAGTCAAATCCAAGTGTTTAATTTTATTGTCTTCCACTGCAAATTTTGTGTAATTATTTTCTAAGCTTCCACTTTTTGGCCGCCATTTTCATTTTCTTGCATCACACGCACTCATGCGACGTAATTCAACACTTCTCTAAGGCTGTCAGATTTCTTCTGATTTTTGTCTCAAGTTTTGCCCTATATTCCCCAACGATTGACGGTTTACTTACTGATTGTGGTGTCTTTTCGACATATTTCGAGGATATTCCTAGACATAATACATGTATACAACAAGGGATTAAAAAGGGAGTAAGTTAACAAGAGGTAAAAAAAGTGTTGTCCGAGGTAGACAGCTTTCTGAACATTGTGTTATACTCGCAACACTCTACAAATTAATAGGATTGTTTTAAGGGTTACAAAGAAGTAAAGCAAACAATTGTCTCTCGTCAACATGGATTGGACATGACAGATTAAGTGTCCTATTTCCGAATTTCCCAAATTTGTTTTGACCAACAGAAATAAAAAAAATAGTGGTTAAAAAAAGAAAAACAAAATGATAAAAATGCAAAGAAAAAAAGTGAGAGCAAACCATCCATGTGGAATATTCCTTTTGGCCTAAAAAACCAAAATCGAAAAGTTGAATGATCTAAAAATATTACGAGATGAATGACCGACATAATGCCCTACTTTTCAAGTTTCATTTGTTTTAGTAAAGACAAAAAAAAACTTGGTCGGGACGCTAGGGGCACCCTTTTTTTAAGTATAGCTCTAAAAAAAATGTGACGTATGAGACAAAGCGTAAGAAATGATAATATATGGTTTTGAATTGAATGCATGGAATGATGGCGTTGACTGTAGCAGGCGTCAGCTGACTTAACTCTTTTATTGGTGGTGATACCCGTGGGGAGGAGGATGTGACGTATTGGTGGAGATTGCAGTGCTTAATGTAGTAATCTATACACAGGGAAGAGAGCCTCCATAGCCAAATAGGCATCGGAGGCGAGAGAAAAGAGGAAGAGGGGGGGGGGGGGGGGGGGTGGGGGGAGAACCCAAGAGGAGTAGGCGTGGTCATTCGATTCCAACTTGATCTCATTCTGGGAAATTTCGGCAGAGCCGGTCAGAACCCTGTTGGTTGGACATTACCTGCTGGAAGCAAACCCCAAAATTTGACTCGTTGTATAATAAACAATGTCTAAACATTTAACCATGCAGCTAAATTTGAAGGGCTTTCATGTCTTCATATATTTATTACGACCAAACATAGTGTTGGGCAAATTATTCCCCTTCCCTCCCCCTTCCACCCACAGGAAAAGGGGTCTGTTAATCCGTCGATAGCTATGGCATAATAGTTGATGTACCAAACTGCGGTAAAGTTTCGGTAACTTCTATTTTAAAACCGAGATCTAGACAAATCACAGATTTGTGGGCTTCCTAAATGGTATTTTGAGAGTAAATGTCACGGCTAAAGACAAAACAGAGGTTAATCAAATAGGGTTGACTGAAGTTGCCCCCCTCCCCCCCAAAAAAAAATGTCACTCGGTGTCGTCACTGTTCGGTGCCTTTATTTAATTGGTTAATCGATGCTTAAGAGTCTCAAATATATTCTTTACCTATCACAAAGCCATGATGGATACAGAGAGGCTTTAAATTGTAAGTATGCTGACATTTAGATATGCTGGATTACTGACCTACGGTAGAGGCCAGTATTTCACTGGATGTATGTCACAAAATTTGCCAGAGGGAGTTCTGTGTGACAGAAGGGACGTTTTATCTAACAGAAACGTCCACGAATTACAAATTACTTTTCTCAGTTCAGATATGGTGGAAGATTCCTATATTTTTTTTCCTTCTAAATTCGTTGTTGTTTTTTTTTTTTCTAAATGTGTTTAATATTAGATTATCATGAATTTGGTTTGATTATCTTGAACTATATCTGCATGATACTTGTCTAACATTATGGTACTCTTTGTCAAAATAAGACTCAGATGATTCTGCGTTCACATGTTGTGTATGGTAGGTCCGATCATTTTTCGAAAACCACCGAATTAAATGCAAGAGTGTTTGTCCTGGCTCAGTGAGGGAGGAGCAAATAGAGAAAGGGAGAGAGAGAGAGAATGATGGGAGGGGGGATGGATGGGGTTGTGCGGGAGAGAATGCAGTTCCACCGACCATTTTTCCCTTCTGCTTTTCATTTATCCACATCTTGACGTGATAAATGAAACGTAATACACAATGTCTCTACAGTGCATCCGTAGATGCCACCTTCCAACTAAGCTTATACTTGTTTCATCGTCCCTTTGTGTTCCTTTTTTCACTGCCGAATGTGACTTGCAAAGGCGCCAGTGGTCACAAGTCGGTACCCACAAAAGAAAAATATGCTCTGGAATGAATACAACGCGCGGATTGCACAAAAACTTATGGGAATCAACTTCCTGTCGCAAAAAAAGTTTCCCTCTAACAAGGTTAATAGAAGTTACTATAACACAATCTGGATTCAGTTGATACATCAAAGTCTACGCTAGAGCAACTCTGTTAGCGGTTCTCAATCTCGGCTTCTTCACGAACACAGTTGTTCTTTGCGGAACTGGTATAACAGTACACGGTATACATGAACTTTTTTGGCTTTGATAATGTTATGAACGTGGAGATGATGAGCGAGGGTACATCGGGAGAAGCCTCTAACTATTTTACGGTCTCGACCGATCCGAATACTGGCGTAACGTACCTGGAAGAGCCTGTAAACGATGACCAAAACCTGCGAATAACCGACGCAGGAGGTTACCCCGATCATCATGGTGGGGCCAATACCGGTGGCGGCTTCGTACAGGAGGGATCATCTTCAGACGCTAACGGTTCCAGCGGTACGTCAGTGCCGACTAGTTCGGGCGACAACCCCGCCGAGGTCATGACCGTGACGGGATATCCGATCCCCGTCATCCAATGGAATCCACTGCAGAATGCCGGGACGTTGTACCTGATCAGAAGTAGTGCGCAGACTCAGTCACTTGGCAACTCTGGTAGTGGTGGAGCTGTTGTCGGTGGTTATAGGGGTTCAAAGGATCAAAATGTACAATACTACGCTCCACCAGTGTGCGACCAGAATTTAATGTGTGTCCCACCGGTGTCGAATGACTGTGGGAACGTATTCAAAGAAGCGGCACCTTCGTCTTACTTGGGTGGATCGTCGGTGCAAGGATGTTCCACCTACTACCGCGTCGCGAACGACAATGGTCAACATTTTCAGGAGCTACCACTGAACTTGTCTACCAACACCATCAGTAACCAACCACAGCCGATCCCGGCATCGGACTACGGAACCCATCTGCAAGAGTTTGCCAGATTCGCGGTAGACCAGGCGGATATTTTACCGGCACCGTCCGTTGTCGTCGCAGCTCCCGAGGCGGAGTGTAACGCCGAAAAGCAAGGAATAATTAGAGAATCATATTTACAAACCAGTTTACAACCGTCACGGGACGACGACGGCAGTGTAGCCGGCATGTGTTCTGGGGAAACTCAAAACGTTTTGGTGGGGACAGATACGGGGAAGAAGGTCGACATTTCTTCCGGTGAGGGGGAAATTCTTAGAGAGGAAAAAATCGAATCTAAGGGACGAGCTGACCTGAATTCGTCCAAAATAAAGCTGGTGTCTACCACGGCAGGTTCAAAAACGCCGATGATTCGTGAGCCCCCGACCGTTACTCGTCGCCTGAACTTGTCGAGCTTACAAAACGTCTCGTTTGTTGGGTGCAGTAGCAGTAGGACCGCCTCGACGGCGACCGCCGCAGCGGATCCGGTCGCTGACGTTGGGACTAGAATTCTGCAAACGTTGTCCGATTCTTCTTGCAAAGTAATTCCTCATTCCATCGTGAACATAACCAGTGGAAATGTGACCGCGGAAAAAACAACGACGAATTTTCCAATGCCGGTGGGCCCGAAGCCCGTGTTAGGATTCTCTACAGGTAATTTCGGTAGCAGTACTTGTAGCCTCGGGGCAGGCGGAATGACCACCTCCCTTTACCCGGTCTCTTCGGCACTCCCAGTGTCTCTACCACCGCTTTCTGTGTTTAAGGCCCCTCTACGATTTGCGCCCCCCACTGTACCGCTTCTTCCGTCCGGATTACACGGATCTCGTCAGCAGGCAGTCAGAACTCGGGTGAACAAAAACAGAAAATCTTCCCTCCCGAAGGAAAGAAAGAGGAAAAACGCGAGAAGTCTTTCGCCTTTATGTCACGAAAACATTCAAAATAGCGAACTGAACTTAGACGCACTTGGACGAAATCGCGTTGATTTGAACGCCAGGGAGAGGGAAAGGGTGAGCCTTTTAAACCACGGATTCGAAACTCTGCGAAGAGTTTTGCCGTGGTGCACCAAAATCGGCAAACGGGTCAGTAAAGTGGACACTTTACGCGGAGCGATAGCCTACATCGACTTCCTTCAGAGGTTGCTCGAGGAGGCCGAGGACGTTACTGCGTTCCGCCCCGTCAGTTCCGGTATGTAATCCTCTGACAGTTTGCATGCTCTTAACCTTAGGCTAAGAAAATCGCCAATGATGCAGGACCCATAAATACCATATCAACCGTGTGCATACGTCCATCCTTTCTTTCGGTAAACTCATTGAAAGGAATTTCAATACATTTGCATCTTTTGTTATCTGTTCTACGTTTCCTCTGACCAATCGACTATTTGGTAGAATATTTAATACGCCAATGCATTATTAATTATAGTGTTTTTGTTTTTATATACCAGTGGTAATAATCGGCTTCGATTTCTTCCTGATAGGTTTGTCTTTCAAATTAAAAGCAACAAACGAGCATCGTACATGCAAAGACTATACACACAAATTTAAGAAATACGGTGTTTAATATATTACGCTGTATTAATACTATGTACAGGTATGAATTTTTGAATGTTTCCTTCATATCCTGAGCCGCAATAAAAGTCTATTGACTATTTTATCTCCAAAAATTGTCCTTCCATAAACTTGATCAAAGTTTAAAGAATCTAGACCAAGAAAAAAAAAACGTAAACAGTGCTGTTACCGCAGAAACGATGGGCGATGCCATACGTTACGAGATTGGCAGGCAACTTGTCAAACTTAAGTTTGTTTCAAGGTAGTCACAACAATTTGCAAACCCAAAAGCAACAGGTAGTGCTTACAATATTTAAAGAAAACATCAAATCTGAATTAGCTTTTTCTTTTTCTCGCAACATTTATGGCAGAAAAAAAAAACGAATAAAGCCATGAAATATTGGACTAGATAGTAATTAAATCTCAATAGTTTCCAGTGATATAAACAGATGCAAACTTATCTAGATTGGTGGTTCACGGTATCCAAATAATACACGAATTGACAAAGGGAGCCAAGTGGAACCTGTAATTAAAAATCACAGTAATTATTCAAAATTTATTGACAATTGATATGATAATTTCAAAGTTGTTGTTGATAAGTCGTTTAAAAAAAAGAGTATATATACTCAGCTTACATTATTGTAATGTTACTTGTATTTTTAGACAATTTCTTCATTTTTTCTTAACAATGTACCTCATAGCTTGGTGAAAATACCTTGGGCTGACAAATAGCCCTGGGTAAATCAGACTTCAAAGTTTAAGGCCTGGACGTGGGGATGAGGATTAGGGGAAGGTGGGTGGGTGGGGGTGACTGGGGGCGTTGAGGCGCAATCGATTCAATACGGATAGTCACAAAACTCTGTAAAGAGAGCAGATAATTGAAGAAATCGTGTGCGACCCGGAATGGGGTAGCGATACATAAATTTGTATCCCTAACTCGTTCCTCATAAATGGAACAAATTTGTCGAGAAATCACGTAAGTGATATTGCATAATGCTGTTATAATAGGGCGCTGTTAGATATTTCAATAAGAAAAACGTTAAGTTTTTTTTGTGTGTGTTTGCTTTGTATAGTTGTCGGTATTGTCTTTTACGTCATAATTTAGGCACTTATTTAACGTGACACCGTAAGTTTCACTCACAGTGCGATTTCCATAACATTCGGTGATGTTGACGGATGTCTCGTACGTCGAACTTTTATAACGTGCTGAACTCAGCGCAGTCGCTATTCCTCATATATGTGGGATTAGAAGACGGAAGCCACAACGAGAACCAAAGAAAAGAGGTAATCTGGTTATCATTTCGTAGGATCACAGATCCAGATGTGATAATTTAAAAAAAAAAATGAAATTAAAGATTCATCCAAACATAAGCTCCTGAAAGTTGGAGACAGCATCAAACAAACATGCGGAAAGGGAGTAAGGAGGGGTAAAAAGGGAGGACACGGTGTTTGCTGCAACTGCACATGAGAACCCATCTGTAGTATATTTTCGAAATGTTTGCTATCGAAGGGCTACGCAGTGAGTTCTAAGGTAGTATTGATAGATTCGAAGTCCTGTACCGATTTAGAACAAAGGTATCAAATCTGGTGTTTCTCTGCCCTTGAAGGTGGAGGTTTCACATGTACGACGCTGTCGCGTGTATGAAATTTACATTTCAAAACTGTATGTGGAAAAGTAAAGTGCACATTGCAACCTCAAGTCAGTTTATAAAACAAACGACAGAACCGATATAAAAAAAAAAAAAAAACTGATCCAATTTTTTGCCCCTGCTTTGAAATTCGAAATCGATGTACTTACCTGTGCTTGCAAAGCTAATATGAACTTATTTATTCTATAACATATTGTCAGTGCTTTTTAAGGGGGGGGGGGGGAGGGACCTGGCTGGAACGGGAGGGAGATTTTCCTTCAATTGAGATGAGGCGTGAGTAATTAAAATGGATCTTTGACTTTCTTCAGCAATTCCTAGTGTAGATCGTTATAGTCGTTGGAATCTCAGAGTTAACCATCAAAACTAATAAGCCTCATAAAAGAAATAGCTTCCTTTACTTAGAATCATAATTCTTTCCAGTTTGAATTGTCGTTAAACGATTCTGTGAGTTTCTTCAGTATATTGTTATTTTTTTTCCGTACTTATCATTACTTATACTTGTCCATGGAATTTGCTTACTTCGTCGTAAGCCTATGCAACGAACCCAGTTGGTCAAACAACGGTTGTAAACGACTTACTATCGATGAGGAAATTACGATAAAAAAATTATATGATGCACTTTAAGCTAAAGCGTTTTGTCATTCACTTCATTTTAATTCGTTTACTGTTTACATGCAATAACAAACAAAAATGAAATTTATATTGCAGGCACAAATTGGGCGGGGAGAGAATGACTGTGTATGTGTTCGGGTGTTTACTTGGTGTTTACTTGGGGAATCTCCATTCCCTCACCACCCCTGTCCATCCCACTGAATTTCTTCCGCTGTATTTTATGAGGGCATTTTTATCGAAACAAATATAAAAATAACGTTATGACCATAAATTGCACCAAACTTTTTTTTTTTATTAAATCTGCTGACGAGATTAAAACAAAGAGAAAAAGATAAATAAAGAGAACTATGAACTTAGCATTAGGTATCTGTGTTGTTTTAAAGGAAAATATATGCGGATCACTTCCAATCAATCATTAAAACAATACCCGACGACTGAAAATTGTGACGTCAGTCTGTGACGTCAGAGTGGTTGACTCATTTGCGTGGTATGTTTCAATCGAACGTAAATGAGCCCCGAATCATTGAGTCCCATGGAAAGCCGAATGTGACATCGACGCACAAAGGATCGTTTACAAAATGCGATAACATTTAGGTCAGAAAGGCGTAGATATTGTCAACAGTTTTATCAATTTTATCTTGTTGTCCATTACCGACGACTTATACGTAAACTATGATTGTCGATATCCAAATGTAAGTTGTTATCTAAAAAATTCTGCCATAGGTCAGCTAATAAATGTATAAACTATAGTTTCCAAGGTGTTGTGCTGAAAAATACGATGGAAAAAGTCATCATTTAAAATTTCATCTACCTTAGGTGATAACTGCCTGAATTCAAATAGATTTTTATCAATTTAAAAAAAATAAAATAATAATACAAGTTTCCTGACGCGATATTCATGAACGTTTTACAATTCCCGGTGTCGTGGAAATAGCCGATTACAGAATATTTAAAGATATTCAAGATTTTTTTTATGATCACTCAACGTTTGTCCCCGAGAAAGATGGACGGAGAGGGAATTGAGGGGGGTGGGGGAGGGGAGCGCGCATGATCCCGTGAATATGACAGCGACACATAAAGCTACAGGAGAGTAATTAAATTCAATGTTCTTGTATTGATAGAGACAGGCAGTACCATAAGAATGGCCTCAAATATATAAGCCTGTCCTCATTTGATGCACGTGTATGCTTTTTTCTCGAGACCACAAGACTTAAGCGTGCAGTACAGCTTTGTGAAATCATCAATGTCATCGTATCGTGCAGGAAATGTCCTCTTGAGGTACTGATTTTGATACGAGGAATATCTGGTGGGTTTCATTTATGTTTGTTGGATAGCAATAACAGTCTATAACTCATAGCACGTTATGTAATCGGGATGGATTTTTTTTTTCAGTTTTCTACTCATCGGACCCGTCACACCTGTTTGCACACCGCTCACACGGAATTGGGCAGCTTTTGTCATTTTTTTTTGGTTTCAAACAGTAAATTGGAAAATAAATTTACCAAGGGAATCTTGTTTACATGAGCAGAAGAAAAAAGCTTTAACGTGTGGTGCTCATAGGGCGAGGCATCGTTGACATATATGACGGTATCTTTTAAGAGACAGAATCACATCGTGATGCAGAAAAAAAATATTGAGTCAACGCAACATTCGTATTGTGAATGTTTGTTTAGTTAGACGGGTTCATTTTTATATTTCTATACGTATACACATACAGTAAGGTAGGCCTAATATAATATAAACAGGACAGTAGGACAAACTGGTAAGTTTAACAAAGCTAGCGACCATACGAAAATAACAAAGAAAAAATAGGGAAAAAAAGGAAAAATAAAGAGGGCGACAGTGATCAGTCAGCATATTTAACATAATGACTTTTTTTTTTTTAAAGAAAACGAAAATAGACTTGTAAATTTCCTCTGTCCAATGGTATTCCTAGTCTCAAATTTTCGATTTGTTTTTGTCATTTTCGACGAATCTTTCCTCGCATATGGTGAAATAGTACGTTTATAATTAGCGTATAGTGAGTAACCATGAGTCGATCACTATTATGAGTCAACCACTGCGTTCCAAACGCCAGCAAAGCAAGTGTTGACGCGATACGATTCTAATGTAAAAGTGACTTGCAATGCATATTCCTCAAAAACGTAAAAAAAGCAATTATTTGCTTTGCAATTTTTGATTATCAAAGCCAAGATGGTACTTATGCTTTTGATGAGGCTTGCATGGTAATACTTTAGAAAGAAAAAACAACAGTTTTTTTTTTTTTGCTTACACACGTCTTTATTCTTAGTTGCGGTAATTGTATTTCTTTGCTATTTTTTTTTGGTAGTGATTGACTCAAGATTCCTTCACAGACAATGCGTTGTGTATTGCAATCTTCCTTTCAAAATTCATTTTCTACGGATCCCTCAATCTAGATTTCACCAAAACATAGCTCAAAAGAGAGAGAGACACCTAATCAATTATTACTGACAAGTTTTATTGATTTTTAGTAAATGTTTGGATATTTTATGATTTTAATGTTTGTTATGTGATCGACTCAAAGTCACATGTTTTTGATTGGCCAGAACCGGCATTTTGCCCTCAAATTCAACCCAAAACCCCTCCCCCACGTTGGGAATCTGATTTTGGACACGGATCATTTTGTTCCACTCACACTGTAAAGAATGTCTGTAAATTTACAGAAAATACAACAAAGAAATAAATAACAATTACAGAAATTGTCTGGAAACTGATTACCAGAACATTTCTGTATTCCTTTTGCTTTTCTTTATTTTATTTTCTGTAAATTTACATTTTACATTTTTCATTTTTAACAGTGCACTTTGTTAACAAATGCAGTTATCCCAAGCATGTATCTACATATTGCTGAACAATTTGGTTCATTGTTGTATATATTCTTCCGTCATTCATAATGCATGTAATTTATGATCCATCCCCCTCTTTAAACTGGTCCAACTCATCTTAGTCCTATGCTCTCTCAATTTCTCCCACATCATTTGATACATTACATCCTCCCAACCTCTACCTCTCTGATTTGTTACCCGTTTCATTTTTCCGTTCTTTTTCAAGTTCAATTTCTGCACTCCCAAACGCAAAATAATCTATATCTATTTTATGTTAAGGTAAAATTATTTCAACGGTACCTCATTGATTTAGGGTGCCATTGTATGACATTTAATTGAATTTTTATTTGCATTGAGAAGAGGGCAGCTTGCCGTGTATAGCTACAAGCAACAGCAGCTTCCTGAGAATATGTAGCTCAAAAATAAAAAATGCTGACAATTGCTAACCAGGGATTGCCTAGCGTCTCTCTGGCCCAACACGCATGCCAGGATTCTACATCAGAGGTGGGGGACCTTTTCGAAAATCGGTCAAAATCACTTTGCAACCCTGAAAGGGCCGCATTTTAACAGACAGGGAGAGATAATGTTTCACCTTCATTCCCATCCAGTCACCCCCCCCCCCCCATTCACCCCACCAGCGTTAGTCAACCCTATCCACCAATCTACATTGACAACATATATTTTACTTCCATTTTCCTCGAAAGTATGGAGGAGCTATGTTTGCTAAAACATCTTTCCCACCACCTGTTCTGTATCTTTACTGTGTATAATGACGTTGGTTGGTTTTCAGTTTTACCGATCTCACATGTAGGTCCATAACAGTATATTACATTTAATAACTATACTTCTAACAAATTTGAAACAATTCCTATCTTTAACTCAAACTGCAAGAATTCAAATTACTTTTATTTCTGTGTTCTGCTTCTGTTTGTGTCTTGACTATAAAGTGAGGGAATAAACCGTTGACGGGCTACAAAGAAAACAGACCAGTGGATCTGCCTCTAAAGTTTCTTAGCTTAGGTCATATTAAAAAAATACACGAAAAAGCCCCTTGCGTGAAAGCACACATGTAAAAAAGTAAGATAAATGAAAAAAATCATTAGAAATCAACATACATCAAGACGGTTTATCCAAAACAAACCAGGTAGGTTGCTGCAAACGTTACACATTAGATAGCATATTCTTCAAAAAATATTTTTTCTTTATAAAAAAAAAATGTTTCTAGAATAAGCTAAAGAGACAGGATTAACGTTACGTTGTTGGTCGCTATAGACCCAACCCTGATGGCATAAAAGGAAAGTTTGTGACTTTAGCTCGGGTAATCTTCAAATTCCATTCTCTGTGACCCACTCCTACTAGTAATTTTAATTGAGACCCATTCTTTGTTCGTTTTCGGGGTTCATCGTCTTTTCGTTTATGCACACTGCTGTAATATGTCAGTTTAATTATGAACCAGACAATAAAACAGTCTTTTGTTTACTAATAAAAAATATCAAAAGAAAAAGCAAAGATCTTCTTTTGACCTACCTGTTGCGTGAGTGGTTAATTAATGTAAAAGTAAAAAATAAAACATAAGGCCGTCTATTTGTTGTGTATGTTTCAGTTTTCAATTAAAAAACAATCCACGTATTGTTTTGCGTTCTCTTCTAAAGTACGAATAATTCTCTCTCTCTCAAGAAAATCTTTCAAAATCAGTTGTCATCAGTATTTTTAAACATCCTTGAAACTTTCCAATCTAATTAAGTCGCTTCCATAAATCTGTGGATAATTTCCTCGTCTTTATGAAGCATTTTTTTCACTCCCTTCTCTGACAGCTCCCTTGCAAAACTTGAATTTTTACTCCGATCTCTTTATTAAACATTTTTTTCTTAGCCTCGAAACCAATTACTGGACAAGGAAAAGGAGGACTTTAATTCATTTCATGTGATTTCCAAAACTAACATACCCGCAAAAAACGTGGCGTAGCTAAGATACTGCGAGCAATCTCTCACCGTGAACCATGGGTGGGGGTTGTCGGTCGATGGCCAGAGGGAAGTGAAATAATTTTCCTCTCAGTTTCTCCGCATTTTTATCCACCTCTCACCAGTTTAGCAGAATTTCTATGAAATGGTTGATACCAAAGAAAAAAAAAGATACAACACGTGGAACATGTAAACATGATGAAAACATACATAAAATGACGATTGTGCCAGGAGTTTACATAGCCCTATAACATAATACTCCCAATTAATGTATTTATCAACTATATGTATATATATATTTATATAAAATCATACAGGCACCTGTTACAAAGGACAAAATTTGTGTATGGAGAGAGAAAATAAACGCGAGGTGTCCGAGATTTTGGACACCCCCTTACAAAGGGAGGGGCTGTGTGGTTGATGTGAACTATCGCGCACTTTGGAAATGACCGTTAGTACTTCAGGGTCACCAAGATTTTCCCAAAAAATAAAAATGAATTAATTATGTGGGGGTTGGTGTGCACTCTGCTAGATCGACGTGAACTTTCAAGTACTATGCAAGGTTGAAAGTTTAGGTGAACTAATCTACAAACTTCGCAAAATAAAACTTGGAAGATGTATATATATATATATATATATATATATATATATATATATATATAGATATATATATATATATATATATATATATATATATATATATATATATATGTATATATATATGTATATATATATATGTATATATATATATATATGTATATATATATATATATATATATATATATATATATATATATATATATATATATATATATATATATATATATATATATATATATATTGTGGGCCTTCCGTTCTGCTTATCATTTAATAGTTATCACCATGCAGGAAAATAATTCTGCGAAACGTGACGGTTGATGATTCAAATCAAAAAGTTCTTTGAGGATGAGAATGTAGAAATGATTTCTCTTTATAGGTAAAATAATAAAACAGTGAATGTTTATTGAAGAGATGATGTTATTTTTTGCTTCTAAAATAAAACATCGCAATCTCTCATATCGTATCTTTTTGGCCATTTAATATGACTTTGTATCCCACAACATTTCGTTATTGTCTCTTGCTACTTATTTAACAATTAGTGCTGAAGGAGTTAACCTCGCTTCGTCTATCAAACTGAAGTTGGTTGAAAAGATTCTTGTAGGAATTTCTTGCTCTGGACTCTGGAGAACATACAAGGAGGGAAAGGGTGCAGCATCTTATCATCTGGAAATTTTGCCTCAAATCTTTTGCCCGATACCTCCCCACCCTAAAAAAAGCGTTTTTTTTTTTGTTCTTACGAGTGCAAGAGAATCTGAAAATTTCCCAGATTCAATTATCCTACAAATTTCTTAAGAAAAAAAAAACAACGTGGGTGAATACGCTTCTTTCCTTGAGCGACACCACACATCGTGCCTACCTATTTTTTTTTTCTTTCAGGTTTTTCTGATCTCCAAGTCAATGCTAGCGGTCTTTGTGACCCTGCTTTTTCTTTTCATTAAGTTCGACTGGTACGGTGTGACGGGTCAATGTAGTTATGGACAAGTATATTCAACCCGTTGAACTAACTGTCAATAAAGAAAGAAAAAAGTGCAATATACTTTTTACAGAGGTTCTTGCCCTACAAACTTTTTCGACCATAAAAACAATAATCGGGCGAGTAGTTTTACGCAATACACTGAAATGTTGCAATTGGGAACCATAGCAAGGAACAAATGGGCTTTTATATCCTCCTTGATCGTTATTATTTCCATTGTCTTTGGTCAATATGAGGCCCTCAAATATTACGTAACAACCGACTATACCAACGGCTTTCTTATGTATGTGATGAATAGTTACATTCTAGCCATATTTTCTTGTTGTGAACTTGTGATAGGCCAGGGGTGAGTTGGTTGGGGGAAGGGGTGTTTGATTAAAACATAAACTTGCATACAGACCGTGTCTTAAAGTATGATCGATCAGAAGTTTGTACTGTCACTTTTGACGATACAATTGTCTCATTTCGAGGCAGAAATAGACGAAAATTTCGCTGAATTTTAGCAATATTTGGATATTTTAAGGTGTTTGGTTGTTTATTTTTCTAGAAAGTGACAAACATATAGAAAGGATGAATTGATTATCTAGATTGAAAAATCATCGAATTTGTATTTATTTTGAATTTGATGAAACTACAGTTAGTTTAATTTAGTTACCAGTTATACATATTTTCATTCATTTTTTTGTCATTTATGTAAAATTTCTATTTTATGAAGGAAATAGAAATGACATACTAAAGATGTCAGGTGTATTTTCCGTATCTACCTGTAGTCTGTGGGTATTCGCATTTATGAATGGATTTGAGTAAAACTGTAAATAAATATGTAAAGCAGAAAATGAAAGAAAATCCCCCACCCCCGTCCTCTACAAGGAGCAATAGATAATTAAAGATTCTATAAATATGTTGTTAACATGAGATGTTTTTTTTTTCTCATGGTGATCTCCCCTTCCCAAGTATGAAGGAAGACTTGAAAGTCTGTCGTTATTCGCATGTGTGGATTGGGTACAGTTGCGAACAAATGTGTAAAGTAGAATGTGAAAAGATAATACACCCAAGAACAATAGATAACAAAAGATTCTGTTAGGACTGCTATCAACACGAAAGGGTTTTTCTCCGATGGTGGTCTTTATTTTTCAAGTACAAAGAAAGATCGAAAAGTTAATTGTTTGTTTTGCTATGCTTTCTCGTTGCTTGTGTGTATATGATGGTTGATGGGTTAGTGGGTTATTTTGACCTGGGGTACCCCGTTTTAATCCCATTTTGTTTTGTGTGTAAATTCATTACATGTTTAGACATTCAATTGAAATGAAATGATCGATCCTCATGTCGAAAAAATTTAGAATATGATTGTAGAGTACGCGCATTTTTCACGCGCAGGGATTCACCTTTAAGTGACAACGCGCACCAGTTGTCATTTTATGGGGGACTTACATTAACACCGTAGCCAACCACATCCTCTCTCTTTTTCAACCATCCCCTTAACGATAGTTAAAAAAAAAAAGAAAAAGAAAAATTACGACAGCCGTCACCCCAGTAAACTGTCCGTTGACTTCTAGGGTTGTATACACACAGATGACCTACAGAGAAGCTTAATATAGCTTACATCACACCAGAGACAACTCCCGCCTAAGTTGGTACGTGCATTGGTGCCTATCCACCTTTGACAGGGCCTAATCATCACCGTTTGTCCTTGGTCACCCCTCCATTTAATAAGCGTTACGTGCCGTTTTGTCCTACCGGTTAATTATTGGAGAAAGGGGCTCCTACCAAGTTGCCTTAATGACCCCATCAGTGATCGAGAGGGGGTCCTAATGGGTATGGGACTAATAAAGCGTACGGTAAGTTTCACGATGACGTAAGCTTCTCTTGTAGAAACAAGTTTTCATTCGTTATAACCTCCAGCCGTTTGGGAAAGGACGAAAAAGATTTTTCAGTTTTCCAATTTGCGTTCGTGTGTCGTACCTTTAATGGTCAATACTGGGTCTGCGTTGCATAGTTCGTTCCTGATACCAAAAATACCAAAGTTCCAAGCGTTGCCAAATTTTTGGACCAAATAACTAGACAAACTTTTGTATTTCAGCCACCCTTAAGTCCTAGTTGAGACCATGTGATTTTTTTGGTTTTATTGTACCACAGGGTCCATTCCTGTTCCTGCTCAAGATGTTGGTCTTTAGATTGAATCTCTGCATTACCTGCGACAGATCGATTCAACAATATGACGTAACATGTGGTTGCTTGCATGGGGGGGGGGGACCCGACATAAGATGACAGGTCCCGATTTCGAAAATGGATCCAAAGTTTTCACTAACGTACATTGCACGTGTGACAAAAATTCAGCATGCATCCCTGTTCAGAAACCCGCCATTGCCGTGCTCACCAGTTAGATACATGGTGTTTTTATGAATGTGCAAAGGAAAATATACTTGACTTCACAACTAAATCGTAGTCTATAACGAAAGTCATGTTTTGAGGTTATTCGAATACCCGACCGCGTGTATTGACTGCGGCTATACCCGTATCCGAAATTTGGAACCGATTGAAAGACTGGTAAAACACAACTCAAGCCCTGAGAAAATTTAGAAACCGCGATGCAATGCAGCAGAGTAAAACGATGGATGAAATTTAACGCAGATATATCTTTTAATAAACGAGAGGGATTTTCGTCACAGAATTTGCTACTCAAGTCGAACACATAACTGCCTATTCCAAACGAAGAAAGTGGTATAAGAACAAAGTTAATTACATGCAGATTAAAATTTAACTTTCTATTTGTGTGGAACCATCCACTTAGGGAGAAGATTAATGTTTTGCAAAGGACAATTCGTGCTGTTTTCGAGTGCTTTTTCTCCCCTAGTCATTGCAAGTTGATTGTTTACGCCGTTTTGTAAAGTGCGTGTTGCGCATTCGTGAAAAGTACAAAGATACTCAGTAAATAGAGAATGAAAAAAAGTGACCACTTCTAAAGAACCGAGGAAGAGTAAAAATTAAAAACTAAAAGACATAAACAAGCATTCTCACAAGACAAAAAAAAAATAAGTTTAAAATTTAGACAAAACCTTGGTTGTATGAAATTATTAGTGATTCATGGTTAAAATATTTCCGTTATTACATATAACCGAACCCTGTGGTCATTTCCATCGTTTGAACCTTAAACTGTCTTACTTGACCTTGGAAAGCAATTGGAAAAAAAGTTTGAGGGGTGAAATCTGCAAAAAAAGAAAAATACTTTTGAATTAAAATAGTTTTCATCTGTCATTCAAAAATAATTGTTTAATGTGTTTTGAATGGAGGTTGTATACGCGAATATTAATGTCGCTTTACGCCAATTTCTGCGAAGCCAATTTTGTTCTACGATATTTGCTCAGGTGGATACTTTCCTTTGGTTCTCATAACAAGACTCTCCCTAACTTCGACTTATTAGCGAAATTGTGTAAAATAATAGAAATCGCAATAACCATACAGTTATGGAAAATTTAATGTCAGGAAAAGATCGTATACAATCGTGATATGATCCTAATTTATGATCCTATTTTGATAAAGTTTCGAAACGTTTCACGAAAATGTAACCCTTTCAACAACAACAACAAAAAGCGGATTAATAATTGATCAAAGCAGCTGACGTCACCAGCAATTTCGTTGATCAAGGACCATTTGTTAAATTAATGTACGATATTTTAAAAAAAGTATGAATATTTATTGAGTGGCTAATTAATGAAGCCAATAGTTCTTCTTTGACTGATCCCATACAGGTGACTAAGAAAACTGGATGAGGGACGGTGGGGGGGGGGGGGGAGGAGGAGTGGGCTGACAAATGAGGTGATCGTTTTGATGATATTCGCCGTACCAGTGATGCTGTTACTTTTTAATGTCAATCCGGAAGCAATACGGAATACTTTGCGTGACATGTTTCAAATGAAAGACCCACGAAAAGGAATTTAAAAAAAAACCGAAAAGCAGAGAAATTTTTCAAATGTCGAAAACATTGTTTTAAATGTTGAAAGTATTTTTTTTTAAATCGAAACGTCAAAAGAAACGGAAGCCGGGTGATATTTACGTGATGTGTGCATAAGAGATCTGCGTTCGTGTATTCTTAGTACTACCGGTATACGTATAGCGTACATTGTAACGTTATGACATTACCTAAGGAGATGGAAGTTACATTTGAATTTCTATCATTATTCTGTTCTATTTATCTAGAAAAAAAAAAGGGGGATTTAATCTTCGAGGAGGCATGTAGAAGGATCATTCTTTTCTACTGGGAAAAGAGGGGGAATGTTATTAGGCCTTGATTCCAGTGACTCTTGGTTAATTATTTCATTCATAAAGAATTGGGATTTGAGAATTGTGATTGTGGGGGGCGGGGGAGGTGAATAGGAACAGTGTTGAATGGGAGTAGTTTTCGGTTTGTCAATTGTGTTCGGGATTTTGAGATGTGGAGTATTGTTCTTTATGTGCGTTTGCTGTTGAGCTGCTACCTTTTTTTTATACAATAGTAATTTGTAAACGACTGTAATGATGAGTCTATGAAATTTTGTGTCATTTTAATATCGCATGTTTTGTGTGTTCGTTGTGGTGGTAGCGTTTCTTATGTAAAACATTTTACGGTCTTTCAAAGGTAAGTTAAAGAGGTACGGTAGTTGTCACATACATTTAACATGCATTTTACAAATTCTTAATCCAAATCGAGTATAAGCATATCTCCTTATCAGAGTTGTGGTTAAAAAGTGATCCAAAATTTGTCAGAAAGTTTTGTCAGAAAGTGCCTCAGAAGAGAGGGGAAAGAAAAAACGTTAACGTTTTTTGCATTTGACGTGCCATCGATAATATTCATGAGTACGTATTTTAGTCTCCCCGATTTGGGGAAACAAATAGCAAACTTTTGTGTAAAACGCACACTTTGGGACGCTCCGAAAATATTTTCACGTTTGTAATCACGATTTGATCTCTTAATTTCAAATAAACTTATTTTGTGTCTCTTTAAGGTACGGAGTCAAAGATAACTCTCTTTCCGTGCATGGTGCCACTAACTGAGGGCGCACTGCCGGCTGTGTCTTTCGGGATAGGCAGGAGCGACGTCTGCGGCCTTCCTTGCGTTATCCAGTGCAATACAACCACGATGTCACCCTACGCAGGATACCTCGCACAAGCTCAACTCGCCAGGGGTTTGCACCGCCATTATAAAGTAAGTGTCCCGTTTTCGATGTTCTTGTCCTTGACCAAAAATATTTACCAAAAATATGAAATATTTTACATCATATCGTGCGGTAACTGCTTGCTAACACAAGTTCAATTTAAGCTAAATCAAGGTTACTTTTACTCTGACCTTAGGTAACTAAGGTAACATCAAATAATCCAAGGTAACTTTAAGCTAACTCCAGGTTACTCTTAGCCAACTTTAATGTTCTGTTCTTTATATATAAATTAATTTAATCGTTAATAAATGATTACAAGGCCAGACTTGTCTAGTATTTGCTCACCACTTTCATCTAATTGCTTCGTTCCTTTGTTTTAGAAAATTCGTATTTTCTTTCGAATCTCATCTTGTGTTTTATCGTATGTTAATCAAAATAACGAAAATTGATTGGAAAATTTTGAATTTGACTGAATTCATATTTCAGCAGAACAGACATCGTTCTGGTGAGGTATACTGAGTTCTTTCCTTGTCTCTCATCTTTCCTGTTTTTTTTTTCCTTTTTTGTTCTCACTCTGTAAAAGAATGTGATTTTGTTTCAAAATCAGACTGTTTTAAACTATTTTCACATGTGAAGAAGATGCATTGGCCCCGTGATAATGATATTCAGGCCACAGCATCTTTTACAACTTTAAAACCGCTGAGGATATTTTAGTACGAACTTGTTATTTCAGTTCGGTCTCTTACATCAGTGACAGTTTGGATTGTCTGTTTATTAATTAGTAAAACTCAAAGCCACGATGAAAATTGCGGCGTCTTTTATTTTATGTCATTCCATAGCGAATTCTTATAATTACAAAGGCAAAATTATATTTCAGTAAATTTGATGTTCAGAATAGCATGCATATTTAACTTTTTTTGTTGTTGTAATATTTCTTTCAGTGACAAAAAAGAGGAAAAGTGCCAAGGAACACTCTTAAAATTGTTGTAACTGTAACTTTATTTCAATCTCGCTATGAATAGATAAAAAGAAACATTACAATGAAATATGTAGTTAAAGAGACTGAGGAGTAATTACAAGAAGCTTTTAAAAGCTTGTCGGGGTAATCACCCCTGAAAAGGAAAGAAACAAAGCTAAATCAATATACAAAAACAAAGGGAAAAGAGAACGATCACAGCAAGGAAAACAAAGAGAACAGTAAAAAAACAAGGAAAAGAAACAAGGAAAAACGAAGAAAAATGAGTAACAGGTGAAATTAACCCTGTTTACAAACTAAATGGGTTCTAAGCTTTAAATAGAGATAGTGCAAGAGAGTAAAATATGTGCAAAGCATACAAAGAATTTTAGTTTTTAAAACATATTAAGTAACAATGACAAACCGGTAGAAACGAAAATTGTATTGTAGATAAGTTCACCAAAAGGGTTGCAGAGGACTTTTCAAATTACCACCTCACCCCATAGTTTCCGAGTTTTGACGGTCAACAAGCCTTTACCGCGACGGAGATATAACGAGGGCGCCATGCAATATTGATTTACTTACGAAGTTTTAACACATCAGGACCACACGAAAGCTTAAGATAGTCCATAAATTTGGAAAAGTTCATTTTGTTTCTCACATCGGGCGTTACATTTCAGGTTACGTGTAACAGACAGCGTGGTCACCAGGAGTTTTATATTTGAAAGTTCGCAGTGCTTATAGTTTGCATGCTTTGGATCCTTTGCACTGACAAACTGTCATATCTTTGATTTTCTTCTGAATACACCAACATGGCAAACAAAGATAACAGCTTCAATCATTGTTAAACCATTCAGTCTCATCAACTAACTTCTGCTTAAGCTCCATCTCCTCAATAAGTATGAATGTGATGAGTAACGGAAGATGCATCATTTGAAGTTTGAAAGTTTGGGTAACAAATTATCGTCGAGAAACTTATTTTCTTGTAAAGAAGTCAACTGTCCTTCTCTATTTTGTATGATCTATCATTCTATGTCCATAAAACATTGGTTTTAAAATACGATTGTTTCCTGTGAAATAAACGCCCTATTTCCCTTTAACCACCGTCAGTAGTTACCACAAATATGCAAGGACTCTGAAATATATTCTCACCTCGTCAAAGTTCTCATGCATCGCACAAAGGGTGACTGTGGCACGGGATGTCAGTAAAAACTATCGTTAATTGGCATTGTGCTCATGTATAGAACCACTATACCGTCAAATGGGCCCATACATGACGTTCATTGAATGCATCACTGTGATTGGCTGCAGCCTAACAGACTTCTGTGACGTAAATTCTGATCGGTCCTTACAACTCTAGTGGAACGCGCTGTTTTATCCTTTGTGTTTCTTTTGTATCGTTCTGTGTACATCAACATGTCTAAGACACATAATTTTTTTTCATTAACAACTAATACGTAAGCAATAAAGTGTAAGTGTAAAACTTTAATTTGAAGTTCCTCTGGTTTTCATGCAGTGAGGGCATGATCCACATAAATTTGAATAAAATCAAATTTAAAAATTCGTAGTATGATTTACGTTATCATATTGGCGGAGACGCACGTAATTTAAATTGATTGAATTTTACATGCGTATGTTTTTAACAACGTAGGACCTGGGTGACTCAAAATAACATGGTGCGTCGAGTGCATTTGTTGACTCCATTTAGAAGTCCCCACACACAGACAAAAAAGAGAGCATAAATTATGGCTGACAACAGATATGAAGAGGAAAAATAAAGAAAGAAGATGAGAATGGTACACTACTGAAATAATTGGTCATCAAATCTCATAACGTCATTTATGAAAAGTCTTTAGATTCCACGACATTTCAGCTCACCGTGGAAACATGATATCCAACGGAGATTTTCGCATTTGCTACTTTGACGCAATGCTCGTGCGATCTTTCTGGGCGCGCCGCGGGTGTAATCTAGTCCTTTTAATTCGATTTGCTCTCAAACGATTCTGTATTAGAAAATGTAGGCCTACGTTTAACTAACCTCGAGTATAGGCTACGGTTGGCGTTTTACAGTTTCATCGTCGATGGGCGAAGAAAAGGTACCCTGACCCCTAGTTTGAGGTCACTGACTCTCAGAATAAAGGAAAAAATGGAGGAGGTTAAGCATGAAAGGTAAAAATAAAACACGAAGGTGGTTGGAATCTAATTGGCGAAAATGTTTCATATTAATAGCTTAGAGCTATCTCGTGAATGAACGTAACAGATGCGAAATAAATGTATAGAAAGTTCGTGATATCTGGGGCTAACAAATGAAATGTGGCTTTTGTTGCAACAATGTTTGGAAACTTGAGTTCAAATATCGACACCGTTTTTCGGTTTTTAGTGGACAGTCGTTCACCGGACATCGTACTTTTTTAAGGTAGGCAAAGTATGACGGTGTGAAGTGACAGACCAGCAATATCTGATTCGAGAGGAGGATCTTTATAAAGAATGATGATGATGGTTAAGATGATGACGTTGGTGATAGAAATGATTAAAATGATTACGTTGATGATGAATATGTTTTATAACATTCATGATATTGATTGATAAAGATGATGATTGTGATGCTAATGATTGCGTTGATGATGATGATGATGATGATGATGATGATGATGATGATGATGATGATGATGATGATGATGGTGATGATGATGATGATGATGATGATGATGGTGATGATGATGATAATGATGATGATAATGATAATGATGATGATGATAATAGTAATGAAAATGATGGTATTCATGAAAATGATGATGACAGTGATGATGCCTGTATTGCTGATGATGGCAATGATGTTGATGATGAAGGCGATGATACTGCTGCTGATGATGATGTTAATGATATTTCTTTTGAAGATGAGAATCAGTTTCAGTCTGAATCAATCATTCCCATTTCTTTCATAAACGTCTAAAAATAACAAACTGAAAAGAAAAGAGAGCTCTCCACAAACTTTATCTTTACTCACATCACGTAACCACTTCACCAAATACAGCTATTCTCTTCCTACTGTCCGCCCCTTTCTGTCCCTTATCGAATCTTCCTCACCCAAGTACATTACGAATATCATTAAAACTGAACAGAATTAATCGATCCACAAAATAATGACATATTTAAGTATATCAACAGACACTTAGTTTAGATTTAGACATAGTTCAGTTTATAGTTTCCGTTAGGTCACGCGTGTGTCGGCGTCGAAGGACAAAGGCAATGGTTTTTATAATTGCTTTGTTTTTCACTTATAGATATTTTGAAGGAAGTTTGAACTTTTTTAAGACGTCACCGAGCCCTTAATGTGTCACTGCCTGTATTTACAGGATCTCTCAAAGTATGATACCTTTTCTTTGTTCGTCGATTTTTTGTTGTTGTAATACTGATCGTACTGGCTATAACGCCCTCAACTTATCATCATTTTTTCTTTGCAAAATTTTTAGAAACATCGTTAAAATTAAAAAAAAAAGGCGAGGATCCATTGTTGCTTGTTCTTTGAATTATCTTTGTATTTTAACTGTGGCATTCGAGTTTGAAGTTTTCTTCTTAGACTGAAAAATAACCTTTATGGGAATTTTTCGTACATCGTAAAATGTTTACTCGAGTTGACACACGTAAAACGTATTAACAAAAAAAAAAAAAAAAGGTGAGACACTTTCAAAGTGACCCCTTGTTTAAATTTGATTGGTTAATGATGAAATGTCATCGAACTTCGTTACTTGTTTTCACAGAATACAAATCTTGTTCCTTGATAAAAATTAGGAGGTAATCATCAGAGACAAAGGGTCTCTATCAATATCACCTATCAAATAAAACCTATTAAATGCCACTTGAAAAACTTACGTTTATAAAACAAAATGAGATCAATTTGTAAGAGAAGTTGAAATTTTAAAAGAATTTTTGATGTAAAAAATCGAAGCGTTCTAACTTTCTTTTGAATTTTGTTTGCACAATACAAAATGTGAATGTTTGCAATTAATGTGAATATTTGATGGGTGCCTAAGATAATTTTGTACCAATTATTGAATATTTAAGTAATCCAAGGAAAGTTTTGACGTAGTAGGTGCATGAGCCAATACACGAATCAATGGACACGTGACAACAATTGCAACAAAGACTAACAAAATGAACAAATTATTGATTTCATAAAAAAGTTGTATTGTCTGACACGAGATTCATCGTTGAAGATATGGCTAATATTTGAATTCGATCAATGAGTAAATAAATTAATGAACGCAAGGATAAATGAATAGATGGATGAATAGTACGATGTGCACACAAAACAACGATTGCATGAAAGAATAAAAGAATGAGCGAATTGATTATTTCATGAGAAGGCTAGTAGATTGTTTTTCTCAAGTGAGTTACGAAATGACTAAGGTATCAAATTGATGAGTGAATAAATGAATGAAGGAATGAATCGATGGATGAATTCCTTGGAGGAATTGAAAGATGTACCCATGGAAGAATAAAAGCAGTGAACGAATGAAAAAACAAATCATGAATGAACAAAGACAAAGTTGGACAAATGAGTGTGAAGAGTGTGAAGTCAATTAATGCAAGGTCAGATGGATAAAATAAAGGATGAACCAAAACATAATGAAAGATGTACCATGGAAGAATAAAAGAAGTGAACGAATGAAAAAACAAATCATGAATGAACAAAGACAAAGTTGGACAAATGAGTGTGAAGAGTGTGAAGTCAATTAATGCAAGGTCAGATGGATAAAATAAAGGATGAACCAAAACATAATGAAACAAAAAACAAGGAAATGAATGAAAATTTTTGTAAAACGCAGAAACGTGTGATATATGAACGAATAAAGGAAGGAAAATGGTACATTTAATGAAACACTTATTAATATGTGAAGGGATAAATTAAAAACAAACATTATGACTACTAGAATGAACGAGCAAGTGAAACAATGATTGAATAATTTACATCTTACGTTATCATATACTAAATAAAACAAATTGCATGAAGAAATAGAAGAAGGGAAATAACATACAAAGCATATGCAAAATGGATCAAATGTGATGTTTTGTTGACCTTTATGGGGAAAAGTGATGGTTTTCTTTTTTGAAAAAAAAAAACAAACTGAATAAATGAGTTAAAGAAAAAAATTTGATGAATTAAAGAATAAAATTTGATACCATGAGCGGGTGAACAAACCTTTCTGGAATGGATGAATAAGTGAAGAGTAGAGAAAAGGATGTGAATGAACGAGTGAATGGAAGATGAACGAATGGGAGTGGACGAAAAGTGAACAAAAAGTCAATGATTTAGAAATAAGCGTATGAAGAGATGTAGTGAACAAGAATGAACGACTAACTTGTCGATGGATTAAATAATCTGCTGGTCATAATATTACCATAATAGGTCAAATGTTATCTCTTGATTCAGTGCTGTGCATCTGCAACCGACGCGCAACAAGTTATATACCTATCTGTGTTCTTACACACATACTGGGAGATGGGTTTATTCACATTAAAAGAGGCTGTTTCATTTACGGCTGCAGGGATCCACTCCAATGAAGTGAAGTGAAGAATAAAGAAAAAATATAGTGATAATATTTCATGACCCCAGCATGACCTATGGACTTTTGAATTTCAAGATCATACCGTCAGCCGTAGATCAACCCCAAAAAACAACCTAGATCTCCCGTTGAGCTTGAAAAACTAAACCGTCATTCACCGCAGGATGGGCGGGACATCGACTGCATCACCACGCAGTTTCACCTGTTTATTGATTGATAAAATATCTGATGTCAAATAATCTTACTATGTGTTCTCGTAGACTTGTTTCAATGACGAATGCTTAGGTCGATGAAACACAATAACTTCATTTATGTCGTGTTAACGAAGAAGATTTGAAACAAAAGACATATTGATAGAATATTTTGATCATTTATTGTTGTTTTTCTTCTGTGAGAGAAAAAAAAACCCTCAAATCTTCACCAAAATTTTATGTAACGTGAAAGGGTAAATTGATAGTCAAATTCATTTGATGTTTGAATATCATAAATAAAATATGACGCGTATTTGAGTCATAAAGTTAAGCAAAGTGGTTTATGTGGCTTCATAACTTTTAAAGAAATAAGAAAGCATTTGTTCACAGTGTCTTGTATATCCCCCCCACCACATAAATTATTATCAGTCATCGATACCCGTACACATTGAAACAGTCAGGAACAGGCAGAAGTGTATACAGACAGACAAATAAACAAACATACAAACATATAAGAGGTCAAAATATGACAATTAATAACATTATATTTAATGACTCAATGTTCTTTGCTGTCTGGGTAAATCAGTTTTGTTTTGCAGAAAACTTTTACATTTTTATCATTGAAGCATTAGTCATGTGTAATTCATTTATTATTTCATAGAATTTAAGGGGTTCGGGTTCTTTTTTGTTTTGATGATCAATTCAAGATAAACGTTTTATTACACACGTTGACCTATTGATGATAGCTTATACGATTGGTGTTTTCTAGAGATATACCACAAGCTGTAGGACTTCGTACCTACATGTCTGCAAGTCTTGCCGAGTGACAAATACGGTGATGGTGTTGATAGGTACAATATTAATGATGATGATATTGATGATGACGATGATGAAGAAAATGAATGATGATGCGGATAGTGATGATGATGATGATGATGATGATGATGATGATGATATTGATGATACGATGATGGCGAAGATGTTGTTCAAGATGATGATGTTGACAATAATTACAATGGTGTAATGACGGTGGGGTTAGGGTTAGGGTTAGGGTTAGATGTTTGTAATGATGAGGATGAAACCCTTGATGATGATGATGATGATGACGACGATGATGATGACGAAAATAAAAATGATGATAATGATGATGAATATTACAATGATGATGATGATGATGATAGTGATGATATTGATGATGGTGAAGACGTTCTTCATGATGATGTTGACGATAATTATGATGGTGTAATGATGGTGGGGAGATTTTGGTAATGATGATGATGAAGCGCTTGACGACGATGATGATGATAATGATGATGAAGATTATAATGATGGTGATGATGATAATGATGATGATGGTTAAGATGTTGAGGTGAACGTAGTGATATTGATGATGGCGAAGGCGAAGGTGATGTTCAAAGATGATGATGTTGAAGATAATCATGATGATGTGTTGATGGTTCTGGAGATGTTTGTGGTGACTTGCGGAGATGGTAACGTCGATGAGGTTAATGATGTGATGAAGGCGAAGTCGTGTGCTTCCGAGCGTAGGCAAAAAATTAAAACATTGAAATTTCATGTAAGTTATTTAATTGCAACAGCCAGACGAATTTGGAAAATAAATAAGTTTAAGGTGATAACGTCTGCCATATGATTTCAAAATTCTTCTAAAATAACTTCAAAAAAGTGTAAAATTCGATAATGTCGTGGTTGACATTCATTCATATCAACCGGTGTGCTTCTTTGAACGAGTCAATGGGAAGTATACTAGTATTGAGTATTTAGTCGGTTTGTTGGTTATTTTTAAATACAATGCTTCTTTTGATCAAATACTGCGATTCCTGATATACCGACCAAAGAGTGAAGACTTGAGTGTAGTATGTTTTTGTTACACAAGTGAGACATGTCCTTTTTTCAAAGTAGTTACTGTCATTTTCGTTCTTTGAAACGTCAACAGGGGTCAAACTGTGAAAACCTTTTAAATACGATAACTCAAGAGGGGAAGCTTGGACAGTTCTCATATGTAGTGGGTGTACCACATTGAGTAGAAAAACCCTATTGTTTTTGGTGGAGGTCAAGGTCATTTGGGGTCAACAGATGTCAAACTGTGAAATCATTTTAAACACGATATCTCAAGTAGGGAAGCCTTGACAGATCTCATATGTAGGATGTAGGTCCACTCTGATGAGTAGTAGAAATCAAATGTTTTTGGTGGAGGTCAAAGGTCATTTGGGGTCAACAAAGGTCAAACTGGGAAAACCTTTTTATCACGATACCTCAAGTAGGGAAGCTTCGACAGTTGTCATATTTGGTGTGTAGGTGTATACCATTGAGTTAAAGAAGCCTTTTATTTTGGTGGAGGTCAAAGGTCATTGGGGTCAATAGGAGTCAAACTGCGAAAACTTTGAAAACACAATATCTCAAGTAGGGAAGTTTGGACAGATGTCAAATTTGTTATGTAGATGGACACCATTTAGTAGAAGAACCCTATTGTTTTGGTGGAGGTCAAACGTTATTTGGGGTCGACAGGGTTCAAACTGTGAAACACTTGCAACACATTATCTCAAGAAGGGAAGCTTGGAAAGATTGTGTCAAGATGTCAAGATATGTCAAGGAGGAAAGCTAGGATAGATCTCTATATGTAATGAGTAGGTGATTACATTGAGTAAAAGAACCTTATTCTTTTTGATGGAGATCAAAGGTCATTTTGGGTCAATAGGGATCAAATTGTGACAACCTAGAAAACATGATATCTCACGGAGGGAAACTTGAAGCTACGATCTCATATGTACCTGTAAGGACATATGTAGGTGTTACAATCACTGTAATTGTAATATGCAGTTGTGCATATTGAGTCATGATACATATCAGTCATCATATATCAGATTCATAAAAATCCTCATGATGAAATAATCGAAACCACAATGCATTTAAGCATTCTGGTGTAACACGATTTTGATAATGTTTAAGAAATGAGGGAAACCTCAATGGCATCTTCATTGACGTAGTACTTCCGGTCCCGAGAGAAAGACGTTTTTTATTCCCAATGCTATCTACTCATGACAAAACTTGTCTTGAACACTACTACATACTTGTTAATTTCATAGTTTGCATTTCCCTTTATTTTTTTTTAAATTATTTGGTTTTTTTTAAGATTGGTTGATTTTCTTGTTCATGTCGCTTATTCATTACATTTCACTTATTAAGATACAAAGGTATATACTCAGGTCATTACCAACGGTGATGAAGCGCGCATTCAAGCTGAATAAGTATTTTGCGCGTTGAACATTTTCGCGTGCAACTTACATGCTACGACCAACTGTGGCGTATAGCAGTCATTATAACAAAGGAATGTACAACTGCCAAAGAGGCAACTCAAATACTGGTAAAATTCTCCTGCTTTTGTTTCTGTAAAATATAATAGTCTTCGTCGAGTGAAACAATAAAGGGTTCATTGCAGTACTTCCTTTGTTCCTCATATTAACTGTCTACTCTAGACCGTGTTATCAAAACTTAATGAACTTTATGAACTTTAAATATTTTTTATCTGAAATATTGGAAATTATACATTCAAGCAACATGCCTATATTTTTTTGTATCATGCACCCGTAACAACGATACCATTTAATGTATAGCCTATATATGCTTTGTATTCGTTAAAATTGTCTTATGCAAGTTGAGAATAGGAATTTTGTCAAACGGTATACTTATTAGAAAAGAAAAAAAACAGAGAGAATTCATTTTTTAAACAAACCTCTTTTAACCTAAGAACTTCGTTGGTTTGATCACAGCTCGACTTTGAACCTATTCCTTTAACTAAATAACATTAAAGGTAGAAATGTTTAAATACAGAATTGTTTCGCGACTTCCAGCTTTGCTACATTGTTAGATAGCTTCGCAATGACATTACGTCAGACTCAAAGACACGTGCCGTAGTTTTTAGTCTTTAGTTGTTCAATTTTCGTTAATTCGCGTCTGAACACGGTATTAAAGTTTGAAACAATCTACATGTTTGAAGGCGGGAAACAAGTAACATTCTGCATATAGCAGCAGAATATTGGGTCAGTGACCGACTCTCCTTCCCTTCAATAAAAACAGAATAAAAACAAAAGTCTCCATGGTTACCTGTGATGGATCTACATATCGTTCAAGACCAAGAGAAAGAAAGAACGCAGAGGTTTTATATTTCAGCGTTACATTTTCTTCGCCCCCATATGAAAGGACAAACTGTCAAAATAACTTGTTTTCTTATTACCTGCCTGAGGGTTGATAATCCAACTCATTTTTCTGAAGTGGAATATGATTGGCCAATTCTTTCTTCTTTTTTTTCAGTAGCCGGGTGGTAAGGAGGCTACCAGACAACGTAATAAAAAAATATACGTAATGCACGATGTTTAGGCAAAGAAGTGAGAGCAATAGGTCGGAATAAACTGATAAGTTGAACGAAGGCCACGAGAGACCGTGTCAGACATACTTAAAATTGAAACATTGCGTTAAAAATGCACCAACATGGCAGTACAAAGAAGAAAAAAAACCTTTAAGCATTTTTTAACCATTCATTCTTACCGATGAACATCAGCAATATGTCTTCATCTCCTCAAAAGCATTATGCACGAGATGAGTTATGGAAGACATTCTGAAAGTTTTGGTGGAAGAATATCATTCATTCTTACGCAACAAACAACTGAATTCCTGTTACGAAAAACTTATTTCTTGATTGAAAAGAAAGACGCCATTCTGTCATATTTTTAATAATCTATTAATCCGTATTCTCAAACATCGGTTTTCAAAAATATAATATTTTTCCCCTCTCTAAACATACGCAAATATTTCACTCTAAGTTGTTGGCGACTCATATAGTGTGATGACAGATGTGTGAGACGCTTTTCACTGAAAACCACCAAAATGAATATTTGTTTCACGCGCTCCTAAGTTTATATTTGATGTCTTCAGTGAATGTGTATGTTGTGACCTGGAAGTTATCAGTGATAAAGATTATCATCTAAACCGAGACGATTTAAAATTAATCGAATCCTTTGAAGTGAAAGTAGAAATTGTAAAAATAGGGGGATGGTCAATGATAATCTCCACAGGCTTTGTGATGTTTACAAAGAGAAAAATGTGAAATTTTTGCCGATTATGCACTTTACAAAAGTGATTGTTATTTTCAATTTATTGTGTTTGCTTTGTTAGACTTTTTTCCTTATAATTTGGAGGCTATTGACGCCAATACCAAAATACAATGCTTTCCACATATTTTCGTTTACCGTGCAGATCCCCCGAAGATCGTATTTGTCAATGTAAAAGTATACTTTAACATTGAAAGTGTTGTGTCAATCCAAATGAAAATGCATGACCACTGATTTGCATGTACCGCCCTTCTGATTTTTATTTTCAGTACGACTGGGGGTAAATAAATTTTTCCAAAAAGAAAAAAGTTTTACATTGTTTCTTCAGCAAGGTTAGGTTTGTAAACTCGGGGTAAGGGTTACGTGGACCAGTGCCGATTGCCCCGATGTTTCATTTCCTTTAGCCAGAATTACAGAAAAAGTCAAAGAGCTGCTGTAGTCATTTTGGAATTAGGGGTGTGGTCTTTTTTTTCCAAGAAGCTGATTCTTCCATTGGCATGATTTACGGTAACCCCCCGTTCACCCCGGGGAAAAAGATAATTACATGTACCGCCCTGATTTTACTTAAACGAAACCATGTAAATAATTGTGATGTCTTTTTGGGTGGTAACGAATGAGACGTACCATCATCACGTATCTCGTGCAATCAACTTTGGGCCTTTGAAGTAAAAAGTGTTTTGTTTGTACAATCAATTTGTAAAATTACATATCTAAAAATCAGTCTACTTGCAACACAGTTCTTTCTCAACGTTTGACACCGTCACCTTCGGTACTCAATATTACCGTTTCGAACGATTATAGGTGAATTTTTCATTTTTCATTTATACGCTGTCAGCTCCTTTAGGTTGTCGTTATAACTGTTAGATTGATTTCTTTAGTATAATCAAAATGACGCCATTCTCCTAACCATTTTCATGGTGATATGTGCTTCATTCCGATGTTCACTTGAACGCGCAACAGAATGTTAGCGCCAATCAATTAATTTATAGACCCCCCTCGCATTGACGTCACATAGCAACAAACAAGAGTGCCCTCATTGAGGCAAACAAATGAACAGTATGCATATTGCTACCCAAGGCGTGTGTAGATCGAATGGCAAAGCCGCCGCACGTGTAGACGTTCACAATTTAGTAGATTACTCTCAAGGAAGGCGCTTCAATGTGGCACTGTGACGTCAAAAGGACCTATCGAAGATGGATGGGTTTCGGCCAATCAGGGTAATGCTTTAATAAACGAAATCCTTGTGTCAATTTGACATGTGCATCCGATAGCAAACACTGTCGATGGTAACAATAGACTATGTACTAACAATTTGTGCCACCGCGACCCTTTCTTTTTGCATGATAGATATTTCATTTCAACCAAGGAGTTTCAACGGGGAAAAAAGAAACTAGGAGTTCAACAGGGATTTACAAGAAAAAGAAACTAGGAGTGGCGCACTTTAACTTTACATCTCCTCTGTTCGTTCACTTTTGCAGACTGGCATACCAACACAGCCGCTGGTACCTTTCCACATTCCTTCGACAAGATCTTTTAGGTCGGGAGCCCTCTTTATTCAAGACTGTGCATGACGCGTGCGTAGCCACACATACAGTTGCCACGAGACCAAATATCGACAGTGATGCACCAATGAACCGCCGTGGACAGATAAGTGGCTGGCAAAATGATCTAACTAAGTGTTTTGTAAAATATTCTGTTTGATCACATGTCAGAATGTTGATTTTAAGGAATGTGAAGTAAAAACAAATAAGTAAACAAAGTAAACACATCAAAAGAAATAAGAAAAAAATTATTGCTAAAGATAAAAAAAATGTTAGTAAAAAGACTGAAACGGAAGGTTCACACAAATTATCAATAAACAAACAGGACAACAACAAACGCTGATGTCCAATGAGTATTTTTTTTTTTTGTCATAATGACAAGAAATGATACAAGTTACAATAGACCTATTTAAAGATTTGTGACCCATTTAATTTCATTTTCATTTATTTCACAGTATCTGGAAATATACAGTATAAGGAATGTCAATAACTCATGTAACTTATACAGGCCTACTTTCATTATGTTTTTCCACCGAGTTACTTCAAAAGCATTTCAATTCTACCGGGATCAGAGGTCTGAAGATATACCTACGAAATTCTTTTTTCTAGTGTGGGTTCTACGGTAAATAAATCATGCATTTTTTATGTGCAGTCCATGCTGAAGATTATTTTCAAGTCCATTTCTATGTGGTGTTATAGTGTTAACGATGATAAATTTGCACTTTTGTGCTGTTTGCTGTAGACTTTTTGTCATTGCTGACTACGAAATCGTAACAGCCAGTCGGGACAATTTAATGAGCTATTTATACTCTATACTATCCTCCTAAACAGTGCTCCAAAAATAGATCCTAACCTAGATCCAGCCAATCCTGACATGACATTATACATGTTTATGCCTTCTCGAGAGGAACATTATTACGGTTATTTATATTTGAATATCACGTCATGTTCTATCATGTATAAAAGGTGTTCTCGAGACGTGATCTTAGCACATTACGTGTGTTTTGTGAGGAACTACGTGGCCCACATCTGATAGAAACATGAATCAACATGAGAAACATGAATAAACATGTTTCTGACCGCTGCTGGTATACTGACAATGCAAATGCCAGGAAAAAGGGATACGAAAAAACATTTTAACAAATTATTGTCCCAACTTGACCGGAAGTGCACTGGAACGTCCATGAATATTTAAATTCAACAAGGAGAAAAGCTATGCAATTTGAGCGATGAAGGGTACACGGTGAGGGGGGCTCACTACAGGAGTTTTTTCTTGACCACATTCAATTACTACTTTAGTGTTTGAAATTTTGTTCTAAAGATAAGTTTCGGATCTTTATATCTATTTCATGATTTACTTATTTATTGAAAATACATATCCATTCAACTTTTGTTTATTTTTAATGTGTCATATTTTTTGTCAGTAACTTATTTCATTTTCAGCAATAAAACTCCAACGAAATAAATATTTCATGTGCTTTATTTTATTTCGACATCATTGTATTTCTTGTCAAGTTTTCTTTGTTGGTCATCATTAAGAACAATGGGACATCAAAATGATAATAATAAAAACAAAATCACAACGAATGTGGCATTCTTGATGACTATTTGCGGTACAATCGTGCTTAGAAAGACTAATGTGGCAGTTCAATGAGTTAGGTACACCCTAAAGGATTAAAAGGTGAAAGGTCACTGCTACTAACATAAACACGCACGTCGGTTTACGTACCTACGAAAGCCTATTAGTGCCATCATATGACAGAAATTTTAATCTGTAATAATAGATTTTTAGTTACAGATTTTTAATCTGTATTCACAGATTTTAATATGTATTTACAGATTATTAATCTGTAATTACAGGTTATTAATCTGTAAATACAGATTAATAATCTGTTGTTACAGATTAGTAATCTGTTATTACAGATTTTTAATCTGTAATTAGAGATTAAAAATATATTATAGATCGCAATAACACACTTTTGTAAATAATCTGTAAAGACAAATTAATAATCTGTAATAACAGATTATAAATCTGTAATTACAGATTAATAAACTGTAATTACAGATTAGTAATCTGTAAATATAGACTGAAAATATTTATATAGATGGTACTAATAGGCTTTCGTACATAACAGTGGTAGAGGCACTTTGAAACAGTTATATGAGTTGACTTGCGGTACATACAGAAGAAAAATGGTCACCAGGAGAAGAAAGAGAGGGGGGGGGGGGGGGGGGGAAGGGTGTGAATTCACGGTTGTTAACTGGCGGTAGTAATTAGCGAAGTTTAAGAAGAAATGAAACGTCATCAGGAGGAAGATTAAAGAGGCACAGTGAACTGTTTCGTGAAATCCACTAAATTTTACTAAAGCTGTCCAAGTGTTTCCTTCGCATACTAATGACAAATTGTCAAACTGAGAGGATCCCCAAGTGTCACAAAACTGACAAAAGTGGGGTAGGAATCAACGATTCTATTTGGTTTTTGAGAATTCGTGACCAGACACTATTCATATTAATACGTATGTACACAACTTCCGGTCCCACTCAGGGTGAAAATTAAAAAAAAAGAAAGAATGATAGTACATTCATTACTATTTGATGTGAAACTTGACTAATTATGCCAATTATTAGCATCGTCATGTGTGTCTGCCATTCAAAATCCTCACAAACGTATTGATATCAACTCAATGAGCCCCTTTAGGTGGTAATTCACAATATTTGCGATATAAACTGCACTATAAGAAATATACGCGAAAGACGCGAATTCAATAATCACCGTCTTTTAAACTTCGGTCTTCGAAGAGTGCTAATACAACCGGGCTCAATCTGCTGCGTGTGTAATTTTTTTACCCACCCACAGTAGATAGAGACGCGCATGCGCAACTGACAACGTCGTAGACCCTTTCCATTATTCGGACGCATCCCGGTCACACTTAACTCTCACTATGAAACTAAAAAAACTCTCACAAACTCTTAATTTTCACCTTCGTTTAAAGTAATTTAATTTTATCATCGAAACGGAGTTAAACCAAAATAAAATATTCTTATGAAATTGGTTTTACGGTCTATTTACATGAGTAAAACGTTTACGAAAGTATAAAATTACCATCGTTTTCATACTTTTTAAGCGTCAAAAGTTTTAATCGGAATGAGCAAAACGCTGGACATTGTCGATGGCTGTCCCCAAACCCATAAATGTGGCATTTTATTACTTTTGTTTTTAGTACCATTATGATAGTACCAATTATTTTTTCCGTCCGTTTTCTATTTCCTTTCCTTGGATAATGTTTCACAAGACACAAAGTTAATTCGATTAAAGCGATTTGTGAAATTAATTTAAGCTGTTTTGACAACAATAAAGAAAAAAAAACAGAGAGATACAAAAAATGATACAAAAATACAAGCAAGTCACTGGGAAGTATATACATCTTCACTTCCATATATTTATTCGATTAACAATTACAACAAAACACGTTATCTTATTTGATTAACAATGGTCGACCAACGCTACCGTCAAATGCTGGCACCGCGGTTGGCTTTTTCGGCTCGGGTATTCCGATATGCTACCACTTAAATGTGTGTATATAATACTCGAGGAGCAAGCACTGTTTCTCACGTTCGCCTAGCCGAGGGTATTGTTTAAACCCCGTGTTGGTTTCACGACGGCCAGCTAAATAATCGCAGCAATTAGCCAACACGAGGAGTGTATTCAATTATTTACACGTCAAATCTAATTAAAGCTTTTGTAGGAAGAAAAGCCAACATACTTTGTTAACTTAAAATAAAAAAAGATAAAAAATATAGAAGATTATCTGCGAATGATTTACGGGAGATTCGAAGAGGTTTGAATAATATTTTTTGACAATATTTTTTATTCTTTACATGAAGAAGTATATCACCTGGTGCTGTATGTGTTGTTGGGTCAGTAAAGGAGATAGGAGCTATCACGTGTTGTCTTATGAATGAAAGGAACTTGGGGTTTAAGTTCTGTTAGTTACCATCTCATATATACTGTAGATCTATGTAAAGTGACGGTGAACGGGTGCTTGGCATTATTCGGGGGTACGGATGGTAACATTGGTCGGTCTCCATAGCAACACCGCGAGACCTACGTTGCTTAGTAAAAAATTTGTCTCCATTTTCTCTTTCCTATTTTTTTTTCAACTTTTAAAGAGTCCATGACAGGAAGACTAAAACTCTATGGACACTAGTTTTGGACAATGTTATGCAATCAAAGTTTTAAACGTCACAGTTGGAAGCTCCTTCTTGAAAACTCTTTTTTTTTTGTCTACAAGGCAGCTTATGACGTCATTTTAGGAACCCGTTTATGCACCCTATCAATCCGCAATAATTGAAAATGCTTCTACGATCACATGCTTGGATGAACTTTCTCCAAACTTACATATAACCTTTCTTGGGGTCTGGGCCATTTGGGGTGTGCAGGAAGTCTTGGTCCAAGGCCCCTTGTAAGGGGTGGCAGTTTCCCAGTGCTATTACATGTGAAAAGGGGCTTTGGAATGGCATCCGTTACACCACTTCGCCCATTGCCTCCTTCAGTGATGAGGTCACGTCTTCACATTTCAATGTAAATTGGTTCAAACGCATTTCCAGACCAAGACTATGGTTATATCTTTTTAAAATTTGGGTGCCTTCATCCGTTTTGAACGTCACAAGATACGACCAAACGTGTTTTTTTTTATGTTTTTGCTCCTTTGAAAAAGAGAGACAAAACAAAAAACACGTAGTCCAATCCATCCGTAAATCAGTAGACATCTACAATTAAAGAGCAATTAAAAAGCAGACAATTAAAGAACACACGGTTTCAAATTGTATAAAATATTTCTGATTTTATTTCCACACCCCGATTTGACTGGCAGTGAGAATACGTCCATAAATCTGACTCCTGGACTACGTTTTGTACATAAAAGGAACGATTAATACCCATATATCGTAATTAATTGACACAGCCACCATAAACCTATCTTATTTTGAAGTACTGGTCAAACATCTCTTACATCGTTAATGGCTTTAATAGCCTCCTTACTTTATCATCGTCTACCTAGCTTACGCTTTCACAATTCAATAGGAAGTATTCAATAAATTTATCTCTGGAACTTTCTGACAAACCAGAGTTTGTCCTCAATGTCATCAATGGTTTCTGAGCCGGGTAGGTGGGGAGCGGGGGGGGGGGGAGGGGGTTGGAAGGAGGGTGAAAATGAAATACCGCTTTCTGTTTGAAATACAACCCGACTTCTGGGTAAGCAACCAACACCCTGTTACAAGGAACAGGACAGAAAAAAGGATAGGTGTTGTTTGTCTTCAAGTTGCAACAAACCGAGATTATATAAGACAACACACAAAATGATAAAGACAACAAGAGAACAAAAAGAAAGAAAACAAAAACACAACACAAAGATAAAAACAAAGAAAAAGGGTCATGAGCAGGTACCTAGAAATGCAGAAATGCAGAATGGAAAACATTTGTTTGTGCAAAGGATACATGGATTAATAAGTCGAGATTTGGAAGAATCAGTATAATGTACACACACGTGGCATTGCACTGTAGCACACATAGAAAGATACAGTGGTTTTCACTTCCGATAGTATGCAACTAAAATGCACAAAGGGCCTAACAATATTGAGTGGAAATTAACCTGCAGTTCCCTGCAAGACCAAAATTCTAGTCCTAAAATATATGACGATATGCAGAACCAGTAATTCCTAGAAGTTTGTTTAATCAATGTTTATAGTAAGCAAATATATACAACCAATGCAGAATACAATGTAAAGTAAACGACAGACGTAGAGCAGTATAAAATGAAGTGCTATGCAGTACGGAATGCAGTGCATGCAACACGATACAATGAAATGCAATATCATCATACAAACAATGAATGTTTATGAATGCAATAGTGTGAACAATTTCATGAGTTGCAAGATTGGTCGTTCTGTTCAACGAGAAAATGTCGATTTAAACAGAATGTTCAATCGTTCATGGAACGAAATTATTCATACCGAATAGAAAACATTTGTTATTTGTTTTATATAACACCTCAAAAATTTGGTCAAAGTCTGTTTTGATAAGACAAGAGGATATGGCCTATTACATAGGTTATCCAATGTGCTATCCCTATACTGTCGCAGTGACGTACTGAGTCTCGGGAGGCGCGCTTGTAAATATTGCTGCAGTGGATTAGTATGTAATATCAAAAGACTCTAGAGAGGGCAAGATAAGATACTCGTGCCTTAAAAAAAAGTGTAAACCCAGGTAGAGCTATGTGGGGAAGGACGCCATCACTCATCTGGTACGTAAAGCCTTCGTCAACTGTACAGTCTAACTATATGGCGAACAATTCTAAAGTGTGTTGCTCTGCAATTAATTGCAGTAACAAGCCTATTAAACCTCACATCACTTTCTTTATCGGTTTTCAAAAGACAAGCAAAGATTATATAAAGTTTTCAAGGCAAATTATGCATTGATATGGTTTTTCTCCTACAGATTGCAGCCTATATAAAATTTAAGTCGTTTCCTACCTACCGACTGAACCGAGTGAGGGCTCAGTTCCCCATTGGCCTTAAATATGACGTCACTTGCGTTACATCGTCTCCTGCACAAAACCTATAGAGTGTCCTATCTTCCCCTCTATAGAATCTTTGGTACGTTATGTACTAACCCACGACTGAGTGTCAATAATCGTAATGATAGTGCCGAATCACGCTTGGCACGCGACCACCAGTTCCCCCCCCCCCCCCCCCATCAGACGCAGAGGAATCAAGCAGGTGTTAATTAAAAATACAATGTAACACAATGCAATGCAGAACAATACATTAAAAGCAATGCAATACAATACTATAAAATACAATACAATACAATGCAGGATAATGTAATGCAAACTGAGACAACGCCAATACAATGCAATGTAAAACGGATGCAATTAGACCCAACACAATGCGTTGCGTGTGACATTGTATGAAGCAATGCATACAATTCAATACTGTACAAGGCAATGTAATAGCTTCTTTGTACATAAGACTTCACATGACGTAACGGCAGAATAAGTGTCAAGCCATTTTGCAAAATGAAATGCAAACTTAAGCTCTCTTTTGCTGTTTCGGTTCTGCGTACATTTCTTCTTTCTTTTCATTTCTAAACTTCACCCCCAAAAAACAAAAGACAAACACACACACACACCCACACACACACAAACATAATGTTGCTACTCCTCTCGCATTCTGGCCTGCAAGCGTAACGTTTCTGTGCTTGTTTAACACCAGCATTTGCAAAACACAGTTGAAATACCTATATTACTAACTTCTCTACTAGCAATACAAAACCGACTTTACAAAGAAATGCTTAATATGACAGCACAAGAGAAAAAAAAAACGTAAAGGAAATAAAAGAAATAATTTCATCAAATTCATCAAATTAGATGATTTGAAATCCTATTTTGTGTGTTATTAACCAACTCGAGACAAGCATCTTTATTAGAACTTGAACACGTGGGTATTCGCAACTTAGAGGCTAATTTTAACAAGTTTATGAAATACTGGGCGCGTCATGCATGTACCAGTCGGGTTATCATTATTATTTTTATTTTCTCTCTCCCTCCACCTCTCTCTCTCTCCCTTGCTCTATCCTTCTTTTTCCTTTTCTTCTTTATTACAATTTTTTTATAACTTTTTTTTTATCTCTTCCTTTAAGTTTGTCACTTAACCAATGCTCTATTTATTACGTTGCATATAAAACGCATAAATAGCTAAATGCTTCATTTGGTTTCAAGAGATCTTACGGGTTGTTTTCTTTAGGCTGTGAGGTATTCTCGGATTCACTTGAAGAGAGGTAGGAAAAAAAAAAGAAAAGAAAGTCAAAGACTCGGCAGGGATTCTTCAATTTTCCATGTTTCTGGTCGCATTTTCTCTTTTCCTAGTTTTTTTTTTTTTTACCTCGAGACCAGTCGGGAGCACGTGTCCGAGCGGCGGTTTTCGTTTAGGAGCCCGCGTGTTCTTGAATGGCGGGCAAACATGGAGCGTTTGCCGGGAGAGCAGCGCTTGATAAAAATGGTGAACACGTGCTTTTGAGCAGAGCTCATCAACAAGTTTACTTTGAAACCAAAAGAACCTCTTGCGTACACAATAGACCCTGTATCCACACTGGTTCTTTTTTTTATCTTTTTCGTTTTGGTTTCTTCAAACTTAGAAGTTAGTAAGACCGTGTCAATTTCCACATCCCCCCTAAAATACGATAGTTCGCTCCTGTTAGGATGCCTTAACTGACAAGGTCTCAGACCGGAAGTGCAGCGGAGAACCAGGCGAAAGCAAATAGGGAACTACGCGCGCGCAAGTTTTCGGTGCCCTTTGCGGGAGTACAAAGTGGGCGTTTTTGCCTTCCGTCACCCGCTGTAAATTATAGAGAGGGGGGAATCTTGGATGTTTCCTAAAAAGGTTGTCTTGATGTAGGCTACATGTCGAAGAGGGGATATTTATAATAAGTCCAAATCTTTTGCTCCGTCATTATAACATCAAAATATCGTTTCCTGAGACGGTACTCGGCTTCTGCCCTTCTTATTAATTTTGACGAGGAGAGAGGAGTGTTTGACTGTGCATGCCAAAAAGGGTGGCATAAAATACATTACAGCAACTTGAGCCTAAAATTATGCCTTTTTCTTTCTTTGCTTTCAGCCATTTTCATATTTCCTTGTTGTGCGACGCGAGCTGGCCATGCAAAACGATTAAGATCAATAGACTGAATAGATGAATATCAACTTAATTAGGATCTCTTTGTTCCCTTCTGCAGTGTCGAATTTACTCTTTGGTGTATATATATATATTTTTTCATCTTGGTCTTGGAAGCCAGAAACAAATATGGAAAGAATAGCTAAGTAATTTTTAAAAATTAAAGATGCAAAGACAGAAGATGCTAGTCTCGATGATGAAACAGGAGAGCAACAAAATAGACGTAGGGATGGACGACGTCAAACCTGTCACTTGGTGTGACATGTTAGCTTAAATGACCTACTTGTGTAACACTGATTAGCCTGCAAAGCTTGTACTAATAGTCAGAGAGAACATACGCTAACAGGAAGTCGTATTGTTTTGAAACAAAGCGATGGTGAAGGGTGGGGGAGGGGGGCGTTAGACTGCGTATGGGTTGGGGATGAGTCGATATCGTACTTCTGTATTGTGCAGTGGTACAGGAAGTAAGAAAGTCATAGAGAAAGTTTCCTCCGTATTTTTAAAGGCAGAATAGTAAAAAGTTGAAGTCGGTGGGTAGGGTGGTGGAGGCTGTTCGAGGTTTTGTTATCTTCAAATGACAGAAAGCCAAACGTGTGTGCTCGAAGAGTGTATCGAAGTTTTTAAATAATTTTAAAAAAATACATCTATTGTTCTTTCTTCAAATGATTGTAGTGCATTTCTAAGATGGGGGTTGGGGAGGCTAGTTGGGGTAATTCTTATCGGAATGCAATACGAAACATTACCACTTTTAGTAAAAAATGAAACAGAAAAGCAAAATAGATTAGAAAGAGAAGAGAGGGGGGCATGTTGTTAAAATATTTGATTTCACAGAACTGTCATTCGTTTTAATTGAAATTGAAATTGAAATTTTACAGGTGGCGGCTGGTGAAGGGTGGAAAGGGAGCTCGAAGGGGGGTGTGGTGTGGATGAGGTGAGGTGAGGTCCGTCATCCTGTCAGTATCGATAGTGACTTGAAGAAGCATGTGGATTTATATGAGTTATCAAACGGGCTGAAGAGGTATGTGTACGTGCAGTAGACCTATGCTGTTGTTGTTTATCATGTTTCGTGTTGCATTCTCTTGGGTTGGTGACAAGAAAGTGAAATAAATCAAATCATTCATTTTTATTCAAGACCTGCTAAAATATACATAATTAAAGATATTACATTTTCTCGTACCATGGGATGTACAAGAATGCTTTACAAGTAACAACTCAGATATCGCACAAACAATCACGTGATACAATTTACGAATGTGTTTCAAAGTAATCAATTGTGTGAGAAACTGTCTGCAGCGGAGAAAAACAAAACTGATTACATTTAAAAAAAGAAAAGAAAACGGTATATCTGTAAAATTGTTTTCATCCTCCCTATACTCAACGTTTCCCAGGAAAAAATCCATATTGAGGGATAAGCCATAAAAATATAGTTATAGCATTGCAAAATCTTGGTGTGAAACCCACTCTTACAACTTTAAGGTCCCAAGGGTCACCTATATTTTTATATATATATATATATATATATATATATATATATATATATATATATATATATATATATATATATATATATATATATATATATATATATATATATATATATATATATATATATATATATATATATAATGTGTGTGTTCTCTATAGATATGTTGTCTATGTTCCGTGGCCGTTGTACTTTATTCTTTTGGCTTTCATTTATAGATACATACATAGAGTTCACTTTAGCGGCAGACATATATAATCCCTTAGTAGGTGGATTGGACGAAACAAAAAAACAATTTCAATTTTTCTATTCATGGATTTCAATGCCCAATTCTTCGCAAAATCGATGAAAACGGTATCCTTTTCTTTGTCTTTGAAGTTATCCTTAAAGAAGAGAAATAAAGAAAAATATCGAATTGGTCACTTGCCTTTGGTCAAGTGCACTTGACCTATTATCTTTTACTTTTTGTCTTTCATCTAGTTTCATCTTTTACCATTTTCAAGCTCACACGTATACATACACCCTCACACACACACACCCAATCTCCTATGTTTCTTCTTTTCCTTCCTCTATCATTCTTTTTAAAATTTCTTCCCTTTCACGCCATCTTATTATACAAACACAAAATTACTATTTAATCCTAACACGCTCTCATTCAGACCCTTAAATTGCCCGTTCACAGTTTTTTACGGGCGGGAATCTCAGGGAACGTTTGACCGAGACACACGGCTGGAGATATACATAAGATAGTCTGTCAGCGAGTATGCATGCATCGAACCGCAATAGGCGACGTCGAACGGTCGAAAGAAAAAAAAAAGACGGACTCCGAGCCTGTCAGATCCGCAATCCGTCGAAGCGAATTAAGAATTTTGCTTACAAATTAATAAAGAAAAGAAAAAAAATAAATACCGGCTTTATAAATAGTATTAGAGTTATAGACGTATCTCAAAAAAAGAATGACAGTTCAACGGTGATGGCCATTTTGTTTGGTTAAGAAATTACCTTCAAATTCGTCACGAATTATCGGACGGCGATACTGAATTCGATCAAGTAGAACATTTTTCTTTATTTCCGCCGATTATCTTAAAGACTGGGTGCACGAGGGATAAAGATCCGATTTTCACAGCTTTCTATTTATTTTGGAGTAGCTTATTTTCTTATCTTTGTTCCACGTGAAAGAATAATAGAAAGTATCTGTCTTTATACTCTTTGTTTTAATGGCTCGGAGACACTATAGAACGTACCGATTAATTTATGGAAATTTACGTAACATTGTATTTTAATTGATCGAAATTTATATCATGTTATATTTTACAAAGTTTATTACTTTTCTTTCGATTGTCCACATTCTGATCATTAGTCCACTGATAAAAGTCTGGTTCCAAAACTTATTTTGTATTGGAGTTTAGAAATCTGTGCATTTTGTTTTTGTTTTTTATAACAGGTCTGGACAAAAAAATTTCAAAATTCCTGTTTGGAGTGTTTTTTAAAGTGTCCATTGTTCTCAAGTAAGTGAGTCAAATTGTACAAATTGTGTAATGATCCTTAAAAAGAAGGATTTCGCCATCAACCAATCAATAGGTGATTATCATCTCATCTGACTGTAGGAGACAATCAGTGGAAGACAATCAGTGGAAGACAATCAGTGGGAGACAATCAGTGGGAGACAATCAGTGGGAGACAATCAGTGGGAGACAATCAGTGGGAGACAGTCAGTGGGAGACAGTCAGTGGAAGAAAATCAGTGGGAGACAATCAGTGGGAGACAATCAGTGGAAGACAATCAGTGGAAGGCAATCAGAGGGAGACAATCGGCGGGAGACATCGCCTGTGATACACCCGCTAGAAGACACTGACTGAAAGGCACGGATATGGAGCCAGTAACAGGAAGACATCGACAAGGAGACACCGAAATTGGACTGAATTGTAGACAATATTCGGAGAGACTGACTGAGAGATCATCTCTCTGAGATTGTGTCTTTGCGAGACACTGTGTATATGCGACACTGAATGTGAGACAATTTCTGGCAAACGTTGACCGCATTCACTGTCATATAGGTCTACCGATATGGACACGGTCCGTGATGAGACACTGACTGTTAGTAACTGACCGCAAGACTCTGATAACGAGACACCGTGAGACTGACTGTATGAGACACTTCCTGCAGGACATCCTGACGGAATGACACTGACTTTAAGACACTGACTTTATGATCCTGTTCTTGAAACACAGTGGACTGTTAGGCTCTGTCTAGGAAACTCGGTTTAATGCATGATCTAAATGTCTGCATTATGCGATGTCACATACTCAGAATTTGAAACAAAAATATGAACAATAAATCAAATAATGCTAAAAGGAAGAAATGTTCCTCCTGAATTGTGGGGTGCGATTGGACTTAAAAGTCATTTTTCATAACCACTTCATCGCAGTCTAGCTAATGCATGACAAGCTAATTGTTTACTCCATTTTACATAATTACGTAAAACGAAAATGTCATACTCTTTTCTCTTGCTCGTTACGTCATGACTACGTTTGTGTACGATATTCAGCGAATCTGTCACTCCAAAAATCCGTTTTTTGAGACTTTGTCACAGCAACTCTAGGGAGTCGATACGAAATATTTCTTGAGGGAAAACTTAGGTCGGTGTGTAACGGATGATCTGCTGGACATTACTTGTCAGGAGAAGACGAAAAAGAAGAAGGAGAAAAAAGAATTCTGCATCTTTTAAATTATACGTGACATAGATGACGAGCAGAAACAGCCATTTCGGCACCTTATATATCACTTTACATGGACACGCTGACAAGATATGCTAGTAGGACGAGGAGGAGAGATCAGTTATACAAGTGGAGAAGAGGAAATGGATATAGAGCACCACATGGTACACCAACATTGCTTCATCTTATTATATCTTACAAAAACATAACAATATATACATCTATATATCTACATATATCTACACACACAGACACAGACACAAGCACACCCATACACACAGACACATATCTACAAATATATATTTATATATATATATAGTTGTGTTGTATTGATGTGTGAAAGAGCTTTTGTGGTGGTTATAGCGTGTTTTGAATTCTGTGGCAGAGATGCCAACATTTGTTTGTAACTGAACTTAGAAATACGTTTGGCCTCTTAAAGATCAGAACATCAAATACAACATAAAATGGAAAATATTAAAACATGCAAAACCATACACTGACACCACAAAACGATGCAATCTATGCTTACAAGAAAAATTCTCTCTCATTTACAGACTACAAGACTATATATGTATATATATATATATATATATATATATATATATATATATATATATATATATATATATATATATATATATATATATATATATATATATATATATATATATATATATATATATATATAAATGTATATATATATAGGTGTGTGTGAAAGAGGCAGAAAAGCAACGGCTTGTGCAACAGTGGTTCAACATTAAAGGAAGAAAAAGAAGAAGGAAAGAAACCTAATATTATATGACACTCGCGTTTGAATTTTTATCCATCAATCTTGATCAGCGAAATGGCGAAAATCGTTTTTTCAGTAAAATGCACGACATAAATACATAAGCACGCCCCCTCCCCCCAACGAGGGACACATGCACACACGCATATGTATCTAAACACAATTCCTTTGCACCAGTTGATTACAAAACTGCAGATTTATTTAATTATTCAACCATTTTCCTCTTGAATTCCTGCAAATCTATAATTAAGAGCCGCCCGTACATGAACCTTTAATGATTCATCCACTATAGACCAATAAAGAGTGGAGGGGAAAATCTCTCACACCAGTTGCTCGAAAGTGACGCTGGACGGACATTTAATGATTTGCCATTACTGGCGTGATTTGATTAAATTCACAGGACTTTGGCGTCTTTTCTTTCATTCATTCTCTCTTTTTCCTTACTTTATTTCTTTTTTCCCCTTTTTTTCATTCAGTCCTTCATCGGATCAGGCCTTAACAGAAATATCGACGCTCTGATGTGTCCCAAGGCTCTCACAATGACAGCTCAATATTTACATGCGGATCATTAAATCTGTCGTTTTCTTGTTAAATATAAGACGGGGCAAAATATATATATATATATATGTTGAAAAAAAGTAACATGTGAAGACAAGAATCGACTGACCAATTTTCAAGCACATTTAGTTGAACAAATATTGTACACTGTTTATGGTGTGATAGGTCTATCATGTTTGGAAAGTAATATGGTCGTTCAAATTTGAGGTCGTTCGGTTAGGTGCAAGGCATAAATTTAAGCAATAACAGTAATAAAAGAAAAATAAACTTCTTTGGAAGATATTAGATGAATGCCCTTCGTTACTCAGTTGTTTCAATCAATCCATCCATGCATAGTGCTTTTCCTCCAGCCATTGGTATCTGTTCCTTCCCGTCGTACGGATCCTCTGAGCTACCTGTCTCTCCTTGTGGTTCTTGATGTATATGTTGAGAAAGTAATCCCATGGAGGACTATTTATAAGCCTTCAACTGTTTATTTAGTGAAGAATAACGAGATAGCAATTTTTGAGAACATCGCGAAACATGTTCCATACAATTTGTCTCATATGATGTGGTTTCCTAGCTGAAGGGGGGGGGGGGGCAGAGGCAGAGGCATCTGTGACCACTCGGGCTCAAAGAGCCAATGATTTTTTGGAGGGGGGGCGCAATAATATGCCGAGTTAGTAGTAAATGGGTTATTCATATTACTGCATCTCATTTTTTTGAGAAATTCAGTTACTCTTCGCCAGGTCAAACACACTTTTTTTTTTTCGGGCGTGTCAAACACACGCCCGAACTTTATGTGGGTCATCATTACGTAAATGAAAATTGGCGTCACTTTGGCCTTGATTCCCGCCACCCCTTCCTCTAGGACAGATGCCGCCTTTTCCCATATGGTTCTCGAAGAGACAGAAAGTAGCAAACGTCGTGCGTAGACTTTATGCCATCAGAAAGACAGTTCAAAAACCCCGATGAAAGAAAAGTGCAGTAGTAGTAAATGTGCGTTCAGCGGATGAAAATGTTTTCAATGATTTGAAATCTCCTCTGAAAATTGATACATTAAAGGAACAAAAAATACAACGACAAAAAGAAAATCAGCAAAATGTGATTGTATTCATAGTATATGCTTAGGAGGATGCACTATTTTGTTGTAATCTGTCATTAAACGTCTTCATTTGAACGTAAGGCGAGTTTGACAGTAGTACAAAAGAGGAGAAATCTAAAGAGAAATCTAAAAAAAAAAAGAATAGGCCAGAGAAAGGAGATGTTTTGGGGCTGTCACACAAAACATTTTATTTCATGACGTTTAATTGTTTTTTGTGTTTACTTTGGAAAAATTCATTTAGTGACCTCATTAAAACACCAAAAACAAACACGAGGTAACTGAAAAAAATTATTCGTTTGTATGATTCGAGTGCTTCCTCTACAATGTCATATTATACGTCTTATAATTGGTGCTTGGAGTTCCTATTTCCGACTACCCATGTTTGTTAAATTAAAGCAGTGCGGTAAAACTAATATACATCGTAAACCTATTAACGGAAAACGTTTTCTTACAAATTGGTCTTTTTTTTCAATTCTTTTCGATCGGTGTTTTTTTTTTTGTTATTATCTTTCATTGTTCTGCAGTTTTCATTGTCTCTCTATTTGAAGATACTTTTTTTAGCATGATCCTCTTCCTTTTCACTTCTTTTGCTCGATTATTAAAAATATTCAATTTAAACAAATATCGTGCCTTGCTTTGCATTAAAGATATGATGCCGCTTAAGAAAAAATGAATGAACATAGTTCGATAACGTATAATATCCTATACAAATTCATGATAATAAATTACAGTCATAATCTGCAATGATGACAACATTGTAAGTGTGGTACCTGGCCCATATTGCTATCGATTTTGGTGAATTAAGTCGACAAACGCACGCACGCACATTCAGTCCGCGTACCGTTGTATCGACCATTGCAACACGCCTGTTCTTAAAGTGTCGCGTAAGACGCACGGACGCTCTCCGCACACCCGCCTCCCTCGCGTAACCGAAGTGTCAAGAGAATAATGGTCGCCCACATTCCCAATTTTCTTGTCGTAGGAGCAACTTACTTTGCTCTGATTACAAAATTACGACAAAAAGAAAAAAAAAAGAAAAAATACAAACGAAAAGCGGCACATAGTGATCTGTCAATCTTGTTACGTCCGATAGAGAAAACTGTTTTCCTTATTTTCTGTTCTCTCTGAATTGTCTTTCTTTTTGGAGGGGGAAAAAGTAATTATGAATTCGCAAGTGTATCGGATTTGTTTTGCCTTCCTGTGTTTATAAACCACAATGCTAATAACCCGAGGTAGGTTCCAAATATTGTAAATCCGTGTCGTTAAGTAATGTAAAATCAATGTTTCCGAAGAAAGAAATTCGAGATAATTTTTTTTTTCCTTTTTCCTTCTTTTCTCCCTCTTTTCGTTTTGTTACTTTGCTCATCGCGTGTTTATCGATCGTGGAAGATTCTCCTTAGAAGAGGATGCAAACAATTATCCTTTTCCCCCATTTCTCTTCATATCCATCCTCTCCATCCTCCTCTTCTTCTTTTTCTTGCCTCTTCTTTTTTTTTTTCGTTTCTTTAACCCTCAAGGCTACGTAGATTGTGGTTCATTTCGAACAGAGACGAGGCCAAGCCATTATGCGTAACTCAAGTCCCATTGTGTCATAATCTGTTTTCTTTAAAGAAAAAGATTATTTTCTTCAGAAAATTTAATCTTTTGCTTGACGGTACTCTCTCAATGGTTTCTGTATATGAAACAAATATGTACTTATAATAAGATAAAGCTAATTAAAATGCAAACGTTTTCTTGGCTTTTTCTTATTTTTTTGTTTGTTTGAGGGGGCAGTCATGCAGGACTAAAATGGTATAACTATCTCCTGCAGAGCTGTGTTATTGTTTTAAACAATAGATGAAAAAAATGAATTACAAGAAACTGAAAGCAACAGCAACAAAAAAAAGAAAGAAAACAAAAGAAAAACAAAAACAAGCAACAAGAAAAAGTAGAGTTTCCAGCAAAACAGAAAACAACTGGTATTTGTAGCATTAGTCATTCAGTACAGATTGATACAGTTGGTGGATTGCTAAACGTGGAATTATCAAAATCAAATAGAAAAATTTCTGAGATACACATATGCTGTTGTTAATTAAATTATAAACAAACAGAAAAAAAGAGAAATAAAAATAATAGGAACAAAAACCATAAACAAACAAAACAAACGAACATAACTGAACTTTAGGAGAAGTAAAAGTTCTCGCTAAACAATGTGTCATGTGATTTCAATCTTACACGTTGGATCGTCAATTTGGGAATTACATGTGGTTGATGTGACAGTTAACACAAACCTGCTATTTCTGAGATAAACAACAAAACAAAACAACAACAACAACAACAACAAAAAAACACACACAAACAGTCGTTACGATTTTGATTTACATTTAAAACATAAAGATTTCTCTTGTGCAATCAACACGCTATCAGAGAAACCACTACCAATAGACATCGTTAGTAGCTCGAACTTTTGTTGAAATCTTGGTTTGCCTGAGATATCTATTATTGCTATCAGAAGTAGCAACTTCAACGAGTGCGCTCCACGTCATAAGTACGAGGAAATGCATACTACTACGAGCACATTGCCAGCCTCGAGTAGTAGCGACCCCAACAGGAAGAGATGGCATACCGTGCCGTCGTATTCCGCGGACACATTAATTTAAAGGAACGAGGTGTCAGTTTTCACTGGGAGCCGTCTCCTCCTCCGGCTGTTCGTCCTAGATTTTCCCGAGAACCCATCTTATATATATATATATATATATATATATATATATATATATATATATATATATATATATATATATATATATATATATATATATATATATATATATATATATATATATATATATATATATATATATATATATATATATGTGTGTGTATATGTGTATATATATATGTACTACAACAGCCAATTTAAGAGACTGCGCAAAACTCACATACACACGCGCACACGCACACATAATGCAACAAAGCGATTAACCTAGTTTTTAATTCCTTATTAATAGAGCACGTGTTTCTCTTTTATAAAACTTAATGCATTTTGCAGAATTCTTTTGTTATCAACACCATTCACTGCATCTATGTGTACCTGTTTATACATGTACTTGTTTTTGTAGGTGTGTGTTTCGAACGTATTGCTCCGGTGAATGTTAAACACTTTTTTAGAAGTCGACGAAATTGATATATGCGCAGATGTTATTTTTTTCCCCCTCTCTACCCCCTTTCTCTCTCTTTCCTTCAAACTTAGCACAGGTTTCATAGGTTCAGATTTTTAAATTAAGAATTCAACAGGCTTTCCCATTAAAGGAAAACATTGCTTGACAGACCGAACGCAAAACAAAATGTCGGATAGTAAGTATAAGAGAAATATATATCAAAGGAGAAAGATAGGTCATGTTGTTTTCCTTGTGTTCCGTTCGGTTTTAATGAATTTAAATCAAGCAGGTGCTTTCAATTTTAGTCGCATTGAACTTCAAACACCGACAAGGGAAGAATTAATCGAGAACAACCCGACTGAATTCTTAAAATCTAAACATCGAGCTTGCATTACTCGGTGTGGGATGTATTCAAATGTGCGATCAGTATGTGAGTGTGTTGCGGTAGTTCGATGCCCTATAGTGACGTCATCTCAATCCATATCCGTAGCCTAGGCCAGTCTGACTAACAGGGATACCAAATAGCAAATACATATGAGGTGATGATAATTTAGATTATTTTCTCATTGACTAAGGCTTTTAAAAATCAGCTTCAAATTTCGGAGGGAGGGAAATCGTACATCAATGTGTAGAGTGAAACAAAAGACTGTCCGTTTTCAATTATCATATCAATGAACTGTTTTGACGGAAACGTTGAGATGTTATATTGCTTATCTGCGCGACCACCAAATATGCCAGAAGTGAATTTCTGGCCAGCTATTGTCATATTACCACACTTCTTTACTGTGAGAAGACCAAGATATGCCTTATGCTTGCTCTCAATGAATTACAACCTATTGCAAATTTGAGGATAATTTTATGGTCCTGTATAACAGGGTCTTACATATTGGGTCTTGCATATAGGGTACTGTATATGAGGTATTGAGAATTTTTTTTTTGGGGGGGGGTTCATAGGCCCACTTAGGTGCTTCAAATGATTGTTATGTAAGACCAAATGCAAGTGATCATTGCACGTCATTATTGCTTGTTGAATTTCTGTTTTTTGGTTTACATATGTTATTCAGTCACAATCCCGGATTTATAACCGAGCAAAATCGACCCAAACTGTCTGAAATAATCATATTTACAGATAAAAATACTGCATATTTTGTGACACACTCGGTCCCATGAACGTATCTTTCAGCTGATGAGCATCTTCGTTGGTCAACGTCGTAATGTTTGGTTGTGATCTTCTACTCCATGTAGTAACATGAATGGTGTTTGGCGGGAAAATGATCTGTAACTGTTAACGTGATCCCTTGGTGGTGACAAAATCGCCACTACAAGCAACATGATCACTTATCTATAGCACGATCTATCATTGACAAGACAATTTTTCACTGGCAACACAATCACTTATTGACAACATGATCTATCACTGGCAACATGATTTGACACTCGAAGAAATTATCACACTTTGAGAACATCATCTGTCACTTGGAACATTATCTATTAATGGCAACATGATCTTTCACCGGCAACATAATTTGCCATTGTCAACACGATCACTCTGACAACATGATATTACGTCACTCAGAACATGATGTGTCACTAGCAACACGATCACTTGTTGACGACGTAATAAGTCACAGGCAACATGATCACTCCGTGACAGTATATGATCTGACACTTGCAATATATCACTAGCAACACGATCACTCACTGACAACGTGATCTCTCATGTGCAACATGGCAAATTGATTTGTCACTGGCAACACGATCACTCTGACAACATGAGATCATGTCACACAGAACATGATCTGTCACTAGCAACTCGATCAGTTATTGACGACGTAATAAGTCACCGGCAACATGATCACTCCGTGGCAGTATGATCTGACATGCACTGGCAACATAATATGTCACTAGCAACACGATCACTCACTGACAACATGATCGTGTTGTCATCATGGTAACACGATCACTCGTTGGCAATGTGATCTGTCACTCACAACATTGTTTGTCAATGACAAACTGATTCGTCTCCAGCAACGCGGTTACGAATTGACAAACTTGATCAGTCACAGGCAATACAATACGTCACTGGCAGCAGGGTCACTAATTGGAAACATGATCATTAATTGGAAACAACTAACGTCAGCCATGTGAACACCATTCGTGATTGAAAAATTCCCTAAATTCATCAGCATGACAACATGACATTACGAACGACTTAGCAGTAACTCTCTGGTGATATGTACATGTGATTGGCGTGAAGAATGTTGCTATATTTTTGTAACAGTGTAGAAATATGTCACTGACATACACGTAAATAATGCTTTATGTACATGGCAATTGTGTGATAGGATACGACAATCTTAAAAACTTACTTTGCAATTCGTGTATTCACTACATGTCACTTTAGAGTCGTATATATATATATATATATATATATATATATATATATATATATATATATATATATATATATATATATATATATATATATATATATATATATATACTAACTTGAACCGGTTGAAGACAAGATAAAGTTTTTTTTTATATCAAGACCTCTCCAAAGTTATCCAAGGCCGTCATATATCAAAATACACCCCAACCCATCACAATATGGATAGTCATCACTCGGCTTAACACGAATGGTTATCACCAACTTACGGATATGTACCACATATTTTACCAGTCTGGTCATGGGCGGCTATACCACCAAAGTTGTGACATTTTCGTCATAAACCCTCCATTGCAAAAATGGGCGGCTGCACGAGAATGTCAAAACGTGTCCGATGTACTAACATTCGTGGAAGATTTAAAGTTTTTTTTAGATAATTATTCTCTTAAGTCACTGAACGACTGAGTAGAGGATTTTGCAAAACTTGGGGTAAACTTCCAGAGGTGAAACTGATTCACCTTTCTGAATTTGATCCTTGAGCCAGCACCCATGCGTAGTTGCTTCTGGTTAAACCTTTAAGCAACATCTTTTTTGAATGTGTCAAGATTTTGCTGGTGAAATTCGAAAAATTAGCTGCCCTGGTAGACAATCTTTGAACGTATTGTTACACTGTTATCATTTTGAATATGTTTGTCCTACTTTTAAACTATCATGTGCAACTTTATATTTCAAAATGGGTCGAGTTGAGGCGTTCCCCGAGGCTGATATGACCCACAAACTCATAGCCAGGGTAACAACGTCAGCGCCAAGCTGTGACGTCATCCTTTGTCGACAATTTATAAGAATGGTTACATTGTCGGTTTGCCCTGTGTGTAAAACATTGTATATACCAGGCCACAAAACAATCCACGCTAATCACGTGTCAGTGATAATGCGCTAGATTCACACAGATATGTATATGGTCATGTTTTGATTGCAAATTGTTCATAAATCGTATTTCTCACAAGAGAAACAGTGAGGAATATATATTATAATAAAGCAAAACATGCTAGTAATTTCAAAAAGGAGAAAGTTATTAATAAATGTTAGAATAATATCTGTGTGAGGTCATGAACCAAACTTATTCTTTTTTTGCTGAGGTAAACATTTTGATTTTTCATTAGCCAGGACAATTTTCAGAGTTTGCTCGTAACATTCTTGCGCAAAGTCACAAAAACATTTCTTGGTTTATGATACAATTCTTATTAAATGAAACTGCACATTTATTTCTACTTTTTACTTATTTTTTGTGGGAAAGGATACTTCGGATATGGAAAGTTTACCCGCATTGGCATTCAAATCTTATGAAGCTTAAAAGACAAAGAACGTGATATCAGCAACTTATCGTAGATAAAAGTGGCACAAATTTCGACAAGATGTAGCCGAGGAGGGATTGGGCAACTGTTCCCGTCGTCATAAGATATGGTATTTGAAATAGGTTTGTCTTATGTTATAAAAGCGTGGTGACAACCTAAATTGTTAGATTCGTATTGCCAAAATAAAGGAGGGACGCCACAAGAGGATTTAAGTCCTTTGTTTACGGGGGGGAGGGGCAAAGTGTGATGCATTCTAATGAGGAGGGGTTTCTATGGAGATGGGATGTCCTCCCACTCTTTGGACAAAGTGCACAATTGAAAAGTTCATTTTCTTCTGAAACTTTTCGTTTTTCCTTAATATCATCTGTCAATTTTTTAACATTTTTTTTTTTGGGGGGGCTATTCTTTAGGTGCAGGCCAGGGCTCCCGTTTGCCCAAGGCCTTAATCTGTCAGCGACAAGCATCAACTCCCCCTCCTGAGAGATTTTCCTTTTTGGACCACGCATGATTTGTATTATCTTCGGATATTTTTCCGTCCACCTGCACTGTATCTTATTTTGTATTTCGTCTTCTGATATATGCCGGGAATTTGTAAACATTAATATAAAATACAAGAAACAAAATACACATGTGGTTCATAACTCTTTCATATTCTTAGTCTATTTTTTTCGTTGTGATCATTTCTTTTGCAAGTACGATTTTAAAATTTCAAAAATGACTAAAATACATTGCAAAGAAAAACAAAACTTTAACGCTTTTTTTTTACGGAATGTACTCTCTTCTTTTTTCTCTACCAAAACATCAGTGTACGTGCAACGTCATCATACGTCATCACGACGTTGGACGCTAGTAATTTTAAGTTAAGACTGGAATCAATGCTTTAAAGTAGACAAAAACTTACTGTTAACGATCACATTTCTTATTTTCACAGAAACGAAGTTATTCTTTTTAAGTCTAGTTCCTCATTTAAACAGCTGTCAAATAGAATGTACCTAATACCTGTTAACTATGTGTAAGTCAGAAAAAAAACAAAACATTGTCAACAGTTTTTCTTCTTCTATCGTAATGTCAAATTAAAATGACACCAAACTAGCACGGTTCTATAGGCTATGTTGCATTTTGAATGTAATAGAATAATTAATGGACCAAACATTTTGGGAATTTTTAACCGAATTGCTTTGTACAATCCCATATCTATTTTTACTGAATATTGTTGGTACTATATTAAAAATAAGGGAAAAACCAATTATTTTATCGTAAAATAGTCGAAAAAGTTCGTAACCGTGGTTATAAAGTACAATTCCTTTGACTTTCTTAATTGTTAATTGCTTATAGAATGCCAGTGTTCCATTTTTACTTATACAACAGTGGAAATCCATTGCATATGAAATTGTTAATTATGCTTATAATGATAATAATAATAATTTTAATTATGAACAATTAAAATCATATTTTTACCTAGAATGTAAGATATCTCTCACAAAACAGAAGAAAGTCACTACCGCTATCGTAAATAGTTCCATTCCACCAGCCATCCCATTTAGAGCGGAAACCCATCGTCATTTTAACATCGAGAAATGTTAAAAATACTTGTTTTAATCCTAAAACAATGGATATCATTTTAATGAATGATATATACAAATTGACTGTCCTTCATCATCCACATAACGTTGTTAAGGAACTCACGTGTAATTGCACTCTGAAAGGTATAACAAACCCTAAAACAACGGAGATTTAATAACAATTATCATGATCATTGTACGTCCATTGTCCTTTTTACCACATCTTTTGAATGTGGTTAGTCGTTCGTATCAATTACGTCATGTGACGTCAGTCTGTTGTTGACAACTCTATGACAACGTCACTATTTTGATGTTAATCTTTGAAAGCAACAACAATCGGCAGACCATGTGTTTGTTTACCGGTCTGATGTCACAAAAGTGTTACTTACTTTCGCAACCCTCTTCATGTCTGTACTGACAATATCTGCTTTGGGTTATTAAAAGAACGTTCCTGACGTTAAATGCAATAGTAAAAGACGTTCGATCATTTAAAAAAAAAAAAACAATGCGAATTCATTGTCTTGGATACCAGAGACAATGGAATTCCATTGTCTTTACCGTTACCAGTGCAGGCCAGTGGTGTTATCATTTTGCGCAAATGCCATTATATTGTCATTACTGGTAACATTTGCATAGACTTCCTTAAACAATGCTTCCATTTTATTAAATACCATCCAAAAGTTTTATTCGATTGCTTCCTTTGATTTTAAAACTAGAGTTTGTTCTTTTAAATCACTTTAGTGAAGCAAATCTTTTCCCTTTGTGATTTCACGTTACTGTTCTTTCAAAAATTGGTGTTACTTTTCTCTCTTTCCATGTTATATCGATACTAAACATCTTGAGTTTCTCTTTTTGAACACATTAATACAGGTTTGCACCATTTTTTCGTTCGTCTGTTTTTTTTTTCTCCTGGTGTTCTTTTTTCTATTTTCCAGAGAAAAATAGTCTCTGACGTCAGTACAGATACCACGTGACTGCTCTTTGTTTTAAAATTCAATCTTTGGTACGCAACATCATCTCTTCCACTGTTTTCGTGTTTATTCCCCTTTTTTCAAAGTGTATCCTAAACTGGTGAGGCCCCAGTACGTCATACTGAAACATTTTTATCTTTGGAAATTAAACAAAATTTTTGTACTCAGTCGATGGAAAAATCATCAGAGACTAATCCCCAAAATAAGTCAATCAGTTAAATAAGTCATTTGTTAAAGAAAAAAAAAATCAAGCAAATTTCACAGCTTCACCTATTTTTCACCTTCGTTGCTTTGGTAACCGCTTTCTTTGTCATCCGTATCTCCATCTCTCGCGGGATGGTTTTCCTTTCCATGTTCGCCATTGTTTAAAACCTCTTGTAATTCTTTGATATATTTTATCGCTAATCTTAATGTTTCCACTTTGCTCATTCTCTTCTCCGAATTCTCCGACGGTAAATGTTCCCGTAACCTCGCGTATCCTTCGTTCACGTTCCGGACCCTCTCCCGCTCCCGTTCGTTTCTCCGCCGAATGAAACTCGGCTCCAGATCGTAAAATCCGTAAGGGTTCGGGAGGGGTAAGTAACCGTGACCGTAGGGGTTCATGAAACTCCCAGCGTAACGGGGGTCGATGTAGTTCGGTAGAGGAAACGGTGATAGGGGTTCCCCTTGGTGAGAAGTGTGATGGGGATCGCGAAGAGGGTACATACCGCCGGGGCAGTCCGGTATCGGTATACCGAGTTGCACACAAGTCGGTGTTGAAAATATGGCCGAGTCTCCACCGTCATCCATCATTATATCAACAAAAGGAGAAAGAAAAAAAAAAGGTAAAATAGAAACGTAAATAACCTCCCTCTCTCTCTCTCTGCTCTTTGGAAATGTTTTCTCTTAAAGAAAATGGCCAAGTTGTATCCGACTAGCGTAACTTCCAGATCATTTAGGTGGCAGGATTCTTAAATCTCAAGAAAAAAGTTTGGAAGAGAAGAGTGTCAGCGAAAAAGCCTTCTTCTGATCCGAAGAGTATCCTCGTGTGCGATCCTCGTCTGACCTCGAACAGTATGCCACTAAAGAGAAGAAACAAAGAAACTTAATAATTAATATTTATTTAAATTTAATAATTAATAATAATACGATAGTAGTTGATAAAATATAAAAACAGTGATGACTAATAAATAAAAAAGCAACGGAAATATTATTTTAACTTCATTAATTCATTTCTTGCCGGACGTTCAGGTTACAATTACGCTCTTGTCACAGGGTTGAGTTTCGTTATAGATTCGGATTTGAATAGTTGTGTATTAGCTAGCTGCAATATTCTTTTAGTTGTAAAAGAGTGGTATAGGACCATATGAGTCGAGTCAAAGAGATTCTCAATTTGTAGAAAGAGCTGTAAGTCCGATCCATAGTTAGTCTTTTGTGACATCATGCCAGCGGTTTCCATATACAGCCATCCATCTCTTAGTTTATGAGAGCAGGTATGTTACAGGTATGTTAGAGGGATAAAAGCATTTGCGGATACAAAACTAGAGAAAAAAAGGGGGTTAGCCGAAGACAACTACGAATGTATTTAAAATAGTCACAAAAATGTATAAAAGTTGCCAGATACATCAATATTAACTTTAATGGCCTCATAAAATAAAGTTTAAAGAAAAGTACCTAATTTAAGGGAACTTCAAAGCATTTGTCAAGTTGTGAAGGCTTAATTTGAGAAGACAAAACAGGCGTTATCCTTCTATCTTGTACACAAAATCTTTGCAACAGCACCAAAATTTTAGGCAAAAATGATACTTCAGTCATGGGCGTGTTATTAGAGAAAAAAAATCCAGTGCGAATGTTTGAAATTAACTTTGAACGTTTTGCCTTGTTGAGGTAAAATATTTAATACGGTTTGAAAACAAAAATAGCTCACCAGTGGGAAGCGACTTATTTCTCAATGGCGTTATTTGTTGTACGGTATTGTTATTTACGGGTATGGTATTGATAAAATGGCACGTAGGACTGACGCCCCGAGCGACAAAGCACCGGGATGATCCCCCGTGATGACAGTCTCACTGACCCGTCAAAACAAAAATATATGAAAACAAGAATGAAGAAAAGGGTTTGGGGCGAAATTGGCCTAGCAGTACAATTTATTTGAAGTTAAGCCTATGTGCAAATTAACGTTCAGTTTCATTCCATTCATACGCACACAGCGACTAAATATACATGAACAAATATACGTGTCTTCATTTATTGTTTTGTATGTGTATAAATGTAAAATAGTATTTCATTCCCTTTTATGTCTCTCTGTTTCCGTTCACAATTTGTCTACAATATTTAGATGAAAACGTTGTAACGGCCACCAAAGGCTCGCAGACATTCTTGAGAAATTTTTCTTTCCTTTTTTTTTTTAAATTTAATTTTAAATGGAAGGTTAAAGAAGAAAAAACAGTACCATTGCAGCCGCCTTCAGCATTCGGCCAAAATGCAGTCACCCCCAAAATAGACATTAAAAAAAAATATATTTAAAAAAATTACCAATTACCATACTCATCTCAAGGAGAGGTCCAGCTTTAGGTAATAAGAGAGTTTTACCAGGGTATGGTCCGGCTGGCCAAACTTGAGATTGAGATAAAAGGGTGGAGGGGGTGGTGGGGGGGGGGTGGGGGGGGGAGGGGTGGGTTGGAAGGGAGGTCACGGCCCTTGGGACCGCTGTAAGTCGAGAACGTGAAAACATAGGTAAATCGGTGGCCGAAGGCTGTGATTCCAAATCATTTAGACTTGTTAATTCGACGATAGTTTCTGTCAAAATATATCGACATTTTTACGGCTTGAAATGTTTTGGACCGCGGAATTCGTAGCGCGGTCGTGAGCTAATGGAAGATACCGACCACGACGGTCAATCCTGTAAGCATGTACACCGCTATGACGATTTCCGAAGGAACTTCAACGTCGCTATTCTGTGTGCAGGCTATCAAACAATCAGTGCTGCGAAACATATGGAATATCGGTATTTCTAAAAAAAAAATGTTTCAGGGATAAATCTCAGAAAGTTGAACTGTACAATGAATTCATTTTGAAGTTTATACGTAGAATCAACAATTATTAGGAAAGCTATACAATTGGTTCTCTTGAATATTGAATGCATGTTTAAGTTTCGTCTTAAAATATTTTACATGAAAATTAAAAGTTTGCGAAGATGTCACACATTCACAGAATAACACATTCCCGTTCGATATAACGGGAGAAAAAAACTGAACAATGTGACATGAATGGGACATGAATGTACACCTCATTGTACGGACTTAATTTTGTTTTTGTTGTAACTAATTGTGTTAAGAAGAGTTCGAACGAAATCTTTGATATGTTTTTATGCTTCTGAAAACAGTATTTGATTCTGTATGATGGAAAAAAAATGAAATAAAAAAAGAGACGGGTAGATTAACATTAAAATTATATAGTGTTGTGTTTAGACAAAAAAAACTAACTTTAGTAGAGGGTGATGAAAGAAGACCTATTACATTTTTTACATTGCGTAGTCGAAGATGGGGAGGGGTAGACAATAACGCGACTGTAAAGAGACGTCACAAAATGTAATGAAAATCAGTAAAAAGGATGAGTAATGAAAATCAAAATTAATTGGAAAAAAATAAATAAAAAATGCAACATTCCACTAATATTTTCAGTATTGCTGAGGAATTTAGACATCATTAAAAACGATGAAGTATTAGAGAACTGATTAATGACAATATATTAATATGGCAACATCAAAACAAATAATACCAATGTCATAACAAAACAAAAAAATAAGAAAAAAAAAGGAATACCCTAAGAAAAAGCGATTAGTTATTAAATCAGAGAAGCACAAATCAAAACACAGTCCCCAAATCGAATGTATCATTTTCTGAAGTTTAGAATGTCCCAAATTTTAATCTTCCCAGCGCACATGAGTTTTTGGAAGCAAATTTTTGATTTTGTTATCATGTCGTATGGGTGTAACTTCCATACCATTCTGTGCCTCCTGTTGCTCACCACGTCCTGTTTTACGAATTGCCCGTACATGTACATTAAAAACAATCTAGTGTACACAGTGTAATGTGATACCAACGGGTAATCTTCCATGCACGAAATACATTTCTAGGCATGGCATTTTGGCGAAAACGTACACTTTTAGATATGGGCTTTATTAATTCTCGCTATCGTAGAGGAAAATGCTCATAAAAATTAAAAGCTGCTATTGAACAGTTGGGGAAATTTTGCTTGACCACGAGGCATATTTGCTTTGACGGAAAAGCCTTTCCCAATCACTTTCCTTGTAAAATGATTCGATTTGATAAATGTGTAAAAAGACTAGTTGATAGTGATTAAACGTCTTCATGGTAGAGTGACAATATATCCACCAAAATCGCACTGGAAGCTTTTATTTGTCCAGTTGTAGATTTTTTTTTTTACATTCGAGTGATAATTATTCGCAACGACTTGATGCCGGGAATTTATAAAATATCAAATTGATTGCTTCTTTAATTCGCTAAAACAAAATATTGTATTTGATTTTATCAAATTAAATATTCGTCAAATGATATAAAGTTTTAATACAATTATTCTACATTGTCAACACCAGTGCTTTGACCATTACGTAACATATTTCCGTCATTCTGCAGTAATTTTCGTATTTCGTTTTTCTTTCCAATCTATAGAGAGCCAATCAGGATAGTATTCCTTCTTATTATATTGAAAAGATATTTAATTACAAAGGTAATGTTTAATTCTTTAAAGTTTTCAAATGTCACAATATATACATCAAGTATCGATTTAATCAGTCTGTTATTTAGGGCACCGTCATCAGCTGGGCTTAGCTAAGATAATCCCCTTCACGTTATAAGTATGAAAGAGGAATCACATAAAAAGGAAACTAAGATAGCTACAACTACGTAATAATAATACTGGAAGTCCTTCAACAAACAACTATTTTAGTTTTCTTTACGTTTGTTTTGTTCTCTTGATTTCATTGTTTTGTTCTACAATGACAATTACAAAAAGAAACTTTTAACATAATTACTTCGACAAAGATACAGAAAATTGAGAGAAACAAAAGAATGTAAGAAATGTTAATTATAGCTGAACAATGTACATACGAAATGTAAATTAAACATTTTTTTTCTGTTTTAATTTGACGCAAACTATCGAAGGAAAACTGCAATTTATGAAAAACAATTAATTAAGGGCTCAGAAGATTGGTTAATTAAGGAAAAATGAAAGACTATTTTGATTGTACTGTTTATATTGTGATCGACGTTGTTGTCTTTTTGTTCTCCCGATATATATTATATTTATAGATATTTTAATAAAAACATAAGGAAAAAAACACAAAATCGACATATGAAACAATCACAGCAACAAAGTTTACAGAGAAGCAAACAAATGTACAGTGGGACGGACTGACAGAGTTCACGTAAGTAATCACATGAAACTTTTAAACGAGTAAGAACGTTAAGAACGTTAGTTTTTCTTTCTTTTTTTCTCTCCTTTAATTTCTACCTTATTTATTTATTTTTTTTCGATATGGAAGTATCCCATCTAAAGCGAAGACGAGACATGTCAGTGAAAGAATACACATTAATGATAACATTTTTTGCACTACAAATTAAGAATCTCTGGGATAGCCTATTAATAAGCCGTCTGCTTAGAAATCTTTTAAAAGTAATTTCAATAATTACAATTTTCGTAAATATCCACATTCACTCCAACAAATGATACAAAACAAAAGCTTACCTCCACTTTTCTTTTTTTCTATCTGGTTGTAAGAAAAATTTGATATTTATTTGAATTTTATTTTTTCCTGCGCCTTCCGCTGGCGACGGGTCTTCTTGGTTACTCCAGGAATATTTCTCTTGAATTTAGGATCGTCATGACGTCATCAATTACAACCAGAAATATAATTACAAAGAAACGTAATAAACAAAAACAAAATTATATAAATTTTTGTTCATGCAAAGGTTGGTCCATGCAACAGTTCCTTTCGTAATGACTAAACTCGAACGTAATAACCTAACTTAACGGATAACACACTCGTGACATAATTCTCTCCATCGAGGCTACTTTCTTTAAACTTTTGAGTTCCAAAATGACGCGATTTTGTTTTATATTTTGTTTTTGCTTTTTGGTTCTGGATTTTCTCCTCTCAGCGGTTACCTGCATTTGTCTGCCGACATTCACCAAGTATTAATTTTCACCGTAAATATAGGAGAACATGGAATGCCGACCTATTGTAATTCGTATTTATATATTACACGGGACGTGTGCGCTATACAGCGGATTACACAGTAACTTTATTCACAGATACATGTATATACAGATATACAATACGGAGAAAAGAAAAAAAAAGAGAAAACTTCGACGGGCATGCGCGTAGATGTAACGTCAGATTTGACGTGTAACAGGAACGCCGGTTGCGCGCCTCTAGCAATCCTCGTCGGTGGTCACATATTTAATTAGTCGCCCTCCTATCACATTTTTTTTTCCTTTTTTTTCCGGGTGATATAGGTGCGAACTGAGATTTTTTTAATTACATGTTTTAGGAAACTTTATTAGTAAGGGAGAGGAAAATGAGAATTAAGAATTTAAAAAAAGGATGGAAAATGACGGATAAAGGAAGCATTAGAGACGCCACGGATACGGAGAAGTTTATAAGTGTGTGTGTGTTTCGTGATGGTCGCATTTGATACCGGCGGGAAGAAAATATATTAGCCAGGATGAATAATCGAATTTAATACTTAAGGTGATGTTAAGAGTTGATATATTAGCTAAATTTTGTGGTATGGAGGGAAAGTTTACAAGAGCGCTTAATATCGTCGGTCGTTGAGCGTGTTAAGGGGAAGGAAGTACAGTGTAAAAAGAAAAAAACTAGTTTAATACAGAATATTGATATATATTAGGCAGGTCTTAATATACGCCAATAAGAACTTAGAGCACTAATTGGGCAACAACGTCAATTTTTTTTTTTTTTTTTCATCTGAAACGAATTGGAACGATTGGGGAAATATTAGTGAATGGGAAATAAACAAATTTGGTGTTTAGAGTGCGAACTTGCAGGTAGTTTATTACTTTTAGAATCGCAAGTTACTTTCTTTTCAATGAATCAAAGAGTATAGAAATTAGTAATGAACTATATTTTTGTTGGTCGGACCATAGCCTGTTTTATTACTCAGTAAGCAAAAATCGTTTAGCTCCGCACTTCATCGATGGCAGACTTTTAGGTCTTTTCCTCTTTTTATAAGTTCTTTTTTCTTTTGGAAGAAAAGTCTTTTTTCCCTTTTTTTTTAAAGTTTGCTACATAGCAACATTTTCTTCAAAAGTCGATTTCAAGTCTTACATTACGAAAAGAAAAAAAGAACACAATATTTTCCACTTTTTGTTTCTCTGACGTTTATTGATATCAATTATTGATATTAATTACGACACAACTGGTCTATGAACAAAGACCGTTATGTACTGAGGTTTGCAGATGAATCTTGTGGAGGTAAATCCCTCTTTTGAGACTGTGTTGAAAAAAAAAGTTTCATATCGACTCAAAGCCAGCACTTGTTTGTTTTTATTGTTAAAATACCCTTGGACTGTTTTATGTATATGTTATTACGTTCTTGATACAACATGTATTTTGAGGAAAGGTATAACTGACTTTGTCTGAACTTGATCTTTTACTGATGGCTGCAGAACACATCTTTTTAAATGTTAAGTTTAGACGTTGCGCTTTTTAACATCTAATAACTTAAAAAGTTAACTCTAAAAAAGTTGAGTGATACTGCAATGACTGCTGGGTAATTTGCCCCCCCCCCCCTCCGATTCTCAGTCACTCAGCTAGCTCATGGTTTTAAACTGACTTGTGGCTCTTTTTCCACATTTAATCTTTGTGTGTTTATGAATATACCCAGGATGGCAGAAGAGGGATAAGTGTTGGCTTCAAGGAGGGGGGGGGGGGGGAGGGCAAGCAGATACTACACATACTATCGTGTGAACCTTTGTGGGGGGGGGGGGGACATGTGCGGTGCATGAAATACTGCCATTCTAGGTAACAGGAAGTGTGGTGAACTTGGGAAAGAGCGGCGAGTTCAGCAGGACACAAGATCAGGGTTTATCACTACTGTGACCGAGCGGGAGGGTGGAGGCCGTGGAATTTGAACAAGGCTTAGCAAGAACGAGGTTCGAGGTTAGGGGTTCGATTCCTAGCTGGGTCACAGTAAGACTAGTTTTTCGTCTAAGACTGATTTTCCCATGTGAACTGACAGTGTGAAACAAAATACCAAATTTGATCTAAAAATTGTTGAGCTGGTAGTCACTTGACGTGAAAGACTGACTATATCAACAACAGTCTCTCTCCACACTTATGCGGTTGTTTAACGAGGTAAGATAACTATACTTCAAGGTCTGCATTATAATGTTACCCGTAGATCCTGGCTTCTCAAATACAATTTTAACTTTGCAATATCGTGTCCGCGATTTCTCAACAGCCAACCTCAGTATACAGTGTACAGTATACAGTTTTTTTGTGCAATTCATTCATAGGCACTATGCCTGAAAATTGTATTTATGACCCTTTGCTCACTGCCTTGCATGTACAAGATTTATACGTAGATAATTTTCAAATTTAATAACTCCATAATGAAAGAATATATCTACATTTGCCAACGGTCTCTCTTCATCTCCTCCCATTCCACGCGCTCTCACCCACCCACCTCTCCCTCCCCCCTCCTTCCTCTGTCAAATTGTTCATGTTGGTACTCTTCTCTAGTTTAATCCTACACGGAAGAGTTGTATGGTGTCACCAGTTCACACGATCGAAGGAGGCCATGAAACCTGATGGAATCGCTCAAAATCAACCTTTGGAAACTCTGGGGAAATACCTCTATTTTTCTTGCAAGGTCAACATCCACTCAGTGACAGGGATACCGTCAATATTTTCATTGCTAACCCAAACATTCAGAACATTGCGACAGATCAGCCTACCTAACGATACACCGTCTCTATGATCATCTAAAGTTTATCGTTCTCATATTTTCTTTTTATTATTCTCATTATTATCATTCCTTTCCTCCGTCATCATCCCTTTCTTTTTCTCCATCCCCCCCCCTTTTTTTCCTCTTTCTTTGGATGTTAGGTTAATTTTTTTTTTTGTAATATCAATTTTTCCACTTAATGCTGACATCGTTAAAGTAACTGTACCTGAGATAGGAATGTTTTGTTAACCACGGGGAAACTTCACTTCTTCACAAGACGGCTTGCTGAGGCCGTCTCTAGCGTCTTTGTTAAGTAGCCCCCACCAGGGATTACCTTGTTAACCAGAGGAGAGTGGGAGAAAAAAAAAATTGACATATCCAGGAGAAGGGTTCTCATAAGAACCAGGCATCTCTCTGAAGTAATGACATGACTTCGTTGCTGTCGCCAACTTTTTTTTGTCCAGCCTCGTCCTCCAGGAGATGACTGAGCATTTACAGAGATGTCGTAGTGACTGAAACTCCAAATTCCAAACCCATCCTCATCCTGAAAAAGTTTAAAGGTGTTTGAGATGCACCAACATGAAATACAGAAGGAAATAAAGTTTAATTACTCTTCAGCCGTTAAGCTGTTCGATCTCACCAATAAACATAGGCAAAGCTTGTTTTTCTCCTCAACCATTATACATAAGATGCGTTGAAGATGATAAAAGTTTCGAAAGTTTGGGTGAACAAATTTTTCTTGAGCAACAAATAACTGAATTTCCATCTGTGAAATAAAACTTACTCTTTGACAGGAAAAATACCATCCTTCCTTATTTGGAATGATTGATCGTTCTGCATTTATAAATATTGGTTTTAGTTTTTTTTTCTTTAAACCAGATTTAAACCAAACTCTTTAAACCAAAATCTTATTTCCCTTTAATTTTCGCCATTTTTGCAACTTACAAATAAATTAGAATTTCACTTGTTCAACTTTCTTTTGCATATATCACCCTACAATTGACTCTAACTTAAATGGCTGATCGTCTTTAAATAGATTTTCGCCAATGACGTCATCAGATTTAAATAATCTGCTGGTAGAATTAAAAAAAAAAGACAGACTTAAATATTAAAAGTTATAATGTTGTGGGGGGAGGGTGTACAATCACAATGATACGATTATTAGTAAAAGGAGAGGTGAAATTATCATCTGTTTTTATTTGTGCGTTTTACTAATACTCCGTCGAAGAGTTGATTTGGCAAGTATTGGGTGACATGTTCGACGTTTCACCGTACTGTAGATTTCTCTGTGCTATGTTAAATGGAGATTGGCGCTCATCTCACTGACTCCGTGGCGGTATCCATTGCTGCAAGAGCATTTGTACATGAGGTAATTTTAAAATCAACTTTGACATGATGTCCAACCATGGCAAATGATAACTATCAGAGTATACCGTCATCGTTTTGTTATGCCAATTGATTAAGACTCCCTGTATTTGCACGAACAACATTCTAAAAAGATTTTTAAAAAAAAGTTTAATTGTGTGACATGACCTATTGGCGTCATATACTATGACGCAAAGCAAGTCATGTGACACAAACTGAACTTATGATTGGTTTAAACTTGAGATATTCCGGGGACGTCTTTTCAAAAAAATTGACACCGAAATTCTTCTGTGACATTTGCATTTTTGACATTGTTATTATTCCTTGTTTACCCCGTGTAACACACTGGAAACAAGAGTATTTTGGCTTTTTCTAAAAGTAAATGTTTTGGAAATGTGTGCACGCTTACAAAAGCCTTTACATAGAGTATAACACTTAAGAGTCACTCAACGTTCGTTACTGCATATCTCACCATTACTACTTGTAAGTCATGATCGAAGAAAGACTTTTCAAGTCGTAACAAAGTTGCTACGGTTAATTAAAATAAAACACCACCACTATGTCACTGAGTGCATTGGTGTTAGAGTATGGGTGTACGATATATTTTGTTTCTGCTTTTACAAAGTCAGAAAGTGCAACGAAGTTTTGGAACTGTTTTAAGTTCTGGAGGTCAACTACCGAGGCAGTTCTTTACCAGAGTTTTTAAACAGGAGGCATGCGAATGGTTGATTCAGAGGGGAAACTGGGTATAACACCCAGCAAAAATGTTGTTTGTCTTTGTCCCTATGTGTTGACCTATGTAGCATTCCGACGTGGTGACGGAGACATGTTAAAAAAAGTGTTGTTTAATCGGCACTTTACAAATAAACAGAACACTGCTTTATCAGTCATTAACATCACACACCGACCATGCGTTTGGGATTGAAGTGTTGTGTTATCAGGTGTTAGGTCTCAATTCTGTATTTTTTCTCGTGCTGTCAAAGCAAACTCATCGTTTACTCGACACAGGTCTGTAGAATTAGAGACATGCATGGATACACGTTATTAACTGCTGATTCCTCCCCGGGCTATGTTAGGCTCTTTGGAAGTTTCTTACCCGGGTAACCTCCCCATTTCCGAAGTCACAAAAAAAAAAAATTCCTTTCAATTTTGCAATAATCACCGTGACTTGGAGTTGTTTATAATGCAATTCCGAGGGACCAGTGAACATTTTCTGTGGAACCATGTTGAAGTTCACGACAAACTTCGTCGCTTGTTCTTTTAATGTCCCGATCGACGTCACAGACTCACAGGTTTCAAAATATTCTGTTAACTCTCAGATAACTTTCTGTTCCGCTTTTTGAGTCTTTTCTAGCTCATTGAGTAATGGATTTGTCAAAAAAACTACGACGAATACTACAAAAGTGATATAAAAAAATGTAGGTAAGGACTGCGTGTAGATAAACATCACATAGCGCTGCTTAACATATAATAGTATAGCACAACAGGAACACATGCTAGAACGAGAGAATAACAGAACGCAGAACGTCTGTCAGAGCAGAGGAATATAGTATGGAATAGAACATCACAGCATAGACAACGACTGAATAGAATAGAAATGAATAGAAGAAAAGAGAATGGAGTTGAATAGAATTGAATAGAATGGAAAAGAATAGAATAGAATTCAATAGAGCACAATATAGAGCTGCATAATTCAGAAAAAAAACCAGCAAACATCAGCAAAATACAGACTGAGAATATGAAAGATTGGGATAGGACAGAATGGAAAGGGGAGATAAAGACAAAACATAATACAGAACAGCATTGCACAACGCAGAACAAACCAATGAGAATGTCAAATAGTGGACGGAACATCTCTGTAAACGTTTTGTTGTCGGTTCGAGGAAGTCCGCTGCGTCGCCAGTTGGAACTGCCGTTAGAGTCAACGTAGTCAAAGATGGCCATCTGACTTTGCTTGAACCAAAATCCGATTGTTCAATGCCCATTAAACGTGACTCTGACGTCAGCCAAAGGACTGGAATATTTTCAGACCTCCATCTGGTGTTGCAAAACGGGTGTCCCTTAGAGCGGCTCTCGGCTCGACGTCGGACGTATAGCGTCAAATACCGCCCGACCTCAATCCAACCGATTAGAAAGAGAACCGAGTGCAAAATATCTACAGGGAGAGCAGCAGATCCAGAGGAACGCAGGGACATAAGGACTCAGGATGGCAGAGTGCCGGACACATCATGATATAAAGAATAGAGGAGAGTATAATAGAATAAGACATACTAACACAGCACAACATAGAATAGGACAGCATAACACTACACAGGGCAGAACAGAATAAGAGAGCTCAAAAGAGCGAAGCACAACACAGCACACATTACAGCACAACACAGAACTGAACAGAAAAGTGCACACTAGCATAATACAGCGTAACACAAGCCACTACCTAATAGGACATCACAATACGGGGCAGGGGAGAAGAATCAGAACATCAGAGGACAAAACAATAGAGCAGAAGAGAACAGTACAGCACAACGTAATGTAAAAGGAGGTATAACACTATGCACACAAGACAGGATAGAACATAAAAAAGTACAGCACAACAGGAAACAGGCCAGCACAAAACGGAACAGGATATCATGGCAGCGCAACCTATAGCACAGAACATAAGATAACAGCACAGTTGTACAACACATCACAACACAGAACAGAGAAGCGTAACACTACACAACACAGGACATGAAACAGGGCAGAACAGACCAGCACCGAACGGAATGGAACTTCTGCAACACCTGTGGCATCACGATTGTTGTCTGGAAGGGGTGGGGGGGGGGTCAATAGACGTGAAGTGTCCCCAGGGGCTTAGCTGGGAATTTTGTTTATAGGGGGACTGGTGACATGAATGAGGGGTCCTGAACGAATGTGATACAGTGTGATACGGAAATGTGGTATCCCTCTACTGCAGTGCGTCATTTAGAATTTTTGACTAGCGGTGGACTGAGAATTGTGGGAGTACTATCTAAACAGAGCGCCACCATCAGTTGGCGCAGATCGTACCATAATGCCATAAAAAGTTTGACATCAAAATTCCCTCTAGATAGCCGGAAATCGCTCTCCCTGGACCCGCAAGTAAACCCCATGCAGAAAAAGGTACTCTCTGTGTTTTCTTGGATTGAAAACCCTTTTCCTTACATTATTGGAAGTTTCTCACTGAAACATTCTGACGACATGATGCCGTTGTACATTTCCTGATATATGGTGGACAACAACATCACCTTTCACTGGATTCGGGAGGTTGTTAAAAATGCTTACGCTTGCGGTTTTATTTACCTTCTCTTTATTTTTTTCTCATTCTTTGTCTTCCTATCTTTTTCATTATTCTCTTCGTCTACGTCACTTTATCCCCTTTGTTACGTCACTGTGTTGGACGGAACATAACGATACAGCGCAAAAAAAAAAAATAAATAAATAAATGAGAAAAAAAACAGAAGAAGAGAGGAGAAAACAGCATAACACAGCACAGTATACATAGGGAAATGACTCGAAGATACGGCAATGTAGATTATAGTGTGAGAAACTCAATGACCAGAAGAGCCAACAATACATGTTGACGAGGCAGAGGCTTCAATGTGTTTTAATGATCGCTTACAAAATCTGTTTGTAAACTCTTTAATGCTTTAATCCAGGTCAAATGTTCAAAGTGCAATTCATTCATTAGTCTGAAACGTGATCCTCAAAGTTAATATCGAACTTACATTTTTTTTTAAGTTATTCGTTTCGCCCAAACAATAGCTCCACCGTCCAAAATACATAACCTTGCATTTCCCTTCCAAACCTACGCGTCGGCACGTTGGTGTGTGTGTGTGTGTGTGTGTGTGGGGGGGGGGGGTATCACGTGCTATAATCACATGGCGAATAATTAGGTCGTGGAGAATCGCACGTGATAAAACCTTGATCTCTTTCACCATTTTTGGTGTTAATATTGAAGTGATTTTCTTTCCCTTTTACGTCCACATTTTCCTGGGTTTCTATCCATATTTTCCTATTTTTTCTCGGTATCCTTGCCCCCCTCCTTTCACTTCTTCTCTTTCGATTCGCCCTCAAAATCGATAAGAACAAGGGAGGAGAAACAGTTCTTACAAATGTAAATATAAAAATTAATATAACCACAAAGTAGGACAAGGTTAAAAGTTTCATGCCCTTTGGTTTGTCCTGGTATGGGGTATAGGCTACCTTCGATTCCATTAAATCTTAAAACCGTCAAAACTTCTGAGGAAAACTGAATCTTTAAGAAAAAAAAAACGAAAAGAAGATAAAAGAGGGACGATAGAAGTTTTCGCTTCGTTTCACTGCTTGAAACTTTTTCACTTTTTTTTTCTCTTGGTTATTTTATTCCCTGTCAGTTCACATGAATGGCAACTGTGTACGCACACCCAGCGCGTGACCATGCCACGATCCAGGCACGTGTCCCCACTGGTCACGCCCGTTGTTAAACCACCGTGATCACGACCACGGAACCGCGATATTCCAGCCACCGCAACAATATTTGCAATAAATGTTACAGGTCAAACCGATGTGTGATGTTATATGCGTCATTTACGCTGGTTTCGATGCGCACGGCAGGTCCTATAAAATTATTTAAGGTTCTTTGCAGCTAACACTTTTTTTTATGTTGGTATAATTACATCATGTGACTTTTAATTGTCATGTCTTCTTTTTGTAATTTAAATTCCATGACATTTTTATTCTCTTCCACGTGCAATGACATCTGTAATGCATACTATGACGCTGCGATTTTACTACACGGTGGTCGAATAATATCTCATTCCATGAATTCTACATTATTCATTTTACGGTTGTCTTATTTGGGCCAATGCATGGCATTTGCATGATTACGTCTCATGACTATTCTGTTTATGTTTTATTTGAAAAAAATTGCAAATATAATTTGTAATTGTAAACATATGACATGAGGTTTATTGCATTGTTTTCCATGACTATGATTCAGTATTGCAAATGAAATGCCATGACTTTTGTATATTGTTATACTGTATATTTGTATCATGAACATGTGACATGACTTTTATTGCATTATATTCCATGACTTTTGCATTATACTGTATTTTAAATTTTGTAGTAAAAACAAACTGTCATGACTTTTGCATTGCATTGCATTTTAAGATGTATATCGTAAACAAAGGACATGAATTTTATTGCATTATATTCCACGATGTATCCATTTTGTATGATACTGTCTCTCAAATTTTGTATTAAAAACAGAAAGTAATGACTTTTGCATTCTATTGCATTTGAAGATTTGTATTATAAACTTATGACATGACTTTTACAGCATATTTCCCATGACGTTTTAGAATATTGCATTTCAAATTTTGAAGTTAATATTTTTCTGCCAAATTCCATTAATTGTTATTTTCTCCAAAATGAAGACATGCTGGCATAAAGGCACGGCGAGCCCTGGTTAAGTATTGCCTTTCCGTCTTCTCACCTTTTTTTTTTTCTTTTTTGTTTCGTTCCTTCTTCTTCCTCTATTTTCGCATTGTACCTTTCTTTCCCATCCAAGTTACATATCTCGAATCTTTTTTCTTCCCTCCGCTCAGACCAAAACCGTTTCAATTTAACGGTTACGTACTCACTTGAAGCAGCAAAAACTTGAAACCTGACAATAATCCACTTGAATCGGTGCTCCATCTCCACTTACCGGCCCATTGGAATCGTTTATAAATTAGCTCTCCATTCTTTTTTTTTTCTCCCCTTCTTCTCCTCTTGTTTCGTTCACTAATTTCTCTCTCTCTCTCTCTCTTACTGTCTCTCGACAACGGAGAAATTTTCCCTACTCATTCTGACACTAGATCGATCCCATCTCCCCCAATTTGTAGATACACCTGCGCACCTGCTTGCCAAAATTTTATCAAGCGCAAAACTAGCCCCGACGAAATTTTCGGGGTAAAATCTTTTCCGGCGATATTAAAATTGTCTATTGCAGTCTTAACGTGTCTCTCCTTAATTTCCAAAGCTATTTTTTTTACTTAAAAAGGAAAGAAAATTGGCTCTCTCTCCTTCCTGTATATAAGCTTTGCGTTGTATACATTATACGTCCGAAGTTTGTAATTGCAAGAAAAAAAAAAAAAAACAGAGAAAGGAAAAGGAAAAAAGAAGAAGAAGAAAACAGGGTTTTTAAGTAAAAGACGTAACGGTGTTCCGTGTCGAAGCTAGTAGAATTATTCATCATGCTAACTTCATTACAGAGGAAACAAAACAACGATTGAATAGAAACGAAGAAAAAAAAAGAAGAGAAACACAAGCAATTGAATTCTTAAACGTTTGACAGGTAGGATTACAATGAGATAAAGAGAGACAGGGCAATGAAGATTGATAATGTTTCTGATGATGCTCAGATCGCAAAGATAGTATTGATGCATTTAGCGGGAGACAGGAGAAATGACTTGGTTAAAGTCGAATGGAAGGGTAGGAAGGGGGGGGGGGGGATTGAATGCATAGAATTTTCAAGTCGTAGGTCAATCATTTATTCTTGAAAATGTGGATATTTTCGGAGGTTTCTCGATATTTTCGGCATGATTTCGATATTTGTTTGAACGTCGGTGTACGTACATAACCACGAAGTAAGATTAGTTGTACGATCATTCGTGATGGAAGAAAACAGTGATCAATAAGGAAGAAGTGTCCCTTCTGCATCGCCGATAATCGATTTATTGGGGTGAAATAATACCAGATAAATCGATAGATGATAAGAAATTTGATCAAAACTAGGGACATCGTTAGTGCAACTTCAAATCTACACAATACAATAAAACAGAATACAAGGCAATGCACTGTAATACACTACAACGCAATACAATAAATATAATTAACTATAATAAAATAGAATACGATACAATATAATGCACCAGAGAATAGAAAAGCATACAACAGAGTTGAATAGAATACAATGCAATATGAACATGTCACTCAATTCCAAAAGGATCAAAGCCATGACAACAGAAAAGTGAAGAAAATGTCAGGTACGTGTATGTACAAGATATTTAACTCAGAAATAAAAACTGAGTTTCATCAGTTCATTCGCTTCGTGAAAACCGCATTTGGTGGGGCCTCTCTAATTCTACGGGGGCAAAATTCCTGAGAATGGGACCAGAAGTAGCCGAAGGACATATCACTAATTTGTTCTTCCTCTGAGAGAGTGGAAGCTGTTCCTCGTAGGAAAAGGATAGTATTGTGACAGAAGAGGATAATCTTGAATATCAGGGGAAGGTATTTAGGACCTTGTGTGTTTAGACACTTCGTTTTACAGACTCTTGTATCTGATAAAAAAAGAAGAAAATAACCATCATTCATAATGTGTTGTTGTAAAGTGGCTTGCTCATTGTAAAAACGATGTTTATACTTTGTATTCTCTTTTTTACCGTCACCCATTACGCTACAGGTTTCTTCATAATATTGTGTTTCTTCATAATAAAGGTTTCTTTATAATACAGGTTTCTTCATAATATTCTTCATAATATTTTGTATAAAATATTCCACTCTTGTACTTCTCAAACATGTTATAACGAATATGCCTTCCCCTTATTTTGTGAAACATAGTGTAATCTTTACTTATCATTTCGTTTGTGAATCATTGTTCAGTAATAATTCTGTTTCATTTGTTTGATATGTTGTCCTTAATTTTCATATATAAATTACATGTTACAAAATTAGGATTTGCTTTGATTTGTGAGACGTAACATGATTTATATCTCTTGGTTTGCTTGTGAAGCATTGCCATTGGTTATAAATTGTTACTTACGTAGTTCTCGTCATTATTATTTACGTGCTACATTTTAATTACACAGTTTCAGTTATTTTATAAAAATATATTTCACTTTTGAACTTCGAAACAGTGTAAACAAATGAATAAATTTCTTTGGTGCTTGTGAGCTGTTATGTATAGTGTGAAGTAGGATTTTTCTTGTAATTTATTTTGTTTGATTGCATCTTTCTTCATCTTTATTCGTTGACTATATTCATACTTTCCCATATAACATGTAATAATACCAATGTTTTACATCCCATAAGACAGAATAACGCAATCAACTTCCAATGGCTAAGAGAGAAAAGGAAAGCATTTAGAAACAGTCGAAATAATAGGCCCTCTTATTTTTCCCCATGTGAATAGTTCCAAACAATTGAAAAAAGCAGTTTCAATCTGCATGCAATTTCGTTTTTTTTTTAATATAACCAGGGAGTTGCCACTAGATAACTATCTTACCTTGAAACATTTTTTTCTTCGACTTAAATAGTAAATTGTCCTAAAAGCTGTTCTATTTCCAACGCTTTGTTCTAGTCTGAAATATGTATTCTCAATGTGTAATATTACATTATTGTGTATGGATGGCTACATCATATTCCACACTCAAAAATATATTACAACGTACAACAAAAAAAATCAAAGAATATATCACATTTTGCAAAAAAAAAAAATCGTTGTTTTTTTTAAATCAACAGCGAAAAACGTGATGTGCAATAACAAATACCAGAACAAATTTTATGTGGTTTCTTCACGAAAGATACAAGAAAGACCACCGGTTGTCACCTACTTTACCGATTTGAAGTAAAAGGCTAGGGGTCCCGATTATCTGCCATGTACGAAGCGAAATTGAAAATATTGTAGACATACCGGTGAACTGCATGTTCTTCTTGGCATCATGTAAAAATATCGTTATTCCTTCTCACCGAATAACTCACCAGCACCATGCCATTTTTATGTATGATAGGCGTTTTGATACTTTGGAAATACATTTGTGAACGTCACATATACGCCTAAATTTGATTAGTAATATATTGTCTCATCAAACTTTATTGTAATTTGTTACATAGTACATTAAAAAATGTAACGTTTTTCTCCTACTCTGTTATACTTCATGTTACAAATTATATGCTTGTTCAACCGCAAAAGTGTGCAAATGTTATTCACCACTTTCATCCACAAGCATTTTAAGAATTTGTTTTGAATTTACATTTTCATGAAAAAAAGTAGCAACAACATCAAACATTTTCATGAAAGAAAGTAACAAAAAAGGAAGTTATGTACAAAACAGCTAGTTTTATCGGTTTCTCATTGTACACCTATAAACTTTAGTAATTTTAGCAATCTCATATCTTGATTGATTCTAAAATTTGTCTCTTTAATATCCTTAATAGGTAACTATTCATGACGGTGGTTCATTTCCTTTAAGCTATCCTCGGGAGGCTTTATTCATCTACAGTAGATTCTCAGTGTATAATGCAGCCAGATATAACAAAACTGGACCTACGACACACAGTTAATATCCCATTGAAGTATTTGATATTTGACATCGAGTAAACACACTCGGTGATGTTGAAAAAGTAGCAGGCACGGACAAGCTTTCTGTGGTGGTGGTGGTGGTGGTAATGTGGGGGTTTGGGGTTGTGAGTGGGGGGGGGGGGGGTTATTGGAAGGAGAAAGTGGATCACGAGACAGGTTCTCACTGGTGGCGTTGTGTGAAATTATTTGCATACATCTTATTCACAGTAATGCAACACGATGAAGCGTACATGTTGCCACACACAGCTCACATCACATTACCCACATAGGTAAGGGATTCTTTTTGTACTCGTGTGTCATGGGTAACACATATCATTTACGTTAAGACGGGGACGAAGAGGGGGGGGGGGGGGGGGACGGTGGGATAACGACATTTATAACATGCATGCTGTATATGTCGGCATTGCTACTGGAATAATACGTTGCTACGGAAACTGGATCTGGACAGGGTGTGGCGAAAGGCTGTGAACTCTGCCGGTTCTTTGCACTAAACTGGTTCTGAGTTGGAAATGTCAAATCTTGGTCACTGCAGTATACGATAAAGGTCTCACCGAGCCACTCTCCATATGCTGCATGAAACAAAAACAAAAACCTAAGAAAAAAAAGGAAACAATTCCAAAAATCAGTTTTGGTTTAAAATATATGATGCGTTTATACCACGTGATCGTTATCAAAAGCTTGACGAAGTTCTCAACAGAGACAAATCCCTGTCCATCTCCCACCCCACTCCCTAATATGTTCCCATTCCATCAGAAAAAAACGAAACCATCAGTTGGTTAATGTGGTAAGTTTTCGAACGAGGAAGATTCACGCCGACAGTTTGTGGAGAACTCTCCTGAGATATATATCTACGTGGCACTTGACTTATGTATATGAGAATTCCTGAAGGGGTGTCTGGTAGATAACCTGATACTGCAGTTGGTGGAGGGGAGCTGGTTCGTGCATCACGATATTTTCATAGCTTAAGAGTTTGGACTTGTTTAATCATTAAAAAATTCATAATGCGAAGAACGAAAATAATATAAAAACAGCAAGACCCCCCACAGGAAAAAAAAAGAAGAATAGAAAATACACAAGTACCTCGACTACTTTTTCATCCGGGACTCATACTTTCATTTTTTTTTTTGTATTATTTAATTACATGAGCTTAACGCATCCGATTTTACATCGTATCCTTAAAATCAGGCTCTGGTCACGTGTTGCTAAACAAAACCCGCTTCCGTTACGCCAACATTGAACACGGTGTTCCACGGTTGCCCCCGGAGTCTTATGCGATTTGGGATTCAAATCCCGCTTGCATGCATGCCTACCAACAGGGAAAGCGGTTTTATTTAATTCTTCCAGTACAAAAAAAAAAAAATTCTAACTGGTTAGTTAAAAAAATTGTAATAACATATTTTAATCATCGTATTCAATTTAACTAACCCGATAAGATATTCAATATATTTGTATCGTTCGCGATTAATTTTTCGAAGACCACGATATATTTAGAAATGAGAGGTCTAGAGAAAAAAAAAATAGCTAGCTGAAAAAGAAATGAGAGAAAATGCCCCTTGTCCTTGATTGATTTTTGAAATGTTTATTACAAGGATGTACAAGATTTCTAAAAAGGGAAAAGAGAGAAGGGGAAAATGGAAAAAAAAAAGAAAAAGCCGGTGGAGCCACAGCCAAATCTAGCTGGTCACACCACCCGCACGTGTAGCTAACAAACCCCGAGGCTTAAATACTACGGTACGTCATTGGCGGTCGTGGAATATCATGCTCCATTGATCCTCTATGAAACTTGCACAACGCAACGAAGCCCTGTTGCATGGTTCGAACTTCCGCAAGGAAATGAGCGGGGGCGCACTTTCTCTGCTTGACGAGGCCTAATTGGGAGAGAAAACACGTCCCATGGCTTGTACGTCACTAATTAAGTATTGCTCGGAGTCCACTACGTGTGTGAGAGAGTGAGAGTATGTGTGTCTGTGTGTGTGTGTGTGTGTGTGTGGGGGGGGGGGTGGGGGGTCGGGGCAGGACGGTTCACGATGCAGCAGTAGAAAAAAAAATTCATTGCATACATACATATATATATATATATATATATATACATACACATATACATATACACTTCTGTTACAGCTGTTTTTGTAATGTGCTGACTTGTATTATCAGTTTGCTATTTCGTCTTGACGATGTAAGGTGTATTCTTACGAAATACTGGCGTAATATATTTATTCATCTTGAATTTCAAACTCATCGCTATTTTCAGTTTTATTATATATATATATATATATATATATATATATATATATATATATATATATATATATATATATATATATATATATATATATATATAAATATATATATATATATATATATATATATATATACACACACCCCACCCCATCCCATGTGTTCATTTCCGAACATGTTTTTGTTATTGCTTGAGTTTTGCAGTGCTGTTGATGTAAGAATTGCTAACGGTAATTGAGTAAAGCCTATAGAATGTTGTCACATATTTGAATTGTAAACATTAATTTCCTTTTCTCCCGCATTGTGCTTTCGAGTGAACAAAATGCGATATTTTCTTATTTATAAGCCTAGGCACGTTCTTATACTTGTATTCGTATCAAGTTTGAACCATGCATAAAACTGAAGGTAACGCGATTAGGAAAGCTATGTATCGTTTTCATAATCTCCATTGTTTCCACGACACTAAAGCATATTTATTAGCGTAATATCCATGCAGGCGCGTAGTTCATAGTTGTGAAAATAAATGAGGAAAAAAAAAACAAGAAGAAGATGAAAATAAATATGTCGGCCTTCAGTGATGTTTGATATTTGATTGAATGGTTTATAAATTTTATGAGGTTCTTTATGACTTTCAACATTTATTAAAGCAACAATATGGAGACAGATGCATGACGGGATTACGTCGTGGTGGCATTACGTCCAGTTTGTCAAGATGCGCGGATATTTAAGACCTAGACTACTAATTACAAATAACAAAGAACACGTCACTGACCACTTTCATCTAGGTTCAGCTAATTTGTACAGTTTAGGACTAAGGATTTTATGAAATACCGTTATGTTCTCTGTTTACTTTATCAAATAAAATAGTCAAAAGCCTATATGTGTAATAAAATAAAATATCGCAACATATTTGCATACAAACGTCTTTTCCCTGAGAGAATTTGATAGGCCGACAACAACTCATTGTTATGTTATTTCTATGAGTATTTATGTTGAAACATAATTTGCCTATTTATTTTTTTTGTGTGTTTGAGTTTTGCAGTCCCATCATGCAACACTCCTAGGTATGAAGTGTATATTGCAGCCCCCCCCCCCATGTTTTGGCTATGTTAAATATTCTTTCATGACAAGTTACTGTCACTCGGAAAATTAAGAATTTGAGAATGTCACGTGAAAAAAGCATAACTTTATTTCCTTTAAATCCTGTGATATGTAAACCCTAGGTATGCGCGTTTGTGACTGTAAAATGTCTTCAGGTCTGTAGTCAAGGGTGAGGGGTTTTCAAAGATGTCACCCCTCTAACAAATGTCACCCTCCTAGATTTTTTTTAAAAAAAAAATGATGAACAGTATGTCACATGTGTCGATGGGTCCACCCCTTATTTCGGTTTTGAGCACCTAGTATAATCTGACCTAGCTATACATGTCTGAATGTCTTTGGAATTTTTCGAGGGATATCATTATTCGAAACATTGGACAATTTTCGCCCAAATTCGAATACATACATATATATACATACATATATATACATACATATATATACATACATATATATATATATATATATATATATTGTGGTTCCTAACCGAAAAATACTTTACAGGTACACAGGTACAGATGCTTCTATATTTTTTTTCCCGTTTGCAGGAGTATTTACCGTCCCCCCCCCCCCCACACACACATACATCAACAGCCCCCGCATATATGAAAGAAAATACTTGGTTGATAAAAGTACTTTTTGGTTTGCATTTCATAAAGAAGAAAATTTCTGAGGGAATGTATGCGAATAATAGAGTTTCAGCTCTTGTCTTATATCCTTTACACAATATCATCCTTTCTCCGAACAACCCCGTCCCCCCCCCCCCCCCCAGAAACTAATCGTGATAATATTCCCTTTTTAAATTGTTTACCTATGAAAGACATTCGTGTCTGGTATAAACTATTATCATCGAATAACGAAGGTCGCTTACTACAGTAGTTGGAAATTTCTCCGAAGGTGATCGATCGTTCACCGTCAGCGAAAGGCCTTAAAAATGGATGTTTTTCGATATCGTACCAAATAAGTGTGGATTTTCTTTGTGACTTGGATATCGAAGCAGGGAGGGTTGAAGTGCATTTAGTGCGAGAATCGATGTAATGTTGACGATGTTATGACCCTTTACAAAATTCTAGACTTTTGCGAAGGATAGAATCGTTTGTGCAATGCCTCTTTACAATAACATCGAAAAGGTTGTTGACCTCTAGCTCAAAGTCAAACCTACCTAGGAAGTACGGAAGATTGTAAGCGCTCGTGAATGGTAGAAATGGCAGCTTTTCAACAAATCGTAGATCACACATTGCCAAAACTTCTACACGGTGACATATCACCATCAACCTCTCCGATTGACTTACACACTAAAATACCGACCTTCGAGGGGCCCCTAGTGCATGTAAGGAACGCCGTATCAGAGATTCCCTATCTATCATGTGATCGGTAATCATGGCACTTAAAAATATCCTTATGTCGACCATTCAGGACTAGAAGGGGTGAAACTTTTCAGAGGTGCTCACGCCTCCTTGACAACGCTCATGGGCAGAATATCTTCACTATACGACACCTTCGATTTTCTAAAAAAATCTAAATCTCCATCAATTGTCCTAATTTTATCATCATCTGAACTTCAATCGGTACGCTGTAACATCGAGATAAAAAACAATAGTGATGATAACTGAAAACAAGACGGAAAATCCATCCCCGTCGCTCAATTTAGGCACTTTTTCCAGAGGGTCAACAGAACTCGTGGATGTACAATAGAGGGCGCTGTTCATCCTACCAGCTCGTCCCCAGTCGTGGGGAATCACATTTAACATTGACTGGTTGAGGGTCATCAGAGAACATGGTTAAGGCATTTCCTGTTGTATTTTAATCACACAGGCAGATTTCTCCATATTTATGACAATATAACCCAGAAGGTACGTTTCAATTGGCATGAAGACATATTGTAGTAAGTTGTCCAGAATACTTACTGATTAAAAGCAAACTATTGGTCAGTTGACAACCAAGTTCATGAGGGAAATACCAGATGTTAGGTTACACAGTTAAGCATCCACTATGGAATCAGGTATAGCCAGCACATGCCTTATGGTGATACAGATCATACTCCTTGTGTACTTGAACTATCTGGTGTTACACTGGTCACCGTACTAACAGCTACTGGCTGAGAATTTTAGAATTTATGCATGTGTGGCAGTGTTAATATTTCGTACTGGTGAATTCCAACCCATGATTTTGACAGCTACATTTCACCCTACCCTTTACACAATGTTGTGTATGGAACAAAGGAATCAAAATTATATCCGAAACTGAGTACTAGACCATGAGGACATATACGTCAGACGGTTTTACTATGCATATCACTTATCAGATGTGTTCAGACCTAACTTAAGCTTAGGCCTAACGATAAGCCTATATGTTACTCTACATCTGGGACTTGACAGTGCTCTGGGGAGCATAGGCAGAGTGGAAACTGAGCTTTTGTCACTTCATGCGCGACAATCGATATTTTTTATCAAAACAAACATTTTTAGGCCAAAAATTCTTTCAAGCATGAGATCATGGCCTGTGCCACGTTGGATGTCAACTATTATCATTGGTCCCGACCACTTAAACCCATATCGGGTATGGTTTGTCCAAAAACTGGAGAAATTTACATTTTTACTACAAGTCTTTGAAGACTACTTCTGTTGAACGAGTTATAGCGTGTGTATAAATCAATGGTGAGGTAAATAGGTTCTGCTACATGCAGCGTGAAAAAGAGGACGCTCTTCTAAAATTGCATAATTTCTTACAGATTACCATCGAGTTCTATCGCTCTTGAAATGACGGTGGAATGCCCCATATAGGCCGGGGATTCTTCCGCGTCTAAACGCAAGAAAAGTCATTATATATTGACCTCGTGGCAACTTTGTCTATATTTTATTTTATAAGTTGGGATCGTTTCTTGATTGGCTATTGATGCGGGAGTGTCGAAATGCGCTTGGTGTGAACATGGAGGCATTTGAGAGTTAATTTTGACCATGGGGTGGCTTTTTGGAATAGCGAACATTTTGTTTTGAGCCCCTTTTTTCAGGAAAAACATACAAAATTTCAATGATTTCTGACTAAGAAATGTAACCTCCTAATGTAGCGGAATTGAGAGTACCGTGAATGGTCACTGTGTCAGCTTCTAGTGGCCGCTGTCATCACGTGAAACAAAATCTAGATGGCTTTTATGGGCCACGTTACTGTTATGATTTAACGTGTAAGATATCGGCGGAAATCAATAAAAGTGCACCATTATAAAGTGCATCAAAGAAAGGTTCACCCTCGGGAGAGTGTCTAAAGTGAGCCACGGGGATCTCCTTTTCGTCACTTTTTTTCCCCTCAGATATATCACCAGAGTACATTTCACTTGGATGTTACAGAGAACCACTGAAAAGTACAGACGATGTAAAAATGAGGACGATTGACGGAAAGTTAGATTCTTGTTAGAAAATCGAAGGTTTTGCAGTGATATTTCCGGGGAAGACTTACCCATTGGGTTGGGCAACCATTCAGCCATCAAACACATGTAAACGAACAAATCAACAACATTTTAATTTTTGGCAGGTGTGTTAAGTAACTCGTCCAACCGGATATCGTTTTTACTCACATGCAATTGTTACTGGAATCTCAATCGTAATTGTAGCTTGGTCAAAGAAAACAACGTGTTATTGGTAAATTTTGTGGCTATTTGAGAGGCGAAAGGATGAACCAGCATCGTGGTCCATCGTGATAGGCACCACGGCGAGTACACGGATGCTGGTGGGCTGTGTGTATCGCGCAGAGGGTGCAAGGTACGCCTTGCCGTTTCCTTTGGTGTGCATATTACATTTTTATGGTCATAATGACCAAGGTTGTGGTTCATTAGGGTTTATGATCTGTACGACAATTCCTCCCTCAGTCAGGTTTCCCTGATGTGCCGGCTTTCGGTCTTGAAGTCGGAGAGCAAATTTGCAAAGCGGATCTGTCGTCATTGGTACTGGTCGATTAGCTTCGGCCGAAAATGTTTCAGTGAAACCATGGCTCCAACTGAGGCATATTTCTGTTGATAATTTTATCAATTTTGAAATATATGGTAGCGTCTTGACATCTGCTTATGTATTCTTCATCCCCGTACGGTACACTAACTTGCAAAGGTATCGTCACAGTTTGAAGGCGCTCTTCTAAAGAATATTGTTTGTGTATGCTTTGTCAGCCTTATTGCAACTGTAACGCAACGAGCTGAGTGTAGGTCGATCAGCACAGCAATATTACGTAACTGGCAATGTCACTCACCAACGAATAATACAACTCCAGCCGGCGACTGAGTGACTGTGAAATACAGTGAAGGTACGTGTGGCCTGCACAGATCTAGCGTCAGAACTTACACAGAAGTGCAATCCAGGCACTGGTTGATATGCGGACACGTTCGCTTCGGTTGTTGTAATGCGTGTGCACATTTCGAAGGTTGCTATATCTTTCCATCGTTACATAGCTGCTCCTCGAAAGCGAACAAGGCTGATATCGATCAACGTGACGAATTTGAGACTAGCGTGATAAAATAACTTTGTTGTAGACTGCCACGTCCCATCATCGGCACCACTTAGTTGAAAAAAAAAACCCACCAAGCCGGTCAAAGTTTTGGTTTTGGACTCTAGTAACTTTAACCTCCCTAGGTATTTCTCAGATAATATTTCCGACACTGTTGAGTGGAGGTCCCTCATCGGTAATTTCATTGCTGACGTTTTGCCTCTGTTTGTTTTTTTGTTTGTTTGTTTTTTTTTTTCTCAAGTGACCACATCTACGACATTGACAATACAAACAATTGCGCAGTTAAAACTGTTCGAAAACCTTCAGAATTTGTGAATGTTTGAAAATTCAAAACACATATAATCCGCCCGATTGTACTTTTGCTTGAATTAATTTCTTGATAATGCTGGCAGTTGTAGATAATGTACTACAAAGCTGATCACTTACAAGCAAATTCAGTCCTAATTATACCGGAAGTGATGTAATAATTCTAATTCAAACGGTACATGCTCAATGCTGAGGAAAATTAACAACCCCGGAAATAATAATAAACAGCGCCATCTGCTATTTTGCACCTTTCACAATTCCGACATGTTTTCTGAGCCGTCTTTCCTGAGGTAGCAATAATAACATTCAATCCCTTTACGATGAAAAATAGCCATAAAGTTCAGCCTGTACACGTTTTAGCGTTTTATTCCGTTTTATAGGGTTATGTACTTTTTTATATTAGACAATTGATTTCACTTTTCATTCACTTAAGTTCACAATAGTGAGGTTTTTTAATGTATTTTCGTCCGATCGATTTTAATACGTCACTATTAGCTATTTGGAACAACCGCACCTACACGAACCATTTGCAGTCCCAACTAAACTGGAGTTAATATTGGCTTATGGATCATAGAAGATTATGTTTTATAAATATAACTGGATAATATATATATAATATTGTCGAATTCCCTTTTGCGGTCGACCTCAGCTGAAATGTTCATGAATTTGTAACGATGTTCCCATATGCCTGACAGGACGTTCAAAACTATTTGTCAAGAGGTATTGTAACTTTAAGGCAAATGATGGTGCGGTACCATTGGTAATTTTAGACAAATCTCGATGTCATGTTTGTAGTATGAACCGGTGTGGGAAAACAAAAAAGTATTGAACAACACAAAGAGATGGGTTGAATATAAATATATATATATATATATATATATATATATATATATATATATATATATATATATATATATATATATATATATATATATATATATATATATATATATATATATATATATATATATATATATATATATATATATATATATATATATATATATATATATATATATATGGGTTATAACCAGGGAGTGGTTGGACTGGCATAACGAATGAATGTAAAAACAAAATAACAAACAGGGAGCAGGGATGAAGGAATATCGGATCAGGGGTATCGAAACATCGGAGCAGGGATATCGGAATATCGGAGAGGGGATATCGGAATATCGTAAGAAATGAAGAATGTCGAAAGAAAGAAAACGCAGGAAAGAGAATAAACTACCAGAAAAAAGAAGAAGCTGAAAACCGGAAAATTAAGAGACATAAAGGGCAGGTCATACATCTGAAGGTTTTGTCCGCACGTTGTGAATTATATAAGTTTGATTTATCAATTAAAGTAAGATATGCTGTCTGATGAGACAAATCGCCTTTATGGTTAATCTTCCATCAATTTCTTCCATATGATACCGACCTGAAAAACAACATCGCGTTCCTTTCAGGAAAACTTTTACCAATTGGAAATTAATTTTGGGAGAAAGAAAAGAAGATTTAGTTTTTCGGATAACCTGTCATGCAAAGACAGCAAATATATTCGCATTTGAGTACTGTAGATTTTCCACCCCCCCCCCCCCCCCGGTTATGCTAAAATGATTCTTTGGCCAAACCATTCTGGTCGCAGGGCCAGTCATAGGGTTGTTAGGGCTAGGGAAGGGGGGGTTAGGGTTACGCAGCCATGTAAAAAAGCACTCGACGACCATATACACAGAATGCCAAGGAGCACGGACGCACTTTACATGGCCGCTGTACAAATATCGCCAACCAAAAAAAAAAAATGGATTGAAATCGTTTGGAAATTTGACAATTTTTTTTTTATTTTCGGACAAATGGACCACGGTATTTTAGTTTTTATAAATCTTTTTACAAGTGTGTGGCCAGTCTTTTGCTGCACTATCGAAAAAAAAAACAACAACACAGGAGTAGCAGCACATACTGCTTAAAAGGAAAATAACCTTTGTTAGTGTGAGGGAGAGGGGTGGGGGAGGATAAGGGGAGAGGGAAGGGGAGGGGTTGCCTGGCAAGAGTACTAAGTCCCAAAATCCTGTTGTCGTTATAGTTGTCTTTGTCAATTGACCTACAAAGCCGTGGGACATTGTGACAACTTACAATCCGGTCGCTTTAGAGAACAGTCTCAAAGGCAAACGGGGTTTTGTAACCACAATGGATCCTCTAAAATACCAAAGGCAATTGCTATATTTTTTTTGCTTTCTGTTTTCGCTTCTTTTTTTTTTCGTGTTTTCAGTCATTTTTCTTCTTTTTTTATATTAATATGCCTACGTAGGTCAGTGATTTACATGTAAATGACGCGGCACTGTTAACGACAACACTGATCCGTCAGAGGAGTCTTTTTGGCTGGAATATGTCGATTACCAATCGCGATTTGGCTGTTTGTGCCCCTAATCTGACAGATTTCCGTTTGATCTACTTTCGCTGATCTTTCCCATGTGACTTTGGACACTCTCTTTACACATTTCACCGCACAAAACATGTGAAAAAAGAAAGAAAGAAAGAAAGCGTATCCCACTGGTTAGCTTGGTGATGAGGGGGACCCGACTTAATCAATTTTCTTTGGATAAACCTCATTGGGAGGGAAAACAAGTAAATACCCACCAACATCGTCTTCCTGTTTTGGGCCTCGACGATGAACCGGCGTGTTTATTTCCTTGGAGAAATTAGTACGAACATTACACTAATTGTTAATGTTGCCGATTTTGAAACCGCTGGGATGTACAGGACGCCCTCTTTCCTTTGTTGCGACTCATAAGTAAGCCTGAGCGACCTTGGCAGATATTCGATAAAACTATTTTTATGTACGATGGTTGTGGGAGTTCTCTGCGGTAGTAATTTGCGAAAAAAAGAGACAAAAAAAATATGTTTGATGTTTTAGACTGGTCGTAAATTACATGGGCCCCCACCCTCCACGATTCCGTAGAGATGTTTTGCCCCAAAACATACAGTAGTATCATTAATTGAATTTCTGTTTCTAGCTCCCCATTCTCAATGTGAAGTCAGTAGATTGATACTCCCACCCGCTTCGTTCCATTCGATTTATTTCAAGGATTGCATGCTCATTACGCGTTGTGGAGGGTCTCTTCGCTTGTGTACGTGAAAGGAAATGGTAAGGGAAACGGAAAAAGGCAGAAAAAACTAATGATAGACAATCTTTGTTTATGTCTTTTATCTTTAATTTTTTATGTAATGTTTCGTCTTTAACAAACAAACCCAAAAGGGGGGGGGGGGGGAGGGACGGAATGTGAAGGACAGGTCTAGTTTAGATCCTACCCATACTAAATTCATGTTCAAATATAACGGATATACTGTCATATATGAGTCCTGGATTTTTTATGGAATTGAGACCAAAGTCCCTATTTAAGGTGACTGGAATGTTTCTGTAGAGTGCTTTCATGAGATAGCAGTACCATTATGTAAATATCAGTCACGATAAAAAAAAATGTAGCACAATATTTATTCTTTTTTCTTCTCTTTAAAAGTATCATATTTTATTCAAATGCAAGGATTTGTCTTCAGTTAGAATTACAAAGCAGTCATGCTAGACCGAGAAACTGCTAACTTCTTATCGAGAATGAAAACAAAAATATTCATAACAATAATTATAGAAAATAATATAAAACAAGATGGAGTCAGTGACGGGGTTCCAAATTCTTAACTCCTTTAAAAGAGCTAAATTTAGAACAAAAAAAACCCCAAAAGTTTTGCAAACTGTAAAATTCGAAGAAAAAATGAAGGTAACATTTTTTAGAAACCCTGATAAAAAGACGAGAAGTTTTCTAATAAAAGTTTCCAAACCATCTCATTTGGATCCCATTTGGGAAGGTTTAACCGTTTACTTGTGATGATGACATTCAAAAGCACCAGCGTACCCGTTCGCAAACTTCATACAGCACGATTGACCAAAAAAATATATATATATTCCTATAAAATAGCAACTACCAAGGTTAAATATTGTCTGAAAAGAACACTTTCAAATTAATGAATGCATTTTTTGAGGAAGCTCTGTGCATGAACAGAGGTCATTTAAAAAGCTTAAATGACCATTCCGAACCCTTAAAATATTTCATTTCCTTTTACTGTTGTACGGACTCACTTCGTTCTCTTTAATTCTCATGAAGATCCCGGGTTCCTTCTGTTGGAGATGGGGGTTTCCCGCGAGGCCGAAAGTGAAATAAGGTCCGCGAGACGGATATGTAGGGGTTTCCACTGGAGATATGAACGTTTGATTTTATAGGACTTTTTTGGAACTTATGACACCTCCTTTTAGGCTGACCTTATGGGACATTTACTAAACTTTCGTTACACCCATTTGAAATTATTGGACATCAACACGATCGATTCAAAATGGGAACATAGGCACATTAGTTGGAAAAAGTGGGTGTGAAAACCGCCCTTAAAACGTCGTTGTGGAGGGTTTCTTAACAAAATTTTTTCTTCAATTAAAAAAAGGCAATTTTGGAATAGTATTTGTCGAGACAAATCCAACGCTGCATAAATTTTTGAAATCGGACGTCAGGAAGTGCCTTAAAAAATATTAAAAATTAATAGGTTTCACTGTCTCGCGGACCTTCACCTTCGGTCTCGCGGACTTTCGGTCTCGAGGGCGGTAACCATTGACTTTACTGGTGGACTTGATTTTTATGTACATTCGTATTGGCTAATGTTTAGAACTGTTATATCGCAATATGCAACAGCGCGTTTCCAAAGCTCTCCTTCTTTAAATCTCTTCCTTCAATACCAGACCGTTTATACTACATATTATCAAGTTCACCTTAAACGAAAACGGAATCATTTTCTTTTCACAGTCAGTTTTGTTAGACACTGATTGGCGCGTTTAAACTCCGTTTCATCCAATTTTCTTCGAAAATCAGATTTCGATATTACATGTACTTAGATCTGACAACCCAACATGAATTCCTACAGGAACCAACGCATAAAGGTGAAAGGGAAATAGGACGTATACGATGCGCCGACATGGTGAACAAAGAAAACAAAGAAAACATTTTTAAATATTTAAGTTTGTTATACCTCGTCGCTCATGCTCATCAATATATATCTACAAAAGCGTCATCTCCTCAAACCATTATGCATAAGTTACTTAGTATGCATCATTTTCAAAGTTTTGGCTGAACAAGTTATTATTGAGAGACAAATAACATGATTTCTATCTGTGAGAAACTTATTCTGTTCAGTTCAGTAGTTCAGTTCAGTATGACTTTATTCTTCTAAGGAAGGCTACCGTATGTTTCCATTTGTTTTAATAATCTATCCTTCTGTGTCTACAAATATTAGTTTTAAAAATATGATTTTTTCACCTGTATAGCAAACGTCTTATTTTCCCCATTAACGATAGCCTTTATAGAGGCGAATTCTTCGAATTACCGTAGAGCTTCCCGATGTAATCTTACAAGAAATTGATCTAAAGTCATCTTTACCCCGAGTAGTCCTTCAAATCATACCGGTTTGCCGCCACAATCCTTTGGCACCGAACCGACCATTTTCCAGAGCGACGGCTTACCTGCTTACCGACAGTATGTTAACTTCTCCAAAACATTTCAACACTGCCATTTAAAAAAAAATTAGAAAAATAGAAAACAAATACAAACAGCAAAAATGAGGTTGTACATACAGTCAGTTTGTACCTCGCCATTTACAATAGCCCGCGCCAAGAGTAGCAACATTTGTTGTCACTTGCTTGTCTTAGGGAGGGCGCTCTTGTTTGTTGTTATGTGACGTCATGCAATTCGGGGGGGGGGGGGTTTGGAGGATCTATTGTCGCACAACAGAAACCCGGCCGTCAAAATGAGAGGGAGAGGAGAGACACAGGACGTTTTGACGTCAGTCATGAGTTTCTACACAAAGAAATGATAAAATTTCTATATCTCAACTAGGTAGCTGTTGCCGTAAGATAACAGCTCCCTGGTTCGACACAGGGTACTGTCCGTTATTTTAATCATTGTTCGAGGTTACAGAATCCACAGTTTGTTCCACTCCGGGGGAAAAAATCGCTTTACTTTGAATTCATAGATTTATGTAAAGTTATTGTATTATCTAGATTTGTGTCGAGGATGACGATTCGTGATGGCGCCATGATTTTAAATTTAATAAAAAGAAGAAAACTAAGACAGCAAAGTAAAGAAATAGTTTTGATGAGGAAATCATAAAAATAAAAAGTAAAATAAAATGTACAGGTTTCACTTAAACGTATTTGATTTGTTTAAAGCCTTATTTACAATACAAGTATAAACAGAACATTATTTCAATTTTTTACATACAATTATAAATCATTCACCAAACCAAAAAAGAAAAAAAAAACAAGAAAAATTAGAAATTTTGTTACTATCAATGATGTTCTGAAAGAACCGGTTATACGCAAGAAAAAAAAAACTTAAAGAAGGCAGAGGATGTATCCAAATTTTGATGCAGCACAAGAAAAGAAAACCATACAAACTTTATTCCAGTACAGAAAAGAGAAAACTAAACAGTATCCTCAGAGGAACGAGATGCTGACATCAAATTTTGAAGACACTGATGCCTAAAGAAGATGGCTTTTACAAACCAAGTACATTAGGCACTTGTTGGATGCATCCAAGAATGGTTTTGTTCTTTTAGTTGCATCAAAATATTTTTTTTGTATTTGTCATGTTATTCCTACTTTCTGTATGGCGGAAGTTGTCTGTTATGCAAAAAAAAAGAAGAGGGGGGGGGGGGGGGGCGTCAGCATACTTACCTAAAACAATGTCAGGTGTGACTCTGTATCGGGTCACCATTAGTTGACTTTACCGTGTCTTCGATCTCAATTTGTTCTTCCTTGTGTTTACAATGATTTCCCCAACAAGTTGTGACTTTTATGGACTTTTAGGTATTTTGTCTTTCTAAGGTATTCCATCGTGTTCATGTTTCATTTGCCAGTATGTATGATCTATGGACGCAGTGCACTCTGTTGATTAAACACTGTCGGTAAAACTCAAAACCCCGATTAATCGGAACACGTGGTAAAACTGAAATCCTCGATTAATCGATACATACGATATCGTCTCAAACCATACATGTGTTCAGGTTTGACGATACCTTAAAGCTGATATATGAGTTGTACCGGTAATCGCCTGGTCATCTAGCTTTGTTCTTCGTCGGTGTGTCAGGGAAGAGAAAGCAAATGTAAAGATCACGTCACAAAATCTGAAAGAGAACTATGCACTCATCTTCCAGATATTTGGATATGAAACTTGTCTCGACATTTTTGTTGGCCCTACAAAATTCAGACTAAAAGAAAACATAGCAGTCAATCACAGTTACTTGAAATCAAACAGACCAATTGGGAATGGATATGAATATTCATCTGTGCAAAAATAGTGCTCAATCAATATTTTTTGTAGCATCTATGACATTTTCCGCCGAATTGGGCTTTCACTGACAAACATTCAATTCATATTCCAGCTTTAATTTAAAGATGATGAACAAAGAGGTTTGACGTCAGTCATAAAGAAGACTTGTGAGAAAAACATTAAAAAAACTGTAACTTTACTCTGTTTTAAATCTATCTACACGGCGAGTAAAAAAAAATACCTAATTGTTTGGGCTCAAATTACTTTACTGATCTTTTATGAAAAACAGGAGATTCATGAACATCATTCTGTCGGACAATAAGACTTCAAAATGCTTAAAACATGTCTTTCTTTTCTATAGTTTGATATCGACGATTTGCATATACTTGTACCATTCTTCTCGTGAATATTCACATCTGACGTGACTGGTGACATATTGTCCAAAGTCGCCGTCTTTCTTTGAAGTGACGTCTGATATCATCGTATCATACCATACATATCCCGTCTGAGGTTGCCTTCTTTGGTGACGTAATCGCCTTGCCTTTGTTCGGTGTGATGCTTTCAACTATAAGGGACAAACAATCCAAACTGGAGGTGTTGGTGGATACGTTGTAGCCTATTGGTAAAAAAAAAGACAGAGAAGGTGATGTAGAGAATAATGTATGTTATACAATATATAACATATGTTATATAATATATGTTATATAATATATGTTACATAATATATGTTACATAACATATGTTACATAATGTTATATAATATATGTTGTATAATGTATAATATATGCGATATTTTATATGTAATACATGTTATATAATGTTAATAATGATTTGTTGCTTGAAGAAAAAATAAAGTTGTGTATCGTTAACCTTCCATCTTTCTCTTCCATTTGATACCAACTAGGAAAACAACTGCACCACGTTCCTTTCAGAAGAAGTTTCACCAATTGTTTTTATTACGGCAGAAAATAAGATTGATTTGGGTTTCTTTAAACTAAAAAGTTAGCAGAACCGGGCCCTGTGTTATATGTACGGAACTTCCCTATGAATAACCCACGCCGAAACTCTCATGCAAATGTGTTTCTTTTCCCACCATTAGACCACAGTGCAGTAATTGTTATAGTGCTTAGCAACTGTTAGAAGTTTGGCCAGTAGTTTGGTGCACTTTTGAGAACTCGGGATTAACCGCACGTCCTACTTTACAGGGTGAAAAAATTTATAACTCTTTCAGTGAAATCTTTTTGACAATAAACAAATAAAAAATAGATATCAATGCCTTTAGTGACATTGTGTGATATCGTTTGATTGCTATTTATTTTTCTGTTGTAAGGTGACCTATAGTAGAAAAATAAGTATAAATATATCCACAGTTAATTGTGAACTGAGCCGTGACATGTTTGCGTTATGTCATGTATGTCGTAATGTTTTGTCAAAGGTTGTCTGTTTTAATATCTGTACAATGGGATTGTTTTCGTGGGTAAAAAGATGTATACATAAAGTTTTTATATGAGTACCCTGAGGTATTCACTGGATTCCTAACTCTACTGTATAGCACTGTGACACAAAAGTAAACAACACCTGCACTGCATGTATTCAAAAAGAAATTAAAACAAATATCTGTCGTGTTATTTTTTTTTATTTTCAACATTTCACCCGCAGACAAAGTTTCCAAGTATCATTACAGCTAAAGTGGCATGTTCCAAATTGCACAAAAAAAATATCGACCAGAATTTCTTGGACGAAACCTTCAAAGTTCTGAAGTCAAAGACAAGATTTTTTTTATCACTAATTTTCAACATTGTTATTATTGAATTGGTAAATAAACGATATCTTTATAGATCTTCTTCTAAAGGAAAAGACTCCAGATGCGATTGCAAACTATTTATTGTGTTCTGCCTCTTTCAATGGGAACTTATTTCCAAGAGATTACTGTGAGGAAGGGGTGGTTATTGTTGGATGTTCACTGAGATGGATGAAAAAAAAAAACCTATTAGGCGTTCTCTTCCATTGATAACGACCCAAAGAAGAGTCCGCCAATAAATTCCGTTGATGATTACATGAACTGTTCTACCGAGGCACGGCCCAATGTTCGACAACTACCTTATATGTCTGTATTGATGATTAGGATATGAGTAGGTGACCATGTCTGTGTGTTCATTGTGACTAAGATGATCCCGCAAATTAAATTTGTCATCGCAGATACGAAACAGCTATAAATAACGCCCTCCCATACACTATGAATGTCGAAAGTTTATTACTAATTACAAAAGAGCGCCGTCTGTCTGCTGTTTGCATTTACCGCTTCAACGGAAACAATAATTTACAACAATAGGTGCAACAATAATTTTCTCGATGTTCAGGACTATTGTGACTTACATGAGATAGAGGCTAAAGAAGACAAAAATAAGCAGTATAAACATATATATATATATATATATATATATATATATATATATATATATATATATATATATATACTGTTAAGATGAAATGGTCTGTTATCTATTCCACAATGCGTTCGCGGTTAGAGAAAATAACAAGGAAAGAGAATTGAGCGACAGTTATTTACACAGCGTAAACAGCATAACATCACGTAAATGCGCCGTTTTGAGATAATACAATAAACAAATATGATCCCGGAGTAAGGTAAAACCCTAAAAGTCAAAAACAGGGCCAAGAACCAAGGGATTGAAATCTGGTTCCACGATTCTGTCAACGGTTTAAAGTGACGAATGGGAATAGCGATTTCCGGTTTTGTAAAACCGCTCTCGTACGAAGTTGCACCTGCAATGCCCTACAGTTTACAATGATAGTTTATCGGTGCGGGATTTTTTTTTTTACGGCACTCAAAGCCTTAAACGTTCCCGAGGGTTTCATCGACTGGCCTTTGTACTTTTGAAGTAAGGGAAAAAGATAAATTGTTTGTTTTTCCAAAACGATTTAATATCCATTTTGTACCGCTTTTTAACCACCCTTCACCATCCCCTCGATCCCTCGTCATGATTGTTTACGAGCTCATCAAATGAATATTCCACGTACGACTGTGATTTTGACTTGTTTTACTTAGTTGTGTTCTTTTCCTTTCTTCTCGAAAGTTCAAATCGGTTTAGCTTATTTTACATAAGAGGTAAATATCTTGCATGTAAACGTCAGTAAGTAACTTCAAAGGATATAAATACCATAAAATGTAAAGAAAAAATAATAAATAAGCGTTTGATATATATAACAATATATGCAGATGGGCGGGGTTGGGTTTAGGGGTAGGGTTCATGGAGCTAATGGAGATAACCGGATAATTCGAAATCGGATAACCGGATCAATTGGGAGTGGGTTGGATTACACATCTTTTTCAACTTCCAGAATAATCAGCTTTTATTTACAGGACTATTAGCCTTTTCCTTGTTTTTTTTTTTTTTATAGACAAAAGGCCTAGAATAAGAGTGGTTGTATTTTCTGTACCATTTTTAATCCTGTAGCTCTGATTGTCAATCATGTACACAATTTTCAATTTTCTCAATTGTTCTATTTTTAGTCGGTTATCTAGATGTTACACTGGTGAGAATAATTTAAGAAAAAAATGGTCGTTAGGTTTATTTTGAAGCAAAGATTCTTGTTATTATTGGAATTGCTTTAACAATAAATGTGACGGATTAAGGTCACATTCACTCGATTATTCTGAGTTTTGACTTAGTTTTGACGATATGTGAGCTTACCGTAAGGGGACCCTGATTCGAAATTGTCTCCAAATTGTTGCATTTTTTCTGATGTATACGAACCAGGACTGCACCCGTCTGTCTATGAATTAAAAGAGAGGAAGAGAAAAAAACAACTGCGAATTAACATTACAAAGAGAAGGCCACGCCTCAAAGATGAATATTAATAGTAGTCATAATATTCACGTTCCAGCCTTATATCATAACGTTTCACTTTTGCTTGATAGAGAAAAAAATGAAATATGTCTAAGGATTTTACGCTCATAGAGATGGTTTTCCTGACCCTTACTGTGATGATAATATATCATACAGAGAAACACTTTTCTTGAGGGAAGTTCCACCAAACCGACAAAAGTAATTCTGACCTATTAAGTGAACATTCTGAATGTTTCTGTTGGTCATTTTCTTCTTTGCTAATCAAGTCTCGAAAAAAAGACGGTAACCCATTAATTAATTAATCGATCGTCTCATGCAGGTTTTGAAATTTCAAGAGAAGTTTCTTTCGTTTCAAGAGAATATAATACCAGTTGTTCAAGCCATTCATAAATTTCTTTTCAAATGAGAATTGAAAGGTTTTAAACATAAAAAAAAACAATGTAGTTGGACCGATTTTTATTTATTTATTTATTTTTTTACAAAGAACTTTTCTATATGTCTAGAAATATTCTCTTAATATCGATGTTTATTTTCAAATTTCTTTAATTTGTAAAGACAAAGTTATGATGTTATCTGCTTTCTTTTTTTACTGAGTGATATTCTTTCAACGTTTAAAATGGAGAAGCTTACATAACAACAACCATGTTGTTTATGACAACATCCACCCTTGCACTGATAACTCCCCCCCACATACACACACACACACGCACACAACTTTGTTTTCCATTCATTCCGACGACCCCATTGTGCTTTCTTTTGTTTTTCTTTCTCAACCCTAACCTTAACAATAGACTGTCTATTGTTAATCATGAGAGTACCGGAGAAATCTATTGAATTTTCTACAGAAGACCTAAAATCTATTGTTTCGGTCCTCGATCCCACCCGAAAACAAAGGCACGCGTACTTTCACTGACTCAATCACACACACGCACACACACATGTTGGAATTACCCTATTGTGTTTTCTTTTGTATTTTTTTTCTTAACTCTAACTTTAACAATAGACTCTAGTTTGTTCAAACCTTAGAGGACTCAAGACATATATTGATTCTCCTTCAGATTACCTGAAATTTATTGTTTAAGTCCTCGGTCTGAATTCATCACAAATGCACACACAGAAATACAAACCCCCACACGCAGAATAACAAAACATTACTAGTTAGCATATTTTTTTTTTTCAAGTTTCTTTTCGATACTTTGTCCCGTCCACTTCATAAGCACAAACACTAGACCGTTAACAATAGATACGTTGTGACGTCATACACAACGTGATCAAACAAAAAGAAAAGACTTTCAAGGTGATGAAGGTTACCAGTATTAACGTCTAACTCAATTCATGTTCAAACAGAATTGAAATTTATGTTCAAATTCGAGATTTTAGAAAATCCCCTAGATTAATCCCTCACCGGTGATAAAGTTTTCTATAAAAAAAACTACAAAAAAGTCTACAAAAAAAGGTCATTAATGAAACCCAATTGACTGCTCGCAAATGACGTTATTCAGTAGGGTATACCGAATACAAAGACAATTGAGAAATTGGCAATGAAACATATAATGCACAAACGGCCTCCGACAGCAAATTTGAGGAAATAGTCATTCAGACACTCGGTTGCATGTGCTGTTGAAAGAGTAGAGATGAACTTGTGTACACAACATGAGACCACCCAACACACAAAAACCAGTAGTAGAATAGCGAGGATAAAGGAAGGAAAGAACCGAGAAAACGAACAAAAAAGAAAAAGAAAAGATAAAAAAAGAAAAAGAAAGACGCCTTGGGCTATTTGATGGGTCGTGATTTTAATATCAGTTTTGTCAGGAAGGGAAAATGTTGTCACTATGTGGATCTGCAATATATATTATAAATAGCCTAGGCTCAGTGTAGATATAGCTGTTATAGGCCTACACTGATAGGCTATGTCATAGTCGATGAAAAACAATAGTAACTTATACAATGTTGCCATGGCGATACGCTATGTTTAAGGAAAACTTCCCTAACGTATGAAATAAAGACAATTTGGTGACAACTGTGAGAAATATTTGGGATTCATGTTTACATTGGACTTTCAGTGTTTAAGCCATAACAATTACGTCATAAAAAAAAATAAGAAGAGATAACTCAACAGTTGCTTCGACGGCCGAGACTTTGAGAACAGGGTGCCATCTCTGGTGACTTCATTGCCTTTTTTAAGGGCAAGTAAGTACAACAGTAAGGGTAGTAGTGAGTAGTCAATCTCTTCTCCAAATGGGTCATAATCTTGTATCATACAAGGTTATAACTAGAAGAAACTGGATATAAAACATTCAAATGCAGCTCATAGTATTCTCTTAGTTGACAGAAAAGTTTGTGGCAAATTCAAATTTTTCTTAAGCAGGACTATGCGCCCTATTTTAATTAGAGACTACAACTTTGAAATTAATTTTCCGTGAGTTGAGGGATTACAATGGTCAGAATGTTTCTTTATTCTGATAAAAATTCTACTGGATGCACCTTTGGTTTTGTTGGTTTGCTCGTAGTTCGGAAAGTTAAAGGGAAACAGGGTGCTTAATACACCAACAAGGCATACAAAAGAAAATATCGGTAATCATTCAGTCTCATCAGTAAACATCTACCAAAGTTTGATCTCCTCAAAACATTATGCATGTGATGAGTAATGGAAGATGCATCATTTGAATTTTGAAAAGTGTGGGTGAACAAATTAGTGTTGAGCAACAAATAACTGAATTTCTATCTGTGAGGAGCTTATTTCTTGAAAAGAAGGCTACTGTCCTTCCTTCTTTTGAATAATCTATCATTCTGCATCCACGAACGTCGGTTTCAAAAACATGGACGTCTTCTCTAAAACAAACGCCCTATTTCCCTTTAAAGCAATTATATCAGAGACAAAAGACGTGACCAAGATTAATTATATCTCTCATGAGGTTTTGGTCTCGAGTTCGGCCTCTGCTGTTCAAAAGGCGGGTTAAAATGCGTGTTTTCATGCAGAAATAAAGATAGTCGATAACACGTAAAAAAAAGGAAGATCATCAAGAACACCCAGCCCCCCCCCAAAAAAAAATCATTTTTATAAGTATTATAATAACCACAGATTTGTAGAATACGATGCAATGATTTTCTGTCTCTATTCGTTGTTAGGTATGTTCTATCATTACCTGTATGGGCCTCCCACCGATGCTACTCACAGCGTTCCGGTGTAGGGCCAGCGATGAGTATAAAATAAGCCTGCCCGTGCACACTCTATTTAACCAACAGCAGCACACAACTCCAAACACGTAGGCTATATTATTTTTAGGATTTCATTTAATGGCGAATGTGAGGGAATGGAACGTGAGGGCGCTGAGCCACGGCAAGAAGGAGGATTCATAATGCCCCCCCCCCCCTTCACGTTAAAACATTATTGAGTCCGCCTAGGACCGATTGGCCCGGGAGTTCCCCATGCAAGGGTCTTCTCCTGACGACCTTGAGACAATTACATGGGACCACTCCCTGATGCCACTCTGCAAGTCTGAATTCTTCTGAATTTGTTGAAATCATAACCCGGCAACTTTTAATTTAAAAAGATAAATTTTAATTTTAAAATTTAAAAAAAGATCGGGTAGGACTCTTAAACTTACGTCTGCGTATTACACTGTATTGCGATTATTAATGTGATTACATGAGACTAAGTTGAATCAGATAATACGCTAGGCTACCTCTTTGGTTTCAAATTGAAATGGATATTAGGGTGGTATTGTTTACACTGATTAACGACCCCCAAAATCGGCAGCAAGTAGGTCCCCAGCCTACCCTATAGCTGTGAAACTGGGACACCAGCGATATTAATTTTAGGGACTTCGGCTGAGTAAAATATTCAACAGACAATGCTGGAGGCTTCATTTCAAGAGACCCATACGTTAAGTTCTGTAGACTATGCGTACCCACAGTGTGCATGTTTGATAGCACATAGCTGCTTGCTGTGGTTTACAGGCGTAAATAAAATCTTAAGCCACATTATTGGTTCTAATTTTTTGATTCTGCTGGAATGGTTGATACAAAAACAACATAAGGGCTATTACAACAACGCAGAGCAAACCGTGTTCCTAAACAAAAATGGCCGTTTCGTTAAATTATAAACTTTGAACCCAGAAATTTATACCTTTGATTTTTGGGGTTGTTGCTATATATACATACACAAAATCAAATAATGGAGGCAAAAGAAATGAATTAGAAAGAGCGAAACATTTTATACTTAAGGGATTCGACTTCCCTATTTCTCACAAAATTGAATTCAAGCGTAGCGAGATTGCAACATTAAAAAGATACGTTTTCCTTTTGATGAATTTAAGCAGTTAAACAAGAAGCACGGAAAAAAAATCAAGATAGAAAAAAAAAAATTAAAGAAAAACCTCAATTTTCGGGCACGCTTGGCTTGTAATAGCATCATTAAAAGTGCCAAAGAAATTGTGTAATTAAAACAATTATCCATGAAACAGCTGCACTGTAACTGAATAAAGACGAAAGGACCAAGTTACACAGATCATATTCTTGTACAGTCTTTGTCCAAATGGTCCCACTTCGGAGTACTAAAAGTTAATGAAAACATTGGTGACCCTAAAAGAATTCTTTCTCCTATTTTTTTTATTTATTTCTTTTTTATTTCTTTAGTGGGGAGAAAATGTATCAACAGAAAATACAATATAGACAAAATGAGGGGGGACAAAATTTTAACTCATGAAATTTAAAAGAGAGAAACGATGGGTTTGCTGTAGTAATATCTGTTGCGAGCCCGACCGATAACTTTATGGAGACAGAATGAAAAAAAAGAAAAGGGCCACACGGAGAGAGACTATCCCAAAGCGAGTGCACTTTGTTAAACTCCTGTGCACCCTCACTTCCATTCGGTGGATGAACGGTAATCAAGTGCTATATGGAACCGCTTGATTCGCAAAACAAAGTTAAACTTCCTTAAAGCGATATATACATACAAAGGTAATATATAGGTAGTATATATAGATAGTAGTATATATATATATATATGTGTGTGTGTGTGTGGGGGGTGGGGGTGGTGTGTGCGTGTATCCATCGGAAGTTGTATGTACATCAGGCAAAGATATCTAGATTTTTATAATGTGCATCAAGTGGTTTGTTTATGCACAGCTGTCGGCTCATACATCAATTTACTTTTAACATGGCAATCCATAGAAGTCGAACTTCTCCCCAACGGTAATGTTAGTGTTAGATAAAGGTAAACACACGTGACGAGTGTGAGGTTTCTTCTGCGTGCATGGTGTACTGCGTCACGCGTACAGTAACTACGGTGTTAGTTTCATTCTTGCTGTAGCAGAGGAAAGTTTCCATATCTCTGGAGGCCGTAGAGCAATCATAGTGTAGGCCTATGTTTTGTTACACCGCTTTAACGTAAGGCTCGTAACTATTCCTACGACTAACATGATTTACGTTCGGATACGTCGGGTAAGACAAACTGGCGTCTCATACCTACCCCAGTAATTCCACCTTCAGTATGTAACCGTCTTGTTTATTCCAAGGAAACTATCTAGGGCCACTGGCCCATGGGACCATTGAAGAAATTCTGGGCTCCCGACGGAGTTTATGCAAGGGACCGAGTCAAATAGCCAGAGAAATTATTTTGATTTACGGGCTGATGCGGTTCAACCCATTCGTAAATACGGACATAGAAGAGTTTTCATTTTCATTTCTTTTCTTCTTCTTTTTTTTTTTTGATACAAGCCTAACACTTACAGAGTCGTGTGATTATTACCTCAAAACAATAAACAAAAACGAACAAATAACCACAAAAAATAAATAAACAAAAACGAAAGAGTAAGCCTTTTTTTTTTGTTCTCATTTCGTTGTAGTAATGTGGTGATGCTTACCGTTTTGCTTGCTCTCAGCCCCCAATAGCTGTTTTGTTTTTCTTTCTTCTTTGCTTGGAAGGGATTTAATTTTCTCTGAGGGATAAATGGAATTCAAGCAAGCTCTTCCGAGGAATACCTTTGAGTTATATATTAAGTTATTCACTGAACAGTTTAATGAAAAGACGAGCTCGTTAGTGTCAAGACAGACACCTAAAGTTGCTTTCCAATAAAGACTTAACAAAACTCCATGGTTTTTTTTTTTTTGTCTGCCATTTTTTCATCTTATCACAAAAGAAGCGTCAGATGAAAATGTGCATGTGAAGATGTTTTCTTTTTGTCTAATACAACAGCATCGAATCACTCTTTCGAGGTAGAGAATGTTTTTGATAAGAGTATTTAAAAGATTCATTATTTTCATTCATTTGAGGTAAAAAAAAAGCAATACTAAACGCACAGTTTGCATGTGAAATGCAGAATTTTGTGTTAATAAACCAAGCCTCAAAATGAAAATGGGCGAACGTGAAAAAAAAAAAAAAATCAGTATGGGCACACATTTAAGTCTTCTATTGGTACAATGTAATCTTACTTTTATAATGTTACTCACATGTGGTTTGATGGAACATTCATGATAAACTCTGTATGTCGTTGAATATTTTCACGGTGGAATTACAATATAAAGGGCTAGCGGGTTTTTCTTTAATAACTTTTCTGTGAAGTTAGGCCTTCTAAAATTACAGGACAAAATGTTCATCTTCTGAAGTATCTCATTTGTGAGACTTGTTTTCAAAACTTTCATCAGTTACTTTAAAAAAAGAAAACAAGCTTCAGACTGCATACAGAATATCATTTTCCAATGAGCTGGTATTTCCCTTTCATTATGTTGACGAAGAGTTAAATATAGGTCATATGTCATTTCACAATGGCGAGATGAATTACTAATATTCATTGGTTGCTTTCGAAGATGACGGTCGGTTCTAAATATTCATTAACCATTGACAAAGCTCGAAATATTCATATTCAAATTGACGACGTACTCCATGGATCATTCATGGACGAGGGAGTCTAAATATTCATGAACCACGTCACAATGGGAAGATTTGTTAATATTCATTTTGTTTGTTGACAAAGACTTACGCCGTATTGTAGAGGAATGGGATAGAGTCAACGAAAATGTTCTTAGACTTAACAGAGTCCTTACACTAGATCGAATCCCTGAAGAGAAAAGACAACGTTAACTAATAAACAAGAAAGAAAAAAAGGTATTTCAATGACAAATCCCCAGCTTGTCCACTTTAACGTCATTATGTAAAGTGTTACAGCAAATGTTAGGTAAGCTATTCCAGCAATATTGGATCACTTTGCATTAAGTTCTAAATATTCACTGAGTTGTAAATATTCATTGATTTTAAATATTCATTGGTTTGAAATTTTCATCGATCACTTCATCATTTCACTGCAAGGGCAAACTTAAGTTGTTGTCTAAACTTATAACTTGATGTTTTTAAAGTCACATTGATGTCTAAACTTTCCTCATCGATGTAAGATTGCTCATTTTAAAATTCCATAATTGCTATCCGTTTGTTGTAAATTTGTGTGATTTTTTGCCTTTGTTTCTGTTGTTGGTTTTTATTTGCTTTCTGCTATTATACATTCTGCATGCTCTCTGAGTGTTTAACATTGTGTATTCATAAACTATACAAATTCAGTCTTCAGAATTATTACGGTAAGGTTGCAGTCAGCGATGGATAAATTGTACTGCCATGACATGACTAACAACGAGTCGTTAATCTTGAGGACTACTGGCAGACATGAGCATTTTCTGATAAGATAGTTTCGGCAAAAGACAAGCCTTTAACATTTTCTTTTAACTTAACAGGGCTTAATGAAGGATGCGTCGTTTTTCATGCATTTTCAAAAGTACACCAAATAGCTGGCTATACTACTTAAGCTTGCAAAAAGCTATATGAAACCGAACCGTGGTCTATTTGTCCATGTAAAGTCTAATTTCAAAAGGAAATGTGTTAGCGTTGGAGTTTTATTGCTGCAGTATCCCCACGGGAGTGCCGCACATTTACCACAGGGTCCGGTTCCGCTAACTTTCAGCTAAAAAAAAGAAGAAAAAAAAACTAACTTACTCTTCTTCCTACAGTAATTAAGGCACTACACCTAAAGTTATTTTTCCTGAAAGAAAGGGGGCGTAGTTGTACATCTCCCCGATTGACATAACGCAGAAGAGAATGCGGGGAGATTAACGGTGAACTCTTTCTTTCCTCAACCAGCACATCCTGCTTTAAAGGTCTTGTGAAACGCATCAAGATAAGAGTTGGCTTTAACCAAAAGTTGCAGATTGACACAGAGAATGAAAAATCCGATGGTATTGCGTTTCTGTCTGTTATCCTTTCTGTCTGTTATTTTTTATGAAAGTGCAAATATAATGACGTGGAGTGTTACACAGTGTCATTATTTCTGTTGTTAGACCTATATAGACCTATCTCTTAATTACTTAATTACTGAGTTTCACATCGGTAAGTGTTATCACAATTTGTAAAAAAAGACACTGCATACTCATGAAGTGAAACCCTCATGGCATATGAAATTCTCAATCGTCTTGTAAATAAAGGTTGAGTAAGCAGGAGGATAACATAAGATATATCATGATAGTCCCTCTCTTGACATCATAAATTTGCATACTTAACCAATGCTTATCCATGATGCAGGTACAGTGCAGGACTTTGCCCGTACAATCGCCAATATCAGATGGATTTTGATGAATATAATTGCTATTTTCAACATGTGCAATGATAAATACAGCCAATATTTCAAAAGTCATATTTATGTGACACAAGCTTTAAGATTACACTCAATAACTTCGGTTTTTCCACGTTTATAAATGCCCAGTCGATTTCCAATACTCTTTTCTTTAGATTGTATCAACATCAAAACGAAGATAGAAATATTCGTGGGGAATATATATATATATATATTTATATATATATATATATATATATATATATATATATATATATATATATATATATATATATATATATATATATATATATATATATATATATATATATATATATATATATATATATATATATATATGTGATACTAGCCATATTACGTGGTTCGGAACTTAGAAAGTATTTGTGCGACATATGTTACTGGAATGTGTTATTCTAGGCCTCCCCATATCGCATCTTATCGTACAGACAGCGGAGCGTTATACGTGCATAATTAGTAATCCCCTGTGTAGATATCCCTGCATTATAAAGCATTTATCAAATTGATTTTCATTTTAGAATAGGAGGGAAATATATTTTTCGAACGATTTACACTGAATATTAGGTTTCGATGAAATCATTGAACACCTATATCGGTTGTATACAATACGGGCAGAATTAAAACTAAGGCTCTATTTTTTATTTTTTTCAAGAGCATCAAGAGCAACATCGCAAATTCAACCTTCTTGGGTGTTTTCTGCTAACCCTTAAGAAGAAGAATTGTGAATTTAATTAACATGGACTGGAGCACGCGGTGCTGTAGACCCCTGTGGGGACGTGGGTGACGAGATAGACTAAAGGTCAGAGGTTGTGGTGGGTTTAGTATCTTGCTACAAGTACACTGGACCACGAGTTTCTGTGTTTTGACAGCAGCAACATAAAAAAAAACATGTTTGTTGGAGCTATTAAAGAATAGCTCCATGGTTGGAGATGATTGATAAAGATAATTGTGATTGGTAACTCCCACTTAAGTACTTAAAGAAGTCAGTCAGTTTGATAGGTTACAATATATGTCTACACACGACGTTATAATCATTGTTGTCTATCATTTGGTTGATAAAAAACAAATTCGAAAAAAAAACCAATCATGCCTTTCTCTTCTTTTAATTTACCCACCATCACCTTTCTCCTCTTGTTCTCCTTCACGGTCAAAATTTGAGTGACAATTATATATGCTTGTGTAGTCTGAGCTTATACTGTCGCATTATGCATAGGACACTCTGTTGAGTTTATGCACTCTGGTATTGTCAAGCAATGTACCGTGAAAGGCAGTATGCAAGTTAGGCTTGTATCAATCCTGTCATGCACTCGTGTGTGTGTGGGTAGGGGGTGGGAGGGGATGGGGCAGGTGCATATGTATCTGCAAGGTGCGTATGCTGTCTGACACGTTGCGTCATCTGGCATTAACTCAATAACAATATCCTATTCTTTCGTCACACTCAGACGAACCTTAATTAATTAAAACTCTAAAATAAAAATCTCCAAACTTACATGGTCAATCAATCAAAATTATGTGAGGCAACACCCCCCACCCGTCCATGAGACGAACTCGTTTTGCTTTGAAATACTGCTTCAAACACGGCAGAAACAGAACATAGGAGCATATAGGCAAAATATTTGATCTTTTCAAATTTTAACCGTGTTGTCAAATTAATTTAATTTTGCTTTGGAATTTGGAATTTTCGAAAGAAGACAAAAAAAAAAGCAACAACAACAAAATACGCACACATTCCAGAAACAACAGGATCAAAGGCATACCACACCCATCGATGACGACAATGTAAAAAACATTTTTTTTTTCTAAACACTGACATAAATCCATAAACAGACATAACAGTACAACAAGGTTCAAATTTGATGCAACTTAGTCTGGGTTTGAACTCTCATTTGCATTTATATAAATCAACTTCATAAATTATGACAGTGCACATACCTAATACACGAACTACTTGTCTACCGCTATGTTATGTTGTCCTTGAAGGTTACATCACGGTGTATGTGTGCATATGTGCTATTTTAAGCAATACCGAATCGGAGAGAGATAAATGCTTAATTTGTCATCTTAATTGAAAGGAAATTGTAAATGAAAAGAGCACTTGTCATCGACGGTACATTATTAGTGATTGCTTCCGCGAAAAATTAGCGGGACTTAATTTAGGAATCGGTTGGCTTGTATTATCTTTGATGAAAAGAAAAAAAAAGTATGCTGAACGTGTCCAGATGTCGGTCCCTGGATTTTTCAAGAACTGTATGCGCCAGTATGGAATTATGATGTTCAATGGCATTCAACTGATTGCTACATATATATATATATATATATATATATATATATATATATATATATATATATATATATATATATATATATATATATATATATATATATATATATATATATATATATATATATATATATATATATATATATATATATATATATATTTATAAAAACGATAACAATGATCACTGCAAGGTTTGCATCAAAGAACACAATTACAACAATAGGAACGACAATAACAGTAATCAGTTAAGCTATATAAAACTAAACAACAACAAAGACGATTGAGCCACAAGAATGATAACAATTGACAAACTAATATAAAAATGCAATAACAACAATGAAGGGATGTAACTTAAGTGTAAAATAAAAGAAATCACAGAAAGGAAAATGAGGATGTCCCTCAGGCCAAATGGTATTTAATCTAAACCTTCGCGGTGAAGAGTGGAGTACGTCACACGACCTTCTAGACAGAACATGAGGTATCCCTTTGATATGACGCCATTTTGGTTTTTGTTGGAAAAGCAAGAATTGCGCTTTCTTGGTCTTTTATGGAAGTAGAAACGGACCGTTAGCTGCTATGTGAAGTTTGCTGTTGTTTACGAACTGTAGGTTGTGATGTTTACCGCAGACATATTACAAACAAAGGAACAAAGAATGTTAGTCTGAGGATTATGAATGTCCAGCCAATAATAACATTGTAAAAAGTAAATACACCTTCAAATAATTTCTCTTCTAAATATCCCGTACTATTTCTCAACCAATTAAAGTGAGAAACCCATAACAAGTATAAAATCAACGTTTTTGTTTTCTCCCGCCACGGATTGAAAGTAAGGGAAGAGACAAAAAAAAATATTTGCTATTTCTCACATTCACCCAACCTGTCAACAGAGAGAGGGGAAAACAGAGTAGAACAAGGAATATCGATTCTTTTCTTTCTTAATTCGACCAATGGCAAGACTCGTACAGTCGCTTAGCATGATCTCTAAGATGTAACCCTGTGTTTTATTGGTCTTGAGTGGTCCCATGGGTGATCATATTCCAGACGCTTAGAGTACTTTACCAGACTCGATTAACCGAGACGGCGCCATCTCGTAAGTTGCAGGAAACGTCTTACTGTAGCAAAGGGACATTGAAAGGAAAATGCAAAGGATAGGTTGTAACGATATTGTTTTTCATATTTTTACGACCCTTTCCCCGACGGTTTTATCTCCTTTCTTCTTTTTTCTTTTTCTGTTCAGGAAGTTAAACGTTTGTAGCTACAGATGTAATAACCAGCGATTGTAAACAGCCCACCCCCCATCCTCTAGTCCTGATTTAGCGTGAATTACCAAATTTAACGGAAGTCGTCATATCGGCCTAACCCCTTCCCTTAAAAAGCATAGTGCCTAAAGAAATACGCAAAGCCACAGAGGTTTGGTTGGCTCCTGACTAACGACTCACTAACGAATGTCTTACTTCTACTTCTAGCACAATGCACTAAAACACACCCGCGCAAACACGACACACGCACAGAAAACTGGGGCGCAAACACAACTGTGGATTTTGTTAACAAATCTTGCACGCTTGTTGCAAGTGATTGGTCAAAAGTTTGTGGTGACATTGCAGTTTTAAACCGACGTTTAATTTATGTTAGTCTGCTACAGAGTTTCCAGTAGGAACTAAAACATTAAATCAGAATTCGTTCTTAAATTAGGGCCTGTTGACCTTCGCGGTTTCAACTGAAGTTCAGTAGCTGCGACATCGGCTTTTCATTTTTGCTTTTAAAAAGGAATGTATCACTGAGAAGTTAAGGGGTTTTGAAATGAAAAAGAATTATCTTTCACTGCACGTCACTCCAATATATCTTGTTCATGGAGATACTGATGTTTGAAGAAAGACTTTTATGGTCAAGAAAGATTTCCAGTTCAACATTTAACAAAATGCTATCATGCAATGACGGGAAATTACTGAGAGATAAATCGCTGTTTTACTTTGACGCTTAAGTGCTTATTTTGGCCTTGCACTTTGACACCAATTAAAACGAGATTGGCTTTATTGTAGATTTACCTTAACATGTTAAAATGCAAATAAGGTGATATCTCTCACATGTTTGTCTTTCAGGAAAGTCAGTATTACGAAGAAATATAAATCGTATTCAAACAGCTTAAGTCTGCGTAACATCAGAGATCTCCCACAAATGCAATGTTATATTTTGAGACTTTTGGATATTTCTTCACAAATACTTAACATTCAAGCGGAACATGCTACAGAGATACGGTTTTTCACCGATGAAAGAGAGCGAAAAAATATCCCTTTTTTTTTTTTTTTTAAGGAATGTCAGTCTTCTTCTGTCGCCAATTACTTGAAAAATGCGATACATTGTCGTAGAAATCTCAACTGTGTATCACCACTGAAATTAGGAACCTGCAGTGTGTTTTGATGCCAGATTTCAAACATTTATTTACAACCATTCTCTTTCTCTGGCTGTTATGCGTTAATAATTATTAAATTATCAATCAAGCCACACGTTCAATTCGCTGACTATAACGTTTCGATCGTCACATTTAATGTTACTCAAGTGTGAACTCAAGTCGACGATTTTTCTTGGGCTTACATAAAAAAAGCTGACACACAATACTGTATACATAACTATAATCATATACATAGGCTAACGTCTTATATTAAGCTATTAGACTTCACTATCCCCCACGTCTCCTGGGCAAAAAAAAAAAAAAAAAGATTCGAGGAAGTTGTCTTATCTTTGAACGCATTTCAGCATGAATGCCTCTCTGCGTTTCAAGTGCTCCCACGACTCCGTGACGTCATCCATCTTTCCTTACTACTTTTTTACTCGCCGCAGAATCACTGCAACAGATGGCGACGTTACAATGGCGGCACACGAAGGGCTCTTATTTTTTTGTTTACCTGTTTTTATGCCCCCCCCCCTCTATTCTACGATTTGATAAACATTCACGCGAGGCTAGGACGATGCTCTTTTGTGACGCTTTATGGGTCACGGCATTACGAATCAAAAGAAAATAAAAACAACAAATTTCAGGATGGTAGGGTTCGAAAAAGTTATTTGGTACCATAGTCTCTGCAACAACGCGCAATATGCATGTTAAGTTTCACATATCTTCGAAGGAGGGGGCGGGGAAGGACGGGAGGTGTCACTGGCAAGGGTAAGAGTACACGTCATCTCAGTTTTTTTTTTTTACATCTGCTAGGCTTAATCAGTAAAGTAAATAATTGTTAGTAACGTCTAATTGATTCTGAATGGGATTTCCTGGTAAAAAAAATATTCAAATTTCATAAAAATTAGAGACAGTTTCCCCATTTTATAAAAAAAAACCATCCTTACCTGATATGTTCCGTCTGAAAATTATCTAGCTGTATACAAATTTCACTGTGTTGCATTGATTTTGAGGAAATCTGTAATGTCAGAACATTTTCAGTTCCAATCTACTTAACCCGATCTATTTTTTTTTTTCACTGGTTGTCAAATTTCAAGGTTAAATTATATGCACTTCACTTTCATAGACCAACGAAGACATTTTTTTCGGCTGGAATTTGCACGTGTTACATCACATTCTGTAACCTTGAGGAAAGTGGAAATATTTCTCGACTTCGGAGGAGTCTTTTTTTTTTTTTTTTTCAAACATCAGTATTTGAGTTACGAACAAGAACCTAATTGTATTCTGAGGTTCCTTCACTTCAGTGACGAAAAAAAAAAATTCTTTCTTCGACGAATCCTTGTAACTTGGATAAATTTCTCTGACATGAGGACAACTAATGCTTTACTCGGATACACCATTTAGTGAACCCCAATGTCTCACTGGGTACAGGAGAAGGAGTTTAGGGGTCGGGTGGAGTGGGGAAAGGGGTTCGGGTAGGTTGGGGGAAGTGGGGAAGCACTTGTCACGCTCAAATTTAATTGCACTGACAGTTAACATAGAGATATGCCATCATTCACGAATGGGCATGACAGGGAAAAAGTTGGGTTTGTTTTACAGAGTATTTCATCGTATTTTTAAAACCAATATTTATGGACACATAATCAAAGAATATTCCAAGTAAGGCAGAACGGCTGAACCTTCTTTTCAAGAAATAAGTTTCTCGCAGAGAGAAATCCAGTGAATTGTTGAGTATTTTTACCCAAACATCAGTCAAAAGTTTAAATGATGTATCAACCGTTATTCAACCTTACGCATGTTTTGAGGTGATGAATCTGTTACCGATGGAAATTGGTGAGGTTTAATGGGATAACAATGATCTAAGGTACTTTTTTTGAAATCCATTTTGGTGCATTTTAATCCAAAACTAACCTTGAAATAAAAAAGAAAAAAGAGGAACTGAAAAACAACTAGGTCTGCAGTCATAAAGTCTGTCTTGTTCTCATAGTAACAACTTGATAAATCAGGTATTGCTAAACAAATTTAATCACGAACGTCGTTTTTCTCAACGCCAAAATCTTTCATTTACATAAAAAAAAATCTTCCGAATTTCGTACACTTTTCACTTTCGGTTATCAATTTTTAACGAACTTAGATTTTTTTTACGATTTTTCAAATGACCTTTTTGTATTGTGCAACGTTTGAACGTTAAATACAAACTTGATTATCTCCCGGTTCTAAAGTTTTCTGTCTCAGAAACAAAAGTTGCCATTTTTCGTATAATCACTCTCACGTTTTATGATTGTTTTATAAAACCACAATAAACAAGATTTTTTTCTTTGCCGTGACTGAAACTGTCAGTTTTACGATCATCATTTAAATAAATATTAATTTAGTTTCCGTCTCCTTCTCTCGTACAGACCACTTTTTTCTTGAAGAAGCAGAAGAAAAAAAGGTCTGTTTCTCCACAAGGGTACACATTTGGACTTTTTTTCAACAACTTTTACGAAATTAAATTTGGTTTACTCGGGGCATTCACCTATTTATGAGTAACCTCGATTTTATATTTTTAGGTCAAATGAGGGTTTGATTTGGTGTCTCTCTTCTTTCTTGAACTCAGTGGAATGCGCATTTCCCTCCGGTATCGTCCTATGAAAAGGCGGAGAGTTTTGTGGACGGTGAAAATGACCGGTTCAGTCTTTTGAATGGGTCCCTGGTTGGTTATTAGTGATGCAAAGGGCCGAAAACAGGATGATGGTGGTGGCGGTGGGGGGGGGGGGGGTCGCAAATTGATGGAGGTCAAACTTATGCCAGGGGTCGCTACGGTGTTGTCTTTCGGAAGTTTTCACATTAACCGTTGGGGTCACAAGAGTTTCCGGCCTATATACGAAGCGATCGTTAAAGAAGAATACTAAGCCCATTTAGCTGTAAAAATAGCCACGCTAAATTATATATAGTTAGAGAAAGACCAAGTGACAAGCATCTAGAAAAAGAGTTGACTTCAGATTCAGAGTGAGACTGAATGAAAATCCCTTGCTATTATGGTTTCATCTGTTACCGTTTTGAGATCTGGATTTTCGAACTTTGATGAAAATGCAAAACTGATGAATTGGAGTGTAGTACAGTAATTCTTTTTTTTCTTTTTTCTTTTCCTAGATTTAACATTGGTAAGTGATATCAATGTTTTTTTTAAAAAAAAAAAACCTCTTGGTTGACCCCTTGGTCATATAAAATCCTCAAGTGTCCTTGAAATGAAGATGAAGTAAACAAAGGCGAACATATTGGCATATATGTCGTGAGTCCCCCTCCATGACGTCACGAACCCCCACATTTGGCGTATGGCATTTCATGATGCAACTGTAAAACAGGCTTTTTATTTGTATAAATGGTAAGTGTTTGATGGATATTGATAAAAAATATGGCTTTTTAGTAACGTTTCCAATGATTAATTCAGTCAAAACTCCAGAATGTGTTTTTCATGTCAAATGTAGGCCTTCTTTTACTTAACAGTTTAAAAATGTGCTGACTGAATACTGTTGGCGAAAAGTAACTCTGCCAAGAGTTACGGTCAGAAAATGATAAGACATGGGTATTTTTTTTTTTGGGGGGGGGGGGGCTATGTTCTCTAGCATTCACAGAAATCACATATAACTTAACTTCAAATTTCCCCGGAATATTAAGAGATTGCGAGCGTTGGCAAAATAGTAACAAGAGGCCAATGGTACTTTGGTTCCTTGCGTGGAGATGCTTTAACTTTAAACTCAGCCTCAAATAAGGAGGTCTGAAATTGCTGGGCAGCGGTAAAAATCAAGGTCATTTAGCAGCCTTCCTATCATACCAAAGTTTGCTGATACCGTACTTTTGGGGAGCTGGGGAAGGGGGTAATGATAAATTGAGACCAACCAGGTCCTGATGACGTGAATGAAAGAATAACCCCATTCCCATTTGCTAGAAGTACAGTATAGTAGTTTTGTATGTGTCCGTTCTATGCAGAAGCAATGGCACAACAACTTGCATACCTGTGCATGTATACACTGAGTCTGTATTAAGCACAACCTGTGCTGCTGCACTTTCATGTACATCAAGTTTTCACTAAGATGTCAATAACTTGATTTAGGAGCATCATAGGAGGGTAGTGAATGTAAGGTTATTTTTAGCTTGTCTTAACAAGAATAACAAGACTTATCCACGCATCACACAGACCTATCCACGCATCACACAAGGTCAAAAGGTCAAAAGGTCAAATGAGGTCAATTGTGGTCAAATGAGGTCATCATACAAACTTCACATAGACGAAGCAAATTTTCCATTACAACACCCCCTGAAAATGTTTTGTTGGAGAGATATCAATAAAATATCACTTTCCTACCTTTTGACCCTTTCACATTAATGGATTAATGTTACTGTATATTGTTATATATATATATATATATATATATATATATATATATATATATATATATATATATATATATATATATATATATAGGCCTATATAGCCTATATATATAGCCTATTAATATAGCCTATATATATATAGCCTATAGCCAATAGCCTATATATATATATAGCATATATATATAGCCTATATATATATATTCTAAAGATTAGTGAAATGGTAACTCTTGAAAACAAATTTAATGACACTGACAAAAAGGAACTGAAACCCGAAGAATCAACAATGACGTTTCTGTTCTTCATTACGATGAAGGAAGTTAGTTATCACTTAGCAAGTAGCAACGCCGCAAAAGTACAAACAAATTGGGAACGAAATATATAGAGGGGTAGGTAAAATTTCCCGCAAAAATACCGGGGAGACCACGGCTTCGGTTGCCAAATACTTCTTTACGTCGAATATCAAACAGTTTCTGACCACCTTTTTGGGCCAATTGACCACGTAATCACAGCATCGACAAATTATCATTATTCCTTTTTTCGGCACCATGTTTTCCTTCCTAAGACAAAAGTGATTCTTGTTTTTTTTTTCTTTATTTCACCTACTTTTAAAGGAGACTATAGCAGACCTATACTACCGCCCGTGTATTAAACTCTCTCTGAAGCCACTTAACGAACCATACATGCGTAAACAAAATCTTCAAGAACCCTCAGGCTATACACAAGTTCAACGAGGTATTTCAAGGTTCAAAGGAACCAGAGGGAGAAGAATGACAACATGGGGGGTCCTGCGTATGGAAGAATGACCCAGACGAAAGTGCAATTCAGCACACGGGGACTGCTTTGAAGCAGTGTATGTGCGTACATCGATAACAGTTGATTGTTTAGATGTTTGCATAACAATAACGCATAATAGATTGATACTTTAGTCTCTCTGAAGACAAGAACAATTTATAACGATAACGAAAACACCTAGAAGGATAACATTTGCAACAGCATGTAAAAGCGCAGCGACAACAACAATATCAACTATTGTTGTTAGGGATGTAAGGTTGTTGTATGAACCTACTTCGATTTTGGAAGAGGCGATATTAAAAATTTTGTAACCTGAATTAAAAAAAAAAAAAACTACGAAATTCTTTCAACAGTGTGTACTACGAAAAGAAAAAGAAAAAAAAAAAGACTGAAATTTACAAGGGTAGAGAGAATGGGAAATGTCATTTTCTGCAATCTGAGAGGCAACTTTACCAAATTATTTACACTTCGTACCAACTGATGATGGCGCTCCGCTTAGCCCAGGGAGCTGTTGTCTAAATAGCGCAACTCCCTGCTTAGACAGAGTCCAGAGAAAACATACAGCCTTGATGGCGACTGCTTGTCCCCTACTTCAACCTCCCCCACTTCAACCATTTCATCCAACCCCCGCCCACCTCCGTGAAGAAAAGTCTGGTGGCGTCACTTTTAGGAGTCAAGTTTTTGACCAGATCCCCAGTCCCTAATTTAAATATCAAATCGACGCCAATGGTGAGACTGTATACGCTAAAATACCTGAGACATGTAAATCCTTATAACTAAATAACGAGGGAAGACAGTAAAGGGTGGCAATTCTTTTGGTGATGCGCAGAATATTAACGCTAAGACGGTAGTTGGTTCCAACAAGGTTACCTTATTAGCCTAGGCTACATCACTCACCCAACATCAAGACGGCAGTTACAGTCACAGTATAGAACAATAGCAAAGATAATTATAATAAGATAGTAATAATGAAGTTACAAATCGACCCGTAATGATTTACTTTTAGTAAATCACATGACATAACAATAACAACAACAACAACAGCAGCAGCAACAACAACAACATTGTAACAGTAACAGCAGGAAGAGCAACAAACAGTAATGACTAGCTGTAATGACAACGTAAAACAATAATAATTCTTAAACTAAAGGAGAGCAGTAATGATAAGAGGAATATCAGTGGACACTAACAGCAAATGTAATAATTATGACAACGAAACAATAGTTCCATTGAAAAGAAAACAATAGTTATTATAAGAACAACACAACAACAGTTACTACAACAATTAACCAATAGTTACTACAACAACTAACCTGTAGGTACGACAGAAACAAAGGAATGGTTACAACGAATTAATGTGTAATAGAACAATATGTAATACGAACAAGATGTAATACAGCGACGAAACAGTAGGAGCAACAACAACGGAACGAAGTAGCTTTTACAACAGAACAATAGTAACTGCAACAACAAAACAATAATTACTGTGACAACAAACCAACACCACAATATTTATAGCATCGTCTTTAACAGCAGGAACTGTAGTATCAGCGTGTCGTTAGTAGCAATGCTTATCTGATTATAAATATAAAGTAATATAAACAATGACATAATTGTTTAATTATAGCATGGCATCATAGATATAGCGGACCTATGAAACATGAATACAACACAAAGTAAGCCAACAAAATAGCGTCAACAGCATGAACAATAGCAATGCATGTAACAGCCTTATAACAACAGTGGTATACAAATCGACCACCGAGATAAGTAACATTAAATGACAACAGTAGCTTCATAAGAACACCCAAAATAAGTACGGGGATGTAACATTAATTTTCGCATCGTAATGGCAATAATAATAGAAATATCTTAATATTAATAGCATCAGCCGGTAACAGAGATGTCAGTACAATAGTCGGATAATAGTATGACGACAATAATGATACTAATATTTATAGCATCAACGATAGCAGCAGTGCTATAGTGATATCCATATGCTATGATGACAACAACAATGAAGGACAAAATAAGTGCGGTGGGTGAATTGATCCTGTGAGGTATTATTCTCATGACGAACTTACGCTGGGCGACTTGACCAGGAGTTGTCATGAGGAAGCATGGAATTTTTTTTTTTAATCCTTCTGTCGTTTACTTCAGTGACATGAGATGTTTTGGCTCAAACTTTGAAGTCCTAGGTGCCACCTGCTGCCGAGATGAACTTCCCAAAAATGTTCGAAATACAAATGGGAAGGAGCGCAAAGGTGGCGCATGGTGGCGGTGGTGATGGGGGAGGGGAAGCATGGCTATTATTTTTACATCATTCCCTCTTCTCTCCTTCTTCATTCACACTCCAGCTGAGCATTATGGGACCTTCTTAGTTTTTAGATAATCTGCAGGGGGTCACATAATAACATATGAGTTGGGTCATATATATATATATATGTATATAGATATATATATATATATATATACTGTACCTTTAAAAGATTCTCTTCAGCACAAGTATGTGGCGTTCAAAATGAAATAATACGTCTTAATAAAAAACAATTTTCCAGTCATAAAAATGTGAGTCTGAGGAACACTAGTAGAATGAACTCCCTACGTGATCAGTTTCTTCTCTGACATTATTTAGTTTACGCACTCATTGAAAAATGGAATGAACGAAAATACGTTTGCAGTGTATTTCTTAAGAGAGAGAAATTTGTTATAGCTGGAATAAGGGGGCTAGGAACGCAGGATATCACAGCGAGAAAGCATCACTGTTGGTCTGTAATGTAATTGGTAAGAACTTTAGTACACAGTGTGAAACCTGTTTGTATTCTTATCACACTGGCACGAAAAGGGACCAGTTCTGACTGGCCATCAGAGGGAATATATTTCTGCTAGAAGTGACTATCAAGAAATGCTGGGTGGTATGACTCTCACATTATGTTGCTCTTTGTGGTCGTGTGACATGAAAATGACATTTTGGACTATTGCGTGTATTAATCTTTGAAAATGTTGAAAATAGCCACAAATTCCATAAAAATCCATCCCATCAAATATTGACAATTTTAAGGCAACGTTTGGTGGAGACAGTGAGATGGGATTATCTGCCAATTGGACCAGTCAAGTCACCCTCACCTCGAAGCATGCCCCTGGGTGTCAGAAGACATGAGACGTGAGACTTAGGACATAAACACTTTCCTGGTAATCTAATAAGTCATTTTTTTTAAAATAGAAGTTGCATAGAAATACTGACGATGTCAATCGGATATGCGGTGAATATTTCCATTGGTGGAAAGGAATAAATTGTTCTTACTTCATCCAGTATCATTAAACACACACACAATGTGAACTCATTTCGAGAGGAAATATTTTACTTTGCCTTCAAATGTATCATTGACCCAATAAAGGAAACCGTCGTTCTTGCGTAATCGTTTTCTCAATGAGGTCGTTGTTGGAGGGGGAGGTTAAAAACTGAGTTTTGATGTCTTGACGCCCGTGATTGTGTCCTCCACAAGAACGCCCCCCCCCCCCACACCCAGATTGTCATATGAGGTACAAGGGGTTGATGTCCAAGCAAATACCTGCCCAAATAGAAGGAACATTCTAATGGTTGTTGTATTACAGATAGTACGATGGAGTTTTGAAGTATGTTTATAAAATCCATCCAGTTCATTCGTAAACGGTTACTTTTGACGGCAGTAACGACAAGAAAAATACAACTCTCATGGCATTCAAATTAGGATTAGGAAATGTATCTCCATCAGCTGAGTAGTCTTAGAAGTGTCTCTTTGGTCCCTGCTATAAACTGGAACGAAATGTTGCCAATTGGCTGCTATCATCCAATAAAGTAATGTTCGAAACGTTCAATACTATCACCATCGCCACTGCTACTATATATAGTACCATACGTAATACTAATAGGAACACTACCATGGCGACTTATTATAACTGCTGCTTCGACTGTTTTTACAACTACTTTAGAACGAACACAATTACTACGACTTTCTCTTCTTACTGCTGTTACTGTTACTTGAACTGCTACTGGTACCACTACCAGTACCCTTACTGTTTTAGTACTAACACAACTACGATGACTTACAATTACCACTGCTACTCCTGGTACTACCACTGCTTCTAGTACCACTACAAGCACCTTTACTGCCTTAGTAACACAACTAGGGCTACTAACTATTAGGACTATTGGCTACTACTGTTGTAACCAATGCTACTGATAGGCTATTAAGCATAGTGTCTCATTGATACTTATCAATACTACTACGATTTATTGTTACTACTGCATACTACAACTGTTACTTTCACCGCCACTAGTATTACTGCTAGTACCCTTATACAGTTACGCAGACATTCGTGCAACTGTTACTACTGTTACTAATTGCTGCTAGTACAACTGATACTCCGTTAGTACTACTAGTACGAACACGAGCACACAGCACGACTACGTATATATTACTATTGAACGTCTAGTCTTATTTCCACTTCCACAAGGACTTTTGATATTTCCCTTACGGATTCTAGTGCACGAACGCTACTGCCATGACTTCTCACTACTGCTATTGCAATTAGGACCGCCGTTACTAGTGATATGGGAGCCTACACTACTAGTAGCACTATCAAATTTGATGGAAATCCCACTGAACGTTGAGAAAATACACAATTTGAAGAAAATGGGTACAGACGCAGAGTAAACAAAAGTATCTGCGTCTAACACCAAGGTATATAACCACGGGTAGTGATTTCATAGTATAAGCTAACTTTAATGTGTTTTGCAAGAACAAGAAAGTGTAAATTGTTATTTGGAGATAGGTAATAATAATTGCACCTTAGTTATTACACAATTGAAGGAACACTATTTACTTCATCCCACGACTATATTCTTTTTGGCCCGGGTGGAGGTAGGGTCATTTCTTTCTAGACAACTAACTTGAAATAGTTAGTTGTCACCATCAGTATTTTATTTTCATTTTTTTTTATTTTTTGCTCTACAATCCCATCTCGGGATGGTGGAAAATAATGGCGAACAGCATGGAAGATCCCTCCCGCAAACGTTCCGCCAACTGTGCACCCTTCCGCCCTAAGAACAAAACATAAAATGAAAGGGAAATAACAGCCAAACATAAAACAATTTTTTTCGACTTAACGTCGACTGAGAGTGGGTTAATACGAACTTGTCTGATGGTTCTTTTTTGGCTCTGAGGAAACAATTTGGTTCTTGGAAGAATTCAATCAGGGTTACTTTGCGCATAGCAGGGTGGTATCCGAAAAGTGAAAATTACATTTATATTTCTGTCGTCAATTCAATTTATATTAATGCGATTCAGAATTGATAAATCGTCCTATCGGATATAAAGAAAAAGAGGGAAAAGAAAGACAGAAAAAAAAAGATGTTGTTAATAACAATGAAAAGTATACCCGACCTACTTGCACGGTAATGACGTTATACAGGTCCAGGTCACGTGGTTCAACCGTTAATAACCGCTAAGTTTTGACTAGGAACAAGTTCTCTAGCCGAAGGGTATAACTGCGATCAATTTAACAGATATTTGTTCTGAATGAATGACTCCAAATTGGGGAACATTGATTACATTTTACCGTCCCTTTCGTTTGACAAAGTGGAAAGTATAAATTACTGAAAAGAAAAAATAAAAATCTGTTTTTCTCGTAATATGCTGAACGGTTATCCTAAAAACATCAGGATTTTGTCCACAGCTACAAAATTTGTATCACCTAAGAGAAGGGGGGGGGGGGAGCGGCTGTTGGGGGGAGCGGCTGTTGGGTGGGGGGTGCTTTGGCTGCCTTTATGGAGGTCTCACATGTAGACCATTATTGTGATGTACCGTCTCCACCAATATTGTGATGTACCGTCTCCACCAATTTCCCCAAAACTTTAGCAACCATATCAATCTACTACTTCTCTAGTGGCAGCACGATGGTGCTTTTACCCGGGTAAACTTAATCAAAGATATATATCGGTATATGTGGTATGTTTCCTTTGTACCCCATGCAGGTATTTAACACCGATATCTCACATCTCCCAGCCGTCCCCCCCCCCCCCCCTTTGCCTTCCTTGCAACTCATCTCGAACATTTGCCTTTGGCGTGTTTAAGGTGCACGGGTCTTTTCCTGTTTCGTAACGTGAAGTTGCCTGGTTCAATTTCATCGTCATTTGTTAGACGGTCTACAAAAATAACAAACAAGGAAGCGAGGAATGACGTCATCACACAACTCACAACTGTCCCCTCGAGATATTCACCAAGAAAGCAACGTTGTTTCACGAAAGAAGGGGGAGAAAAAGAAGACATCTACACATACACATGAGCAAACAGTTTTGTGGAAGGAGCATTTTTTTCCAGCTCCTTTCACCTCCTTTGAAGTTTGTATTCTTTCACTTCTTCTTGCTACCTCTACCTGCCGTCGTCTTTTCTCTAGCTTGCTTGTAAATGTAATCGAACCTGGAAAGTTAACGTTTCAACAGACTGGTCCTGTTTGACACGAAAATTAAAAGTTACGTAATAAACAATTGTACGACGACACCACAGAAGAAACAAATTTGCCGGCTGAAACATCACATCTAGATTTTCTTGGAATACCAAATATACCTTGAAAAATCAAAATAAGTTGCAAATGTGGAATACGCCAGTGTTTCTATAACTTAAGTCTTCAAAAGTTCTAGGGTTAGTTTACATGTTGTTTTCGTTTAGGTCACCACAAAACCTGTTACCACTGCTTTATGCTTTATGATGCTCTATGATTAGAGAGGTTGCAACTATTTAGAGAATCACCGTTATTTTCCCTCCCTGAATGTATCGTGGAAAGACAAACGCCAGTCTGAAAATTTTACGTTGCAGCGAGAAGCGTGAACAGAACACGGAAACGAAGGAAAAATCATCTTAGATAACAAATGCAGTTAACGTAAGAATAAAATATAATTATCGGTAATGTTTATTGCATGTATTCTCGTCAGTAAAGTCTTAGATGCTTTATGGTAACTTTTACTGGAAGGAAGATCTACGAGACTCACTTAAATCCTCTTTAATGCTAGACTCTCTCATCTTTTTCATTGCAATTTCCACACAGGATAACTTCGTGGACAGTATACAAGTACGTGTAGGCTATGGTGAAATACCACGCGGGGATACGCGTGAGAACGACACATTGCTATCTACTGAAGATAGCTTCCAAAGGCACAACACTCTCGTGTATGCACGCAGTGATCGCCTACACCCAATCAAAATAAAAAGGTCTCATCGACTTAAGCGAAAACGTAGGAAGCCGTGTCACGACAGGAGATGGAATCATCGAAGGCAATCGCCGAAGAACATCAAGTCAACATTTTTGTTTTTTAAATTTAATCTTCTGCTATCCCGACGAGTTAAAACCCAGCTTGACAAAACACTGACAACGAAACTGATCAAAAGAATTAATCTTTGTCAAAACAAATATAGAGGCTAAAAAAGAAAGAAATAGAGTGACGTATACCAGGAACCCTGTCCAGTGTCATGGTTTTGTTACATTCTGCCGTGTAAGTGTCAAACCCATGTGGCCATTCTAAATACACACAAGACGAAAAATTGTTCAAATGTATTTTCCTTTCGATCAAATACGAAATTAACCATGTTGTATCTCTAGTGAATTGCTTTAAGATACTTTCCTACCTTTAAGATATATGTAACCCCCCAATATGTATGGTTGCTATCATTTTAGTTACTTGATTGTCTTTCGTAGTAACTTCTCAAATTTTGTCCTAACACGCTGATGGAACACCCCGTTCTCAACTTCGACGAAAGATATCTGTCCTGAAAGAAAAATACCACGGTAGTTAAAACTGGTACCCCCCGGAAAGTAGACACGTTGTCCCAAATTAATACCAGTGAAGAGGGTAGATTCTCTCGTGGAGTTGTTAACAACTCCCTGCATCTGATCATCCTCTCCATGCATCACCCCTCGTGGAGAGGAGAGATGGTTTTTTGTTTTGCTGCATCGTAATTTAATAATAATTTACTGGAAGAAGATTCTATGACAGTCTTCGTAGGAAACGAAACGGGAGGGGCGGAAGGCGTGGCGGGATGGGCGGAAGGCGTTCATAAGAGAGAGCAGAGAATGAGAGGGAAAAAGGAGGAGAAATGTTTGTGACCGTAAAAGGACATTCGAATCGAAGACGTACAACAATCTCTCTGGTAGACAATATATTACGAATTCGTAAACAAATAGGAATTTGCATTTCGGTGACAAAATATTTACAAGCTTCATTTCATATGAGTCTGTTTCGACAATAGGAAAGGCGTCTCTCTTTATATCTGTAGGACTATTCTCAATATAATGATTTTCTGTTTTTGCCTCATTCATTGCTTTTTGTGTAAGTTTATTTTGTCAAAAGAAGAAATTTCGTATTTCATACACAAATTTATGTGATTAATTTGATCAACACTATAACGGTGTTAGCTATGAATATTAAATGCGGTGGGGAGTGAGCGAGGAAAGAAAAAAATAGATATTGGTTCTTTTTTATTCTCTGTCTGTCGTGCCGAGAAGACTGTACAATTCTTTTTAACTTTTGTCTGAGAGACGAACAAAGACACTACTTTTTGCACCCACGTTTTCATTTATTCATGTTCTGGATGCCTTTGACTTTCGAGTTGGCATGGCATGTTTAAGGTCATAAAATAAACACGGGAACAAGAAGTCATGATAGGAGAAAATGAGAGAATGGTAGTGGAGATGAAAGACACAAATAAACTTATATGTAAATAAGATAGGCGACATGCCAGACTTTAAAAGATGATGAAGAAAGGAAAGACTTCATAAAATTGAGGTACGTGGAGTGGGGCGTTTGTTGCTTTGGAAATTTGGTTGAAATTCTACTTGCAAGGTTACATTTAGACTGAATGTGTTCCGATATGTGGACTGGCAGAACATCTCGTAACGCCAGAGCATATTCGCAACAATTGGTGTAGCTGTATGGCAAATTCCAATAATAATAATAATAATAAAATAAAAAACAAAAAATAAATAACAAACAAAACAAGAACAATGATTTAAAATTTCGTTGGTCGGAACAAACATACCAGAGAACAGACATGAACTAAATTACGTTAACGGATAAGAGCGACACCACAAAGTGACGAGAAATGAAAAGAGGGAGTAACAGATGGGACAGAGTTCAGACAAATGGTACAGAAGTCAGCATGGCCAGACACAAGAACAGACAGGAACAGACATGGACAGACTCAGAACAGATATGAACAGGCATGTACATTCAAGGGGCAGAGAGAGACAGACATCAGAGCAAACCGACGTAAACGGAGCATGGCCAGACAGAAGAACAGGTATGAACAGACATAAACGAGCAGAGCTAATATGGGAACAAATATACAGAGCAAGACAGGCATCACAACAGATGTGAACACAGACAGACAACAAAACATATGTAAACGGACAGGGACAGACTTGGACAGACACGTAGAACATGTTTATAGAAATGGACTGATAGCAGAACAGATATGAACAGACAGGAGCGGATATGGACAGACAGTAACACCAAACGTAAGCAGAACATCGTAGACATCAGAACAGATATGAGCACACATAGATAAACAGAACTAACGTCAGAACAAACAAGCATGAACAGAGCATAGATAAACATCAGAACAAATGTGAACAGACAGGGACAGACATGGACAGACAACATGAAAACATAAACAAATCACACATTTTGACGTTATATATATTAGGGGATTCTTATGTTTGATAATAAAAAAATACACATGTAAGCATTTATGTCCCCATAACAAGGTAATTGTCACTGTTTAGGTTTGCAAAAAATGACAGGCCACCGAGAGTAATTAAGTGGTTATGTATTCAAATAAGCCATGACGGTTGACCTTTAACATTTTCATGTTTTGATGGTTAGTATATTGCTGTCTCTCTTCAGAATTGTCATGCATGATTTTAAATTATATTTTCTGTGAGATACCTTCAACTGAGCTAAGATCAATGAGTCCCAACAAAATATGATGTCCTCAAACGTGTCCGTTCTGTGTGTTATAGGCTAGTGTATGGGCCCATGTTATTTTTACGGATTCTACATCAGTAAAAAGAAGTAAATGTTACAGGGGATAAAACAAATGACGCGCTCTAAAATTCAATCCTACTTTCCCAGTTATCTCTCCTCTCTGTTCCTCTCTTTCTCTATCTCTCTTCCGCCTCTTGTTATCGATTTGTTGTTCATCGGGATATGGAGATTCAACCTCTGAAGTATTTTGCCAACAAAATTAAATCTTACCGAGCTAATTCATGGTAGATTAGCGGAGAGAGGATACCCTGATTGGACCTGACGTGAGTAAGAGACACGCTGGAGGATGGCTCTGTGGCATGTCTGGTTTTGCACACACAAGAAGGGAAAAATTACTTACACGGAGGAGTATGGTATCGCTACATGCGCTTAGCCCTATGCGGTGGCTCACAGTGGCGGCCCTACACATGGAGATGTGATGAACCAGTTCACCTCCCTAAACGAACGAAGGACTTGAGTACAGTGTGTTTAAATGCTACTCTGTAAACGCTGTATGCAAAACTGAAAATTTGGCCCTGCGCGTTATTACTGGAAGGAAGATATCACAGAACATATCACAGGGCTATCTACAATGTTCGAAAAAAAAAATGATGGGGCACTTTTACACAAAGGCATCATAACTGAAACACATTCCTTCATCTTCCAACCCCCACCTCCCCCCCCCCCCAGATCAACGTTGTTCCAACCAAAAGATGTTCCAAATTGAAAAATTTTCAACATTCGGAATGGGGGAGCGGGGTGGTCTCCCGTGTGTGTGTGTGTGTGTGTGTGTGTGTGTGTGTGTGTTTTCCAGAATTCTAGCTACCAATACTAAAATATGCTCTAAAATCACTGAGTTACTATCGTGGCCATGAGTAAACCCAGCCTTTGCAGAGAAGTTACTGTACCGTTATATGTTGTCCTGTTACACCAGCGGCACATCGAATGCACTTATAAACCAGCCCTATTGGATCATTCGATGTTTTGTTATTGCTTTGTCTTGTATTGTCCACTACTGTTCATTCAGTATTTTGGGGATCATAATTATTTCATAACATAAATATCCCATACTATTAAATAACTAACCCACAATTGTGCAGCACTGGCTGTGAGGTAAATGCCTTTTAATAAAGACAATGATGACAGTTTCACTCCAGGAGAGAAATGGAATGGCTAACTTATTATTTGGTGACGGGAAGGGGAGGGGGCGGGGGTGAGGAGCGGCTAAGACTTGGTGAAGGGAAGGGGGGGGTGAGGAACGTGGTCGTTTGCCGAGGGTCTTAACGTTTATCTGAGGACAATGGGTGAGAAAGCGCAGCAGATTATAGAGATCGCTTATCCTTTTCGTGCATAAAACATGCAATCACCAAACATGTCGGGACTGTATTTGCCATTTACGCTATACTTGTGCGGTAGCCTACATCTCAGCAGTTTAGAACCTATAGGTAGCATACAATTACCTCAACGAATATTACGACATATTTACACTGTCAGACTGAAGTTTTGCATTTGTTTCAATACCTTGCTATTAAAATCATTTTTCTTTTCTTCAATCCCTTTGTGACGTCACAGTTTACTTCAGACAAATATGATGGTATTATGAAGAACTGAGAGACCACGAACATACCTATCGAACATCAAATAATTAATACACTAAATTCTTTCCTACATAACGTAAAAACATAACGAGAAAAAAAGAAGAAAAAGCAAAGGTGATGCTCAACGACACAATAATGTCCAAATCCAAAACTCATTTGCAAATTTGAAAATGAATTTAGAGTGATTTATCTTTCGTTGTATTCTTTGGTTTCCTTCTTATTATGTTTTTTTTCTAGATTAACGTTACAAACACATACCACATAGGAATATATACACCACACGTGGTAATCATGCTTCAACCACACGAGCCACGCTGTATAGGCCTATACATTACAACACACTACACACATATATATACATTCCTGTGGAATCACATCTTTTGCGCACCCTATTTTTTTTTTCACCTCTGTTCGAAATCACCAGCAGCCCGATGATTGGTTTGATCCAAAAATAACAATCATTTTGGGTTTGCCGACATCTCTAAACACTTCCATATTCTATAATGCCTTTATGATTGGCTGAGTTTTAAAACCCTATCATATTTTTCGTCCCTGATATTATTACGCTGGTAAACGTTCCGTTAGTAACGCTTGTCATCGGATCAAAGCAGAAGGGGGGATTTAGGGAGGATGAACCTGCCGTCAGCCACGGTGAAATGATTAGGTGTATATTTCCACACGATGGTGATTTTCGGTTTGTTTGTAGTTGGGTATCTCAGAAATTCGTAAGACCCCATTCTTTATCGGACCGTCTTGTAAAACGTTATAAAGCGACAGTTTATGCGATGACTGTTTATATTCTAGACGAGACATCGACTGCCATAGATATATAGTTAAAGCGAGAAAAACACTTGCATTGCATACAAGAAGCAGTTTGAAATGTGATCCTCCTCCTCTTCATCATCGTCATCATCATCACCGTCATCGTCGAACACATCATCATCAGGTTTGGGTCAAGGTCGACATAATTGTCATTATCGTCTTTATGATTACTGATCATCACCATCATCACCATCATCACCATCATCACCATCAGGAAAAAGTAAGAAAAAGAAGAAACAGAAGAAAAAAGAAAAATAATAAAGAAGAAAAAGAAGAACAAACAAAAAGAAGCAAAAGATAGAAAAATAAGAAAAATAAGAAAAAAAAGAAACAAAATAACAAAAGAAAAAAAAGAAAAAAAAAAACACACCAAAAAAAAAAAAAAAAAAAAAAACACAAAAAAAAACACAACCACAAAAAAAAAAAAACCAAAACAAACCACAACAACCAAACACCAACAGAACCACCATCATCACCATCATCACCATCATCACCATCATCACCATCATCACCATCATCACCATCATCACCATCATCACCATCATCACCATCATCACCATCATCACCATCATCATCATCATCATCATCATCATCATCATCATCATCATCATCATCATCATCATCATCATCATTCCATCACCATAATCATTTTTATTAGTATTATCACCATTATCATCATCAACACCATCATCATCACCACCATAATCATCATTGTTCTTATCACCATCATCATAATCATCATCATCCATCACCACCGTAATCATTTTTATTAGTATTATCACCAACATCGCCATCATCAACACCAACACCATCATAATCACTATCATCATTATCATCACTATCATCATCATCACCATCATCATTAGTATCATCATCGCAATAATCATCATCATCACCATCATCACCAACATCGTCATCACCAACACCATCATCATCTTCATCATGATCATCACTTTCATCATCACCATCACCACCATCATTATTAGTATCATCATCGCAATAATCATCATCATCACCACCACCATCTTCACCAACATCGTCATCACCAACACCATCATCATCACTGTCATCATCATCATCACCACCATCATCACCATCACCACCATTATCATCACCATCACCATTATCATCATGATCATGATCATCGTCATCTCAATTCTGCTTTTTTTAAGTTAGAGGGTGACAGATAGAAGACACATTTTCCATCTTTTTTTTTCTTTTTTTTCGAACACTGTGTATATCCCCCCATGAAAAAAGGATGTCACAAACATTTGATTGCGCAGCACCAATAAGAAACGAACCTTTCTTCCAATCCCTTTTACCCATTACAGCATAAAATTCAATAAAATCCCCTTTTATCAGATCTCGTGTGTTCTCCCAAACCCCACACTTGCTCTCATACCCTCATTGCAACCATCTCCCACAATGTCCCTGTAGAGTGTTTACGTGAGGGGGTAATAAAAGGGAAATAGAGGGGGCAAAAGGTGGAAATTTTTCGGAGATATCTGCCTGTATTAAGAGTGATATCAGCTGCTTTGTATTAATCGTAAACATCTGGGTCCAGCTTACAGGAAATAAATGCACGTAATCCCCATTCAGAGTGAATTCGTTCAAAACAAACTAAGTGGACCTTTTGACCCTCGTCTGGCTTCAAATTTCCAAAAATAACCGTGGTAGGATCCATGACATACATTGCCGTGTTATCCTATACCCCTATATTTCACTATTTTTTTTACCGTTCCAGTCTCCAAGAATATTCCTACTTACAACAAAATACACTCAAATACAGGACAAAAATATGTTCCTTCTAATTTGTCAACTTTTTTTTGAAATAAGGCCATGATGTCCTTGGAAAAGATGAAAAGAAAAAGAAGAACATCCAGATAAAGTAATGTTGCAACATTGTTAACTTCGTAGGGTGCCGTTCGAAATAAGGTTTTCTTTTTCCTCTGGCCTGGATATATGAGACGTTCTTCATGCTCGCAAAATTATGTAACAAAGGACCGACAAAGGTTTACAACAATTGGAACATATCCACCAAAATTATACATCCGTCGTGTATACCCTAACAGGATAGCGTGGACGGTTTTAGCTAAAATTGTACAATATAGTCAAAAGTTTGTAATATACTCGCAGAAATGGCAAATGTTTTCCAACGAGTGACGTATAGGCGACATGTGGTTATCGTCACATTACAACTTAAAGTGTGCCTAAAGTCAGAAATTCCAAAAATATATGATACAAAGTTTAGAAATAAATTAAAATGGTCCAACTGCCATCTTTCAGATGACTCATGGCGAAGTTTATCCACTCAATTTTAAATGGTAGATTTCTCTACTCTTTTTGTTTTTCTTTGTTTTTTCGTCGAAAGTCATTGCACCTTCTCACGAAATGTGACCATTGTCTTACTGCTATGGGTCGATTTGACTATATTCACACCCACTCCATACAACTGTTATGGGTCGACTTGACTACATGCACACCCACTCTATTACAACTAGCTGTGTGTGCAAAGTTAACTTTTCAACAACATGATAACTTTTAAGTGGCACATTGACTTGTCATTGACTTATTTTTACCAAGTGTCATTTCCAGCTCATGTACTCATGGCAAACGGTCATGCATGACCTTCATGTGTCACATACAAAGGAACATTAGTAAATGAGTGATTAACGATTCAATTTGGTTTTTGAGAATTCATGACCAAACACTTTTCACAAAAGTAATAATTCGTATGCACATGTACAGCCAGTACAAGACAGCGTCAAAACTTCAAAAGCCTGTGACAGTTGTCGTAACCTGTTGGATGTGAAACTTTACTAATTATGCTAATTTGCAAGTATAGTCATGTGTTTGTACCCTTCAAAATCCTGCACAAACTTATTAACATCAGCTCAATGAGCCAGTTTAAAAAACAAAAAAAACAAAAAAAAAAAACGGAAACAAAATCAGGTAAAGTCAGTCGTATGTAGACGAACGATATAACAAATTATCGCAAAATTGACTATTTCGAAACAAAGTGGATATCATTCAACATTTCATATCTCTGCAATAGAAGAAAACTATGTAGATGGGGGTTGGGTGAACAGGATTTATATTTCAACCTCAGAAATATGGCTTCTTGTAATTCTGGATTTTAATTGAGACAAACTTTATGACGGATGCGTCTTCCTTTCACAAAACCGTTAAATTACAAGAAAGGACCAGTTATGGACTCAGTGGTTCATTGTCTGTTATCACCACGTGCGGTGTCCCCCCCACAGAATTCCCCCACCCACAGAATTCCCCAATCAAAGCAGAATTTGCTGTTTGCGGATGAGCAAATACCCCCTTTATCGGTCACCTTTCACCTTTCATCTTTCAATTTCATTTGATGCCATCATGGAAAACAACATCTACTCCTTCTTTCAGGAAAAATTACGCTTATTCGAATGTTAACTACGGTAGGAACAAAATAGTTTCAATTTTTCGACTAAACCTTTAACGCAAGGACGAAACCGTTGTGGTTATTCACAGCTATAGGAACGTTCGTACATTTACCACATGAACCTTTCCTGCCAATGATTGTTTTATCTAAATATTTACGTTAGGTCGCAAGGACTAGAGTTTTGATTGCATTAAAATGAAGACTGGTTTAATATTTTTCAATCTCTTATGGAAAAATAAAACACGGGGTATTCTCACTGAATTTCTGTACAAATAGCACAGACGCTGTTCTGCTGAAATCATTTTCTTTTCTTTTTTTTGGCCTAAATTTGACCATTTATTTTTCCAAGTTGATTTTCGGACACAAGTTTTCAAGCTTTTTACCACTGTAAGAGGTAGGCCTATAGCAAGTCCTTTCGGTATACTTTTGCAAACGCGGGAATAAGGGCACACCCTGCCGGATCCCACTAAAATGAACGACGGAAACTATAAGTTTCTGAACCAGACTTTATATCCCTCTTTCGAAAGTGAGTAAGACTTAAAAATCCTGCACATCAGATGTGCTGTATACTAAATCACCGGTCATCACGGCAAATTCGGTGAGATTGCGTCTGGTTTTCCAAGGTTTATAAGATGTCAATTCAGCGGTCTTTCTATCGAAGTGGTCACATGAAAACCCGGTTGTTTATTTTTGCCCTTTAGCTGAGGCTGGCTGCTCCACTCACGATAAATTTGACCATCGCCGACTTCTGCAGTTATTACTGCTAAAATATCCGGTAAACGACGGGAGGTTGTTGGAACAGGGTAAAAAAAAAATGGAAGAAGAAGCTGTAGGCCTACCTCGGTTTCAGGGTCAATGCACTTTCACCAGACAGCAAGTACTTTTGACGCATTTTACACTACAATTGATGTTTTCCCCGCGTTTTTTTTTTTTTTTTTGATTCCCTTTAATTGTTGTGTAATTGCTGTAAGTTTCTCTTGTGTTTTGATTCCGTATCTGTCTGCAAATATAAACCATATATGTTTTACCAACACACATTAATTGTATTGAGAGTAATTGTGGGAGGCGTTTTCGATCAAAATATTTTCCTGTGTCTTCGCCCCGACTGATGGATGGATAGCATATCTCCTATCATAATGTTTTCCCTAATCATCTGACATTGTGGCGCCCCCTGGTAAAAATGTAAAAGTGAGCCAAGCAAGTTACTGGCGGGCCGAATGGCCGTCTGGCCGAGCTTATTAGAAATATGATTGAAGATCCATAATGGACATTCATTGACAAGGTAAAAGTATGATGCTTCCACCGTTCATACATATCAGCATACCTTAAATTAATATATATAGCTCAATCACTTTTTCTTCCAAATGAGAATCTCAAATTTTCCCATGAAATCTATCAGGCTCTCCCCCAACCCACTCAAATAAAATGAAATATCCACTTGGTCTCGCGGAAGATATTCGAACAAAAAAAAAATGACAAAAATTGTAAAGAAACGGTAAAACAATGTAATTATATGTTGTCTGACTCATGTTTGTAATTTTGTCTGTATGTTTTGTTTTTTCTGGGGGAGGGGGGATCACGACGATAAATATAAGCGTCTTGAATGTGCCCCCCTACCACCACTTTTTTGTTTTTAGCTCATGAAGGAGTTAGTATTGTTTAGCCAGTTCTGACTATCCTACAGTTTGTGTGTGTCGTACATGACATACCAGAATAGAAGACATTACAGAATATCATCATGGGTACTGACCTCTCGTGGGCTGCATATGGTTAAATATGTGCCGCCACCCGTGTGATTGTAATGGAGCGTATAAAAGCACACAGGCCTACATTGTGAAACAAGCTCCCCTTCAAAAAAAACTTTTCTAGAAGCTGAGCAAACAAGGAAAAAAGGGGGAATGCACAAACAGGTTTCCTCCCTTGGGATACGAGCGAGGCGAGACGATCTTACGATAGGGGAGCATGTATTGCCACGGTGTGCCAGTGGTATTCAACCGCGCTAAACACTTTGGTACCACTATGGTCTACTATGCTCTCAAAAGAAAAACATCCGGATTGACAAAAATGTATACCAAGGTCTGTTCTCAACCAACATACCTCAAGGTCGGTAAAACCATTTCGCTCTCTGTATATATCTTGTATACAAAAGAAAAAAAGTTCTTTTCTGTCAGGAGTTTGTGAAAAATATGAAATTTGGCACAAGATTCACGTGCTCTCCCTGTTTGTGGATGTCGTTGTCAAGTGACGGAGGCAACGGTACCCTGCAGGAGGCCTACATCCCAGTCACAGAAGCGTTGTTCAGAATCGCCCCTCCCTGTTAAGAGACAGTGTGTACGTCTTGGCAGTTTGTGAGTTTGTTGCTGTTTTCGTCAATCCTCGCTATCCTACAACATAACTTGTTACACCCCCTGCCCGTTCCCCTCACCCACTTAACCCTTTGCTAAGGAGGAGACACCAGTGAGAATCGAGCCCTAAGCAGTTCTCACGTCCAACCCCACGCATCCTTTTGCCATCACGTGGAAGGAAATAACTTACTTTTTTTCATATTGCTCTGTATGATCAACGCACGATGTTGCAAAACACTTATAATACAAGTTTCACGGTATATATATATATATATATATATATATATATATATATATATATATATATATATATATATATATATATATATATATATATATATATATATATATATATATATATATATATATATATATATATATATATATATATATATATATATATTGAACATGGCAAAGAAAAACTGGGTAACCTTAGCTAGGATAGATGGTATCTCTCTCACTTCTGAGTTTCTCTATCACCTCAGTCATTTTACGGGGACTATTCTCGGGGGAGCGTTGTTTGCGGTAACTAAAAGCAGATGTTTAAACCGTTATTGGAGTGTTGAGCAAACACACTCCCCAAGAAGACGCTCAATTGAGAAAACAGGCTCCAAGGACTTGATGGAAGATTGGGTAATCAAGGAGCCTTCCATAAATCCAAAATTGATTTATTGTTTTGTTTTTGTTACAAAATAGTTACGGTATCGGACTCGACTCTACCGATTTAACCCAACCCCATGCATCCATTCACGGATTACACGAATAAGTCGTAAAAGTTACAATCCTTTTTCTTCTGGCAAACTTACACACAAGCTTCTTGTGTCGTAACGTTTTAACGACACACTTGGCAAGGAATACTTGGAGGCTTTTTGATCATTTTTTAAGGTTTGAAAATGAAGCCTATGTCGTCCGCAGTGAGATATTTTTTTCTTTCATGGTTTGACGATTTTTCATGATGTTTCCCCCCTGTAGCAACGTTCCGTGGCACAGCAGCTTCCTCTTCCGTTATAGGCAACAATAAAATCCTTCCGGGGGAAGCATCATTTCACTGACAATAACGCCTAAGGTCTGTAAAGGAAAATTAAAGCGCTTGGTTACTGTTCTGGTTCTTTTCTTTTCCTTTCTTTTTACACGTCGGAGAAAGCCGCAAGTAGATGATAGACTTTACAGAAATCGAGCTGAACTTAAAAATATAAGTCAAACTTGAAATATATAAGTTAAAAATTAAAATATAACTTTAAGAGGAACAGAAAATGGTGCAATCGTTGTTGTTGCTTCTTTTTATTGCAACTGTAAATTAGTTTCAGTCCATACCAGACGTAATTTTCAACAAAGGTGGGAACAGTTTAATGACAGAATAGGCCTATACACCAATTCCCTCTCCAAGAGAGTTTCGGCTGGTCTTGCAATTGGCAGAACCGAAATTGTTGAGGTTGACCCACATTCTACTATTCTATACTACCTCATGTGAGGAGGTATTCGAATTTGCTCACATGATGTACCATGCACCCTAGTGAAGCCCCCCCCCCCCCCCCCCAGTTCATGACAGAGAAAGCTATACATTTGGTCAAATGTCAGGGCAAAACATCAGCATCAGTATTATGATGCTCAATTAAAAAGAAAAAAAGAAAAAAAAGAATGCTTACCCCGAATAATGGCACTAATGTGGCGCTAATGTAATAATGACCTTCATTTAAAACTTTACCCTTAAATCTTTAAGTACTCAGTTCACTAGGATCAACCGCAACGCACAAGTGCATTGTTGTTTCGGTGATGTAACGACGACTATTTTTCTATGAATCTGACATGTTGCACAAGGCGAGGCTACATGTGTATTACTCGTGCTTGTATTTCGACGTACTAACGTAATGTGTTGTGTCACATGCAAATCGCGACATCGGAAACCGTTAGAGCTACTAAAGTAAGGAAAGCATTTTTCAAACTGGTTGGAACTGTTGGCATGCGGAAAAGCTACCCGGTCATCATGTAATGGAGCTCATCGATCGGAGAGTAGCGTGGACAAATCCCCACATCGAGGCTTTAGCGTAGTTAGAGTACTTTGACCAGCCTCGTCGGTTATCAGCGTGTTACCAGATGGGATGTTCACCTATACCATTAAAGGTATCATTCGATCGGGGAGAGTTTCTAGAGATTTGACAGTGCATCTATAGACGGCCAATGAGCAGACCGATACTTCAGACTATACGAAGGAAAAAATATTGTTTTATCAATTACCCTACCTATCCCAACCTGACCCATTCTCCGACAGAAGTCCCCTTGGAAAGCAGCCTTAACAGAATGATTCAAGTAAATGTGGCCTACAAACCTATATATATTTACCAAGCAGTATCCCACCCCTCCCATCACAGGGAAGCAATTTATCTAAATAGGGTCACTGTTTTGTTATCATTCCATGCTTTTTATGGTATCGACATTAAATTCAAAGAACTATTTACTCGTCTAAAGAGGGCCTCGGCCATATCTTGAATTCAGAATATAATATGAATATGTTATGAGGTGCAGCTAACTTATTAAAACTGGAATATCAGTTGAAAATTTGTCAATGAAAGTCCAAATTTTGCAGAACATGTCATAGACGCTACAAGAAAAAAGAAAAAAAAAAAGTTTAACAATGTAGAAATGAAATGTTAAAAGTTTGTTTATTTTATTTTGGAAGGAGGGAGGGAGGGGGCAAACTGAAATATGCCGTTCTTTGCATATGGTCAGCAAAAAGTATTTCCCAAACTTCCACGATCAAAAGTGGGTGATTTAAGTAAGTTACCATAAGGATAAATTTTAAAGTCACTGCAGTCCTAATGAAGTGCATTGACGTAACGAATGCATTTATTTAGCAACTTTGCTCTACCCTACATTTCGTAAAAGCAAATCCGCAAAACATACAGTACAGAAGAAAGTTCAACGTTGTAACAGTCGCCGGTCAATGGGTTGCTGATGCTTAGTACCCGTGTAACAGACGGTCACATGACACCTGTACCACCAATCATAAAACCAGATTGGGACGACAGACCAATCAGAGAACGGAAATCGTTCACTCAGTCAATATGAAATATAAGCTGTAATTTGCATTTCGAAGTGATTGTGACTTAAACAAAAGACAACACCAACCTCCTTCTAGTCCGGGAAAGAATGTTTTCTAAAGAGAAGGACAAAAATACCTCCCCCCAAAAAGAAAGAAAAAGTATAGTATGTCACCCCCTACAGTAATGCAACAGAACAAAAAAAAACAGCAGGAAGTAAAAATTACTTGTATGGACAGGAAATGTCTCTTCCCCAACCCCTCTGTCCCCCCCCCCCATTTTAATAGGTGATGTCTTTTAAAATATTTCATTCCAATAGAGCAATTGATAAGAAGAACAACTAGTATACTGTGGTTCTCTGTACAATGCCACTATAGTAAGAACGGCCACAAAAGAAAATTAGTATTAATTAAATTTAGGAATATTTTCTATCTTTAGAGGTGAATACAATTTATTAACATCACGTTCTGTTCGAAGGTTAATGCTAATATCTATTCCAAAATGGTTACATTGCATTATGGCAAATTTATGACGTCACTCAGACAAAACTATCTGAGTATCCTTGGTTGGTTCTTCTTTATAATTTGATTGACTTAAAAGAAACAATATGATAGTTTAAGAAACGGGGCTCTATATTTCCACAATATTTGAAGGTAAATCTACAATGGACCCAATCCAAATTTTCACTGGTATGTTACGATTGTAATAAGCGCTTCCAGTTTCAACAGCATAGTCTTCTTACAATTATTAGAGGTCGTTAAAAGGTCATTTTTGTAACCTTGCAGGTGACTTTAAATCTTCCTTGACCGGAGTAGACTTTCCGCAAACAGCAATATCTTGAGTTAAGTAACAAGGTATTGGCATCTAGGGGTTGACATGCCTGCAGTCAAAAACTTTTTTTCTGTTTCATCTAATATCCTCTTAACTTGTCAATGGAATATTTCGCTATATAATGTATAATGTACTAACTGGCCATGAAATTAGCAACATCAATGCATTAGATAGAATTCCACATCACACAATGTACTAATTGATCAAATGTATGGGTGGAAACTGTAGTTTTGTAATTGTACCCAGATAAGTATGGTCTTTTCGGGATACGTTGGATGACAGAAACGATACAACACCAAAGTGCTGTCTTATCTATTGTTCACGAGCATGGGTGAATGTAAACGGGTACTTTCATGGTAGGAAATGTGGGTTACAATTACATTTCAACAATTTTACTCGATTTTGGTTTATTCCTAAACCAACGAGTCGTGTGACGTTAGAAACATTCAGGTAACGAGACGCGATGACTGAAAAATAAGATCCCCTGAACAGAAGGTAACAAAAGGTAAACGTCATCATCATCATCGGGGGGGGGGGGGGGGCAGCTTATATCAGGGAGGATATTCTCTATCATCTTATATCATCTTCTGTATAAAGCTACCAGTTTCATACTTATTCAGGTCTCTGAAGTGTACACCAACATCGTCTGCAAGGCAGGAGCCAGATCCTTACTAACGGTTAAAAATAAATGCAATTTGCAGCGACGACGTTTGCCCCATCCGAGAGTAACCAAGTCATGACCTGCCGAGGCCGCCCTTGTTGGGCTATCAGGATTCCATCCTGATAAAATCGTTGTGTTAGATATGTCAGGTAAACGAACATTTATTTTTGTACCTGGAGACTTGAAGACATTGCTTGATGGGGCACCCAACAGACACTGTTATCTCTAGGTTTTTTGTTTGTTACTGGAAGTTGCTTCTTTTTTTTAACCTTTGAAGACTGTCCACTAGACTTGTGGAAATCCACATCTTTTATTTTTGAGTATCACTTATAAGTATAAATAGTGCGAATAAAGAAATTAAAAGAAATTATTATGGTATATCCAAAGCCAAATTGAAAAATCAACATGTTGAAATCTACCTTAACAATCGCCATGCGCATGGCAACAAAAAGTGTGACGTCACTTGTATTCGCAGAATTCAATAAATCTATAACACTGGGAACTTGCAGAGTTGCATTTTTTTACGTTGTATTAAGATGTAGCCAATTAATGCAGAAATTTGATTTATTACGTAATTTTTAAATCAAGCATGCTTTAAGACCTTTCTTCTTTCCCTTAGTCTGCAACGAATTTTGGCATTCACCCTAAAGAGTAAAAACAAAAAACAAAAAACAAAAATTTATTATTACACTGCTTTTTTTCCACAGGGTTTTCTTTGACTTGTTCAAAAGGATAATGTAAAACATTGAAATTTGACCATAAAACTTAACGTGTGTAATAACAAAGGTATATTCTCTTTCTTACGTTTTCTTCTATATTTAAATTTTCTTACCTATAAAAGTCTTCATCACTTTACCAGTGAAATATGCCTTAGCAGGTGGTTTTTCAAAATCAACATCCATGTTAACATTTGATTTATTTTTTCCTTCATTTCTCCAATGGCATTTAAAGATTTTTCATAATTAAAAAAAAAGTCTATATTTTTGTTCCTTCCTTCTGGTATGACGATTTTCATTTCATGTTTCGTTTTGAATGAGAAACATGTCATCTTTATTAATGAAGAGACTGACGGAAGCGACTTGCTGCAACAACAAAGGTTCCGTCGCAAACAAAAAAGAGACAATAGAAAACAAAGGAGAAAAGAATTAGATTGTATAAATCAGTCAAAACAAATTAACAAAATGTACGGAATCGAATTGAATTGTTCTTTGTGACTCGATCAGAAATTATCATTTTAGCTGTGCATTTTTAAATAACGGTCAGAGTTAAAATAATACGTCAAACTTCTCAAACTTAACTTTTCTATAAAAATCAAAACAATATCAAATTAAAGTACAATAAGAGAGGAAATAAAATACTCATCAATTATTTTATCTTTGACTGAGGGGTTTGGGGTATGTTTCACAATTTTTATGCTTTTTTCGTTATTGTACCATAAATAATAAGTTGTCTTACCATCTTAGCACACACCTTTTGTCATCGATTAAGCTTTGAAAAACAAGAGGCTGTTTTTTTTTTTAAAAAGACTTGTCTATTGAGGTGGGGATGATGGGGGAGGGGGTCCTGTTGATGATTGCTTCATGGTGGGGTTTATTACTTGGTCATTTCTATCTCTGTAACAACATGGGAAACATTCGGAAAACAAATCTCAGAACATACAGTATCGTATGTTTAACACCGTTTATTACGGTTTAGTAATGTTTGTGTACCGTAAAGCTGAACCATGAAAGTCGAGAAAATGTGAAAGAACCAATAAAGTACTCGTTCTCCCAGTTTTGTTCAATTTTACTTTGTTTGTTTTGTTTGTTTATTTGCACTTGTGGGAGCTATTTTTTTTACAGTATATAAGGAGGAAAAAATACTAATTCAACTTGCATTTGCCACGTTACCTTATTTTTTGGAAATGATAAGCTTTCTCTTAAATATATTTGAACTATTTCACGCTAGTGAGGACTCCGGGTTTGCAAATTCTGTCGTCGTAGGTTTAAAGTTTTTTTAGTTTCTCTCTATCCTTGATCCACTGACGTCATCCATTATGTCAATCTTGACAATGTACTACAGAGTATCATATGAACGACATTTTCATACTTTGCCCACTTCGACGTAACACATTTATATGTGTGAGTGGTAAGCTTAATCTAAAAAGAATGATTTTCACGTGCATTGCTAAAATTATAAAGGTTTTGTTTTTCTTCTTCTGTCAAAGTTTTCTTCTGTCTGCATTGTTCAAGTTTGGCAGAAACTAAATTATGATAACAAAACACAATGGAAGCGGAACTCATAATGCATGCATCTCTGTTTGCATTCTTTAACTTCCAATGTGAGAAATAAGAATTGTGAGCAAACAAAAAAAAACAAAACAAAACAAGAATCAAAAACAAAAAAACCTTGACAACCGGAATCAAAAGTTTTAATTCCAAAGCATCAATGCCATTTTTTTTGTTTCGTTGCTTTGTTTGTATGTTTTCTGGTAATCCACTCATAGTAAAACGTCCAAAATATTTGAACTTGCAAGGTAAACATTCGATCGTATTTGAAAACTCTCGAACAACAAGTGTTTGAACTTTGGATATCGTAATTATAGTTTGTAGTTTTAATAGTGAACTAATGATACTTTAGAGTTATTGCTGTGAAACAATACTGTAACTTATCTTCGAAGAGAATGTTACTGGAAGAGCTTGCAACAGAAAACCATTCGACGACAACGAGTGTGAAAGAATGACTTCTGAATGACAATGGTGGGGCAATAAACCACGCGGTAAAACTTTTTTTTTCTGTATAACAATTACCGGTCATATTATGAGTTCCAAAGTTTATAATATTAGAGTATATTTGTATTGCTATATAACAGCTTGTTGAAAGGATGGGTCCACAGCTCTCATAATAGGATTTTGAAACCTTGGATACAAAAATTTAGAGTAATTATAGAAACACGTAACCCCATGTTTTATTCAATAATTTGCAAGGGCCCTCATGTTAATGGCGGATGAGTCGTTATAACATCTTGTGTTCTTGTTTTTTCGTAATTTTCACATTTCGCTCAAAGTTTTTTTTTTTCACATTTCGCTGAATACAGGGTATTTACTCTAGAAATGCAAAAATCAGTCGGGTTTAACTGGGATTTTTGCAGAAAGCTAAGATTCACAGGAGGATTTAAGAACCAAAAAGTCAAAATCGGTAGAGACTATTCTTTGCGGTTCCGAGGAAAGTTAAAACAAACTGTCAGTAATAACACGTGAACAATCACATCATTAATTGGAACAACGTTTCACAATTACAAATAAAACAAAAGCAACGATGGGGTAATTACTGACGATAAATATTAATTTTATTTAATAGTGGACTGAAAAAAAAAGGAAGAAGCAATTAGAACCCATAGCAGGATAAATAAAATTTGCGTTTCTCTGAAGTAAAAAACAACAACGCTTACGAAAACAACAACAACAATTAAGGCTATAAATTTGCGGCGGCTGTCTTTCTGAATGAAAATCCAGAAAATGCAGTATTTTGCAACTTTTTCTCAACTTTTTCAATTTGTTTTCATTTCGTGTCACAATGTTACTGTTAGTTTGTCATTGTCAACATTCATTACTGTTAGTGAGTTTCCACGTTAATGTGAGTATACCCAGATCGTCATTATCGTAACGATGGTTTATGGCAGCACTGTAGAAGGTTGGCGAAAACCTACAAGAGAACAGGTTTGTGTCCGGCCGCTGGAAGAAAAAAAGACTTTTTTTTCCAGATTTCTTTCGCAAAATAAGCCACGAACATGCTTCCTGCATACGATAAACTATAGTTGAAATAATAAACTGCATGGCAGATATTTTCAGAGAGAGAAAAAAACAACCGGGTTAACAAAAGAAAGCACAATCAATTTCTTTTCTTTTTGGCCTCCCTTAAAGTGAAACACAAACAGAAGAATTTATTTGAATTTAAATTGTGTTTCAAGTTCGACTATTCTCATGTTAAACCGTTTGGTCGTTTTGTCGGTCTTTTACTCGTCAAAATCTTTACAGAATACATTGGTCTTCTTAAATTGTTTTTGAGGATACACGTTTAATCTTTCTCACCGTAACACTACGCATTCTCTGTTTCAATTTGACAACTTATCCAAACCATTATGCATACCATTAACGACATTTGTCTTGTATCAACCCCAAAATACCAGAGTTTTCGTTAGTCTCAGTCTAAGAACTTTTGTATATTGTAAGGTCTCCAAGAGCATTTAACACTTATTCGTCTCAGCTCGTCTATGTTAGTGGCATTATTATAGTACTTATGCAGTAGTATACACATGTTTGGTTTTGGTCTCCACCAGAACGACACCACCAATCCTTACAACCATTGTCATGTCATTAAAACAAATGAAAACAATAGGAAAAAAATTAACAACGTCATTTCCACTAATGATAACGGTTTGTCCCGGAACAACAAAATTGGGATGAGAAAACTCTTACAATCAAATTTCCGTTGTTTGGTCCCACGGTATTCCGTCATTTTTAAGTTGATGGGATCATAGTTCCTCGGTAGGAATAATTCTTTTGAATATGTTGCAAGCATTCTGATGTTAAAATAAAGGGTGAGACTCGTCCAGTCTTACATATTGACAATAAGTGAGGCGACAGTTGAACTTAATTTCAAGGTGACTTCTCTTCCGGAAATTTTGAATTTGATCCTATAAAATTTTTTCGTATTTAAGAATGTGCAACAAAGGGCATGCATTATCAGGGTAATACTTCCATGTATGGATAGCTACATACATTATCCCAGTGCACATGGGGTAACGTAATGTTCCCCGTCAGCATGTATCCTTCGCAAAGTTGAGAGAGAGAGACTGAAGGTAGATTAATTAAACGGTATACTTTCATCGTCAGTTTTTCTTGAGCCTACATGTAGATATTTACGTACTCATACATCGATAGGTTATTTTCATTATTTTTGTACATAGGTTTTGCCGAAAACCAGCTCTAGGCTAACAATCTCCTTTTTTTTTCTTCAGTGGCATTTATTTAATTTTGTTTACATTGATCATATTTCGAGTTAAAAGAACTCTTGATTCATGTTGTTCACTCTTTAATCGAACTTGAAGTTGTGACGTACAAGTTCCCGTCAATTTATAATACCGGTACATTAAGTTTCTCCAACGATGCCTTTTGTTGTGTAATTATATTGAATGAATATATAAAAATAACACGGAGCTATTGGACTCACTTTTTCGAGTTTTGCACATCATAACTGACAAAAGTAAAGTTTACAATCTCAAAACGTCTCAACTTGACTAGCTAAAAAGTCCCCCCCCCCAGAAAAAAACCATTGTCACCGTCGTGGCAGCCCTTAAATTGATAAATATATGCTTTGAAATATAATAATTATAACTCACCATTCCATCTGACGTATTGGAGCTCGTCTCCACCGATTCTCCTTCGCTGTGGTCGTTGTTACCCTTTTCGGCCTGAAGTAATCTTTCCAATTTCTCGATATATTCGATCGCGTTCCTCAGTATTTCTACTTTGGGCAGTCTCTGGTTTGGGTTCGTACACGTGTGTTTCTTTAAAGCCTCGAAAGCCTCGTTCACTTTCCTGAGCCTTCTCCTTTCTCTTAGGGTGGCCGCTTTCCTCTTGTCTACAGCTACGCTTTTCCTCTTGCAGGCCTTGCAGGCCCACATCAGACACCTCCTCTCCCCCTGTCCCGGATACCCCGGGGCCAAGACGTGTTCCATCTCGTCCTCGTGGTGTTCGTTCTCACTGGTGCTACCCGTCGGTGAGGGGAAACAGTGGCCTCCACCCCTCCCCCCGTTTGGATGAGCTCCTTCCCCGTGGTGGTAACCATTGGCATGGTAGTGGGACGGTGGCGGGGAATTGTACGGTGAAATGTCGCCACTGTTGGTACTGTAGGATTCGTAGTAGGCAACTGGTTGCAGATCCGTGTATCTGCAACTACTTCTTTGCATGGGTTCCATTTTGAGTTCTTCTTTTATCGTCCTATCATCCACTCCAATTCCAAATAAAGAAACAACAACAAACAAAGAATCCAGGCAAAATTTTATTTGCTAGCTAGTTGTTCCTAGTCTTTGGCTTGTCTTTTATTTCTCTTCTTCTCCGTCTAATCGAGAGACAAAGTTTGTTACCTCAGAGCAGGGAGTTGCCGGTTTGAGCAACCCACGTGTATCTTCTTTCAATCAAAGACGAATCCAGTGACGATTTTTCATCATGATTAAAGAGGAAAGTTTTTTTTTTTTTTTGATGAGTTTTTCAAACTTGTTCAAGGTTACACACCAACAACTTTGCTGTTTCGTTTTGTCGACGAGTTACAGATGAAGAACATACTTGAAGAACTGAAATTCACAACGGAAAAAAAAAACTCTGGAAGAAGAAAGAATAAGTCATCCTAAAGCCATCCTCATGTTTGCATCTGAACATGAAAATATCACTAAGTTCTACTGGAGGCCAGATAAAAAAGACTTATTCTAAATAAGAACAACAAGACCGTCCACAGATTTATCAAGAGAAGGAGTAAACAGATCGCACGTCCGACAAAAAGGTTTCTCGGATTCTCCAACACCGTAAGATGTTTCTTTTTTTATCAAGACCCTAAAGTATCTCCCTTTTTGTTTCTTTTGTTTGTTTCTTTTTTAATGCGCTCTTGGACAAAATCTCGAATCATTTCACTTTAAATGAAAAGAACATGATAAACCAAACCACCACGGGATCACACTGCACCTTGTACGAACTTTATAACCTAAATCTTTCCCATATTGTTTTCTCCTGTGACGTTCCTTTACCCCGGAAAAAAAAAAAAAACAAAATCTCGACGCATATCAGTGAAACATGTATTTCTCTCTTTTTTCACCTCTACCTCTTCTTTTGCAGTAAAATATGTGACAATGACTATCTATCAAGAAAGTGGACGTCAGAAAAAAAAGCTTTTGTGATATGAGGTATAACACATAAAATGGCTTGACGTTGTCGCGTGGTAACCACAATTCGAGAGAAAAAAAGGAAGAGACTATTTTCTCAGACGAAAAGGAATGGACATCCGACCAGAACTCAAGAAGAGATAACAGCCTACAGTCAAAAAAATATGAATCCGTTGTACCCGAGATCCGTGCGTCTTCACGGTGTATAAAGCTTGCCCTGATCATGCGAGGAGAAGTGTAACCGTGGTATTACCACCCGTCGAGCGCCGCAGGCAGCGCCACTTATCCCGAGTTACTGAATATTCATATCTTCGGATTCCAATTCCAGTATCAAACGAGTTTTCTTTTGTTTTGTTTTTTTACAACGTCGCACACATTCGTTCCCCTTGCAGAAATGGACTAAAAACACAAAAGACGTTCTTCGGTTGAAGTTTGGTTTCTTTTTTCAATGTCCCTTTTTTTTCAGTTTTCCTTGGTGGATTTTTTTAAAACCATAGCGTTTTCGCTTTCTGTCTGTGCAAATTTCTCTCCAGTTATCACTCCTACCATTCGCTGTGAACGGGGACCCTTCACACGGGAAGACTTGTTTGTTGTCTTGCCCTGTGACCGTCCTCCCGCCCACCAACTTCCCTATAATGATTAGATTGACAGCTTCAAACTGGCGTGTCTCATAAACCAATTACAGGGAACGCGGTTCTCCAGTTGGCCATTTCCTGAACATCAATTTTACGTAGACGGCGAAGGACCCTTTGAGCTTAACCGACAACGGGGGGAACGGGAGGAAGAAGTTTTGCAACTCTCGGACAGTTTAAAGGTAGGAGACAGGCCCCCCCCCCCGGACGATCTTGAAAATTACCTTATCTCCTGACAGATCGTTAGTTCAGTCAACTTCCGGAGCAAATCGTTCACTCAACACCAACGAATTAAAAAAAAGGAAAAGTCCCGGATCTAGGTAAGTTTTTCCCGGCGAGGGTCATAATCCCCGCCCATTTTGTCTTTACCATCAATTGATTGGCAGAGCGCTAGTTAACAAAACAGAGGGGGAAAAAGTAATAGCAAGCGATAAAAAAAAAGATAAAAAGTTTTAAAAATTGGACATTTCCTTCCGATAGGCGTATTAGCCAGAGAAGAACGTGCGTCTTTTTGACGACACGACGTCGGGGATCGGGTGGAATGGGAATTTTGGTCTGTCCCCGATCGTGTAGGCAACTATACCGATCGCAACGAGGTGAAACCGTCAGATCACACGAAACACGTTAGAGTGCTGTGACCTTTTCCCCGGCTTTATAGTCAGACTTTCTCTATTTACTTTGGTTTCAGCGAAGGTCGTTATAAAAAAAGGGAAAGAAAAAAAAAAGGGAGAAAAAGGAGCGCTCCGTGGATTGTAAAAAAAGAACCCCCAAAACATATCACTGATTATCGTTCGAAAATTACATTCCCGATTGGTTAAGTTGTTGACAAAAATCGTCCTACGTTATCTCATTTTAGATTGCTTAGACAAAATTGGTAAGAAACGAAGTTTTATTGCCCATTTTTTTTCTTGAAGAAATTAAATACCATTTTCGAACCCTTCGCTTTCTGCATCCCTTGCATTCGGTCCGGCGTCTAGACACAATAAACCAATTTCGTTTGCGAAGAGAAGTCAGGGTCAGGGAGGGGTAAAGGGGGGTGGAGCCGGGACCAGGGTAATTCTGACGTCATAAATTCTTGTTCTTAAAGAGGGCTACTCTTTAAGAACACAGCAAATGCTTGAATACTTTTGAAAAAAAAAGCTTAAAACCCATTTAGTTTGTAAACAGGATTAATTTCACCTGTTACTCATTTTTCTTCTGTTTTTCCTTGTGTGTTTGTTTTGGTGGATGTTTGTTCTCTTTTCTTTTGTATTTGTATATTGATTTAGCTTTGCTTCTTCCTTTTTCAGGGGTGATTACCCCGACAACCTTTAAAAGCTTTTTCTAATCACTCCTCAGTCTCTTAAACTAAATATTCCATTGTAATTTCTATTTTTTAGTTAATCATTTCACAACGAGACTGAAAATAAAGTTATAGTTACTCCAATTCTGCAACTGAAAATCAATTGTAACAAACTCTAATTTGTTTTCTGAATTATTTGAAGCTTTCTCCAACGAAAAGATTTTGAAGTAAGTCTTAGTAGGGCTATTTAGTCCTCGCAGAAACATTGAGGTCTACCGCGCTCGGACTCTTTTACCGCCGTTGGCGGGGAGTCCTGTTGCTCTAGTATCAGTGGGACCAGGGTAATTCTGACGTCATAAATTTGGCAAAATTAAAATTTCGAATCAAACTTTCTGGGTGGTTGTAGAAATAGATTAATGTCTGTTAATGTCCCGACCAGTGAAATCAACGCTAAAACTAAAGAGAGTGGTTTATGATGCATGACCAATGGTATAATTGGTAACGTTATGAAGATGGCAATTTTATTGGGCAGTACATATCAGTGAGACACGTCGAGCCTCGTCTATCTAACTGGGGGGGGGTCAAAGTAATCCAACACACGAAATGAGTCTAAACATCGTATTTAAGTCAACGGGATATGTCTACTTCCTTATAGGGAACTAGTTGTGGCCAAACTTTTTTTTCGTCAGAGTTCTAAATCGCCACCTCTCAAACTCGTTGTGGACTGCACAGGTTGCAAGTCCGCCCTCTATTACAATTCTCTTTGTAGGCCTACTTTCTGTACTGTAAAGAAATAAATGTTGCGGCCCAGAAACAACTAACTTCCAAAACAAGAATTGTGACCGAAAAGTTGCAGTCATATCTATGGCAAGGCGAATGTAAAAAAGAAACAAACAAAAAAATGTGAGGAATCTCCAGTATTGGCATATGTAGTGAGTGCATGAATTGATATAAAAAATATTACACATCGCAACCTTTTATATGGATTATATCTTTAGTTTCCCTTTTCGTTTGTTTATTGTTCTTGTTCTCTTTAATTTTTTATTTCTGCCCAAAAGGGAGAGGGAGAATTATGGCTCTCTTCAATAGGGGGGGATGGGGGGGGGGTGGATTGACGCCCCTGTTATCGCATAGACTATTTTGGCTTCATTAGATCTGTCAATTCACGTGTCGGTAACTGTAACAGATTAGTCAAGATTTTCACATTTTATTCTATGTTATCTTCAGTTCTGTAGAGTACCTTAGAGCAGACCATTTCTCACGTTTAACTCTATATGACCGGGGGAAAAATGCTCGCTTTGAACCTCAGTTTTAACATGGGACAAATATTTCTTATATCAATTCAGTAGGACTATACCTTTAATCCATAAGTTACCCCTCCCCCGTATCCTCACCCCTCCTAGATTACAAGCCTATTGCGTCGGTCCTTAACTTCCGATATTGATAAGCCCGATTTGTTTACACGTTTACTTATCAGTACGAGATACTGTAAGACATACACCAGTGCTTGGTTTCTTACCCCCCCCCCCCGCCCCCACCGTTCCCATACATGCAGCGAGCCCTTTCTTCCGTCTCATTCCTCTTTCATTTCTTTTTTTTTCTTTCAGATTCCTCTCCAATTTAATTAACGAGGTGAAAACGGGCACACTTAAAATTTAACTCACATTGAAAATTTACGGGCCTATGGATTTTATTACTTATTTATACAAAATGACTGGGTATAAAACGAAGGTGCCGACATATTTACAAGAGATATTTTCTATTCTATTGTCCTTTTCATTTTCATATTCAAAGTAAGAATTTATCGATCGTTAGTGTTAATATCTCCTTTGTGTATAGAAGTGTCTCCCTCTGTCCTCCGTGATAACTTTGCATCTTTTGTTTCTTTCTATTTTTTTTTTTCTTTTTTGTGATGGAAAAAGGATGATTTGTTTCCATACGACTGAATCCTAAGACGGAAAATTTCAGAGCATTTTGGCGAAGAGTCTGTGATTCGCTTTTATGTGAAAACTGAACAACTTCTATTTTTTTTTTTAATTTAATATACACCTCGCATGTTCCTTAAAAACAAAACCCTGCGTAACAAGAAAATGTTTGGTTTTATTTATACTGTTTGTACTGTTGTTTGAAATGCTGCGAAAAGATCACAGTGATTAATAACCTATATACGGTACCGGTAGATTTTGCATAGAATGACTGCACACGTTCTTTTGCGTAACTTACATCGGTTCATACATTTCTATTACTGTACCGTTTTAATTTCGCCGTTCCCATTTCGTCGCAATTTGCATCTCTCCCGTTTCCTCACCACTCCCTCCTTCTTCCGTCACACCACCAGATCACTTTGCAACCTATACTTCTATCCCACGTCGACTCAGGAGATACACTCACTTTCCGATACTCTTCATCAGAATCAATTTAACTCTGAGGGAAACATATTGCCTTTAAAATGCGCCAACACAACATACAAAGAAAATAACTTTAAATCATCTTTGAACCATTCAGTCTCACCAAGAGACATTCCCATCATCCTGTCAAAAGAATGTCAATGAAAAAACTAAAAAAATATATATACAAATACAAATAAATAGGTACCCTGTGCATATATATATATAATATATATATATATGAACTATAATTTCTCCTCAGTTCCGACTGTGGGTGAAGATATTCAGCTTACAATTCAGAAACTATTTTTATCCTTTCTTGATGAGGCTATGATTATGCTTGATGAAAAAAGGGTGGTATCTGGTATAACTGGTAGCAGATCTGGACTTGTCTTCAACTCGGCTTCTGGTTGGGTCTTCGTAGGAAGATTTGAGTCAGGCAAAACTGGACAGGACGACCATAACTCTAAAGGTGACGCCAGGTAGATGTTAGTGTATAACAGTGCCGGGCGATGAAGCGAGGTATCTAATGCGAACAGATGGTTAGTTGTCTGCAGACAGCAAGGTTAACAAAAGACGGCACGTCAGATGGTTAGGCTTCCGACCATTGAATAAGCAGTGTGTCCAAATCACAACAACGGAGATGATGCAGTTGAGGCGAATAATAACCTTTAAGTACTGTAGGCTAGTTTAACGTTGGATGAAGACAAAAACTGTAGGATCGGGTATACATTGCAGGATCGACGAACAGGAGACGTCTACAGATCTGTGGATTAAATTCAGTTTCGTTTCAGTGATGGACAGGGGCAATATGTATAAATTATATATATGTGTGTTCCAGAACGTTCTCCAGACCTCTAGTAATAATACGAAATAGAGTTAAGCCCTGTCGAGACAATGCTGTTCTTTCAGTGATGGACAGGGCAATATATACAAATTAGTGTGTTTCAGAACGTTCTCCAAACCTCTAGTAATAATAAGAAATATAGAGAACCCCTGTCGAGGCAGTACTGTGCTTTCTAATATGTATGCCTCAGTTACGGTATTCACTGTCCAAGCCCAACAAAATGTACAACACACTTTATGGAACGTCGCATTATCTCGACGTTACTATAAGAAATTCTTCAAAAATTTCTTCAAAACGTTCTGAATAAGTTTGCGGTAAGAAAGATGCGTCATATGATTTGGATAAAACTCATTTCTTGAAAACAATTCCTCCGCCCTGCGTTGTTTTGAATAATGTATCATTCTGTGTCCATAAATATTGGTATTAAAAATAGTGAGATATTTTTCTGTAAAATAGATGATAATTCCCTTTAAGTCACTAAATACCACTGTTTGTTCACGTCTCTCCAAAACTTCCTCCACGTAGTTTCAGCCCCCATATTATATACAGTATCTGCTTCACCTTCCACTCTCAACTGACCATGGAGGAGAAAAAAGGTAGGTATAAGGAATTGAGTATTTGTTGGAAGGAAGCACTGTATTTACAAATAACCTACGACTGATAACAAGCTTGCCCGGGGCGTCAGTGATCCTGAGTTGTACTCTGGAAGCACTCCTACAATGTTCAAATCTCTTCTGGCATTCTTTGGCAAAATTTGGCATCCTTTTTTATTTATGTGCAGACAGAAAGACCAAGGTACGTGGTTTTGATCGATTTTTACAACTTTAAGAAGTATAGCAAGTCCTTTGATGCACTTTGAAAACACAAGATACAAGCAGCACGTCCCCCTTGTTTACCCCCTCCTCCACGACTCAGCCATCTCTCCCACGCATAACTCAACCCTCCCAATCACTCCCCCCCCCCCCATAAATTAAAGTGACTGTCTTGTCTTGTCAAACGAGATAGAATCAACATGGCTATGTGCTTTTTGCTATTACCTTAAAAACGACAGCTCGTCTATATTTGATCATGAATCATGGGACGGATAGATACGTATGGTATAATGTGTTAGTATAGTGTCCTGCCGAGCCTAACCAGTCTCCGATCTACCTTACGTATCTCTGTGTATCTATGTATACAAAAGCCGGAATCGCAAATCTGTAAACAGAATAGTACGTTACACCTTGATCGCTCTGAACTTCAATCAAATTAAGCTTCATCATCGGAGCAACTCACAAGACTCGCGCAAACAAGTTCGAATCACAGTGGGGGGCCCCCGGCGAGGGCATTCTAAACGCGCTTCGCCCACGACACAGCACCTTCCCAAGGCGTCCCGACGAAGAATACCGTAACGAGAGGGAAAGGAACTTGGACTGGAAATGTTACACGGTGGAAGTCGGCTGACCTTGATACCTGAACCCCCGTCGGGCCAGTGGCGCTGGACTTGACACGAGTCGTTTTTCATTTGGTTTGTTTTGTTCTTTTTTACGTGTCCGTAATATTCATGCTTCCAGTATGTGGAATTAATTGTACTATCTTCAGTAAAGTAAACCGAGGATCAGCTAACGGTTAAACGAATTGTTTCCATAGAAACAATTATCTTTGGTAAACTTAAAGGGAAATAGGGCGTTTGTTTTATAGAAAACATCCATATTCTTAAAACCAATGTTTGCGGATGCAGAATGATAGATTTGTCAAAACAAGGAAGGACAGAAGTCTTTTTTTTCCCAAGAAATAAGTTTCTCACAGACACAAACTCCAGACACAAACAAGTTATTTGTTGCTCAACACTAATTTGTTCACCCAAACTTTTCAAAATTCAAATGATGCATCTTTTGTTACTCATCACACGCATCACGTTTTGAGAAGATAAAGCGTTGGCAGACGGTCATTGATGAAACTGAATGGTTTAATAATGACTAAAGCTATTTCTTTAGAATGTCATGTTGGTGTACTCTAAACGCCCAATTTCTCTTTAAAACAGCCTTTTCAACTATATATCTAGCATTCTGCACACTGACCTATTTGATTACATGTACTGGCAACGTCGCCTAAATGTTTGTCTGTGTACGTCACCTGTACGGCGTTACATAAGGCATATAAGAGCACATAGACTTTTGGGATTGTGGTGCGTAAATAATGTAAATGGATGCTCATTGATTCTGCAATTACTACAAACATTCCAAGCACGTCGGGCAAGTTACGTAATGCTATACTAAGGAATAAACTTTACAGTCGCCCCCACTCCTACTTCTCCTAAACCTTTTCCACCCCTCTCCCTTAACCCCCTGAGGTGTGCGAACTCTACAACAGGTGCTGTTACGTTTCAAGATAAATGTCAAATGAATGAATTATAAACTACACTAAATGTAGTTCATTGTCTTTCGATGTTAGAGAAGTCATTTCCTCCAGGATAGATACAGAGCCAATGATTTTGTCAATGTTTTTATAATGAACACAGTAAATGTCACAATCCCTCGTTTTCCGTAAATGCGAATTGAATTGCCCTTATTCTTTCAATTGAGTTGTTTTTGTTCGCTTTATTTCCCTCAAAATATATACATACAGACTGCGATGGTTAGAAAAAAAATCTTGTTTGGTTTAAATGCTGAGGTTTTTAAATGGGAGTTGGACTACCTTTTGACATTAATTCAAATTCTGTGATGACGTGTTTGTTCTGGTTACAATCCTTTGTTTTGCAAATTAAGAATTCGAGAAAAACAAACCTTTTTGCGATCTTATGAAAACATCCACCTGACCTTATCACTACATATTTAATCGAAACCATTAGCTTCGATTAGTAGATTTACTCAGTTCAACATGTGCTTATTTTCTTTTTCTTTCTTTTTTATCAGCGTTGGTGCCCATGAATACTTGCGTTTTACGTTCTGGTGCACGCACCTTAAGTGTAGATTCACTGTTCATGTGAACAGCTACGCAGACATGTTGTACTGTTTTATCATGTAGTGTTCATCGCCATTTTAGCTCTCTTGCAACAGCCTTAACCCGCCCTCGAAATATCACCGACAAGCACGCAAAGTACCAACTTGAGATTGGATATCGGGCTGAAGCTAGCACACGATTCCAGCTCACCCGCTCACCAGCGCATGATCCCAGAGGAAACGTACGACGTAGGATTTCAGCACAGGATCCATATCCATGACTCATGCCCAACAAAAGTACAGGTTGCCTGACGATCGTACGGAGGATACAAGAACAACACAGTGAGAAAGTCTAGTCGATGTCTTTTGCTTTTTCAATTCGTGTCCTTCTATTTGTTCGAATTATTAGTTGGCACGAACGAGTGAAGAGCTAGCAAAGTTAGACCCATCTTTAAGGATACGAACGTCGCTACCGAAGCATAGCACTAATATTACGGTTTCTAAAGAGTTGTAGGTAACTCGAGCTGAAAGCAGTGCTTGAGTGTGCGAGTTTTGCTGACTTTTTCAATTTGTCACTGAGGCTATACTTCAATGTTTCGTGCGGATATACCATCAGTGCCTATGTCGTACATAGTCCACAAGTTACAGTACTACCAGGGAGGTTGTTTACGTCAATAGTCTCTCTTTTGCAACGTGTCTCCTAGGCGGCATACTGAACGAATCAGAGCATCATATACGTCCACAGTCCCATTGGACTTCAGTGTACTTGCTTTCAAGTTCATTTCTGCTAGTTGTATATGACTTAAGTCTAACTCAGTTATTAAAAACAAAGCACACAGGGTTAAATTTGCTTTCACTCTAGAAATTTATCAAACGGAGAACGCTTCATTGATGTATGTTACTGCGCGTGTTTAAGCAAGAAGAGAAAAATGAGGGCGCTTCCCTATAAGGCAAAAGCCGGATAAGATGTATGCCTTCATACCCATAGTATGCATTTCTGTTTTCGAACTCACATATGTACCGTCTAATTTAGGCAAGTTGGACACCATTTTCGGCACACCATATTAAAAGTAGAAAGATTTTGATTAGCCTGGTGTACCGGTATGTATTATGTACACCTCCAATCTCTCCCCCCACCCCATCAACAACTAAATATTTGGCTTTCAGTATGAGTCGCTTAATTTTATTCTGCTTTGGTTTTCTCTTTTTCGTTTAGAAGAGTTGATCTAAATAATGATGACTAACTCATATTTTCATGATTATCGAGACATTCGTAAATAATTTCCGAAGAACCTGACCCTAAAATTTCACGTGATGTAACAAAATAAACCAAAATCGATTTGTCACTGTCAGGAAATTTGGTTGTGTGCAAACTCTTTGTAGACATTTTGACGTTGGAAAGAGAAACCATAATTAAACTTCGTGTCTGTAAAGAGTTCTTTCCTGAATCACCGTGTTGTTACAGGGTGTTCTTTGTCACATGTGATATATATGTACAACAATATGTGCGTAGGCCTACATAAAAACATAGCCTACGTAGAGTAGGCTACGTACAGTAACTATTTGCGTTGCCAGTTGTTTGTCAAACGGTATGTATAATCACATCACATTGAATGTTGGTATGGCTCCTTCTTTCATTGACCTTCACAGGTAACTGGGGACGTGTTCGGCTTGTTTCTTGTAACGATACCCCGACAGCGGGAGACGAGTCAAGGTGTTGACGCTATGGTAATGTAATTTGCTACGAGCATTACGGGCTCAGTCATTGCTACGTCACGCCACCGCGTGTGATCTCAAAGCCAGCATTTGTGCATTCCCATTGTCTCTATCGAGAAGGGGGGACCCGGGATAGGAATGCAGTACAGGGAATTAATTACTCGTTCACCCAGGGGGGTAAGCATCTTCCTTAGCGTTTCACTGTTTCCAACGATAATTCACCTTACTACTCTCACTCAACGTTTATTATTCGGTTCGGAAGAGGCCTCTGTTAAAATGTCCTTGGCGTCCAATAAAATCTGTTTATTCGATTTAATCGTGGGGTATTTAGAAATTTGAACTTACCTCCTTCTTGCGATGATGCCATGCATCGATTACAGACAACACCGGACACGTTTGTTAATGTCATCTGTGTAAACTATACAGGAGAAATTTCATCGGGCGGGCCTATCATTACCAACTTTAACATCTTGTGTAGCAGAAATGCATAAATTAAAAGAACATTTTGCTGCCTGATATGTCCGTGTAGTCTAGACATACTACGTTCCAAGTCCATTCTCTCCAAACAATTTGAAAATTAATGGTCGACTTGCGACGTGAAAATGGCATTTCGGAGCACTTCGTGTATTAATCATCGAAAATGTTGACAAATAGCCACAAATTCCATCAAATATCAATAATTTCACAGGCAAATTCATGTCTCACACCTGCATCATAAATAAACATTTGCTAAGTATGCAAATTTGTGACGTCAAGAGATTTGGAATTTTTTGCTACCTATGTTATGGGGGTCTACACTGCAAAGCTAAAGATGGCATAGTACATCATGATTGTATAGCTCCACCTAACAGGTAACCCCTCGTTACGACATCTTTCAAGGTTTGGACGACGTAACACAATTGACTCATTCGCAGTTATCGACTATTTTACAATCTTTTTGGGCAAAAAAGTCGCACTAGCCATGAAGTGACCGCTCTGGATGTACCATATTAGATTGATACGTGATCACGTGATCGGGGTGGTAGGTACCAATGCATGTACAGGCAACCGTCCTTTAGAGCCATCGGCTGCCTTAAACTGGACATTTAAGTCAAAAAGGTTATTCAGTACTTGGAAATGTCATCATATCAGCCTGGTTATTATTAAAAAAAAACAACAACAACAAAAACATCGGGAGAAATCTGTTTTCAGAAGCCTTCTTGTGTGCACATACCGCTCCTTGTTAACACCTGCGGTTATTTCATTCGACTTAAGAGCTTTTCATGTGTGGTTTAAGTTCCGGTTCCCCTCAGTTCACCCCCCCCCCCTCCAACCACGAACGACCCCCTTTCTTCATATATTTGTTCCCTTCAATCAACTCCCCCCCCCCCCCTACGTCTTTGCCTTCACTCATGGTACGTCTATGTTTTACTTTAATTCACTCATCTCTTAATTTCCAAAGATTAATTGGGCACTGGTAAATGGTCAGCATCCAGGAGGGTTCAATGGAGATCATTTAATTTCCATATTACCATGGTCGTATCTCTATTTAACAGCCGAACCAGGCAGTTGTTATAAGACTTCCAACAAACTCCTTGGTCGAGCTGTTTGGCCGTAATATCTGCATGAGTTGCTTCGAGCTTTACACAAGTTGGTAAAGTTGTTCTGCAGGGCGAATGGGAAACGTCAATTAATTTCGCATTGTCAACAAGCTGCGCATTTGTAGCGATTTCTTAAAGTTGTATAGCGCCACAACCAATTTTTTCCCCCTCCTGTCGTCTCAATTTATTCGAGTCTCCGATAATTCCGCTCTACTCATACGAATTGAGGATGAATTTAATATCTTGTGTCAATGGTTGCCTATGTGAGTGTAAATTAAAACTGTCTCATGAACTGTTTTATTACTATTCCGCAGTACATTTGAATAAGGTTATTTTGATCCCTTCAGATAGTTCAATGAGTTATAACTGACAAATATGATCAACATTATCTCAAAACATATGGACAATTTCGAAATTCGCAACACAAAAAAAAATGGTGAAGAACTCCGCAAGTATGTAACATCCATATTTATTGAATCAAATATGAATATTCAATACTATCGCCTTTTCAATGTATGAGGAGGTGTGGCTGAACAGTTTCATACGTAGCCTACGTGTGCTGTATGTATCATCAACTATCACTAAACTCTTGTTTACTTAGCATTGCGCAATGCACGAACAGCATGGGAGGAACCGTAAACATTCGGTTATGTCTATTCATATAACGTCATCTCTGTCTTACACTGTGATTGGTCATCGTATAGAGGAGGCTGTCTTGTCTTGTACATGAACGTTTATTTTTTGTACCAGACAAATATTAAAAGTTCTCATTCAACAGTAATTAACGCAATGATTACAGTTTCTTCTAACTTCAAACACCTCCACTACGTCTCCATATTTCCGTGAACGATCAGTTTAGAAAGAAAAATCAACTTAAAGTGAATTTTCTCAGTCAAACCCTGATTTCCCCTTTAACCTTATCAACTACAGATCTACCTAGTGTAAATGGTTAATAGGTGGCGTACTTCCATTTTGATAAGGACATTAAAGGACATCAGTGTCCATTTTGCCTCACCCTCACACTCAACCTCACCCCCACCCTCACCCACCCTAAGCCCTCCCCCACCCTAAGCCCTCCCCCCATATCCAACTTCCGTTGCGTTCGAATGAGAAACGTTTATGGGCAACATTTTAGGCTTTTAGTTAAAGTTTTAAGTGAAGTTACCAACAAAATGGTCAACTTAGAGGATGGTTGACGCAGATCTCAAGCTTGCCTAGAAGGTGCGATGAAATCTTGGAAAACTGTGCTATCCCGACGCATCGCTGCTCGTTCTGTCTTAAGCTAATGTGACCCTTCACAGCAAAGAAACGCGGCATCATTTTATTCTCAAGGGTAAAAGCAAAGCCCACAGGCGATGTAAAAGGGTTGTAATAAAGCTGAAGTTCGTCACAAACAAACTCTGGCCATTCCACATCATAAATTACACTGATCGAATGCAATGCGTGCGTCATAAAACATAGCAATGCCTGGGAATTCTGAATAGGAATATAGGTAGATAGTAAAAATACAACCCTGGCGTCATGAAAGTGACTGTTGTCCTATATTCTAGGCATGATTAATCCTATTGATAAAACGTCAATTTCTTTAAGAAAAAGAAAGAAGACCCTGGAAAATGCAGACCGTACATTGCTTACTTTTTCTTGCAAAGAAAACATTACAAGGAAATAAGAAAACTAAGAATTAACTATATGTATTTGCATCACCCTTTTAATTTCGGTAACTTAGGTGTAGAAAGCAAGTGCAAAACAAAGTACATACGCTCTTTTCTTCTTTTGCCCCGTATACAATTACACCCCCGGACTAAAACCAACAGTTTTAGTAAATGCAAGAGAAATGGTGTGGTGATTACTTAATTGGATAAGTTGGGACAGAAATTAAGGTAGCATAAACCTTTTGCTTGCCCCCAATGACTTACAAACCAAATCGCAAAAGCAATATTGTCTCTTAAGCCTCGTAGAAGTTTTCAAGAGACGTAAGCTACCCCTCATTGGAAAGCTGACACAACTGGGTATTCATGGCACTTTCAATTTTCCGTAGCTATAAATGGGTAGATGTTTAGCTAGAGGCCGTCGAAGTTAGCGTGCCTTGTAACTGTGGACTTTACATGGATAAGTTGTTTTTATGTTTTCCCGTTATCAAGGGTTGCTATGGTAACCTAAGTGTCGTCACAGAGGCAAAGTACAACCGACGCGAACAACTTTCAAAGACATATTTAATTTATTAGCGATCTGAAAGACAGCAACAACATCATCATCATCAACAACAACATCATTATCTTCATATCATCAACAACAACATCATTATCTTCATATCATCAACAACAACATCATTATCTTCATATCATCATCAACAACATCATTATCTTCATATCATCAACAACAACATCATTATCTTCATATCATCAACAACAACATCATTATCTTCATATCATCAACAACAACAACAACAAAATTAGACGTTAACCAATGGAATGGTCTTTTAAAACATAATACAATAGATAAAGCTGTTATTTTAGTTTTTTGCCTAAGAAGGTTTGAATTCTATTTCCCTCTCCACTCAGTGTTCATGATGACATAATTACGAAACCAATTAACCAACGAAGACTTCGCCCTTTCATCAATCTCGGATTCGGGACAGATCAAGAAAGACAAAATCTCTCAATTTCTCTCCATCTCCCTTGAAAAGAGATTGCGTGAGTTGTCAAGATGTAAAAGCATTAACATTTCAAGTTCAAAAATTTAGGATGCCTTTAAATTACACAATTGAGATAATTTGTTCAAATAAACATTTTTCAGATGGTAAATTCTGGCTGATGACAAAAATGAAAACGCTATCTGCAACAACGTAATCATATTTACATTTTCATCAAAACTGGAAAAGCTATATCTCAAAAAAAAAAAGTAATACATATGACACAATTCAAACAGAATATCATTCGGTGTTCTACTCTGTAACCTCTAAATGAAGATAGCCCTTTTCTGTTGCATGTTACGAGACTTTTAACAGTTCACCTCTTTGAACGAACCAATGGAAAAGTGTACTTCTTATGAATATTCAGTTGGTCGAAACAGCTGATGGCTATAATGATGTTGACCAGTTTATAGGGTATATGTGAGTACAGCGCTTCGTTTTACTAAATAGAACAGTTTCCCACAATGCGGATTTATGATTCGAGTAGTATGTTTTTGATCCACCAGTGAAACATGCACAGTTGCACATTCATCAAGCGCGGTCTAATTCTTACAATGAGAAACGTTATTTTTTCAAGGAATTCTGATTATTTTTTAACTAAATTTAAACCTTACTCTTCAAAGTGCATGGTTGCTGCCATTTTCGTTCACTGAATGACGAAATCCGCCATGTGACAACCTCCCGTGTCCATTAAAAAAAAAAAAAAAACTTCAACATGTAATCCATCTGATTTTCCCATAGAAATGGAATCACTTTTAACTGTTTACATCGGCATTGAAAGGCAGACTGTTGTCTGTAAGTGTTTGACGTAACGATTGCGTCACAGATATCTTGAAAGTTAATCTTCGATCCGTTAAATACAAAGAAGAAAAAACCGATCTATTTTTTTTTTATTTTGTATCCACTTGATTTTCTCTTTTTTTTTCTACGAAAAATGTCAGGAAAAAAGGTATATAACAAAAAAAAAAATAATAATTTGAGTGTTCATCTGTTTTTTAATTCTTATTTATTTGACGATGTCGAATGTCAATTACATGATATGCTGTTAATTTTGGAAGCAGTGTTAAAGCAAATATAACTTCCCGTTCTTCATGGAACGCGAAAGGGACTAAAATTATGATGACCACACATGTTACACCTTTGTGAACGAAATGGTTACTTTCGTATGGAAAAAAATCCATAAGGTGCAGCACAAAACTTCTTGGACGATGTCCCATAGAGCTTGTATGGCCATGCGTGATTAAAGTCTTAAATTACACGAAAACATATATTTAGAAGTTGCAAAATAAAACCTACTTATCCAACTCCCAATCGTCATAGCTTGTTCTATCGTTGAAATATAAAATGATGAAATATACCCGCTTAATTTGGAAAAAAAAGATTCAATTTTGCAATACTTTGTTGTGTCCCTCTTATACGTCACACATTAGATGTTTTTTGTTTCGTTTTGAAATGAAAATGCTCATACAAGTTTGAAAATTGTACTGTTTTCTTGCATGTATGTTGTATGGAGAGGACTTCTGTAGTCAGATCACACTATAACGGTTAGACAGTGATCACATTTGATCACATGACAAGGTGCAATGAGGTTCGAAAAAAAACAACAACAACAACAACAACAACAACAAAACAAAGGCAAACAAAGAAAGAAAGTAATTTGAGTAGTACCGTACAAGAATGACGTCAAAAATTCTTGTGCAATCTGCCGTCTGAAGGGAATGAATAAACATTATATATCAATATCCTGCGAAGATGAGAATTGGAAAATATAAAAAATTCATTTTTTAAAAATTTTTTTTACATACATTTTTGAAGTTATTGACTTGAAGTACACCTGGAAAAAAAAAAAACTCCCATCAGCTCTTAAATGCATTTGTTACTTTTGACGAGCAGGCCGACATTCCAATGATGCCAAAATTGTCAAATTTTTTTGCCGTTACCTAACCAAAATCTGAAAAGGATCCATCCGATTTATCTCACATGCACGAAATATGCGGCTATCAATGACAAAAAGAAAAACCCCAGCATTTCCATAAAAACTACCCTCAGTCGAGATTTTCGATGTCACCTAATTTTAAATTTCATTACGGTTTATCTTTCACCCAATTTCTCATCCGTCATGCACGGTGACAAAAAGTTTAAATTCTGACCTAGTTTACATCATCACTTCTCTTTGTTATGATGAAAGTGAGAATTCAGAGGGGATGAGCTTTTAGTTAAATATGAAACGATGACATATTTCGATAGTGTTCGTGACTTTCAGATATCAATTTGATCAGGAAATACACCCACACACACACGCGCGAGCGAGCCCGCGCGCGCGCACAAATTCACACGTGCACGATCTGGCTAGTACGCAACGATGATGTAAAAAGCAATAGGACTCAAGTTGAGACCATATGACAGAATCCTTCACTGTGCGTATTCAAATTATAAAAGGCTTAAAATCTAACAGCTGCAACCATAGAAAAGAAACATACCCACCAAGTTATATCTCACGGAATCGGTTTGCTTAGTTGCGCCTTCGAACTGCGTAACATGACATGTTACGTCATCCTTTTGGTTCTTGAATCTATGGCAAATGGACTGTCGAGTTTTACAAGCCAACGCTGCTAATCTGTTTTAAAGCGCAATAACATATCGCAGCATCTCTGTCCCCACCCCCCCCCGGGGTAGGTAGGTACACCAATGCGCATGTGCAATCTTGAGGTCACACTGGAGCAGTATCTGATTCAGTTGCTATCTGACCTAGTTTCAGCTTTAAAGCTTCTTTAAAGGCAGTCACACGAGGCATTTTTCTGACGAATGTTAAGAAAGAAGGTCAGCCAATCATGGCGTTACGTCTTCTCAAATCAGCGTGAATCGAACATGAGTGAAAAATGTCCAAACGTTTTTGTTTTTTTTTTTCTTTTCAAAAATAAACCTCGTATATCAGAATCCGGTCAGCTTGGGACAATTTATACCGAAAAAGCTAGGTTTAGACTTTAAGGTAGAGTGGCCAGAACAAAAGAAAACACTGATAGAACACCACTGGGCTGACTTTTGTCTTAAATTAGATCCGGGATATCGTTGAAGTGTAAACCCCCCCTCCCCCCCCCCCCCCCCGCTTCGTACTGTTGTTCCCGTTAAGATTCCACAAAGGCTACAAAAGAAAGCGTGCAACTAAGCTATAAACTTCTTTTAAAAATTGTAAAACATTACCGGAAGGCCGGATGTAGTATTAATACATTTCACCTGTTAGTTTTGAGATCCCTTTGTGTTAACTTTGTAAATTAGCATAGTGGACCATACGTTAGCTCCTGACGATAGCATAACCGGTATTAAACGCCATTGGCCCGAAAATAAGACATCCCGGGGTATTGTTTTGTATTTGAGGCATTGCAGTCAGGGAAGTATTATCTTCAAGAAAAGATTCTCTTTGATCACTACTCCCGGTTGTTCTCGAACCTTGATCTGGATCACTGATTGGACAAAATGTTTACAAAACAAACCAAATAATTATTAATGACAATGAAGAAAATGTGAATAGCAAAACAAATAAATAACTTATATATATAATCATACCACCTAAATAGGTAATGTGAAAAGAGAAGCAAAATCCTCAGACGTTATGAGTTTACATATAGCAACGACAATTTTTGAAAAGTTTTCACACCATAATGGCAGGTATAAGAAACATTGTCAACAAAGTATCTTTAACAGTTACAAAGAAGAAGAAGAAGCCAGTTTTATCTGCATTTTTTATATTATTTTTGTAGCACGAATTAAAATGTCGCAATCTAAAATTAAAACGTTCTTATTTATATAGCGATTACAGCTCTCCACCAAACCTGACCAGCTGTTTATTTTAGTGATTCCCGTTCACCCCCAAAATAATCAGCTAATTACATTGAACTAATTACAATCGGCTTACATTAAACTGATTACAATCGGCTTACATTAAACTGATTACAATCGCTTACATTAAACTGATTACAATCGCTTTCATATTTGACGTAATCATGAAAGGAATCACGTCCAGGGACACTCTTTAATCCTTTAAAGTGATTATGTGAGTAGGCAAAAAGTAAAAACATTGAAAATTCATCTCAAAAAGTTTGGTAAGGCTTTTAATTAAACCATTCAGACAGTCTGGGAAAATAAATAGGTTTCAGTTGGTTAATTTTGCCATATGATTTCAAATTCTTCTAACATAAACGACAAAAGGTGTAGAATACGATAATGTAGTGGTTGACAGTTTTCATTCAAATCAACGGTGTGCTTCTTTCAGCAAGCCAATGGGAAGTATACTAGTATTAAATATTCAGTTAACAACTCAGGATCACTGCCGCCGTGGGCAAGGTTGTGTTCAGTTCGTAGGTTATTTGTAAATACAGTGCTTTCTTTCACCAAATGCTACAATTACCGATACCCACCAAGGAGCGAGGACTTGAGTAGTATATGTTTTGATACTCCAGTGAGACCTGTACTGTTGCATATTCATTATGTAGGCGTTTATAGTAAGAACGTTTAATTTTCAAATATGATTTCTGTTTTTTACTACTTTTATGCCAATCCCGTTGCTTTTCGAAGTAGTTACTGTCATTTTCCTTCATTGAAAGATATAGTCCGTTCATGTACAACCTCGTGTGTACATTTAAAAATGAAAAAAAGTTAAGATCAAACATAATCTTGTCTTTTTGTTTTTTCAGTACACACGCAATCACTTTAATTGAAAATAGAGATTTTTTCCCTGCAGATTTTAAAAGTCCACGTTAGTGTTTTGTTCATAACTCAAGATACTGATGTATGAAGGAATATTACTCTGGTAAACTTGAAAGACTTCTGTTTGCCTCAAGGTCTCAAGTTGTCTCCCTTCACCTGTAAGCAGCTGCAAAAGTTTGTTTTTGCATTTTCTGTTTTTTTTTTTTTTGAATTGAAGAGCATATGTTACAACAATGAAAACTCGGATTGTTTTCATGGTAAGTTGAGTTTAATAGGTTGTGAAAATAAAGGTGACAGATTTTATGCTTCTGTAATGTTTCTGTTGAGCCTGTTGTAATTAAAACAAAGGTTAAAACAAACGATATCCAATAAAATGGTCTGTTATGACGTCACAGATTTATTTACAATACACGACTGTGAAATAGTAATTTCTTTAAAAATCCATAACTTCCAAAAAATACTGTTTTCAGCAATAAAGAAAGAAAAAAATATAGGATTTTATGAGATCTTTCCCACTGGTACATCTTTTGAAAAAAAAAATCAAATGGTAACTTGGTGCATGATATGCTTTTAATACGATGATAAAAACAGTAAATTGAAAACCGAAAACCGAACATCGTCTGAAAAATATTGACACCGTCGACTCACATTTAAAGTGTGGTGCCAACGATTTTTGTCTAGCATTTAAATTATCGCAATCTATGAGAACAATGATGAAAGTCTTTTTGTGTTGAAAAGTTCACCAACAGAATTTAACACTTGTTTCAAATATTTTGCTACCCTAAAAACCAGCGTATATTGCAAAATAAAAGGGGACATGAGATAATTAAAAAAGACGAACAACCCACACACGACGAAAGACAAAGATAATTTAAAAAAAAGTACAAAAATGAATGCACTTAATTTTATACATAAAGGTTAAGAAAATAAGCGATATATATATATATATGTATATATATATTTATATATTCTGGAATGGTTATGTCCAAGCTAAAGGCCTCCTCCCATAGCGGGCTTGATCTGACGGAGCCTCCGAGTGGAATCCATCTACAGTGGATGATGACGCTCGTGACTGCGGCATCAAGCGGCGCTCTAACTTTACGAGTGCCCGCTGAAATCCACTTGGAATCTGAATCCCCTCTTGTCGGCTGTTGACGAAGTTGAACGCCTGATTTAACGTCCAGTTTAAAGTCTTCATCAGGTACTGAATGACCAACGTAGGCGAGACGGTATGACCATTTACGCAAAACACAAGCACTTTGTTCCCGGTTTTTCTAGCGCCCTCTATTAATGTGTTGATCTCCTCAAAGTACTGCTCGACGTCCTCCGTAAAGGCCTCGTCGATCAGGATTGTCAATCGGATGGGGGAATGCTTTCTCTCCGACGGGCAAAGGCACGGGCAGTCCTTCAGCTTGACACGCCGCCTCATCTGTTGAGGTGTCAGATTGCTGAGATCTACCATGTAGTCAATACTCAACCTACAGAGCAACGGTTCTCGGTTAGCCGCCTCTATGTCACCCAGAAACAGAAAATCCAACACCTCCGCTACGTTCTGGTCCTTGTAAGGTACTTTCATCGAGCCTGTCGGGCTGACGTCGATACGGATCTCGGGGACGACTTTTGACAAGTCCAACACTTCGTCGAAGGAAATGTAGTCAACCTCCGACGAAGAACGGCAAGACGAAACCGAGGAGAGTTTACGAATCCCTGCACCGGAGGTATTCGTAGCTGCGCTCCCTCCGGAAGAGCAGCGATCCGTCGCGCCCGAAGACGGCCGGCTGCTATTCGAGGAATAGCTGTACCTCGAATAGATCTCCACATTGGCTTGATTTGGTAACGTCGGGGAAATTGCGGGATACTGGTTTTTCTCCGAGAGGGAATTGGTCGCCTTAAGTTTGATGTGCAGTTGTGACTCGTTGGGACTCCGCTGTCGGAGGGGCCCGTCCCTCCTCACCTCCGATAAATCCGGACAAGAGAAACAGCTGCTGTTATTGGTAGTTTCCGAGTGTGAACGGTGTCGTGTGAGTTGAAGGTGGCCTACATCTCCGACTCGTGATTGAGAAGACCCCACCGAACTTGAACGGACAGTGTCCCTTGTGTAAGACAGCCACTCAGCCATGTGATCAGACTGAAAAAAATAAAATTAAATTAAAGAAAAATGAATAAATAATGTGAAATAGTAGATAATACATCATCAAGTGGTAACTGTTGTGGTTTAACATGGTTGTAAAGGTACATTAATGTGATGAATGAACCAGATTTAAAAAAAAAGGAAATGTGCTAAATTCGATGTGACAAAATTATGTTAAACCGGTTCTTATAAAAAAAATCATAAAAAGTATCACATTGTGATCGATATCGATTTTAATTTAATGAAAGCTTAATGGGCAAACTAATCACGTTAAAATGTATGTCTTGGCAAGTTCAGATCAGACCTCACCCCTTGAATTATGGCGGAATAAAATACAGAAGAGAGATAGAAAATTAAAGCCTCCAAACGCTCTGGAAATGTAACAAATCTTAGACTGAAGGACTGATTTACGGAACGACATCCAGACAGGCAGATAGACATACAAGGTCACTTATCTAATAGCACGAAAAAGAAAAAAAAAACAATGCAAGATTGTCAGACAGAGCAAAATAATGACCATACGTCATGGAGAATTTTCTTTTTTAGTGTAAAAAAATAATAAATTAAGGTATTTCCATGAAGTTAAAAAATAACATAGAACAATGAATGATTTCGAGATTTTTTTTCTGGGGGGGGGGAAGGGGGATCTCAGATTTTATTGTATGTATCAGCAGTCAAATGCAAGGTTATCGTTTACAACAGGGTTCGAATTTTTTTTTTTTACTTGTGCTATGTTGTAAGAAAAATTGTCCCCGCCAATCTCATTTCGGGTGATGCTTTCAAAGCTTCTGAGTGCTATTTCGTAATCGATAAAAAGTGGCCTAAATATAGATTTCCATTGCGCACAATATGACTCCGTGATGGTGCATACGACTGGAGAAAAAAAGATGTACACGGCCTACTCTGTTAACATACAGCGTTTGTTCTTTGCATGCTGCACTCAGGTATACTATCAGGGTTGGTAACCCGAAATGTACTACCGGCCAGTACTAATGGCTCGAAGGACCACAACGTGGGTCCAAGGGCGTGTATTAGGACCTCGGCTGCTTCTAGTTGGGGTCGCCCTGAGAGGCTCCTTCTGTTCAGTTGTTTTTTTTTTTTGGTCATGAAGACTCTCAGACTCAAGGTACACAAACCATGGAGCTACCACGAAGCTGTTTTTACTCCATGTGTATTAGCTCTAAGCTCAAAGTGTTAGTGTTTCCTATGGAACGCCAAAAGCCCGTGAAAAAAACAAAACAAATTACGGTAGTTTTAACAACAATTATTTTGCAAGTGTTATTCTTTTAAATTAGAATTATATTTTTCAGTTAAATGAGGATCACAAGAACCCAGCAAACCCCTTTGGTTACACTCATGAATGCCAAGGGTCGTTGTAATTTAATCTAAGTCGTACTAATCTTGTCTCAGTAATGTATTTCTGCACAAAGACCAGTCAACGTGCCTATGATATACTCTTAAAATAAATCGAACAATGAAACGCTGCGCCGGTAATTGTCAGAACAATCAGACAATATCAGACAATTTGACACTACGTATTTTGATTGGTATTATTAACATGGTAAGGGGGGGGGGGCAGTTTACCAATGCCACTCTGTGAGAGGGGACAGTAAGCAAAAAAAAAAATTGTTCTATGTTGGGTTGTACACTTGAAGACATCTGTTTCATTTTTAGGTAAAAACAAAAAAGTAGACATTGTTAATTGTTACGATTTCTCTAAATCGATGAAGTAAAGTTTCCCTGTACTATTTTTAAAAAGGTCCGATTATGTCAGCAAGCTGGTCTGTTACTACCTATAGCTTTATGTAGGTGCCTGCAACGTTATGTATATATCTGAAAACATCCTACGTAATTTGGTCAGCTTTTTTTTTTTTGGGAAAAAAAAAAAAAAAAACCTAGCTACCACTCTAGGTACTGTATTAGCTTGCACATTGTCACACAGGTGATACTTTACGAGGGCGATTTCATCATTTCAAGAAATCGATTTTAGCACCAGCCAGTGTATATGATTCCGAAGTGCTCTTTTTAGACTTTCAGGTGCGAAATCGCATTCCGGACCTCTGTTTTTCGGACCTTTTTTTTAAAATATAAACCATTTATGGCTTGCAATACCGTGGTGCAGTGCCTGTATGGTTATACAAACGGTTCTCCAGTTTGAAAGTCTTTATATATGTCTTCGTCATATGTCTCCCATGCAAGCGTTGAACACAGCATACACAGGAAAATCCTTCAATTAACTTTACACGACTTTACATCTTTTTTACATGTATCGGTAAATCACGTACTGCATTTCAAGGATTTTACTGTCTCTTACATTGCATGCCTTTAATCATAGAAGAGATTAGAGCAAGAAAGAAAGGTTTTCAATGACGCAAGCTTTGCGTTGCCAAGCAACGGCGGTTTTTTTTTGCCCTTGTTTGCTTCAGCCATATGTTTGAGGCTGTTACACAACGAATGAAAAGCAATCAACAAGAAGTACCAACATATGCATCGCGTTTGCACTGTCGATGAATATTTTAAAAGATTTCACTGCATTGAGCTTTATTGCCATAATTGTTTTGTTCTGTATTCCACTCATTCGATTCATCGTTGGTAACTAATAGCCAAGAAACCACTGTGTTGAGCCTCATGCTGTACACTGGACTGTTCCACTCCGTCGGTCATTCAAGACGCATAAGAATGACCAAAATAGGACCTAACATTGCAGTATAAAGTGAAAATTTATTTGTATCTATTAGCTGTACGTATAACTGCATTTTACACAGTGTCAGTGTGACAGTTATAGCAGCCTATAAGGGTCACAGTTTGACTGATACCGTACTATATCAGTGACAGTGACAGCAGCCTAAATCAGTCACAGATTCACTTATGCCATACCACAATGGTCACAGTGACAGTGATAGCAGACTATGTCTGTCACCGTTTCACTGATACCACATTACATCGGTCAGAGTGACAGTAATAGCAGCTTGTTACAGTCACAAACTTAACTGGTGCTATACTACATCCGTCACAGTTACAATAATACCCACTTCAACCGTCACAGTGGCAGCGTATACCACACTACATCGGTCAGAGTGACGGTGATATCAATCTGTATCAATCACAGTGACAGTGGCATACGAACTATGTTAGTCAAGCTGGAGGTGGTAAAAATTTATATCGGTCACACTGATAGTGATGTGGGAGATATATGTGTCACACCGAAAGTGACAGCATTCTACATCAGTCACTCCGGAGGATCTAAAGACCTTCAGTGGTCACACACGTCTGTTAGCTTTGGCACGACATGTGAGAGGGTCAGTATCCTGTCACATACTGCAAAATGTGAATTTTCTTTATCAAACTTAAAACAAGAATCAAACATTATCTTTGTTGCCAACTGTCTTTTTTCTTGCCTCTGTTGTCTTGATGAATCGTGTTCGTCTTTAGTGTTTGAAATGAGGTTACAAAGTATCTGCTCCAAGATTCATAGTCACCATTTTGTTGCTGTACCCCAACTCCCTTTCATTCTGTCATAATTAATCATTTATTTCACATTTTTGATTATATTACATCTCATATCTCATAGGTGAAAGTAAAGCTTCGGGGATTAACGTGACCTATCCTCCTGCCAAATTATTTCAATAAAATTATTTTAATAAGTTTTGCTAAAAAGCATTTTCATGATTTAAAAATTGATTGAATTTATGTTATTTACACTCTTGTTTACAAAAACGCCGGGTGAGCACTATACCATCAAGGCCGTTGATATTCCGAAATTTTCAGATAAATTTGAAAACCACTTTTTATACGGGGTGATTAATAGCAATTGTGACAAAAAACTGCTTTCAAATATCAAATTAGCTGATCTTTGTTGAGAACTATGCATATGTGTTATTAATAATTTGTTAATTGTTTTTTCGTACGATGATAGCCCATGATGCATATTATTGGTTATGCGAAAATGCTGTCATTGTAACGTTGGTCCTTTGTTCTTTAAAAATGGAGACATGAATATTTCTTTAAGAGGGGAGTAACATTTTTAAACATGTTACTGCCACCCCAAGTGAGTGGGGGCAGGGACGGTGCCAAGTTCCCGAAAGAGGTGATCAAATGAATTACAGCTAGACTGACGGTACGGTGTTTTAGGGGTGGACATCTATGGGGTTGGACACGTACAAGCGTAGTGTAGTAAATACATGCATATACCACAGAGCAAAAAACTGGGTCTTTTTGGAGCAAGAATATTATTCCTGACCACTAACCTCCCAATTTCTAGAAAATATACATTTCAACTCACACCCGACGTAAACCATTAGCTTAAACGCAGTGTCAGATGATTACGAAAACTGATCCCCCCGAAAGCGTGTGTGTGTATTTGTCAGTGTGAGGGACTAGTCTCCCTCCCCTAACAGAGAAAAATTATGCAGTTGTTCTCTTAGATACACTTCCTTCATTTTTTTTTCCATTTTCCTGACTATACGAAGACAAAATTCTTTTCCGTGGCCTTTGTCTACCACAAAGCATAATTAGAGTTTCGTGAAATGTCGCTCGGTCACAATTACCAGAAAAAAAACTCAAGGCCATTATAAAGGAAGCATTTTTTTAATGATCTCTACAAAATTTAATGATCTCTATAAATCTCTTTATCGATCGTAGTTTACAAAAGCAAAGAAGCCCAGGAGACTCTAAAGTGAATACCAACAATATTTTTTTTCAAATTAAGTTCGTCGTTACAGAAGCCTTAAACTAATTATTTCTACGATATCCAGCATCTGCTTTGGCGTGAATCTTTATAAAAAAACAAAATATTTTCGAATAAATCTCAACATTTTTGTATAAAATATTGATTAAACTGGCGGTGTGCACAAAAACAATCAATGTTAAGACAAAAAAAAGACGAAACGGAAAGAAAAAAAAAACACCTGCTTGAAGTAAACTATGGCAAGTTTTTCATTCCCCATTTCATTAATGGTATCACCAGATGATTAATGTTATCAGTAAAATCCTTTTCATGACATAGTCAGATGTTCAAGTAATAGAAATCTAGATAATTCGAATTTACCTTACATTTAGTTATTACCATCAAATGATATTTTGCTATCAAAATTGAATTTCAAAAACAAAACAACACACACACACACGTTCGATATATAATTCATCATATTGATGGTCTAAGACATTCATTAACATATGTGGACAAATGCGCTAAAGATATCCTTCAAATATACACACAAAATTTTCGTTTCATTCAGTGACATGACTAATTATTCGATTTAATGATTTCGTTCGTCCAATTACTTCGAATTAATGATACCCTTATCCAATTAAGTAGAATTAATGATCCATAGGCTACCTAAAATTGCTTCGAAATAATCATGGGGGGTGGGGAGATTTATGATATGTAACGTTATTTGAGCCTATCTCGGCATGCGTGTACCTCGATGGATTGAAAATACAGAAAAACACACTAACTCACCCATACATACAGAACCATTCATAATCTTTGGAAAAAATTACGAGTGCTATCTTAAGAAAATGTACACAAAATGAACTCTTAATTAGATTTCTGATTGGGGAGGGGGAGGGGTGAGGCAGTATAGGTGTAAAATGTAAAAGAGGTTCTTAATTACCGACAGGTTGGTGACCGAAATAGGGGCAACATTTTTCAATGAACGGATTGCAACTACCGTGTCCTTCTTTTCCCCCCCCCCCCCTTTCCATTTCCAGTAATTTGATATCTGAAACAACTACAATTTACTACACTTAGCCTACGAAGGGAAACCGCCATATGCCAGTGACGCGTCTGCCCAACCAGGTTTTTTTGTTCAATCCTTTTATTGCCGCCAGGCAAAGAGACTCAACTGCATGTTAACTCACTTTCCAGATTCAACTGTGGTGGCATGTGTACTTTCGCGTGTACACGTTGCAAATGTGCACGGTCTTCAAATAAATTGCTTTAATGACAACTCTCATTTGAACAACTGGTAATCTAGCGTAACGTGTCTTCATGTTAAACTCTGTATTTCTACTTACGATAGTACGTACGCAGCGCTCCATTTTCGACCGACGCTTTATTGCCGATACTTATTTCATTGAAACAAATTAAAAACGTCATTAATTGTTTGACGTTTGTTTATTATTATTGTAATAATTATTGTTCTTATTTTTGTCGAGGGTGGGGGGGGGGGGGACTGGGGTGGGATTCTCTGTATTCTGTATTTTCTTTATGTCGGTTAAGGTTGTAAGTGATGTACTCTCGGTGAATCTCTTATTTCATATTTGTGAAATTAAAATGCATACATATGCCACGGGTGATTCCCTAAACGAGATGATGATAATTGCGGTGACTAAGCAAAAATTCAAACTGAAATTCAACATTCAAATCGTTAGTAAACGGTGAAGAATTATATAGAATATTGGATCGTCACTTTTTTCGTGACATCTTAATCGTTGTCATGGTGATGATGGGATCGCGCATCTAAACTCCCGTGATTCTTTGTCCTGGTTGCAAATGTTGACTTTTGTATTAAAAAAAATGAAAAATAGAAATGGAGATATCACAGGAGCTAAAAGTCTCTTTGGAGTATATTTCCTGTCAGTATAAAAAATCATACAACATGAGGAAATTGAAATTACCGGTTAGGCTTCAAAGTGAGATGCGTGGTCTTTCTTCTTCTTTTTTTCTTCTATATTAGTTTCACTTAAAATATGGTTGGATCGACCGCCACTTCAGTGGCGCACAATCAGTGACGAATTAGAATTCAGAGGAAGAAGGATTCGGCAGCATGGGGGCAACAGGCGCGCTCTCCATATGGAAAACTTTGAGGCCATTATGATCATTAAATGAAAATTAGGAAGTCCCTCCCACAGAAACATTATATGTGTGAGTCATCCTCAGGCTGCTAAATATGCAGCATTAAGGCTTTTTCATTCATCTTTTATAATAAAGTAACATTTGCAGAACTTTCATTTCAACTATTGTAGACTGTAATCGTGAAATTCTTCACTGTGCCTTTTCATTTATTCATCTTTGGTAAGGTCAAGTTCTCCAAAGTTTACACTCCCCCTTTCTTTTCAGTTGAAGACGGATAGAAGGAAAAAGGTTTGGATTCTGAAGGAACGTTTTTCAGAGTGAAGAAACTGATGAATTGGGAAACTGGAGCTACTAAAGGCTAAGAAATTAGAATCAACACATTTACACACATACCGCATGCCAAATTAGATCAGTCAAAGACCAGTCAGAAGAAAACCCACAGAGAACTTCTAGGTAATTAAGAGGAAGAAATTGACAATTAGTGTATGCAAGCTTTTCCACACTTTGATGAAACCAGCCTAACGGTATTGTAATTGGTGGTTAAAGAGCTTTATGTTCCCCAAATCAAAACATTACGCATGCCCGTCAGCTGATATTTGCCTGTCACGGTACTGCATCTCGTTTATAATGCCTTCAAACAAAACCTTGTATCAGTATTGTCGAATAGAAAACGTCTTTCCAAGGCTGGTACCCTGCATAAAGTATTACAGTATTTTAGTTTTTAAATGAAAATTATGACTGAACAAGAAAGGGCTTGTTGTTTGACATTTGTAGATGTTTCGAATTTCATTTTTTTTTATAAAACAAATGCAATGGAAATAGGGTGATTATCATGATAATTATCTTGAAAGAGATGACAAATACAGTCAAAGTATCGATGTAAAGATTCTGTTTTTTATTCTCTTTCTCTGCCATGGTCGATGAGAGTTCAAAATTGTCTTCATGGGTTGGAGAAAGGGATTGAATTGTTTGGCATTACCATAAGAATTATCCAGTTGGCAAGTAATTCTTTATTTGTTTTTCATGTGGCAACCCTCAATACCATTTTTAATGCCATTCTGTGGTTTTGCATTATGTCCTTCTTTTGTACCTTGCCTCTAATATACTCTGTTAAAGGCCTACTAATGCAATTTCTCACAGTGAAGCATTGTCGTTGCATGTCCATTACCTTTTGGTTATTTAAATAAAATTAGTACTATCTACACTTGAAGATTTTTGTTTTCAAAAAATGTGTTTCCAATTAACACAATATTGCATCCCCAGCCATATCACGATTAAAAGTAAAGTCCAGTCCACCTCCTCTTAAATTTGTAAAGGTTGTCATAGAGTTCTAGTCTCTTTTCTTTCCGATTGATTAAAGAAAAGAAAAGAAACAGCACTGATGACTTGTGGCAATCAACTCCAGCCCGATTTGCATATCTATGTTTTTCTTTCAGCAAAACCATGCTGGGGTTATGGGAATTTGAAGTTATGTGTTTTTAGATTGGCCATTTGGGAGGAGCATGGGGTATGATGTTAGCAGAAGGTTGTATGAACGCTAGTAACATTTTAGCTATGCTGCTCCTTTGTTATTCGTCTGTTGTAGACATGTCAGAATCCTAGGGAGGGGGAGGGGCAGAAGAAAGGGGCAGGCCCATGTGATATGTCAATAGCTTTGACCCCAAAATTCTGGGGATGCAAAACAAAAAAAAAGGTGGAATTAGTAATATGGCAACTGAAACATATCAGCCCTCTTTTTCAACATCTGTTGGTCTATTAACACCTTTCCCCCTTCCTCAACCCCAGTCAACCGCCCCTCCACCGATGCCATCGTCACAGTATGGAAATTGATGTATCAGCCCAGTCTCTTAAAACATATTGAGAACTATGATTTAATTTTTATTGGGCCCAATTCAAATCGCATGTGAAGTCGGACATGATTGTCCCAGTCTGTTCTCTTCATCACCCCAGTCTTCCTTTTCCAACCACTCAATTGATCCTTTGTGACCAATCTTACCAATAATTACCAATAAAATATCAGTTTTACATGATTTGTTTCAGTAAATAAGTGCTTATCATGTATCACCGTTTGACTAACCTACATGCACGTGCGTACAATGTGCGCGAAGTTGGAGGGAAAATGGCGTCAAATAACAAGTTGTCGCAAACCTCTCTATATAGGAACCCTACACAGTCATACACAGTGAAGCGCCCTGCAGATCAACAAGTACAAAATTTAATACGTGTTCGTTGTATGTTGCGTCTCTGCCATTCGCCAGTAGCCGGGTGCCCTGCTCATCTGCTTGTCCTTAGTGAGTTTGTTAATATTAGGGTTCCTCTAACATAGGAACCCTGGATGATATCAAAGCCATCTTCCTACAGGTGGCTTTATCGAAATATAACACTCTATTGGTATACACGGCGTGGATGCAAAGCAGGGGGTGGGGGAGGGTGAGGAATCTTGTTACTACTCCTTTGTTCGGACTATAAATGACGTGCACAGAACAAATGCAGGGCTACTACATGAAGATAATATCAACCACAAGAGAATCACCTTCATCAGCAACTATTAAAGAACAACGACTACTAAAAGCTCAGCATTAAGATCAATCAACCACCCCCCCCCAAAAAAACCCCACCCCCCAAAATCTATATTTTATCAATGTTACATACACGTAAGTAACAACAACACTACATCAGAAACAACATATTAAGGTCAATAATATTCGAACAGGATCTATCGTAACAAGGGGAGTCACAACTGGGAAGGAAGCAACAATAATTCAGCAACTATTAATACACAGTGTAGTAACAACAAAGTCTCGCTGGGGATGTAACATGGCACGACAGAACAACAGCAACAAAACAACAACAACAACATCTGAAGGTAAGAATCAACAATCACAACAATGTGCAACAAAATCACAAGGACAGAAAACAAATACTTGCAAGGACTTGCGTAACAACAGACGAAGAATGGCAGAAGAGAACAACTCAAAAAAAAAAAGTAATAGAAGCTAAAACATCACTGACGTCACTGATGACGAAAAGCATAGACTGCGTTTTCAACCAGATGGATTGAACTATATACGTCAAGTTTTGTAATATTGCATGTATAAAAATTGGTAAGAGTCGTCCGTAATATTTCCATAAACTTGCAAATTAATAATTCAAAACACCTGCCAGCGGAAAGCTCATAAAATATTCATGATTGTGTAACGAACTGCTGTTTTTTATTCCTTTTTGACATACAATGGTACGTTGACTCTGTCACTCTCTCAAGTGCATATTATATATTTATACAGACACATATGAATACATACGTGTGCGTGTCTGTCTGCAAAAAAATATGGTAATTTTCATACTGCTTTTTTTTTCAAAGAATACAGGAGATATGAGGGTAACTTGACTTTTGATGGTAAGCTGAAAGGGCTTTTTGTCTTTTTCTTTACGTGGTTGGATGGACTGAAGGCCAAGTCATGGATGTTTTCGCCAATTGACTCGTCTGCAGAGGCAATTTTGGTGGACGACAAGGAAGTGTAATGTTCATATTAATTTACATAACACTTTACAACGAGTGTCTTTTTTTGTCCGAACTTTTGAATATTTTCACTACCATGTTATAAGCTTGCATCGTGTTCCTTTAAAGTGTTTACGTGTGTAGCCAAAAAGCAAAAATATTGAAATTTCATCTCCAAAACTTTGGTAAGGCTTTTAATTGCACTATTCAGACCATCTGGAAAAATAAATAGGTTTCAGTTGATTAATTCTGTCATATGATTTCAAATTCTTCCAACATAACGACAAAAAGTGTTGAATACGATAATGTAGTGGTTGACAGTTTTCATGCAAGTCAACCGTGTGCTTCTTTGAGCAAGCCAATGGGAAGTATACTAATATTAAAGGGAAATACGGTGTTTGTTTTAGAGAAAATGTCCATATTTTTGTAACCAATGCCTGTGGACGTAGAATGATAGATTATTCAAAATAACGAAGGACAGTAGCCTTCTTTTCAAGAAATAAGCTCCTCGCAGGTAGAAATTCAGTTATTAGTTACTCAACACTAATTTGTTCACCCAAACTTTTCAAAATTCAAATGATGCATCTTCCATGATTACTCATCACATGAATAATGTTTTGAGAAGATGAAGCTTTGGTAGATGTTTATTGATGAGACGGAATGGTTTAACAATGATTAAAGCTATTTTCTCTTTCATGTTATATCGGTGTATTCTAAACGCCCTATTTCCCTCTAAATATTCAGTTAACAACTCAGGATCACTGACGCCGCGGGCAAGGTTGTGTTCAGTTCGTAGGTTATTTGTAAATACAGTGCTTTCTTTCACCAAATGCTACAATTCCCGATACCCCCAAGGAGCGACGACTTGAGTAGTATGTTTTTTGATGCACCAGTGACACCTGTACTGTTGCATATTCATTATGTAGGCGGTTATAGTCACATATGATTTCTGTTTTTTACTGTTTTTGTGCCAACCCCATTGCTTTTCAGAGAAGTTACTGTCATTTTCCTTTATTGAAAGACATAGTCCGTTCATGCACAACCTCGCGTGTACATTTAAGTATAAAGGAAAAGTTAAGATCAAACATAGTCTTATCCACATGGTTTTTCAGTACACTTTGATTCAGTACAATCAATTAGTACAATCACTTAAATATGTCATAGGATACAGATTAAAGGTAGACCCATACTGGTGAGACCCATACTGGCGGGCGCCTTCCCTAAATATTTCTTTCGCACTCTAGAATTTGGGAGTGATAAAAAAAAATTAAAGTAACTTAGGGCGAATAGGTCCAGCCCTGTTTCTTTTGTTCCCAATAGAAATCTGACCTGACTGTGGACCTACAGATAAAGGCAGTCTTTATGGTTGAATGGAGTCACATCGTCATCCTACGTCATACTACTACCTACGCGCTCAATACGCCTGTCTTCGCGTTTCAATGTACTATCAAAGGGAAAATGTTATAACATCGCTAAACGACCTCTTAAAAATGTTCATTGTCAAATATGCTATGATATCTCCTATAAGTACATTTATAAACCATGCTTCCTTAGAAAGCTATCACCATCGTTTATATCCATATGCAAAAATCACATTGCCCGATATATCTTGAAGGTAATGTTTTGAGTGTGTGTGTGTGTGTGTGTGTGTGTGCGTGCGTGTACTGCTTGAAGTTTGCAACTTAAGTTCTGAAAAGTTTTCAAAAATTGGAAGCTAAAAAGTATCATCATAAATACATTTACTTGTAAAGAATAGATGTTATCGAAGATAATTTCCCACACACTTACAAATGAGAAGGAGAAGGACGGAAGGGGGAGGAGGAAGAGAATAAGAAGAAGATGGGGGGATGGGGGCGAGTGGGGGGTGGGGAGGATTAGCTTGGTGGTTAGAGTGTGCGTCTTGCAATTACTAGGTCCCCGGATCACATCCCGGTAGAACCACTTGGAAATTTTCTGGGGACTCAAAATTATTTGTTCTGTGAAGTTGTTAACAGTGGAGCTGAGTGGTCTGTTTGGTGATTTCAATTTGGGTTTCTGTTTTCCTATTCAGCTCTCGTCGGCTTCAGGGTGCTCGGTTCTGCTAATTAATAATTAATTAATTCGGCTAATTCAGCCGGTGTTGATCCACGATCAACATTTTATAGGATCCTCCATGAATCTATGAATACATATATATATATATATATATATATATATATATATATATATATATATATATATATATATAAATATTTATATATATATAAATATATATATATATATATATAAATATTCTCCTTACATGTAGCCATAATAAATATATCATAGAAACATTTAACACTAACCTTTCCTGTTGCCTGTAATCCTTACAGATTCCTCAAGGTTCTCGTTCAAGCACAGAGCCTATTCAGTCTTGAGGACACGATAACATGTAGAGTTAAACATAAAATTTGAAATGTCGATCGTTCCAGAAAACATGCTCTCTCAAAGTGAGGTTAAAAATCGCCTCTTGTCATTGTAACGAGCTCAACTTGCCATCGGTGCTCCGGTATCCGTGATTTTGTTTGTTCAACAAACTGCATGTATGAAAATGTTTAAATCTGAAAGAAAGAGACAAGTCGTTCGTGATGCCACTTAGCCACGAATGTAGAAAAAAATCGTTTATTAATCTTGTAAATTCCACTCAGAGACCATTGGAGTCGATGTATGAGGAAACAGAAACCGAAGTAAAATTCTGTCCGTAAGAAGACAAAAGATGTTGTCTTGACGATGATACAATAAACGAGACTTGCACGATTCCTCGAGATGGTTTGGTATAAAAAAGGAGCGGAAAGAGATGACAAAATGGAGAAAATAAGTAACGAAAGATTAAAGAAATATTAACGACTGGACAGTAAGATGATGCGGTAAAAAAGAGATATAGCTAGAATGAAAAAAAAAGGTTTTGTAGCTTTGTTTGTAACATGTTCTGCAATGTTTGCTATCGTTATACAATGTCTATATGAACCTCTGTAAACAGACGACTAGCCTGGTAAGTCGATAAAATCTTCTCGAAGACGACGTTTCAGTGAAAACTTACGGTTCGCTCAGGATCCATTTAAGAAAGTCGTTGCTAGGTGTTTTGAGACAGTGAGTCGATGTTTGGCTTTGAGTCTGTACGACAGACGCACTTCAGTGTATCCGTGTTCATCTTCTTGTGATGAAGCAGACGAACAAAACCTGTATTTGTTATCACTTACTGGAAAAGATTTCACCGGGACCAATTAAAATGTGAGTATTGTCAACATAATGTACTTGCCGCACACGTATATGATAATACACGTGGACGGTACTTCCCGTTGCTTGGTAACAAATGAGTAACTCATTATTTAGAGTTTGTATCTCAATAATGTCGACAGGAAGTAATTAACCTGGAAAAATGAAGAAGACGAAGAAAAAAAAACGTGTGTTTATGCGCATTGGTGATCTTATTTGGTGAAAACTAACGGACTCGGCCGGTATTCGAACAATACGTGTATGTGCAATTTCATTGGAAAAAGATATCCATTTTTCCTCATTTGATGAATGAAGTTAACTTTGAGAAAAAAAAAAATAAGTTGATTATCAGAATTTCATTTGTCCAGGTGAAATCTTGCTTGTTACCCCTGGGAGATGCATTCACGAAACTTTACAAACTTCCAGCTTATCTTGGGAAGCTGCCGGCAATATAGACGTGCAATAGCAGGGTTCTGCAGTTTTCATCTATAGGTACAGACGAGTTAAAAGTCAAGCAATCTGCTCAGTGCCCATACATGACAATCAGTTTTACAATCATGATTGCAGTGGCTCTTCTCTTACAGGTCGGTTATTACGTAAGTCATGAAGTACTCAAGGTTACATACCACCATAAGATGAAGCACATCCTCGATGATTCGTTAACCCTTGGTCGGGGAAAAGTGCCAAAATCTGTTTTTTTTTCGTCATGTTTTCAGTTATCATCACTATTTTTTTTTACTTGGCTGTATGAAGAGCATTATCCAAGATGTACAGATACTGTAAAAACTATAGGACGATTGGAGGAGATTCGGACTGTTTTAGAAATGTGGAAGTTAAGGTGTCATAGTGGTATTTCGGTCGGAGAGCCTTGTCAAGGGGGCAGAAGTACCAGCTCAAAATCTGAATGGTAGACAAAATGAAACTTCCAACTGCTATGTTTGATCAATCACATGATAGGTAGGGTAATCTCTGAGACGATATACCTTGCATGCCAAGGGACCTTCGAAAGTCGATATTTTAGTGTATAATTCAATGAGAGAGATTAATGGTGGTATATGAAACCCTCAAAATAGGGAATTGTTCAATTGCGCCTCCGAGTTCAGAAAAAACAACACCCGTCGGGGAACTGAAGGATGTGGATTCGATTTAAAGGGTACCGTAGCTGGGTTCATTTAGTAGGATTAACATTTTAACTGTCTCACTTTTTGTGACATCATGCCGTGGAAGACGGCTCCTTTCATTTTTTTAAATATGATTGTAAGCGAACAGGTAATTTCAACTCGGGAGAACTGATAAGGTTTTCCTTCTAAATTTGATTTTTTTCATCCAGGGCTTATTCGAGAGTTTAACTACAAAAACTTCCTACCACCAATTCATTCTGGTTCTTGTACCGTCGGAAAAAAAAAAAAAAAAAACAGGGCAGCGTTCAATACAGAGGACGCTATGCCATAAGTGACAGTAAGTGATGATAGCCGTCCTGCAGAACAATGTCAGTCATGGAACCAGCATTACCAAGAGTATGTACACGTTGTTTTAAATATTAATTATTGCGACAGATTAATAATCGAATTACCAACCGAAGAAACTGAAAATCGATTCATCTAGAGGAACGGCTAATCGTAATCAGAGGGTGAAAATACACCAGTGATGAGGGGACATTTTGAGGTGGCACGAGACGGCACCGGTGTTGAGGAGGCATTTCAAGGCGGTATGATGCGGCACCAGTGTTGCCATGGTTTTCCGTTGCGCCTCATAAGCCCTTTACGCATTGACACCTATTTTCGGTATTTTTTTTTCTCCTGCGGTTCTTGCTGCTGCTGTTACACTGCTTCTTTGGTGAGCTGAAAACCAGCTCATAATTATAGCGGAACCCTCAAGAAAGTCTTCAGCCTGCTTTGTCAAAGGTGAAGTCGAACTACGCTGAACTACTTTCACCTGCGGATTACGATATTGTGAAAAATGGGAACGGGGAGGGGGGGGGGCGGGCTATGAGAAAGCGAGGATTATATGGGAATGTGTAAACGATATTTGAGCGAGGAGAGTCACCAACTTAGTCGGCCGTGCGGAGGGTACCGGAAACTTCTTGGCAGAAAACACCCTGAAGGTCACTGGGAGTGACATTTCAGAACAAATTTTTTTTACTGGGAGTGACATTTCAGAACAAATTTTTTTTAATGTATGCCTCACCCCTACAAAATAAATGTTTTCAAGTAAATTTGTTTTTGGAATAATAATGAGATGGGGTGGGGGGGGGGGAGGGGAGAGTACGCCCCATACCATATCTGCTGTGTAGGTCAGGTCAGCCTGTTGAGACATCTGTATACCGTTTGTGCATATACCGTGTGGTTTAGCTGTCAAAATGGTGTTTGATCAAAGGTCATTAATAATTACCGTAACCATCATGACGGTAAACATTGATAAACTTTGGCAAGCAACATTCCTCGTTCAGAGATGAGAGAGAGAGAGTCATGAAACACGTACTCATGAATATTATGTAATGTGACGTCTGCTGGGGCACTTCTTTTGTCACTACATGTTAAGGAGATACGCTTATGAGCCATTTGGAAAAAGAAAGTAAAAACAAAAAGTTATGTCAGATATATGTCACAACACCCATCCCTCGTTAATATAAAGAGGACGTACTTCACATTGTTGTTAAAGGTTGTGTGACATGAAAATAACATTTTGGAATATTTGCTGTATAAACCATCAAACGATAAAAAAAGCCACAAATTCCACCAAAATCCATCTAATACTGACGATTTTACTGGTAAATTCCACAGTACAGCTGCATCATTAACAAACATTGGCTACGTATGCAAATTTATGACGTCAAGAGAGGGACTCATATATGGTACGTTATCCTTTGTTTCGTTAGCCTTTTATCAAGGACAATTATGAATTGTATATGCCTGGAGGGCTTTTTTGGAGGTATGTGTTTTATTCTTTATAAATACTGATGTCCTTTACCAAAGTGGAAGCCAGTAATTAAGTAATAATAAAGTATTCAGCATTAATTAATAATACAGGCCTTACAAAATAAATACCGACTCTGTACAACTCTCCATGTCATCATATGTGCATTTTCAGCAAAATTTGAACAGCCATATCTCCAAAAACGGTAACAGATAGAAACACAATTCCGACGGATTTTCATTTAAGGTGCCACTCTTCAACTTTTGCGCAAAGCTAGCTCTTTTCTATAGACGCATGTCCCACGATCTTTAAAACTAATTTGCTATATGTCTTGTTAATAGAAAGAATTGAGAAGAAATAAAGTCACCAGAATGTCTATGATATAAGTCATTCTGGACCGTGCTATACCCTTGGGAAGGGTTTTACCATTTTGTCCACATGTAAAACAATGTTTCATTCACTCCATGTGGCCTTGCATGTTACACATGAAAAAAATATCTCCAATTCATCATTTCGACGACTACAGTATCTACTTTTGCGATTAGTTTGATACGTACCGTGAGACTTGTGGATCGTTTGTGAGTTGAGAAAGTATAAACTTGAATGCATCGCGTCCAAGGAAGAGACTTGGATACCCTTACGTCATTCTGTATGCCTGGAATATCTTAAAGGGAAATAGGGCGTTTAGAACACCCCAACATGGCATACAAAGAAATTTTTTTTTTTTTTTTGCCATTGTCAAACCCTCTAATCTCATCAATAAATATGTCTAAAAGCTTTACCCTCTCAAAACATTATGTATGTGATGAGTAACGGAAGATGCATCATTTGAATTTTGGAAAGTTTGGGTGAACAAATTATTGTTCAGCAACAAAATACTGAATATATATGGGTGGGAGACTTATTTCTTGAAAAGAAGGCCGCTGTCCTTCCTTAGTTTCAATGATCTATCATTCTATATCCACAAACACTGGTTTTAAAAATATGATTGTTTCCTGTGAAGCAAACGCCTTATTTCCCTTTCATTTTGGGGTCATTTTACCTGAAGATATAAAGATATCAAAACAGTTCGATGCCCCCTAGATAAATTTCAACCCACCTGCAGTTATACGGATATTCGAAGGTGTCACGAACATAGCCGATGTGCCAGCTTTCCTGCATGGTAGCGTAAATCTCACACAAAACTTTCCAAGAGATTTTATCGACTTCCTTACTTTTAGGACTTTGAACGAGCTTTCCAAAAGAGCCGTTGTTTGTCTGTGATTCCTAATCCATGGAACGCCGAAACATTCCTCCCCCAGTGATCACTTTCAAAACACGTTTAATAAAAGTCCATCAACACCAAGGAGAAGCAGAAGATCAGATTTAAGCCGGGAAGTATAGTGCCCATTATCTCATTTTCAAGTGTATGAATATAAGTGAGGGGAAAAAAATACTCTCAAGGAGGATAAAAATATATATATATATATATGTGGAGTATTACAGCCTCTTGTAGGTTTTAATATTTTCAAATAAACGAATGGCGGAGTCCACGGATCATTTTAAAATTCCGAGCTAGATCCGCGAAATCCAGTCAACTGCGTTAAGTTCGATGGTACTTTTATATGCAATATCGGACCATTATATGCGTAGACAAAATTTCAAACATCAGTGGTCAAACTTCGCTTTAAGCTTTTTTGTAAAGTCCTTGTATTATATTGCTTTTTGTTGTTGTAAATAATTTTTTCATCTAACATACCTTTCGTTGCAACGATATTAGCTTTTCTAGGCTTTAATCGGCTCGCACGATACATCCGAAATAAATAAGTTACATTCTGTCTTAGTCTTCCTGTGGACAGGAAAGATTTTTTTCTTCAGTGATAACAATGTTAGTTCTATGTGTCTGCAGTCCAAGGCGTGTGACTTAAAGGCTGTATTGCATCACCCTAAGCTATAGTTTTACCTCCAGGAAAGCAAAATTTTCAACTGGTTCTAAGTTACATTACTCTTAGATTGCCAGCAAATTCGAAAGATGCAGAGCAGCTCGTATTACACAGCGTACACAGGGATCCATTGTTTTGATTACACGTGTGGAGGAATTTAAGACAGGCTGAGGGAGGGACTAGAGGTAGGTGGTTGGGAGAATTGAAACTGCCTGGGGTGATGAGTTTTTGTCTTTACGCCACTTATCGGGGGGATCATTCAGTTTGAATTTGTATACATTTACAATCTAAGAACTTGTGTGCTTGATTTTTACGCTATAAAATGAATTTAAAAAATCTGACGACGGATTTCATTCTATTTTTCAATTCATTTTTAATAAGCTGTAAATATGGTGGCATATAACATGTGAAATCAATATGTTGAACAGTCCATCAACTTAAGACCCATTTACAAAATTCTTAGTCGTATGAGATTGAAAAATAATAAAATTACGATACCTCTCAAAAAGTAAACAAAATCTTGTACCATCCTTTGATTGTCATGACATCAGAAAATGCTGATAAATGTAAATTGAAAAGTTTCACAATTATATCGAGTCTTCACAGCAGCACAATTAATTTAGCCGTATTGTTGCAGGTTGAGAAGTGGCTCCAATAACACGAACCGAGCTTCACTGACCCCCGAAATGTAGATCAGCCACTGCCGTTCCAGAAAATTATTCACAAATATCTATCTGTCCTTTTTATTGGCAAAGGTCTATGCAAAATAATACGCGATCAAGCAGTTCGGTAGTGGCCGGGTACATGTCAAGTTCCCTTGTGAAAGGAACCTTCAAATCATATAGTCCACAATAAAAATCCGAGTGCTTAGAAATTACGTCCGGTTCCCAGCAATGTGTGCCTGTTCTCGTATCTGCAAGCAATAGTTGACGTAAGCTATGACGTAACGAAAGATGTAACTTAATTCACCACATCGTAATTCCGTTTTAATCAAGCTGCTGTAGAATCACCATTTTCAAGAAAATTCAACCAATCTGTAAACGTCTTCCTCAGGAGGAGAATCTTCAAAGAACTTTTTGCCATTGAAACTCATCTACCGACCGCTTTCTCTCAGGCATCATTATAGGTTAATATTAATATTAATGAATAAAATCATCATAATAGCGGTTGACGGATGAGTCAGTCACCATAAACAGGCGTTTGATGATTGTGGTGTAATCGGCCGCGGTCAAATGAGGGCAAGCGCGTCCCCGACCCCTAGCATCAAAACTCTGATTTTTTTTTCAGAATCAAAGTAACATGTGACCTATTGAAAACCTTGGCGGGGTGTTCCTTTTATGCAGATGGACCGGAAGTTGAAGATGTGGACTGACTGAGGGTTGAACTATGACGTCATTGTTGGCCGTACTCTTATTATTAACCATGCAGATAATCAGGGGGTCGTAGCTATACTCTCTACCATCTGAGAGAGTTGGTCCAGTGAAGTGAGCAAAGATGGACTGATATCTGTGTAAACAACAACAACAATAAAATAACAATAAATAAATAAATAAACAAGTAACGAAGAAGCAATGACAGAGGGATAAATAAAGAAGGGAAAGGGAGAGAGGAATGAAAAAAAAAAAACGAAAAAATTGTTGGTCAGCAATTGGTGAATTTGGCGTACAATTTGCTCATCAGTTGGTCAAAATGGACCATTTCTTTGGTCCGTCCGGCTTTGGGAGGGAAGAAATCTGTCATGTTAAAGTACACACATAGCCCGCTGTCTTTGAAAACATATGTCTAATGCACGCATGTGAATTATTTTGTGGTAGTAACATACATAAATGAAATACGATGACGTAGTTATATGCCCCCCCCCCCCTTCGTGGAAGCTTAATATAAAATGATAATCATGCATTATTCACGCGACTTCATCACTTACTGCACGTATACGTTCTCGCTTTACACAGGCTACGCTGCAGGCATATCTCCCCCATCGAAAGTGTCTAACGCTGACTTGTGACGTCATAATTATTATTTTCTTTGTTGAAACTAAAAGTCATATTGAGCCTAGGGGTATACTTGACCGGTTTCAACTACCACAGCAACAGTGAGCTGGGATTTCACACCTACTTGTGGATACAGCTCTTAATCCCACTTTCCCTAAACCAGGATTCTCGCTAGTTTGTTAAAACAATGAAGAGAGGCAGTAAATATAATTAGTTGCAATTTGGTCCACAGTACAGCTACATATCCCAACATATGATCTTATGATCTAAAAGGCTGGAAAAAAAGCTGACGTAACGTGATTACAACCAGCGGTAGAATTGCATTAATAGAACAGTTTGATTTTAAAAAAAAGAAGAAAAAAAAAAACAAAAACAAAAGCTATTTGCAGTTGCCCAAGTGGGGTTGTTCTTACCTACTTCAACGAACCTATGAAAGACTTCATTCACTCTTTCCCCGAGGTAAACCAAACAAAAAGTAGATTTGGTTAAGACTAGGTCGTGCACTTACAAACTTGTTTTTAACTTCAGTCTCTTTATGGATAATAGGAATTTTTTTTTTTCATTTTTTTTAGGGGGGGGGGGGTGTCGTCTGACCCCTATGAAATGTTTTGTTTTATTGAGTGTAAGATGGAAGAGGAGAATCTCTTTACGTTATACCACCCACGTCTGATAAGACCTTGCTTGAAGTGTGACAAACAAGCGTTTAAAGTAAAGATGATGAACAGTGAATGCAAGGCGTACTGAAAATGAATGAAACATGCGAAGGAAATAGGATCATAAACCGGTAAATATCGATCATTATTAATTTATGATGTTATTAATTAGGCCTACTTATGATGTATTCAGGAAACGGATGTTGACAGGATTATTTATCGATTAAAATTTTCTCGTATGAAACATATGTTGCCCATAAATGTTGCGGGTAAATTTGCAGGTAAAAATAGTCTCACTTCGCTTATTTGGAGAAAACAACCATATGAGTGAATTTTTTTTCTTGTAAAGTTTAATGAACGAAGGCCTCTGGAAAATACCAGTTTGGAGCTCTTGGAGTTATGGACAAGATAATGGCGTCTGTTTGAAGTGAACGATGTGAAAAAATATTTTATTTTATTTAAGATCGTTTTTTTGAAGATCGCCTCAAAGGTACATTTTATTGAAAATTGAGTGTGTTTTTAAAATGAAAATGAATAATTTTCCACTGCATCTATTCCTAAACCCTATATCTTGTTCCTAACTCATGAAATTGCTGTTTGAAGAGAGACTTACCTCCTCAAGAAAGAATTTCGGTTGCCTCAAGGGTACAAAAATGCTGCCTGTATACAGTGACAAATTATTGCAAGAAGTCTTTTTTTAAAAAAAAAAATTGAAGCCCTCATTTAACCTTGAAATTTGACACTAGTAAAAATATAGATTAGGGTATAGATTTACCTTAACATGTATTGTGGAAATTAAGGTCACATGTCCAAAACTATAGCAATTAATGTTCTTCTTAAGACAGACTAGATTATGAAGAAATACAAAATAATACTTCATAGAGTTGTGCGTCTGTTCAAGGTCACGAGTCCCCGATTACGCAATGTACCATTTTGAAACAAACATTTCTCTAAAAATTCATATTTTTCGAACTGGTCGTGCTATTTAGATACGGTTTCTATAAATAAAGAGAAAAATCTTCCATTTCTTGGGTCAATCTCCTCTTTAAATTATTAAAAAAGGGATGTCTGTGAATGAAACGTGAAAATAAATTCCTGAGAGACGGGCCCGATGTCGAAAGACAGACAGACAGAGTGTATCTTCAAGTCCTTTAGCAAAAAAAAAAAAAAATCAAGTGATGTCGACGAAAAAGACACTGCAAAAGACACTCTTGAAAATCTTGCGATCAGGTGTTGTTTTTATCTATGTCATAAATGGCATTTTAACATATCTACTTTTCTTTATTTGGCACAGGGTTAATCACTGACGGCGCCACGGGATGGGGGAAGGGACGAAAAACTCCCACTCACTTTTCAGAGAGGTCATTTTTTGTAATCATCGAAAACTATAGATTTCTGCAGGGGGTGGAGTGAGAAGCTAGAAATTTTAAATTAAATGGGGACAGAAAATCATATTTTCCCTACAAAAAAAGACCCCAAATACTTTTGTCTGTAGCTAATTTCATCCCCCCCCCCCACTTTTTTTTAACCTAGTGCACCTGAGGGAAGTCGGAGTCATTGTGAATGCCTGTTTAGATAAGATTTCTACATGAACTCCAAAATATTGGGCAGGTATGATTTCTTTTTGTATATGAGTAAATAAGCAAAATGTCCCTTACCGGATTCTTGTGTTCTGGTGACAAATTTCAGAGATATTTCATGCTGACTGGCCAGCTTGCCATTGTACGAAAAATGCTATACATAGAAAAAAGGGCAAACAAGGAAACAATGTTAAACTCTTTTCGAAATACGGGATTCACAGTTACTTCATACAGTGCACATTTCCCATCTGATTAAAAAGACAAAAGGAAGAATTAAGAACAATTGGAGGGACTATATAGTAAACACGAGCTGAAAACACTATTTAGTAAAAAATATAAAGAAAATAAATACATAAAGTGTTTTTTCTTTCTTTCTTTTTCCTTTTCACTCGTTTAAACTCACCCTGCTCGCATACAATAACAATGGAGAATATCTACACAGTTGCATATTAAGTTATCGTTTCATATGTGTATCTTTTTAACTTGTTATGTGGTACTTACAGAGACTTCATTCGACTTCCCATTGTACTCGGAGTGATCTGTATCTTCAGTGTCCGCCTGGTGGAGAATATTCTGCAATCTCTCGATGTAATTTATGGCACTTCTCAGAATGGTCACCTTCGGCAACCGTTGTTCCGAATTGACGCAAGTTTTGTTTTTCAGCACCTCGAAAGCCGCGTTGACTTTGCATAGCCGTCGCCTCTCTCTCCGCGTCGCGGCCCGCCGTTTTTCCGCGAGGGTCGTTTTCTTTCTCCGACAGCTAGAACATGCCCAAAGGAAACAGCGACTGTTCGGACAAATCGGGAAACCATCATTCTTAACTCCCCAGACGGGTTTCACCCTTGGCAATGTCTGGTCTCCAGCAACTTTGCTTTCTTTTTTCCGGTTTTCTTCTCCCTGGTTAATATTTTTCTCTCGAAATCCATCCTGACTGCTGGAAAATTTTGCCTGGTCCATTTCCTTTTTTGGCGCACATAAAAAGATTACGAGTCAGCATTCAGATATTCAGAAAATTTCGTGGACTTTCCATTTGACACTCAAATCACACAATTCGCTCATGGTCTTGTTTGCTTTTGTGGTGTAGCGCTGTCTGTTTTCTGCCTAGAGGCTTTGATTCTAACAAACTTTCAGTGTAATGTAAATTTCATGACCCTTTACTCTCTTGGCGAGTCCGAGATGAGGATAGGCCTATTTAGCGACCAAAGTTATATTTTATTCTCGTGGCAGTTAACTCAACTCAGTTTTCATGTTGATTAGCAAACAAGTAGCAAGTAGGAGTGTTCAGAATATTTGAGAATTTATTTAAGAATGAACAATCCCTACATACCAAAGCCAGGTCATAAGAAATTGGACTTATTTTTTATCCAGTTTCACAATTATTGCGGCGCTATGCAGGAAAATTGTGTCAACAGCAATTCAGAAGTCATAAACCACGGGTTGCGGAGTTCTGATCGTGTGCTGTGTTTATATGGTACAGTAAACTAACGGGTCACAACGCCACTGTACCTCGATCAACTGAAGCAGATCAAGTGTTGACGTTGGTGTCTTTATTGCAGCCTCCTATCGGAACTTCTTCAGACATGCAGCTTTTTCCGTATTGATCATGCGCTCGTAGGAATAGTAATTACTTTGATAAAAAAAAAAAAATTCTTTAATGCCAATGAACGCCATATGGGACATGGATAAAATGCCAAAAGGGATCCGCGGTTGGAGTTATTCGAAAGCTCAAAAAATTGAACCTATGCTGAACCTATAACTGAACCTATAACTGAACCTATACCCTTGTGCGTCAGTGGTTTCTCCAAGTGAGCAGTGAAGCATGAAATACCATTTAGTGAACCACAATTGAAAAAGAAAAGGCCATGGATGTTGCTTAATGGGTCAGAAGTTGAGACAGAAAACTCCAACAAACTCAGACAAACCCAGACTCATTATAGGTTACTAAAGAAGGCGTACTGTCATAAAAGAGACATTATGTCGATTTGTCGCCCAGATGATAAAAACATGTATAGAAGTTCGCCAGGCCAGTTTGTAATAGGGATATTACGACGTTAGCCACCACACTTTCGTTAGCCCTATAGTTTTGGATTACGCAGCCACAAGCAATTCTATATTATCGAATTCTGCTACGCACAAGGACAGTTTGGAATGCTTTTCAGATCATTGGCGTGGTGTCAGACAGCAACGAGCAACGCAGGGGGGGGGGGGTGGGGGGTGGGCGTGCATTAACAGTTACTCATGCACCAGCTCGTACTGCGAACGTAATACCATGCAAATGGAGTGGATCCCCACTCAGTCTGCCTACAGAGCGTATGCTATAATTCAGTCACGTATGCCGACGTAACTAATTTTTCTAAATATTCATCCTTTTTTGAGCCAGGTCACCAAACGTTAAGAAAGACTCATCAATGTAGAGACTTTGGATACTAGGTGAGACAAGCTTGCAATTTTTCGCAGGTGTTACGGTGTACACTTTGAAAACGGTACATATACCAGCAACTGCTTGGAAGGTTACAGGGCAACCGTCGCAAATTACCAACAGTATGTAAATTTGATGTCGCATGTTGTCACATATTTCAATAATGTCTAAGTTGGCGTTCAAGAGGTTCGACCAATTATCGACTTCGTATCGTATCGTCATGTCGATAATACCCGCACATCCAGATAAACTTTCTTCTTGTTCTTACTTAGTATCGTAATCAGTAATACGAGACGTCGATGTGAGTTCCCCCCATAGATTTGCAAGGGTTTCATAGCGGAGAGGAAGCGTCCTTCTTGAGTAAGTACATCTGCGTATTTGATATTGATAAAGAGCTCTAGATAATTAAATTTTAAGATAGTTGGCTTAGCTCAGATCGTGGTTAGTACTAAACATTACAATATAGTCCCGTTAGGTAGGTCTAGTTGCACGACATAATGCCGTCCAACAAAGTACAACTACAAGTATGTACAGTGCCCCGAAGTTGGCGCACTTAAGGAATCCATCACCGATATTTTAAATGTCACAAACGAGCCCTTATTTAAAGGAAACGTACCTGAAATGGGTTCATAATCGTGAAATACGTAATTGTGGTTAGATCCAAGAAGGTTAGGCTCACTTCAGTAACGTTGCCACAGTGATACTGTAGCGAGTAAGTTTTGAAGGAAGCGCCAATTTTGGGGGCTCGCCAACTACGGGGTACTGTATATACAACAAGTGGGCTAGCCCCACGTAGTGTTACTACTAGCCTAGGCTATGCCCTATTTACAACTGCAAGTGCAAGGTAGGGCACTCATTCTAGCCCTAACGGTACTCGAAACTTGCCCTATTTCTACTTCCTTACGCCGACTGCAAACATTACTTAACCCTCTATAAGCTATACTATATCACATTGTTCGATGTAGCACTCGCGCTACGTTCAATGCAAGTTTTATGTGTAAAAATCTCGCAAGCACGCACACAGTTCAATGTAATTTTCCCACAGATTTTGTGTTACAATTAAGGTACTAATTTAGAATCCGAACCAATCGGACAAGGTATCAGATAACTAAAAGAGTTTGCATAGCGTCTATGTCTTATTTACCTTTTCTTTTCTTACGCTAGTTTTTTTTTTACCTTTTTTGACATCCGAAATCACCGATTTTTTGTGCAATGACCAACATGTAATAACACCTGTGGAAGAAGTGATAGATTATAGCTGAAAGAGAAGTATAGGTTAGAGGAGGATTCGAACCTAAAATATCATGATAACTGATGCATCATAAGTCTTACGCTTAACCCACTACGCTGCGAGAGCGGTTTTGGTGGTTGAGTGTTCGAAAATGCATACAATTTGCAAACGCGTAATCCAACGTAGTCATATAACAGTATATATACATATTCATATACTATAAATAAGTGTCAATCCCCTAACCCTATCCCCTAACCCTATTCCCTAACCCTATTCCCTAACCCTGAATCATGACGCCTAACCCGATCCCCTGACCTGATCCCCTAGCCCTGTTTACCGACGCTAGTTAGGCAATCCATTCATCATTCACTAGTCAAGGATGGCAGTGGAACGAATCGAACAATCGAATCGAAGCTAGCGAGCACGTTCATATGGTATGGATTCTAAAGTTGCGCCACAATTAATTCAAAGGAAGTATTTCCAGACACTCGTTGTCCGGCGGTGGCTGTTAGTGTTAGACTTCGCTTGTGACCGATTCATTTCACGAGGTAAATAAATTAAGGTCCTTTCAGGCTTTGCCTTTCCTCCTTTTTAAACTGGGGGACTTGTAAATTTGTAATAGTCACTAGTGTTGTTGCAATATGAAATTTTAGCATATCGATATCGCGAGCACTTTTCCCTTAATTGCCAAACGATATCGTGATATCGTCTGAAAATATATGTGCTACACAATACTGCAATATGCACTATGTCAGTGAGTTTTTTTTTCCGAGTTTCAAAGTGGAAAATTCCGTTTTCCACTTCTCAAATTCCGTGTTTTTCTTTTTCAAGTTAGGCATTTCCGTGAATTTGCGTTTCAAACATAAAATGGCATTTGCAACGTGTGAGAGTTGCTCCGCATGTGTACAAAAGCGCATAGAGATATAGGATCCATATACACAGTGTAACGTCAGGATGAAAACTACATTAGCGGAACGAAGGTTCAATCAAAAGAAATCATTCCATATTGCTTCAAAACTTAAATGCTTCACAAAATGTTGCAAATTTCATGTAAACCAAACTTTATTGCACTCCTTTTTAAAGATAAAATGTAGAGAAAGGTCTCATTTGAAAAAGTACAAAAGATCGTCCAAAGCCTTCCGAAAAGTTGTAGTAATTATATCCTAACGTAGTTACATGTATAGGGAATAGCCTAAAAAACCTCAGAGATAACGTGCATATTTCGTCGCCCGTGAACGAACAGCCGAATATTTTTAAGTTAAAAAATTCATCTTATTTAATAAATAGTCAAATGTACTCTACTGTTCTGCAGTCCCAGAAGCTTAAAATATTGAGATTCAAGACTGAATTTGTAGAAAGTTGGCTTCGTTGAGGCAACAGTAGCATTAACGTTAGTAACTAACCCTTCAAGTTTTCGAGAGCTACGCATGCCGTAGTCAGTGCTAGCGCTCATGGGGAATGCTCGGTTGATTCAATCAGGTGTTTAAGCCAGCGGCTTAAACAAAGTTTTACGAAAGTTTCTTTGATATATCGATCGTAAAGTTTATGCAAGAAACTTAAAATTGTAAACCATGTTTATTTCATTAATTTTACTTTTTTTTCTGCCAAAATATGTAATTGCAGAAAGTTTATCAAAACTTGGTAAGTTCCGTGAATTTCCGTCGTTCAAAAGTTCAATTTCCGTTTTTTTTTTTCGCGATCGCGGAAAATCAGTGGTCCTAAATATTTTTTTTTTCACAATATCGTTTAGGTTACTTTACAAACGATATAGGGAGCAAAATCCCCTATCGATATCGTTTGCCGATATCGTAATATCGCAACAACACTAATAGTCACCAAGATTTTTTGTCTTTTGTATGGTTGAACAGAAGATGGAATCAGAAAAAAAATTAGTGTTAGCCAACTTCACACTGTTAGCCTAAGCCTAAGTTGAAACCAAAAGGCTGGAGACCAGCAGCAGCATGACTTGCTTAGTGACTATGACAAGCGGCCCCGTTTTTTTTTAATGTTTTACCTTTACTCGTTTACTGAATGTATATATTCATCGATTACTTGAAGGAATAAATGTGTAGGCAATGTACATCTATGTAGAGTAGCTCGAGAGAGGATAAATGCCTGATCGCACTCTGATACATTGTAAAGTTACCTGAAAACGTGTTGATAGCGAAAACATCAGATCGGATCGGGATCAGAACTGATTGTCCCAAAAAGTTTGGTTTTGCATCTCCACATCTGTGCATCTGCCCATAGGATGATTGGAATGGACTTTCCAAGCAAGTTTTAGAAGGTTCTACTCTACATACAGTATATTAACACATTGTTATAAACTTCCATTTTTCCAATACTTTAATTTTTACATTGAGACATCCACTCAGACGGTACATGGAAAAGTTTTTGCCTAGGCCTGTATCAGTAGATCTGGCTGGCGCCCTCATTTAGGCCTATCTCGGTAGAAATTTTGCATCTGCATGATCATCTGCCATCCACCGAAGAAAAGCTTGGACTGGACCTCCTTCTTAAAATGTTTTTAGACTAACAAAAACTTTGAAATGTTTCAGTTGGGCTCAGTAGCCGAGCATCCACCCATGAAATACTTGCAGTTGACTTTGCAAAATAGAGAAAATTCCCCACTAAAGACGTTCCTATCATGGCTGCTCCACATTCAGATAAACGAGGTGTGTCGTTTTCAAACTTAACAAGCATCCAGTTACTGTAGGTTGTGACTGAGTTTGACTAATGAGTACAAACCAGTGTACAGTACCATAGCACAAATACAAGCTACAGTAATACAGTCCACCTACAGGCTGTAGGCTGTCAGAGACAGACGCATTTGCAAGCACTGTACATAGAAGTAGAAGCAGTGGGGACCATCCATGGACTGTAGTGTAGATAAACAATGCTGCTCTTTTATCGTGCAAAAGCAACATTGGGCCTTGTACGTACAGTACTACAGCATAATTTGAAATTTCCTATATTGCTGACAGTTTTTTTACATTAATTGCCACTTTTATGCAACAATTTAATAATTTGTTAGGTCAGGGTTACAACTAAATATCATAGTCATACTGTACTCATAGACATGATTTGGTATTAGACTTTGGTGTGGTGATACAGAGTACTGTACTTTACAACCTAGTTCAGTGGAAACTAACCTCCCAAGTGGTCCTCATTTTACAGATTTGACCAGCATTTGAACACCCAAACTCACCTCCCATCCCTTTGTAAAACCTGCAATTTGTAGATCTCCATATACTGTACTGTATCTGGAGTCACATAAACACAGCATGGTAACTTCCAACTTTACACACAGATCCACTGCAAATGTTATGGTCAGACACAAAGAAGTATTCTCATGTAAACAGTCCTATGCTTTATGACAGGAACATACACTGTAGGCCAGGTACTGTATGTTGACTGATTTGCTTAAACAGTGCTACAATTTGCATGTAGACATGAAGAGAATTACAAACCTTCGAAAAGGATACCCCTCACCAGGTTGAGGTCCATCAACGGCACAGGTAGCAATGGACCAGCACATCCTGTGTCTCTTCAACTGAGTGCCACGAGGAGGAATGCCTGTAGCATTGCCATAGGGCTACAGTACTTGAAATTGGCCATCAGCATTGATTAATACACAATACTGTATCCCTAGCCTGCAAACTCTGTGCCTGCAAAGTCTGAAAGTTTGGTGTAAAGTTCAGGAGGTACTGTTTTGGCTCTTTGTAGAATGCACCCAGGGATACTGCACGAAAAGGCCATGGCAGTGTGCAAAAACTACAATATTTATCTTAATAAGCAAGTGATTTCAGTGATCAAACATACTGTAGGCCAGTTTCATAACCTTTGTGCTTTATCATCACAAACAATAACATTTTCTTTCATGATTGAATCTCCTTAAGGCAGTACTTGATCAACATTGATGTACAGTACTGCAGTGTCATTCTAACAGTACCTGTAGCAGAACTTTGTGCATATTTTGCTATCATTTTATGGAGCAGTTTGTGTTCATCAGATATATACCAACTTCTGTGATGAAATCAGATCTGTCAGTCTCACAGTGAATTCTTCACACCTTGTTTCTCATGGATTATGATGAAGCATACGCCAAAGGAAACCCATTGAAACTTTTTATGAAATACTGTAACATTTGGTTTCATTTCATAACTTGCAGATGCTCCATGCGCCAGAAAATACTGACCTCTAAAGTTTAAACTTCATCTTCATTTTTACTTTAGATTGCAAAATGGGCAAGAAGAAACAAAGTAAAGATCAGAAGATTGTAAAGTCAGCTGATGAGAGCAAACCAAAGTCTGAAAAATGTAGAACCAAAGAGGAAGTCAAACAGCTGATACAGAAAACATTGGAAGATGCCAAAAAGAATGGTCTCTCTCGCAGTGAAATAAAAAGAGATATCACTAGGGCACTTACCGGTAAGGAAATACCGGTTACCACTTCATCCTCATCGGGCACTTTGCTCACTTCGCTACAAAAGGGATCTTTCTTTGTGCTAATTGGGACACTCGCTGCACTCCTCCTGGCCTTCACCATAGACTTCTCGTCTGAAAACTTTGTTGACTTTCTTCAGTCTCATGAATGCTTGATTCCCTCCAACATTTTTTTGAACGAGATCGGTCGACCCGTCTCCGACTGCAGCATGTGTTATGGCTTGGAGAGTGTTCCCGTGGCAACCAGAATGACCAAGGAAGAATTTTTGCTAAATCACGCTTACAGTGGACGTCCTGTTCTCATCAAGCAGGCAACGTCTAACTGGACAGCGCTGGAGAATTTTGACTTCTACTTCTTCCAAGAGCTTTACGAAAAGTTCCCTGATGCCGCCGAGATGGTGGAGAGCCACTGCAATTTTCTTCGTTACCAGACGGAATTCCTAACCTTCTTGGATTTCTTGAGAATGGACAAGGAGAAAGTCCAGAGATTGGACTGGTATGTCGGTTGGTGAGTATTATTTGCCTCTGTGGAGTTATAAGGGATGTTCAAATGATAAGTTACTGTACTGTATGTTCAAATTTTTGTGGCATTTTTCCGAATCATCGAACATTGGCAACTTTTTTTTTAAAGCGTAGTATTTGAATGGAGCATATTTCAGAATATTGAGATGGGAAAAAAGTGAAATGCATGGTTTACTGTAGAATTCTGAAGCTCAGGGGGAGGTGTTAGAAGGGTAGCATCCTTTGTTGTCAGAGTGGCACAGTACAGCTGGTGCTTGTTTTTAATGGGATATTGTCATTTGCATTTGTTTCAATACATTGATTACTGTAATTGCACTTCTCAGAACCAAGCTGTTGGTGATTAATGGTCAGAAGAAAAAGGTGACACTTGTCTCTCAGAACAAAGGCGTTGGTTCTCTGCAGCTCTTTGAGTACTGTATGTACTTGGAATGTGGTCTTCATCACTTGGCAATTGCATTGGACTTTTTGCCGCTTTGTATGCTGTATATTTCATCCATTTTATATTGTAGTGTACCAACGGACGAAAAGTGACAATCCTTCATTCACCGTTAGATTTCCTGAAAATGAGCAAGGACAGGCTTCAGCGTACTGTACAAATGCCTTCATTCACCGTTAGATTTCCTGAAAATGAGCAAGGACAGGCTTCAGTGTACTGTACAAATGATTGAAAACAAAATGTTTGATGAGTTATTTCACTTTCGATGTTTTCTCTGCAAATTTAGGAGCAATTGTGACAGGAGAGTCATGGAGGAACTACGAAAGCACTATGAACGGCCCACCTTCCTACCAGATGACTCAGTTTCATCTGCCATTGACTGGATTTTTATGGGTGGAGCTGGTCCTGGGGCTGATCTGCATGTAAGCAAAATTTTCAGTTGTAGATTTACAAATGGCTTTTTGAAATGAGGCTGCTTAGCCTTTAAAGGTTCAGTGCGTATCATACAGTAGTACCCACTATGTGGAGCGGGAAGGGGGATTAATGTGTCCTAAACTTAATTTATGTGAATAGGTGCAAATGGTTCATGTATTTTGCATGATCATATTTTCTAGAGTGTTGAGTTTGTCATACTACTGTGCGTCGTATCACTTACAGATACAGCGACTGAGGATGGAGGCAGTATGGTCAGCATGGAAAAATAAAGTAGTTTAAGTAAGGAAAGATACGAAAAATAAAGAAAGAAAGAAATTTCATCAAAAAATGCGGAAATGCTACAGTCATGTAATGCATCACATCCTTGTATCACAGGTCAGGTGATATTGAATAATTGGTACCTCCACGTCCTTTCTCTCTCCTCCCTACGATGATTCATCTTACAGATCGATATGGTGGATGCCGTCTCTTGGCAAGCTCAGATTAAAGGTGGAAAGATCTGGACACTCGTCCCCCCGTACGAATGTGAACATGCCTGCCGAGAACTGAACGTTACGGTAGAGAGAGGGGACATATGTGAGTTGCTCTTAAATTTGTTGAAAACGTATTTCCCTCAAAGTGTTTGATCTCTCTCTCTCTCTGTTTCTACCTGCAAAGTCTGTGCCATGTTCTAAAAACTGTCACCTAGCATTTTGATCTAACACAGTATAAAGTTTTCTATTTTGCATGCTGTTGTTTGGCTTAAGTAAAATACAGTAAATGTTGCACAAATGTTGATTTTGATGACTTTCCTTGACTGACAGTCGTAATCAATCTGTTGTATCTTTTCATGTGATTTGTAGTGTATGCTTCTTTATGTGATACTCTACCCCTTTGAAGGTTAGGAAAAAATATTGATTTGATACGCAAATATTCTCTCAGTCGCCTAATTTCATTTGGAATAATTCTCTGATGTTTTCAAGTTTGAGGATCGTCTTCCAGGTTTGCAAAGTCACTTTTTTTTAGAACATCTCATTTTCCTTTGTTTCAGTCGTCTTAGATACCAACATATGGTTTCACAAAACTCAGATTCTGGAAGGAGAAATGAGCGTCACGATTGGATCGGAATATAACTGACGATGGTTTGCCGCAGTGATCCATTACGATCCTGTCCGGATCTGTGTGGTGTTGGTAATGGGGATGATAATATCAATGATGGGTATTTAAATTGGTGTTACAGTTGGTACAAATCAGGACTCAGGTCCTAAAGTTGGAGTTTGAGTTGCAATGGCAACCCTTTGGTCATCTACCTTTGTTCTTCATCAGTGTTTCACTGAAGACGAACGGGAAAAAGATCACCTTTCGCCAAATCTGAAAGAGAACTACGCGCTCATCTCCCAGGAATTTGAATATGAAAATTGTCTCGACGTTCTCGTCGGCCCTACAAAATTCAGACTCTCCCAGAGAGCATGGCAGTCAATCACCGTTACTTGAAATCAAACAGAACAATGGGAATGATATGAATATTCATATATGCAAAACTGTGGCTTAAACAAAGCTTTCTTGTAGTAGCTATGACATATTCCACAGGAGTTAGACTTTCTCTGACAAATTTGACGATGACAAACTCATATTCCAGCTTTAAAACTTCAGTCGGGGGACGTTCTACTGTTTGGGTCTGATGTGAATGGTTTATACTGCAATGTTTTAATGGATCGCATCGTGGGGCAATCATCGTAATTATTTGCAGATGGTAGGGTATGCATAAAATGGTATGAGGTGAAAAATGTTGAAGTTTTCAGAATCCATGATTTGTTTGCCAGGTTTTATGAACTCCTGTCTTTGGTAATATTTTTTTCTTATTGCTTTCGGTGGTAGTGATTGTGTTTGTGCACGCAGAAGTAGAGGAGCATACGGCGCACACAGAAGAGCTACATTTCCCGCTGTCAGTGCCGTCATGATTACGTCTAATTCGAGGGTTGCAGTTTGTGAAAATCAGTAATGTGGTCCTGACAGCGGATGCCGTCATTCAGATGTGAAAATGAAATTACAGAGCATAAAAACACTCCAGGATAATTCTCAGAAGACATTTCTTACCGATGTCAACATCAGTATGAAGATCCTGCAGTAATTCTCATGTTGTTTATGTCTCAAAGCGAATCTGAACTGTTAAGAAGTGATCACTGACAAAAATGCAATAAAGATTTAGCTTTTGTAAAAGATGGGACGTGTTTCACGACATTCCTTACTCTCATGAGCTTAGGCTGGACTTTTGCTGTTGTTGCCATTTACTCCTGGTTCATTGCACCATTTTAGCAGGGTGTCTGTAGACCTTTGTTCACCGTCTTGCGGTCTTTGCTCTAATAGTAAGATCCGAAGGAGAATTGACCTGCAACAAGTGTCCCTGGAAGTGCTTTGACCATTTGACCTTTGACCTAAAGATTATTTGGCTATTGGGGATTTGTTGGGATAGACTGTATCCAGGTGAAAGAGTGAGAAATTCTATGAGATGTTCATAATAGGATCTGGAAGTGCAGAAAAAAAAAAAAAAAACTACAAAAGATTGGACACAAAATGTTGACTGTCTCATAACATAACAGCTCAACTTACATTGAAAGGACTGAGAATTTTGTGTTGTTTGCAGAGAATTTTACCTGCTGTGTCCGTAGCTGGGCTCCACTCCCAGTGATCATGGCAAACAAATAATTTTTTGAGTCATTGAGAATCCCTTTAGTAGCCCTTTGTGTGTTATGTCTCTCTGACTATTTGATGAAATTGCTCACAAGTTAAAGTACCATTTGATCTTACAGTACTTTTTGTCTATGGCAATCATAATGTAGATAAATGTCCCATGGGGTTGGTGAATTTTCTAGAATTTTGACCACCAAACTCAAGGTACTTTAAGGAATACATGACTGACTATTAAGACAAGTCACACTGACAACACCAAGAAGGCACACAATCTTTTTGTTTAACTTATTGGGGCATTACATCAGCATAACATAATGTTATGAGCGGGGCTTGTGACATTTTCAACCTTTATTTTACGCAACTCATTAGTTCTTTATGATATGCGTATGTTGTTATAACAGTTTTAGTTCTAAGACCGAGGCTGCAAGTTTTATAATGTAACCTTTAATCAGTTTGTATAAAGGTTACCTTAAATTGGTGCTGTTTTGTTCATGTGATAACACTGTTGTCTTGCATTTGAAGGAGAATGTTTGGTAGTGTTGACACCTTCAGAGTGCTTTAAAAAGTCAAAGAGTCTCCCAAGGTATGGTCTGTGGTAATTGAAGTAGTTTGTGGCATTTAACACGTTAAGCAAAGTTGACCACAAAGTTGGGCATTATATAGCATATTTTGAGGGTAGTTATATTTGAAAGAGTTATAAAATACTGGTAGACTTAGAGAAGGGAGTTCCCAATTAACTTGTCAGATGGGCTAGAACACCATCTGAAATAAATTTGTGGACATCTGTCCTGTAGTCATGAGTTGGGTTGATTTTTCAAAATACTGGTTCCTAGTCTTACAGCATTGGTTCCAAGTGTACTTGTCAGATGGGCCAGAACATTATCTGTGATGAATTAGTGGGCCACTGACTACATCCGTGCTTTTTTCATGGAGTGTACCACAGTTTCCAAGTGGAGAAGTACAGTTTGTTGTCATGTTTTGTACCAAAATTTTTTCAAAGCTTGGTGTTCTCAGATGTTGAGTACAGTAGTAGATGGCCATTTTATGTAAAAGAAAAATAATATAAAACATTCACATTAACAATGATTGATGTTTTTTTTCTTAACTGAATATTTTGGGTGGGCCAGATTGGATCATACGGTGGGTTTGATCTGGCCTCCGGACCGCAGGTGGAGAATCTCTGGCTAACAGGCTCAGAAGCTTGTGAAAATAACATAATCATACTATACTGTATGTATCAAACATTCCTTGTAGTCATTTACTCTATAAAGAACAAATGGGAGAGAACAGTGTGACATTTATTGAAAGTAATCAATTAATTTATTTTTCATGAATTATGCCTTGAATTTTACTGACTAAACACTGGTAATTGAATTTTATTGAAAACGTGATTTATTTTAGGATTTTATATGCCAATTTTTGCCAACACATTATGAATTATTTCACTTTGGTGCTTTAATAGTTTTTCTACAGAACAGTTTAAAGTTTATGGTATTGGTATGAATAGTATCTGTCATTTATATTTTGTACGAGAGAAAATAAAAGAAAATCTGCCAGTTTACTTATATATTGGTTTCCGTCTGTAATTTCGCTCTCGTTAATTTATTACTTCTAAGATGCTTGCCAGGCCGTCAACTGGTTGTTGTCATTCCCTGGACTTTTTTGTACCTCATTTCCATGGGCACAGATTCCCCAACCTGATTTGGTACAGCGTCTAAAAGCTGTTATTCCTTTACATTGTGATAATGCTTTGTTGATTCAGTCGCCATTTGATATTATTCAGTGACTGAATGTCCTTACACGATTGGTTACAATTTAAATGGTCACACAAGAGTCAAATTGATTTATTGCGTGTTAAATATGCAGCATGTTGTTGTAAGACATTAGCAACTAGTGTGAAACGTTGTCTCATCCCTGTATGTAGTGTTCAGGGAGGAGGTATTGTACTTACTTGAGCGGTTTAGGTCGCCAAAAATGACACTTAAATGGTAGCCCACCTTACACCCCTTGTAGTATTCAACCAACACTTGGTGGGCCAGTAGCCCATAAGTGGGGGTTCCTCATGGTTTGCAAATGACATGGATTGGGATTATCCACTGGGGTTAGGGGGGTGAGAAGTGGGTCCAAAAGTGTGTGTGTGTGTGTACAACCAAAGTTGTGTCATGATCTCCTATTAGACGGTAAGTCGGACGAACCTCAAACTTGGGTAGGTGCCCGGGTTTAAGGTGTAGTGTCCATTAGAGCAATGACATCAAGGGTCACAGGTCATGAAAATGAAAAAAAAAAATTTTTAGCACTCAATGTGTGAATATCCTAGATGTTATAAAACTAACATATATGGAATTTAGACAATACAGTATGAGCAATTTTTAAAAATATTGATGAGGTCACCAGGTCAAGGTCACATGATTTAAAGTCAAATAGGTAAAAAAGTGTTGTATAGAGATGGTCATTCTTCCCCACCGTACGCAAAAGGTCGTACAAAGTTCAGTCTTCCGGTGTTTACCCCAGATTTATTTAATCTTTTCTTTATTCCCCTCAGACAGTCAGGTTAGACAATACAACACATTAAAAATAGTAAACTTAGACCCTGTTCTCAGAAAGGTTGCGCAATCCTTTCGTGATTGGTAGATCACGGATGGAAACCGCCTCATCCAATTACGTAGGTCAACCATTTGACCTGTGATTGGTCAGTGTCAGCAGTCTATCCCGTGATCCTTAGCAGTTCGGCGTGGGTTAATCCATCGACCTCGCCACGCCGCTGACACTGGCTCTCTGGACATCCATCCGCAATCATCGTCTGTCTCTCTGTACACTATGTAGGCCTTCGTCATCTTATCTCTCCGTCGGTTTCTCTCTCTCCTTCATCATCCTCATCTTGATTTTGCTTGATTTTTGTTGCCAGTCGAATCATCAATAAATGGAACTGTAATCGCTAAATTCCTGTTCCGACGTCTCTCTCGCTTTGTACGTGTTACTCCGCTAAACATCCGTCGCTGGGGCAGTCATATCACGACTGTGAACCCCTAAAACCCCCCATATTCTACAAAAGCTCTAAAAATTGTCACGACCTCCTACGAGACGGTAAGTCGGATAAACTTCAAACTTGGTGGGTGGTTGCTGGGGTATGTCGTATAGTGTCTGACCGATGACGCCATATGTCAAAGGTCACGAAAACGAAAAACACATTTTTAGCATTATTTCAGAGTGATAAAACTACCATATAAAGAAAGTGGACAGTACGAGAATTTTTAAAAATGTTGATGATATCACCAGGTCAAAGGTCACATGAGTAAAGGTCAAATTGGCAAAATTGCTCTAAAAAGTGTGTCACAATCTCCTAAACGGTACGTTGGATAAACTCAAAACTTGGTGGGTGGGTTTCCGGGTATGTTGTTATTTTGTTAAGTGTCCAGCAAACTGATATGACATCATAGCTTGAAGGTCAAGGGTCACAGGTCATGAAAACAAAAACAAGTTAAGCATTTTCTCTAGTGTGAATATTCTAAGAGTTGTAAAACTACCATATATAGACAGTAAAGGATTTTTAAGTACTGATGACGTCAAGAGGTCAAAGATCACGTGGTTAAAGGTCAAAACGGCAGAAATGCTCTGAAAAAGTGTGGCTGTCTCCTCCTGGACTATACGTTGGATAAACTTCAAACTTGGTGGGTGGAGCGGTGCATGGATGTGCGATGTAGTGTCCGCCCGAGTGTTGAAATCACTGGTCAAAGGCAAAGATCATCATTACTGTAATGCATAATACAGTGTTAGGTGGTGGTAGTACATTGTGTCAATATAACTTTTACACATTTGCCTTTGCATGAATGTGACACGGTATTTCAACCTATACAACCGGTTCTGGGCTGAGTGTTAACGCCTGGTACTTGTAATGTCATTTCTCGTGCGTTATATGATACCTTCACTCAGTATATGTTTACAAAGTAGGGCCTATACAAACATAGATCTTCTTCACAATTTGCAGAAAATATTGACCCAGCATGATAGCGCTTGCAGGTATTTCTGCCTTTCGATGCTTACGCTGTGTATTGCAGTACTATATCATTAAGTAACTTGAATATTCAGCACTTCTATATCCACAACAAGCAATCTTAATCACTGATGAAATATACAGCTCACCGTACTTCGGGAGAGTGAGTATGCAAAACGATAGGGATGAGATTTGCAACTGCGTGGATTGCCTACTTTTTTCTGAAAGGAGGCTCCTGATATTTTGTTCTGCGATATTGTCATTCTGCTATATTGGGCTCGCCATACGAATACGCTTGCATTTGATAACCCGCTGAAAAATTGAAACCCAGATCAGGCCTGGTGGATGAATTGAAGTCTGAAGAAATCTTTCACTGGCAATATAAGGGGTTCTTGACTAAAAAAAGAGTATATTTTTCAGTCCAGACACTTCAAACCCCACACAAAAATAATGTTCAAAGCTCAAGATACTCCTGTTTGAGCACACACATACCTAAAGAAAGTATTATAGTTACCTAGAGACCTCCAAAATGTTATGAAACACCAGAAAATTACTGCAATAAGTCTTCGTTGTGTCTTTGAAATTAAAAAAATGCTTATTGAACCTTAAATTTGATACTAGTGAAAAATTTAGATTTGGTTTTATCGTTCTGTTTGCCTTAAAATGTCAACGGTCGTGAAAATTCAGGTCACATCTCTTAAAAACTCGTGTTCTGTTCTTTTCAGACAGTGAATATTGTTAAAGTAATGGGTGGGATACGCAAGTAATTGTCTGTGTCATATCACAGGTATTCCATTATGCACTGTACTATTTTGAAATAGATATTTCTTTAAAAAAAATACATAACCTGCAATGTTTCAAACAGAACATGCTGTTAAAAGTTGTTTCCAAAAATAATAGGAAGGAAATAGCATCCATCTACTTCAGTGGCCAATTCCTTTAGTGTAATCTAAGGTTTGAATCGAAGTTACATATTGACATATATATTCTAGTCCAGGATTCATCAATTAAATTTGATGAAGTGCCACATGACGAAATTATTTTGGTGTAATGCAGGATTGCGACCCTGGGGGAGGGGCAGGGGAATTCCTCCGTCCCGTTCTACACCTTTAATTTTTTTTGTATTTCAGAAGTGGCTTAGATGCAAAATAGTACAAAGTTTGTTGACATTTTCAAGCAATATCTCTACAAAATGACCATTTTTGTTGATAATATATCTCTTTTTTTTTTTGACATTCCACTTTCAAAAGATTTTATCTTCAAAACAGTAGTCCTTTTTTGACATTCTTTTATGAATTTTTAATTTTTTTTTTGACACTGCAAATCTGTGTACGTATTCGAATTGTCCGATAGCATTTTTGATCTGACACTGTAGTCGTGACTAAGATTCGATACAAAGAATCGAGTATACTAACTTTTTCACCTTTTTGGCAAGCCTCAAGTTTCGACAACGACATTCGGCATTTTTGTTTTTTATGCATATTAAATTAGATGAAAATAGTTGAGTGGACTAGTTGTAAAGTAGGCTAAGTTATGTTATATCCCTCGAAGAAACTGATGGACAATTGCAAAGTCCTTTCGATCTTTATTTATCTGTAGTATGAACTCTGCTGCGCGTCATTACAACCGAAGCATCGACAAAATTATCAAAGCGAAATTTGTTCAATTTATCAAATCGTTGCTTTAGAATTCCATTTCGTAGTCTCAAGAAACAGCAGGTCCTTGTACTTGCGGTTTTTTTTCTTTATTTGTCACGCTAGGTAGAACGATTTGCCTCTCATCCCAAAACTTTATCCGAATAAAAATAATTATGCATATGTTCAGTACATCAAGGAAACTCAAAGTTACACTCGAGCCTACAGATTATTCTATTATTTTATACAGATTTTCACTAATAACAATTAAAGATGCCATTGCATGCTCCTTAACAAGATAACGCAATTGGCAACACAAAGTTTAACGTTTATCAGTGACAACAAACTTTAAAATCTTTCTCACTTCTAGTAATGTCTTTTATTGTTTCAAGACGGACTATTTTTTCCACCAGCATTCGACAACAGTAACAGAATTTTGTTTGGGGGATACATTGACTGTCCTGACAAAAGGTGCATGAGTTTAGATACTACCGCTGGGCCACCACTATCTACCACCATATCGTACCGTCTGCACACCTGCACGTGGTCAAGGTCCACGTGGGGGCCGTCTCAAAGTCCTTATACAATCTACATAGCTTACACTAATAAATCTCAAATTCTGACTTTTTTCGCATTTAAAGTAGCAGAGATGTACCCCCTTCTCTATTGACTTACCGGTACACACTAGAATGGCAAAAGTAAGTTGGTTCTCTGAAGTCATGCAGAAGTTTTCACTCATTTGAAAGCTGACACATTGGCCATTCATGGCACTTTAAATTTTCCGTACATTAGCCGAGGTTACATATTTAGCTAGAGACCTTCAATGTTGCGTAAATTTCAATATTAAAAAAAAACAAAAAAAAAAACAATACCTACGTACATGACGGATAAAAAAAAAAAAACACTTTTACAGACATTGGCAACTTTTTCATACATTTTCACTTAATAATTTTCTTCTTGAGACACTGCTTTTTATGTCATACAGTATAATTTGCTCAACAACAAATTCCTTGTTTATCCTGTACACTTATCTCTAGTATAGAACGGCACAAGTCGCGTACGCATCGTTTGTCCGTCGGGTCACTCGAGAAAGGATGCAGCGTTGTTTGTCGGTAAGCGACGCTAAGACTCATGTATCGTTGTTGTTTAACTTTCTTTGGAATGCATCGTAAGTGTTAGGCAAATTTAATCCACGATACAACTGCCCCTCCCCTTCCTTTTTTTCTGAGATAATACAGTTTGACCGTTTAGTCCAACAAAAGTTACTCCCTGTGGTCGGTCGACACTCTTGGATGGCAGGAATAAAACGCAAACATTTGACTAAAAAGTTACAAGCAGCGTATATATTGTGTTAAACAATTAATGAATCTCCAAGAGCAAATGAGAAACCCGTTCTCATCCCTGCAGCGACAAAAAAAAAAAAAAAAAAATATGCATATATATTCATCCCAGGCTGGTTAACAACTTGTCAGTCCCCAAAATTTCGTCATTTCATTTTACATAGAAAGACAATTGTTTTGCACTTTTCTTGTATTGACATTCTTCGTTGTGTTTTTCTACTCCGCTTCCTTCTTCACTTGCATTTCAACACTCGATTTGCTGTTTGCACTTAGCATTTCATGTTCGTTTCATAAGTCACCTTTTTTTTCTTATGTGAACTTCCATTCTTTGGTTTGTTATATATACCCACTCATTACATTTCATTTTCTTAGTATAAATCATTGCAAAGAAAACTCTTATTTTTAGGGCTTTTTTGTAGAACGAAATCAGTGTTGTGTACTTCTTTTTCTTTGTGTGCATTGTACGGTTTCCTTTTATAGGAAAGTGTAACAAATCTTTATTTCTCCACTGACTGCTTTTCACGAGATGCGTTTTTTTTTTTTGCTTTATCTCATTCTCTATCTTCAAACGAAGTGGTAGCACATACATATGTCCGTCGCCGAGCATCTTCATTATATTGTCAGAAGTGTACACAGGTCCACCGTGCCATAGCTTAAATTTTGGCCTACAATAGTGACATTTCGATGGAATTTTGAAAATGTTTATGTTAGCATGTTCAACGTTGCTGTTTCTTGCCTGTTTTTTCCTTCTTCTGTTTTTTTTTGTGTTTCAGTAATGTAGTTAGAGTCAAAGAATGCTACAAGCCGTCTGACATCCTCCGGTAAATAAAAGAGTGAATGAATATAGCGAAGTAATTCAAGAAACTTTAAAGTCCATTGATGGCATTTCTTTCATTCTCTAAACTCTCACGCTTTCTCTCGTCATGATTTGTTACAACTTTTGTCAGCCCTATAGAACGTCCGCCGCATTGTCTGTTTCATAATACGTCATTGTTTAGAACGCGCCATGTGAAAAAGATTTTTTTTGCTCGTTCTAAATGTGCTGCAGAGGTACCAAAAACCGGCGATGCTTTATTTGCATTTTGAGTAGGAATGTTACATGTGGCGAATTGTGGCGACTACCGTTTGCATAATTAGGTTGTTAATGTTGGTCAACTTGGTGAATAATATAATACAAAATGATAGAGCGAGCAATCCAGAGAGTTGGAGAGATATTAAAAACTGTCCCCTCATTCTCAGGGTCATGGGCCAACGAGACGATGATGATCTATCTCTATGTATGCAACCGTATGATCAAAAGAATTTTTTTGGGGGGTCTCGAATGTAGGCCTATTCTCTTTGTTCATACTAAAAAGAAGTAAAAGTAAATTTTAGCAAGAGAGACACGCCTCATTTGAGGCCATGGTTTCACTGAACGTTGAACGTCAACTCACACCGGTCGAAGCTAATCGACCCGTCGCAATGACGGGAGCCCTCAATTGCAAGTCAGCTGGCCCACTTCTGGCACCGAACTCGGGCCGGCTCATCAACGAGCTCTCTCGAAAGCTTTTGCGGCGCTGAGAGAGGAATTGTGACCATAGACCATATGCATCACTACCTTAGCGAAGTCATTGTGGGCATAACAATATGCATGCGCAGAGCGCACCGACGCTTACCTCAATTGCTTTCTCGGCACGAATTTACATGGAAAATCTACAACGCAGATAAGCGATCTGGTGTATTGCCGACGCTTCGCCAGCGTGATTAACCGCAACATCAGCCTGACTTTTTTTCCGCGACAAGTTAATACTTGATGTGATGGTCAAGTGAACTGAAAGCCGTCCTTCATGGTCAAACAACAACAATTGGGCTATTGATGATGACATCATTAGGTGGTAATCGTCGATAAAATCAGCAACGCCTCTTCATGAAACGCATGGACAAGTGGGCAAAAAACAGTAGCCAGCTGGGCTATGCGCCGTTGCTTTCACCCAACGTACCAGAGCTTCACTAGGTGTAACGTCTGTTTTTCGACGTGTTTTGTTTGCAGACTAAATAACGCTATTATAGAGATTCCACCAACAATTCACTGCGAGTATTGAAAAAAACAGAATAAATACGATAATCGGTCACAGTTGGTCAAACACACATGCGCATATCGGACACATTAAAAATACATTTTGCTATGTATTTCCTTCCACATTCAGTTAGTTATGTCGACTGAATGTCTGCGCAACATAATTACTTCCGTTCGGCAGACGGTTTTCCTCCCTTTGTTTCACAAGTTTTCGTGAACATCTCCAAAAGTTATCCAAATAGTCTAGCTCTCACACATCTATGCCTGAATATCTTGGATATATACAGTACATAACCAAAACCGCAGCCTGTAGATATCCAGCCTCTGCTGAGTGTGTACCATGGAAATAGACTCGCACTATACATTTCTATGGGTAATACATGCATGGCTTAGTTAACGGCGTAATCACTTTCAGAGCAAATCCTCACCGTCACGGTCCACGTCCTGACGGCTGCAATGTCCTTCTAAAATCTAAATCTGTCAATACTTCTCAATTTCAAATTTTCACCTTTTTTCTTTTTACATTTAAGGTAGCATACTCCTTTTCCATTGATTAACACACTAAATGGCAAAAAGGAATGTGGCCCCTAAAGCCTCGCAGAAGTTTTCAACAGATATAGGCCACCACTCCTTAGAAAGCTGACGACACATTGACCATTCATGCGCACTTTCAGTTTACCGTACTTTTCCTCAGGTACGGTTACCTATCTAAATATGAATATTTATTATATCTGAGCTGAACATCATGTAAGATCGAGATCCACCACAGTGGTGAGGATTTGTTGCTTTCATGGAACTTTATCATGCATGATATTATGTGGGAATTTGCGCTGATGTCGACGGCTTGCCATGCTTACTGCACTGTGCCGTATATGCTTACACTGGACAGGCATTATCTGAATGTAGTATACGTAGTCAAAGCAACGCGTCATCTCCAACTTTGCAGACGATTGGAATTTGTTGCAACTTGCATACGTTACTTCAAGTTCATCCTTACTTTCTGTGATATGCTGAGTTTAAATGGCAGAAAATGGACTTCCATTACAATATTTGTATTTTGTTAATTATGTTGTTTGAAGAATGCTCACAGTAGGATCCACCGAATCTCATGGTAACTTGCAAGGAACGAAAATTAGTGGAAATACAGTATGGTATGAGTATTAGTAGTACTGTAGGACCTAACTGGCTACTTTCACTAACTTAGGCTAACCGAGAACTGTACGGGAAGTTAAATTATATCGTAACTTGTACACCGAGAGTCACACATCCCCTAGAACTTTGGCGCACCCCAAGCCATTGCTGAAACCGTATTACTTCAGAAAACCAAACCTATTTCATTGAAAGCAGAATGACATAGTTATTAATACTTATGTCGCTGATGAAGCCTGTCACATTTGTAAGTTCATGTTCTTTATATGGTTTCTCCACACTTGCATGGGCTTCATATCCTAATTTGATATGTCACATCAACAAAACAACCCAGAATAAACCTCAAAATACCACCATGTCTCTAAAATGATGATCGACCTGCTGTACATATAAGTTTACATGATACATAGGCCTATGTAGCGCCTAGTACAGTAGGTGTACCTTAACTGGATAGAAGAGACAATATTTTTTATCGTCTTTTGACATTATTAGGCCTAGGTAATTATTTGATAATAAGCAGTATTTTGATAGATCTTATTCTGACGTGATGGACTCAAGGTTTCATCATAAGCCTAGTGTTATGTACGGCCACGTCAAATTCAAGACCTGCAGTATTTCCAAGTAATTTCTCATTTTTAACATCATGCAAAAGGTATTACAGTAGAATGATAAAGACAAATTCATGAATACTTCTGTAAAGTTAAATATATATATTGTAATAATGTTTTCATATTTTTAGGATTAAAATGTTTGTTAGGTGATCGACTCATATAGTACCCCCATGCTATACAGTACTGTACCTCATGGCCTTTACTACTCTGCCATTTGACTTTGCTTATGAGTCCACCAAAGTTGCAATGTGTATATAGAAGTACAGTATTCTAAGAGCAGAAATTTTGGGTTCAACTTCAAGTTGCTCTCAGTCTCACTTTAAAAATGAGAAGGACAGCACAGAAATTATTTTCACATCATTACATTTGTGAGATACAGTACTGCTTGTAGCTAGTTGTACTAAAACCCCATCTAAATGAATGTTCTGGATTTTTACCTACTTCATAATCGTCAATCAAATCCTTAGGTGTGTCATTCTACTGAAGATGCAGCCATGCTACTGTCAACGTTACTTCTGTACATATTTGGCTTACTGTAACTTACACAAATGTGGGCCCTGTAGGCCTAATTGTAATGTGTAGGCCTAATTGCTGTAATCAGTGAAGTTTTATTATCATTTTCATCTGATATAGTCCAAGGTACAACCAAAGTGTATTTGGTCGTCCTCTTCGAAATCAAGTTGTCCTGCATGCCGAAAGTCATATGTCATGATTTGCAGTAGGTATCCTAGCCTATGTCCAAGTTGGTGTATAGTGCTGTAGGCCTATATACACCAGACTTTGCACACTGTCAAACTTCGCATACCCCAGTGAAAAATAAGCCCAGAAATGCAATGGCCTAAGCAGCCTGACAGAGGTGTGACTAGCATACCTTGAAATGACTTGAAGGAAAGCTGACACACTGTTTATTTAATCGCCTTTGCCTGATTAATCAACTTTACGTTACTTCATGTGCACAGGAGGGGTAAAGGACACAGTGAGCTAGGCCTAGCCCTTGAACAGGGCTGTGCATTTCAGTACATTACATGGTCTAAACTAATGACACTCCACATCACAACCCTTGCACCGCAAACACAAATTTTTAGTCCATTAGCTGAAGCTCGCCAGAGTCGTCCACTCTCACGTTCACACAGTTATGTTTTCTTTTCAAACTTTACACAAACGATCTTTGTTACCTCATTCACCTTTCTGCATAAGCATTTTACCAAAATATGAGGAGGAAATGGATGAATTTTGACTCGAAAAACTGATTGTAACACTATATCATATTTGCAAGTCTTCTTGTGAGTGAATTATTGCTGAATTTTCCTGTTTTGTGCTGTGAATGGTCACCAAAAACAATTTTATGAGTAATCTGATAGTTAGATGTACTTGCATATCATTTAGTTGTAGTGAAAGTACTGCATGAATCATTTTTGCTGAATTAGGGCATCATGTTCTTCCAGCAAAGCTTACTGTACATAGATAGGTCCAAAATTTGTGTTTGTGGCACAAGGGCTGTGGCATGGAGTGTAGCATACTGCACAGTCCTGTTCAAGGGCTCTCTAGGCGTAAAGCATCCTATTCTCAGTTGTTGCCTTATGTTACAAATTTCCAAATCATGATTTTGATCATTCAATGGAATTGTTCCGGACCAGTTTTTGTTGCTAGCTTGTTCACAAGTAGTTGTTGTAGGTTTATGCTTGGAATATGTTGAAAAGGACACATAATGAATATTCATGCATGTTAGTGAGGGGCCCAAAGTTTGGCAGATTTGCATTGTATTGTCAACTCAAGAAAAGGTTGGTTAACAATACATTACAGATTTCGAGGTACAATTCCTACCAGATTGGGTCAAATTATTAATAAAATGAAACTTCAGACTTGCAAAAAAAAAAAGGTTATCAGGTTTACATAGGGACTTTGAACCTCCAGCAGCTAGAAATGGCAAGGTCTTTACACAACTCATTTTTGATTGGCTCATGTTGCTGGCAGGGAGATAAAATTGAAGTGCGTTTGAAATATCCTATGTGTCATGCCTAATATTTAAGTTATATGAAAGTAAGCTTTCTGTAATGTACATAATTTGGAAAATTTGAAACAAAAAAAAAATCACAAACATCAACTATTCAGCTTGAAAATGATACCATATGTAGATTGTTCCAGTAAAGTTCGAAAAGTGCTTTCATGGGATATAATAGCTTGTACAGTACAGTACCTGCTCTACGTCAGTTCAGTGGTGCTTTCATAGTTACAGCCCCCCTTTGTTCCAACACTCCTTTGCTCTGACACCCCTTTGTTTGACACTCCCACCATATGCTACTGCACATTCATTACGTCGGACATCATTTTGGGGCCCGACTACCGCGTGATGCTTGGCCTGTTAATGATACATCGACTATCATGTTATGCCAGGACCTACAGAACTTTAGGTTTCAACACTTGGTTTGTGACTGATGTGTTGAAATATAACAGATTTCTATGAACAACATGAAATGGTATATGTTGTGTACGTGTTAATTTGTAAATTGTGTGCTATTGGCTAGAGAGCTTGTTAGATAGTGATACCATTGGTTTTGGGGCCAAACACTGCTCTTTGTCCATGGGACTCCGAAGATCTGCTCTCGGAATGCAGGTATGTCAAAATGTAGGTGTGATGGAACATAGGGGTGCCGGAATATAGGGCATTCAGTTGTTAAAGGTGTCTGCAACTACAATGTGTACTGTCAGTCTGCGTTTAGTGTAAAAACTTTGACGTGAAAATCTTTGGTATGAAAATTGAACTGTTACTGGGGCACTGTATGTCTGCAATTTGCTACAGATTGTCAAATTTTGGTATACAGGTATAGAGGGGGAAAAGAAAAATATATATACCACAACTATTGATGGAAATAACTCATTTTCTGATGCTGAAAAACTTCCTTGAGTGCTTGGCATGTCTACGGTCATGTATAAAAGCAAACCTGACCTACTATCCTTCCAAGGGTGTTTGCATTGCATCATCTTGTCTCTGTCAAGAAGTAAGTGGTCTCTCAAAGCCTTCACTGCCCTTATTGTTTGCTTTACCCTGCAGAGAATGGCAACAGTTCCAACAACAAAGCCGACAGCCTGTGTCGTTCACTATGAGACGTGCAGCGATGACGACACTGGTGGTGCTAAATTCAGAGATCTCTGGATGCACAGGCAGCTCATGGATGCAGTGAGGAAAGAAAGGAATTTCTTAAATGGCCACAACCTCAGTCAAAGTTGGGATGAGAGGTTAACAACTCCAGTAAGTGTGGAAATGAAAGGTTGCACAGGTTGTTTTTAATTTATAGGGAAGTACAGTAGCTTATTTTTGGTCGTAATCTTATCGAACATTCACTGAATCTGACTGTGATACAGGGTTGTGAGGCCTACAGTAACTCTGTGAGTAGCATCAGATATCAATATTGGGCACCTAGCAAGCGCTGCAGTTTGGGTTGGGGGCCCTGGGATCAAAACAAGGACTTGCAGATGACCACTTGCAGATTTCATTAGTGTGACCATAAGGGTTGGGCGGTTCCAGGAAAATCAGCGCTCAGAGTTCCGAGATTACTCCAAGTAGCGGGATTGACCACCGTGACGTGTTCAACGTGCTAGCAACAAGAGGTTCTGTGCCTTGTTGAATGTGATAAAAACAACAGGTTTTGTATACCTATATACTGTGGTAGTAATGCAGTAACTTGCATTCATGTCTTCATGTAAAGTCATTGACAAAAAATATCAAAGGATGAGGTAAAAAGTTTCGTTCAATTGTGCAGCTTCAGCAGGGTTTAAGAGCAGCTGTGTACAGCAACTAAATCAGCCACGAACTTTTTTGCCGATGTGATCATGTGTCAACATACCCAGTCGCCATTTGCGCCATAGCAATTCTTAAGTCAGGTGATCTGATTACTGTACATTACTTACAATTATTTCATCACACAAAATCGTTGAAAACTTGTCTTGTTTTGTTGCTCTTCCTCCAGAAATACAAATTCGCTGTCATTGCCAATTACTATACACAAACAATGTAACTTTCATGATACAAGCACACAAATGTATGTGCATTGTATAGTACTATTGTTGGAAGTGAGCAAGTCACTGTACTATTTCAATAGGAAATTTTCACCTGTTGATCATCTCCTCAGTTCCAAGCTGAGCAAGCTGTCTATGCCCCGCCCTAAAGACCGCAATGTCAAATGACTGACAGCTTTGAAGTGAAAGATATTGTGCACAAGTTTGTAGATCTATTCGTAGACTTTGCTACCCATGATTTTTGACAGCCAATCATGAGTTTAAAATGCAAGTGGCAGGCAGAACTTACGCTCATAATGCAAGGCAGGAACGTTGCTTATAATCATGAATCGTGGAAATTCCCAATCCTGCTTATGTCCTGATGTGAATGAAATTTTCATTATTAATGGCGTCAGTTCAGTGATGTAAAAGTGTCCCTGTTTGCCGCAATTCATAGCATAATTAGTGTGGGAAATCTTCTCTTCCACCGAGTGTGCCTGCCTACCTATTGCTGTAGACAGGGCTGTAACTTTGGTATTTTAAATGCCAAAATAGGCAAATTTGGCTTGTTTCTTTACCTTTGTGGGTTGGTAAAAATTAAAAGTGCACACATTTTGGCATTTTTTGTTGCATAATTGATATAGCAATAAAACACCCGCTTTATCACAAAATTTCAAGAATTTTTCTTTCTGATTTAGTAGTCACCCGAGTGGGACGTTAACAGGTTTACAATTTACTCTCCACTTGTATGTAGCAACATAGATTGAGTATGTAATGATGTATACGGTATTGCTATGCGTTGAAAACGTCACCAAGTGTTACACTGTACAAAAATACAGGGTTAAGTTTCCTAAAGTAGGAGCTAGTTTTGCATGGTGTTTTTTTGTGTGATTTGGCTGGAAATTTGGCTGGTTACCTCACAAACAAACTGGAAAACTTTTTCTGTTCCCAAGCAACCTGATTTCCACAAAGTTAGGTCCACGTAACATGTTTGAGCATCTATATCCTACAATAGTAAATATCATTATATGTATTATCAACGGCAACTCGTGGTCACGATCCATGTCAAGGTAATAAAAAAATGTCTTGAATAAGACGAAGGGCAGCTGCAGAAAAAAAAACAGCTTATCTTTGTTGTTGTTTTGGTGTTTTTTGTTGTTTCATTATCCCTATTAATTGATACAGACTCAGTAATAACCAGCAAACTAAGGATGGGGTTTGCTGATACGTAGGAACTTGAGCAAAGGTTTTCAAACCAACACGTTCAACGATAGAGGGAAAAAACGCACATGGCAAAAGCAGTGATGAGTGGGGATCGAACCTGTGACATCAAACATCACAAAGATGCTGGAGTAACCTGACGAGCTACTTCATACGGAGATGGTTACACGGGGCTACAGAAACATACAAAGATAGGCACCCAGGAGGCATGCAAAAAAAAAAGACACCACTGGAATTATACCTAAAACGTAACTTTTTCCATTTCCATGCACTTCTACATAGAAGTAGCTAGCCAGTCTGTGTTCCCCTGTCTTGATGAGGCATGTCATGCAGGGGTGGGTTTGTTATATTGTTTCACACAGCTAGAGCAGCTTGTGGTAGTAATATGGTTGATGATATTTTTTTTCTTTATAATCACCGCTCTGTATCTTCTTCTTATACTGTAGTCTTTGCAGAAAAAAAACAACAAAATGTTTAGTAGATGTGGTAATTAGACATTAAATCAGCATCACATGGATCATAGATCGGGTAGGTGTCTTTCAACATTCGTATACTGTGGATGCAAGGCAATTAAGTGATGGAATTATTTTTGTTGTTCTTTCTAGCACCGATACAGCTCATTAAGACAGCCTCCTCATCCTCCCGTAGCTCCAACTAAAGACATTTTTTCCTGGCCAAATTCAAGACAGCTGAATACCAGGCAGCCAACTGGGACCAAGTTTTGTCCAAAGACAGCCCCTGATCTGTCAGGCTCAACACCCCTCTCACACAGCTTGGGTGCCGGACCAGGGGACACGAGCCTCACCAACAATGCTGAAATTCTGGATAATCCCAGATGGAACTTTCATCTCAATGCGTGGGTTTCAAGCAAGCTTGTAAGTTTAACCTTTCTACTATGTTTAATATTAATTTTGTCAATCTTAGTGGACATGCCGAACAGAAATAAAGAGTATAGTTTGGCTTAGCAATCTGTCAATGCAGCTCTGCAGTTGCAAGTGCTAGATCGCACTCACCCCCTTGTTTCATGCACTGTGACCTGTTATTCCCATTTCACCTTGGACTGCCACTGTATGCCTAAATTCTGCGGTGACTGCTTGGATTGACAACCTGAAAGCATTCCTTTTGTTGTCCATTCACTGTTAAATCAATAACGTTACCTGTCGACAAGGTATTGAGGATGCAAGAAAACACAATGGAGTTCGAAATTCAAAGGATTTAGAGGACAATAGAGTAAACTACATACGGCTGTGTCGTTTGGACTTTTAATCTCTGTGGATCACTTGTGATACAAGTATGCTCTTCCCTTCTTGTTTACAGTTTCTGGTGGCCAGCTGAAAAATGTCTTTAATTGTTTTTTCATTGTTTATGTGCCTTGGCTTTTGTGTTTAATTTTGAAGACATGTCTGCTTTTGAGAACCCATTGATCAGATCTTGCTGTATTCATGCCCTTCCATGACTATTAGCCCCTGTAGAGTGGTGGCCCTTTCTTCTGTGGTAAACATTGATCAGTTTATTCCTTTATGCTGGTTGGGAGGGATTTAAGGCCGACATCAATATCTTAAGGCTGTAGGAGTTCATTCAACTATGAAGCTGTCCTGTAAAGTGATGTGTTCCTCAAGAATTTGCAGGGCTTGTATCGGTCCTGGAGCTCCTAAAAATTTATGGAAAAGAAAAAATATGAA